>OX031007.1:240387424-241856799 GCA_943735925.1 Pollenia amentaria | reverse complement strand
TAACATTTTTTATTTTTCGAATTTATTCTATGAGTTAAATTTCAGTTATGTATTTTATAAAGCTTTTTGTAATAGCTCTATTCCTTAAATTTTTTTTAGGAATGACTTTATACACTACCAGACTATTATATTGTATTAAATTCAATGAACTTAAGCCTAATTAAAAATATCTAAATTTGGATTAAAAGACATTAACAGTTCAATATAATAACCACAATACTAATATTATTATTTTAAAACATAAAACAAAACCGATTTCAGCAAAGTGCATTTAAATTATTTTGCTACACACACACACACACACGCACGTCTCTAAATGTATAAATAATTGTATTTATATTGTGCAACAGTGCTGGTGGCATGTTTCTGTTGCATGCATGCTTGCCTCGAGGTTGGTAGGGATGTTGCAGAAAAATCACAATAAATTTAATGCATCAATGATTATTTGAGATAATTTAACATGACGTAACTTGCGGAAGTTACATAACACTACAAGAGATTAAACCCAAATGGCACAACACGACAGCGACAAAATATTTCTTGCCTGCCCATCCTCGTACTTTAACACTTGTGTTTTGGTATTAAAAACAAATTAGAAAAATAAACGACACATTTTACTTTCTCCTTGTCGCTGCTGTTGCAAAAATAAAGAAATTTAAAACTTTCGTTGGAAAATTTATTTATTTTTCTGCTACCAAAAAAAAAAAAGAAAAGGAAAAGTCATTACACGTTTTATTATTCAAGCTTATCTAACACAAACCATATCTAAACGTAAATGAAAAAATCCTTACATAAATCCCTCTTTACAAGCTTTTCCAAGCAAAAAAAATAGTTACTTTTAAATCCAGAATAAAAAGAGGAAAATAACTCAACACTATTTTGTGCCATGCTTAAACAGTGGGCAAGATAGGAAAAAATTCGAATAATATAACAGACTTATTTTTACTTAACATTCTTAATTTATTTAAATCTTTTAAATTTTCCGAACAATATTTTTCAAATTATTATTTTTTTCACTCTTTCGAAAAAATCGACACGTTATATTTATATCTACCCGTTTAAAAAATATTGTGCCATTTTGCCTACTTTTTGGTAATGAAATGGTTGGTTTAATAATTGTTTTTCATATGCTTTCAATGTTCAACTAAAAATGGTTTTGTTTCTACTGAAAATGTTTACAGTTTGAGTTAATATGCTCTTGTTGATTAAGTGCGATACGATTTTGTTCGACAGTTTTTGGCTTCGACTGCAGTTTTTTAACCCCTGGAAAAAACAGACCGGCTGATAGCAAGACAAACTTTATGACTGGTTCCGGAAAACAGTCACCGTCATTTTAAAATTCTCCATTCTTGCGATTTTTATCTAACCAGCCGGAATGTTCTGCATCGATACTATTACCGAGATAAGTCAAGACGACAGAGGTTAAAATACTCCACCCCTTGTTTTTGAAGCAGTTTTTATTTCAACATTAAAATCGACGTTTTTTTTCTTACGGATTCAGTCTTTGTGATATATAATAATCTTCTTGCTTTTGAATGAATTCCAATTCCTGCTTACGAATCAAAAATATGTGTAGACTTACTCAAGAAGTATGTGGAAAGTTTTCCATTATTGAACAGAAATTTTAATCCGTCAAACTTTTGTGGAACACATGAACGTTTCACAGTGTGATTTTTTGGAAAAGAATGGAAGTGGTTTTGTATATTGTAAATTGTTAGTTCAATTGGAAAACAATTTCTGACGGCAATTAAAGACTTGTATTCGAGTTTGGATTTTGGATTTTTTGGTCTGTAGATATGTCAGAAGGGTCACCATAGATTCCCAAATTATAGCACCTCGGATACTGCAAAAATTAAAAACGATCCAGAATTCTTAATTTTAGCCCGATAACAAATTTTTTAATTGTCATGCTGGTAAATCACAGTCAAAAATAGCAAATTTAAATTTTCAAAGTCTGATATTTCCTAAACACAAACTTTTTTGTAGTTCAGAAGGCAGATTCTCGCTATGAACTTTTTCAATGACAAAATAAAGTGGTCACTTGTTGTCATATTTATATTTTTTTTTTATCGAAAATACATTTTATTGGAAACAAATTTTCAAAGTACCTTTACTGATTCTTTTACGGGGTCTACACTCATTAAAAACTACATCTTCATATTGATGATGCCCTTACATCAGAATTGTGACATCAATGTTATTGCAAATGACATCAATGAGAAAAAAGTGACATTAATCCAATGACGAAAGTCATCATAAAATGTTAACAAATTTTATGCGTCATCTATGCTATGACTAGAGCGACATCAAGTCGATGCCACATTTGAGTACTATTAACATTATTTTCATGCTTAAAATGTAAATTAAGAAGCAAAAATTCCCATATTAAATTTTTTTTTTAATTATTTATTTAAATACATCAAATGTAAAAAGTAGAATGATAACAAATACCATATCGAGCATGCTGCTGGTGTCTTGTAATTGAGAGTTTTTCTGCAAACAAAGGGCGGAATACAACAAAAGTGGAACAAACCTGTGTAATGGGTTAATATATAATAAGATTCTCTAATTTTTTTTTTTTTTTTTTTATTCCTACACTAAATCCCGCGAAGCTTTTTGCTTGTCTGCAGGAGATCAAAGTCTCTGACGGGAATCGAACCCGCAACCCTAGTACTAAAGGGCTGCGCAAAATATTCTTAATGTTCTGTGTTCTACTTCACACAACTATCAATCATATTATTTCACTGTAAACATACATAGCAAAACAAACATAACAACACATTACTCTCACCAAAACAAAACAAGCATAACTTGAAAAGTTTTTCTCTTCTGCTTTGTTAGTGCTTGTATTATCAAAACAAACAGAATATCAACACAAAAACAGACAATGAAATAAAGAAACGGTAAATTATAGTAAAAGCATTGAGTGCACGTAATTAGGAATTTAAAAAATTTAAAGTGATCTTAGCTTATAACAGAAATGGATGCATTAAATGTAAGCAAAATTGATTTTTTTGAATTATTTCCTAAATGTATATTTTTTTTTAGTCGACCTTTATTATTATATTAGGTATAACTAAATTATCAAGCTTGATGTCTTTTTTTATTTTTATATAAAACTTTAAACGTTTATTTAACCAATATGTCTAATTAAAAAATTTTTTAATATGTCAGTTATTGTTAAATTTGTTAAAAATTGTTGAAAATTTATAAAATAAGGAAGAAAAAACCCTGAAGAACGCACTCAAAGGAGTGCCGAAATATTGGTTAAATAAACGTTTAAAGTTTTATATAAAAATAAAACAAAAGACTTTAAGCTTAATAATTTAGTTACCTATATTATTTCCTAAATTTTTAATAATATTTTAAAGGAACCTACAACCGAACCCATTGAAAACCACTCAAACGAAATTAAATCAAAAGTTTCTCCCTTTGCAATTTTCTCTTTGATTTATGTTTACAATCAAAACATTCAAACATGCTTGGAATGTTCTATTTCTGTTTTAATGTTCTACTTCATCTTTGTTCTAATTCAGCTTTATTTTAGTTCAGCATTGTTCTTGTGCAGTTTTGTTCTATTCTTCTATATTTTGATCGTAAAGCAAAACAATTGTTTTTGGAAGTATGTGTTTTGTAATGAGAGAATAATATACACCTACTATCTGAATTTAATGAAATTGCTTGTAAGCAATATTTGTTATGCTTGTGCAGCTCTTTACCTAGTACTGATAGACCAGCTCACTACCAGCTAGCCTACCGGGACATACACTGTCAAACTGTCATTAAATTAAGCCTAGTGGGTCGTTTCCACGATCTTACTGAGTCATTGCAAAAATTATATGTTTTATTTAACTGTTTCCGATTCAAAGTTTCTGTGATGCCGATGTTTCAAGCCTTTGATGACATAATTTTCAATTGTTTACCCTGATGAAAATTTGGCCAAGTGATGTTTAGGCTGACATCCCATTGATGAAAAGTGGCATGGGGTCTAAAACAAAGACACTTGTCATAGTACTTATATCAAAATACATCAGCGTTATGACGCTTTTTCTATCAGTGTATACACTATTAAAAGGCTTAACAAGAATGTGAGACACCGACGACGTTGACAGCTAGCACTTTGATCTTGTACAGACACTTTTGATAAAAATAAGATAAATTAGTGATCTCCAATATTATTAACAAAATCTAATTTCATAATTTTTAAAAAAAAATCTTTTTTTTTCGTCACTGGCTTTTGCTAGCCCACTGTTACCTTATATAATTTCCTACAAAAAAAAAAAAAACATGTGTATGTATGTAGATATGATTTTTGGAATAATAAAACTCTGCATAAGTACACACGATAAAGCATCATTATCTGTGCGATTAAGCAGCAGAAGCAGATGCTCTTCCACCATTATTATGGATACAACAGGATTTATCTGCTTCTTATGCTACAACAAGTAAAACATCAATACAATTGTGTTCTTGTTACTGGTGTTTATATTATGCTAATATGTTAAAGTAAAACCACCACATCAACTCCCACTATCTTTTTTATCTATACCAACACATTCATATCCATCTCCACAGATATGTCACAATGCTTACAAGCGTCTCTAGTACAAACTCATTGGAATAACCAACTCAATGAAATACCAGCCAGCAGTCATCCTGTTATCAAGTAAGAGTGCTGAGCCGTTAACTAGAAAAAAGTGTAGGTTTGCTTAAATATTATTGGGGATTTTTAGGAAACACTTTAACACTCATGTTCCGTCTCTTTCTCTCTCCCCCTCTGTTATATTCGAAGTATTACACAGATACGAATTTCATTGTGGCTGTGTCAATTCCTGAATTTGCTTAATTTACTTTTTAGTATGCATGTGACGTCACGACAATCAATACCATGCAAAATATCTACATTTTCTTTTTTTTTTTTAACTCTGCTTCTACTGTTATTGTGTAAAAATTCAAGAATGTTTAAAAGTATTGTATGATATTTTATTTTACACATACTTGAATTTATTCTGCATTGTATATTTGTATTGAAAGATTAATATGGGGAGATAAACGAACTGTTAGATGGTAAAACAGTTTTAAAGTGGGAAATAAAAAAATTAGTTTAGCTCCCAGTCTCCTTAAAGAAAGCAGACAGTTTAATTTAAAATGCAGAATAAAATATAAAAAAAATTGTATTGGAATTTATCGGCATTTTAATATTTATTATTTAAAAAAAAACAAACAAAGCGAAACAAATACTTTAAGTGCTGTTAAATAAAATAACTAAATTTTTTCCCAAAAATGATTAAAAGATAAGTAGATAATATCTGAAGAAATATTTTCAATGTCGATAGAATTAAAAAAAAAACAATAATAAATCTGAAACGAAATTGTAAACAAATTAAGTTTAAAAATACAAGCAAATAAACTCACTATTTCTTCTAAATAATTCCTGTATGATTTTCTTTTGAGTGAGCTGTTAAACGTTTTTAATTACATTTTAATAGTTCAAAAATGTAACAGCCGGAGTACTCGGCGGGTGAACGTTATTTTTATCAATAATATGGTTTTGTAATTATTATTAAATTTTTATATATTACAGAAAACTAAGAAAAATTGATTTCTTAGTATGTGTACACAGAAAGAAAAACACTCGGGATAAATTAAGCTTTTTATACTTACTTAAAGTACGAGTCGTACTCAAAAATTAAAGTACGAATAACACTAAAATGTACTCAAAACAATCCTAAATGGGATAACTTTCGAAAACAAATTCCGGAATTTCTTAAAATAAGTACAAAATTCTTAAGCCAAGTACAGAAAGGATTGAACTTGTCGTTGGTAGTGCCACTCTGAGAGTAAAATTACAAAGTGAGTGTTTATTCTCATACAACTTATTAAAATTTGTTGTAGCCACTACAACAACACCACACAAAAAGTTAAAAACAATTTGCTTTTTGTGTGTAGAAACAACAAACACAACAGAACAAGAAGAAAACACATTATTTTCATGCTTAAAAAGTAAAATAAAAAGTAAGAGTTCTCATTTAGTTTATATTTTTAGTGAAATATGTACATTAAGTTTTTAAAGTAAAAAATCATATCGGGCATGATGCTGGTGTTTTATAATTGGAATTCTGTAAGGTTTTAAACGGGTAAGTAAATCAATCATAATAATATTCTCCTTCTAATTTCACTTTTGGTTTATACTGGAATCGAGCGCATTTTGAGAGTGATTCAATCTCAGTTTTACTTAAATCAATCTCATTTTCTGATTATTTTAAGTACAAATTCGGGATTGAATATGGATAATCCGTACTTTAATCAATCTTTCTGTATTTGATTCAAGAAAATCCGTACTCACCGTACTACGAGTATGATACCGCTCCGGATTGATTTGAGTACGGATGGATTGATTTTTCTATTGAGTGTACAAACGGCTAGTGTCTTATTGACATGATTGCTACTTTATAGGCGAGATAAACGAGGGGAAAAGAAACGAGTACACAGTTTCATGTCTAGTCAGTACGTCAAAGTTCGAAGTAGAAAAAGTAAAAATCATGTAATTAAGACATAAGCCGTCTGAACACAGACTTAGGTACGTTTAACCATAATATTTAAGCTTAAAAATTTGTAAGAGCTTTCCCAAAAACGATTTGCACTATAGGTTAACCCGCCGGGTGTGCTGCTTATTAAAAAAAATGTTCCGATTCAAGCAGTGTTATAAGTGTTGAGCGTATGTAGATGGAAAACAAGTGTTGAATCGTATTTCTGTTTGAAATCAGCATCTTAGTGTTGTCAAATTATTAGTTTTGAATAAAGGAAACCTAGTTTTAAAATATTTTTAAATAACTACTCCAAAAACAAAACAATAAAACATTTATATGATTTTTACACAGCTTTTTTTAGCAAACATTTTAAGCAAATTTTAAAAAAATTCTTCACATTTTTTTTTTTTTTTTTGATTCTTCACGAGCACAGAAAATTCTTGTAAATCAAGAAAAATTAAGTTAGTCTGCAGTACTGCAGCCTAGCAGTACTGAAATTGAAATTTGTTTATGGTTATACGAAAACCTTTAGACCGTTAAAGTGAAATAGGTTCTCTGGCGCTTATCGATTCCGCAGCCCTACAAACTTTTAACAAGACCAGAAACCTCCAACCCTGGCTTGTAAATACAGTTGGATTTTTAACAACATAATTTGTCTCCAATCATGTTGTCATCTTTATTTTCCAATATTCTAATATGTCAAAAATTATGTAAAAAAGCCCCAACAAATTTTAAATCGATTTGAAACTAATGTCGATTTATTTTCTACAAAAAAATTGGTTACAGTACAAACGTGTAACACTTTCTAATGTTACATATAAACACTTGAAGCGTAACATGTTGTGCAACTTCAAAAGGACACAATTAGCTGCTATTTATTACAACTATCACAATTTAATCCTTAATGTACTTCATTAGCGATTTTTAAAGCTATTTGAGTGGTTTCTGCACGCAATTACGGAAGATGTGAAAACGATAATAATATACATAGAATTTTTTTCATTTTAATAAGTAAACATTTTTATATTTTGTTTTAAAATAATCTTTTCACAAATTATGAGCGGTATGAGTAATGACAAACTAAATAAAATATCGGTTGTATAAACGAAGTAGTAAGTACCAAAGTTGTAAAACAGGGCAGAATGAACACCTTAAGTAAAAGTGAGGGTACAATATGCAACATGTTTTGCATGTATTTCATCAACTTATACACAAAAAACAGTTGTACCTATTGTAGAATCGAACACAAAATTGTAGAACATGTTACATTTATGCAACAAATTTCTCAGAAAAAAATTTTTATATAGTTTCACACTTTTTTTGTTATTCTCGTCATTTAAAAAAAATGTATATGTTTAAAAAATAATGTGTTAATTTATGAAAAAAAAAACTAACAAAGAAACTCTATAAATTCCATTTGCTATAAAACCTGCCGAAATTTATTGCAAAACGGGTAAAAAAAATCCCTGTTTAATAACAGATATATGTATATAAAAATCCTTTTAGACGCAGTTATTTTTAAATTAATATTTACATATTTTAAATTAACAACATTATTTGCCATATAAATAATTTTCAAAATAATGCTGATAGAAATACTACTGCTGATCGAAGAACGGCTGCCCTGAAGAGAAAATACTTAAAAAGGATTTTTTACAAATTACCAGGAAACAGTCCTACTAAAGACTCTTTTCTTCACATTTGAATCGATCTTAAGATGCCGAAAAGATACAACTCGTAACATTTGGCCGATGCATATGATCGCCTTAATTGACGTTGAGACCAATCCAATTTACCATTACAGTTTCTGAGGAAATCTTACTAAAGTCTCTTAAATTTCTAGTTAATTTCGTATAAAAAAAGCTTTGATAAATTGGGTATTTTTTATTTGTCTTAGGCCGTCATACTCCAGCTCCAAAATTCCTGTAACTAAAAAAAACTTTGAGTACATTAAATTTGATTCCCTCAGAAGAGTTATTAAAGGTCTCGAGGAAGCATCGCCATCTTGAGATTTCACTTCCGCAAAATATAGGTGTGGAAAATACCTGGACACCTTTATTTAAGATTGGTGGAAAGCAGATGGCCAGATAAAAATGTGGTGCTACAACTTCTATTAGCATCTGCTAATTTAGATTTTTGACTGGTTATTGACAAAGAATAATCGAGATTGCATCTAAATTGTGTAAGAGGTGGAAAATATGTCTAGTTAGGCTATTCAATTATATACTAAGGGACGAAGTTAGGCCTTCCGATAGGACTTTCCATGTCAGGTTGAAAGCCCCCAGAGGTAACTTGTCGGAACTCCCATTGATTAAGGATCTGTAAAATTATTCATCCATGTGCTGAAAAACTCGCGATTGTAAAATCACTTGTGAGTTCAAAATCGCTAATTTAATTTTTACATGTGCTGAAGTTCACGCGTTTTGTTTATTCGATTCAGATTGAACGAAGAATAAGCAAAATCAAAAGTAGTCACAAGGCGAATTCATTTTTCAGGTGACGTTGAAAGCACAACTGTGCTACTTTTATTTTCTTACTTAGAGAGGGTAATGTCCAAAGTTGCTTGTGTTTTTAACATATCTGCCAACGAAAGCAACAAATAAAATACAATGTTGTGTGTTTGGTGTTGTACTTCTTGTAGCATCGCCACCAGTGTTGCCACGACCAAAAAAGAATTTGTAACCAAAATTTAAAAATAGCCAAAAAAGTAGCCAAAATATTTATGTATTAAAAATACTATTTTATTTGCACGTTTGTTGTAAAATATTATATAAAAGTATGTATATAAACAGCTTAAGCTCTGGATCGATTTTTATAAAACTTTGACAGTTTGTAACTGATGGGTTGGAAGGTATAATAGGCTTTATTGGTTTTCGATGTTTCGAAGTGGAATTGGCACCTCCCAAACAAGGTTAACACTTATTTTCGTCTATTTGCAAAACTGTATGAGTTAAAGCTTTAAAATTTTTAAAGAATTAACAGACTATAAATGTTTGTACACTACCAGGTTTAATATTGCCTCGATAAGAGTAGAGAAAAGGATAGCCACACATTTTTGCACATACTACTTGTCAAAATGCACAATAACTTAAAGCTGTGACGTAGGCTGCATGCAGTTTTAAGTCAAATTATTTTCAATATCAAGGTGTCATCAAGAAAACAAAATCTAAAAAGATGCTCATTAAAATTATATTTAGCTGTTTCCTTTTACGTAAATTTAAATACTCAACTTGAAAGAGAAACGGAAAGCAATTTCGTTTTAATTTAAAAAAGAATGAGAGAATTGTTCAAAAAGAGGGAGGGTATCAAAACAAGAAATTACAAAACATGATCGTCTAGCCCCAAAGTAAAAAAAAAAATTCCTTATTTTTCAATTGAAGCACAGCCGCGAATAACGTTGTAAGTTACAAAATAATTATTTTTCAGGAGAGCAAAAAGACGTTTTTAACAGGGAAGTTTTTTTTTAACTTTTCTTTTTAGATTATCAAAAATAATGACAATAAAAACTTTTATGCAAAATATCAAGAAAATCGAATTTTAAATGACATGCAAAATTGCAGTTTATAATTTTTTTTAGTGGAAAAACGTTTCATATCCACAATCGCGATGTCATTTAAAACGTTTTTCCACTATGCAAGCGGCTTTTAAAACGTTATTCCACGTTATAAAACCATTTTATTTGTATCAATTTGTTTGTAAATTACAACGTTCTTCCACTGCCTGACTCGTTGTATCGCATTTTGACGGCATTAATGTGCATAATTTTCGGTGATTTGATGTTTAAACAGTGTAAGAGAATAATGTTAACGATAATCTGCTAAATTTCATGTATTTTATAAAGCTTTTTTGTAATAGTTCTATTCCTTAAATTATTATGAATGACTTTATACACTACCAGACTATTAGCTTGAATATAATGAAGTAGCTTATAAAAAGAAATAATTCCCAGATTCTGTAAATTTTTTAATTTACGATTTTTTTTTATTGACATTGATCAAAAATTTGTATTTTTTAAAAGACATTGATAAAAAAACAAAAAAAAAAAAAACGTTCGTCGTTCTGCTGCATGATTCTCAATTTTTATATTAAATACAAGTTCACTAAGAATTCACTTTGGTCTTTGCTTGCGAATTAAAGTAACAACATTTTTGTGACTGCGATTTCCAACACACTATTTTGGTGACATCAAATCGTAATCGTATATTTTTGCGAAATGTGATTCTCAGCACATGGGCGATTATCTTAATTCACATCGAAGCGTTGAAACAGGTTGGTAGAAGTCTGGGTTTTATTCTCTACTGATATATTTTCAAGAATTCAAACATAAAAACTTTTCCTTAAATACCGCCATAAATTCCTACCTTCCCGGCGAAATCAAAGGTAGAAACACAAAAGTCAACCTCCCCATAAAGTGACATACATTAAAACTTTTCCTTAAAGTTTCGATTCTAAAGTTTAGAAAGTACCTTTCGGTCTGAAAGCTGATATAAACAAATATGTAAAAATCTGCATAAATTTATAACTAAATTAAAAACAATACCTCTTTTCTGCATTATAATGCATCTGAACATTTAACTGCCATCTAACTACAGGGTTGCCCAAAAGAAACAAAAAGGCTTTAATGGATTACTACTTTATTATTTATATATGATTTTCTTTTATTTTTACATATTCTTAAAATATAATTAGAAAACTTAAAATACAATGGTACAGAATTGAAATACGAACTGAAATAACTGAATTTTGTCTTGAGTACCAAACAGACACTGGCCGCCGCCTTTATCGAATTGAAACACTTTTCTTTAAATTTTTTTCTTTGAATTTTTTTAAGGAAAGTGTAAACGCAAATAAATAACAGAGCTTATCCAAACTGAAAAATAATATTTAATAACAAATCCTAGTTATAGTCCTAGAAATTTCAAAATAAATAATCGAAACTCTATGGGCGGTAAATACCTTAATCTTTTCAGTAATAAAGTGTAATGAAAAAAATGAAGTTAAGAACTATCGTCCCCTTAATTTATTCTATGCCACCCTGTGAACTTATTTTGGATCCGTATTTCTGCAATTGAAGTTGTAAGTTTTCCATTTGACATTTTTTTCCTTTAGCAATTCCTAATAGAAATTTCAACAGTTTATTCGTTGCTGGCCTGTTTGTGAACTACAGGAACAACTACTTCTCCTGCTGTTTACTTCAACTATCAGCCACTGCCGCTATCAACAGATTCAGTTAAATCGTAAAACATTAAACAGATGGAGTCGAATGTAAAGATATTTATACGCGTAAAATATCTTTATATAAATACAATATGAAACGAAATATATGTTTGCCTGTGTGTGTCTAAATGACTGCAAATATGTGTGTGAGTATGATGGTATGCAAACAAATAGTGATATTTTATGCCTGTTGACATAGAAAAGCTATTACAAAATAGCAATAAAAAAAAAGGACTGTATTGAAACAACAACTAAAAATATATCTCAAATAAAAAAGATTGGAAAAAAAGAATAACAATAATATATAAAAAAAACCTGTAAATATGCAAGAGAAAAAACACTCAACCGGAACGAATAAAAAGAACTGAACAGAACAGAAAAATAAATAAAACACAAGAGAAAAATAAAACAGAAATAATTGCAGTAGTCGGAAGTTAATGAATATGGACAGGAAATGATGCAATAATTGTAACGGAAAACATTTTTCGTGCAGTTTGTAGCAGCAGAAAAACTAAAGTAAAACAAATTGGAACAACAAGAATTGATGTCATTAAAAATTAATTCGAAAGTTTCTTAAATCTTTTTATAAAGTGCATACCCTAATACTTTTTTACTGGGTTTAAAAATTATTTCAAAGAGGAAATTTCGAAAACAATGAGAAAACACAAAAATAAATGTTCTGTTTTAACAACACAAGTAATTGAATGTGTAGTAAAATTTATATGAAAAGCACTCAGTGTTTTTCATTTTGATTTTACTACACGTTTAATATCTTGTGTTATAAAGGCAGCACATAAGAACGTGCGTATGAGTGATTTTAATTATTAAAAAAGAGAAAACACAGCCATTAACAATGTGCGTATGAGTGATTTTAGTTACTAAAAAAAACAAAAAGAAAAAGAGAATTGCATACATTCTTGGTACATACTAACATTTGCCAATTGATTTTTACCTTCTCTCTCTCTCTCTCTCTCTCTTCTTCTTCTTCTTCTTCATTTAACTTGTATTCCGGTTTAATTGTTTTTTAACGGTATTGTTTATTTAATTCAAATAGGTAATCATTCATTCAAAAGCAAATATTAATCTACTAAGGTAAAATTAAGGCCTGTAACAGAATAAAGTAGTTATAGTAGTAGCTGATGCTGACGAATGCTCTGTAGCGCAACAAAGTTAAACACTTCGAACATCAACTGCAACGACTACTACAATAACGTATTCTGTACACTACTTTCAAACTTTTCGAAGCTTGCAGCGCTATTAGTAACGTTGTACTACAGCGACAATTCTGTTCCCCACTTAAGTCTTCTAAACTGCAGCTTCAAGATGTGAGTAAGAATCAATGTATTTATGTGTGGACTGAAGCAGTCTGGATTACACTAATGCACAACGTTAATTTTAATTTCATACCGACAGCTAAGTTCCAATTAATAATTTTTTTTTTTAATGGGGTATTGTTCAATTTAAGTTCTGTCAAATTTTGTTGTTGATCGGCTTAGCCAAGCCAAAGTTATGTACAAAAAAGTAACTTAGCATACAACTGAATGTTGCATCGCCCGCAAACTTTAAGAGCTTCTGTTGCAAAACTCACTTTTTAGACTTATGATATTTTGGAATTGCGCTGTAAATACTATTTCTTGCTCACTCTGAGATGATATTCGCAGATACAAGAACAAAATTTTCTGGTTTCTTAAAGTTATTCGAGCTTGTCGGTATTTGCCAGAACTTGAAACCCCATACTTTCCAAAAAAAATCATAGATACTAGGAAAAAAACTCTTAATAGCCTAACATTTTGGTCGACGAGACTTTTTATAATAATACGTGGTAGTAAACACTTTTTTGTCTAGGAAACACGCTAGTGTTGATAGATGCTTAACATGTTTCAGTCATTTACATGTGAAAATGGTTCTTTTTTTAAAAAAATCAGAAGCACATTTACGGTTCCAAATCTGCCATTATCTCAATTTTGGATTTTTTGCAATTCTGACTTTTTTGCTTAGGAGAGCAGTATCTAGTTTTTCTTTACAGCACTTATTCCCAAACTCAGTTGTTTTCGCTACGGTCTTAAATTTTCTACGTTTGCTTTCACTAAATCATTTGTTTGGACAATTTTTATTCTTATTGATGTCTACTTGATAGTAATAGTTTTAGGGTTGATGGACAGCAGAAGAAAATTGGACTTAAGTTTTATAATATTGTGGTATGGAATAACTTACTTCCATTCTGAAAGTTAAAGCCTAACATTCCTGTTAATTAGAAGAATTATTCCAATTTGGGCAAATGACTTAAGTTATGGTTAACAATGATATTATTATAAATGTCAGCTGCTACCATGTGCCACCCTAGCAACCATAGCATTATAGTGACTTCATCGATTTATTTAAGATTAGCGTGACTGACTGGGTAATCATCAGACCAACAAACTTAAACAAGTGACTTGAAATTTTGTATGTAGACTCCTCTCCTCTCTAAGTAGATAAACTAAGTAGGGATTTTTGAAAATTCAATTCCTTAGGGGTAAGAAATGGGTAAAAGCGGGTAAAATCGGTAACTTTATATCTCATGATATAACAGACGTAGAAGAAAAATTCTTAATACTTCATTATTGAATCAAAAATTTAATTCATATGTGTTTGGTAGTTTTTTAAAATTTGTACATTTTGGGGACAAATTTGGGCAAAAATATAATATAAGTAATTTTTTGGTAACACATTTATCTTCTAAAATAATGAAGATAGAAATAAAATTTAAATTGCATTCTCCTCTCCTTAGAAACCGCTCAAAACAGTGTTGGTACTTTTTGGAAATTCAAATATATATCGCTCATTTCGTGCAAGACCGTCACAACTCAAAATTTGAAACTTTACAGGAGAGCCTTTTTAAGATTCCAACCTATTATTTTTTTACCTTCTCTTTCACTAAAATACAGTTATAAAATCAAATGTTTCTTTTTTGCTACAAAGAAAACCACATGTACAAGAGGAATGCCAAACACAAACTGAAATGTGACCTTGTTGATGTTAATTTCTCAAGTTTGTTACGAGAGGTCATAGCGTCACAAGCATCTGTATTACCGGATTTTTTTCGATAATTCTCTCCGTTCTTAGATCAATTTGTAGAGATTTAAGAGAAGAACATTTCTGCATTACTAACTCGAAAATGCCAAATTTTGAGTTGTGACGGTCTTGCACGAAATGAGCGATATGTATAAGGTGTTTGGTACTTTTTTTCTATACTGGCATTAATATATTGCAACACAGAAAAAAGTTTTTTATCAATTAAAAAAATGCTTTAAAATGTATTTAAATTAATTTAATGTGATAACTGCATCAATTATTTTTTGAGTTGAAAGAAAATTAAAACTATATTTTGATTTAATTAACACTTTAGATGTTTTGAAATAAATTTTTAATTAAAATATTAATTAAATATCAAAAAATTTTAATTAAATTTTTTCGTTTAAAATAAGCTTGTCAATATTTTATTAAATAAATTAACACATTGGGCACGTTCATAAGGCGTAACTGTTGTGTAACCGTTTAGTGATTGTCTTAGAAACGCATAGTTGAGCACTTCCGCTCAACACAACAGTTGGGTATTTGAGGCCATTTATTCCATCATAAAATTTTTTAGCTACCTAAAGTCAACATGTTGTGCTCAACCTCAACCTTTATTTTTTTTCAATTGTTTATGTTTATCAGCTGTTAATTTTGCATTATACTCATAATGCCGTTTCTAAGACGAAAATGTTCGGCTTAACAGTTGTCAACAGTTTTCTAGCAGTTGAGCTCAACAGCTACGTTTAATGAACGTACCCATTGTTTGAAATGGCAGTTTCTTTATCATTTTTTTAATTAAAATTAAAATATCATTTATTGAAAAAATTTTTAAAAATTATCAAATTTTTAGTAATCAATATAATCATTTTGGTAAAAGGGGCAAAATCAACAATTTGTTTGCTTAATAATCGTATTATGAATTTGGTGATTGGAGAAAATTTTTAATTTTTTCTGTGAATGTTAATAAAATAATATTTTTTTATGACGCCATGTAAGATATATATTTATTTTATGTAGTGATGCAGTTGTAGATACATGAGAAGGAAAATTGGATATTTTCACACACCACTACCCCGACCCACCAAACCAAAAAAATCTACCCCATTTCTGTGGAGTTTATAAAGACATTTTGCAAAATATGATGATTCAGTTAAAGCTTGCCAATTTTTATAGCAACAACATTCATAAGAACGTAAGAGGATTATTAATTGCTTTTGTTTAATTTAGTTTTATTAATGATAAACTTAATAAAAATTTAAGAATATATTAAAAATTATATGTGCCACTTTTTACGACACGGGTTATTTAAAACTAGAGTCCTATAAAAGATAAATCGTACTTTTTTTTTGACTAAAAACCCCACTGTTCACTTTCACTTCTTACGATTCTTGTTACACATTTACTGCTGAAATTTCACTAAACAGTATAACAAAAAATTTTGCATAATGTTCTTTCAATTTTCGATAATAATAGCTTTGCAAAGTTTGATTTTTAACGACAATAAAATATTAGTCATACAAATATAAAACACCAGTCATGTAAAAAAATGAAAACGTAAGAAAACTCAATTGAACAATTTCAAGAGCAGCAAACTTCCCTACAAATGACAACCTGAATACACGTAATTTCGCAAAATAAAAAATAATAATAATTTTATATGATAAACGATTTTTACAGTCATATTTTCAAATGAAACTCAGCATCTTTTTCAAACTTGCAAAAAAAATTTACAATTTTGGGTAAGACAATGTTCATTCGACAAGAAATAAAATGTAAGACAACAGTAGAAAATAAAGTTATTACAACATTAAAATTCAACTTTCTTACATGACAGTTAACCACAAACGCATTTATTTAAAAAAGAACATATTTATTTTAGTAACAGTGCAAAAAACATACTTGCAACACAAAGTACAAAAGAACAAGCAACATTCTCCTCAGCTTACATCAGAAATTTATGAGAAATTGTAAACAAAAGTACAAAAAAAAACCAAGTAAGCGTGCAAAATTCGGTTGCGACGAAAGTTTAATAATGTACGTCTTAGACCACTCATCCACTTATGCACATTATCATACCGAATTAAAAAAAAAATTAAGGGTGCTTTATTCGGTTATGCCGAATCTTATATACCCTTCAACATGGTGCAATAAGAACAGAATCTATATAAATACCGTTCTGTAGATATGTATAAATAAATCTATTTTGTGCCACGCCCACTAATCCAATCCCGCCCACATCTCGTCAGATGCTGTGTATTGATAACAAAGATAATTCTACCTAATTTGGAATCTTTGTCTGTTGCTGTTCTTCAGTTATATAGAAATCTATAATATCTCTGTACGGTTGGTGCCACGCTCACTTCTCCAATCACGTCCTTATTTTTAGAGAGGCTGTGTATTAATAACCCAGCTATGTGTAGCAAATATCGGAGTACTTCATCGAATCGATATTAACCAAACAGCTCACATTAGAAACAAGGATGTTATCACAAAAGTTGTAGATATCAAAAGCAGAATTCGGCAAAAATGCAGGACTCTTTCATCTGCTTTTTAAACTTTATGCCGAAGCTAAAGTTGGTGAAGCCTACCAATACAAAAACATTTTAAGAATCATTTCATGTTGTAAATTCCTTCCTTCAATAATAATAATTTAATTAAAATTGAATTTGATGAACTTTAGCCTAATTAAGATATCGAAAACTTCAATTAAAAACCAACAGGTTAATTAAAAATCATAATTGTTATTTAGTAATATATATAATAATTTTGGTAATAGGTGTAAAATAAACAAATTGTTTGCTTGATTCTATGAATTTGGTATGTTTGGTAATTTGGTGATTAGAGACAATTTTTAATTTTTTCTGTGTATATATTATTTTTTAACTGAAGTGCAAATTCAATAGTGTTTTTAATACATAAATATTTTGGTTACTTTTTATTGCATTTGGTTACTTTATTTTTACATTTAGCTTTAAAATTTTTGCTGGTAGTGGCAACACTGATAGAGCCCACTTTTAAAAAATTCTAACTTTCGGTAGACAGTACCAAAGATTCGGACTAGCCGAATATAGCACTGTATCTTGTTTTTCATTAATTAATCTATAGATGTATGTGTGCATACGATGATTTGTGGGTTTGCACGAGAAGAGTGAAGTGATATTCAATGAATGATTGAGTTTGTTCGTGGGTGATGTTTTTTTTTCTAATTTTATATAAAAATTTAATAGATTTTCTTTTGAATGTTTTTAAGTATAGATTAATTTGAATTTTGCATTTACTTACGCCATGCTTTTGCTTTTCTGCTTTCTATTAATTAATCTTAAACAATTTTTAACAATTATTTTTTTATGTTTTGTTTTTAACGTTTTATTAAATATTTTCTTAAATTTAAAAAAAAAATGTTTCAATTTTAACTAACGGTTTTTATTTGTGTGTGGTTTTGAAAATTTCTTTTATCATTCAATATAAAGGGTCCGCAATCTAACGTTTTTTTTTCAACTAGTGCTTATTTCGTGAATGGTAACACTTAGCTCATGTCTCATGTGACAGATAATTAGTTTTATCCTCCCGCTGAACGAATATGGTTGTGCATACGCTTGAACAACGCTGGGAAATATTGCGACATTACTTTGAAAATCATGGTAATGTTGCAGAATGTGTGCGAAAATTGCTTACGGATTTTTGAAGATGAGAAGCACCGTCAGCTCCGTATGTTCGTTATCTTGTGAAAAAAGTGAAAGAAACTGGCATCCTCATCGATAAACCAAAGCGTGAAAAGCTAAAAACAGTGCTTACAGCCTAGAATATTGCTGCTGTGGCAGAAAGTCAATTCACCGTCGTTCTCAACAATTGAACATTTCGGAGACATCATTGAGACGAATTTTGCAAAAAAAAAAAAAAGTTATTTGGCGGACCCTTTATTAAGTGGAGCCTTTTAATGTTAAAAATGCTTTAGAGGAGATTCCTCTCTGTCCAATTTAGGCTCTATTAGCTTGACAGAAATAACATTCATATGTTGTGTTCTTTTTTTTCTTATTGTAACGAATTGTGTATTAACTAAATTTCGGCATTTTTACTGTAACTATTATGAATGTTTAGCTTTACTGTAAATATGTTTATGTTTAATTGAAATGTCCTGTTCATAAAAAATAGAGGATGGAATATGTTTTTGTGTAACAAATATTTTGTATTGTCAGACATTAAGTGTAACTTTCAAATGGGATCACCGCGGATTCCCATCTGGTGATCTTCGTGTAACATGTATTTCTCCACGTCTGGATGATTGGTCGGCCTGTAGGCTGGAAAGTAAAAATAATTGAAATAACTAATTAATTTTTTATTAGTGAAATAAATGGTTAAAACCTGAATAAAAAGATAAAAAAGACTTTAGATAATTTACAACAGACATTTGAATTCAACATATGTTACAAGTTATTCACCTAAAGGCAACAAATTAAGAAAATTATTTATTATTTTTTTTAAGTACATTTTGGTAAGAAAATTAATTATTTTGTGGAAAGTGATTTATAGTAAAAAAGATTCAACGTTTCGCAGAAAATCATGACTTCGATGAGAAAATCACATTTTTGGTAAAAATAAACACATGACTTTCTGGGTGAAAATTCATCTTTGGTAAAAAATTGTGATTTCCGGCGAAAAACTAATTTTTATTGGTGGGGAAAAAGTTTATTTAAGAGTAGACAATAAATTGTTAAGATAATCGGTTAAAAGGAATATAAAATTTTTTTTTTTTTTTGGCAAAGAATAAAGTCTGGATTTTCGATAAGAAAAATATTTTTGGTTAAAAAAACTGGAATCTCGATAACAAAATATTTCTTAAAATATTCGGCCTTATCAAGAATGCCGTTGTCCTAACCGATAACTATTCGATAACTATTCGTTTCATACGAAAAACGTCTTAACATTTTGTCGTTGTCGTGAAATGTAAATGATCGATCGACCAAAATTTCAACGACAAAGACTTTCGTAATAACGCTGACTATATTCTAGAGTAAAAAATTTATTTTTCACGCAAATTTGTTTATATTTGGTTATACATATGTTTTTGCTTTTTTTAAATCAGTAAAAATAATCAAAAAAAATTAATTTTTCGTAAAAAAGATCAATGATACACAGTAAAATGTTGTTTATCACTTAAAAAAATTATTTAAAAAGTATTTAAATTTAATTAGTGTGATAATTGAATCAATTATTTTATTAGTTGAAAGAAAATAAAAAATATCATTATATTTTATCATTTTTTTAATTAAAATTAAAAATATCATTTATTAAAAAAAAATATTCACAATTTTTAGCAATCAATATAGTCATTTTGGTAATAGGAGCAAAATCAACAAATTGTTTGCTTGATATTATGAATTTGGTATAAAATTGGTAATTAGAGAAAATTTTTAATTTTTTCTGTGTACCCAAAACAAAATCCAGTTCAAACCGGATCGAAAAGTTTTATTTTTATCAAGTTACTAATAATATAATTTTCAATTATTATTTAAACTTATATTTTCTTATTATATTTAAAAAGAAATAAAAAGGTTTATTAAAACTTCATGACATGATTTTAAAATTTCCTTGTTCTTAGTACTCGTCGTATAAAAATTACAAAAATAGTAAATCAGTATTAACAGCATGTATCTAGAAATTTATATAAATTGTGAAAAATTTACAATTTCTTATTTGAATTAAGCGAATTGCATTAAACGTTTATTATACTTTTCATTATAAAAAGTAAAACTTGCAGAATTTTGTGCTGACTGGTACTGCAAATTGAAAATTTATGCAATAAACAAATTGCTTAATGATTTTAAATAGTTTATATAAGATAAAAAAAAAAATAAGATTTCACAATAAATGTGTAAGTAAATAATTAACACAATAAAAAAGTATATTATGTATAAAAACACCAGTATGGAAGTCAACGTCTATACGAATCAACATAAATAAATTTTTTCAATTCAATAATCGATTTACACTTGTCTGCAGGAGGCCAGAGTTTCTGGCGGGAATCGAACCCGCAACCCCCGCACTGATAGACTAGCTCCGTACCAACCAGTCTACCGGGGCACCAATGGCGCAATAATGGTATTTTCTTAGTCGTTTTTGGCAATAACCAATAACTATCAACAGTCACTTGATATTTTCTTATGCGTTTTTATGTCGACGAGAGAAAGGAAGACTCAAATGAAAGTTAAAGAAATTTTATTTGGAAAGTTATTTGGAAAGTAAAATAGTTTTAAAGGAAAATTTAAAAGAATTAAGCTCCGTGCGCAATGGTAGCAACATTTTCGCTGGTGTTCACAATTAAGGAAAAAAATTTTCACAACCGCACAGATCTTTGATTAAGAAACCGTTTGCAAAATTTGCCCAGAACTATATTATATATATATATATATATTCCTTTTACTTCTCTGGGGAGCATAGGGCCGCCACAAGTTGATTCCAATGATCTCGATCATCAGCACGATGTTTGACTTCGTTCCACTGTAGTCGTAGCTCGGACAGTTCGGTTATGATTTGGCGTTTCCAGGTGTGTGATGGTCGTCCGATGCGCCTGCTTCCCTGTGGGTTCCAGTCTATGGCCTTCTTAGTGATATCGTCTAATGGCTTGCGGAGAGTGTGTCCAAGCCAGTCCCATTTGCGTTTTCTTATTTCCATCTCAATTGGTTGCTGGTTGGTATCTGTCCAGAGTTGGGCATTTGATATTAATGAGGGCCAGTAAACACGCAAGACTCTACGCAGGCATTTGTTAACAAACACCTGAAGGGACTGGATATCGCGCGGTGCCATAGTCCACGTTTCGCAGCCGTACAGCATTGTGGATTTAACGCTGGAGTTGAAAATTTTAATTTTGGTGCGTTTCGAGATGTTAGGCGATTTCCAAACAGGGCTGAGTTGGGCAAATGCACTTCGTGCCTTATTAATGCGACTGGCCACATCGGCTGATGAACCACCGGATTTGTCGATTATACTGCCTAGATAGCAGAAGGACTCCACATCATCAATTTCCTTGCCGTATATTAGGAATTTCCGCGTTGCGTTAGCATTTATCCTAAGTGTTTTTGTTTTAGGGGTGTTTATCCAACTAGCTTTGCTGTTTCGCTAACTGTATTTAGCTTTGATTGCATATCGGAAAACGAATGACTTAATAAGCATATATCATCTGCATAGTCCAGGTCTTCTAATCTGTGCTATCCCTCTCCTATGACTTGTTGACTTTCGCATCACTACATCTAGGACACAGTTAAAGAGGAGTGGTGATAACACACATCCTTGGCGAACACCGGTTTTTATTTTGATGTTCTTGCTTAGTTGTTTCTCATGCAATACACGGCATGTTGCATTGCTGTACAGTGTCTTTATTAAGTTTATTATTTTAGTCGGGACACCCTTACATGCCAGTGCGCTCCATATGGCCGTGTGACTGAGAGTATCAAAAGCCTTTTCGAAGTCAACAAATACGAGATAGAGAGGCGATCTCCACTCAACGGACTACTCCACAATAATTCTAAGACTATTGACCTGATCGACGCAAGATTTGTTGGAGCGGAATCCAGCTTGTTTCCTTCTGAGAGGAATTGCTTTTGACAGCCTTTTGTTTATTATACCTCTCCAATTCTTTCTGGCGGTTAAATCACCTTTTTTGTGAAGATTTATAATTGCTCCGGAGGTGATTTCGTCGGGTATGGATTCTTCATTCCAGAATGCTCTTATGATGGGTTCCAATAAGCGAGCGCTAGTAACTCGGTCGATTGTAAGGAGTTCTGGGCTAAATATTATCCAGGCCAGGGGATTTGTTGTTTTTAACTGAACTAATTGCTTCGCTGATTTCAGTGATTCCTGGACACACAGAAGATATGGATGGATGCAATACGTGGGTAGTGCAAGTGCAGATTGAATCTTGTAAAGCGGACGTTGAATTCTCGTAAAAATTTTCCCATAAGCTGAGTTGCTGCGTTTTTGATGTTACAAATTCCCCTGCGTCATTCTTCAGCGTTCTGCCAGACGAAAATGTTCTATTAGTTAACTTGTTCACAGCGAGGTATAGGTCTCTCTGGCGATGGGTTGCTGCTGCTGCTTGTAGTTCGTTTGCTATATTGTTGACCCATTTCCGCTTATCACATCTCGCATTACGTTTAACATCTCGGTTAATTCGGTTATACGTTTTCTGATGTTTAATTTTATTCGAGCGAGTTTTGCTCGAGTTAAGGGCAGGTTTGGCCTCCTTTCTGTCCTGAATTAATTTCCATGTGATATCGCTAATCCATTCCTTTCGGGTGTTGTTTTTGAAACCAAGGTGATGTTCTGCAGCTTTGATAAATATATCTTTGATTTCTTGCCACGTACGTTCAGAGTTGTTATTTATTATATAAGTTTTTAATTCGTTGGTGAAAGCGTTGGAAATTAATTTTTTAGCTGCGCCACGTTAAATTTCCTTTCTGTCACAAGAGTATTATTTTTGATGGCAGCGATTTTGACGCGTATATGAGCGATTAAAAGATGGTGATCACTGCCCATATCAGCACCACGTTTGTTTCGCACATCTAGCAGCGAACCTCTCCATTTCTTGCTGATAATGATGTGGTCTATCTGGTTTTCGGTCACTCTATCAGGAGATATCCTGGTAACTTTATGAATCCTCGAATGAGGAAATAGAGTGCCGCCAATAACAAGGTTATTTGTTCGGCATGCGTCTAGAAGCATCTTACCGTTTTCCGTCAGACGCCCTAATCCATGTCTTCCCATGGTGCTCTCTGCTGTTGAGTTATCGGGTCCCAATTGTGCATTGAAATCGCCCATCATTATTTTAATATCACCCTTGGGTACGGTTGCGAGTACGCTGTCGAGATGATTATAAAACGCTTCTTTCACCGACTTTTCAGATGTATCCGTAGGGGCGTAGCACTGTATCAGCGTGATATTTCGAGCATGGCCACGCACTCTGGCGGTGATAATTCTGTCTGAGTGTGGCTTCCAGTCCATAAGCGCATGTTTGGCCTGCTTAGAAAGAACAATTCCAAATCCACTAGATCGAGGAAGCTCATTCGATGGTTTACCAGAAAAGAGAATGGTGAGGCCATTTGATGTTGTGAAATCCCCTGACTCACACCATCTGATTTCACAGTGCAAGTATTAAGGTTATACCGCCCATGGTCGGTCGTCAGAGCCTCGTTAGCGTGACCAGAACTATATTACGTATTTTTTTATTATTTTTCACGACATTTTGAGAAAATCTTCATTCAAAACTAAATAAAATTAACGTCATATGCCATTTCATACAAATTGTTGAAAAGCAGAAGTAGACTCAACTTTTCAAAAAAAATTACTGCCTGGCTCACAATGTCGACAAGAACATTTCTTTCGTATATGTATATTGAAAACAGAAACAAAATTTAAATTTTTATTATTGTTTTCAATATAAATATGCGGAAGAAATGTTCTTGTCGACATCGTGGGCCTGGCAGTTAGTTATATTTTTGTTCGAAAAATTAAAGAAAAATATATGAAATACTTTAGGAAGAAATAAGGTAAAAGAACAAAACGAAATTTTTGCTCCCATTGTGAACAAAGCTGTCGTCTCAAATTTTACCAAATAATTGAAAAAAGGAAAAGTTTTCTTAAAGGCCTGGTACGCGCACAGGCCACCATTCATAAAAAAATTAAAATCGAAAAGTAACTTAAATTTATTAGATGATAAAATTGTTGACTCTGGCCGAATGTTTCCTTTTAGTAAAACATAACTAACTGAACGCATCAGAAAGCAATACTATAAAAACTTAACTTGTTTTGGTTTATGGTTTACCAAAAAACACAATTTTCAATTACACTTTATTAAATATTCATTTAATTTTTACTTTTTTTAGTGCCGAAATATTGGATATAATAAACATTAAAAGTTCTTTATATAAAAAGACCTCGATAATTTAATTATACTATAAAAACTGAACGATACGAAAAAAATTATTAGGGATAATATTTTTCTTGAAAGATTTTTCATAATTTGTCAACATTCTTACAAAATACCAAATTAACGTCAACATTAATTCAAAACGAATTTATGTAACAGCGACTTAAAATTGTCGCTAATATCGATAACGTTTTTCCACATTGCGATAAATATCATTTACTTCAATAGTGTCTTAACTCGTATAAATATGTACAATTTTTCAGTAGAGCAGATATAAAGCTTTTGATCAAAAATATCGTTCCAACACAAAATATACAGATAAGGCTGAAAAACATAAGCAAAACGAACATTGATGAGCTGCGGCAATGTTATAATTATGTGTAATTGCTATATTTAAATAAAATGCGTTTTGACAAAACGAATACTTATAAATTTGTATCACAAGCGGTAAATGTTTAAGGACTCAGAAAGAATATTAATACAATACCACTCATGATATTATTGCACACATTTCAGCAAATGTTTTGTAGTTACGACACTGTAAAATGAGCGATATTTCTTTGTATTGCTATTTACAAATGTAGAACCTTTCGAATTTTATGAAAAATTGTATATATTTATTAAAGTTTTTTTTTCTTTTTTAACAATTTCTTCTTTAAAAATAAAAGAGCAATTTTGTTTAAAAATTGTGCTGTTTAAGACCTTTCTACCTTACAAAATATTTTTATAAATACTTACAATGAAAATTTGAGTGAATCGTCTAATTCTACCATGAGTGCCTCTTGATTACCACAACGATAACAATAATTTGGCGCTGAGAAAATTGTGACAACATTACGATCAGGGCACCAATTATAACCCTTTATTACGAATTGATGCGGCACCTCTTGAAAGCAATCCAGCGCGCAGATGTAATCCAAACTATCAATTGATGAACTTAGACCACCACGCCAGCAATAGATTTGGTCTTCCACCAAAGCAGTCAACGATAAATAGTCAAACTAGTCAGTGAAATATTTCCAAACTTTCGACGTAAAATCCATAAACCTGTGCAATTTATCACGATTTGTGATTGCCACGCAATATGTTAATTCTATTGCGATATCGTACTTTAAGCGCCACCAATAATATTACAGTCTCCACCAAATAATAGCCGCCACCTGCATATTCACCCATAGATAAATAATTTGTATCTGGAGATTTGTCACCTAACAGGAACAGTTCCATAAGATCGTGAAATTGGCCATGCACATCGCCCACATTGGAAGTTGACATTTAACTTCTTGAACATTTGATTCCTTGGAAAAAATTGACTTGGCCTGAAACAAAGAAGAAGAAAACAAATTCAATGAATTACACAGGTCTTCAATGAAAATCTTTTTTAAATAATTTCATATCCTTATTTCTACAGATATATTTGTAATATAAGAGCATTTCGCTCTGGATGGCGCCTGAAAGAGAAGTATACATCGAAAAACACAAGTATACCGTCATTTTGCAAATATGATGTGAAATGAATCGTATCAATATCGTTTCCCGTTACTTTTACGACAAAAACCACAAAAAATAATAATTTGAGAAAAAAATTTCAAAAACTATATACATTTCGCACTTGTTCAACAATAATGCATTAACTCAAAATTTAAAAATTTTTAGTAAAAGCAAAACAATTATTAATTTTACATTATAGGCATATCAGAAAGAATTTTTGAGAAGTCGACACGATATTCTTACGGCGGTAAAATATGAATATTACGTGTCTATTTTTCCAAAGAGTGAAAAAAATTAAATTTTGAGTTAATATACCATTGTTGAACAAGTGAGATATATAGAAATAAGAAAAAATTTGTTTAAAAAAGCATTTGTTTTGCAAAAAATTAAGATATTGATTGGGAATTAGAAAAATATAAAAACGTTAATAAATGACTTAAGCCCTACAATGGCCGTCGTCCTATATTTGTCCCACATGTATTTGCTTAAAAAGCCGAAACTATACAAAATGAATTTTTTTTTTTTGTATTCCAAACAAATAAAATTTTATTTAAATATCGCAGCAGACCATTAAAAGGGTATTTACTCAAAATTTGTATTTATTTCCTTTTTGGAAAAAAATAGACACGTTATATCCTGATCTACCCGCTATAAAAATATCGACTATTTTGTAAGCTTTTGAGTAATGAAACGGTTGACTTAAAAATTATTTTTCACATGTCTTCAAAGTAAAGTTTTTAGATTGTTTTGCTTCTACTAAAAATGTTTCAATTTTGTGTTAATACCCTCTTTATGAACAAGTGCGATATACAAATAAAAAAATAAATGTGTTTATAATATATATAATAATAATAGTGCTTCAGCTATCAAACC
The DNA here is from genome assembly GCA_943735925.1 of Pollenia amentaria. Classification (NCBI taxonomy): domain Eukaryota; kingdom Metazoa; phylum Arthropoda; class Insecta; order Diptera; family Polleniidae; genus Pollenia; species Pollenia amentaria. The sequence continues at coordinate 241,829,709 of OX031007.1, read as the reverse complement.
AGGGCTGTGAGCTATTTCTAATCATAAAACGCTAAATAAAATTTAAATAAAAACTTATCTAATAAGGGTATTCCCGTTAATTAAAAAAAAAACCTAATTAAGGCATTCAGGTCAATAGTTGCTCTCTTGTGAAAAAAGAAATATTGCAAAAACAAAAACATAAAAAACACAGACAATTATATGTACAAAAAAATTGTCTATGTTCATATTTAATATTTGAAGATTCAATAAATAAATAATGAAGAAAATAAATAGGCACGAATGAATAAAAAGTTTAACTCAATTATTCACTGACTGACTAGCTGACTGATTGTCTGAATTACACTAGGGCTGCCATACGTCCTGGTTTTCCAGGATTTATCCTTGTTTAAGACTAATTGTCCTGGTGTCCTGTTCCACTCTTAAGTTTAAGCTAATTTTTGTTACAGGCTAAGCATTCTATTATGACGCTGTTTCCATGAATCAATTTTACTAGCAACTGTTGCCTGTGATAAACGTCGTTCATCTAATCGATTTCAATAAATTTATGTAAGTCACAGTTTAAATTAATCTTTTTTTTTTTGTTTATTGTGTTTTTATGTTAAGTTTTGTTGCTTTTTTTAATTAATGGACTGAAATCTGAAATATATGGCTGATACATGTACCATAATAAAAATTTGTTGGGGTTTATTTTAATACGATTCGTTCTTGAAATATATAAGATTTTGTTGTACGTTCGGTTGTGATTAGTATTATGTGTCCTGGTCGACGGGTTTAGACTTCTGGCAGCCCTAAATTACACTTGAAATGTCTAAGACCCCTTTCAGAGTTGGCAAGTCTGAAGGTACTTGGTATCTACAAACCAAGAGTTGCGCAAGTAATTTGCCAAGTCTTAAAGGGATATGACTGTGTTATAATCACTGATGCCAATAGTAGGGAATTTTCCCTTTTTGTAGGGATTTTTTCGGAAAATATTAAGCGTAGGGAAAAAGGGACAGATTTTTTATTTTAAAGCATATGTAGGGAATTTTCAAAATATTGTATCATTTTCAATATATTGTGTAAAAATACGTACATATATATTCGTATTATTTTCATTTAAAAATTTAGAATATTTAGAAAATTTTTATATACAATTGCATTTAAGTACAATTGTAGTATTTTACTATAAGCCCTAACAGCCTGACAATCTTAGCCGAGAAAAAACCATTACACCTTATAAACTAAGAGAAATAAAATCATAAAACTTGAAATTTTTAAAAAAATTTTATGAAAACTTTTAAGGATGTGGAAGAATTTTTTTTAAAAGGAATTTTTTTTAATTTTTTTTTTTTAGGGGAACTGTAGTAAACATTTTTTAAAATTCTACAAAATATATATACTTATGTATATTGAACAAATTATTTAAAATAAGTATTCTTGAAAAAGGTTGTCTTTCAAAAAGAAAAAAAGATGAGGAAATGAAAATCAAACACACAGTTTTAGTTTTGACTCTAAATTGAAGGATATATAGTGGCGTTACAGCCAAAAAGAAAAAAATTTGATTTATCACACTGTGTTTTTTTAAATTGAATTTTTACATGTTTGAGTGAAGCATTAAACATATTAGTTTTTCTTTTTTCTTGTTATAATAAATGTTAATAAATCTTTTAGTTATAATTGGGGGATTCACAAGTCATAAAGTTATAGAGTCATATGTCTTAAAATAATAACAGGAGAAATATATGATTGCTGTGACCAACCACTCATAATTTAGATTTCAACTGTGTAGTTATGACAAATCAATAAGCACAGTATACAAATTCTCATTTGGTTTAAAACACAACAATATTTTTTAAACAATTCTGAAAAGTTTGACAGCTGACTCACAATACAATGTCAAAGACACTAGGAAATTCAAATCTAGAATCAATAATATCTTTTGAAGTAATTTCGCTGTTTCCTGGCATACCAGTAAACTTAGCCTTAAACACGATTGAGAGAAAATGGGATATACTGAAAAAACATAAAACAATACCTAAAGGTTTATTTCTCCAAATACTTAGTTTTTGCATTAAGGACACCAGATATTTTAAATTTGAAGAAAAATTTTACGAACAATTAAAATTAATGGGTTCCCGGGCATCACCAGTGATTGCAGACATAGTTATGGATGAGCTACTGGACACGACTATGGACAAAATAGAGACAAAACCCAGATATCTTACCAAATATGTTGATGATTTGTTTGGAGTCATAAAAAAGGGCAAAGTTGATGAAACACTAAAAATCTTAAGCCCATTCAACCGACAAATTCAATTTACCATGGAAAGAGAATGTGATGGTAAACTACCGTACTTAGACTCAATAATAATAAGACAAGGGAATCTACTAAAACTGGACTGGTACCAGAAACCATCGTCGTCGGGTAAATTAATAAATTCCTATTCGAAACAGCCAAAACGAATTATTATAAATACGGCAACCAATTTCATCAGCAGGGTTTTAGATATAAGTGACAATCAGTTTCACAGAGAAAATTTATATAAAATCAAAGATATTTTAATAATGAATGACTCCCCTAAAAGACAATAAACGATTTGATAACATATGTAAGAAATAAAAGTCTCATAACAAATACTATAGAATCGGAGGAGAAAATCTTTAAAATCAATCAGCTATATACCAAACTTTTCCGAAATGATGAAAAATTCTAATATTTATAATAAAGACAAGTTCCAGTTAGCTTTTAAATGTAACAATACTGTTAATAAGTTATTCAGTCGGACAAAATCAAAAAGTGAAAACTGAGGATTAACCAAATGTAGTATACAAAATCAATTGTAAAGGTGAAAATACCAACATATGCAAGAAGGTATACGCAGGCACAACTAAAATAAAACTTAAAACCAGACTTTTATCACATAAATCTGATATAAAAGCAATTGGCAAACATCTGGAGCAAAAACAGCATTCGCGGCCCACTGTGCAATTACTGGACATCAACCAACAATGATGTTAAAATATTAGTAGACGAGAATAATTATGCAAGAAGATTTACTTTTGAGATGCTACACATACAAGAATGATATAAAAAGAGATTACGCCATGCGCATGTTTTCCCGTTAGATGACGTAGCTTAACCCAAGCTAGAGTTACCTATTCGTGTATGTTTCGTGACGTCATTTAACCCACCTGCGCAGAAAATTCAATTTTTGATTCGTGTTGTCGTAATCTTTCTTCTATCATTCTTGCTACACATATGTACTTGATTTAGACACAAAAGAGAGATTAAACAACAAAATAGATACAGAAAACATCTCAGCTCACACTTACAAACACACGAACTAAAAAAAACCAGAAAAAGACCAAAATAAAATATAAGAAGACATCAGTTGACAAAAGCTTACGGATACAGTGAAATTGAATTTTTGTTTATTATTTTATATTTATATATTTTCAAAGGAATTAGATTTTTCATTTTTCTAAATTTGTTTGTTTAACTTTTGCAATAATTTGTATAACATTTTTGTATTAAAAGATTTTGTTTGTTGTGCTTAATTCCCTTTTTAAATAATTGATAAAAAATACTGAAATTTATTGTTGGAGGATAACCTGTTCCTATGCGCATTTCACTGGTTGCTTAGGCCAGATCATCAGGAAACGTTCTCCTAAATAATTTTAGAAAAGCCAAAGCTATCAGCAAACAAAACTACAGAGGGAATGAGAATTACCTACAAACACTCAAAAAGTCTTGTTTGCAACGATATCAAAGCTTAAACAAAATACCAAACAATAAATCAGTGATGAGTTTTATCTTTTCTTACATTTCCCGCTACAATTATTTGGAATTCTCCCAACATTAATTGTAGTTGTAAGTGGGTAAAGAAAAAACATATTAAAAACAAAAACAAAGTGCTTTTATTGTTTTCGCAAGAATTCAAAATAAAAACAATTTGCCAGTTCAGTATTTTTATGTAGAACACCTGAAGAACAATGTTGGGAAAATAATAGAATAAATTTAAAACAAAATATATTTACATTTTTATTTAAATTTGTTTAAAACTTATGACCTACTGCCGAACAAAATCAACAAACCAATTGTAAAATATTATTTAGGATTAAAAGATTTTATTTGTTGTGCTAAAATCCCTATTTTTATTCTTGATAAATGCACTGAAATTTATTGTTGGTGGATTAGCTATTTCTATGCGCATTTCACCGGTTCCTTAGGCCAGATCATCAGGAAACGTTTTTCCAAAAAAAATTTTTTTTTTTTGCCTTAACAACCATTGAAATGCGTATAGAAACTGCTTATCCTTCAACAAAAAATTTCACTATTTTTATCAATTTTGAAAAAAAGGAATTAAGCACAACAAACAAAATCTTTTAATAAATAAAAGTATTCCTAAAAACAACTTTGATAACAAGTTTTTGAAAGTGCACGTGCAAAAAAAAACTGAGCTGGAAAATTGTTTTTAGTTTGATTTCTTGCAAAAACAATACATGCAATTTGTTTTTGTTTTTTTGTAATTCCGCGTGAAACTTTTTTATTATACGTCTAAGACCCCATAAAATATATATATTCTGGCTCCCTGAGTAATTCAAAGTTGATTTAGCCATGTCCGTCTGTCTGTCTGTTGAAAACACGCTCACTTTCGAAAAACTTGGTCTCTAATTGCTTGTAGTTATCCTAAGCAGTTTGGGATTGAAATCTAGCCACACCATACTGTTTAATGAAGATCGGTCCATAATTGACCATATAAACCCTACTACTGGAAAATATTTTAGTACGCCTAAAACCGTAATAAATAACGCTGTCATACTAAAATTTAGTACGTCACAGTTTTATAGGACGAGAAATCACACTGCCAAATTTCGTGACGATTGATCCATAATATAAGCCCTGCTCCCGGAAAACAGTTTATTGCGCCTAAAACCAATTAAAGCCCACTTTGGGAAAATAATTAAATTCGCCTAAAACCATAACAGATACAGATATTGCGGTAAAATTTCTTCCAACTTAGATTCTTAAGGCCAGAAAAAATATCATGCAATTTTGTGAAATTCACTGTTAACGCTAAATTTTATAACACTGCTGTGCTGAAATTCACCCTAATTTATTTTTTGTAATACCATTTTGCGATGATTGGTCCACAATCTACCATAAGTCCATTACAAATTACCCTCTTAAAATCATTTTAGTTCGGCTAAAACTGTTACGAATCATGATATTTTATTCAAGCCAGTTTTAAGTTCTAACAAGAAACGCATAAAACTTTCTTATTCTCGGTCAATAATTTAACATAGGTCCAAGCCGCAACCAATTTTAATTCTGACGTTCGTTTTTTTTTTGTGGAACTTAAATGATATGTATTTATCATGTAGAGCCCACTTTTGTCGGAAATGGTAATGATAATCGTTCTAATGGTAATTTTATAACGGGATTTGAATTCTTTGGGTTTTGTCAAAAAAAAAAAAAAATCGTACTCCTTCTCTTCTCCCTTTTCATAGAAGGGAATTTGGAATGTGTTTCTTATCTTTTAAACGGAAGAACCGATGCTGCTCTTCTGAATTTTCCCGGTGGGAATAAACAAATATGCATACAAACACATTTGTGCAAGTATTAGTACCCAGCTTTAGAGATCCTTTGCAAGGGTTTGTTGCTTGTTCTCTGGGTTATTTTTGTTGTTATTTTTAACCCTGAAAACAATGTCGAACTAAAAATTGTCTTAATAGTTTTGCCATTTAGAAAAATCTGTCGCTTTTGCTATTCAATTCTTATTGATGTAGTTACATCGTTTGGGAAGAAGTGTCCCACTATGGTAATATTTAAATTAAGAATCCACTAAGTGTCTATATTTTATGACAAATTAAAGTGCTTTGGTTGTTTAATATCAACTTTATTTAGTAGTATCGCTTTTGTCTCTAAAAAGTACTCTCTTGAAGTTTAGCTTTTTCTTAATGTTTTTTATAATAAAAGTGGGCCGTTTATCGAAAAACACTCTACAATTGCTTAGAGGGAATGTATCTATGACATGTTCCTTCACATGCACCCTTTCACACATTCTACTCATCTTTAGTTTTTATTTCTATAAAATATACAAGTAAGGTTTTTTTTTATTTTTTCTTTGCATCAAGTTGTATAAAAATACACAAATCGCATAATAAGGAATTAATATATATTATCCAAAAAATTGTTATATCATATAGAAAATACTTGAAAGCCCGTTTTTGGGACTGTGTATAATAACTAAGTGATATTCCGACTATTTGTTTATTTATAGTTAATTATATGTTTTTTTGTTAAATAAACGTTAAAAAAAAACATTCTACTCACTAAACATTCTCATACTTAATGCATTTAGACAGGATTTGTTTGTATACAGCAAGTGTGTTTGTTATTTTGAAAGGCAGCAACATGAAAAAAAAACTTGTTTTATTTTCTTACTAGTTATTATTTCTCATATCATCTGCAATAATGAACGGGCGTCAAAAGTGGGTGTTAACATTTTTTTTTTGCTCTTCAACCACTATTGATTACGAGTATTTATACCCTTTTACAAGAGTACAAAACCTCACAAAACTTAAAAGAAATCAATTGACTGAGTTACCACAAAGTTTAAGAGCCAGGCATATGAATTAAATGCAACGAACGGCAACAACAACAAAAACATCAGAAACATAAGTGTCAGCAACTACAATTTAACAGTGACAAATTTAATTATTTTTAACAGCTTTTTATTAAACATTTTATTACAATTTTTATTTGTATGTAGTTGTTTTGTGCCCCGCCTCAGTATGTTGCTAAATAAAATCTTTTTTTCTCTCTCTTTTAAATACTCCCCCTCCTTCATTTAATTCCAACTTGCCAGCCCTTAAGAGATTTTCGTGGAATTTTGTTTTGAAGGACTACAATTAAATGTTCAGTTTTACTTTCATGCCCATATAGTTTAACAGAGAAACTAGTTTATTTAAATTTTGAGTTTTGTATACTTAATTAACTTAATCAGGAATTGTATTTAATTAATTAATAATTGTTGTTTTTGGTAATTAAGAATTAAAAATAAAATTAGGTCAAAAGGAAACCACGAAGTAAACTAAACGTAGTTCCATTTTGTAAAATAATACTTTTAATGTTTTTTTGTCGCTTAAATCTGTATATATTGCATTTCTTTAAACGTATGAAATTTATGAAAAATATTTCAATAAATTTTTTACAGAAACTATTTTAACACCGGAAAAAAAGTTTCGGTAGAATAATTATATAATTAGAAGTACGAAATGATAAAAGCTTGTTAATTATGGCTTAAACTTTATGACAACAGCATACCCTGGTATGTTTTGAATTTAAAAAACGCTGTGTCTCTCAAATTGGCGTTCTTATCGCTTTAAAATATTATGATATCCTCACTAGAAGTATTTTTAACATATTCTAATGTTTGAATAAAATTGGACAAATCAGACCATGGATGTGGTAATTTTTTAATACCATACCTGGGTGTATGAAAAAAAATTAAAGTAAAATAATCAAACGTTATTTTCGGGAATACAACATTTATTATTATTAAGATTTCTCTAAGACGTGCTAAATTCCCAATTTTAATTTTTGATAAAAACACCGAAATTTATTTTTGAGAGAAAGCTGGTTTCTATGCGCATTTCTAATATTTTATGATTATTTCATGGCTTTACAAGTCGGCTTAAACTCCCGTTGTTTTCAGTATTCATGCATAAAAACAAATCAAAGTAGAAAAAAGTACAAGCAAAACAAAAATATACTTATAGCCTATTTCCGATGTGCGAAAGAATTCTTTCTTTCGCATAACCACATTGAAAACAAAAACAAATTTTTAGACTTCGTATATAAAATGTGCTTGCATACCCACGGTGGCCTTGAACCTAACTTAATTGGGGGGGTAAGGGCACATCGAATTTTTTTGCTGGAGATCACATATTTGTGCTTAAGAAGCAAAATCCCGCAAAAATTAAAAAAATCCGCTTAGCCGTTTTTGTAAAAAATGTATTTTTGTACTTATAATATAACTGTTTTTGCAAATTCTTAATTTAGAAAAAAAAAAAATCTGCGTGGCACTTAAAAAAATATATAATAATAATATTTCTCAATAATTAGGCAGATAACTGTAAAATAAAAACATATTTTACGAGACACACTAAAGATTCTTGGACTATACATAAACAAAAGATACTCCTGGAATACGCAGATAGAACAAATCGAAAAATCTTTAAATAAATCTTTAAACATCATAAAATGTCTGTCCAATAAAAAAATATAACTGCAGTCCACTCAATCTAAAAACAACTACTAATGCCCTAATTATTTCAAAAATAAGATACTCTTTACCATTTTACGGGTTTTCTCCAAAATCCAAACTAAGAAAAATGACCACAATATTGAACGAGGCCGTCAGAAGCTCCCTCGGCTCCTTTCGTACAACTCCATCTAAAAATATGATGTGTGAGGCAAACATTCTATCCCTCGAATCCCAACAAAAAATAGCAGTGTCTAAAATGGCACGCATCTTTTGCGACAACCCTAACAAATTATTAAGATCGCTTATGTCAAAAATAAAAAAATCCAAAAAACATCCAAAAATTGCTTCCATTATGTACAAAATAAAAGAAACATGCAATAGTCTGCAAATTGACTTGAAACCTATCTTGACTAGCTGTAGACAGTACCCACCCTGGCTACTTAGCACAGATAGCGTAAATATGAGTCTTCATAAGTTCAATCCAATCCAATTCCAAACTTTGTTCCAAGACATCCAAGAAAAAATGCCTCAACGCCGATTTCTATTTACTGATGGATCAAAGAAAGACTAAGTTATAGGCTTTAGTATTACTACTGAGCACAAAGTAATCAAGACATCTATCCTACCAACATTCAGCTCAATCCTTTCCGCTGAACTAATCGCCATCTACTCACTATCGACATTAAAAATGATTATGAATACCTGCAATAATAACGCTTATATAACATATATTAGAAATATTCTTATTCGAGAAAGGGGTCGGATAATTCTTATATGGTCTCCAGGACATTGTGGAATTAAGGGCAATGAATTCGCGGATCAAACCGCCAAGGATGCTCTCATTTCACCTCTAATTTTTACCGACAACTTACACTACACGGACATCTCTAGGTATATTAAAGACCACTTCATGAAAGAGGACGACACCTATCTAGGGGCATCCAATTGGTATAGGAATATTAACCGTAACAGAACTAATCTCTATGGATATACCGATATAAAGGAGAACAGACTGGACCGAATCGAAATGATAAAATTTTTAAGACTCCGCCTGGGTCATACCCGATTGACGCATGGGTGCCTTTTTAAGTTACAAAATATTCCAATTTGCGAATGCGACATTACTTACCCTACCTCTCCAGAACACCTACTAAACTGCTGCCCTAAATACCATAAAGCCAGACAACAAACTTTTAAGAACAATAACCCTCTAGATTTTTTATTAAACCCAAGTGTTCATAACATCAAAACAATAATAAAATTCATAAAAAAATGTAATATGTATAAGTTTATCTAACATAGAATTACTATATAATTTAATTATAAATGAGTTGAAAGCCTCAGTAACTATGGCTCTCATTCTTACAGTTAGCTTATATTTTGTAATTATAAGTTAATTTTATAAATAAATAAATAAATAAATGATGTCAAAATCGATAAAGGCTTTTATTTTGTTGTTACACTCATATTACATTATTTATTCCGTTTTTAAACAAGTATATTTACATTTTTCAGTTGTCTTCTCGTAAAATATGTTTTTATTTTACAGTTATCTGCCTAATTATTGAGAAATATTATTATTATATATTTTTTTAAGTGCCACGCAGATTTTTTTTTTTCTAAATTAAGAATTTGCAAAAACAGTTATATTATAAGTACAAAAATACATTTTTTACAAAAACGGCTAAGCGGATTTTTTTAATTTTTGCGGGATTTTGCTTCTTAAGCACAAATATGTGATCTCCAGCAAAAAAATTCGATGTGCCCTTACCCCCCCAATTAAGTTAGGTTCAAGGCCACCGTGTACCCGGATATGCTTGCTGTTGACGTAAGTATAATTTTCCTGCTGTTGACATAATAATTAAATGTAAATCAGTTAAATAAAAACCAGTTAAAATACACTATTTCTTTAAACGCTCTACTAATCTCTTAAAAAATTAATTACTATAATTCAAAATCAAACTTTACATTCCCAATTTGGCCTTCTCCATGATAAATATAAAAAATACCTCGAATCGCTTTAAAACCTCTACCAGTTATAAAACTATAAAAAAATACAAAATTTGAAGAAATTCTTCGTTAAAAATTTTTAAACCAAAATTTTGGGGCCTAATTCGAAAGCAATTTTAATTCTTATTCAAGTTTTCACAATTTGACTTTTCACATTTATTTGAGTTTTCACAACACTGGAAAAATAATTTCGATTCGTTGAGTATCGACTGAAAGAATTGTAAATCAATTTGCTTTCGAATCGAAAATGAATTCGATCAACACTGCCAGAATAAGCACCCTGATCCATGTTTTTTAAATATTTCCAAAGTTTTTTATAACATACCATTCTTTAATTTTAAATACAGACTTTTAAGACCTTTAGAACAAAATATTTGCATTATTTTTTTTTAGAAAACTTGTTAACAAGTCAATTTTTCAAAATAGCGTTGTTAATTTTTAGTACAATACTAAATATTGCTAGAATATTTAGTACAACTTTTTAATCAAGATTTCAGTAAACATTTTTAAATAAAATATTCAAACAAAAATTAATTTTTTTTAATTACAAAATTATGGTAGAAATTTTGTTAAAATGAATGTTAATTGTTATTCAAAACTTTTGTTTGTCCTTCTTATTTTAGTAAAAATATAATCAAATGTAAAGTTCATGTTTATATTCAAACATTTGATAGGAAAATCTTGTAAAATTTGTTGTAGAAAACTTATTTATTAATATTATATAATTTTATAATAATTTATATTTTCGTACAAAATAAATAATATAAGTACCGAGTTATAGCAACTATGGCCTTCGACTGCAATGGTTATTGACTTTATATATTCTAGATACTTATTTACATTAGATGTTGTTTAATAAATTATATTTTTTAATATAGATTGAAATTTTAGTTACGTTATTTTGGGTTGGATTATTTAAACATAAGCTGGGAACCGTCGTGCCGAAAATTTGTACTCTTTCTGTAGAATATGCTTGGCAATAATCAAGTATGCGGTTAATTGACTGATGTAAGTTACACCTACGGCTAACTTCATTTTTCAGCAGGTGCTGATGAGTAATTTTGGTATGACCCAACCCTAATCTGGTATAAATCAGTAGTTACAGCCTGGAGCTAGTATCGAAAAACAACTAAATTAAAAAGTAACTAAACTAAAAGTTTTTGTAGAAAAATCCTCTAACATTTTCGTACAAAAACTTTTCATTAAGTTTCTTTTTAATTTAGTTATTTGTTGATACTGAACGAATATTTCATTCGCTTTACTTACATTTAAAACAAAATCAAATGGTTATGGGTAATTCCATGTAAAACCGACCAAGAGTGGGACCCGACCCTCATCGATTTGAATGAAATTTGGTTTGAAGGCTCCTCTCCTCCTATAAGGAACATATATTAACGAAAAAAAATTAAAAAATTTTTTTTTTTTCAAAAGTTACGTCTTGTTTAAAATGTCATAATTTCGTTGAATAAACCGAATGTGTTGAGTTTTTCTCAATATCTCAAAAACTACTAAACATATGAAAATTATTTAAATGTCATTTTAAAGAGAATACTCGGGGCTACATATAAAAACATATAAAAAAACGTTATATCTACAAAATATTAAATTTTAAAAATGGACTATGTCAAAAATCTAATTTTTTTTTTGCTGATTTTTTTTTATGTAATTCTTCAAACTGTTCTTTTAAAATCCTGAAAATTTGAAGGAGGTGTTTTTTTCAAGATATGATTTTTTTCTTTTTTAAATATATTATTTGTAGCCCCAAGTATTCTCTTTAAATGACATACAAATCATTTTCGTATGTGCAGTAGTTTTTGAGATATTGAGATACACAGAAAAAAATTTTTTATCAATTAAAAAAATGGTTTAAAAAGTATTTAATTTTAATTAATTTGATAATTGAATCAATGGTTTTTTTAGTTGAAAGAAAATTAAAAATATAATTTTGATTTAATTAATATTAAAGTTGTATTGAAATAAATTGTTAATTAAATATCAAAAAATATTAATTGACTTTTTCGCTTAAAATTAAATTGTTGTTGGGAATTTTTAATATTATATTAAATATATCAATACATTGTTTGAAATGGTAAAGTTTTTTGATCATTTGTACACCCTCCACCAACACTGTGGTGAATGAGGGTATACTAAGTTTGTTATTCCGTGTGAAACTTTTTTATGATATATCTAAGACCCCATAAAGTATATATATTCTGGCTCCTTGAGTAATTCTAAGTCAATTTAGCCATGTCCGTCTGTCTGTCCGTCTGTTGAAAACACGCTCTCTTTCAAAAAAGACAGAAGAAAAAAACAAACTTGGTCTCAAATTGCTTGTAGTTATCCTAAGCAGTTTGTGATTGAAATCAAAATGTGGAACCACCACCCTAAAAAAATTTATGATTTTGATACAAAAACTAACATAAATGGTGCACGAATTCGCATTATACGACTACAAATCATACTGTTAAATTTCGTGAAGATCGGTCCATAACTGACCATAGGCCCCATATAAACCCTTCTCGAGGAAAACAGTTTAGTACGCCTAAAACCGTAATTAATAACGCTATCAAATTGATATTCGGTACGTCACAGTCTTAAAGGACGAGAAATCACCAAATCACTTTGGGAAAATAATGAAATTCGCCTTAAAGCATCACATATGGACATTGTGGAAAAATTTCTTACTTTAATTCATATGGCCAAAAAAATATCATGCAAATTTGTGAAATTTGTTTTCAGAATTTTGGGATGATAAGTCCATAATTTACCATAGGTCCAATACAAATTACCCTCCTTAAAATTATTTTAGTTCGGCTAACACTTCTACAAATCATGATATTTTACTCAAGCCAGTTCAAAGTTCTAACAAGAAACGCATAAAACTTTCTTATTTCCGGTCAATAATTTAACTCAGGTCTAAACCGCAACCAATTTTAATGCTGACGTTCGTTTTTTTTGAAGCTTAGATAATAATATATATGTATTTGTCGTATAGAGTCTACTCCTGTCGGTGGAGGGTATCAAAGATTCGGCACAGACAAATATAGCACTCTAACTTGTTTTTAATTAAAATTAAAAATATCATTTATTGAAAAAAAATATTCACAATTTTACAACTTTTTGTAATCAATATAATCCTTTTGGTAATAGGTGCAAAGTCAAAAACTTGTTTGCTTGATATTATGAATTTGCTGTAAAAAATTTGGGAAAAGTAAGAGTTTTTAGTGGAGCTTGGTAGAGTTTAAAGCAAACTATTTTTCTAAAATCGTTGACATTAAAACTTTCGTAAGAGTTTAAGAACAAAATTTTATAAAACATTTTTTTGATTATTAAAAGATTTTGTTTGTTGTGCTTAATTCCCTTTTTTAAATAATTGATAAAAAATACTGAAATTCATTGTTGGATGATAAGCTGTTCCTATGCGCATTTCACTGGTTACTTAGGCCAGATCATCAGAAAACGTTCTCCTTAATAATTTTAGAAAAACCAAAGCTATCAGCAAACAAAACTACAGAGGGAATGAGAATTACCTACAAACACTCAAAAAGTCTTGTTTGCAACGATATCAAAGCTTAAACAAAATACCAAACAATAAATCAGTGATGAGTTTTATCTTTTCTTACATTTCCCGCTACAATTATTTGAAATTCTCCCAACATTAATTGTAGTTGTAAGTGTAAGTATTCCCAAAAACAACTTTGATAATATATTTTTTTGATTTTGAAAAAAAATTTTGTCAAAAATCTTTAAAAGCATATTTTAACAAAAGGTTATTATAACAAAATCCAAAAGCTTAGATTTAAACTAATGTTGTTGTAAATTTCATATATAACTTTTAATAAAATTTTAAGCAAATTAAAGAACAAAGTCCTAAGCTATGGTCATACTTACTTAACAATTATTTGACGCCCCAGACGTAACCACTATTTTTCTTTGATTCTGTGTAACGTTTTCTGGATTAAACAGCACTTAGCCCTTTGTGGCGCAAGGACGTAAAAACTTTTTGTTTTATAAATATCAGGTGACAAATATGATATTTTTGACGGAAATAATAATTAACATTTTTTTTTTAAATTTAGTAATTATTTTTATTAAAAAACTTTGTGTTGCAGAAATGCAACATTGCGTTCAAAGCAGTGAAAAATTAAACTTATTTTTAAGAGGTATGCAAATCTTTAAAACAGTTATTTTGCTTATTATAACACAAACTAATACCACATTTTTCGCAGCTTGTTTGTGTATAACCCTTGCAGTCCGGAAACTTGCATCGCATCCTTTTGTCCATCCAAACCGGCCAGTGCCCGTATTGGTCCAACCTGACATCTTTTGGAGGAGCATGTTGTGCCGGACCCCTCTTCTTTTTGTTTTGAATTTGGCTTTCAATATCACTCTTTCGTTTTAACCGTTCAACAGTTTTATATTTGCATAACGTCTCTGCTACAGAAATTCTGAAATCAGCAGAGCTAAGGATTTTACTTGAACATCCTTTCTCAGCTTTTATTTGTCGATATAAGAGCCATGCGTTACACATAACCATATCTAACAGGTGGTAAAAAAATATGCATATACCAACGTTTGCTTCTTAGTTTTATTTTGTAGTGGCCCATAACCGAGTCTAAAAGATATACACCACCCATGTGTCGATTGTATTCCGAAACAACAAAAGGGCGCTCAATAAAAACGTATATCTTTCCCGACTTGTCCCATCTTTTAACTGTAGTTGTTGGGGTTTTTCCTGCAAAATTTGATGCTAAGGTGACATTTTATTATCTCTCCAAGCAACCAGAGCTACATCAACCCCATTGTAATTTCCGACCTGTTCTATAGATATGCCGCGTTGTTCTTTTTTAAAAGCTTTTTCGTCTGGCAGCTTACAACTGGGAATACGGGCTTTTCTTACAGTTCCTAAAGCTAAAATGCCCCGACAAATTTTCAATAAGAGGGATTGACGTGTAGTAATTGTCGAAAAAAATGCGGTAGTTCCGATTGGTAGGCACTTCACGAGCAAGGCGGACTACAAAATTAGATGATGCCCCTAAGTCCGGCTCATTAGTTGCGCACCTATTTTCTTGACCACTATAAACTTCAAATTTATAACCGTACCCAGATACACCACATACAACAAACAGCTCGAATCCCCATTTATGAGGTTTGTCAGGTAAATACTATTAGACTGAAAATAATTTACTAATTCTTCATCGGAACTATCATGCTCGTTCGGCTTGAACTTATATGTCGGATCGATGGCATCGTCGTCATCAGAAAAGTCAAGACCATCGTCGCTGTCTTCCCATTCCTCAAGTATATGTTCTAGGTCTTCAGTGGTCAATTTATTCAATTTACGAGTTATTTTGATCTTAAAATAAAAACACTTTACTTTAAAAAAAATGGGGAAAAAATGTATCGCATAACGCAGTGTTGCATTAATGCAACAAAGCCAGATCGGTTCAAAAATAAAAAACGAACTGATTGTGCAATACAACTTTTACTGATTATTGAATTATAGATTATTACCTTTATTTCACAGAAATTTCACAAACGTTGTATTTGTATATAACCACTTAAAATGTTTTTGAAAACAAAATCAAGAATCGCGAAACTGGTTTGAACACGTGCGTCTCTAAAACTAAATAACAATTCAAGTGTTCCCAGCTAGTAAGCTTATTTGATATTTAATCGTTTGGGAGCTTTGTTGCTAATCTACAACACCGCGTTAAATCGTTCAATTAGAATTTACTGCATTTTTATATCCCCTTGAATGGTATGTTGCAGAAATACAACATGGCGTCACAAAGGGTTAACAGTTAATTAGTTACATAATTAACTACATTAATCAATGAAAATTGGTTAAAATAAAGTTAAAAGTAGATCAATGTTGTGGTCACCTTTTTTCGTCGAATTAGTAAAATGTTTAAAGAAATTAAAAGAAAATTTTTTTAAAATAGAATCTGGGAACTATTTCTTTTCATGGGCTACTTTATTTTATTCAACATTTTTTATTTTTCGAATTTATTCTATGAGCTAAATTTCAGTTTTGTATTTTATAAACCTTTTTTTGTAATAGTTCTATTTCTTTCTATTCCTTAAATTTTTAGGAATGACTTTATACACTACCTGACTATTATCTTGTATCTTCCTGTTACATTTTACCTTAGCTATCCTTTGGAAAGTAATGAAAATAAATAATTCCCAGATTATATTTGTTAAAATAGTTGTGTTAAATACATTCAATTTATAAAGTATCACTGTCCAGTGTGACACAGAGAATGCTGACGAAAGCCTTAGCGGGCCAGAAAATGCATGACATTCCGCCGGCGCACAGTGGCGCCCGTAGAGCAAGCGAGGTTGCAAAAATCAAAATTTTCATGAGTGCCGACGAAGTTTTGAATAAACCCATGTTATAGGAAACTTTTCAACGATTTCAAATATGCCACTCTTAATAATATCACATTTTTAGTTTAGAAGATATAACCGTTCAAAGTTGACCGACTTTCGGTTTTCAAAAAAACACACAATTTTTAGTCAATTTGTTGCGATTTCAGGTGTAATATCACGAAAAATAGGTAACGACTCGCCTTATTTTTTGTTTGTATTGATTGATGTATTTATTAAATGTATAATGATAAAAAAAAATTAACTGTTTGCTTTGTGTTTCTCCTGGTAAATCACTATTTAAAAACTATCCGTTTTTTCACTATTTTTCAACTTTGACGGAAAATAAAAAAAAACTATATTTTTCTATATTTGCCATATTTGCAAAACCTGTTCTTTGATTATTTCTTTACATAATTCAAAAAGTTTTATCTGCCCGTAAGTGCCCGTTTGGCTTCTAGAGGTAAAAAAGTTTAAAAAGACATGGTTGCAGAAATTGTATGGCGTCCATCCCTTATATGTTTTGACGGACAGTAGTTTGATCTAATAGTTTGAAAAAAACTACTCATTGAAATTAGCAGGTACGTACCTCACATAAACAATACTTTGGCGTACAAATGGTCAGGAACAATATTGACTTATGGTCCCTACAGGTAGGCACAAATCTTATTTGGACACGTGCATAATATCAAAATTGCATTATTCAGCCTAAATCCATATGTATGCAGGGAACAGGTAAATTTTTAGGCTTGGTAGCATAAGCCTATATATTGCAAAATAAGCATAATGCCTGGATTAGTCTACGCCTGAAAGTTGGCGCAACAATTACTGAAACCATTAAACAATTTAAGTACTGAAAACATGGCGTTGAACAATTTAAAATTATTTGAACTGTTTAGAAAGTCAACCACACCAAAGTTTTTCACGGAAGTGAAAATTCTTCCTGAGAAGTTGACAGTGATCAGCAAATGGGGCTGCGATGGATCATCCGGACAAAGCGTTTATAAGCAAAGGATATATTCCGATGACGCTACAATATCGGACGGAAATATGTTTATGGCATCTGTTGTTCCTTTGCGGCTAAAATCGGATGATTCCCTACACTGGAAAAATCCACGTCCGTCATCAGTGCATTATTGCCGACCAATAATGTTTCAGTTTGTAAGGGAATCGGCAGAACTCATAAGGACTACGGTGAAGGACATTGAAGAACAAATAAGCAAGATTAAGCCTACAAAGCTGCAAATTGGAGAAGGAAAATATATTGAATGCAATTACGAACTGACAGGAACAACCTCAGCAATGTCATGCCCGATTTGCAAAAAGAGTCAGAAGAACTTTTTTCAATTAAATTCAATTTATTTCATATATAATATGTTACATCTCAATTTTATATAATTAGTTGTAAAGAGTTTAAGATTAGTATCTTTTTCTGCTTAATTATAATATATTTCAATTAGTTATCATATACATATATATAGACAGAATTATATTGGAGGTAAAAATTTAGCAAAAACCTATTTAAACCCCTTTTTTCGTTTTATTTTTATATTTTTTTTATCGATTTTATATTATTATTTGTCAGAAGAACTATGGTAATTTAAACGATTCTACAAATGAGGAGAATTACGAATATGGAATGTCACCATTGCACGCAAGGATAAGGTGTATGGAATTCTTGCTAAAACTGGCATATACCCTACCACAAGAGGAGGAAAACTTCGATGAAAATACATCAATAAAGGATAAGGAAAAGATCAGAAAGAAGCAAATACAGGATGCTTTTTTTAAACACGTTGGACTAAAAGTAGACTGTCCCAAGCACGGATACTCAAACGATGGAAACACTTCTAGGAGATTTTTTGAAAATGATGAGGCAGTAACTAGAATCATTGGAATTGACAATCAAATCGTGAAAATTGAGTACCAGTCTTTGCCAATTGGAGAGCTTTCTGAAGAAGCACAGGAGTCTCTTAACAAATTTTATAAAAAATATAGATTGCAGAACACATTCAAAGCATCAAGGGTAAGGCAAAATAAGGACCTCTTCAACATGTTGGCAGCATCTTCCGATCCACTTTTTTCTTCCCTGCGGCATGTGAAGTCACGAATAGAGTTACAAAATAATTATAGTTTAGAAATGGTTAGTCTTTTAGATATACCTTCTCTTACGAATTGTGATGAATATTTTACAGAAAATTGAAAAAATAAATTTAAAAAAAATATAATTTTTTTTTTAATTTGTTGGGTAATAATTTAAAACATAAAACCCTTAAGAAAAAAAATAAAAACAATCTAAAAATGTAAAAATAATTTTTTTTAGTTACCATAAAATTGATTTTTCTACTAATTTTAACTTTGATAACCCATAAGTAGGCCCCTACAAAGCGTAGCACCCTTTCCAAACGCTCATTTCATAGGCTGAACAGTTATCTATCATATGCTGTTTAAACTGTTCAATTATCTTATTCGGTTCAAAAGATATGATTTTTGCAACGAAAAAACTCAAATGGCGCCACTGTGCGGCGTCTAATAATTGTAAAAATGTTTCTGTACATACAATATACTTGATTGCTATCCAAAGAATAGCTAAGGTAAAATGTAACAGGAAGATACAAGATAATAATCAGGTAGTGTATAAAGTCATTTCTAAAAATTTAAGGAATAGAACTATTACAAAAAAAGCTTTATAGAATACATAACTGAAATTTAGCTCATAGAATAAATCCGAAAAATAAAAAGTGTTGAATTTTTTAAAATAATTATTTTTTATTTTCAAAATTTCGATTAAAAAGCGAACATTTTGGTTGTAAATATAAAAAAAAAATATCATTAAAAATTTTGATTAAAAAGTTTAACAATTAGTCATGCTCTAGAAATCGAAAGTGAAATCGAGATCGAGATTATAAGTTCTAGTATTTTAAAAATAACCATGGATTTTCCTGGTTTTAAGAATAGTGCACAAAGATTTATGAACTGTCAAAACAGGGTCGTTTTAAAAATACTGTGACCTCTCGGTAATCTGAACTTTTAATATAGTGAACTATCCAGTAATGTGAACACCTATTTTTTATATTAACGCTCTAAATAGTGAACAAAGTTTAATGGCTCTAAATAGTGAACAAAAATGTTGGCGATTTTAGTTTATTTTCTAATTTTGGGAATCTCTCGATAGAAGAAAAAGAAAACAAAACATGCATACATACTTTGAGTTTTGTTAATGAAGGTGAGTTGCCTTTCATTACACATGGAAATCACTTAAACAAGTGTGCTGTTTCCAGGCTACATGCAATTGATTGTGTAGTAAAATTTATATGAAAAGCACTCAAAAAACAATGATTTCCCTATATATTAATTGATTAACACCTGAAAATATTCAATAAATATAAGAAATGCCCACATCATGTAAATTTAAAATTTAATCTCAACTACTTGTGCTACATATTTATATGTATCTGATGTCGTTAAAAATAAGCCACTAAAATGTATTTTGCTTCGATTAAAATTTCATGCTGGTAATAAATTTTTAACAAGAATCTTTAAAACAAAAATGTCAGCATTATTTTTAAACTCATGTTTAGCATTTTTTGGCCATGTCTGATGTCAGATTTATACTGCTCGCTAGATAATTTTTTACAATCAAAAATGTGAAAAATTTCGATAATGTGAACTACCTTCGTTTTCATTAGTTCACATTATCGCGAGTTCACTGTATGCTTTATTTTCATATCAATCTAATTCGATTTCCAGAACGTATGTTAAGTGTTTGGGTGACCAAAACCTACTAAAAAAATTACAATGAAACGTTCAACTGTTTTAAAAACAATTTTTAACAGCTCTTTCCCTAAAGCGCTTCATATTATATTATGATCTACGATAAATTTATACAAATTTTTTTAAAGTGAGCAGATTTATGTGTAACTTTTGAAATTAAAATCGTTTTCCCAAACCAATTAAAAATCAAACTACTTAAAAGTTTTGCTTTGGATGTTCTCATTGAATGGAGCATAAGAAAAGAATAACTTTAAAATCGTCATAATATCTTGTCATAATAAAAATTATCAATCCAAAAACAAAACGTTTTTATATACTAATCCTTACAAATTTCTAAAGTATATATTAAATACTCTAACGAAACTTTAAACTTAATCCATTTTTGAACAACTCCCACCTCTTATCCATGTTGAGCAATTGAAATCCTTAAAATTATCGAGTTGTTGAAATATTTCTCATAAACCAATACTAATGACAAAACAATTTTGTTGTTGTTTTTTGTAACAATTTTTGTAAAATTTCACCAATTGTTTCATTTAATTTTAATAAGTTTTTTTTTTTTTGTATAAACAATTTTTAACTGCAATTTTTATTATTCTTAATATCACTAATTTTAACTAAAACACTTTTATAAATTGATTTAATAAATTTTAATTCAAGTATATTTTATATTGTTAAATTTGTTTTTGATATTTTCTACCCAGTAAACAACACCCTTTTTACACTTAATTCAATCTTGAGTTGAGAAATAACACACGTTTGTTTTATACCCGTTATTCGAGTTCCGCTTCCGTCAACGTTTCATTTATTACTGAACATTTTTTAATTTTGGGGGCTGTGTTCTGCTACTGCAGTGATACGAACGATTTCGTATATGAAAGTCTAGTTAAGTTTCCTGGTGCAGGAACTCACACTCGTACAAACTTGTGTGTGTTTTTTGTATCGTATCCCAACCTTTTTTGTAAGTCTGTAATGCAACATGTTTCAGCAACATTGTTTGTTTGAGTATGGTAATGCCTTTAAGTAAATTTTTTATTTTTTTCTCTCATTGCTGGTTTTCTCAGAATACGAGTTTATCGTAATTTTAACTTCTAGTTTTTGTTGTTTCCTTGTTATTTTTTGTTTACAACTGTGTGTGTTTTCTTTGTTTGTTTGTTTCCTTGTTGAGAGTGTGTCTCTTAACACGTGGGTGGATTGTGGACAATAACAACAACAGGAACCATTTGGTTTGAACTGATTGTTTGTTTAAAACAAACGTTTCCAAACTCAACAAAATCTTCAAATTGATGTTTATTGTAAATAAAAGAAAATTTATTTACCTTCTATTAAAAATTTCCATCGCTTGGCATAAGGAAAAATAAAAATATACAATATGTATGTAAAAATAAAATAATTTAAACAACAAATATGGCTATGCTGAATATTATATGCCCTTGACTATGGTGCTCTTTGCTACCCCGCGACTTATCTCCAGATATACAAAAACAATTTCTCCAAACCCGCCCATTTGTTCTTAATTTTATAACTTTGCCACGCTAAATATTTTATTTAGCCCATGGATTATAATACGTTAAAAAAGAATATACTTATGAATGTAAATAAAACACAAAATAGTGAAGTAAAGATTCGAAGTGCTTAACCAAGCTATTGTGTCTGGAGTCATGTTTTTTGCATTTAGTGAGAATATTATCGATTTTCTGATAAAGACCTCCACATGGGAACTCGAGAACTCTGCCAACACCCCAATTAAAGAGTGGATTTTGTATTCTACCAATACCGGTCTGCAATATTTTCAGGTAACACCATGATTCCCTCGGAAGCTGAAAATGCATGTCATTGCAACGTTCTTCAAATAAGGGACTGCTGCCAATTGTGATGACCAAGCTGAAACTGTGCCTGATTAAAGAATTTTTAAGGTGGTTTAAACCCGATTCATACTTGAAATAATTAGAAAGTGAGATTATTTTCTAACCTACCAAAACTCTTACCCTAGAGAACCTGAGAAAGAGAGAATATTATTATTTACTTACCCGTTACACATGTTTGTTCCACCTTTATTCCGCCCTTTTTTACAGAATAACTCTCAAGTACAAGACACCTGCAGCATGCCCGATATGGTTTTCGTAATAATTCTACGGTGAATATTTGATGTATTTAACTAATAATTTTAACAAATAGAATATGGGAATTATTGCTTCTTATTTTACTTTTTAAACATGAAAATAATTAGTATATTTCTTCTTGTAGTGTTAATGTTGTTTCTACATGCGTATGCACATATATTTGTTTTCGAAAATAATACTATTTTGGATTGTTTTATGTTTTTTTTTAGTATCATTCGAACTTAAATTTTCAAGAACGACTCGTACTAAAGTAAGAAGAAAAAACTTAAATTGAGTACAATTTTTTTTCTGTGTAAAAACTCAAAGATTTCATATTAAAATTTTGTGAAAAATTACTTTGAAACAAAAGTGACGCCTACAATTCTTGATTTGTTCTTTCGATCTCTAGTAAATATTCAAGTCGCTCTGCTGCACATCTGATGCTGCTTAAACGAAGCAGCAGACTTTAGAGTAATGCGCGCTTTCCGAAATACAAGCGAAGGATTGTGTAGTAAAATTTATATCAGTTTTAATAAGGCTTTATTATATTTAGAAATTCCCAGCATACCTCTTAATTAAATGTCTGCTAGCGGAAGAAGTTTGTGATTTAAATAAATAAAATAATTTATTATCAAGGTTTTGTTTGTTGTGCTTAATTCCCTTTTTTAATAATTGATAAAAAAAAGTACTGAAATTTATTGTTGGAGGATAAGCTGTTCCTATGCTTAAAAAAATGTCATTTCTATTGACAGATTGCTCGTAACTTTAAAAGTAAATGTAGATTTTTAAAAAATTTAATTTAAAAAATTTCTTTATTGGCGGTAAAGAAACTTGTTATCTATTTTACAAAAAATTCAAAAATCTCTTAAACGTTAATAAATTCGATATTTTTCCATACACCTCTTCGAAAATAAAAACATTTAAAATACATATTTTTTTCTATTATAACTGAAACATCATAAATTCGCTGTTTGAATTTCAATATTCATGTTAATGATATTTTTTCAGAGTTATTTTGTTGAAATATTTTCCAATTTTAGATAAGACTAATTGATTTTTAATTTTTTTGTTGTTTTTCAAAGTTTCTTGCACATTATTCTATATATCTGAAAATTTCAATTTCTTCTGTTTTTAATTTTCTCTTAAAAAATTTCATATTCATAGTCGTGTTTTGGGGCGCTAATAATGTTTTTTAAAAAATTGCTCTTGATAGAGAGAAAAATGTTATTATTAATTTGAAACAAAACTAGTTTTATTGGTAAGCAAATTTTTGTTGCTATTAACCATAACATTCTCAGAGGCAAATATAATATGATTGGGCATTTTTAATGGAGGACCAATTTATCCTGCTACCACACGCTCAAGTTTTTCTTGATAGTCTTTTACATACACTGTGTGTCAAAATTTACATAAATTGAAATCTGTGACGTAGGCTGTACTCAATTTTTAAGCAATTTACTTTCAAGATGTCATCAAGAAAACAATTTACAAAAACAAACCAAAAATTTGCTCACCTAACTTATAATCAGCTGTTAAATTGAACGTAAAATTGCCAACTAAATGAAAAGGTAAAACTGAGAGCAATCTCGTGGTCAATTTAAAAAGTGTGAGTGTGTTAGTAAAAAAGTGAGAGTGTATTGCAAATTGAAAGGAATTGAAAAGCACCACTTGAATGTGTGGCATCCAAGTCAACTATAATATTGTTGCCGGTAGGAAAAATGTGGTTAAAGTAATAATATTATGTTTAAGCGTTGTTCGTCAAAAATAGTTTTGTCGGGCGTGACTATATACAAAAATGTGTGATTTCACTGTGTGGGTGTACTTAAATACTGGGTATTGACGTTTTCTTCATATACAGACTTTTGAAAAAGTTGAATCTAAATTTTTTTTATATGAGAGTATAACAATAATTTCACTACGAATCAAATAATCTACTTGCTACTCATTATTATCCTTGGAGTATGTCAATTTATCAAAATGCAAATTTAGTTTTCTTTATTCTACTTTTTCTTTATATTTTAATAAATAAAAATTCCCAAAATTCATCAAGTTTGTTAAAAGAAAATCTCTAGAGCTTGCCAGTCGAAAAAAGTAGAGAGAATAAAGAAATGAAACTGCTGATATAAAAGTTTTTTCAAAAACTAAAAAAGGAAAGGATTTTTTTATTATTATTTTTTTTTTTTTTTTAATATGTTGTTTTCAGTTTTATTTGATATTTATCAATTGTTATCTAGTTTAAAGAGAAAAAAGTTTTTTCGAGAACAAAAAAATTATTGCCAGAAAAAGTATTTTAAAAATAACTTTTATTCAAAATGATTTTAATATTAAGTGTTATTTCCTGCCACTAATAAATGTATGTTTAATGTTTGCATAAATTGTTGCAGAAATTTTGTTTTTAGCTTAAGTTTTTTTTCTGATTCCTTTAAGAATGCGTCCATTTACAAAATATTTTTGTTGTGTTGTTAATGTATTGAAGTGCATTTAAAGTTTTTCCTCCTCTTTTTTAAGTTAGTCAGCTTTCTTTCATGTCTCCAAAAATTTCTGCGTTTTTCTTCTTATGACTGTTGTTGTTTTATATCACTTAAGGTGTTGTTTACTTTGAATGTTATTTTACATAAACATTGCAGTATTTTTTAGACATTTTTTTTTTAGTGTGGGACAAGCGCCTCTTCCCATTCGTATGTTGCCATTGTTTATGCATTTGCACGTTTCGCATCATCGTTCATTCTTTCGCCCACCCTCTTCAGCATCATTTTCATCTCAAGTTAAAAGATTTCAATAAAATATCAATTCTTGTTTATTTAATGGTTTGCACTTTAGTTTAAAGCAGCAAATAAATTGATGTTTGAAAACATTTAAAAAAAAAAAATTTAAAGTTAAAAACTGGAATTTAGATATCGTTTACATAATGCACTTTTGATTGACAGAAACAGAAAAAAATAAGTCAGTATTTTTCCTCACAAAATAAAATATTAAAAAATTATAAAAAATTTTTGATTTTTGTTTGTATTTATGACCCACACTATTCACAGAAAAAAGTTTTTTATCAATTACATAAATGCTTTAAAAAGTATTTAAATTTAATTAATGTGATAATTGAATCAATAATTTTTATTGGATGAAGGAAAGATAAAAACATAATTTTGATTTAATTAACATTTTAGTTGTTTTGCAATAAATTTTTAATTAAAATACTTGTTAAATATCAAAAAATATAATTGATTTTTTTTTTCGTTTAAAATAAAATAATTTAAACTTGTAGAATTGTTGTTGGGAATTATCAATATTTAATTAAATAAATTAGCACATTGTTTGAAACGGCAAAGATTTTTGATAATTTTTTTAATTAAAATTAAAAATATAATATATTGAAAAATAATATTCACAATTTTTAAATTTTTAGTAATCAATATACAAATTTTTTCTTTACAAACCTTTTAACCCTTTTTTCGCCGACTGGTGATTATAGTCACCAAAACTCATGAGCATGATACTCATACTCTTTTTTTTTTTGTTTTTTGTTGCAATGTTTTTTTTCTGTCAGTAACTTAAAATCTTATTTCGTTACAAGTATTATATTATCAGTTTACTTGGTGCGGCGAAAAATGGGTTAAATAAAATCAAGTGGGAATTTTTATACCCACACCAAAGTGGAAAAGTATTATGCGTTTGTGCTTATAAATGTTGTACCTTAAAAAATTTGTACTAAATACACCTAAATGTATGCCAACCGACTCAGAATCACTTTCTGATTCGAATTAACGATGTCCTTCCGTCCGGCTGGCTGCCCATGTAAACCTTGTGCGTAAAGTACTGGTCGTAACTTTGGTACAAGCATATTGGAAATGGTGAGAATCGGTCTGTAATTTCACATAGATCTCATACAAGCTTATTGCAGGAAATGTATCTTCCATAGCTCTCATACCAATACTTCTCCCGAAAATAACTTTTAATGTCATTACTTCCCTATAAATGTTGGTATTGGTATACAAATTGGCGACAATAACAAATATGAAAGCTACTATGTCATGACCAAATTGTACTGGTAGGTTCAAAATTAAACATACGTCCCATATAAACCCCCATCCTTAAATCACTTAAAGGCAAAAAAATCTCATATAGATGATGATATCTAAATAATAGTCGGCACAAAGAAGTTTAAGATAAATTTTAACCTCATAACATTATATTTAGGGCTTCTACAACAATTAGGAGTGCAAATCAAATGTTGGGAGTATAGGCAACAAGAAAAGTATTCCCAAATTTCTCGAAACATTTTTCTCCATATTTCGAGTGACCGGAAAAGCAGTTTTGCTTTTAAGAAAATAATATTTATTTGTTGCATATACTACGTTGAAAATGCAACGACGAACTTAATTTACCAAGCAATAGTAGCATAGGCCTTCCGCGAAACCTGGTAGTGAAACAAACCAAAGTCTCTAGTGGGAATTAAACCTGCAACACTCACACTGATAGACCAGTTAACTACATACTGACCGATCAGAGCATACAGAAATCAATTGATCCATTTGAAAAAAAAATAACACGAAAAGCTTTAAAAATATGCCAGCAGACATTAAGCAATACTTTTTTGAACATGATTCATTTCGCTGTGCTATTGTTTGTAAACCATTGTCTACTTGCTCTGACTCAGAGTTGGCTGGCTTGCATTTGTTTCCATTAACATGAAATTTATTCCTTTTATTTTTAATTTCGATCCATAAAAATTTTTCGAAAGCATTAATTTCCACGTTGGAAAATCAATAACATTTCAAGCAAAACCTACAAAGCCAACAGTTAATTATTCCTTTTATCCCTTTTATCAAGACAATAAATACAACTATTAATACTCTTGAATAAACACGTTAAAACAAAAGTAAATATTAACTTAAGCCAAAGAAGAGGACAAAAATCTGTTATAATCGGATAAATAATTAAAGTGACAACTACAATACAAAATATCATACAATACAATGAAAACAACCCTTTCTCATTTTCTTAACCTTTTTTTTGGATATTTACTCCCATGTCACATGGCAACCCTTACTGCTTTCTTGATTATTGCTTCGATTCAATAACAAATTAACGTCCACCCCTTTTAATTCCCTGCTCCAACAAGTTCTGATAATCACCAAACAAAATCATTCAATTTAATCTTAAATAACCGAGATTCATAGATTTTAGCTAACCGATTTTCAAAGCATAAAAGGATATTAATTTTCATAGAGATAATTAATAATAAAATAAACACTCCCTTCGCTCCTACACCAAACATTTTCAAATTCCTCTAACACGCATTTTAATTAATGAGTTACAGCGAAATTTTCATACGTCTGTCCAATGTTTTATCCACCCCTCTCGGTCGTTGCTATCATCATTAACCAACTATTTTTCGTCAGTTATTTAATACTGTTCAAAGTGTCAGTTAATTTGACAAGTTAAATGTTTATTTGTTTTATTTTGACAAAAAAAAAAGCAACACAGAAAAACAAAAGCTTAAAAAAAGAAATATCAACTGATGGCGTACATTGACCTTTTAGCACAAATCCTTAAAGCCAATATTATAGACACATTCCAGCCGGAAAAAAAATGCAAAGAAAACTAACACCCTCTTGTTATGGGTATGAGTTTTTCGCGTTCACTAGTATTTCTAGGCACCTTGACCTTTTGTTTGTGCAGTTATAAGCCCAGACATAGAGCAAAGAATATATAAAAAAAACTTACCAAATTGTTTGTGATGAAAATGTTAGCTAACTTGTTTATACGGGGATAGAAGTGATAAATGGGCCACAGAAAAAAGCTGAATGTAAAAATATTGGTCCACATTCATATTATATAGAAACTATTTTTATAATAAGTGAAATTAAATCTAATTGCTTGAAAAAGTGGATTTTTAAATATTCTCAATACGATTAACCGCCAAATTTTTAGTAAAACTTGAATGATTACAAAATTACGAAAATAGCAGCACGTACATACTTGTATTCTTTCGCATTTTTGTTATTTTATAATATGTATTTAATTTTATAAATTAAAATTTTAATAATTTTCATTATTTTATAATTTTATAACAAATAGAATCTGGGAGTTTTAGTGTTCATGTTGAGTTTCATTTTTAATATAAATTTTTTTATATTAATTCGAATGGTCGCCCACTTTAGTTTAAAATAAAGTGGTAATAACGAAACACTTTTTAAGCGGCTGATAAAATCTTACCTTTAGCTGTCGGTAAGTTGTGAAAACTGGCCTAATACCTTCACAATTTTCCAGGAATATTTTCTATGCAGTATCATAATTTTATAATTTTATACAATTACTGCCGTATTCATAAAAAACTAAATTGAATATGAAATCTATTTTAAGGAAAATTTGTATTGAAATTTGGTTTTAAAATACGTTTGAAATCTATTTTATTTTTTATGAATACGGCAGTTAATGTTGGAAGAATTCCAACTAATTGTAGTGGGGAATGTAAGAAAAGATAAACATACTCTTTTATTGTTGGAATTTTGTTTAAACTTTGATATCGTTGCATATAAGACTTTTTGTGTGTTTGTAATTCTCATTCCCTCTTTAGTCTTATTTACTGATATTTTTGGCTTTTCTAAAAATTGTTTTGCGATAAAACCTTTCCTGATGATCTGGCCTAAGCAACCAGTGAAATGCGCATAGAAGCAGGTTATCCTCCAACAATAAACTTTCAGTGTTTTATCAAGAACAAAAAAATAGGGAATTAAGTACAACAAACAGGTTAGGGGGTTTTATTTCATTTACGGGCAAATGTAGGGGGTACAAATTCTTAGGGAGAAAATTTGGGGGACATACATTTGTATTTAGGGGGCTGCTAGGGGGTTTTACTGTTTGACTGTCTGTGTATAACAACAACTAATTAATAGAAGAAAGAAGTATTCATGGAAATATACGTGTCACAACTTAAATCCAACACCTGAAATGCTCAAACACTCCATATTTTTGAAGAAACTTTATTCCAATATTTAAAAACAAGAGATTTCTACTAACTCAATTTTGATTTATATATGTATGTACTAGGGATGCCAAACGGGAAATCCCGAATACCGAAATCCCGGGATTTTTCGGTATTGATAAATCCCGAATCCCGGGATTTATTTTTATGAGTCCCGGGATTTTTAACATATCAACTTTTATGTACAAACTGTTCGTTTTTATTGAATTTTTTATACTATATACAAAAAAATTATTAAAAATTATATTTGAGTTCTATTTTTTATTGCAAATAATTCTTATTTGTAAGTTTAATTTTTGTTTTTGGCACACAACAGGTATTTAAAATTTTTTAATTTTTGCTTGATATATGACGACTATTTCAGGATTTTTGTATTTTGCTTAATAAAAACCATCATTTTAAGTAGAAACGAAATTTGCAAATTCACATCTCAAGCCTTTTTTACAATTACGTTTAGCAAGTTCAGCTTTGGCTTAAGACATAATACCAAAATAAATATGATTATTTTTATGCAAAATATAGACATCAAGAAATAATTGATTATGAATCTCGCCCTCACCCTGGAGGTGTACTGCACTGCAGTCGACATAGTTTTACAGTTTTTAACTCAGCTATCGAGATCGATGATGGACTACTAGTGTTTGGGAATTCCCGGACTTTTTCATTTCCCGGGAAACGGGAAAAAAAGTTTTTATTTCCCGGGAATCCCGGGTATCCCGGGAAATTTTAATTATCAACAATAATCATAAACAAGTCATTAAAATGTAACAAAATTTATGTTTAAAACAGTTTTATTAAAAAGGAACAATATGTGTATTACAAATTTGCTTGTGTAAAACTAATTAAATATACAAAACACAAAAAACACAATTAAAAATATAGAGATCTTCATTACCAAACTTTAAAAAAAATAACATATATGTATATCTATATAAGTTTTTAGTTTTTTAAAAATGTGGTTTTTAAAACCACTATTGCGTTGAGTAAGTCAATGGACATTCTATTTCTCCACTTCGTTCCAAAGTGACCAGCAAGAGAAAAAACCCTTTCACTTTCCACGGAAGTTGGTTTTATAGTGCCATTGTTGTGAGGTAACTCCTTATTTGTTTTTTGGTCAACTGTTGTTGAAGTATCTAGTTTTATTTTGTGAACCATTCCAAGGTGTCGGATAAAGCCACTGGTGCTGCCTCCTTTGTGCATAAGCCTTTTGGGACAAAGTTTGCATTGACCTGCGTTGTCTACTTTCGTAAAATATTTCCATACTTCAGACATGTTTACCTTTTAAGAGTACAATTAATCAAAAATCTAAAAATTCTTTAACAAATACTTACTTCCAATGCTTTAAAATTGATTTGAAGTTGGTAAGGTCGCTTTATTTTATGTTTTTTTGTCAATTTTATGCAGAATTGGATTGTTTGATTTTGTTTGAATTACACACGGCGAATTCATGTAAATGGTCGTGGCAATTATACAACAAGTAGAACAATAATAACACAACATTGTATTTTTGTTCTTGTTTTAGTTGGTCGATTCATCAAAAACACAAGCAACTTTACTTTTGACATTTCTCTCTCTAAGTAAAAGAAAAGTAGCACAGCTGTGTTTTTAACACCACCTGTAAAATGAATTCGCCTTGGAATTATATTTAAAAATATTTGATGTTTGTTAAACTGCTGTTTTTTGTCTTTATACAGTAATGTCAACAATTTTAATTTAAAAGCGCTTATCAAAGCAAAAATCTATTTCTACGGGCAAAAAAAATAAGACAAATCACTTTGAGCAACTGAAGTTTTGTTTAAAATATTTTTTATAAATAAAAAAAAAACAAAATTAAATTAATATTAACGTTTTTTATGTAAAATTGCTTATTTTATGAAATTCCCGGATTTCCCGGGAAAAATAAAAAAAAATTCCCGGTATGGACTACACTTTGCCGTGTATTAGTGTCGTCACAACTTAATTCACATTACAAATTGAATTGCTGTCAAAACACCGAAATGAATTGATCTAGAAAAACTAAGAAATACGTATATTTTTTTAAGCTTTTTTTAGAATCTGATCATTTTGATCATGGGTGAGGCCAGTGTTATTAACATATGTATAAAATAAATTGTTTTGTTGTTTTCATTTTTAAAAATTTATGTTACGTATATAAAACCCTTTAAATGTTCAAAAAGTGTTGTTTATTAAACAAAAAATAGCATATCAAAGAAACACATTGATCCCGAAAAATCCGAAAATCCCGGAATCCCGAAAATCCCGGAATTTCGGGATCGGGATTTCCAAGATCCCGAATCGTGGGATTTTCAAAAATCAGTCCCGATTGGCATCCCTAGTATGTACATATGTTACAGTCTTTTTTTAAACTGTTTATAAATTGTTTTTTAAGATATTTCATTAAATAAAAATATTAAAGAAACTTCAAAATAAAATATTTTTGGGGGAATTAAAGTAAAATGTTAAGCATTTTTCGATTTTTGTTTTATATAGGTATTGATATTAGAACGTAAAATAAAACTGAGTCAAGTTAAACTAAGTGAAATTAAATTATTATCTAAATTTATACATTTAGGGGGATTTTTTTTCAAAATACGTTAAGTTTGGTGGGCTTTTAATTTTTTTTTTGGGGGGGAAGAAAAATATTAACTATCAACACTAACAAGAAAAAAAAAATCTTTAAATAAATAATTGTATTCCCAAAAATAACGTTGATAATAATTTTAAATTTTATAAATTATTATATATAATTTTATAACTTTATAAATTATTATTTAAAATTTTATAAGTTTACTGGTAAAATTTTCCATTAGTTTTATTTCTTTTTATTTCGTGCATTTGTATACTGGGCATTATGGCAGAAGTTGTCGAATACTTTTTCGATTTGAAATCAATTTTATTTCTAATTCTTTCTGTTAATACTGAACGAATAGAAATTATTTGTTTAGTGTTGTAAAGCATTAACTTGAGTTTTCGCAACAATAAAAAATAATATAGATTCGACTGAAAGAAATCGAAATAAAATTGCTTCGAATCGCAAAAGTATTTGATCACGACTGCCATAATTTTCCCCCTGCTCTACTTCTTTTGTTTATACCTGTAAACGGTTCAAATTTATAAATTTTTTATGTAGAAGGCCGCATTCATGGTTATATGTAATCGATCTCAAATTTTTAAAAACTTATTTTCGGGCCACATGTTGTTCCTTCCCTTCCTTCTTCTAATATGGTAGTCGAAAAATATACAATTGAGAAGGATATCATAATATGTATGTAAAACTTTTTCTCTCCTTCTGTTATTCTTTTATTCTTAAAAATGCCTATCTATATTTCAAAACACATGCTATACTATCTCCATCTCCGTGTAGATTCGTATACGAATTGTTAATGCCAGTCACAAATTGGCCTAATTTGACTTTTGAAACGTCGTTTGGCTTTTTATGTGCAGGCATTATTGTTTTTGTTGTTGTTTTTTGTCGATAGCTACGTTATTATTTATTTGAAACTGTCATTCTGCAGATATAAACGTTTATGTGACCGTCTGTATTCTTGATTCTGCTGCTGCTGCTGGTTTTAAAATAGAAGGAGGAAGTGGTCCATACACAATCCGTAAACAAATTTATGCCGACGCCTTGTGTGACAACAAATTGACAGTTGTACATGTTAAAATAATATAACAAAAAAATGGAAAACCACTCAAAAAAAAATTCATGTTAATGAATTTGTTTGTTTTTTAAGGGTAACATTTTTGATTTAAATGAGAACAACAAACCAGCCAATTATAGGGGAATGTAAGAAAAGATTTTATTTAGTGTTGTGGCTTTGTTGAAACTTTGATATTGTAACAAGTAAGACCTGAGTGTTTAAAGTTCTTACTCCCTTTATAATCTTATTTTTATTATATTTTGCGCTTTCCTAAAGTCTTTGGAAACAGTTTCCTGACGAGCTGGCCTCTAAGCAACCAGCGAAATGGGCATAAAAACCAGCTTTCCCTCATCAATAAATTTCAGTGTTTTTATAAAAAAAAAATTGGAATTTGGCACGTTATAGATAAATCTTATTAATAAAAAATTTTGTATTCGCAAAAAAAACTTTTGATAACAGTTATTTTTAATTGACAAATTAATGCAAAAACAATACGCAGTTGTGGTTAATAAAATCTTTTAAAATACATAAAGGAAAAGTTCTTTCTTTAAATATCTGGAAATTTTGAGTTATAATGATTTTGTCAAGAATTTTTTTCTCATTAATATATTTTGTTTTCCTATGTATGTCATGTTTACAGCCTGCTACAGGCTGTCTGCCAATAATAAGTACACAAAGGTAATAACCCATGATCTTTCACACGTTCACATACATTTATCACAATTCTCATTCCAATTACCTTTTTTCTTTTCGTACTAAACAGTGAATAATTCCAGCACTTACGCACTTTTTTCAAACAAGTTATTTTTTGTCTCGTTACATTTCACCAAATTTAGCAGGATTAACTTTTTTTTTTAGTATACAAAATGTGAAAATCCTTAACGCCACATGTGGCATATTAAAGCGTGAAATTTTATGCAAAAAAGAAACAAAAATAATGAGGCTTTAGCTTGTGATAATGCTTGTAATAATGCTGATGATGACGAGTTTAATGTTTATGTATTTTTTAAGGAAGACATAATTTAAAGAGACTTTTCAAAAAAATCCTGTAACTAGTACAGACACTGAATTTAGAATGTGTTATAATGAGAGAATTCACAAAGTGTTTTAATGCAATATAAAGGAACTTTTCTTAGGACATAAGAGTTTAAAGCATTTTTTTTTTATACATTTACACTTTAATACTTTTAAGGTCTTTTTTTTATTCCTACGCTTATCCTTCGCTTGTCTGCAGGCGACCAGAGTCTCTGGCGGGAATCGAACCCGCAACCCCGGTACTGAAAGACTAGCTCACTACCAGCTAGCCTACCGGGGCACCATATTAAAACTTGCCCTGTTAAAGGTAGGATTTTGTCGGACTTATAACAGTTTATTTATTATTTCAACTTAACTTCAACTACCCTGTAGGATGAACTTGCCTTCAACGTATTGTATTGCTCACTTTAGTTTTAAGCAAATTTGGTATAGTAAAAAACTTTTTATAAGTGTGATAAAATCCTACCTTTAAATATTGGCAAGCTCTTAACTTTTATTTTTTTCTAATTCTGTGCTTTTTTACATGTTTCATTGTTTTATATTTAAGACCTTTATATTTTATACCTTTATTATGTTATACCTTCAAACTTACATACTTTTTAGATTTATTAATTTTATTTCCTTACAATCTTTTGCTTCTATAGTTAAATACTTTTATTTTTTACTTTTATACTTGTATACTTTTATACTTTTATACTTTTATACTTTTATACTTTTATACTTTTATACGTTTATACTTTAATACTTTTATACTTTTATACTTTTATACTTTTATACTTGTATACTTTTATACTTTTATACTTTTATACTTTTATACGTTTATACTTTAATACTTTTATAATTTTATACTTTTATACTTTTATACTTTTATACTTCTATACTTTTATACTTTTATACTTTTATACTTTTATACTTTTATACTTTAATACTTTTATAATTTTATACTTTTATACTTTTATACTTTTATACTTTTATACTTTTATACTTTTATACTTTTATACTTTTGTACTTTTATACTTTTATACTTTTATACTTTTATACTTTTATACTTTTATACTTTTATACTTTTATACTTTTATACTTTTATACTTTTATACTTTTATACTTTTATACTTTTATACTTTTATACTTTTATACTTTTATACTTTTATACTTTTATACTTTTATACTTTTATACTTTTATACTTTTATACTTTTATACTTTTATACTTTTATACTTTTATACTTTTATACTTTTATACTTTTATACTTTTATACTTTTATACTTTTATACTTTTATACTTTTATACTTTTATACTTTTATACTTTTATACTTTTATACTTTTATACTTTTATACTTTTATACTTTTATACTTTTATACTTTTATACTTTTATACTTTTATACTTTTATACTTTTATACTTTTATACTTTTATACTTTTATACTTTTATACTTTTATACTTTTATACTTTTATACTTTTATACTTTTATGCTTTTATACTTTTATACTTGTATACTTTTATACTTTTATACTTTAATACTTTTATACTTTTTTACTTTTATACTTATATACTTTTATACTTTTATACTTTTGTACCTATATATTTAATTATTTTTATACTTATTTTTATACTTATACTCTTTGATACAGTTATACTTTTCTACTTTTAACTCTTTCGTACTTTTCTTCTTTTATAAAATGGTTCTTTTATAATTTAATGCTTTGATACCGTTTAATTTATTACTCTTATACTTTTTAAATTCTTTATATACCTTTATTTTTTTATTCGATTATAGTTTTATTTTATTTTTATTAAAAGTTAAACAGTTTTACAAAAACTACTTCATATAAAGTGGCAATATTTCACTTTAATAAAATCTTTTTAAAAATCTTTCGCATCATATTTTCTTGTTATGATTTTCCTCCATATTGTGTTAAAAAATTCTAAAAAGTGTAAATATTTATGCAACAATTTGTTAACAAACAAATCCCACATATACTCACTCACCCACACATAAATAGAATAAGCAGAAAGAACTGTCAAATGCATGATGTTGTTAGTAACTTTTACATTGACTTTAAGTATCTTGCATAAATTTACTTGTAACAAGAAAAAGTTTATAAAAATCCTCACTTACTAAACACATACACTCATGCTCTTCCACTCACACATTTCAAATACACGTCACTTATGAATTTTAAACTAAATCAGTTTTTACTTCTCCTGCAGTCAAGAACCAACAACAATATCATTGTTAGCATCATCGTCATTACTACCGCTATCATCAACACATTGTAAACTTAAATAAACAAATGGTTTCTCTATCTGTTTTTTTTTTTGGAAGATAGAGGGATGTGTTACCCAACCAAACACGCATCCCAAAAATACTTTTTTCTTATTCTTTTTATATGTCATTTGTGTAACAGTTTAACATCCCTTTTTACTCAAGTGCAGTTGGCATTAGAGGATTATCTTTAGCAATAGCAGCAACAACAAAATCTGTATATAAATAAATATAGTACTATGTTCGGCTGTGCCGAACCTTTGATACCCTCCACCGACAGGAGTGGGCTCTATGTAATATCTACATATATAATATCAACTAATTTTCATAAAAACGAACTTCTGCATTAAACTTGGTTGCGGCTTAGACCTGAATTAAATTATTATTATCAGAGAGTTTTATGCTCTTCTTTTTAGAAGTTTTAACTAGCTTGAGTAAAATATCATGATTCGTTACAGTTGTAGCCGAACTAAAATGGTTATTATGAGGGTAATTTGTATTGGACCCATGGATCAATCATTCCAAAATTCTATAGATTGATTTTTGGTATTAAAAAAAATAAATTAGTATAAATTTGAATGCAGAATTGAAATTAGTTTAAGCGTTTACAGTAAATTTCAGAAGGCTGATCAATATCGGATCTAAGGTAAATTATGGACCGTTTATCACCAAATTGCATGCTATTTTTCTGGCCATATGAATCTAAGTTGGAAGAAATTTAATTATGGACCGAACATCACGAAATTTATTACTC
Organism: Pollenia amentaria; assembly: GCA_943735925.1. Classification (NCBI taxonomy): domain Eukaryota; kingdom Metazoa; phylum Arthropoda; class Insecta; order Diptera; family Polleniidae; genus Pollenia; species Pollenia amentaria. The sequence continues at coordinate 241,792,536 of OX031007.1, read as the reverse complement.
TGATCCTATAAAAGGCGCCCTATGCTCCAGTGGGAGTTAAAGGAACATATATATATATATATATAAAACTGTGGAGAATTAAATGTTATTATGATAATATAATTTATTACGGTCATAGGTAAATTATGGACCGATCTTCATGAAATTTGACAGTGTGATTTCTAGTCATTTAAAACTGAGACGTACCAAATTTATTTGTTTCGGATTTAGGCGTACTAAACTGTTGTCCGGGAGTAGGCTTTAAATGGGGCCTAGGGTAAGCAATACACCGAACCTACGAAATTTTACAGTATTGTTTGCAGTCGTCTTATATCATTCCGTGCACTATTCCACCATTTATGTGAGTTTCTGATTTCAATTCCAAACTGCTTATGATAACTACAAGCAATTTGAGACCAAGTTTGTTCTTTTCTTTTGCGCTTTTCGAAAGTGAGCGTGTTTTCAACGGACGGACTGACGGACATGGCTAAATCGACTTAGAATTAGTCAAGGTAATTTATTCGGTCTAACCCCCGTTGCCACATGCAAGTGTAAGTGAAAAAAAAAACTCAATACACTCACACTTTTTTACTAACGCCATCATATTTTCAAAACTGGCAGCTCAACTTGCAAGAGAATTTACTTACAGGTAAATTTTTGACACTTATGGCAAGTAAAATTGCAAATAAAGAAACATTATAAGATTTTTAAAAACAAAAAAAAATTTTCTCGAAAGATTGAAGAAATAGCTATTTAATTTGTTTGGGACAAATTTTGCTTACACCAATAGATAATAAGTTACATGGATGAGAAGGAACACCCGTTTGCCTAAAATGTCAAATTTTGACCCCCTCTAACTCAGAAACTTTTTGACCGATACTTGCAAGTAATTACTTGCTTGTGGCAACACAGGGTTAGATGTATAATAAAAATGTTTCACACGGAATGACAAACTTAGTATACCCTCCTTCACCACTAGTGGTGGTGGAGGGTATAAAAATAAGGATAATTGGTAAAGTGTTGGAAAGTTTAAGTGTTTGAACAAAAAAAAAAAAAAAAAAATTTAAATCGCGGATTTTCTACAGTAATATGCGAGTTTTTTTTATAGAATACGTTAGAATTTTTTTTATTTTTTTTTTTTTTTTTTTTTTGGAAGCATTTTTTTTTATTAAGTGTTGTTTTAGACAATGTTGATAAGTTGGTAAATAAAAAGGATCAATGTTATCCTTAATATTAAATATTGGATTTTTTTTTGTGAATATTAAATTTATTGTAGAAAATTTGTTGAAGAAAAAAAATTTTAATAATTGAAGCACAGCTGCGAATAAAGTTGTAAGTTACAAAATATTTATTTTTCAGGAGAGCAAAAAAAAAAACGTTTTTAACAGGCAGGATTATTTATTCTTAAATATTTTTAGATTATCAAAAAACAAAAAAATGATGTATATATATTTCTATGCAAAATATCAAGAAATTTTTATTTTATATCACATGCAAATTTGCATTTTTCCACTACGCAGGCGGCTTTTGAAAACGTTATTCACCGTTGCAAAACCATTATGTTTGTATTATTTTGTTAGTAACTTATAACATTCTGCCAGTGAATGACTCTTTGTATCGCATTTTAATGGCGTAAAGGTGCATAATTTTAGGTGATTTGATGTTTAAACAGTGCAAATCTATGTTCACATTATGAGCATTTGTCATGTGGATTATCACTTTTCCACATGTTTAATTTGTACATATCGTCTTAACACCTCCAAACAATATCATGTGATATTTCTCTGTGTACGGTACATATGACATTTTTCATTTAGAACGAGTTCTATTTTCAAGTGATAAAGCATCAGCTGGTTCTTATTAACAAAATTGTTTGTGGCGGTAAAAATACATTGAAGATTTAACAAATATAAATAATAATGGTAAATAATTTTATTTAGGTACAAATTTCAATTTAATTTTTATACATATATCCACTCAGCTGTTTAAAGATTGTTTTTCTTGATAGGTTATGTCAAATGTCAGCTACAAACCAACATGAAAATTATAAACCTTATGTGAAACTCAACATACTCATGAAATCACACGTATGTAGAAAAGTGACATTCCACATGGCAAACACACATAATGTGAACATAGCTTAAGAGAGTAATGTCAACGGCAATCTGCAAAAAACAGTTTTGGCAAAGATTGGCCTTTACAAAGTTTTTCGCGGCTTTGCTTCAATTGCAAAAAAACATTTAGAAAATATAATTATTTTATGAGTTTGAAGGAATTACCGAAAAAGTAAAAAATTATAGAATTTAGTGTACCAGCAAAAAGTACCTTTTAAGAAGTTCCTCTTAGAAATTATATATTTAATAAAGGTAATCTATTAAATGGTATTTTTCCAAAAACTTGCTTTATGAAAAACTGTATTTGGAGAAAGCTTCACCTGAAAAAGTACTTATGTAAAAGGCTATTTTAAAAACAATCTACAAAATTCCTTTGATGTGTAAAATTTTTGTAAAGGAAACTCTATATGGGTCATTATTTAAAAATTACGCTATAAAAGTGCCTTTTAAAACAAATTATTAAAGTCATACACTTAAAAAACAGTACTTTTTGAAAAAACTTAATTTTAAAAAAGTATCTCCTAATCCTGTACGTTTTAGCAAATTTCCCCGTACAAAAATTGAGCTTTGAAAACAAACAAAATTCCAAAAGCGCTTAAGAGACAGTTTTATAAAAAATAAAATAAAAATTTCTTAAAATTTATTACTTTGAAAAATAACTTATTTTTATATTTAAATAGCGCCTTTGGACTGGCCTAAAAAAAGTACATTTTAAAAAATTCACCGTTTTAAATCAAAACAATAATAAGCACTCTTTTAAAACAGTACCTTTCGATAACATTTTAGTCCCTCTTTAAAAAACTATATCATTTTATAAAGTACCTTAAGAGCCAGTTTCTAGTTAAATGTTTTTTTTTATTAAAGTTCCTCTATAAATTTTTTACAAAAAGTTATTTGCTTAAAAAGACTTAAATGGCAAGAAAATAACTTTTTAAAAATGTTTTTTCATATACACAGAAAAAAATAAAAAGAATTACAGCCAGGCCCCCGATGTCGATCGACAATTTCAGCGAGCGACAACAAGTCACTCATTATCATTCTCTTTAGCGGTCCACTAACTATCGGCTTGTCGGTCGACAGGTTTAACGTATCTAACGTAATACATTAATTAATTGTCAAATGACTGTATTGCCAAATCATCAATTCCTTAAATAAAACGCCAGTTTGGAATTAAAAATCGACAAAACATATACATAAATTGAGCCAAACAAATAGAACTCTGGCTACAACCAAATCAGAATAGAAGACAAAGGAGTAAACAAAAAACAAACAAAGCAGTAAACAAAAAATATAGAATAGAATTTTATAAAAAAATATTTTAAAAACCTATAAAATTTTTTGTAAGGTGTGGTGTTTTAAAGAAATATAATAACAAAAAAAAAATGTTTAGTGTTTGTGTGTAAAGAAAATTTGTTAGCTATTTTAATAAAATGCCTCTGACGACAAATACAACACAAGTGACTGATTATGACATTTGTGGTCGCACAATATTTCTAAGTGGGCCGCAAATTTGTATGAAAACTGTAACGTTACTGGTCGCTTGCATTGTTGATCGACTTGTCGTGCTGAAAATTGTTAGAGGGCCGCAAATCAGCTGTTTGTCGTTGAGAATAGAATCGAACGATAGCGGTCGAAATCGTGTAAATAATATAAAAAATATAAATTTTCTTATATATCTTACGACGGCAAACCCCACTGAAGAGATTGTGTGGTTACAATCGAAACTAGTCTGGGCAACCTGTCCGTGAAAGCCTGGGTTCAAATCTCAGCGCAGTCAAGAATGAAAAATTATCAATAAAATTTTAATTAATTTCATGTTGTAAAATTCCTGTCTTCATAATAATAATTTAATGAAAATTAAATTCAATGAACTTAAGCCTAATTAAAAATATCTAAATTTGGATTCAAAACCATTAACAGTTCAATAAAATAACCACAATACTAATTATTCTTACAATATTCTAAATTAAATTCCTTGAAAATTGCCATATTAACAATTTGTTTTTGTTGAAAAAATAAAATTATTTTCTGTCAATAATTTTCAATACAAAATTAAGAATTCATTTTTTTTTTTTGGTGTTAATCTTCTAAAAAATAAACGACAGGATTGTTATTGGCAACTCAGTCCATCTAAGGGGTAAGTTAAACTTTTATTTAAAACTTTCCTTCGAAATTTAAACGTGGTATTTTTATTCTAGTATTTATTACTTGTATTGACGAATATGGTATTCAATATGACAATTAATTTGTAGAATTTATTTCTGTGAACTTATATAAAAATGTCTCCCTAAGAAGAAATGTCTATACCACTCAACCACTAACGAACATTATCAACTAGAGTTAGAATAAAACAAGTAAGAGTGCTATATTCGGCTATACCGAATCTTATATACCCTACACCACGATGCGACATTTACAAAAAGTTATATAAATACCGCTCTTTAGATATAAATAAATCAACTTTGTGCCACGCCCACTTGTCCAAACAATGTAACATTTTGTCTGTTGTTGTGAATTGATAACCAAGATGCTTTTACCTAATTTGGAAACTTTGGCTCATGCCGTTCTTTAGATATATTGAAATCTTGAATGACTTTATGTGGGAACTGCCACGCCCACTTATCCAATCTAGCCGAAATTTTGTCGGATGTTGTGTATTGACAACCAAGATGATTGAACCTCAGTTTTAACCTCATAAAAATAAAGTAATAAGACAACAACAACAAGAGATTTTGAGGTAAAATTAAAAGCAGTCGTGGTTTTTTGCTCATATCTAATTCAATTGTTGACTATACACGCTGAATCTCAATAGCAAAGAGTGCCGGACTATATATGACATAAATATATAACTACCAAGTCCCTATCATGTTTGGGGTCTTCGGAGAACCCATTTCAACGGACAGACGGACAGACAGATGAACAGTCGGACATCATTAAAACAACTTCTCTACTTATAAGGACTTGGAATATATATACTTTAAAGTATCTAACACTAAATTGTGTATTGCAATATAGTATTAGATCAACATGCATGATGCTACATGAACGCAATCTGGGAAGACCCTTTAGAGTTAATACAGGTTTACGACAAGGCTGTGTTTTATCTCCATTGCTGTTCAATATAGTACTTGACGTAATAATACTTAAGACAACAACCGATAGAAAAGGCTTCAGTAGGGGCTTAAATAGACGCCTCGAGGATCTCGATTATGCCGACGACATATGTCTGCTAGCCCACACATTCAACGATACAGCAAACAAACAAGGTGAAATACAATCCACAGCAAGTGATGCAGGTCTACATATTAACATAGAAAAGTCCAAGGTATTGCGTTTAAGTACCACAAACTCTCAAAAGTTCCAAATAGACAACGTAGATATTGAAGATGTGCAATATCTGGGATGTGCCATATCAGCATCAGGCGGCTCCCGAGAGGATATTGAAAATCATATCAAAAAGGCAAATCAAGCATTTTGCCTCTGCAAAAAGTATGGAAATCACCCCAAATTCAGTTGAGGACCAAACTCCACCTTTTTCATCTAACATAAAATAAAATAAAACTTTGATGTCGTTTTTTCACATATCAACTTCATTCTGGGCATATGGATGCGAGCGAGCACATTTTTTACAATTCAATAACGATATTATTTACACATGCAAACGCACACATATTTAACACAGTCGCAAGAAAATATTGAATTTATTTTGTATCTTCTTTTGTTCCTATAAAAAAAGAAACAAACCCCTAACATTTAATAATTCCGAAATATGACTGACTGTCAGCTGTCAATTGTCTCTAAAGGATTTTCTTTGGTTTTTTGCTAGTGCGTTAGGCGTAGGGTGTTCAGTCGATTAATTCTTGTTCGATTAATCAAACAATTTAAGACGATTAATTATTTCATTAATTTAAAATTGCTGATTTCGATTAAAGGATTAATCGAAGAATTTATGCCGATTAATCGAATAACAATACATATGTATATGTTTTTTCCGTCAAATGTATAATTTTTTAAAGTTTTAAGTCAAATAAACAAATAAAATGTATGTGTCCGTTGGAATTTAAAAAAAAGTCATGCTTAGTGAGTAATTCAAATACATGGGCGTACTGCTTCCTGAAAAAATTTTCAGTAACCAGTAAATTTTTACTGATGCAGTAATCCGTTAATTTTTTCTTATAATTGAAACAAATGCAAAAAAAAAAACATTTTAATCCTGGAGCCACACATTCACTAAACCACTTTAAAGTTGTTCACAAAAACTGCTTGTCAAAACTTGTTTGCATTAACAGCTGTGTCACAGGCTGCACTCAATTTGATAATCAATTTCATTTAATAAATGCCCCGACAAAGAAACAACTCAAAATAGTAGCATAACTCAAAGTACGAGTATTTTGTAAAAAAGAACAAGAATTTTTTAGAACACAATTTTTATACACTCCACACCACTAGTGGCGAATGAGGGTATACTAAGTTTGTCATTCCGTTGAAAGTTTTTTATTATACATCTAAGACCCCATAAAGTATATATTCTGGCTCCTTGAGTAATTCTAAAGCCTATAGTACACGGCATGTTAAAAGACACATGAGCATGTGGTTCTGACGTAATTTTGACGTCAATGCAAAACCACAATAAACATTGCGTGTTGTGTGATGACTTTTTACATGCCGTGTACTATAGGCTTAAGTCGATTTAGCCATGTCCGTCTGTTCGTTTGTTGAAAACACGCTTACATTCGAAAAACGGAAAAGAAAAGAACAAACTTGGTCTAAAATAGCTTGTAGTTATCCTAAGCAGTTCGGGATTTAAATTCAGCAACAGCGTTTCAGTAGGATCAAAACTATGAATCAAATTATTAACCACTACCCTAAAAAAATTTATAATTTTGGTACAAAAACAAACATAAATGGTAGAATTATGCACGGAATGATATAATATTTTGCACGAATTGGCTTAATTGGACTGAAAATCATTCTGTTAAATTTCGTTAAGATTGGTCCATAATTGACCGTAGGTCCATCCAAACTCTACTCGCAAAAAAACGTTTATTACTCTCAAAACCGTAATAAATAACGCCATCATAATGAAATTCGATACGTCAAAGTTTAATAGGATGAGAAATCACACTGCCAAATTTGATGAAGATCGGTCTATAATTTACCCTGCCCCATATAAATCCTACTCTCGGAAAACACTTTATTGCGCCTAAAACCAAATAAAGCCCACTTTGGGAAAATGATTAAATTCGCCAAAAACCGTAACAGATATAGATATTGCGGTAAAATTTCTTCCAACTTAGGTTCATATGGCCAGAAAAAATATCATGAAATTTTGTGATATACGGTCCATAATTTACCTTAGAACCCATATTAAACAATATTCTGAAAATTATTTTAGTTCGGCTAAAACTGTTACGAATCATGATATTTTACTCAAGCCAGTTCAAAGTTCTAACAAGAAACGCATAAAACGTTCCTATTGTCGGTCAATAATTTAATTCAGGTATAAAAGGCAACCAATTGTAATGCTGACGTTCGTTTTTGTGAAGATTAGTAGATATCGTGGACGGTATCAAGGATTCGGCACAACCGAACTTGTACCGAATAACTTGTTTTTTAATAAAGCACACTTATGTTTTAAGAAATATATTTTTTATTAAGAAAGCGCCAAAGTTAATTTGTGGTCAGTTGTTAAATTTAACGAAAAATTGGCAAGCAAATGAAAAGGTAAAATTGAGAGCAATCTCGTGGTCAATTTAAAAAGTGTGAGTGCGTTAGTAAAAAAAATTGAGCGAGTATGGCAAATTAAAAGGAAATACAAAACTTGATCGTGTGGCTTCCAAGTAAAGCAAAACATTTAAACAACATTTTATTTTTAAAAGATTATTTTAAAATATTTGTTTAATTGCTTGTACATTTAAAATTATATGTTATCAACACATGTTTAATTTTTTTTTTTATCGTTTTTAAGGTATTATCAAATGGTATGAATTATTACGTTTGTCTTCTTTTTAGTGTATAAAATATTGAAATACTTTAATAATGTTTATTCTCTCAAGTACCATTTTGTTCTTAAATTATCGAAACAAAATCTTTTAACAATAATTAGTATTGTGGTTATTTTATTGAACTGTTAATGGTTTTTAGTCCAAATTTTGTTATTTTAATCAGGCTTAAGTTCATTGAACTTAATTTTCATTAAATTATTTTTATTTTTATGAAAATCTGGTTTCAGTTCCCAGCTCAGTCAAGAATGAAAAATTATCAATACATTTTAATTCATTTCATGTTGTAAAATTCCTTTTTTTATAAAAATAATTTAATGAAAATTAAATTCATAAACTTAAGCCTGAATAAAATATCGAAATCTCTTAATTTATAAAATTTCTGGATTTTGAATAAGTCGATTAATCGAATAATTTTAAAGTTGAATTCGTTTAATAGAATAAGTCAAAAATGCCAAATATCAATTGATCGTTTAATAGAACAAAACAAGCCGATAATTTGAACACCCTAGTTAAGCGTTATCGGTCAGTCATAAATAAAGTGAGATAAAGCCTTTCCTTATTGCTTCATTGGTGTTTTTATGGTCATCGATTTTAAAATTTTTACGATGTCTTTAAATTAAAATTATAAAACACAAAATTGAAAAAGAGGCAAATCGAATGAAAGAAAAACTTATACAGCCAACCAATTGATTATTTATGGCAGGAGAACACGTATGTTGCATATTAAATACCTCCTTTACTTAAAACCCAATCAAACAAAATTATTGAATGAAATTCAAACATGCACATTGAGATAGAGACAGAAAAGCGTGTGTGTTATTCTCAAAGTGTTGTCAGCTGTTAACAGATGTCAGTATGACATACAAAATTGCCAAAGAAACGAACGGAACAGTATTAAATTGTAAATTATTAGATTCAATTCGATTTGTTTTTACAAAAAATCTTTTATTTTAAAGATTGAAGAGCAGAAATTGTAATGCAGTTTTTGAAAATTAATAAATTTAATCTATGATTCGCCAGGAAAAAATGGACAAAATCTGGTTTTAAGCACATATTTTGTAATTTCTTTGGTTTAAAAAAAATTGATTTTTTACTTCGTCTCATCGCCTCACTTTCTTGGTTAAAATTTCTTCTTATTTTATGCTTCATTAAGCAATTTGTTTAGTTTTCATTCTTGTTTATGCCAACATTAAATAGTCCTGATTTGCTATATTGAAGAAAGTAGCAAGCAATCGTTTGGCTAATAATGCTGGCCTAATGTTTTTCATTTTCTGTCTGATTTTTGCAAACAAGACCATAGAGAAAACACTTACGACTTGAAAATCAATACACTGGACTTTTAAGCAGAGTTGTAGCTTTTGATACTTTTCTAAGGAGAATTAAAATAAAACCAATAAAACTTTTTTCATACACAGAAAAAAATTTCTCCAATTTTTTTTTTTTTAACTAAACATTAATATGAAATAAAATCAGATTTAATAAAAAATTAAATCAACATTACTGCAGAAAATGTAGCCATATGGATACACGCACTTTTAAGTCTTAGTAAATTACACATGCCCCTGCCAGTTCGAAAAACTCAATACACTCACGATTTTTTTCTAATACACTCAAATTTTTTGCAATGAGAGCACCAGGCAGCAAATTTTGCATGCGAGTGGAAATTGGGCACTTGCATGCCATTAAATGTCAAAACGATAATCAATGTTACCTTGTTAAAAATTTAATGCAAATTTACTGGATTATTGCCAAATTGTTATTAAGGTGTTAAATTGTTCAATCTATTAATATGATTATTTTATTTGAAACGGTCATTGAAAAAAGCAAGTTTGTTATAGAGCATTAATATTGTTAAAATAATTTCCCCAAAAATTTGACTATCTGATGAACTCGGTAAGTCTATTTTTTCTGGTACTTTTTTATAATTTGAGAAGTAAACAAATTATCTCAAGTTGATACTTCAACGACATTTTTAAAATGTACTCGCAGTGGCATGTGTAAACAGACAAGCAAGTGGCATGCGATTCGAGTATTTCGAATAACTTTTTATTGATAATATGTATCAGTGGCTGCCACTACTTGCACGTATAAAGGCAGCGTAAAAAGCTGCAGGTTTGCTTAACAATTTATTTTTTTAGGTCTTATCTATTAATTAAGAAAATTTTTATTTAAGTTTTCCAGTTTTTTATAAAAATAAGTAAAAATTTAAAAAACATTTTTATTAACATTTTGTAAACAAAATACTTTATATAGTGAGTGGTGAGAGCTAAATTATTTAGTTAAATACATCAAATTTTCAAAGTGGATTCATTACGAAAACTTTATCGGGCATGCTGCTGGTGTCTTATAATTGAGAGTTATTCTGCAAAAAGGGCGGAATACAACAAAAGTGAAACATACGTGTGTAACTTGTAGATAAATAATGATAATATCTGAATTTGACTTAAGTCAATTCCAATGACTAACTGCCATTAAATTGATCATAGTGAGTCGTTTCTACGATGCTACTGAGTCATCGCATTGATGACATGTTTTATTACACTAGCTATTACTACACAATTGACTGTGTAGTTAAATTTATATTAAAACCACTAAATTTTTTGATTGCTTTTCATATAAATTTAACTACACAACCAATTGCCTGTCACATGGAAACAGCACATTAATTTTTTTTTGTATATTTTTTTATGGTATAGAAATTAAAAAAAAATAATTCACTTAAAATGTCAAAATATGTATTGAAAACCAAAATATGCAAAGACGAATCGATGCCATTTTAACGTAAATTTAATGATTCGAAGAGATAACACTGTGGAACAAATTCAGGTTAGCAAAAGTTAAGTCGATTCTGAGAGTGAGGGGTGAAAATAGAGGCTAAATTAGAAGACCCGTATCGCGACGTTTGTTTATGTTAGTTCGAATTTTTTTTTAATCGACCTTTAACCTTTGCAGTCAAATGCCGATTTTCAGCATATTGTTTATATGGTTTTTTGCCTTTAACTCGTCGACTGATTGATATTTTTTTAAATCTGTAGAGACCTGTGCAACAATTTAAATTTTTTAAAAAAATTGATTTTGAAAATTTTTGTGGTGCTTATGAAGCAATATGTTGGAAAAATTATATGCTTTTCATGCTTTTTGAAAATATTTTCCACAAAACTAAATCTTTTTTGCTTTCTGTTTAATCTATAATAGGCTTCTCAGTTTCTTCAATAAATTTCATTTGAAAAGAAAATTATCATAATACAAAACTAGCGTTTTCCAGCTAAATATTAATTTACTTTTCATTTTTTATGTACCAATTTTGTTCAGTGTTGGTTTTGAAGAAACATTGAAAAATAAATAATAAAAATAATGGGAAAAAATATAATTTTGAAATGTTAATTACAAAAAAGTTTTAAAAACCCTTTGGTTGTCATCTTCAGAAATCTCTTAATACATATAAGCAAACATAAATCGTATTAAACAATATACATAAACAAAAACAAATCAAATAGAGCTTGAACAAATTATTAATTTTCTGAATTATAATAAAAAGGTCAAATAACTAAAATACTTACAAAAGGTTTTTTTTTTAACTTTTAACATTTGAACGGTCACCATAATATGATTGTGGACAACCACATTATAATTGTGAGTAAGCATTATATTTATTGTAATAATAAACACGTGTAGCTAAGAGAAAAGTACGATATGATTACTCTGGGCTTGTGCATTTGATAAGATTTTTACTTTAAAGTTTTAATCTTGCACCGTATCAATAATTTCTTACTAATAGTTTTTCAACTGCCTTCTCTGTTGAAATGTCTCTGCTCCGAACTTCAACCTTCTCCTACCAATCTTCTTAACGTCAAGTATTCAGATTTTTCCATTTTTCCAGGTTCAACCAGGTTTAAGTAACAACCAGTTTGTTTATGTTTTTATTTCCTTTTATAATTCTTAATTTTTTTTTTATGCTCCAGTTATATATTTACGACTATTGTTGCAAAAAATAAATAGTTTTATTATTGTTATAGTCCTTGTCTTTGTTGTGTTTTGTTTGAATGTCGTGCTAGAAGATTGGTCTTCTATTTTTAATTCCAAGTCCTTTTTTATTTAGCCGGATTTGTTTGCGAAGAACAATGGTTTTATTACAGGAACACATCCTTTTTATTATTTTCACCTAAATAAAGTGTATAAATGGTTTTTCCCTGGTGTGTTTAAGTGTGACCGTCTATACACAGGAACTTATTTAATAAGTTGAGCGTGTATGTTTTTAATGGTCAATGATGGTCATCATAAAATTAATTACATATGAAGCGAATTAAATATGAAAAACCTACCGAATTGGAGAAATAATTAAAAATCTTAAAGCACTATTTAGGCCAGAAAATAATTAAGGTATTTCTTAAAAAAAAGATTCAGTTCGAACGGAGAAATTTCTCAAAATTATAAAAGAAATTTTTACTGAAAATCGATAATTTGACTGGAAACTGATATTGTTGATAAAAATTGGTATTTATACCGAAAATTAAAATGATTAATAAAATTGTATACAAGATGGCGCAAAATTTGTCAACCGAAGTTCTTTGGCAGTAATTTTTTTTAATAAATGAAGAACTTTCGCTTTTCTTCTGGATTGCGTTTATTTTATGTCAAAAGTTTTTCTCATTAAGTAGAAAAAAGCTATCGGCCAAGTGGTCGCCGCCAGAATTGATGACCTTACGCGCCCGATTTATGGTATTTTCCGATACCCATGCCAGAACTTCCGGCGATAGGTTCCCACATTTCTAACGAATATTCCCTTTGAGGACTTCAAGAGTCTAAGGCGTGTGCACGTAAAATCTTAACTTTGAAAACTCCAAAAACATTAAAAGGTAAAGCACACCAGAAATGCAGCCCTCTGGAAATTTAAATAATTATTCAACGATCTTGAGGAGAAATCATTTCTTATAACCGTATAATTTGTATTAGTTTAATTTACAAATGTCAAAGCAAAATTGATTTTTACCGCCATTTGCAAAAATTCTTCCGATTGGGTAATGAATTTTTCACTGAACACCCTGAAAGAGCATTTTTTGCAAATTTACAAAATCACAAAAAAATCTATATTTTCAGTTTAACTCAGTTATACTCAGTGATATTGATAAGCCGATACATTCATAAAAAGCGAAATTTGAACTAAACATCGATATTTTATTAATTATTTCATTTATTAATGATGTGCTAATAATCCCAATTTTTTGAATGAAAACACTGAAATTTATTGTTGTGGGAAAGCTACTTTCTATGCGCATTTCGCTGGATATTTTAATTGAAAATTTGTATTTTAACTGAAACCTGATATTTTCACTAAAAATAGATATTTTTATGAAAATCGATATTTTTGACTGCATAGGTAAAATAGATAGTTTGAATAAAAATCTTTATTATCACTAAAAAGTTATGCATCACTTATTATTCGGTTAAAAATTATTTTTTTTTACTGAAAATCGATATTTGCTCTTAAAATTAATATTTTCACAGTATGTATTGTTGACCTTTTTTGCTGTTGTAGTTTATATTTGGTTCGGCTTGAGGTCATTTATTATAAAATACTGAAAAGCTTACAGTGCACAGCGACAACAAGAATTTTTTAATTAGTTTTTTATTTAAATAAACCTCCTGATGATGGGCAACGGAGTTGCCTAGAAATATTGGGTACAAAAATAAAAATATTAAAAATTAAAATCAAAATTGTTTTTTAAGTTGTAATAAATGGCCTCAAGCCGAACCAAATATAAACTACAATAAATATTTTCTTCGAAACTTATATTTTTCTGATTATTAAAATTATTTTAAATGAAAATCAATATCTCAACAAAAACCAATATTTAAATTTTAAATCGATATTTTAACTAACCGCCATATTTTCGGCGAACATCGATAGTAAAAATATCATTTTACTGAAAATAAAAATTTCTATTTGAATAAAAATCAAAATTTTTACACAAATTTGAGTTACAATAAAAAAAAACAAACTATAAATGCACTATGTTCTCAACAAAAAAAAAAAAAAAAAAAACGCTTTACTAAAAATCAATATTTTCAACAACATTTCTGCTCAATATAAATATTTTCAACGAGATTATCACACATTTTCTAAAAAGTTTATTAAAAAAAAGTGTAACTTATGGCTAATTAATCAGCGAGTGCTTAAACGCGTTGTAAATCAGTGTCCCATGTCCCATATTATATGTTGTCTAAAGACTAACATGTGGCAGCACTAAGATAAATGTTGACAAATTCATACGGTTTGTATTGGTAGTTTAAACTCCCAATTTTATGCGTTTAAAGAGGGTTTATATGTTTACTCTATAAATCAGTAAACATATAAACCCTGTTGGTTTAAACACATTTTAAACCAAAAAGAGAGTTTAACTGGCGCTGATTTATTAGCCCTTATGGCTAATAAATCAGTGAGTGTTTAAACGCTGGTTAAGTTGAACTAAACTTAAATTTATATGTAGTTTAAACTCGACAGCTGTAAATCAGTGTCCCATGCATTTTATGTAGTTTAAAAAGTAACATGTGGCAGCACTACGATAAATGTTGACAAATTCATACGGTTTGTATTTAAAGATGGTTTATTTGTTTTCTGATTTATAGACTGGTTAGCTTAAACACATTTTAAACCAAAAAGACAGTTTAACTTGCTCTGATTTATTAGCCCTTAGTATGATTTCGCAGACACATTAATTGTTAAGACTTTTTTTTTATCAGTATTTTTTTTTTAATCAAATTTCCAATTTAAAATTCGCATAATTTTTTACTAAATCTTATACGAGTACATTTACTTTAAGAATTTTTTTTCTGAAACATGCTTTTATGATTAAACACACTGACAAGAACAAAGAGAAATGCGACAGCTCCATAAGTTGATATTATATCGAGAACAATATGTTACACTGTATATACTCGTATGTAGAAGGCAAAAAAACGTCTATACAGACAAAATATATTCCGGCATACAGGGAAACATGGATATTGTGTACTTATAGAAAATTTTTTATATATTGATTTACAGTAAATCTCTTTTTATTCAAAATTTTCTAGTTTCATTTACCTAGAAAAATAAAATATATTTCCAAAAACATTTCTGCTTATCCGTTATTTTTTTAAATAAATTGAGCATATGTTTCATTTACAAACTCTCCTGCTTACGCAATATAATATTAGTACGTGTTTAGTTATAATATTTTTGGTTTTGTTCTAGAGGAAAACATGAGGTACTTTTTACAAATTCAGATTCAATACCATTTCTAAAAAAGTCTGTTCACGCACACATGTGGGTATGTGTTTACCCTCTTTCGCTTTTTGTCTGTCTTAATTAAAAAGGACTCATAAATCTTTTAAACACTTTTCACAAAAAAAAAACTGAAGTTCCACAGCAGCAATATTGGATGTTGTTGAGAAAAATACGTATTATTGTTGTAATATTTAGCATAAATTTCTGATTATATTTATATTTAATAGCAGGAGTTTCACAGTCAAAGTAGGAGAAAATTATCTGACAATTGGGAGTCCTTCAAGGAAGGGACTCCCTGTATTTTTCTAAAGCAAACAACAAAACAATGTATTAATAAGGAGCAACAAAAATAGATTTTTATCTGCATAAAACTCAAAAAGAAATAATGAGATTGTTAATATAAACTACGGTACCAAAAAAAAAAAACAAAGAAAGACATGCCATGGTATGCCATGCCATGCACGTAGAAGCCACATGCACACATACATAAGTATCGAAACATATGTTTCCAGTTTGAATTAGGCAGATGTTTAAAGAAGTAACATTCTCATTTAAAAGCGTTCTTTCTTTATCATATTTATTACCAAAAATGTAAAAAAAAGATACGTTTCTTAATAAGTAAAATAATTTTTTGCAATTAAATTCACACATTTCCACTAAAAATTTACACCTTCACAAATGTCGATATTAAAATATGTATTTTTACAGTTTTTACCGAAAATAGTAATTTTTTTAAAGAACATCGATTCGTCCACAAAAAATTTATATTGCAGCAAAGCCATCATTTTCACTGAAAGTTGCTCATATTGATCTCAAAATTGTTCACAGCAAAAATCTCCAAAATGTTTCACCAATTAAAGCATTAATCAAAAACAAAGTCACTTTTAATTAAATATTTAATCAAGTGTATTAAACGTTTAATTAAGTGAATTAAAAGTTTAATTGAGACTATTAATTTGTTTACTGACGCAAATTTAACTAATATCACAAATTTGTTAGCCTACAATTTTTTATTAACCTAAAATCGATATCTTACCTGAAATTCAATAATTTTTCTTCAAAATCAAATAAACAGTAACACTTACAACCGCTAGTTATTAATTTTCACTGAAAATTTTTCTTTAAATTGAAAATCAACTAATTTACTGACATTTTCACAGATATTTTAACTGAAAATCGAAATATCACTAAAAATCTATACATACACCAATCATTTATATTTTTACTGAAAATCGATAATTTTAAAGAAAACTTAATTTTTTTTTTACTAAAAATCGATATTTGCACTTAAAATCGATAACTTAACTTAACTACAAACTTGATCCTTTCACAACCAACTTGACACTTCAACTGTAAATCGATATTATGACTAAATATTTATATTTTTACTTAAAATCTATACTTCCGGGGGTGTTTTGAAAATCGAAAACGCAAAACAAAAGAATTTTTAAGTTCTTTTTAATACAATCTTTATCCAATTCTTTTTAATTTTCTTATAAAATTCTGCTTAATAGAGAAATATTTGTACTGTATTGTATTTGTATTCTTTTACACCAAAACTTCTTTTAAATTCTTGCGTTTTCGATTTCCAGAACACCCCTGTTTCACTAAAAATCTTTACTTTTACTGATATTCGAAAATTTTGCTGCAATTTTGATGATTGTCCAGCAAAATTCACATTTTTACTCAAAAATCGATAGTTTCACTGAAAATCAATAATTTTGCTAAAAGCAAAAATACTTTGTAATTGAAAATTGATTTTTAGCATTTGTTTTTTTTTTTGCTTTTTTCAGCTTTTCGGCGAATCTATTAAAATATTTTCACATCAAAAAATTTTCGATTTATCACATGTTGGCAAAAAATAATGAAACAAAACTATTTTATTTTAAAAGCAATTATGACAATTTGATTTCGTCTTAAGCGTGATACATCACGCAGCTTTCATTATTACTCACTTGTTAATTAATTCTGACCTCCTTTCAGCTCATGAACTTTCCTTTTACAATTTTTACGATATATTTCCTTTAGACTTCTGATTTCAGTTAAAATACCTTTAAAATATCTCGCATATCTATCGAACACATGCATGTCACAGTCTCAGCACACACAAAATAGAAAATACAATTTAAGCTGGAAAATATTAAATGCTCTTAATTTTATTTTAAAGTACACACGTCCGTTAGACGTAAATTTACAGCGACAGTTCAAAAGATAAGAACGAAAACAAACACAGGACTAGCAGTAATAAGAACAACACCAAACAAAAATACAGTATAATGCAAAGAAATTACATCAATGGTTTAAACTGAAAAAACTTAGAAAACGGCTCAGACAATGACAATGGAAGTGCTGTAAAAAGGGGGGTGATATGATAACGTCAATAACGACTGCTCCAATCTTATAACACAGATACACCGAAACACATACACACACGCACAAATGAACATTCCATTACACATATTCCAACACCTTCTAGCAGAAAGCACGTGACAAATCGTTTCAGTTTAAAAGCAGTTATTACATTTAAGAGACAAAAGCCAAACAGCCAACAAACCATCTTCAGTCACATTAAGCCAGGAAGGCAAATGATGATGGCTGGATATTTGACTGGGTGTTGGTTGCTAGTAGTCTGCCGATGTTGTTATAAACAAGTAAAAACCCTCAAGGCAATAACTCCAACACCAAGAAATGAAGCAGTTACTCGAAAAATTAATTCCTTGCTTCTATCTGGGATTTTGTAATTTGATCTTTTCTATTCACTATTTCAAGTGAATTTTCACTTTATAAAATCCTTAAAACAGGGACAAACCCTGAAATAGATTTTTATGCAAAAATTTCCGTTTAAGTGTGTTCTTCACGACACTTAAACAATACAATTTTTATTTTTTCTTTTTATTATTTAACACTTGTTCGGAGATTTTTTTTCTATCCAATGTTTTCACTCTTATTTATTTTAATGTTGTTTTTTCCTTCTTTAATGAAAAACAGAAGACGTAAACTTGTCGCAACGTCAACTATTTAGACAATAAATGTTAAAACTTTTTTTGTGGCTTCATTTTTTTCCAAAACAAACTTACGAGATATAAATCTTACCTTAGAATTTATATGGGTCTTTTTAGAATTTAAAATTTAATCCATTCGTGGCCACCATGCCAATTTTGCCACACTTGATTATTAAGTGATTATTTTAAAAGTATTGGCAATTGTTAATAATACATTACGTTATTTAGTAGTGGAGGATGAAATAATTAAATAAAATGGTTAATTTTAACGGCCGATGTTGATTTTAAATAAAACACAAATTATTTAGGAAACTATTGTCATTTCTTTTTATTATGATAATATTGGTATGGTGCAATTATGTATGGAACAAAATAACGGCCAAATGGCCGCCGCGACTTTGGCGGCACACCTCCATCCGATGGTCCAAATTATCGATGACGCTGAGGCATAATTGAGGTTCTATGCCGTTAATGTGCCGAATTATCTCATTCTTTAGCTCTTGAAATGTTGCTGGCGTACACCTTTTCTTTCAAATAACCCCAAAGAAAGAAGTCCAACGTTTTCAAATCACATGATCTTGGCGGCCAATAAACATCGCCACCAAGTGAGATAACACGGCCATTGAATTTGTCGCGCAAAAGAGCCATTGTTTCGCTAGCTGTGTGGCAAGTGGCACCGTCCTGTTGAAACCACATATCGCCAACATCCATATCTTCCAATTCGGGCCATAAAAAGTTCGTTATCATCTCACGATAGCGAACACCATTCACATTAACTGCCTGACCGGCCTCATTTTGGATAAAATTCGGCCCGATGATGCCGCCAGCAGTCACTTTTTGTGGGTGCATTGGTTTTTCGACAATCACTCTTGGATTATCATTCGCCCAAATGCGGCAATTCTGCTTGTTAACGAATCCACTGAGGTCGATTATGCTCATTAAAAAAATCACGAAGGTACACAAATAATAAGCCTGAATAACTTTATCGCTTTGCTCGATTGTGTATCTTTCCTTGGTTCAAATTCAGTTAGTCTGAAATTGAGAAATGTAAATTGAAATGCAGAAAAAACTTGACGTTTAGGTGTGGTTCACATTCAACATCGGCCGATTAAATTTAACCACCCGTTATAATAAAAAACTATTAAATTATGTTTATTCGTTTTCTGGAAATGATCCGTTAAACCTAATCAAAATGCCACCTGTGGTGGTAGGTCTCGGCTTGTTAATAATATAACTTATGCGTAAAGTAAAGAATAGTAAAAGAATACTTATAATTTTGCAAAATCAATATATAATGAAACATAATTTTTACGTCGATAAACTAGATAAAACAGTTTTTATAACGGCCAAAATGTTTGTATGTCAATTCTGTGAGTTTCATGGGTAACCACGTATGTCTATTTTTTCGATTTTGAGATGTTGATGTCATATTGCTGAATTTTAAACGCTATTTTGATGGTTCTTAAAATTTCTGAAAAATATGGACCAATTCCAATTTCAAAAATTTCAATGCCTAGCCCATAGTTTGATTTAGAATGCTTTTCCGCTCTCCTGAAAAATTTGATTTTAAGACATACGCCGTTACCCATGAAAACCACAGAATTTTGGTACAATGGCCACAAGTGTACTATTTATGTACATTGTACTTGTCAAAAAGCAAACACCCGAATGTGTAAACGACTATAAAATAAAAACTGAGTTTTTTTTTGTACACATAAGACCAGAATTGTAATTAAGCATCTCTATAATGTAAAAATAAAGTTGTTTTTGCAATTACACTGTTTGTTTATTTTACAATCAATAGTCAATTCTGCAGTTGATATTTGGTATTGAAGGTTTTAACACGCGTTGTAAGTTTATAAAAATGAATCGGCAACAACATTTTAGCACCAGTTATCACATCCGCGATTAAGAAGAAGCCATAAAATAGACGAAAATCGCGATGCCTTGGAATATGAATTATTCATAATTCCTCCAGAACCCTGTGTTTGAACAATTAAACTTCAACAATCTTGTCAAATGACGTTGCTGGTAAAGCCGAGGTACTTGTACTCTTTCGGATTCCGATAGCAGCAGTGATGATGAACTATTATCGGACAAAAGGGCTCGAATTAGAACCAATTTGCCAAAATGTAAAGAGCAAAGTAAGACACCAAATCGATCAGCATTGAGTGTTCCGGTTTGGCAAAAGTGTACTCCAAATTATTCTAAAAATTACATGGAATCCGATGATAGATTGCCATATGAAAATTGCATGAAAGACGCAGTGAAGAACTTGACTCCTGTTCAAATATTTATAAAGTTTTTTGACGATGAAATTCTTTCAATTGTCGATGTTACCCAGATGTACGCTAATCAAAATAATCGACACGACTTAAGTGTTGCTGCTGCAGAACTGAAGACTTTCTTTGGGATAATAATTCTGTCTCGTTGTCACAAACTGCCAAGAGAAGGCAGTTAATGAAAATAGATATTTTAATTTAATTACAAATGGGGGTAGATCACTAATTTTGCAGTTTTAACTTACACTTAGTGATTGTGCATAAATATTGAAATTATTTTTTAGATGGTGAATGGTGAATTGAAAATTAGGAATCTCAATCAACATGAGTGATAGCGATGTTAAAAAAATTGCACTCAAAAAAAAAAAGTTGTTTGATTTTAAAAGCAACAGTCATCAGTTTATTGTAACTTTTTTTCAACATTCATTTGAGTGCAACTTAAAGCTTTTCACTAAATTTAAAATCACTACCAAATAGACTACCATAGTGCCCCGGTAGGCTAGTTGGTAGTGAGCTTGTCTAACAGTGACTTTGTTCTATTTCACTACAACGGGCTGAAGGTCTTCATAAAATAAAACAAATAAGAAAACTGTATCCAAAATTTTAATTTATGCAATATCTACTGCAGACAAGCGTTGAGCTTTGCGGGATAAGCATAAGAAAAATTGTATATATAATGCAGTGATGTCATTAGAAATTTAATAATAATCCCTACGTATATAAAAAACTCCTTTTTTCCCTACAACCAAAAAAATGTTCCCTACATTTGTGCCCGACGTTAAAAATTTAGTGTTTTTAGCAACAGGAAAAAATACATATGGGGTATTCACAAGGTGTGCTATCATTGTTTATTGTCATAATGTTCTAACATTTTACAATGGTTTAAAAATATTGTTGTTGGGTTGTAAACAAAAAGTGTCTTAAATAAATATAACGTTGCTTGCTATGTTTATTGTGCTGTCGTAATTAATAGCACATTAAATTACGAGGGGTTGCTTTTTTCATGTTATTATTTTAAGACATATGACTTTATGACACCTTGTGAATCCCCCAATATTATGTTAACACTTATTTATTTTATTTTATTTATTTATTGATTATGATTTCCTGCACAACAGTACTAAGTCTTATAATTACAGTGCAGGATTGTGTATGTGTACAAATTATTTTCCAAATTTAAAAAAGTTAAACTTAAAAAAAAAAAAAAATATACGTTTATAAACATTTTATAATAAAAATTAAATATAAAAAAATTTAAAGAAAGAAAGAAAAGAAAACGAAATCAATTTAAAACATAAATAAATTTCAACATAGAAAATTTTAACATTAAAAATTTTAACAAAATAAATTAGGCAAAATATTTAAAAAGGAATTCCCTAAAAGACATTGCGTTGCTGTTTATTTGTTGGTCATAAGGAAGAGCATTCCAAAGACGAATAGCGTTGATGAAAAATTGCCATTGAGAAACTAGGCATCCAAATTTCGGAAATATGATCCTTTTACCCCTTGGTGATCTAGCAAATCTTATTTTTTCAAAAAGGTATTTTGGCTTTTCAGTGTAAATCACTTTATGTAAGAACAAAAGAACCCGTATCTTAAGAAGGCTTTCGAAAGTAACTCCATAGAGAGTTTTCGAGTATGGTGAAACTTGGTCACGCTTCTTTAGTCCATGAATATATCTTATGATGTTGTTATATAATACTTTAAGTTTTTTTGCACTAGTGGAATCGCAATGAGAAAACAACTCGCATTATGTAAGGCCTGGAACCAAATAAGCTTTTGCAAGTAGGATCCTGAAATTCAGCGGTGTAAAGTATTGTACGGACCACAGGGCTCTTAGTTTAACATAAATTTGTCCCACCAGTGTATTTATATGGCTTGACCAAGTTAAGTTGCTATTGAACACTAATCCCAGATTTTTTGCCGTTTTTACGATGGCAATTTTCTCATTGTTTATTAGGATATCATTTTCGATTAAAGGTGTGATATTTTTTTTGTGAATAACCAGACATTTTGTTTTACGTGGATTTAAACACAGACCATTTTGAGATGCCCAACGATGTATGTTGTTTAGATCGTAATTGAGTTTGCCAATGTTTTCCTTAATTGATGCTACTGGACTACTAAGGTATAATTGTACATCATCTGCATACATGTAGACACTGCAGTGAGTTAATTGCTGCGGCAGATCGTTGGCGTAGATTGAAAATAACATTGGTCCTAAAATCGATCCTTGAGGAACACCACTAGACAGTAATAAGGGACTAGACGCTTTGTTGTTTACGAATACCGATTGAATACGATTTGTGAGATACGATGAAATTAGTTTTGTTGATGACGACGAAAAGTTAAAAAGAGTCCTTAGCTTTGTACATAAAATTTGGTGGTTAACCGTATCAAAAGCTTTAGAGTGATCCAGTAGAACTAAAAAGTTAATCTTACCATCATCAAGTTCTCGCCGTATATTCTCCGAGACATCAACTAGAGCAGTTACACAGCTGTGTTTAGGACGAAAACCTGACTGTTTATCAGATAGTAAATGATTATCATAAACGTAAGAACTTATTTGGCGGAGCAAGACCTTTTCCATTACTTTTGACAGAAAGCTAAGAATAGCAATTGGTCGATATTCGGTGTTCGATTTTGGAATTGGAATTATTTTAGCATGTTTCCACTTTGCAGGGAAATTACTTGTAGTTATGATGGTGTTAAATAAATAGGTAATATAAGGCAGAAGAACTGGTAAGATGGCTTTAATAAACTTGGGATGAAGATTATCATATCCTACAGCATTAGATTTTATTTCAATGCAACTAGTGAAAACATCAAGCTGGCTAACGCATGAGAACTCAAACATATTTTGTTCAGAAATATTGTTGTTGCTGGTGTTAAATGTATTGTTGTCGAGGGCTGTATTGTTTGGTGTTACCATTGGATTATTAGCAAAAATATTGTTGAGTTCATCAGCGTCAATAGAGGAGCTTATATTTTTAACAGGATCACCAATTCCAATATCCTTAATAGTTTTCCAAGTCCGTTTCGATTCAAGAGCAGAACCAAATCGCTTAGAATAATACTTAGACTTTGCGATTCTTATTTGATAATTGACTTCCTTCCTCGCGGAACGAAAATCAGACTTTAGAACTACTGTCTTAAAACGTTTCCACCGTGAGTACGCTAAATCCTACGTTTTATTGCATGTCGAATAGTACAATTGAACCACGGGTTGTTTTTTGGTTTAATAGTTTTTGTTTTCAAAGGTACTGTTTCCTCATACAGTTGTAAAATATTATACTCAAGAAAGGATAGTTGCTCATCTACAGATATCATGTTGTAGATATTACTCCAGTTTATCTGTAAAATGTTTTCATTTAAAATATTGTGGTTTAAGTTTTTGAAGTCACGAAAGGAATATGATTGATCCTTTTGTTCTACCAAGAAGTCATATGCCGTAAAAACCAAGTCATGTCTGGAAAAACATGAAGCTGAAACTTGATCGTAAAGCAGAACTTTAGATATGTTTCCCACGAAAATAAGATCTAAAAGCGTACTATTGGTTTTTGTAAAGTGAGTAGCTGTAGATGTATTTGTAGGTGTGAGTCCTATCGATTCCATACTGTTTCTAAACGAGGTTTCCGTTAAAAGGTTAGAATTAAAGTCCCCTGCTATCAATATATCGTTGTATGGCATAATTAAGGTTTCGGTTTTTAAAATAAAATTTGTATAAACAATAGAACTGTTCGGTCTATATACACAACCAACTAACATTTTTCTTCCAAAAGATGAGATTTCAAGAAAGATATGTTCGATTACCTCATTTGTTTCTGTTTTACTGCAGAATTTACAATTAATATTGTCCTTGACGTATATGGCAACACCGCCACCACCTCCAACCAGTCTATCAGATCTAAATACTTTATATCCATGTAAAGATATGAGACCATCTGGGGTTGACTTATTAAGCCATGTCTCAGAGACACAGATAACATCCACGTTCGAATTTTCAAAAATCCATCTAAATTCATCAATTTTGGGTTTTAGACTTTGAGCATTTATGTGGCAAAATTGTAAACCTTGTTTCTGTTTGGCAAGAATTTTCACCATACTAATTGTGACATCTTTGGAATTTACGCCAAAACTATTTCGACTGGTCATTTAAATAGAAAAATAAATAAATACCAGAAAAAATAAACCCAACGCAATTTGTGTTAAGATAAGTAAAATTTGCTTTGAAAATAAACAGATTTAATGTAAATTTAAAAGTATAAATTTTTAAGAAAGAGTTATAACTAATGAAATTTAATATAAAGATTTTAACATAAAACTGCGACTTGAAGTTATATAGTACCGGTCGGCTGGATAAACTCATCTCCATTGGAACGAAAAAACCTATTAAGTGCATCTAAGTTTTCAACACAGAACGGTTTATCCGTACTCAAACGCTTAACATATATAATGCCTCGAAATGAATAGGCTGATTGCAGAACTTTTTGCTTCTTCAGGGTTACTGCTTCTCTAAGTACTTTGTAATTCCCATTTGTTAAATTTTCATGAATATAAAAATATTGATTTTTTTCATCAGAATGGAACCCGAGTAAGGTTAACATTAAATTTTTTTTTTCCTTTTTATATTCATTTAATGCTTTTAGGACAAAATTTTTATCATAAGGGGTCATTAGTCTAGCAATAATAACACATACACTTTGTAAATATTATAAAGCCATTTATTAACATTTGAAATTAAAGCATTAATTACCAACAAGGAAAAAAGCCAAAATAAATATGTTTGTGTGTATATCATCATACACATATAAATATTCAATTTAAAAATATGACTATTTGGACCTTGGCAGCAATAAGTGTTTTATTACTTACAACTTAAAACAAACAAGAAAAAATAAAAAAAAACTCATTTTGTTGGAAAACCAATTTACAAAAGACTCTGGGAAAAAAGCGAAAATAAATTCAATTTCACAAATTGCGCCAAAGTTATGATCATAAAATAAAATTATCAAAGCTTTTGTTTATTTAGCCGTTTAATTTCAAACAATCCCAGCTATTGTATATAGAAACAAATTTTACTTTTGCGCCATAACAAGGCATTTACACTGTTGTTTTTGCAACAAAACACCATTCAAAGTTCAAATTACCCTCAATTAGCAAACAAAATGAAAGAAAAAAGTGCTTGACAATTAGAATTGAAAACAATCATCACCACTTCTAAATGAAAATAAATAATAACACACCAACACCAAAATTCAAACAGCAAAAATGATCAAAAAGTCCTTTTTTGCTACTAACACAACACATACTCATCTTTTATTAGAGTATAGAAGTGATAACATCACCATCATCATTGCAGGCTGTGTTTGTTTCAATTGAATTTAAAAATTACAAATCGAAAAAAAAAACAAACATCCAAAATGGCTTTTATTCAATAAGTACCCAGAGAAAAAGTGTGTGTGTATTCCGAGTACTCGCACTTGTTGTTGTATACGATTTTAATTTTGCCATTGGCCCATTCCTCATATCTAGCAACATAAAAGTGTTACTCAAGGGATGCATTAAATGTTTCACAGACCAGGAACTCACACTCCAGAAAATCAACAGAGCAAAAAGGACAACATGCTAAAAAAATTACAAATAAATGCCAAAAAGGGAAACAATTTAATGAATAATGCATAATTGTGATTTCATTAGATGGTTTTACATCTTTTGTGGAAAATGGTTTGAAAAAATTCAGCAATCGTACTTTTTATTAAAACGGCTAATTAAACCAGTTACTCTTAAATAAATACATATAATTGGGTTGTTTACGGAGGGCTGGTTATGAGGTTATAGGGCTATTTAGTAAATGTTGTTGCTGTGAATATAACTACATAACCATATAACCTAATAATTCGCCTTTCGTGAACCACCCAAATGTTTTAATAACTGAACCATAATTTCATTAAAAAAAAGCAATTTTGTCAACAAATGCAAAATTAATAGATATTTGATTGCAATAACGAAAAAGTACTTTTTCAATTAGATTTGTTA
The DNA here is from genome assembly GCA_943735925.1 of Pollenia amentaria. Lineage (NCBI taxonomy): Eukaryota > Metazoa > Arthropoda > Insecta > Diptera > Polleniidae > Pollenia > Pollenia amentaria. Next base: position 241,765,848 of record OX031007.1, on the reverse strand, counting down.
CTATAATTGAATCCTTCAATTCAAGCATTGGATCATGAATATTTGCTACCACAAAATATTCAATCAATTACAAACAAATTACAAGTAATTAGAGTTGTAATTAACAGTTTCATTAAAAAAATTTCGTGAAAATAGTAGTTAAATCACTTCATTTTGTAGAAAAAATAATATTCTTTAAAATATTCTTTAAGGCCGGTATTCACTTTCCTATTTGGTCGCACGATATGTCAAAAAAATCGTGTGTGCTCATAATGTATGACAGTGTGGCTTAAAAATGAATTGAGTGACAGATTTTTTTGACAAGTCTGTCCGACTTGGAAATGTTTTAAAAATTTTCATAAAATGATAGATTATATGGGATCAGAGTTGCATTTTCTTGTAAAGTTGATGAGTCATTTGAGTTTGCATCTTTTTTGTGGGATAGTGTGGCATTGACAGCAGATTTTGCAGACATTTTTTTTATGTCGGATAGAATTCCGTCAGATTTTCGTGTGAATGAATCGTACGATTATGTAGGATAGTGAATACCGGCCTTCAGTAATCATAGAAGTATTTTAAGCAATTACGCAAAAAAACAACTCAAAATAAGTTTCTAATTAATGGATTTTTAAAAAAAGTTTTAAATAATAATTTTACTATCAATTGTCGTAAATGTTTTTTAATGTTTTTCAAACATCCTGGAGTCTTTCTATTTCACTACAACATTTCTACCTATTCGATAAAATCTGTAAATAAGAGTTTCATTTTTAACTGATAAGAAAATAAAATCTTTTACATTTGTATTTTAAATATATGCGGAATTACAGACACAGAATAATAAAACTTTTTCCTAATGCGACACTATTAAGTTCTTTTTAAAGAGAAGAAAATATCATCATCCAAAGGTCTGGAGAAGTTAAAATGAAAACATGGCATGATACATTTATTATCGCAATTACCGCAATTGCGTTTTGAAAACTTTTAATGCCAAAGCCACATTAACATTTTACACAGATACGAAAAATACAAAACACTTTTCAACTAACAAGCACTTACAATAAAACTTTAAACTTAAAAAGACTAAATAAAAAATTTACACAGAAGTAGAAAACTTTAAAATTAAAACGCATTACAAAGTAAAAGTGGTAGAAGTGGAATATAAAAAACAGAGTTTGTGGCATTGGTAATACAATTCAAACAGATACAGGCACATATTTACTAATGCCACAACACTTGAAACATAAAACAAGCAACAACACATAAAACGGAAATTAAACATGTTTTCCTGAGATTTTATAGCATCCTTAAAAAAAGGAACGAAAAAAAACCTTGTTAACACTATTAACTCGATACATTTAGATGTATCAAGGAAAGGATACAGGATTTTAATCGTGTAGACAAACAAGGAAGTAAACCATTATGCCAATGAAAAGAAAAGTTTAACCGTTAACTTTGAATTATTGATGTCAACTAGCAGATGTTACAGTTCTCCAAATGTTGCAGAAAAAAAGAAAGAAAAACATAGTTAAAAAAATTAATTTTTTTTTTCTTTCTTCTTAATAGTACAAGTCAATTTCAAGACATTGCCAAGTTCAAGTTACCAATTGGTTTTCTAGTAAAAGTCCTGATGAGACTGCAAACAAACTAGAACATACCCACAGCCAAACACTTTCTGCTAGTCTCCCTTAAGCATCTTTATTTACAAGAAGAAATCTCTGGTTTTATGTGAGTAGAAGTTGTATTAAAGTTTTCTAGTATGAGTTAGTATGAGTAGTATTGTATGTTGCGGATACGGATATGAATGTTTTATGCTCATGTTATACAATGTGTTGCATTTAAGACACGTGTCTAAATGCACGTGTTGCATATTAGCACTTCTGTTGCAGATGTGTTTTTTGTTTGAAAAACAAATATATTTTATTTACAAGTATTAAGGATAATTAATGCTTTTTACTAAAAGTTTCTTTATTTCGACATTTTTCTTATTTCTTAAGTGGTCCATGATTATACTTCAAAAGAAAGATTTTTGTGGGGAGTGAAGAGAACTTTGATGCTAAGCATATAAAATCTTGTTTTGATATAAATTTTAAAAGAATATTTGGTGTAAAACTTTAAATGATGGATTCACAACAGATGGAATATTTACATGGTTTCAGTATTTAATAGCTTATAAAGCATTTTGGTGATGCTCCTCGTTTTACATCTTTATTCTCACTTATGATGTTTTCTTTGTTTCTATAAAAAAAATACCACCTTGTTAAAAGGTACATGTATAAAATGTCTTGCCGACTCTGTAATAATGCAATTTTACATTTGACGAGAACAAAACACAAAATTGGACCGCCCTGTTTTTAACAGCTGACAAAAATTTTGTTCTTCAAAATATAAAAAAAAATATGTACATAATTTAAAAAGTTTGTTCTTCAAAATATAAAAAAATATATACATAAACCAAAATTTGTTAATAGATTGATATTAAATAAAGGAGCAAAATGAATGACGAAATTCCAATTTCTGTAGTTTGTTTTTATAAACTATGCAAAAATGAAAATAAATACCTTTACCAGATTGCTGATTCATTAACACCAAGTTTTTCAGATTTCTTGATTTGACGTTTTTTTTTCAAAAAAACTTAAATAATATATCACTGACAACCTATTATTAACAATGTAATTCTTTCTTATGTTTTCCCTATTAAATAATAGAAAAATATCAATTAATATGTTAAATTTTTAATGTCCTGATTAGAGGCGATTTTTCCTAACTTTATCTGGTAGCCCTTTATATAAACTGAAGCCATCTTTTTACAGGGCATTATCAACACTGTCGATTTTTACGGGCCGTAAAGTACAATGCCTTATGCCATTAGTAAAGCTAGATTTACACGATTGAAATTTTCTTCAAAATTGCTCCTCAAAATTCTTCAAACTCGTGTAAAAAGCAAAATTTCTTCAAAATTTATTGATCAATATTATTGAAATAAACTTTGATTAAAAAAATTTTGAAGAAATTTTGCTGTTTACACGAGTTTGAAGCATTTTGAAGAAAATTTCAATCGTGTAAATCTAGCTTAAGTGTGCATTTTTTTAGAATAAAACAAGCCATATAATAAATTTTGCAAGGAATCACTACTGGCGCTAAAATCTTTCCACAACCCGCAGTGCAAGAAATCGTATGACTAGCCCAGTCATCCAGCGCAATTAATCTCAAGGCCGATTATGTAAAAGGTCATTTTGGGAAATCACCGGTGGCTTTAAACATAACTAAACTAAGGATTAATTCAGGGAAGCCCATTATTATCGATATTTATATTTTTCTGGAATAACTATTAGGGAGCCATCGATTTTTCGATACCTTCTGGCATGAGGAAAAAAAGTTACACTACGATATTAAAAAAAAATATTTTCGAAATTTAAATTTTTTTTACATTTTCTCAACTTTTATTTTTAAGGTTTTTTTTTAGTAGATAATAAAAAGAATTGGCTGATTAATTATTTTTTTAATATAGCCTTTCCAAAGTGAAATTGTACACTAAAAACGATGGCGATATAATTTTTTCGAAAAAAAATTTTTTGTTTTGTTGGGTTTTTAGACAAGTTTTTGTCGAAAAAACGTGTTTTTTCTATTGTTTACTATTTTTTGTTAGTTTTAAGGCTCCAAACCAATTTTTTTGTTTATTTTTTAACATAGCTACTTAAAAAAAACCTTAGAAATTAACGCGTAAAGTTAATAAATTTTTTGAGAAAAACTCGTCCACCTCAAAAAAAAAATTTTTTTTTTTTTTTTTTGAAAAACTGCTATCGCCATCGTTTTTTGTGTACAATTTCAGCTTGGAAATGTAACATTTAAAAAAATCATTAAAATATAAATAAAAGTTGTGAAAAATTCAAAAATTATCGAAAATGATTGTTTTTATATGTCGAAGTGGAACTTTTTTCCTCACGCCAAAAGCACAATATTGACAAATTGTTGTCCTTGCAAATCTATACATTAATAACTATACATCATTAAGTAAAAAAAAATTGGATTTATCAAAACCAAACGAAATTTTTCATAATTTTTATCCCATCTCTACTAATGCCAACACGTAACAACATTAACTAAATTAAATCATATGAATTAACCCAATGACCCATTTTTTTCTTTTTCCAACATGACCACTTGTCAAATAAAATATCATGCAATTTTGTTATATACGGTCCATTATTTACCTTAGAGCCCATATTAAGCACCGTTCGGATTTTAAAGGTAACGCTAAAACTAATTGCACTGCTGTATTGAAATTTATTCTAATTTTCTTTTTGTAATACCAGAAATCAGTCTTCAGAATTTTGGGATGATTGATCCATAATTTACAATAGGTCCAATACAAATTGACCTCCTAAAAGTTCAAAGTTCTAACAAGAAACGCATAAAACTTTCTGATTGTCGGTCAATAATTTAATAAAGGTCTAATCCGCAACCAATTTTATTGATGACTTCGGTTTTGTGAAGATTAATAACACTGCGGAACAGCCATTTTGCGGCCTGGAACTTTGTGTATTTTTTTTACTAATTTGAGGTCGCTGATTCCAAATCTAACCTTCATTTTTCTCTATCATCTCCAGTTTTCGAGATATACCGTTATGTCCAAAATTAAGGCACTTTCAGCACATATATTGAAATAACATGAAAATGGTGCATAATATTCCCTTAAGAAAAAAAAAACCGAAATTCGCTAACAATATTATCTTTAAGACGTACTAACATTGTTTTAAATTTGGCCAGTAATTTCAGAGATATCGTTGAAGTTTAAAAAAAAAACAAATAAAAATTTAAGAAAAAAAAATTTTTTTTGTTCTTTAAAAATTCATAAAAAATAAATGTGCAACAAAAAACTGTTTGGGTCTAAAAGCATTTAGTTCAACATATTTCGAATGAAATGAGCTTTATTTCATTGCAATCGGTGCACAACTTTTGATTGTGTTCACTTTAGCGAATTTCGGTTTTTTTTTCTTAAGGGAATATGATGCACCATTTTCATGTTATTTCAATATATGCGCTGAAAGTGCCTTAATTTTGGACATAACGGTATATCTCTAAAACTGGAGCTGATAGAGAAAAATGAAGGTTAGATTTGGAATCAGCGACCTCAAATTAGTAAAAAAAAAAAATTACACAAAGTTCCCGGCCGCACAAAAAAAATTTTATTTTGTTCCGCAGTGTAATTATTAATAACTATTAATAATTAAAAGATTTTGTTTGTTGTGCTTAATTCTCTTTTTTTAATAATTGATAAAAATACTGAACTTTATTGTTGGAGGATAATCTGTTCCTATGCGTATTTCACTGGTTGCTTAGGCCAGATCATCAGGAAATGTTCTCCTAAATAATTTAAGAAAATCCAAAGCTATCAAAGCAAACAAGACTACAGAGGGAATGAGAACTACCTACATACACTCAAAAAATCTTATTTGCAATAATATCAAAGCTTAAACAAAATACCAACATAGGAACAGCTTATCCTCCAACAATAAATTTCAGTATTTTTTTTATCAAATATAAATAAAGGGAATTAAGTACAACAAACAAAATCTTTTAATAAATAATTGTATTCCCAAAAACAACTTTAATTATTATTAATTATATTATAATATATGCATTTATCATATAGAGCCCACTCCTGTCGGTGGAGGGTATCAAATATATGGCACAGTCAAATTCTTTTGACATCTGCAATTTCATCAGCTGTCTGAGAGCAGGGCACCTAAAAAATCTAAACGAAAAAATTCCCTAAAAAATTTTCAGAAATACAAAAGTACATAGAATTTTTATGGCAACAAAACAAATTACTAAATCCATTTACAAAACTTTACAAATTGAAGACAATGCAAAATAAAATCATGATCAACTAAAACACAACAATGAAAAACAAGACAATAGCATAATATACAATTACCTGAAAAATAAGAAATAAAAACAGCGTTACATTAAATAAAATAAAATGTAGAACAAGAATTATAAGCACATTGTCATCAAATAAATGACTTTGCTACTCAACAGAACGAAGAGTACAATGTAGTGTACCTCATAAGTCGCCACCGCATACCCTTAAACTACTCTAAAACCAACACTTACCAACTTATATAGAGTAGGGTATTTTAAATATCAAATAACGGTATAAACAAATGACGACAATCGGAATGTAAGTGAATGATATTAAAATTGAGTGTAAATTGAGTGCATTCCAACGTCCAACATTCCGATTGGCGAGACTGGTCATGAGGGCTTGTTATTGATACAATCTATTGATATCTCCATATGACCGACAAAGACAAATAGAGAAATGTAAATAATTAAACTAAGTTAGAACGGTTAAGTTAAAATCTCATGTATAGTATATAAGCACCAGTAAATTGAAAATAAATTAGACTTAAAATTAATAACTTAATTCGGCAACAACTTGCCTAGTTTTAATTTAAAGACTCAACTAAATTCGGCAGTTCCTTTGAACGCCTTGCAAATCAGCTGGTACCCTAACAGCTATTTAAACAAAATAAGGGCTATAGGGACCAATACACATTAGGGAATATACACTTCACATCCTACACTATCCTGCCATCACACTTCTAACCCTACATGGCGATCCTGCCACTTCTAACACTACAACAATTTAACAACATGACAAAAATGCCACAACGTCTCATCAAAAAAATTGTGGAGGCAATACTGAAATTGCAGAAAAAATAATTCATTAATATCACTCCAAATTCGGTAAAAGAAATATGTATAAAAGATAAGAATGGCTAATTGTATAGCATATATTTTTTTAGCTCAAAAAATGTATCAAGTTATAGAGGGTTAAGTATAACCCTTTCAGCATCCCGTCAGAAGTTTTTAGCTATTTTCAATTATAGATCAACCCAGTTCATGCAAAACAAACCTTAATAACATTTCTAACAACACCAGAAGGCTGAGAATCTGAGTTGATTCAATTTAAGTAAATATATATATTTTAACTATGTATTGGACCAATCCTTTCCCCCTGGATCCACGCCTGATAGGAGAAGACTCTTCTACAAACAAACTGCGATTACCTACATACTTACTGGCAACCCAGTAGTTTTGAGGAGTTTAGCCAGTGGTTGCATTTATTACTTTGGATTACATTAGAATCGCAAAAGTGTAACGAGTTATATAATCATGTGCTTTTATCAAAGTGTGAATATTCCTGCAGGAAATGTGTGTCCATTGTTTTAATAGAACTTATTCCGTGACCAGTGAATACAACATTATAATAAAGAGGAACGAATTGTGATAGATAAAAGCAACACATATCATTTAACTGGTAATAAGTGGGCATGTTCTAGAAATCGAAATGAAGTGGATTTGAAATGGAAACAGATTTTTTATTCAATTATTGACAAAATGACCGTAGTTTATCTCGGTTTTAGGTTATTCTTGTAGAGATAATTAGTACTTAAAGAATGAAGAATATAAGATTTAAATTTAAATTTTTCAAAGTTAAATCCACTTCATCTCGATTTCTAGAACATGTCCAAATGTGTTTGAAGTCTTGTTACTCCAGAGGAAGGGTAATTAATTCATGTGACTGGATTTTGTGCGGGTAGTGGCTGATACTATCTGGTTGTATTACTTTACATAATGGGAATCTGTCGTATTAACATGGTTCGGTCGGGACAATATCCGGGACAGGCATTTGATTAACCGAAATTTAATGTGTCCATTTATGTTATTTCAGTAACCTGTGTCAAAAAAAGTGCCAATAAGTCTACTCCTAGGACATCGGCATGTTAAAGTGACGAGTGTTAGAACTAGAACCGATCCCTACCACTTTAAAACTAGCACGTGACAAGTTTGGTGTTAGTTTACTTTCCCCTAGGGATATTACTTTAGAGTCAATTGCAAATGATTTCTTTTTGTCCTTTTTGTAACATTTGTCAATAATTCAAATGGGAAATATTTATGATTTCAAATAGAATCTGGGAATTATTTCTTTTCATAAGCAACTTTATTATATTCAACATTTTGTTTTTATTTTTCGAATTTATTCTATGAGCTAAATTTCAGTTATGTATTTTATAAATCTTTTTTGTAATAGTTCTATTCCTTAAATTTTCAGGAATGACTTTTGGTAAAATGTCTAATAACAGTCTGGTAGTATATAAAGTCATTTCAAAAAATTTAAGGAATAGAACTATTACAAAAAAGATTTATAACATACGTAACTGAAATTTGGCTCATAGAATAAATTCGAAAAAAATATTTATGATTTCTTTTTCAAAATTTGCGAAAGTTTATAGATCTAAAAACTTCTGGGCTAAAACGATTACATTTGATGTTGATGATGTTCTTAAAATGTAATAACGTAAAAAAAACAAAAAATGTTTACATCAACAAATCTTTTTTTTTTTTTTTTTTGTCAATTTACTACTGGCGAATAAATGATGGTGGCATGATGGACAATCTGTAATAAATCTGCAAGTTCATATAGCAAATTGACTCGCAGCACATGCAAACCACAAAAGAATGACAAAAGAAAACAACAACAATAACCTAAGTAAGTAACTCAACATTTTGGTTCTATTGAAAATTAGTTTCCCAATTGACAACGTCTGTAAGACATCCTCAAAGGCAGATGCATTTATTTGTACACGATATATGAGGAACTACCAGTAGAAATTGTCAACGACATTTCCGAACAAGTGCCGCGAAAATCGGGTAAAACACAAGGCGAGACATTATCACTCTTCTTGTTGTTTATTCAATACCATTTTACAGCCTGCGACTACCTTCATCAGTATTTTTCAGTTTTACAGGTTTGTGCTACTTTGCATATTTTAAACAGGCATTTGAGTCAACAATTAAAAAAAATTATGCCAGAATTTTAAACAAACCTGTGATTGAAAGGCATGCAACAGCAGAAAAAGACTTTGACTTTCAAATTGTCTACATTAGCTTTCTATACAAGACAATTCCTAAGACAATGATTTTGATGGAAAGCAACTAATGATAATATGTCGCACATCCTGTCTTCCTTAAAGTTTGATAAGGGACCCCAAACATGACTTTGTCGCTCATACTGCCGTAAATGAAGTTTTCATCTAAATTGACTTCAAGAAAACCTAAATAATAGCGGACAACTCATGCATACATTATCGACGAGTCTAGTTAACTGGGTTGTTCAATTTTATTTTAGAATCAACTTTTTCCTTCTAGTGATTTTAAATATTTAAAATGCTGACAATTGTTTCCTTAAATATTTAACGTGTATTACAAAAACACAAATTCATATTGAGAAAAAAAACGTAAACTGACTTCAAATTGATAAAGTAATTTTATTCGAATAAAAAATTTTAACTTGGAAATGATTGCTTAAAAAATGTTTTTTTTGATTTATATAGTTACACTCGAAGAAAAAAATTTGAAATTTTACAATAATAATTTTCGAAGTTGTTGGTTGTTTATTTAAGAAGAACCCTTGTGAACCGTACCATTTTTTTTATATTGTCGGCGAAATATGGGGCTTAGTTTGGGCCTTTTTTCATAAAAATTAAAAATAGCTCTAAAAATAAAATGAATTCTTAATGAATTTTAACCCCAATCAAAGTTAAAATAAAATAAAACCCAAAAAGTTAAATTAAAAATTTGGTTTGGGTTATAATCCCAAGTTTTAAATCCCAAATTTTTAAATCCCAAGTTTAAAATTCCAAACTTTGAATATTCCGAAAAATTATACAGTTTTGGTTTTACAAATCGCACGATTAATAGCATGGTTGGGCCCCCGTTCGGGCGCAAGGATTTTTTTCCTCTATTGTATAACGAACACTGGCTGCGCTCACTAAAGACTCACAGCATAGACAGGTCGCTACCTAAAGTATCTTCGCATTGCCGGCAAGGATTTTCTCCACTCTGGTATTAGAATTAGGGTTTTTGCTACTATCTCTAGAAATTTGTATATAAAATTTTGTAAAATTTGTATAAACATTTTTAGGATAATTTTTCATTTATTAAAGTTTTCATTTAAATTAAAATGTAAGTGAAAAATAGCCCCAAAGTAAATATTTTGACTTTATTTATTTTTCATTCCACTTTAAATGCAAAAACAACCCAACAAACAAATGAAAAAACCCAAACTTGCGTGTCGATGTGTGTAATGTTAAATTTTGGGGCCATTATTCATTTTCTTTTTGGGATGATATTTCCTGGCGTCATTTTGCGCACCACCATGACAAACATGTAAAATATAATATTCGGTCCGTCCCGAACATATTGTACACTACATAACAGTGCTTAGAGACGAATTTTCGTACCTATGGGCATTCATGGACCCACCAGAACAAAATGATGATATTAAAGGTTAAGATTCACATAAAAATTATATGTTTGTGCCGAATATTATCTAGGTAGTACATATTAAATCTATATTAGACTGATTTTAGGGATGTTCACTGAATTTTATATCAATATAAGCTATTATAAGGAAGTTATGGCATTTAAAGCTATTTTCGGGATTAATATTTGTGTATATGGGAGCTCTGGCCAAATATGAAAAGGTTCCAACAAAATTTGGTTAAAGTAATTAAGTTTGCAGTAATTAAGCCGCATTTAATATAATTATAAAGATAATTAAGCCAATATTAAAGCTATATCTAGTAATCAACTATCAAATGATAATTGCAGATTTGACCTAGCATTTACCCAAGGGACAAAAATATGATTCCAAACCTGAATATAAAAAATATTGGTGGCTCACCGAGTAATTTTTCAATTCTTTTTACCACTTGACTGTAGCTTTTTATCTTCTTGCAATAACAAAGTAAGGTTTTTCAAGCTTTTTTCTTTACATAACATTTATATTAAATGCAAATATTAACACATATTGTAAAAAATTAAAATAATAAATTCCAAAATATTATTAATATATTATATTAATATACAAATGTAATGTACTTGAGCGCCCGAATATGGGACAGTGTATAATAAGATGTAAATATATATACTATTTGTTTATTTATAGTTTAAGTATATTAAGTTTATTTAAATAAACGTTATTAAAAAAAAAAAAAAAAAAAAAAAAGATAATTAAATGGCTTATGGGCTATGCAAAATTATATACCGATTCTCACTATTTTCAATAATCTTCGACCTTATGGCAACTGAAACGTATGTACCAAATTTGATCAAATTATATCCGAAAGTGCGACCTGTACTTTACGCATAACATTTACATGGACAGACAACCACCCGGAGGAATATCGTTAGATCGATTCAGAAAGTGATTCTGTTTCGATAAGTATACTAAAGATGAATTCAGAGCCGATGTTTCTACACATATCACTACAAACGCATATATGTACATAATAAAGTGGGTAGAAAAAAGTTGTGCCAGTCACCCCCTTAAATGAAATTTATGTCAATAAAGTTTCTTAAACAGGAAAAAATTTTTGCAAGCCTCAAAATGCAGCATTTTTTGTTTTTTATAAATAGAGCTGTTATTTAAAGTCAGATCTCACCATATCGCATCAGATCTCACCATGGCTTAAATATGGCCTTATTTTTGCCTTGGTTTGCTTTTTAATCCGACATCAAGTTTTGAGCGTTACTTGTGTATTTTTGGATCCTTCATCCTAATGTGCAATTTTTCGCACGAAACTCCTTCTAAAACTTAGTATGTATAGTTTTTAATATACTCACATTTATGACACGCCCCAAAATTGAGCCCTTTTTCTTTTTCACATACAGACATATCTTTCATTTAAGGGAGTGACTGGCACAACTTTTTCGGTATACAGATAGATTTTGAAAACAGAAAAGCCGTCAGTAGTTTTCTTTTTAATTAAAAAAATTGTTTAAAAATTATTTGAATTTTATTAATGTGCTAATTGAATTAGTTATATTTTAGTTGAAAAAATTAAAATTAAATTTTGATTTACTAACCATTTAACTTGTTTTGAAATAAATTTTTAATTAAGATATTAATGAAGTATCCAAAAAATCTTTAAATAAAAAATTTTAAAATTGAAGAATTGTTGTTAGGAATTGTCAAAGCCTGAGATGAAATTAATAAAATCAATGAACACATTGTTAGAAGTTACAAAGTTTTTTGATAGTTTTCTTAATAAAAATTAAAAATATCAATTATTGAAAAAAATTACAATATTAAGTTTTTAAAATTATTAGTAATCGATATAATCATTATGATAGTAGGTGCAAAATCAACAAATTGTTGGTTCTATGAATTGGGTGATTAGAAAAACTTTTGTATTTTTTTATTTATTTCAAAACATGCAATTGTATATCTAAGCTCTCCCTGCATATATACAAATTTCTATGTACAACCAGTTGCATGGCATACAATGAGGGCTGTCAAATATGGCGATTTCACGCCAAACGTGTCGATTTTCAAACTTGTTTGGCGACCTAATTTTCGATTTGGCGACATGGCGAGTTATAAAATAATTGGCGATTATGTTGGCTATTTTTATCGTGCCATGAATTTGTTTTTAAATTCGTTAAATTCAAACGAAAACAAAAAAAAATAATATTATTCTTAATCTAGTATTTTTATGTATGATATTTAAGGCATTAATATATATGGTCAGTACTTGGAACTAAATTTAGTTAGGTTTAAATGGCTGAGGACGATGCTTTTGAAAGCATTAATAAATAGAATTCCTTAAAACATGAATATATTTAAAGCTTATGAATATTTTTCCATTATAAAAGGTGGCAATTTATTATCACAAGCGAAATTCGTTGTTGGTAAAGGCATTCTAAAGACTTTTAGTAATCACTACCTTTGGATACGTTTGAAACACAATGGAAAAAGTACCGTTTGCTAATTGGAAAGAGTATTTTAATCATGATATTCCATCTTATTTAAATCAGTTTTGGCCAAAATTTTATATCTATAAGGACACGACAGATACACTGATAGAAAAGGCGGCATAACGCTGGTGTATTTTGACAGCAGTACTATGACAAGTATCTTCGTTTTTGACCCAATGACATTTTACATCACTGTGATGTCAGCCTTAACATCACTTGGAGAAATTGTCATCAGGGTCAAAAATTTAAATTATGTCATCAATGGAATGACACAATGTCATCACAGAAATGACGAATCGGAGTCGGTTTTATTAAGCATGTCATCAGTGCAATGACAAACTTTCCTTAAATTCAGTTATAGTAATTAACCTTAACTAAAATTGAGAGAATATCATTATTTACGTACCCGTTACACATGTTTAATTCACTTTTCTTGTATTTCGTCCTTTGTTAACAGAAGAACTCTCAATTATAAGACACAATTATAAGACACATAGTTCTATTTTTAAAATTTGATGCATTTAAATAAATAATTAAAAAAATAGAATATGGGAACTTTTGCTTCTAATTCTACTTTTTAAACCTAAAAATAATATTAACAACATATTATGGCATGATATATTATGTTTTTCATCGCATTGATGACATGAAATATTATGTAATCGCACTCATGAAAATTTCTTAGCGCACTGATGACAGTTTGTCATCACACTGATTACTGTACTAATGTCAAAATATATCAGCGTTATGACGCCTTTTCTATCAGTGTACAAAAAATGTGGCATCGAATTGATGTCAATGGTGCCATAGCGTAGATGACGCATAAAATATGACAAAATTTTAGGATGACATTCTTAATAGCATTGATGTCACTTGTTGCCTTATTGATGCAATTTGTAATAACATTGATGCCACAATTCTGATTTTGTCGAAAATGGTCAAAATCAATCTGACAACCCTGCATACAATAAATACTCGTATTTACTCTAAACTGTGTATGAATATGTTGAGTTAAATGAGTGGTTTAATCGCAACAATTATCATTCATACATAGTTGACCATAAATCCTGAAAGAGTACTTACAAATTTGCTTGTGGCACTCTTTGATACTTTTTTAAATTGTATTTATTTGATTTATCACTATTTCTACGAGTGTATGATTTTTTTCAGTACATCCAAAAAACAATTGATTTGCTAGTTTTGCGAAAGTACTTAAAAAAACTGATGACATTGAATGTCTGTTTACTACCTTAAGATACTTTTTTTTTCTTGTTTATTGCAAATTCTGTAATATTTTTTTATATCACCAATACATCTTTGAACTACCAGCAAAATGCTGTTTGTCAAGGATTGTGAACAGAAAGTTAAGTTGTCACTGTATTTTCTTATTATTTGCAATTTCTTTCTTAAAAAACAAACAAATTTTAGCAAAGTCATTCATATTTTAATACTTAAATGTCAATGTTGATCTGTAGCCACTTTTCGCAAGGAGGTATTCAGTGATTCCTTCATTCATCCATAATTTTTTTTTATGAAAACCAATAGATGTTTTTAATGGTTTTCTTTGGCTTTTGAAGTAAAGAATTGATTTGTTTACCATTCTCTGTTAAATTAATTCAATTTGTTTACGATTTTTTCAATTGATTCTTTTTTTTTTTTTTTTTTTTTTTGTTATTGAGATTTTACTTGTTTTCAAAAGGTTTTCGTTGATTTTGGATTCTTAAATAGCAATTGCTTTGCTTTTAGAGATTGTTTTAAAATAGAACTAAATTTTCATGGATTTAAAAAAGAAAAGGTTGTCCTTCTTTATTTGTATTACTTTTTGTGTTGAGAGGAGATTTGTGTTACCTAACAGTCGATTTTTTGAATTAGTTTCCCTAAATTCAGGTGGTTTTCTTAAAAGTCATAACAGTTTTCTTTTTTTTCACAATTATAAAAAAATTAAATATTGCCCCAAAGATATTTAAACAATTTATTTTTACAACTTTTTAAAACTTTTCTTAAACATTACTTCCACTCTGACCAATTTAAAGACATTTTTTAAACTCTGTTAAACTTAATGTCTGCTTAAATATTCTCTAACTTTAAGTTTTCTACAAAAAATTTTAAAACCTTAACAATTTCTATAAAAAAAAAGAAAAAAAATCAAGATGACAAAAAAAATTCTTGGTACGTGTCTAATGGTTTATTAAACAAGAAAACAGGTGGCAATGCATCTTGTCTGAATAATTAAGACACAACAACGAAATTCAGACAACGTTTACATGTTAAAAGCTCGAGGGTACAATTGCAAATTTAATGGCACTCCAAAACTGATGTTAAATACTGTCTAGAGGACACACAAAGTCATACTCCCACTCAATTGTCTTCACTTAATACAACTGGAAGACAACAAAAATTAAATACTTGTCAACTAAATGCTTTAGTTAGAGTTAAATTTGTTGTGAAGATTCTTATGTTAGATAATACAACCTTTTGCAAAAGCTCTAGAGACTTCGTTGATACTCATGTAACATTCATTCTAGAGCGTGACTGATGCAATTTTTATTTGGCTTGTATGTTGACCGACCTCGTTTAATGTAAAACAAGTTGAGAGCTATATTCGGCTGTGCCAAATCTTTGATACCATCCACCGATAGGAGTGGGCTCCATATGGTATCTATAAATTATAAATTAGTCTTTGTAAAAACGAATGTCAGCATTAAAATTGGTTGCGGTTTAGACCTATATTAAATTATTGACCGACAATCGGAAAGTTTGCTTTTCTTTTTAGAAATTTTATTGTGTAAAATATCATGATTCCTAATAGTTTTAGCCGAAATAAAATGTTTTTCAGGAGGGGAATTTGAATTGGACCCACGTTAAATTATAAACCAATCATCTTAAAATTCTGTAGACTGATTTCTGGTATTAAAAGATATAAATTATAATAAATTTCAATACAGCAGTAAAATTAGTTTTAACGTTAACAGTGAATTTCAGAACGGTGCTTAATATGGGATCTAAGGTTATTTATGGACAGTATATAACAAAATTGCATGATATTTTTTCTGGCCTATATGCTTCGATTTTAGGTAAATTTAATTTTTTTCTCAAAGTGGGCTTTATATTGGGCATATGGTAAATGATGAGCCGGCTAACATAAAATATATTAGTGTAATTTCCAGTCTAATAAAACTGTAACATACCAAAATATATTATGAAGGCATTAGTTATTAAGGTTTAAGGTGTACTAAACTTTTTCCGGGAGCAGGGTTTATATGGGGCCCAGGGCAAATTATGGATTGCTCTTCACGAAATTTTACAGTGTGACTTCTAGTCATTTAAAACTCTGACGTACTAAATTGTATTATGATAACATTATTTATTTCGGATTTAAGAGGACTAAACTGTTTTACGAAGGGTAGGGTTTATATGGGGCCTATGATAAATTTTAAAGCCGATCTTCACGAAACTAACCAAAATGATTTATAGTCATATAAAACGAATTTGTGCAAGATATTCTACCATTCCGTGGATTATTTCACGATTTATGTTAGTTTTTGTAACGCAATTATAAATTTCTTAGGGTGGTGGTTCCACATTTTGATTCATAGCTCTGATCATACTGAGCCGATGTTGCTGGATTTCAATCTCCCAAACTGCTTAGATTAACTACAAGCAATTTGACGCCAAGTTTGATCTTTTCCTTTGTGTTTTCCGAAAGTGAGCGTGTTTTCAACAGAAAAACAGACAGACGGACATGGCTAAATCGACTTAGAATATATACACATATACACAGACTATATATAAATAGGTGGCCCTATGCTCCTTGTAGGAGTAAAAGGAAAAAATATACATATAAATTTATGGGGTCTTAGATGTATAATAAAGAAATTTCAGACGAAATGACAAACTTAGTATACCCTCATTGACTACTAGTGGTGGTGGAGGATAAGAACTTTAAGAACTTTTAAGAACTTTTTGCATAATCCTTAGAATAGCACAATTTTGTTGTAAAATCTAAGATCAAGGTTATATTATAGTGGAACTATTTTTTACTCGGATTTTTCATTTAACAAAGTTTCCTGGAATCCTTCATTGAAGAGTGATAGCAGTCGAAAATTATAACCTCTACATAATATTTTTTTTTTTTCATAAAAATCTTTTTAAAGGGATCACTTATATTTTTAATTGCAACGCAGATCATTGCAGTAACACAGATGACAGTCTATATAGAGAATGCGTTTACCTAAAATTACTTAAAGAAAAAAATACTTTTTAAGCAAAAAAATCTTGCCGAAGAAAATCTTTTCGCAATAAATTTTTTTCAAGAAAAACTTTAAATAACAAAAAAAATTTTTTTAACAAAATTAACAGGCAACATTTTTTAAAAACAAATTTTCAACAATAAAATAATTTTACACCAAATAACATTTTCTCTAAAAATAATAAGTTTTCAACAAGGAAATGTTTTTGAAAATGATTTTTAACAATGAAATATTTTCTAAGAAAATTTTCAACAAAGATTTTTTTGCAGAGAACTATTCAAGATAAAAATTTTTCAAAGATAAATTGTCAACAATGAAATACTTTCTAAAACAAATTTAGGTAGGAAATTTTTCTATAAAAAAATTTGTATTTTTAAGGAAATAAAATACCTTTTTTATAAGAAAACTTCAGTGAAGAAATCTGTATTTTTTTTGCATTGTACCGTGTTACCATATATAGTTTAAGAAAAGAAAAAAAAAGCAAAATGTCTGCCAATTCGGAAGGTGTTGGGATAGCGTTAAATAGGACTATGTCTCTTTTTTTTATTTATAATTTGTTTGGAAAATTTTTGTGTAGAAAAATGAAAAGTGTTTTATTCAGGGCTTCATCTATTAACCATCTATTAACGAAAATAAATTTCAATTTTAAAGTCTGGTGATTATTTGAAACTAAACGTTGTTTTTTTTAATCAGAAACTCAGACAGAGACCTGCCGCCATTGTTAGGCTCAAAAAAATTCTATGATAAATTGTAAAAGTTTATTACAATTTAAAAATTTGTTTCACAAAAGGCCAATAGCTTAAAAACAACTTCTAAAATGTTCTGCCAGTCATTCCCAGTTAATTGAAATACAATTTGAAATATTCCTTATTGAAAACAAAATGCAAACTTTTCCAATAAGCATTAATAATTTGTAAAAACATTTCTTTAGAATTCAAAAAAACAAATTAAAGAAAAATGTCACAACTGATATTTTTGACAAACAGCGATTCGTCAATGAGTCATTAAAAGGAAGTGTTCTATATATTATTTTAAAATACATACATACATACAAAAAAAAATTGATGTAATGGAAATTTATTGTAATTTCAATTAAAATATTTTTTCTCCTTTAAATTAAATTTTCATCTTTAAATGATTTAATTTACAAGCGTTGTGACATTTGCTTATTTTATTTAATTTATTTTCTTATACCACTTACAATTATTTTCTGTGGGTCTGTTGCTGTTGCTTTGGCCTCGACTACTGGTGGTTTTTCAATACGTTTTACGGACCTCAAAAATAATTTTCCATTCCATAAACAAAATGTCCTTGTAGATGTTATTTTTTATGTGACGAAGGATAAAAATACCCATTCACTCTCTTAGCCATAAAATCACGCACTTACAAATTCACTTTTAATTTCTTACAAATTAATGAAATTTTAAATAATTTTTTTTTACTGACAGACTGACTGCCTGTAATGGATTTGTGTGTGTATGGGTATTTGTCAATTTGCCTGTTGGTTAAATAAGTGTTGGCAGTATGTAAACAATTTTGGTGTTTGGTTAGGGAGGATTTGAAGTAGGAAGGGGGTATTGTAGGCTTTTTACATTGATTCGTATCATATTACACAAAATAAAATATTTGACAACATTTTTGTTAGTACAAATTAGTTTTTCAAATATTTCATATTTCACATGTTCAAAATATCGCTGGAAATATTTTGTAGGGAAAAAACTTTGATTTTCTGCAAATAAAAAAAAAAAATAGAAGGTAAGGAAATATTGTTGGTAAAGCCCGAACATATGATTTCCTACACCACAGTATTTGCAGACATATTGTCGAGAGCGCGTGCTTTTTGTGACCCATGAGCAATAAGGGACCCTCCACAACAAAATAATGTTATGATGTTAAAACACATACAGTAGTTATTTGTGCCGAATGTAGAAAGAGATGAGATTTTATCATCTTTAGGTGATTTTATACAGGAGCTTTATGGTCAATTATAAACATAGCAGCACAAAATTTTATAGGACTTGTCCTCGCTAAATTGTATATCAATGCCAACAGTAATAATCATGTTATGATATTAAAAGCTAATATCGGGCGGGGTATTTGTATGGCTACTATGGTCAATTACGAACTACTTCCAATTAAATTAAGTTCGATTATTTAGGTTGCAATAAAATATTCTCTTATATAAGTATCTAGCCTAAAAACCAACATAATAAAATAATTTATGACCATAAAAACTCAATTCTCAAAAAGTAGTTTGTTTTGGGTCTATGTTAAATTTTGCACCGATTCTCACAATTTTAAATCGACCTCTTTCTAGTGACAATTGGAACTGAATTTCATAAATTTATCTCTAAAATTTATTTATTTGACAGACAACTACACAGACTGACGGACGGGCATCTTTTGTTTGATTCAGAAGGCACAAACGTGCAATACATTCTGCACATATGTTGGAGCTTGTGCTGATTTATGTAGCACATAATACATAAAAGTCCTAGAAGGCCCATCCGTTAGTATACCGATCGACTAAGAATCACTTTCTGAATCGATCTAAAGATATTCTAATTTTCATATGGACGAAGACTATTGAAAATAGTGAGAATCTGTCCATAATTTCACATTATTATTTTGGTATTTAGGCTAGATATGGTTTGAAAATAAATTATTGCAACCTCTTACTAAATTAAGTCGGAAACGGTTCATATTTGACTTTTGTTCTTATAAGAATATTTTCTATGCAGACCCCGACAAACTACTGCACTGTAATTTTTTCTCTTTTGATCTTACACCTACGTGCACTCATATTTTGAATAAAACAAAGCAGTCTCTCTTGGACTTTCACACAAGCTGGTTGTGTTAACGCTTGCTACTTCCATTGAATGTTACCATTTTAGAATATTTTCATGAGTTCTTATAAGAGGGATATAGTGGGCTAAATTAGTTCAGATGTGATAAAAAAATATTTAGTTTAAAAGAAACCTTGTCCGTATAAGAGATTTTGGAATAATATTATAATAAACTAATCAAATTATAAAAGTGTTTTGTTAACTCTTCTAACATTTATTTCTATTCTTTCTTATACTCTAAACATAATTCAATGCATGTGTTTCCAAGCTTTGTTTAAGTGCCATAATTTCTTAAAACCTGTTGTCACTGATGTTAAATTGGAGACGAAAACTTTTATAAGGGCAACTATGGAACTATGGAACGCCATTTGTGCTTGTAATTCCAGACTTGACCATAGATCCAAAATTATCCACTTGTTATATATATATTTAAGTCCTTTAGTTCCATACATGGGGCTCCAACAAAAATTTTCCAGTCGTTTCTATTTGAAGCTTTATTCTTAATTTCAATTCAGCTTATTCCTTCTCATGAAGAATCTATGTCTAATTTCCTTTGCCACGTATGGGCAGGCCGTCATCTTCTTGTACTCCCTTGCGGGCTCCATTCAATGGCATTGCGGGTTACATCTCTTGGAGGCCTTCGTAATCCATAGCCAATACATCGCCATTTCCTTCTCAAAACTTCGGTATGTATTTGGCTTTGATATGTGAGTGGCCAGAGGTGTGTATTTGATATCATATTGGGCCAGTAGATTTTTAAAATTCTTCGTAGACATTTTAATCAGGCTTATGTTTATTGAATTAAATTAAAATCTTTACAAATTCTGAATATAAGCTATGTAGCTCTGAAATCTAGAGTAGCTAAGCTATCAACCCTATTATTCCATATTGGAGCACCATTTCGATTTTGACCCATTTTCGGGTTCTAAAAGCAGGGCTTTTTTAATTTTAATTAATTTTCTGGCCAAATTCTTTAAATAAAATATATATGGGAGATTTCATGTCAAGTGACCCAACTTTTGAAATCGATGTCTTCCGATTTTGATGAAATTTGCACCAAGGTTAGTCTTATTGGATAGTAGCTTAGACACAAATTTTCAATAAGATCGGTCAAAAAGTTTCTGCGTTAGAGGGGGTCAAAATTTGACATTTTGGCCAAACCGGTGTTCTTTCTCATCCATGTAACATATAATCTATTGGTGTTAGCAAAATTTGTGCCAAACAAATTAGATAGCTATTTCTTCAAGCTATCAAAAAAATTTTTTTTTGTATTTTTTTAAATATTTTAAAATTTTTTTTTTTAAATTTAAAACTTATTTTTTATTTTTTTTTTTTTTGGAAACGGTATTTTTTTTGCTCAAAAGAAAGTATTTTCCTGTTAGGTAGTTTTGGTCGCTTAGTGGGATGCGAGTGGGATATGTATAAAAAAATAATTTCTAACTCAAGACGAGGATTTTTAAATTTTTTAGCATTTGACGTCTTGACTTACAAATTATTTTTTTCATACATAACCCACTCGCATCCCAAATAGCGACCATAACTAACTTAAAGGAAAAGACCTAACTAAGCTTTCTTTTGAGCAAAAAAAAAAAAAAAAAAAAAAAAAAATACCCTTTTCAAAAAAAATAAGTTTTAAATTTAAAAAAAAAAAATTTAAAAATTTTTAAAAAAAAAACAAAAAAAATATTTTTCGAAAGCTTGAAGAAATAGCTATCTAATTTGTTTTGGACAAATTTTGCTAACACCAATAGATTATAAGTTACATGGATGAGAAAGAACACCGGCTTGGCCAAAATGTCAAATTTTGACCCCCTCTAACTCAGAAACTTTTTGACCGATCTAGTTCAAAATTTGTGTCTAAACTACTATCCAATAAGCAAATTGCATCCAAATCGGAAGACATCGATTTCAAAAGTTGGGTCACTTGACATGAAATTCCCCCATATATTTACAATGTAAACTCATAAATGCTTCTGCTATAAATTACTGATTTTTTTTTTTAAGTTAATAAAGCTCACAATTATTTAATTTATTAGGAAACCCCCAACTGTGCATAACTCCTCATCGAAAGCGATTACAAAAGGATTTTAGAAACTTTATACAATTTTGGTTAATAAAAACTTATACTCTACAAAGAACTGAAAACCACCAAAAACAAATTTTATTATCATTTAAAAAATATCTTTAATGGGCGTTTTCTCATATGGCGATTATCGTTTTTCCCAACAAAAAACTGCACATTAAATAAATTAGGTTTTCTAAATATCTCATTCGCTTCTATTCTGCCGCAAAGCTAACCGGCTCTCATCTGCCAATTATTTATTTGCCGTTTTTTTGTCATACAGATAAATTCAATCAGCTGACTGCCAACTTTTACATGGGTTTTGACAGGTGTTGCCAACTGATAACGGTATTTTTTTTCGGTATATTGAGAAAACCAAAAGCATTAACGGACAGTTTATCGGTCTAATAAATTTATGTCTGCATTAAGTAATAGGCAGTTTGTCGATACATTGAGAAAATGGCCATAAGTCTTTGATCGAAGTGTTTTCCAGTATTTTTTAAGTTTCACTGTACTTCTTTGTTTAAATATTTCAAAAATATTTTTTAACGCTTTTATTTTCCCAATCCGACTATTACCGCTTTTATTTATTTTAAGCCTGTATATTTAGCGAGATAACATTTAACTAGACAGATTGCATTTGGTGCTTTTGTTTTCCTTTTCATGATAATAAATCGACAAAAATAATTTGAATAATAACTTAAGTAGTTGTCTTCTACAACGAAATCAATAATATCAAATCATGTAACAAAATTTTTAGAAGAATAAAAGAAAAACGTATGTTTCAGAACAGAAAAAATTTAATAAAAACTTTAAGTAGCATTTATAGATTTTTTTTGACTACTTACGTATTTTTAAAAACTGTTTCACAAAAATTAATTTCAAACACTTTTCGGTTTTTTCGTGCAGCTTGTGTTACAATTTATTGGTACACACAAATCAAACATTTAAATCTGGGTTTTTTTTTGTAAAAGAGTCCTTTTATGTATCTATAAGTCCTTTTCTTCAAAACTAAAAAAAAAACAATTTCATAAGAAAAGGGTCATATTAGTGTTTTTCTTGAAACAATTTTTTCAACAAGATTTATATATTTTTCTCATTCTTAAGTTTGTAGTTTTTTTATGGTCATTCAAATTGTATTTCAATCATTTATTTCTTGGCCATGCATACAATTGCTCTTAAACTTCAGTTTCCAAGTTTTGATAAAACTGCTTTGTTTTTTTTCAACGAGTGGTTCTTTCGTTGCCTGGAATTGGCAATTGTGTCCATAAATAAATCGATTTTGCTTTCAAACTTTGTATATTTTTTTTTTTTTTTTAATTTGATTTAGTTTTTCTTATTCTCTGTTGTGTTATTTGATTCTTAAGGTAAATGTTACTTAAAATTAAGTTATGCACAGGAAAATAAGTGGTTTATCCTTTGTTAAGGGCGAGGCCAGAAAAAAGAAAATAAAGTATTTAAGTAACAAGATACTTTTAAAGACGATTAATTTTTAACAAAAGAAGTATTGTAACTAAATAAAAAGAGCTTGTCTGGATAGTAAACGTTTAATTTTTTTAGTTTTGTGTGATTGGAAATTACTGCAAAGTTTTGGAGTTATTGAACAATTTAAATACCGTTTATTAAAAATTTAAACAAAAAAAAAAAATTCTACTAATCGCCAATCTGGATTTAGACCACAACGTAGCTGTATTACAGAACTAACTGATGTAATAGAGGAAATTCGAAATAATTTAGATGAAAATAAATTAACGTTGCTTGTGTTATTAGACCATTCAAAGGCCTTTGATACTGTACACCACTCAATGTTATGCAAGCAATTGTTGAAACTAGTTAATTTTTCAACACTAGCAGTGGAATTAATATCGTTGGTTCTTTATCACGAGCTTTACAGGTAAGAAGACGTATCCCTCAAGGCTCTATTCTTGGACCCCTTCTATACTCAATATATGCTAAAGATCTTCCCAAACAAATCAGATATTCTAAAATACAAATGTATGCTGACGACGCACAGTGGCGCCCGTAGAGCAAGCGAGGTTGCAAAAATCAAAATTTTCATGAGTGCCGACGAAGTTTTGAATAAACCCATGTTATAGGAAACTTTTCAACGATTTCAAATATGCCACTCTTAATAATATCACATTTTTAGTTTAGAAGATATAACCGTTCAAAGTTGACCGACTTTCGGTTTTCAAAAAAACACACAATTTTTAGTCAATTTGTTGCGATTTCAGGTGTAATATCACGAAAAATAGGTAACGAATCGCCTTATTTTTTGTTTGTATTGATTGATGTATTTATTAAATGTATAATGATAAAAAAAAAATTAACTGTTTGCTTTGTGTTTCTCCTGGTAAATCACTATTTAAAAACTATCCGTTTTTTCACTATTTTTCAACTTTGACGGAAAATAAAAAAAAACTATATTTTTCTATATTTGCCATACGTGCAAAACCTGTTCTTTGATTATTTCTTTACATAATTCAAAAGGTTTTATCTGCCCGTACGTGCCCGTTTGGCTTCTAGAGGTAAAAAAGTTCAAAAAGACATGGTTGCAGAAATTGTATGGCGTCCATCCCTTATATGTTTTGACTGACAGTAGTTTGATCTAATAGTTTGAAAAAAACTACTCATTGAAATTAGCAGGTACGTACCTCACATAAACAATACTTTGGCGTACAAATGGTCAGGAACAATATTGACTTATGGTCCCTACAGGTAGGCACAAATCTTATTTGGACACGTGCATAATATCAAAATTGCATTATTTAGCCTAAATCCATATGTATGCAGGGAACAGGTAAATTTTTAGGCATGGTAGCATAAGCCTATATATTGCAAAATAAGCATAATGCCTGGATTAGTCTACGCCTGAAAGTTGGCGCAACAATTACTGAAACCATTAAACAATTTAAGTACTGAAAACATGGCGTTGAACAATTTAAAATTATTTGAACTGTTTAGAAAGTCAACCACACCAAAGTTTTTCACGGAAGTGAAAATTCTTCCTGAGAATATGACAGTGATCAGCAAATGGGGCTGCGATGGATCATCCGGACAAAGCGTTTATAAGCAAAGGATATCTTCCGATGACGCTACAATATCGGACGGAAATATGTTTATGGCATCTGTTGTTCCTTTGCGGCTAAAATCGGATGATTCCCTACACTGGAAAAATCCACGTCCGTCATCAGTGAATTATTGCCGACCAATAATGTTTCAGTTTGCAAGGGAATCGGCAGAACTCATAAGGACTACGGTGAAGAACATTGAAGAACAAATAAGCAAGATTAAGCCTACAAAGCTGCAAATTGGAGAAGGAAAATATATTGAATGCAATTACGAGTTCCACCTGACCATGGTTGACGGAAAAGTCGTAAACGAACTGACAGGAACAACCTCAACAATGTCATGCCCGATTTGCAAAAAGAGTCAGAAGAACTTTTTTCAATTCAATTCAATTTATTTCATATATAATATGTTACATCTCAATTTTATATAATTAGTTGTAAAGAGTTTAAGATTAGTATCTTTTTCTGCTTAATTATAATATATTTCAATTAGTTTTCATAGACAGAATTATATTGGAGGTAAAAATTTAGCAAAAACCTATTTAAACCCCTTTTTTCGTATTATTTTTATATTTTTTTTATCGATTTTATATTATTATTTGTCAGAAGAACTTTGGTAATTTAAACGATTCTACAACTGAGGAGAATTACGAATATGGAATGTCACCATTGCACGCAAGGATAAGGTGTATGGAATTCTTGCTAAAACTGGCATATACCCTACCACAAGAGGAGGAAAACTTCGATGAAAATACATCAATAAAGGATAAGGAAAAGATCAGAAAGAAGCAAATACAGGATGGTTTTTTTGAAACAAGTTGGACTAAAAGTAGACTGTCCCAAGCACGGATACGGTAACTCTAACGATGGAAACACTTCTAGGAGATTTTTTGAAAATGATGAGGCAGTAACTAGAATCATTGGAATTGACAATCAAATCGTGAAAAGATTGGGAACGATCTTGGATGTTTTAAACTGCAAAGAAAATGTCAATTCTACAAAATATGGAGAATATGCGTCGAAAACTGCATCTCTTTTAGCAGAAATGTATCCACAGAAGAAGTTGAACCCGACCGTCCATAAAATATTGGCGCATGGCAAAGATATAATTGAGTACCAGTCTTTGCCAATTGGAGAGCTTTCTGAAGAAGCACAGGAGTCTCTTAACAAATTTTATAAAAAATAAAGATTGCAGAACACATTCAAAGCATCAAGGGTAAGGCAAAATAAGGACCTCTTCAACATGTTGGCAGCATCTTCCGATCCACTTATTTCTTCCCTGCGGCATGTGAAGTCACGAATAGAGTTACAAAATAATTATAGTTTAGAAATTGTTAGTCTTTTAGATATACCTTCTCTTACGAATTGTGATGAATATTTTACAGAAAATTGAAAAAATAAATTTAAAAAAATAAATAATTTTTTTTTTTAATTTGTTGGGTAATAATTTAAAACATAAAACCCTTAAGAAAAAAAATAAAAACAATCTAAAAATGGAAAAATAATTTTTTTTAGTTACCATAAAATTGATTTTTCTACTAATTTTAACTTTGATAACCCATAAGTAGGCCCCTACAAAGCGTAGCACCCTTTCCAAACGCTCATTTCATAGGCTGAACAGTTATCTATCATATGCTGTTTAAACTGTTCAATTATCTTATTCGGTTCAAAAGATATGATTTTTGCAACGAAAAAACTCAAATGGCGCCACTGTGCGACGTTCAGCTGTATCTTAATAGCAATAGAGATTCAATTACGACAAGAATACAAGAATTAAATCATGATCTTGACAAAATATATACATGGGCTTTAGGTAATGGTTAACGTCTTAATCCAACCAAATTAAAGTGTCTAATAGTATGCAAATAAGCAGTTCGAATAGATTTTGATATAGACATATTGCTTGGCGTTTAAAAATTGATATTGTGGATTCAGTAGGAAACTTGGGAGTAACAACAAAGGAGCCACATTACCTTTACAAACGTCTACAGTTTACAAGATCGTGCTGAGGAAAAGGTATACTTCAATTTCGTCACCGTGACCATGCATCTGAATGTCAATTCTTTATATTAACCATACGTCTCTTGAATAAACTTCCAAATAATTTGCAAACCACTAGCAACGCCATAAGTTTTAGAAAATTACTATAAGAATATTTTTTGTAATACTTGTTTGTTTAATTCTTACGCAAAATTATTTTATTTATGTTATTATTTTATTGATTATTTATTACCTTTTAATTCTGTAGCTAATATTTATATTCACGGTTTTTGCAGTATCCTTTTTAAATATTTAACTCAATTTGTTTAATTTAACTTGTCTGATTCCAATACTGTAATTTATAAGATATTGTGTCTTGTTGTATTAGAAAATCTAATTAATAAATACAAAGGTATGCTCAGACCTAACAAATATTTAACGAAAAAAATCCAAAAAAAAGCATAACCAGCAAATTGATCAAACTTTAGCTTTATTTTTAATAAGAAATTTGTATAATATAATTAAGAAAGTGTAAAACGATTTTTGATCTAGCCATATATTTTACATACTTTTTTTAATAAACGTGTAGGACGTCAAATATTTAAGGCATCCGTAGACTACATGTTTATTACATCTGCCTTGTCAAATTTCCCACTGCAAAAACATACATGTTGTGTGTTACCTCTAAAATGTTGCATCTGTAAAAGTCAGACGCAAAGTCATCTGACAAAATTTCAATTAGAGCGTGCTCTATTTTCTTCTGATAAACCATCTAACATCAGCTGTATCAGAAATCTATGCCGAGAAGAAACCAGTAGCGGCGGTGCACTATTGACGGAATCATTAGCCGGCTGAAGTTTATATTTTACAATACCGATATATGTATGACCATTTCACCATTGAATATAAATTATGTTCATATATATAAAAAAAAACGTTTAATTATAATATCCGAAATTGGTTTCTTCGAATTAAAGGGTTAAAATGTTAAGATGGCTGAACTCTTTTACGGGGCAAATAAAAATTTTCGTGGCGGCAGCCCGCTATTTTGAAACCGAAAACTACTTTGGTTTCTGCAAGAACTATTATAAAAAAACAGAGACAATTTCAGAAGCATATTACTTGTACGATTGTGACCAAATATTATAAACCTTATGTAAAATAGCAATTTTGACAGACATGCAGAAGTCAGATGTAAAAAACATGTCGTGTACATACACCTTTAGTAGGTGGAAACATAGCCTAAGGCTTAACTCATATAAAACGCATCGCAACGCCAAAGAACTGCATTGAATATTTTGTAATTTTGTTGTTGCTTTCTACAGAAATTCACATTGCATTTTAAAATTTCAAACGCTGCATAGCTTGTGGCGTTGAAAATTTTTAAACGGTACATGAATTTCTGTTGAAAGCAACCACAAAACTACCAACTATTTATGATTTTGTTTTTGCTTTCAATGCAATTCTTTGGCGCTGCGTTGCGCTTTACATGATTAGGGCCTAAGAGTTTCTGATACTTTCATACATCGCACTTGTTCAACAATGCTGTATTAACTTAAAATTTAAAAATATTCAGTAGAAGCAGAACAATTTTTAATTACAGGCTTATGAAAATTAATGTTTAAACAAACAATTTCATTACCATAAATAGCACGATAATCTTACGGTGCACTTTTTAGAAAATGTTTGCCTTTCTTTGGCAAAAAGTCCAAAATTTTTTTTTTTTTTAATTTTGATATACATAGCAAAATCAGCATCTGTCTATACTTTTTTTTGTACAATGTGGATTTACCGTTATTTTTTAGATACAAACATTTGTGATTGGTTATCGAGTTAGAATCACTGATTGAGTGCAGTAAAATACAAGTGAATTTTATATAAAAGTTGCGATACAAATAACTTATGATAACAGAAAACTAATGTAAAAAGTGATTATTTGATTTAAATGCATTGATATATTGGGAAATTCTTCTATTACTACGATTATATCAGCAATTTCAAGTGGATTGGAAATTAATAAATAGAACTATGAAATGGAATTTCACTTCGCACTTAAAAAAAAAAAATTATGATGAAATCACGTTTATTTTCGAACGAATCGAAAAAAAGAAAAGTATAATTTTCAAAGTATTTATAGCTCTTCATTTTGGGATTGAAATGTATCACAATCGGCTCATTACGAAAAGAGTAATTTATCTAAATGTTTACCAACCATCTTTCAAAAATTAATATGTCCTTCTGTTAGAAAAACTAGTATTAATTGGTGGCGGAATGCAACGATTGTTTTTACATTTTGCATAAACTCGTTATAAATCATACTACTTAATTTGATGATCGGTCCATAGCTTACCATAGGCCCCATATAAAGCCCACTTATGAAAAATACTTTTTTGTTAAGCCAAAACTGAAACGCAAAATGCTATTGTAGTGAAATTTGGTCTGTCATAGTTTCATTAAACCAAAAAGCACATTTTTGAATTTTGGGAAGATCGGCCTGGCCTATAATTTACTATAGGCCCCATAAAAAGCCCACATCTTAAATATTCTTACTTTCGGTGGAGGGTAACAAAGATACGTCACATCCAAATATAGCACTCTTACTCGGTTTATTGTTCTATTAGCTCTCAAATAATGTACTTAACAGTAATTAATATTCTTAAAACGATATAGTTAGAAAATAGTTTTACCTCTTTTAAACATCAATAAAAAAAAACACATAAATGGCCACACTTATATATATAAAATAAATTTCAATTTAAACCCGAAAGTATGAAAGCCATAAAATAGTCATAAAATTTGTTTAATGAATTTCATTTGAAGAATAATATAAAAAATAAAATAACAAGATTAATGAAAATAATTAAAATTTATGCAAAAAAAAAGAATTCACATGACAATAATGAAGTTATTAATAAACTTTAATTAAGAACTTTTAAATACATTAATGTGATGTTAATGGAATAAACAATTTTACTAGTGAAATTCACAAACACTTAAACCTTTTTAAACGGCTGCTTGGAAAGATAAAAATCATACACAAATTGTTCAAAGTATGTTTTAAATAATTCAATTTAATTTATATTATTTTAATGATAAATAAGTCTTAACTGTAAACATTTTCTGTTTTTAAATGACTGTCTGCATTAAAAAGACTTTCGTACGTGTCCTTTCATGTTAAAATACCGCTCACAGTATAACGCTTCATAATATTGATTTGTTATGCGATAATAATGTGAAACTTAAATATTAAAAAGTTAAAAATCAGTTGGAAAATAACTTCAGGATAAATTAAAAAAAAAGAAAATAATAATAAAAATACAAATACCATCTACATTTAAAACATTTCGATGTAAAAATCCATACAAAATTAATTCGCGAAAAACATGCATTTGTAGATTTTCCAAGAAGAAAATAAAAAAACATGTTAAAATACATTCAAACATTTATTCCACCCCCCTTTCCACCAACATTTTATGGGGTATTTTTTGTAAAAAAAAAAAAAAATTAAAACAATAAAAAACCTCTATATGATTTAAACATATATGAATTTTCTGTTGGAAAATTAAAAATTATTATTTTTAACGCCGACTGTGATAGTTAAAGGAAAAAGCTTTTGTTTCTGGCTTTCATGTAGTTTTTTTTAATTATTGGTTTTATATTAAAAAAAACTTCCCAAAATAATAAAAAATAATTTCATTGTACAACAGACTTCTGACTGGCTGATGCACATACAAACGGCACATTAAAGTAGTAAACACAACAACATACTAAAAAAAACAAGCAATGATATTAACATTAAAGTCCTTTGTATTTTTGTTATTGGCTCACTGTGAGAATGTTTGTGAGTGTGTGTTAACATTTAATACTATTAAAAAAATTGGTGAACTATATAATTCTGTATAATAATTCTGAAAAATACCGGGTGTAATTTAAAAAAGTAACAAGTAAGAAGCTTTTCCTAAATCAAGCCCTTTACGTTCTTTAAAATAAGAAAGAGTAACGAACGGGAGAAAATTTACCCCCGTTTTGGTTTAACTGCTTTTAAAAAATATAATCTTCAGAAGACGCTGATAACTATTTCATCTATTCGTTGATTTTTCAATAATATTTTTTCTAGACATTTTTGATATTAACTTATTTTCTTATTTTCAAATGACGCCATTTTTCTAACGATATTAGATTAACCTGCAAGCCATAACACTAAACTTGGTACGTGACAAGTCACTTTAACATGTCAATGTCCTACAATGTGTTAATTGGCACCTTTTTGACCCTTTGTAACAGGTTACTGAAATAACCTTAATGCCTTTCGCAGATATTGTCACAAATGCACCATGTCATTATGATAGATCCCCTTCATATAAAGTAACAGAACTAGAGAGAATCAGCCACTACCCGCACAAAATCCAGTCACATGAATAGTTTTGTGCCAATAACATTTCCTCTGGACCAGCTACACTCTAAGCGCATTATCAACAGATTAGTGATAGGTCTTCTTTTCTCCTGTCACAATTCGTTCCTTTCAATTATAAAATTTTGTTCACTGGTCACGGGATAAGTGCTTTAAGAGCAATTGACACAAATGTCCCGCAAGGGATTGAATTGCTTTGTGAGGAAAAATTAATTTATAAAAAATTAATTTTTAAATTATGAGCTACAACAGAGTGTTATCCCAAACGGTGAAATTTTACACAAGGGACTTAAAAGATTCTTCGAATAACTACGTAATGAAAACTTAACCGTTTTTTATGTAAAAAATTAAAAAATTTCTCATATTAATCCAAGAAAATGTTTATGAGATATACAGTCTTAAATCTTAAAATGGATGAAATTTCAACCGAAGATCGTTTGAGGTTTATGTACGAGACTCCACTAAAAATCTTGGCTGGTAAAGATCGGCTTTGAAATTATTACTAAACAAGTAAGAGTGATATATTCGGCTGTGCCGAATCTTTGATACCCTCCACCAACTGTAAGAAAATTTCAGATCTATAAATTATTGATTAATAATTATAAAAAAAATCAAAAAAGTCTGTATTAAAATTGTTTGCGGCTTAGACCAACATATTTTAAATTATTGAACGACAATCAGAAAGGTTTATGCTTTCATTTCAATTCATATAAAAGTCAATCTAAGCAAATTTGGGTAAAGTAAACCGTTTAAGTTTCGTAACGGTTTCAGCCAAACTAAAATTATTTTCGAGAGGGAAATATATATTGGACCCATGGTAACATATGGACCAATAATCCATAAAATCCGTAGAGTGATCTCTAGTATAAAAAAACAAAAAATTGAACAAATTCTGATAGAGAAGAGAAATTTCTTATAAAGTTATATTGTTTTAAGGTGGCTTTCGGAGGGCTGCTTAATATAAGACATAAGGTAAATTGTGGACCGATTATAATAAGATTGCATGATATTATTTCCAGCCATATGGAGCTAAACAGGACCAAATCTAATCACAAACTCTATATCTAATACTGTTTAAAACGTATTTAAATAATTTATATGGTTAATTATGGACCGATCTTCAACATATTTTATACTGTGTTTTGAAGCTTTATAAAACAACTCAAGGCCAAATACTGCTACAAAACATTATTCGTTGCGGTTTTGGACGAACTAAACTGTTTTCGAAAGTGGGCTTTATATGGAGCCTATGGTAAATTATGGACCGATTTTGACGAAATTTAAAAACATTTATTTCCAGTCATATACAGGGTGTCCGCCGGGAAGGTATACTATTTTGTTTTTCCACCATTTTGGTAAACATTAGTCCTGACAACTCATAGTTGGCAGTCGTGAAGTAGATACGTGGCAAATTTATTATGGAAAATATTCGATAGCCCAACGTGTTTTAATCGTTTAAATATTTTATCAAAATCAATCATCGATTACTGTGACGATGACAAAGTTACGTGAAATTTTTGGGAGAAACAACGTGCCAATAAAACCCACTAGTTATCGAGTAGTGAATGATTTCGAAAAAGGGTCTATAGGTGATAGGCCCAAGCACGGACCACAACGTACTGCAAGATCGGCTGAAAACATGACTGCTGCTCAAAAATTGTTCAAAACAATTCATCAACCTCAATTCGACGCCGTACTCAGGAGCTTGGTCCTCGAAGAACAACATTGGCCACAATTTTGCACAAGGATTTGAATTTGTTTCCATTTAAGATTCAGTTGACACAAGAGCTTCTTTCGCAAGACCATTTACGCTATTAACAAACAAAGTAGTATACCTTCCCGGCGGACACCCCGGGAATATGTGCAAAATGGTCCCACATTTGGATTCATAACTCCTATCCTACTCGATTTCAATCCCAAACTGCTTAGAATAACTACAAGCAATTTGCCACCAAGTTTGTTCTTTCTTTTGATTCTTTCGAAAGTGAGCGTGAACACAGACAGACGGTCGGACATGGCTAAATCGACTTAGAATTAGTCAAGGAGCCAGAATTAATATACTCTATGGGGAGTGAGATGAATTAAAAAAAGATTCACACGGAATGACAAACTTCGTATACTCTCATACACCACTAGTGGTGGTGGAGTTAAAAAAAGTATTAAATGTCAAACTTTACTTATATGATAATCTTTTGAAAGAACTTTACAAAAATTGTTTTTGTAAAAATATGGGATATACACACGACTATAAGCCAAATCTATATATGGGTATTTCCACAGAAAAGTCTACTTTTGTAATATTTATTTATTTAGCGTATGGATTTAAAATACAGAGAGAATATGTATGTATATGTGTATATATATATAATTTTTTTTTTTCATCGAAAATAAATATGTATGTTCTACAGATTTAAAGAATTTAGCCAGGATATGACTTCGGGTGTGAGGTTCTTAATTTCTTCAGTGTTTCCTGGGAAAGACAAAACTGGGCAGTTATGTATTATGTGGTCAACCGTTTGTAAAGGATGGCCGCATGGACAGCTGGCGTCGTTAGCAAGGCCCCACTTGGTTGGGGAGTCCATAGTTCTGGCAGTAGATGTGCGTAAGCGGTTTAAATTACACCAGGTTTTCCGAGAGAGATCAAAATCGGTGGACCTATCGTCTGGGTTGAATAAGGGACTGCTTCGTCCGGAGTCGTTCCACTGCAATGTCCATGCAGAGTGTAAGTCAAAGTTATCATCTCGTAGTTTTTTAGCCAAGAGCATGGGTGGACTCCTAGATATTAGTCTTGCATCGTATTGGATGGAAAGGTCAGCGTTGAGTGGGATGTGCGGGTTTGTGCTGATCTTAATGTACTCCCGGAGGAGAGCTTGGCTTCGTCTTAGGTCAGGGGGATAGAGGTTTGCCAGCATTGGCAGCCATTCGACAGGTGTAGCCTTTAATGTACCAGTTATTATTCGCATCGTCGTGTTTAACTGAGAGTCGATTCTTTTCACGTGGTGGCTGTTCAACCATATTGGAGCACCGTATTCGGCAGTCGAGTAAACTAATGCTATTGCAGAAGTTCGTAGGCAGTTAGCGGAAGCACCCCATCTTGTTCCTGCGAGTTTTTGTATGATGTTATTTCTCGACTTTATTTTCTGAGCGGTTTTATCTAGGTGACTTCTATACGATAGTGTTCTGTCCAGGGTTATACCAAGATATTTCGGGTGGAAATTGTGTGAGAGGGTGGTACCATTAAAACGTATTGACAGCTTCCTATCAGCTTGTCTATGGGTGAGGTGAAAGCAGCATACTTCGGTCTTCGTAGGGCTTGGCTTAAGTCTCCATTTGCTGCAGTATGATGTTATTTTGAGTAGGTCAGTTTCTAGTACTCTTTCTAGCTGTTCAAAGCTGACATCTTGATAAGCAAGAGCCATATCGTCGGCATAGTTGAATTTGCGGGATATTGAATTTGGAAGATCGCTGATGTAGAGGTTAAAGAGTACCGGGGCTAGAACTGAACCCTGTGGTAAACCATTGTTAAGTTTACGGGTGGTACTATGGCTGTCGTTTAGGAATACGTTGAAAAGCCGATCGCTGAGCATGGCCAGGATAATGTTGCAAATTCTACTGCATGGTATAACTTTGATGAGTTTAAAGATGAGGCCCTTTTTCCATACGGTGTCATAGGCAGCTGTTAGGTCCACAAATTTAACTGCTGTTTTTTTACACTGGTCAAAGCCATTTTCAATGAAATTCGTTAGGGCTAGGATTTGGTCAGTACAACTACGGCCCTTTCTAAAACCGGCCTGTTCAGGTGGAATGACTCTTTCAATGTGCTCTTCTATGCGTCTTAATATTAAACGTTCAAAGAGTTTAAAGCACACGGAAAGGAGGGCGATGGGGCGGTAACTGGATGGGTCTTCTGGGTTTTTGCCGGGCTTCAGCAGGGCTATGATTTTCGATTTCTTGAACATGCCAGGAAGGTTACCGGAGTGAAATATATCTGTGTAGAATCTAGCAAGCCATATCTTCGTGCGAGGTCCACTGTGTTTTATAAACTCGGGGTAGATGCAATCTACTCCTGCGGTTGTACCATTTTTAATTTTGGATAGCCCGTCGGAAACTTCCGTATCCGAGAATGGGTAAGAGTAAGAGTCATTTGGAAATGTGTTGCCCCGTAAGACCTTAAGTTCCGAGTTGATCTTCCGTGTAAATGGTTTGTCAGGATCTGCCTTAGATACACTTATCATGTGACGTGCGATGGTGTTGGGGTCAATTTGACGTCTTGGATTGATGGGATGGTTGGCTGCTCCCAGCTTTCTGAGCAGGCCTCAAGCTTTGCGACTGGAGTGTTTAAAGTCCATGTTGGATACGGCGTTGGTCCACTCAGATTTTCTTGCTTTATCCAGGCTAGCTATAAGCTCATCAGCGGTTT
Source organism: Pollenia amentaria (assembly GCA_943735925.1). Lineage (NCBI taxonomy): Eukaryota > Metazoa > Arthropoda > Insecta > Diptera > Polleniidae > Pollenia > Pollenia amentaria. The sequence goes on along the minus strand of OX031007.1, from coordinate 241,729,998 downwards.
CTGGGTTTTGGTTGGATCGGAACTCTTCATAGAGTCTATCGCTGTCTTCATTCCAGCATGGGATGTATTCTTTGCGAAACCCCCTGGGAATGCACTTCTTGGCCGTGGCGATGACTAGGCCTGCGAAACGCTCAAAATTGCTTACGGTTGGTGGGATAAAGCGGATGTCGTTGTCGAGTTTGGAGGTGTATTTCGGCCAGTCGGCCTTTCTAAAGTTCCATCTGGGTTTATGTGTGGTCCGTACGACTTGTATAGTTACGCCGATATTAATGAGAGATGGGCGGTGTTGGCTTTGCGGAAAATTTGATTGTATTGATCTCGATGCTGCAATGGGTCTGTCATGGACGCCTGAGACGAAGCAGAGATCTGGGTTTGAGTCGCGTCTCCATCTGGCGGAGTGGAAACTACCGCGGTCTTTGGCGTCAAATAGGAGATGCAATCTATGGTTTTCCGACCATTGAAGAAGAGATTCGCCATTTTCATCATCAGTTGCGTACCTCCACGTGCTATGATGGCTGTTAAAGTCACCGCAATATATAGCGGGGTGGGGATATGAAGGCAGTACCTGTGCTGCCACTTTGTAGCGGGTGGTTTATAAACATTCGTTATATGTAAGCCTTGAATATTTACCGTAATTAGGAATTTTTAGTTTTGTTAAAAAGCCATTTTAAGCTTTGAGAGTAATTTTTGAAAATATATTTTTATACTATTAACATCATTATGTCCTTCTCTTTGTTATAGAGTTGTTAAGTTTTTATTCCTAAATACACCCAAATTACCCTTAAAAAATAATGACAATGACGCTGCTTCCTGGTCTAGGGGAGTTTTACGATTGTTCTCTGATTCACAAAATACGTTAAAAACAATAATTAGAGCTTAATATATTTTCGTCTACATTTAGTATTATATTTTTATTTATAATAAGCTGAAAATGTTTTTTAGACCTTCTTTTTTTGGTTCCTACTAGAAACAATAAAACAATTTACACAAACGTGATTTGATAAAATGTTCTTTTATTTTATTATTATTACTGTATTGCAATTAAATGGTGTTTGTAATTTTTGCCGACTTTTTTAATCTAAAACCCCTTCGATTTGTGCTAACAAGTGTTAGTCAGTATTTAAGCCATTTAAACTTTATTTATTCTACAATTTCTCGTTGACAAAAAATTAAACAAACAGTTACTGGCAGATCAATTATTATTTTAATCCCTCAATAAAAAAAGTAGTTTAAGTTAGAGGGAAAAAGGTTTTGCTAATAAAATTGCAGTATACTTCAATAGCAAAAGAGAGACAAATTAAAAATTAAACCCCTAAAATTGTATTAAGTGCTTTTTTATTTTTATAACTTCTTCAAATTTCATAATATAACAAAAAATATTTATAATTTTTTTTTTCTTTTCCCAGTATTCATTTAAAAAAGCAAGAACAGAAATTAAAAAGGGCACACATTTTTCTTTTGACATGTTTGTGTTTTGAATGTCAATTAAAAAAAAAAAAGAAAAGCCATGGAAGAAAAATTTAAAATAAAGGTCCTATTTGGCTTATTAAATGAGTTTGGAAAAGTAATAAATCCACAAAATAAGAAACTTAAATAAAGAAGTAAGAGTGCTATACTCGGCTATGCTGAATCTTATATACCCTTCACCATTGTGAGATAAGAACAGATAGTTATATAAATACCGATCTTTAGATATAAATAAGTCGATTATGTGCCACGTCTACTTCTGTAATCCCGCCCACATTTGTTGGATTCTGTGTATTGATAATTAAGATGCATATATCTAATTTGGAAACTGTTACTCTTTCCGTTCTCCAAATATACAGATATTCAGAAAATTAGACGGGCACCGTATGTTTTTATAAGTATATATTCTTTATGTGTATTATTTTTTTAAGTGTACTAACTGGACTTAAATTTGTTCCACAATATCTATTTAAATGCCCTCTTAAAAATGTTGGTCATGGAGTCTGTGGTTCGATTTTAAAAATGTTTTAATGCAGAATCACAGAATCCTTAAATATCAATTATATTTGGCCACTCATTGGACAAAAAAATTCACCGAGTTTTTATTTATGAAAAATACCATTTTTGGACCCCTTTTGACGGAGTGTAGCTCACTTGAGATAATCGCTAGACCCAACATATTTTGGGAATCTTCATAAAACATGTCAAAGTTAATTTTCAGGGTCATACAACTTACACTTTTTTTGCCCACGTTAGGGCGGGTCGATTTGCAGGGACGCAAAAAATTGCCCAAGTGACATGGATAGTCGTATTCTAGAGAACAAAACAAGAAACTTTGCCCAAGGAACCATAGCTCTAAAATGAATTCTGATGTTCCTTTTTTTGACCCAAAGGTCAAATTTTGAAAAATCCCACTTTGACCCATTTAAAGTGCCCCCAATCGAGTCTACATGTATGACCGACCCCCACTAACTTTATGAGCCGACCCATCCTTGTCACTTGGGCGATTTTTTAAACGACCCGCCCTAGTGTAAATATTTGTTATCCATTTTTTTAAGAAAAATCTGCAAGGAAAACATCTGTCAAGTTACTTGGTTACGTATGAGTATTATTTAATTCCAATTTATTAACATGCATACGCCATGTGGTACAACCAAACTTTTAAAAAAGCAATAAGCGAAAAAATAAGACGTTTTTTTAAAAGTGGGGCTTTTTCTGAAGAAAGTTATGCAAATTAGGCTTTTTATAAGATTCTTGGCCTGTTGTAGGATAGAGTGAATTTTTCTACAAAAAATTTATTTGTATAATTACTCTAATTTCTTGAAAAAATGTGGTGAAAGTTTAAGGACTTTTGAAAAAAGTTACTCTTTTCTAGGAAATAGTCACTTTTAGTGAAAAAAAATACACTTTTTGTGAAAAAAATACACTTTTAGTGAATGAAATTCTTAAATTAATTAAAATTGTTCGTCTTTTGTGAATAAAATCAAAAGTTGTTAACAGATATTAATCGTTTATGGCTTGTTTTGTGTAACTTTATAAATAAGTAGCATAGCTGCACTTTCCCATTTTTGATGAATTTTTACAAACAAAAATTTATTAAAAGATTTAGTTTGTTGTGCTAAATTCCCTTTTTTAATAGTTGATAAAAAATACTGAAATTTATTGTTGGAGGAGAGCTGTTCCTTTGCGCATTTCACTGGTTGCTTAGGCCGTATTTTAAATATATTATTACCTTGCTACCTTTTGGGGCTCAAAACTACCGTAAAAAAGATTAATTAGCGTACGTTTAACTTCACTGATTAGGATCATTCTTAATTACCCAGGCAGAAATAATGACTTTTCTAAAAATTATGTACCGCCACGACCCAAAAATATTATACAATCACAACACTTTAGATACAAAATTACAACCTTTATATTTAGTTATTTACAATCCAATTTTTTTCCGATGAAAGTGGATATTCGAAAAATTCATTAATTTCAAGAAAAATTGTTCTGGGAAAATTGGTTACCCACAATTTCTGAGACTATGAGTATATATAATACAAAATTGTATGGGAACTATATTTTCCGTTTATCAACATCATATCAAGATTAATTTTAATATTCAACTTTTATATTTGTTGATTTAATGTTTTAAATTTATATTTACGGTTTTGTGACAATATTGAAAACAAAAGTCGGAAGGCGGTTATATGGCGTTATCATTTTAATATTGTGAGGAAGTTGTATTCAAGCCCCATTGACGCCATTCGGCTAGATTTATTGAAAAAAGAAGTAAAAAATTGGACTGATCGAATATTAAAAAAATAAATAACATCAAACTATCTACCAAATTATAATAACAAAAATTCCATTCCAACAGTATTTCTATCTTGAATTATCAGTTTACATACTCATGCAGCTAAAAATCGCCCCATATAAAAATATATGGGTGTACAGCACTGCTGAGGTTATTTGTTTCCTTGTTAGATCGTAAAAATAAAATACAACAAAATAGAATTAGATTGGTGTTATGTATTGGAAAGAAAAACGCGTGTTGTAAGCTTTTAGAACACCAATTCAATGCGTTTATTAATTCATTTGACACATGTAACTATGACATATACAAGAAGGCGTTGCCAGATTATTGTGTACTTATAAATACCCAACACGCCCCCTTCTAAGCTTCTTATAATACTATTAACATAAATTTGTTGTATACATATATAAAGAGAAACTAAAATTTAGTTTAATTGTTGTACTACATTTCTACACACATTTTAAATACTTCATTTAATATAAAGTTTAGTTAACAAAATTCATTTAATTTTTATTATTTTATTTCTTTAGTTCATTTATCACTTTACCACCCTTTCGCGGTCTTAGTTTCCTTTGTACTGAGCCTTTATCATCATTACCAATATTGTCATTCATGGAGCATTTACTTGATCTTTTATTTTCATTACCCACGTCTCTTAGCACCACAGCTTGACCACCCTGTACATTGTTTTGGTTTTCCGTATGAGGCTCATTATCACCCGTATGATAAACATCATCCTCTGAAAGGTGTTCCTCGCCCGCAGATTGATTATCTGGCCGCTCAACTGCATTTAGACGTTTTATTTGGTCAAGGTGACGCTTAATAGTTTGGTTGTTTTCTTTTATAACACACATGTATGACTGCATGCCAATTCTCTTCTTAACAGTTGCGGTTGACCATTTGGGTTTGTTTTGATCTCTATAATCTCTTATCAAAACCGTATCTCCCTGTGAAAACTCAATGTTACGATTTCCTTTGTGATTACATTGGCTTTTGGACTGACTTTCTAAAATAAAGCTTTTCGTTGAGTTTGGTTTCAAAAGACTAAAACGAGTCTTCAGAGTTCTACCTAGAAATATTTTTGCCGGAGACTCTTGAGTTGTACTGTGCTTTGTAACACGATAATCAATGAGAAATTTGTTTATTATAGTGCCCAAATCTGTTTCTTTATTACTTGATAAATTTGCCATGATTGTTTTTTTTACTGCTTTAACAACAATTTCCGCTTGGCCATTAGTCGAAGGATGGCCTGGTGCAGTTAGAATGTGCCTCACATTGTTTGCTTTTAAAAAGTGTTGAAACTCCCTTGACGTAAATTGACGTCCATTGTCACTAACTAATGTGTCAACTAAGCCATAGCGACAAAACAGTTCTCTAATTTTGTCCACTGTAAAAGCAGATGTTATAACCTTAGTCTTAAAAATTTCCACCCAATTCGAATACGAGTCTACAACAATCAATAAATAAAAGTTTTTGATAGGGCCTGCAAAATCTACATGGATTCGACTCCATACCGAGTCAGTGGGTTCCCACGAAATGAGCTTACCCTTTTCCGGACTCGATTGCAACCTTTGACATGCGCTGCAATCACTCACAAGCCTCTCAATGTCTTTATCCATTCCAGGCCACCACACATACGAGCGTGCGAGTGCCTTGGTTTTCACTATCCCAAAATGTGACCTATGCAGCTCATCAAGAACTAAACTTCTTAATTTCTGTGGTATTACTGTTCTATAACCCCATAAAATACAATCATAATCTACGGATAATTCGCTTTCTTTTTCGCGAAACGGAGAAAATTCTGGTGCTTTTAAACTTAGAACTGTACCCCTGCTAATACTATCAGCAAGCTTAGACAATATTGGGTCTCGTCTTGTCTCCCTCGCAATGTCTTTAAAGTTTAAATGCAGACTATTCTCCTTTTGAACAAATTTTACGTAACTATAATCTTTTGTACTGCTTGCCGGTTGGCCCTGTGGCATTCTAGATAACTGGTCAGCATTATTGGAAACACCCTTGATGAATTCTACTTTATAATCGAAGCCTGAGAGTGTGAGGGCCCACCTTTGCATTCTTGCCGATGCCATAGCAGGTAAGGCCTTGTTTTCTCCGAAAATGGTTAACAATGGCTTATGATCGGTACGTAAAACGAATTTGTTTCCTAATAAATATTGCTTAAGTTTAGTTACAGAAAAAATTATAGCCAAGGCTTCTTTTTCAAGCGTACTGTAATTCCTTTCACTTTTAGATAAAGACCTTGAGATGAAAGAAATTGGTTTCATAGAACCATCAGAAAAGTTGTGTGAAAGTACGCCAGCCACTGCATTATTACATGCATCTGTTGTTAATATTATCGGCAAATTGGGGTTAAAGTGAACAAGAATTTGATCAGAAGTGATATATTCTTTTAACTTTCGATATGCATCATCACAAGCTTTGTTCCACAGGAACTTAGACTTCTTTCGTATAAGTTCATAAAATGGTGTCATTATACTAGCAAAGTTATTTATAAATTTCGAGTAATAATTTATCATTCCAATAAATGCCCTTAACTCCGATACATTTAGAGGCTTAGGTGCATTTATGATGGACGAAACTCGATCATTGTTCTTCTTTAACCCATATTTATTAATAGTGAAACCCAAGTATGAGATCTCTTCCTGAAAAAATTTGCATTTATTTGCATTTAGTTTAAGACCAGCTGAACTTAATTTATTTAAAACAGTTTTTAAATTTTCTATATGACTTCGAAATGTTTTGCCAGTGACGGTAATGTCATCCTGATACACCACTACACCGGGAACATCCCTTAGTAAATTTTCCATGGTTTTCTGAAAAATTGGTGCGGCGGTCTTAATACCAAACGGCAAACGTTTTACTTTCAGGGTACCGATATGTGTACTCCATGCACATAATAATTGGGATTTTTCATCGAGTTGTAACTGGTTATACGCATTGGATAAATCAAGCTTCGTAAACAATTCGCCCCCTTGAAGTGCCGAAAAAATTTCCTCAATTCGAGGTAGCGGATATTTAAAATCCTCTAAATATTTATTAAGTGTGAGCTTATAGTCACCACATAACCTTATGTCACCATTCTGTTTTAGTATGGGAACTAATGGGGTGCCCCATTCCGAATTGTCTATGGGTTCCACAAGACCCTGCTTAATAAAGTCCCTTAACTGGTCCTCAATTTTGTTCCTCCAAGACTATGTGATTGCATGAACGTGAACATGCTGGCGTTGCTGGTACTTAGTGCTTCATTTGTCATATTGAGACTTGTGTGCAATGCTTTCTTAATTTAAAAAAAAAACTTTGTTAAACTTATTACGTTTGTTTTACACTTGATGTTTGTGTATAAAAACTTAAATTGAGGTTTTCTTTTGAAAAGAATGTGGTTATAATATAACCTTACTTTTTCTTTTTTTTTTTTTTTGCTCGTCGCCAATTTGTTATGTATTGGAAAGAAAAACGCGTGTTGTAAGCTTTTAGAACACCAATTCAATGCGTTTATTAATTCATTTGACACATGTAACTATGACATATACAAGAAGGCGTTGCCAGATTATTGTGTACTTATAAATACCCAACAATTGGTATAAAAAACCGTTGCATCAACCCATATCAGACATATAAACATTACTTAAGAAATTAGAACACGTATTCATACACAGAAAAAAATTTTTATCAATTAAAAAAATGGTTTAAAAAGTATTTAAATTTAATTAATGTGATAATTGAATCAATTATTTTTTTAGTTAAAAGAAAATTAAAAATATATATTGGGAATTATTTCTTTTTCATAAGCAACTTTATTATATTCAACTTTTTTTATTTTTTCGAATTTATTCTATGAGTTAAATTTCAGTTATGTATTTTATAAAGCTTTTTGTAATAGTTCTATTCCTTAAATTAATAGAAATGACTTTATACACTACCAGACTATTATATTGTATTTTCCTGGTACATTTTACCTTAGCTATTCTTTGGATAGCAATGAAGTATATTTATGTACAGAAAAATTTACAATTATTAAAAAAAAAAGAAATAATTCCCAATATCTATTTGATAAAATAGTTGAGTTAAATACATTTAATTTATAAAGTATCACTATCCAGTGTGACACAAAGAATGCTGACGAAGGCCGTAGCGGGCCAGAAAATGCATTACATTCTGCTGGTGTCTAATAATTGTAAATTTTTCTGTACATAAATATACTCCATTGCTATACAACGGAAAGCTAAGGTAAAATGTAACAAGAAAATACAATATAATAGTCTGGTAGTGTATAAAGTCATTCCTAAAAAAAATTTAAGGGCACTGCTACACGTTCAATAAATATCGTGATATTTCTAGTATCACGATATTTATTGAACGTGTAGCATGCAATATTGATGGATCGCGATCCATATCGCATAATAGCCTAATTTGATGTGATCCATCAATATGGATCGCGATCCAAATATCACAATATATATTGAACGTGTACCAGTGCCCTAAGGAATAGAGCTATTACAAAAAGCTTTATTAAATACATAACTGAAATTTAACTCATAGAATAAATTCGATAAATAAAAAATGTTGAATATAATAAAGTTGCTTATGAAAAAGAAATAATTCCCAATATCTATTTGATAAAATAGTTGAGTTAAATACATTTAATTTATAAAGTATCAGTATCCAGTGTGAGAAAATGCATTACATTCTGCTGGTGTCTAATAATTTTAAATTTTTCTGTACATACAATATACTTCATTGCTATCCAACGGAAAGCTAAGGTAAACTGTAACAGGAAAATACAATATAATAGTCTGGTAGTGTATAAAGTCATTTCTATTAATTTAAGGAATAGAGCTATTACAAAAAGCTTTAAAAAATACATAACTGAAATTTAACTCATAGAATAAATTCGAAAAAATAAAAAATGTTGAAAATTAAAAATATAATTTTGATTTAATTAATATTTAAGTTGTTTTAAAATAAATTTTTAAATTTATTATTAATTAAATATCAAAAAATATTAATTGACTTTTTCGTTTAAAATAAAATAATTTAAAGTTGTAGAATTGTTGTTGGGAATTTTCAATATTTAATTAAATAAACACATTGTTTGAAATGGCAAAGTTTTTGATCATTTTTTTAACTAAAATTAAAAATATCATTTACTGAAAAAAAATATTCGAAATTTTAAAATTTTTAGTAATCAATATAATCATTTTCGTAATATGTACAAAATCAACAAGTTGTTTGCTTGATATTATGAATTTGGTATAAATTTGGTGATTAGAGAACATTTCTATTTTTTTCTTTGTACACAAGTACATTTGCACCAACACTACTTTTGAAAAACTAATCCGTTTCAAATTAACTTCAAAACAGCTTTTTAATAATTTCAATCTAGTCCCGAAATAGTTTTATCCTTTTAAAAATATCCATGCTACTTTATTAGTTGTTGCACACGAAAGCCTAGTCGATTTATAGCGATGTGATTTATATATTTATAACTCATTTTTGGCAAAAATGTCAGATAGAACCTTGTTGTCCTAAGGTAGCGATAAGTATGTTCATATGTATGTACAAATTTCTCCTTAAAATACAAACAAGTCATATTGTTTTTGCTCTTTAAAAACTGTGTTAGTAAATATTTGAAATTAGGTGTTACGGATTGGTATGAGACTGTCTACACCAGGAAAACTCAAAACATGACCGCAGTTTGAAAATTTTAATTTATTTGAAAAGATTACACAAATATATATAGACCCACTTAGTCTTATTTTATAAAATTTCTTATGCGTGTACAATTGGCTCTATATGTGTGAGTGCAGTCAGTCAGTCATACGTAATTTTTAATTTATTATACAACCGACATAATTTGCATTTGTATGTTTGCAGTTTCTGTCAAAATGAATAGAATAGAGTACTCGAATGGTAGTATTTAACGGATGATGGCGATGGTGTTGTACGTTTAAGATATGAGTAGTAGGGGACTGAAATCAATAATCTGAAAATTATGCCATTTTAAGCAGAGAAGAGTTTGCATGACTGCTAGCAAAATAATCCGGTGTGTAAACTGGGACTAACTAGAGTAATACGGGTGTCTGGTGGCCAATTTATAGTTGTAAATACGATTATTTCAAAAATTAATAAACGGTGCGGAGGGATGGTGGCGCCGTTGGAAATATCGATTGTGCGGATTTGTCAGTCACGATGACGCATTGGCCAAGTGAGCATCGCGCGCTTGCTGTGAAGACATTTTTAAGAGGTATGATTCTTACGTAATTACTCGTGGACAATTTTGTTCAAAGTTCGGTATACGGCGAATACATGATGGACCGAGTGTAAATTTAATTCGTACGTGGGTGCAGCGATTCTGCGCAACTGCTTCGGCTATGAATGTCCCAACGCCAGGGCCCAGTCGATCTTCAAGGGCTCCCAAAAACATTGAACTTGTTGAAAGCAATTTACGTGAAAATCCGCGACTTTCAATGCGGAAAAGGGCAGCCTCACTGGGACTTCCAAGAGCAACTATTCATGAAATTTTAAAAAAGGATCTGAAGTTCCATCCTTTTAAAATTCAAATCGTTCAAGAACTAAAAGAAAGTGACTTTTTTTTACGCAAAAAAAATTTCTGAAACGATGTTGGACCGTTTTCCCTCTGTAAAACCCATTTTTGGAGCGACGTGGCTCATTTTCACATAAACGGCCACTTTAACAAGCAAAACTGCCGTTACTAGTCTATAAGAACCCGCAACCCTCAATTGAAACATCAAAGACCATTGCATTGCCCCAGGGTAATTGTTTAGTGTGCCTCATCCACGTATGAGATTATTGGACCATTTTTTTTCGAACATTTTCGAGGCCAGGTGACGAATGTCAACGGTGAATATTATCGACGCATGATTACGGAATTATTTTTGCCAAACCTGCTAGCTCATCCATCGTACTCTTCACACACTTGGTATCAATAGGATGGGGCGACTGCAAAACCAGCCAGAGCTTCGATGAATTTGCTTCGGGAAAATTTCCCCTCAAAAACTGATCAATCGATTTGAGGACTTTCCATTGCAACCGAGGTCGTCCGATCTAACTTCCATGGATTTTTTATGGGGCTACCTCAAAGAGAGGGTTTATAATGACAACCCCCAATCTCTTAAAGCTTAAAAGGAAACTATTCGTCAAAAAACCAGCTAAATTGAACCAAGTTTACTGCAGCGTGTGGCGCAGAACACTAGGCTCCGTTTTAAACAGGGTGTTCAACTCGACGGAAGATATCTGGATGACATACTCTTTAAAAAATAAAAAAATTTCCATTCTATCGGACAATGCTCTTAATAAAACGTTGTGTTAATTATTACATTTTTAATTTAAGTTTGAAAATATAGATCTGTTACCAGACTAAAGAAATAAGAACAGGCGTCTAAAACTTTAAAAGACTTTTAGCATTAAATCTTTATCAAAGCTGCTCCTAGAACTACAAAATTTTTTATTTATGTATTTCTCAGATATTCTACAACCACCTTCTAGCGTTACTGTAATTAATAAAAGAGATTAAATTACTAAAAAGCCATTTAAGCAAAAAGAAAACATTTAACCTACAATTTTTTAATGGTGTTATATTTTTATCGAGTCTTTTTATACTTTTATTGCTTTTACAACGTCTAACTTGTTATTGTTGCTTGTTTGTATTTATTATTCATTTGTAAATAAAATTAAAATTCACTCAAACTTCAGAACTTGACGTTTACTGACATTTATTAAAAAGTCAAATTTCATTAAGGTAATGTGTTTATTTATACGAAACTCTAGAGCAGGGCACGCATAAGAATTTGTTCAAACCACTGTTTTCTTATTGCTGGATCGTAAGACAAAACCCCACTCATTATTATTATTTAAATTTTTCTGTTAGATTGTTCTTTTTTTTTTTGGGGGGGAGGGGGGGAGGGGGGGAGGGCTGAAAGTATATGTTGGATTTATCTTTAATAAATGGGTATATTTATTTCTTAAGGAATTGTATTTCTTTTTTATGAGGTGCTCAAAATATGTTTGAACCCACGTCATAAAAGAAATAAGTAAGAGTGCTAAATTTTTCTGTTAAAATTCTGTATTAAAGGCTCATTTTGATTTTTTATGTATACAAATCATCTGACCAAAAGTAAGTCCTCCTAGCTCATATAGTATGGGCGCTAAAGTGCCAGAATCATTATTTCGGAGAAAAAAGGTTTTTGCTACTAGTATTCCATTTAGTTTATTTCAACTGAATGTGGAAAAATGGAGTTCATACATTATAAAAAGACTTCGAATATTAAAAATTTATAGGTGAAAATTAAAGCCGGTTTTTTGTCATATTTCAGCCATCTTTGAACCGATTAAATTGAATTGTTATTGCAACAAGCTGATTATGACTTTTTTCAATATAAATGTATAACACCTTGTTCCTTTCGTAGCTGGTGTCTTAGGAAAACCAATTTGAAGATATACACGGATAGACAAACTATTCATAAAGATCCATAATTTTTATTGCTAGCTGCGAAAAGTTCCTCTGTCATTAAAATATATTCAAAAGCTGAAGCTGTCACTAAGTCGGCAATCTTTGAACAATTTTTGACTACGCTAGAGTTACATATAATTATAATCCATGTATTCATAAACGATTACTAAATTTAACTAACGTATATTAAGCAAAAAATTTATAAAAAATATGTTTTGTACACATTTGTTAAATTAACATTATTTTAACCCTTATACGGTCTTCGGGTGAAATTTCACATATTTAATGTTTTAAAATTTAATATCTCTTAAACATTTTTATGATCTAAATGAGACTTTTTGTAATTTTTTTCATTAAAAATTTTGCATTAATAATAGTAAGTTTTCTTTTTGTATATCTAAGGCCGGGGTTTTGAGATGTGTATTAAGTTTATGCTAAGTTTAACGTTCTCTGAAACTCGGATTTTTCCGGCGAAATGTGATTTTTTGTTATTATTTCAGTTAAGACCATCATTTTAAGCAAAACTAAGCTGTTCCGTCAACATTTTGTATACAAACTTGTTAATGGCGGCACATATCTATTTTCAGATTAACTAAACCTAGTTTAACTGAGTTCTCAAAACCCCAGCCTAAATGTTATAAAATTATTTGAAGAAATACGATACAGTCCCTCGGGTGTAGTTTTACCCATTTAGAAGAACGTGTAAGTATTACGTACATCCGTTTGCATTTTATGGAGGATTTTAGTTTATGGTTTTCATATTAAATACTATTTTGCCTAAAAAAAAAATAAAAGTACCTTCAATAAAGGAAACCCTTCTGTATATTTTCATTAAGTGATCAGTACAGGTGATTTTTCACTCGAAGAACTTTTCTGTAGGTTACTTTGAGGAACGTATGAGGGCTAATGACGTTTAAAAAATACACTTTTTGAGGGGGCTTAGTGCCCGTTTTAAAAATTAAGATTAAGTGCTCATATAACCGGTGTGTTTCAAGCGAAACAGGAATTTTAATGACAACTGCTAGAACTGGTCGCCATATCACCTCTTGTGTTATGAACTTCTCTGAACTTCACCTACTAATTCCATTTTTAAAATTAATTTTTTTAAAAAAAAACACTTAAACCTCTTGTGCTTTAAGCCCTATATGAAAGCGGAAAAATTGCATGAGATAGAAAAAAATTATTAATGAATAATTTTTTAGCTCCCAAGCGAATAACAAATACGTACACTAAACAGTGTGACCAGGTTTTAAAATAACGTAAAGCTAAATTATGTTTGAAATAGAGCTTATAAAAGCTAAAGAAGGAAACGTAACCCCAAACAGGTACCAGAGTGCTATTTTCGGCTATGCCGAACCTTTGATACCCTCCACTGACATCTCGCTACAGTTAGAAAATTTCAGGAGTGAGATTTATATGGGACTTATGGTTAATTTATGGACCGATCCTCACAAAAATTTACAATGTGCTGTCAGTCATATAGAATTGCGATAAATCAAAATCTATTACAAAAGTATTATCCGTTATAGTTGTATTTTTTTATTACGGTTTTAGACGTACTAAGCTGTTTACCGAGAGTATGCTTTATATGGGTTAATTATAAATTTAACAGTGTGAGTTCTTATCCTAAAAAATTGTGACGTACCAATTTTTATTACAGTAGCATTATTTGTTATGGTTTCCCTAGGAAAAAGGCAACTAACACTAAACTTGTCACGTGACAAGTCACTTTAACATGGCGATGTCCTACGAGGGGTTAATTTGCACCTTTTTGACGCTTTGTAACAGGTCACCGAAATAACCCTAATGGACACATCTAATTTCGGTTAAAATAATTCCTGTCGCATATATTGTCACAAATGAATCATGTCAATATGATAGATCCCCTTCATATAAAGTATTAGAACTAGAGAGAACCAGCCACTACCCGCACAAAATCCCGTCATATGAATAATTTTGTGCCAATTACCTTTCCTCTTGACCAACTACACTCTAAACACATTATCAGCAGTTAAGTAATAGGTCTTGTTTTCATCTATCATAATTCGTTCCTTTTAATTATAAAATTTTGTCTGGTCACGGGATAAGTGCTTTAAGAGCAATTGACACAAATTTCCCGCAGGGTTAAGACGTTTGCCAAGAGTAGTTTTTATATGGAGCTAAACTACGGACTGATTTTTACGAAATTTGGCACTGTAATTTCAAGTCCTACAAAACTGTGATGTACCAAATTTGATTAAAGTAGCATTTTTTATTATGGTTTTAGTCGTACCAAACTGTTTTCCGAGATAGGGGTTATATGGATGGGGCCTATGCTCAATCATGGGCTGATCTTAACGAAATTTAACAGTGTGATTTTCTAGTTCTATCAAACTGTGACGTACCAATTTTTATTACAGTAGCATTCTTTTTTAAGGTCTTAGACGTACTAAAAGATTTTCCGAGATTAGGGTTTATATGAGGCATATGGTCAATTTTGGATCGAGCTGAACAAAATTAAACAGAGTGATTTCTAGTTATAAAGAACAAGTTTGTGCAAACTCGAATATCAAGCTGTTTAATAAACCATAATTTATGCTAGCTTTTGTAACAAAATTTTAAATATTTTAGAGTGCTGGTTCACATTTGGATTCATAACTCTTATCCTACTGAACCGATTTCTCTGGATTTCAATCCCAAACTAAAAGCAATTTGGCACCAACATTATTCTCTTCTTTCGAGTTTTTCGAAAGTAAGCGTGTTCTCAACATACATACAGACGGACGGACAAACATACGAACAGACAGACGGGCGTGGGGAGGGTATAATAGCTTTTTTTTGCGGTTTCAAGTGTTTCCAAAAGTGAGCTTTATATGGGGCTTATGGTAAATTATCTGATCTTCATGAAAATTTGTGGTATAATTTTTAGTCGTAAAGAACGAATTTGAACATTTTCTGATATCAGTACGTGCATTCCGTCATTATTTATGTTGGTATATATTTGTAGCAAAATTATAAATATTTTAAGGTGGTGGTTCCACAACGGCAGTCCCAAGCTGTTTAGGATAACTAGATAACTTACACCAATACTGTTCTTTTCGTTTGAGTTTTTCGGAAGTGACCGTGTTTTCAACTGACGGACAGGTTGACAGATGGACAGACAGACGGACTTTAGGTAGACTAAAAAGTACTAAACGACCCAGAATATTTATACCTTGTGGAGTCTTACATGAATGACAAACTTAATATGCATAGTTGTTGTATACTTAATGTGAAGGGTAAAACAATCTTCAAATACAAATTTAAACAGTAAATTCTTGTAATTTTTTTTGTTCAAATGATAGTGACACGGGCTTCTTGTTGTTTGTTAATATATTATTTACGTTTTTTCTCCATTCGGCTTATTATTTTTTCCAGTTCCATTTTAATGTATTATAAGGCAAAATTTCACTTTTCATTAAATATTTATCAAGTTGAAAAGTGCAAAGTCATTTCCACAATTAAAAGCCAATTTCTGTTAAAACAAATACCTTTACATAATGTTTCATCCTCCCTCTTTATCTGCCCTTCTGTTTTTTTCTCATCAACCTGTTTTAGTTATACTTGGTTTTATTTCTTTTTGTATTATTGTTCTTGCCTTGTTCATGATGTGTCAAGTTGCTGTTGCTTTGTCGTGTGAAATAAAAGACAGCTGTCAGTTTTTTCTAACTCTTGAGTGTCATGGGTTTTAATATAAATAAAAGCTTTTGTTTTTTATTTTTGGCACTAACGGATAATTTGGCCACATCCGTATTATAGAATGTATTTATGTGTGTCAAACTTTTGTTAGATCAAAAGCCATTGACTACTTTTCGGTACAATTATATGAAAATAGTTATCCGGATCACTTACAATTAAAAATTGTTTTGTAAATGCTTTCAAGACAATTTTCCTATGGAAAAGCTTTTTAGTTAGTTTTGAAGAAGGTTCTTTAGTTTACATAGTTTTATTTTAAAACGAGCTTTTGTAAACAAAATATTTAGTTTCATATTCTAAAAATTATTTAATCTTTATAAAAACTTTGCTTAAGAAAGTTTTTGTGCAAAGCCTTTACATATACACGTATAGGGGATTCCCAAAGTTGTAAAGTCATATGTCTTAAAATAACTGCAAGAAATATATATGACTGCTGAGGGCAACCGAACAGTTATGACGAGTCAATGAGCACAGCATTCGTTTAAAAGAAAACAATATTTTTTTAAGCAATTGTAAAATATTATTTAGGACATCACAGAAAAAAGTTTTTTATCGATTAAAAAAATGGTTTAAGAAGTATTAAAATTTTATTAATGTGATAATTGAATCAATTATTTTTTCAGTTAAAAAAAAGAACATTTAAAATATATTTTTATTTAATTAACATTTTAGTTGTTTTGAAAAAAATTTTAATTAAAATATTAATTAAATAACAAAAAATCTTAATTGACTTTTTTCGATTAAAATAAAATAATTTAAGCTTGTAAAATTGTTATTGGAAAATGTCAATATTTATTTTAATAAATTAACACATTGTTTGAAATGGTAAAGTTTTTTGATCCCTTTTTTAATTAAAATTAAAAATATCATTTATTGAAAATATTTTTTAAAAATTTTAAAATTTTTAGTAATCAATATAATCATTTTGGTAATAGATGCAAAATCAACAACTTGTTTGCTTGATATTATGAATTTGGAATGAATTTGGTGATTGGAGAAATTTAATAATTTTTTCTGTGATTATGACGAAATGACTTGATATCACACCTTGTAAATCCCCCAATAGGTAAAAAGTTAAATTTTAAAGAAGCTTAATAAATTTTATTATTGTTGCTTTAACGAAAACAAACTAACGTAAGTAAAAACGCATTCAGAAAAAAAACTTTATGTTGTTTTTAACTTTAATCAATAAACTGATAATTGAGGTTTTCTACAAAATTTTCTTAAAAACTTTTTGCAATTTTTTTTAGAAATATTTTTAATATTTAGAAATACGTTTAAAGTTGTGAATAGTTGACCTTTGGTTATTAAGTTTGTTGATTTAGTTCGGCAGTAGGTGATACAATTAAAACAAATTTAAATAAAAATATAAATATTTTGTTTTAAATTTATTATTTTCTTTCCCAATATTTCGGTCAACATTGTTGACCATCTTAAATAAAACATGCCAAATGGCGTTTTAAAAGCGTAATTAACATTTTGAATAAATCTAAAAGTCTACAAAGCTTCACCACATGTTTCTATTTCCCCCTACTTCCCCTCTTTTTAAGTGAAAACAAACATGAGCATGTTGTGCTTTTCTTAACAGTTTTCAAGTCAATTAGATTTGAAACCCTGTAACTTTTCTCCTGCAAAACTTGTACAAAGTTCATCCAAAAAAATCATCACCACACAACACGCCAGGTGAGTTCTAAATTTTTATTGTTACTGGCGTATAAATTTAAAATGCAATATTTTGAAAAGCTTTTTTTAATGCTTAATGACAATTGCATGTGTAAAAGAATCGTGCATAAATTTTAACTAGTTTGTGTAAAGTAGACCATCAAGCGCAACTACAGAAAAACCGAGTTAAACTTTCATAAAGCATAGAAGATTAATAACTACCACGTCTACGTAAAGCAAAGAAACCTCGGTTAAAGTCATATTAACCGATACTCAAACGAATTCAGAACAATCTCATTTTATTTATTGCAATAAATTCTCTTAACCCTTTTATGCACTTGTTGTATGTGTACAACAAAAGTTTTTAAAGCTTATTTCTCATTTCTAACCAGTGTTCGAAAATAAGACTTTAATATTGTTCTTTAGGTCTCAGCAGGCATCAGAAATTAAGAACCGAAAACTTAAAATTTAAGTTTTTCATTTGAAAAATTCAAAACTCATGCGTACAAAATAAATTTTTTTTTCTTTCAGTTAAAAAAAAATAGGAAACACAAAAAAGATATTTATTTTTAAAGAACAATATGTATGTTGTACATAAAAAGAAACAAAAGAACAACAATTTGGAAATTACACAAAAACGTTTTTTTTTTATATTATTAATTTTTTTTTTTTTTTTTTTTTGAAAAATATTTATCATTGGTGTTCAAAACATGTTTCCAACTGTACAAAAAAAAAAAAAATTATGTTGTTTTAATTGTTCTTCAAAGTTCAAAACAATGAAGTTCTTAAAAAAAACGTTTTTGAGAAAAACATTTTTTTTTTTTTTGTTTTTAGAAACTAACAATAAAAACTCGATTTGAAGTTGAAATTGTGAATTTAAACTAAAATTATAATATAAAATTGTGTTTAAAATTCCAATTGCAAAAAATCTTTAGAGATTCTTAATTATCAAAACTAGCTGCTGTTGCATTAGCTGTACCCGCAACACAGGTATCTGTGGAGACAGCCTTCAGTGCTTTGCCAATTATTATGACCGAAAATAGAAGGAATTTAAGTTCTGAGCATGTAGAAAATTTATTGTTGCTCAAACTCAACATCAAGCTAATTGATAAGATTACTATTTAGTTCTAGGATAATCTTTATCATATTATTAATTAGCTTTGTATTTTTTGTCAATTTTTTTTTGAGAACTTTATTATTTTGAACTTAAAGAAACAATATCAAACAAAATATTTAAAATATTTTTCGAACACCAATGATAAATATTTTTTAAAAAACATAAAAAAAACGTTTTCCGGTCCTTGGTGCTCAGTACGGTAGAAATATGGAAATCACAATCATTCTATCCTTTTACAACTACAATTCGTGTTGGAAAAAAACCAGCCAATTGTAGGGGAATGTAAGAAAGAAAAATTCACTGTTTATTGTTGTGCCTTTGTTGAAGCTTTGATATTGTTACAAGTAAGACCTGAGTGTTTAGAATTCTTATTCACTTTATGGTCTTACTTGTATAATATTTTTAGATTTTCTAAGGTATTTGGAAAAAGTTTCCTGGCGAGCTGGCCTAAGAAACCAGCCAAACTAGCTTTCCCACAACAATAAATTTCAGTGTTTTTAATCATAAATGAAGACTGGGATTATTAGCACATCATTAATAAATGAATTAATTAATAATAAATATTTCATTCCCGAAAATAATTTTTGACAAACGCTAAGATTGTTTAAGTATGTGATCTTCGTACACAATCAAAATATTGTACTAAACCAACCCAACATAAAGATAAGAACATTTCGTTTAGTTCGGATTTTTGTTAAAAATCACAAATTTCAGCTCATTAATGTTCGTTTATTTCAGTTGAGCTCTTCGCCCATTTGGCTTGTAAGAACAATAAAAATTGTTTTACAAAAACAAAATAAATATGTGTTTTTATTGAAAAAAAAAAAATAAAAACAAACAGCCAACAAAAAATTGGTACAAAAACATGTGCACAACAGGCTATTCGTGCAAATTTCCAAGTAACAACAACAATACTAGTGAGAAGCGTTGTTAAAATTTTTTATTTGCTCATTCCCTCATAAATGTAAAAAAACACTTAAGAAATTTTAAATACATTCAATGTATGTCTGCAGAATCACTAAAATTTTTCTGTTCTATAGCGAAAAATAGAACACTACCTGCGGAAAAAAGAAGGACAGTTTTTTAGTTTAATTCTTATTTTGTTCTAACTGCTAAATAATGCCTCATAGAAGGCATCGTCTATTCCGTATTACAGATAATATACACATTCCACATTCCCTTCTATGAGAAGGGAGAAGAGCATTCTCTACGATTTTTTTTTACCAAACCAGAAGCCAAAGAATTTAGACCCCGTTATAAATTCACTATTCTCTATAAAGCCTACTAAGAGTCATTAATTATACCTTTCAGAATCTCTGGCGAAAGAATAAAGAGCGGAAGGCCTATCCCTCAATGACAACGTGTGTAAAAAAGATATGAGAATAGAAGAGAAGCAGTTCAGAGGTCTTCTAGATGGCACCCGTTCTCCTTCTTTTCCCCGCTGGGAAGATATATGTAGGTTCGCATAATAATGTTCGTTTATTTTTGAACACCATTTCTAACGGTAAATGTTTGCAAAACAATATAGTACAAAACAATAGTGTAGTCCCTTACTTCAACTTGCACACAATTTTGTTTCTCAAATTTTTCTTTAAAAAAAATAAAGCCGCTAAAAAGAAAGGGTTAAATTCTTATTCTTTTGTACCTGCTTATTTTGGTCTTCCTAAATACACACATGTGCACAATATACCTATAATTGGTGATTTATCGAGAGGTTTGATTTTTTATACAGATCACACGTGACTCATATCAAACTTTTTTGTCATTTTTCGCTTGGCAAGTCATCATGGAAAGACAACAGCGTCTCCAAATTGGTCAGCTGTATTACGAAAAACAGCTTTCGATGAGAAATGTTTTTTGAGGAGCGTACGGTACGCGTAATCGACGTACTGAAATCACTATTGCCAACACCTTTCGCAAATTTGAGTCCCAGTTTAGAAGAGTGGATGATACTCGACCGGTTAGACCACATTTACCACGTAGTAAAGGGAATATAGCAGCTGAAACAGAGAGTGTACGCAAAGACCGTGACGAATCTATTCGTCGTCGTTCTCAGCAGCTTGGCTTGACGTATTCGACAACTTGGCGTATTTTACGTAAGGATCTCGGACCTATGGAATAAAAAAATCAACTTGTGCAAGAATAACCTACGCTACGAGCCATACAATGACCTTGTTGAGAAATAATTTTGGTTGTCACTTAATTACACTTTTTGCTACGGTAAATTTGCCATCTAGGTCGTGCGATATAACACCTTTGGACTATTTTCTCTGGGGATATGTAAAGTCTGAAGTCTTCAGGAATAAGCCAGTTACGATTGACGCTTTGAAAGCTTACATTATTTCCGAATGGGCCACCTCAAACGTAGTCATGGCCAACATTTACATGATAGCATTTTCCAACAGAGAATGCCATAAATTGTTCTTTTACCCAATAATAAAAATGTTCACTTTCAAATTTATGTGTTTAATATTACATTATAAATCAAACCTCACGATGAATCACCCGATATAATATTTCATTTAATTTATGATATTTTTTCCTTTTTCGGCATTTTCCTTTTCTTAACAGGTCAGTCGAATAAAATGTTGGGCGGTGCTAATCTACCCACTGCATTTGTTGATATTCAATGTGCAATATCTTGCTTGTATAAGGGCATTAACGAGCGACGCCAGAAGAGTGACTCACGTTTTTCGCTACATTTAAGTGCTTTGGGTGTAAGTGCGATAAAACCAGATCCAACATCAAAGGATTTGTTAGCAGCTCATGCAACCGGTAAGTTAATTGCAATGTCCAGGTATTTGGGAAGGAAAATAAAATAAATATAACGGGTTTTCTTAACACAGTGGAAAGAATTTAAAGTAAAGTACAAAACATAAAATAGTCTATGCTGTTGTATTTAAAAAATCAGAGTTAACTTTTTTTATTTTAGAAAATTGAAAGTTGGATACATACATTCAACCACATATTCATAACATTTTTTTTAGGCTTATAGCAGGTTTATGAAACGAATTTTTTATGAAAATTTTTTAAATCAAAAATATTTTTTATGAATATGGGGGTCAGTCTTTTGTTCTCAGAAGAAATCAAAAACTCAGAATAAGAAAAAAAGGGCTCTTAAAGGACCAGGTTTTATGTATGAATTCATACCTCAAATCGCTCCAATCCTGCTAATGGGATGCCTGATTTTTGTATGGGGTTTTCCCGGTTTGGAGGACTATTTTCTGCTGACAGTAAGCGCTTCTTTTAACATTAAAAAACATGCAAATTATGCACTCCTTACGTGCTTTTTAAGAGCTAACTATATTAACATATTTATTAAAGTTTTGCTTTAACTTGTTTAAATGCCTTTTATTCAATCGTTTTCGTAAACCATAATATATTTTTATTTTTTTTTCGCTTTAAAACCTTTAACGTTGCCAGCACTAAAATAGCAGCTTTTTTGTATATTTCATTATCATTATCATTCACTGCTGTATAAGGGCTCCTTTATTAAAGCGTTCAATTATGCGCTTTTTCACTTAAGTGCTTCAAAAAATTCAAATTTTTTTTCTGGGTTTATGTGATCTACTCCATAAGAATTAACATAAATCTTTTGTAAGTACACACTAAAAACATAGCGATAACATTAGCAATATAGGGAAGGAATAATTTCCAATACTTTGAAGGTCATTTGTACGCAATAATTAATATTTGTTATGTTTTATTACAGAAGTCTAAGCTGGCTTATTAAGGCAAAAAAAATATTTAATATCATAAAACGAAGACTGACCGGAAATATATTACCAGACTTTGTACTGTTTACAATAACGACATTTTCTACAAAAAAACTTTAAAAAAACCTTTTTAAATATTGGTCCTTCGAACCTTTTATCAATGGCAATATGCTTCAAGTAATTATATTAGATAGAGAAAGTACCTCTTTGACATGCTATCAAACTTTACCTTTTAAAGGATATCTACTTTCGCGAAAAGTCGCTTAGAAATTGTTTTGTCTACATATAGAATAATTGCGCCATATTTTGCTTTATTATATTTCACCCTGTTTATAACTTATGCAATATTTTGCTACTCTCTTTAGTATCCGAGACTTTGTTGGCCATTTTGAGTGCCATTAAATCGGTACTTTAAAGATTCTTTTAATAACATGATAATAATAATATTTATACGGAAATAGCAAAGGCTTTTGATAAATTATGGCATTGTATTCTTTTAAAGAAAATGTCGAGATATGGAATTCATTCAAGTTTTAATCCTTGGTTGTCATCATATTTGCACAAAAGGATTTGCGTAGCAAAAATTGAGGATTATAAAGCCTCACATTATATTCATTCCTCAGGAGTTCCTCAGGGCAGCATATTAGGACCTTTATTTTTATTAATGATATTTCTCATTGTTTAAGTTTTTAAAATTTTCTGCTTTATGCTAATGATTTGAAAATATATACCAAAATAAGTTGGTTGAATGATTCCATGAAATTACAGCGAGATATTGATAAATTAAATAAATGGTGTGTAAACAATAATTTGAAAATTAATATAAATAAGTGCTATCATGTTTCATAAACAAGTGTTCGTATGCCCTCCCCTCCAGACTGTTTATAGGCTGTTTACTGGTCACGTTTTTTTTTTTGGATTTTTTTCGTCAAATATTTAAATATTATAAGGTCTGAACATACCTTTACAAAACAAGGAGGAATTACCAATTCAAACGATAAAAATAGCTAGGAAATAATTCATTAAAAATGTGTTTCAATCAAAGACCGGAAAACCTGTTTTATTTGGTTTTTTTTTTAAATATTTATCGTTGAAGTTGAAAAAATATTTAAAGCTGTACAAAAAAAGAAAATCTATATATAAAAAAAATGAAAAAAGTGCACATGCAACATTTTTTATTAGGAGAATTACTAAGGATTTTTCTGATCTATATATATTGAAAATGCTTTATACATCATTTGTCAGATCTAAGTTGGAGTATGGTTCCATAATTTGCAGACCTCACTGCAACATTCATATCGGTCGAGTTGATAGAATGCAGAGACGGCTTATCAAATATTCTTTACCACATTTACCCCAAGTGTCCTATGAGGTACGCTGTATGCATTTGGGGTTGGAAACGTTAGAATTACCCAGTAAGATTCATGCAATTCTATTTATGTATGGCTTGATCAATAATAATATTGACTGTTCAATTTTTTTGGAAAACATACCTTTTCCTGTACCAAGTAGAATGCTTCGTCAGAATAATTTATTCTGTGTTGGTTCCCATCGTTATAATCACATTTTAAATAGTCCTCTAATTTTTAATTTATAAAAAAATAAATACATTATGTAGTTTGATGCATCCAAATCAAATTTTTAAGAACTTTTATTCTATACTACTAAACATAAGAAAATATTTCAAAAATATTAAATCCATAGTCTGTAAGGGTTTTTGTTTCATAGAAATAATAAATAAAAAAAATAACTTTAAAAGTACACTAACATTACAATAATTAAGGCATCATTGAGCTTTCAACTTTCTTTCAATAGTTTAATATAATAACAATTACAAATACTTCCAGGATAATCCTGCTAGAGTAAGTGTAGGTATGCGAATATGTATACACTAAAATCAAAAATGAGTCCCTTAGTATACGTTTCCATACAGTAGGATCAATGAGTGTACATACTTGCATAAGTATGAGTGTACTCAGCACACATTTACAACTTCCAATAAACTAACCAAGGTGGGATAAGGACGCACATTTAAACATTCCCTTAAACAATATACTTTGGTATTCCCGTCATTTGCATTACCAACTCAATAGGAGAATTATTTAATGTCTAATTTCGCATTGCTTAAATACAATTTTTTTTCTCTTCTTTCCCTTTTGTTTGCTTCTTCCTTACATTCCTTGTTAATAACACACAAACAGACCATGATGACTCTCCAGGGGTTTATTTGCGTGACGTTTTTCTGGGTGGACGCACAGATTAGTGATCCCCCCGCTGAACGTGCTGCCTTGTTCCTAGATGCTGCTTTAGCTGAAAGACCACAAGGTGGTCTTGAGCCTGCCATGATATTTACCCTTCATATATATCAATATAGTTTTTCAAGTTAGGGAGGAGTTAAGTACAGTTACTGCATAAAACTCATGCAAATTAAAAACTCAATTGTGTACGTAACACTGCTAGCGAGGAATTGAATGTGAATTTTAATCTTATAGAACTTTATAAAATGTTCATATATTGCATTTATTATTATTTATTTTATCTTTATACTTCGTTCGTTTGTTGCAGTGACTTTTGGCAGAAATCGTTTGCATCTTATATATTAAGGTGGCTGTGCCAATTGTAGTGGTGTTCTTCCGTTATATGGCATTGATAACATCTTGTGGGTCATATTAAGTGGTCAACGTCATCCACCCAATAAAGACCATCCATTGACGCCACTCCTAAAAGACTGTTTAGCTCTCTTGAAATCTCATATCGCCATGATGGCTCACGTTATGGACACCCAGGTAAGTTCGTAGCAAAAAAGCACTTAGTGAAACTTTAAGCCAGATACAAATGAGACAGGCAGGAATGTGTTAATGAATTCTTAATATATAATGAAAACTTCTGTCATTGTCAATTCCTCTGTGTTAAGCAAAACAAATATAGATAATAAACTCACAAATTGTCTTGAACGTCAACAGTCTCAACTTCGTCTTTCCAGATGCCAATACATGTCTAAATTTATGCAACTGACACTTAAGACTAATATTTTAAAATTATATATTGCGAATATTTTTGTATGTCATCTTCTAATTTAAATTGCAGTCGCATACGGCTGCCTAAACGACCATACAATTGGCCTCACGTATTCATCGTATGCGAATGCGAAAGCATCGCTTTCGTGGTGATAAATCAGGTGGTGATAAATCAGCGGTGGGTGGCCTGTCAAATGGCATTAATGCTGGTAAGTGGAATGGTTGTTTTGTTAGAGATTAATTTCCAAATTAAAACGATAAATGTTGATAACATTTGCTCTAACAAGAATGTGTCTTTTTTATTGTTAAAGGTTTCACTTTTATTTCTTCCATTTTGTTTTGTTTTTTTTTATTTAGGTCATCAATCTGCCGGCTAATCTGCTGGTTCAGGTGCCGAGCCTTCTAGTACGGAGCTGTAAGCAGTCATTTATATGGCAGCCTGTGATGATGCCACATATAGTAAACATCCTACTGTATAGTTGCCTTCCTTAAGATGTGGCGACCAACGTATTGTGATGAGTAAAACTATAAAAAGCAGAGGTATAGAAAAACAACTAACACCTTCTAAAATACCTGTTTCAGCCATAAAGGCGGTAGCTCAGAAAACACCACAAAGACCTATAGTGGCTGCTGTTCGCTTAGGTAGTTTTAAACAAGCCGCTCATGCTTATAATCATAGCTTGATAAGTAATGCGGCAAGAAAAGCACATCCTTTTTTTAAACAACCTCAATTTTACTCTCCATTGCACAGTGTGAAAAGTTTGCCAAATTCCGTCTCGTCGCCTGGTATGACCATGAGGTGTTCTAAAGCCTCCAATGTTCCCACATCTAAAGGATCTTCTTTAGTCCTGGGGTTGAAGTAGCCACAGCGGTTCAGGATTATTGTTTTATGGATTTCCATAAATTATCCATGATTCGACAATGGGTTGCGTGTCAAACTTTATAAGTCTTTCAAACCACTTCCGCAGGCTCTTCACCCACTCATACGCTTCGAGAGCAACAAACCCAACATTACTGCAATATTTCCTACCACAACTCACAACTTAAAACAAAATCTTTGGATAATCCATTATAATTTTACGCCACCAGCAGCAGTAACAGTACCAATCTGGAGATTAACATTCTTTGCATAGCAGTCAACTGGAATAAGTCAACCCAATAGGACATGATCTTATTAACAATATGTATACCACTAATGCTTCAGCTCCAGCGGAAAAAAGAGAAGTTCATAATTCTCAGCAAAGAATCAAATGTCAGATTGTGGTGTGCAGGTGTCGAAGGAGGAACTTGATCGTACTGGGGGAGTGGTTTAGTTTTCAGAGAAAATTTGTGTATTTTCTAGTTTTAAAAGGGGCTTAACAAAATTGCTTTTTGTATTTATTTTTACATTGTAAGGAGCATCCTTTGGCTGCTTGGAGTCATGTGGAGAACATGTCACTAGTTTCAATATGGCTGGCGATGCGTTTAGTGATTGTACTATGGGCGAAAGAACAAGGTAAGTAAAAGGACTATTACTAAAAATTAGGCGATGTGTGAATCTATAAGTGCAATATTGGGTTAAAAATTATTTATTTTTTAGCTTTTTTCTTGTTTCATCTAATTGTTTCTCCCTCGACAAATTAGAGCATCTTCGTGAGACTTTTACCTAAATGACAGTCGTAACTCCAGTTTTTAGAGGCGATTGTGATGTGGGTTGCGTTTACAGTGAGCCAGCCTATAGGTATAACACTGGACCTGGTAGTGTGTGTAGTGTAGTTAACCTAAAGAACCCTAAAGATATCCAAGCCCAAGGCTTGCAACTCATTTATCATTAATTTTGATTAGATATTAGAATGATATTTTATTATTTATAATAAATACCTTTTCCTATGAGTTTTTATTTTTCTTATTTTTCTGACAGCCATTTTGAAGCCCCAGTCAAGGGAGTCTACCCAGCTTAAATGACATTATGCAAATAGCGCAATTTGCCTCTTTACAAAGAAGTCCCTTGAAAATTTTAATCTTTTATTTTAATGTTTTGGACTTAAAAAAGGCTTTTAACTGGCAGCTCTTCCATGACTATCATATTTATGAACTATATTGCGAACATTATTCAAGCAAACATCTTTTCCAGTTTGAGTTTCCATTGATATTTGAAGGTCTTTTACGGTTTAGAGGGATCTCGTTTGACTTATTTAAATATAGAAATTTTTTCTCGGTCATTTAATATTTTGCCTTGACCTTCTCTATTTTTCACAAAATTCTGTTCAAAGTCGCACAACGGTAACGCTGGGTGCGATCATTAAATGAATTTAAATATAAATTCGCTTCATCCGGCTCCAAAGATGAACGTAATGGATAGAATTGCATACAATTGGCTCTTGATTTATGAGCAAGTGGAGAATGTGTATACACTGTAGCGGTGACGTGTGGTAGCACACACTGAAGTATTGCCACTGTCAAAAAAGCAAATTAACACTTGAGGCTGATGGTGGAATACTTAATGAAAAATGAAATAAGTGTGCGAGAGTCTGTTTTGTAATTTCTATAAAAGCACGTAAAATTG
Organism: Pollenia amentaria; assembly: GCA_943735925.1. NCBI lineage: Eukaryota > Metazoa > Arthropoda > Insecta > Diptera > Polleniidae > Pollenia > Pollenia amentaria. Next base: position 241,701,970 of record OX031007.1, on the reverse strand, counting down.
AGTGCAGCATATTTATTATAATTTTAAATGCTAATATTGAATTTATCTTTATACAGTCGGTTTCAGGGAAGAGGTACAAGGGATATAATATGACTCATCGGGTTGCAGTTTAAAAATAAATTTATTTATTTGATGTATGCGAGTGAGAAAAATTGGTAGTGAGCTAGTTTTCTAGTGTAAGGGTTGTGGGTTCAATTTCCCCCAGACACTCTTGTCTGTTTTACTACAACTTCCTCAAAGCCTACTTTACTTTTGCTCGATCAATCGAATTAATAACATACGCTTTTTCTAAATAAGCGTTTTTAAATTTTTTGAATTGCTTGCACCACTAAGAAAAAATAAAAACTAATTTTGTTCAAACGGGGAAGGTATAAAATATGAATATTTTACAAAATAGAAAAAAAAAAACATAGCGAACAATTTTGCATCAATAACTAAAAAAATTTAATTTTTCGAGTTATTACGACGTTGCAGCAAATGAGCGATATATTTCAAAAGCAACAACGAAATGACTGTATTCTTTATTGTCTTTTAATATGCGTATCTATGCAGCTTTAACTGTTAAATTATCTGTTTGTGTTTTAAAATGAGTATAAGAGAGGGTTTCTGCACGAATGTATGAATATGTTTAAACAGAAATTAATGTGACAGCAGCTTACATTTCTAACTTCTAAAAATGAAAAGTATAGTAAATTAGTGATGTTTGACAAATTAATTGAGATGCTGCAAAAAGGAAGGTGCTGAACACGCTAAGCGAATTAATTTATATTATAGCAATATATTATGGATTAATTTTGTTATGTTTATTTTCCTAATATCTGTCTGGTAGCTTCTGTCGATTTTTAGTATTTTTTTAACAGAAACTATTTAAATAATATAAGAATAACATAATTTTCACAGAGCTCTGAACGAATTAGATATACTATGTAACAAAATTGAGAAATTTCCGAAAAGCGGAGTTAGTCCTTTTGGCTTCTGATACATCCTTATTTATGCAAGTGTATGTGTGTGTGTGTGTGCATTTTTCGCAAATAATAACGATTCCAAGGTGACGGTTATTTATAATACCTGCGGGTGCATTAATTTTAAAACTTCAAATATTCGAAAAACACACACACAGTCACTGAAATTCAAGTAGAAGTGTAATATAAAAGTAAACATCAATTCAGGAAATATTATTTTAAAAAATACTAGCAGAAACTTTATTAAAATCGTTTCCTTTTTTAATTTAAACTTAATAAATTTTCAGGAAAAAACAATCTTTTACTTTTATGTAAAGTTTGGTGAAGTCTTTTTTTTTCTTTAAATGAATTCTATATCATTAATTTTACTTAAACACTGAAGGCAATTTACTAAATGAAAGCATTTTTATACTTTAAAAAGAGTTTTCCTTTTTTTGCAGTTTCCTTTCCTTCAAAAGTTTTATATATTATTATTTTAAATAAAAATAAATCTCAAACTTTTCACTAACTAGATTTTTGTGTGTTTGACTTGAAGTGTTTGTTGTAAGTACTTTTATTTTTTTTGTTTACCAAGAAAAGATTTACAAAATAGTTCATCAACCACTTACACAAACATTCAACGACAGCCATACTCTCTCACTTTAATTAAACCTCGAAAAGTTATTTACCATGCAACCCTTAATTTCTCTCATATGAAAACATAAGCTAATACATGCACAGATGGGGTATTCCATATGGAAGCAAGAGATCCAAAATAAATTTTAAAGGCTTTTTAAATCTTCTCACATATTCATAATTTAATAATATATTTACTAAAAGAGTTCCTATTTTTTCAATGTAAAAAGCTTCTTAAAAGTAATAATTTCTGAAACAGGCTTTAGCTCCTTTGCTATGGAATTTACTCTTTTTAATTTTTTCTTGTTTTCTTTTAGAGATATATGTTCTTTGTTGTTAGTAAATTCATTCAATTTTTTATGATATTTTCAAATGTTAGAAAATACAAATTATGTTCAGGTATGTGTGTCCATACACATAAATAAGAATTTTTGGTATGTAAGTATGTTTGTTCATATTATTAAAATATTTCATAATACTCATATGTTACGTGGTACGAGTATAATTTATCAACAAAATTATTTTGAAAGTATGTTTGCTATTTATTTAACACAAGAAAATCTTGTCAAAATTATTTGTTTTTTTTTCTAGTCAAATGTAAATGAAATTTTTTTTTGAAAATATTTAAACCACATATGAAATATGTTTTCAAATAAATTTACAAAATATTAAAACAATTGTGACAAAACTCAAACCACACTGAAATAATGTTTTAATTAATGAAGGTAAATGATAGAGCAAAAGAGGTAGGGTAGCATGTGTGTGGGTTACTACTGCAAGTAAATTGGCAGGATATTTTATTGTTTTTGCAAAAAAAATAGTTTTTTATTAACAAATTTAAAAATTGGCTAACAAATGTTAATTAAACTGAATTAAGAATGTCATTACAGGCGATAATTTGAGAGATTCTTCACAGTTTTTTTTTATTAAATCATTAAAAGAAATAAATGACTGAACTGATTTAAACTTTTATTTCGAAAATTTATTTTATAAATTTGTAAATCTTTGCGAATTCTAACAATCTAAATTGTTTAAAATAAATTTTATTTTTAATAAATGAATAGGGTAATTCCCGGAACACTTATTATCAGGATATAAGGTAGAGTAGTTATATAAACAGCAACAAAACAGATTTAAATAAATAATAAATAAATAAACTTTGTTGTTGTTAGAATAACTACATACACACATAGCCTGCTAATCAGCTCTCCGTGAACCACCCTAATATTATTCCAATTTGATTATTAAATTTTTCTTAAAACTATGATTTTGGCTTATTTTTTTTTTTATTATTAATAATTAAACTTTTTGGAGTTTTTATGATTTAACTGGAATTATTGCACTTTATTTTACTGAATTTTTTAATAACTTTGAACGTTATTTTCGTTTTATTCCAATTTTATACATTTTTACTATTTTTAGTTGATTTAGAAATTTTTATCAAATATACAATTAAACAACTTGAAATATTCTAATATCAAAATATTTTTCATATATATTCGTTTTTAAAATATATTTTTACTACCGTATTCATAAATATTTTTGATTAATAAAAGGCTTATTAAAAAAAAATTTGCTATAAATCTAAAATATTTTTTATGAATATGAGGGTTAGTTTTTCCTCAGAATTCTTAAAATTTTGACATTTTTAGGAAAATTTAAACGAAAAGCACACAATTTTTTGAGTGTTTTTCATATAAATTTTACTACACGTTCAATCACTTGTGTTGTGAAAACAGCTTATAATTCTTATATTTCAGTTTTTTAATAACATCTTGTTTCTGAAATTTTTGTGAGCTTTCGACTTAAAATAAATTATTCCCTAGCGCATTTTTTGATTTTGGTTCTTATCTTGTTTTTGTACAATTGCACCATAAATAGTGCCATTTTAAAATCAAGAGCTTAGCACGGGTTCGCGTTACTGCAATCTGAAAAAAACTTAATGTCAGAAATGGAATGCTGGAAAATTTTAATGAATGACAAAGAATTTCTGCAAATTTGTAACGAAGCCATTTCATGCGGTGGATGTAGCAAAATAGTGTTTAGCAATGAGGATTATTTTCGTCTTAATGAGTTTTTTAATAAACAGAATTGACGCATATGGAGTGAGACCAACAGGTCCTACTCCATTTCTTTCAATTAACACGCTGGTGGCATCATCGAATCTTATATCTTCAGAAATGAAGCCGCTTCTCTTGGTATGGTTAGTAGAGGTTATTGCCGCAGCATGATCAATGATTTTTTGCTTGAAAATATTAATTTAAATAGTCCGGTCGAGCTGTGGCTTTAATTTAGCATGACGCAACGTGGCATACAGCGATCGCAACCATCAACTAATAGAAATCAGAATTTGGCTATACGTCAGTTGTTTTGGAGGAGGGGGTATGTACATTGAACTCTGGATTAGTTCCTGTAGGACTGCCTTAAGTCACTGGCTTATGCTGAAGAAGCAGCAACAGCTGAAGGCTTGGAGTCCAACATTGTTCCTATTATGCGTACATACGGCCAGCAATGCTCGAAATAGTGGCCCAAAATTGGACTTATATCACTAATAGCTACGTCAAGAACTGTAGCGTTGCCCATATGTCCGAATTCATTTTAAAATGTTAAAGCCATATACTGATATTTCGAATAAAAATATTTTTCTAATTAAAATTAAATTTGTTGTGTTTTTGTTTACAATTTTAATTTTTATCGGGCTTGAAAACGCCCTTAATTGAATCTTGAATATGTTTGAAGAGTGTCTCTCTTGGACTCTCTAAACTCAGAAAGAAACTTGTAATTTGATATAGGGGTTTTGAAAAATAGGCATTAGCAGTCCATTTCTAAGTAAAGCAGAGAGTATATAGTTGATATTTAAAATAAAAAAAATAAGCACAGTTTGCTGGAATAACTTAAAGGCAGATATATTTGCACTTTAAAACAAATTTTTCTTAAATTTTATTTCAATAGTTAAAACTGTGACTCAGAGAAATTATTATCAGCAAAATATCCCAAAATGACTAGAGACAATTCTGTGCTCTCAAAGAATAACAGCTAAAGTCGCGTTAGGTCAAATGTTACTTATTATTTTTTACTCCTTCTAATTTAATTGCTGTTTCATTAAAAACTGTATTAAAAACTTTTAATATTTATTAACAGCTAACACAGAGCCTACAAATATAAGCTGAATCTAAGTTTCCTGATTTTGGGCAACGTGTTTTAAATTTAAAAAGGCTTTGCTCAGCACTTGCTGAAATTGAATTAAGTGGGCACAGAATCTCATCTAAATAAATTGCTGAAAAAATAAGAAACCCGAAATCACTTAGAAATATTTGTGAAAAATTTATATTTAATTAATCCATAGTAAGTCTACTTAAATTATCCAATTAATGTCTAACGGAAAACAAGAAGAAAACTTCAGAGTAAAACTTTCTTTCCCTTGTCTATAGCAAAACATGACGAATAAACTAAAACATTTAGGAAACAAACAAACGGAGAGGCGGACGGACGGACAATCAGATAAATGCATTTAAATATTTAGGTAGCTTTGAATGAAAAACAACGATTTTTTACCTTCTGTCACTCAACAACAAGACATTTAAGTGGCAGGGAAAAAACAACAAAAAACTTTTGTTTTGTTTTTATTTTATGTGTTTTTGTTGGTTGGTTGTGACAATTTATGACACGCTAATGCCATCATACAAACATGTCTATCTGCATGCAACTGCCACTAACACTTTCACAAGTGACTATGGCAAAAGTGTTACAATTATGTATATTTACCGGGGTTTTTATAGAATTGTTCAGAAAAAGAATATATACATAATGCTACAGACGGTTGCAACAGTTGCAAGGTGAACAACATGGAAGTTTTAACAGCATTTCTTAAATGTCATAAACGAACTTTCACAAAAAAAAGGAAAGTAAAGTACTATTAGAACTACATAAATCTAATTTCACTTCTATACAAATGATTAACGCAACTTTTTAGTTTTTCATGCAGTGCAAAAATACTAATAAATAACTGTTTTCATATCATATTATTATTACCATTAATGTTGTTTTAGTGTAATCAGTGCTCTATATCAGACCTGTAGTGCAATTCACTATGGTTTTTAAACCACAAATGTTTCGTTTAAAAATGTTAACCACAAAACATTTTAAACGAAATCTGATGGTGTTTAAAGCCAGCTGTTTCAGTCAGCTGTTATTTTTAACAGCACAAATTGTGGTTTATTAACAACAACATTTTTGGTGGAGTTTGAACCGTTTAGAAAAGTGTTTATTTATTGTCGATATTTTGACTTTGAGGTATTTAGCCTACAATTTATCCACTTCTTGTCGCACACCAATGCTTCGTGGAGCTTCCTACTTATTTATCATAAATCCAACCATTTGACTCAGCTGCTCGGCAGACGCGCGGCTTTTTTTTGCAGCAGTACTAGCCATTCTATTAAAATATCTACAAGCGTTTACTAAATTGATAAAATAATGAAACAAAATAATTAAATAAATAATAAAAATTAGTTATGTTTTACGCATTTTGCACAAAACTACTTAAAATCTATAAATCAAACGGTATTTGTTTTGTTTTTTTTTAATTCTTCTTTGTTATTTTATCCTATTTTGATGTTTCGCTTGACAGAGTTGCCACGATATATCCATTTGAATACAAAGAAATATAAAACTGTTTACCATGGTTATAAATAAGTTAGTGAATCACATAGTGGTTAGTGCAAACATCAAAATGAGTGGTTAAAGTTAACACCTGCTAAAGTGTAAAAAGCTAGTGAATCGCACTACTGAGCGACTAGCACTTGTTTGCATTACTATTTAATCGATGAAAAATATCTTAGTTCAAAATTATACTATTCTTAATTTTACCATTCTGATGCACTTTTTTTGGCAAAAAAAATTGTATGCCAATTATTGTAATACTTTTGCATTATTATATTTCAACGATAATGCATTATTTTTTTTACACTACTCTAGTGATAATGTAATATTTGTGCACTATTCATGATGGGTTTTAATAATAATGCAAAAGAAGTACATTATTTGGGAATTTAAAAAATAATGCAAAAATAGTACATTAACATGCCTAAAATGATTGGACATGCAATAAACTTGCATTGCCATTGATTTGGTTTAATATGCATTGGCATATTTAATGCATTTGTCCCAGGTCTGGCATTTAAATTAATGTAATTAGTGCATAAGTTTTTCTTTTGTGTGGTTGTCACAATTGTTTACCATAAATAACACTGGTCGGCAAAAAAAATAAAAAAAAAGTCGGGGCAAGAATTTTTATATGTGATTTTAATTGATTTATCGTGCTGAATCAAAATCCGTTACTAGTTTTTTTCCATCACGTCTCGTTTTTTTAAACAGTTAAAAATATAAATAAAAATGTTTGGATGAGTTAGAGAAAATTTTATTCGGACAAATCGTTCTGAATGTTGTGATGAAATGTATTAGCATAAACATCGGCAACGTTAATACTATAATGGCCATCAACACAGCCGCGAGAGGCATTCGGTACGGTGAAATATCTGGAAGGGTTATTCACATTACAACCGATAGCAAAGAGGCCATAAGATCCCTGGAGAATGTGTTCATCCTATCGAGAATTGTCCAAGAATGCCGGATGTCTCTGGAGGAGATATCGAAACATTCATTGGTTACCCTTAATTGGGTCCGCGGACACAGGGGAATATAGGGAAACTACATGTCTGACTCGTTGGCGCATGTAGGTACCACCTTGAATCGAGACGGTTCAACATATATTGTAGGTCTTTTACTCCCAAGGAGTAAGCAACTTATTGCGCACGTGTTTCATCTTATTGCCAGTCAGAGGTGGTACGATGAAACTAGGTGGTACAGGGAAACCAGGAAAATCTGGCCCATCATGGATGAAAAAAGGACTCGACGCGCATTGCAGCTGTTCAGACATTACCTCAGAAACATAATTGCGGTTATAGCTGGCCACTGGTCCATTGGAAGGCACGCCCAAAGGCTGGGGCTCCCTTACAATGACTTATGTAAAAGTTGTGGTGACGAGGAGGAGGAAGAGTCAATGGAACATCTTCTCTGTAATTGTCCGACACTCGGAGATCTGTCCCCCTTGGGGGACAAAACTTGTCGCTCTGATATTGATTTATACAGGATTCACTCCTTCACTAAATCAACCGGGTGGCTGATTGAGAATATTAGCAGCCAGGTAACATAGGACCCTTGGGAGACGGTGTAACATGGTAACACAACGGAAAATAATTAATGGACCCACGTGAGACATGTGGGAGACTAATTTAATCACTGTTGGTAGCGTTAACAATAAGTATTAAGGTATGTTCAGACCTAAAAAAATGTTTGACGAAAAAATCCAAAAAAAAAGCTTAAAAATTTTTTATTGACTACCTTAGCTTTATTTGTAAAAAGATAATTGTATAATTCAATTAAGAAACTGTTTAATTATGGTTGATCCAACAAACGTTTTGCCAAAAGCAATCAATTCTTTAATAAATCTAGTGGTTATGTGTAGGACGTCAAATATTTAATAGGTGTGAACATATAGCTTTAGTAAATTGATTAAAATGTTTTTTAATTTTCTTCAAACATAATGAATGAGTAGTCTGGGACCATGAATAATTTTTTCTCTGCATCTTATGAAAAACGGCTAGAAATGGTGTAAAGTTTTAAACACATATGTGACACTTTATCCCTTTTGCTTTACCTTAACAATATCACAGATGACAATCTGTTTGTTCTCTTTCACAAAAATACCCGTAAAATCTCTTTTCTCCATTTTAAAAATTAGCCTTAAGTTTGTGAAATTCTTCTAGTTGCAAAAGTGTCAAAATGACAGACAAGTTTTAAAAAATATAAATTCTCTATCTCTAAATCATTAAAATTAACAAATGGACTCTTTAAGAAAATGAAATGCAAAAAAACAGTAAACGAAACGACATTATCTGGGTCAGTTGATTTATTTGGAATAAATTTTGTTCCAAAAATGAATACATATCGTCACCTAAAATGCAAAAGGGCGTAACAACATTTTTTATTTTTTATTTTTTATAGGTGAAGCAGACAATTTTACAAAATCAATAACAACAAGGTGTTCTTGGCGTTTAATTTTCTTTTATAAAGTCGCTATTTTTGATCGCAGGGATCTAAGATTAAAATAGGGAACATATAGTTTAATCAAACGAACAAAAATCATAAACTCTATCTGGATATTTTGTTGTTACACCCTTTTGAATTTTAGGTGACGCCTTATAAAATTTTTTTTATACCAACCAACTATTTAATATGAATTTATGTACGTATGTATGTATTTGTCATTAGTCTGACATATAAACTTCTTCCTGGAAATTTATGCATGTGTTGGAATACTTTATAATAAGAAAATTAACATGAAGACATCATTATTTTGTCTTTATCATTTCTGCAGCTATAACTTTAATATTATTTCATTCTTGTTATCTAGAGACTTTTATTTATTTTTGTAACAATAACAACTTATAACATGACAGCTTTGAAGATAAATGTTGTAAATATTTAAAGTGGAGTTGTATGTATGTGGCTGCAAAAAAGATATAAGTGACCGGTTTTATTATCATGCAAACAAAATTTATTTTAAATGTTTCAATAATAAATTGTTTAATTATTTTTTTTTTTTTTTTGATGTGTATATCAACTTTGAAAAATGGGTATGTGTCAAAAAGGTTATGTATTATACGTAAATAGTTAATTGTGCTACTGGAAAATGTAAAAAAAATATTTAAAATTTCCTTAAATCTTACAAAAAAAGATTTAAAATTTGTTGTTAATTATTTCAATATTTAAAACAAATTACCAAAAAAAAGGTGTGATATAACGCATAGACAACAAATAAGAACGCTACATTCGAATTTTATGTACACTTCACCATGAAAAATAAAAAAAAAAAGGAAAACAAACAAAATAGGATTATATTCCTAATCGCAAAAACACACGCTTTTTAATGCAGAATCTTAGGTCACTCACGTACTAATGTATATAACTATTTAAACCAGAGCTCGAAAAACACTAAGATACTGCGTGTTTATGTACCGTATGGTATTTTGATAAGTACAGTAAACGTGCAGATTCTATGCAAATAAAAAACAATGAAAAATTATGTGTCTGTAAATTTGTACACAAACAATAATCTTAAGATAACGTACTGATCTTGATTTAGTGTACGTGTAGTGTTCTGTTAGCGTATGTGTTCTGTATTTTCCTGCGACATCTTTCACATGCAATATTATTGATTAAAAAACCCTTATGCAGCAAACATATGGTCAGCACAATACAAAGATTTAAAGTTCACTGATAGAAAAGGCTTTATAACGCTGATGTATTTTGACATCAGTACTATGACAAGTACCTTCGTTTTTGACCCCATGCCACTCGTCATCAGCCTTAATATCACTTGCCCAAATTGTCATCAGAGTCAAAAATTTAAATAACGTCATCATTGGGATGACAGATTTGCATCACAGAAATGACAAATCGGAGTCGGTTTAATAAGACATGTCATCAACGCGATGACCCAGTAACATCCGAGGAAGGACTCATAAGGCTGTCATTTAATTGAGCTATTGGAATTGACTTAAGTCAAAAGAATATTATTATTTACTTATCCGCTTCACATGCTTGTTTCACTTTTGTTGTATTTCGCCTTTTGTTTTCAGAAAATTCTTGATTATAAGACGCCATATGGTTTTCGTAATCATTCTACTTTGAAAATTTAATGTTTTTAACTAAATAATTAAAAAACAAAAGAATATGGGAATTTTTGCATCTTAGTTTTCTGTTTAAACATGAAAATAATGTTAAGGATAAACAAAATGAGGCATCATAATGATGTCACTGTAGTAATAGCATAGATGATGCATAAAATCTGACAAAATTTCATAATGAAGTTTGTCATTGAATTGATGTCACTCTTGGCCTGCTTGACGCCATTTTTAATAACACCAAGTTTGTTCTTTTGCGTTTTTCAAAAGTGAGTATATTTTAAACAGACGGACAGATGATCAGACGGACAGACGAACAGACAGACGGACATGGCTAAATCGACTTAGAATCACTCAAGAAGCTTTATGGGGTCTTAGATGTATTATAAAAAAGTTTCACACGGAATGACAAACTTAGTATACCCTCATTCACCACAGTGGTGGTGGAGGGTATAAAAATGTGTTTTATTTTTCATGAATACCGCCGTAAATATATCGCACTTGATCAACAAGTGGGTATTAACTCGCAATTTTTAATATTTTCAGTAGAAGCAAAACTATTTTTAACTTAATATTAAGGCGTATGAAACAGAACTTGTAAACCAGCCTTTCCCTTGCCGAAAAGTAGACAAAATAGCAGGGTAGATATTTTATATATGTCGGTTTTTTCGAAAATGTGAACAATTAAGTTAATACGATCTTGTTGATCAAGTGCGATATGTATATAGATTTACGTTATACCCCTCTACTTGTGCAAACCACATTTAAACACTTAATTAAATATGGAAAAAATTAATTTAAAAATCTTTAAATTAAATATGGAATAAATGAATTTAAAAATCTTTAAATTAAATATGTATGTAAAAATGAATTTAAAATCTGAAAATTTGATGAATTTAGAATATTGAATTTAAAAAGAAATCCTCTTAAAATGTAAATAAATTGAATTTAATATTTGAATCTAATTTGAATTGTAACGTTAAAACGTATGAGTTGTAACTCCTAAATGAATACAAATTGTGTTATAGTTTAAAAGACATTGGTTTAAAATCTGTCTTTTACTAATCTGTAGGTATGAAATTTAAATGAATTTGTATGTTCTTAGTACTTATTATTCCAAACCTCTTCGGTTATCTGCGAACCGAAGACAGGTTAATATTTAAAAATAAAATTATGTATTTATCACTTCGCACATAGCAACAGAGCCAACAAGTTGGATTTTCAAACTTTGTCTAAAATATTTATAATAACTTAAAATGAATCCTGTGTTGGAAAACTTATCTACCCAAGTGTCTTAATTTATCTTTTTGTAGCTACGTTGGAAGACCCCCTTAACAAAAGGTGATTTATACATAAAACCCAAAAATTTCTCATAAGTACTCGATAAAATGAAATATTCTAATTTATCATTTTATTTCTTTTTAACCAACACTCCTACAATTATAATCACTCATATGAGTGATAATGATTACAATCTTGACTGAAGATCATCCCTCATCTTTTGTGCCTTGCAGTTCTGCACCAAAGTCAAAGATTGTTAAGCGTTCTGTGGGCTCCCTTACACAAAGAACTTCACTACTATATAAATTCAATGTAAATATGTTTCAATAGTTTTGCAATTTCTGACAATAAACCAACACAAGAATTTTTGATAATTAATATTTAAATTGCCAAAGCTTGTAATTAATATCTGTTACATTGTGGGTTCTTAGACTTTATTTAAAGCTGAAACGATTTACAGAATGTCCTAATGCTAAATTTCAAATGTATTTAACAAATTTTAAACAAACACCAAAACCCAAATAAATGCGTAAATATGATTTTGTTTTTATTAAATCCAAAGAACCAAAAACAAATTGCAAACTACTTTAAAAATTGGTAGTGATTATTAAAAATAATTTAAACTCAATATTTGTGGCAGTGGCGGTGGTTATTGTCCGTTGTAATGTAAACATTTATTTGTGTCTATTTGAAGCAGAGTAAATGTATCTGTATGCGTATAAATAAATGTTAAAATTAAACATTTTGTTGTTTGGCACGTTGTTTGGTTGAATGGTTTTGGTTAATTTATTTTTTTTTTTTTTTTTTTGCTGATTTTTGGTTCTTTTTTAATAACATTACAATCTGATATGAAGGCACTGTGATGATAATCTTCATCATCGTGTATTTTTACTGCATCGAGTAATTTTCTTTATCCAATGTACAATCAGATAATTGCTGTATTGCTTGTTTTATTTTATTGTGGTGTTGTTGGTAAATAAATTGTGTTGTTTGTTACACAGAAAAAAGTTAAAAATTTTCTCTTATCACCAAATTTATTCCAAATTCAAAATATCAAGCAAACAGTTTGTTGATTTTGCACCTATTACCAAAATAATTTATGGATTACTAAAAATTTTTAAATTTCTAATTTTTTGTCAATAAATGATATTTTAAATTTTAATTAAAAAAGTGATCAAAAAACTTTTCCATTTCAAACAATGCGTTAATTTATTAAATTAAATATTGACAATTCCCAACAACAATCCTACATTATTTTATTTTAAACGAAAAAAGTCAATTAACATTTTTTGCTATTTAATTAAAATTTTAATTAAAAATTTATTTCAAAACAACTAAAATGTTAAGTAAATTTTTAATTTTCTTTCAACAAAAAACATAATTGATTCAATTTTCACATTAATTAAATTTAAATACTTTTTAAACCATTTTTTTAATTGATAAAACACTTTTTTCTGTGTATAATGCTTCATATATTAGCTATATTATTCCTTTAAATAAATATACAAACAAGCAACAAATACAGAGAGAAGGAGATTTATGTTTTTTTCAAGGTTGGCAACCGATACCGATACCGTCTAAATTGAATACCGGTATTGGTATCGATACCGGAATTCAGGCATCAGAAATTAAGAACCGAAAACTTAAAATTTAAGGTTTTCATTTGAAAAATTCAAAACTCATGCGAACAAAATAAATTTTTTTTTTTCTATCAGTTTAAAAAAAAATAGGAAACACAAAAAAGATATTTATTTTTAAAGTACAATATGTGTTTTGTACATGAACGTTTTTTTTATTTTTTTTTGAAAAATATTTATCATTAGTGTTCAAAACATGTTTTCAACTGTACAAAAAAAAAACAAAAAAAAAATTTGTTTTATTTGTTCTTCAAAGTTTAAAATAATAAGGTTTTAAAAAAAACATTTTTAAGAAAAATATATTTTTTTTTTTGTTTTTAGAAACTAACACGCGGTTCAGACGGTGATTTTTCCATGTTTTTTAAGACATGATTTTTGGTGTTTGTTGGCGAACGGTGTAGTGAAGCCAGCGGGGTAGAGAAAAAAACACGTTTTCTGATCTATGTGTCTCTTTTTATATTTTTCTTTGCACCCATTCGTATTTTTGTTATGTTGCTTCATTTAATTTTTTATTTCAATGTGGCAACATCTCTTTACAATACAAAACATGGAGCGCATTAAAATTGTTTGTTTTTGTAAAGAAGCAAGTAAAGAAGAATTACCGATAATAAGGAAAAAAATCCACCCTAAAATCATGGGGAAAAAAATCTTCGTTTGAATCTGTTGTGTTTTTGGAAGCAACTTTCAAAAGGAATTAAAAAAAAGACATGATTTTTAAATCACGGTCTGAATCTTATGTAACAATAAAAACTAAATTTGAAGTTGAAATTGAGAATTTTAATTAAAAATAATAAAATAAAATTGTGTTTAAAATTGCAAATGCAAAAAATCCTTAGAGATTCTTAATTATCAAAACTAGCTGATGTTGCATTAGCTGTACCCGCAACACAGGTATCTGTGGAGACAGCCTTCAGTGCTTTGCCAATTATTATGACCAAAAATAGAAGGCATTTAGGTTCTGAGCATGTAGAAAATTTATTGTTGCTCAAACTCAACATCAAGGTAATTGATAAGACGACTATTTAGTTCTAGGATAATCTTTATCCTGTTATAACTACTTTAATTAGCTTTATATTTTTTACTATAATTTTGTACGTATGAGTTTAAATTTTGTCAATTAAAAAAAATTCAATTTTAAGTTTTCGGTTCTTTTTTTCATGTACAAAATAATATTGTACTGGAAAAATAAATATCTTTTTTTTTTGTTTTTTTTCCTTATTATTATTAATCGACCTTTTTATGATTATATTTTCAAAAATGTTTTCTCCTATAGTTACCTATAGACAGGCTTTCAAGGACTTTGTTTTTATTCTTAATTAAATAAAAGACAATTTATCGCATTTTATCAATATATTTCCTACGTTTTGTTGGGATTTTCCAACTTCCTCAGGGATTGATTTTTATTGTTGGTCTGGCAACATTAAATAAATACAAAAGAAAAACATATTCTAGTTACATTTTTTTGTGTTTGCTTTTATTTTTTTAAACTGATGAAAAAAAAATTATTTTGTACGCTTGATTTTTAAATTTTTTCGGTTCGTAATTTTTTGTACAAAAGAACAAAAAAAAAATATATTTCTAAAAACCTTTTTTTTTTTTTTTTGAGAACTGTATTATTTTGAACTTAAAGAAACAATATCAAACAAAATATTTTTATCTATTTTTGGATATTGTACAATTTAAAATATTTTTCGAACACCAATGATAAATATTTTTTTAAAAACATAAAAAAAACGTTTTCCGGTCCTTGCCGAAATTATTATTTGCAGTATACCGGTATTGATACCGATACTGAAATATTTTTATTTTTTTGTTAAAATACCGGTTTCCTTGAGAAACGATATCATGTTGGTATAACGGTTTCGGTATTAAAAAGTAATATAAATTGTCCAACGATTAGAAAAAAATAACAGTTGTAAGACTTGGAAGCACAAATATTTGTTAAGTTAAAGGAAATAAAAAAATAAAAAAATCCTTTTTGAGAAAATATCTTCCCTAAGGGTATTTTCGTTGAACAACCAATTGATTATACCAAAGACTTATAAGTGAAAATGGACCCAATTAGCCAATATGGGTACATAGATCTTGATGAATAAAATAGAAGTTGCAGTTCGAATTAATCTTCAGACTGTGAAATGTGTTTTTAAAGCCAAATAACAACAAGAATTACTATGCTCTTTTAGGATAAATCTTAAAATACACTGTGCTACACTCGAAAAGCACTTCCGAAATAACCTAGTGTGCGTTAAAGGTGTTGGTGAGCATGTTACGAATCCGGGCTTAAAAGTTTCAATATAAGATAAAATAACAATTATTATGCTTTCCAAAACCGTTTGAATTTCAAAAATCGGTTAATAAATAAAAAAGTTATAAATGCTTAAAAGTAGCAGCCTCAAAAAAATTACTTTGGTCCATAACTCGGGAATTTGGAGTTATATATTGAAACTTTTAAAACCGGTTTTGTAATACACTCATCTAGACCTATAACATACACTAGGTCACTTAAAAAGTGCTTGCAAAAAAGGAAATTTTGTAGCACCGTGATATTAATTGAATTTGTTAGCAAAACAATTTACTTAAATTTAGAATAGTTAGCAGTTAATCACTTAAGGGAACAAAATCTAGGGAATAATTTTTTTATTCCCATGAACAATAACGTGATATCGCTAATTCTTAGGGAATAAAAAAAACATTAATTAATTCATTTATGAATGATGTGCTAAATAGTCCCAAAGAATGAAAAATTGACTGTTTATTGTTGTGTCTTTGTTGAAGCTTTGATATTGTTACATGTAAGACCTGAGTGTTTAAAATTCTTATTCACTTTATGGTCTTACTTGTATAATATTTTAAGCTTTTCTAAAGTATTTGGAAAAAGTTTCCTGACGAGCTGGCCTAAGCAACCAGCGAAATGCGCATAGAAACAAGCTTTCCCACAACAATAATTTTCAGTGTTTTCATTCAAAATTTGGGATTATTTAGCACATCATTCATAACTGAATTAATTAATAATAAATATTTCATTCCCGAAAATAATTTTTGATAAAATAAACATTTTTGGCAAGTCTTACATTCTATCGTGAATTAATGTTATTCAATTTTTTACTCGTAGTTTTGTAATTTTCTTATTAAATTGTCATTATTCAGAAAAAACTTATAGTATTTTTCCCCGATTAATGTTATTAGGATGAAAAAAAATTTTTGGAAATAATAAAAACACGAAATTTGAGAGATGCATCAACTCCACTTTTGAGTTGACAAAGCAGCCTTAAAAAACATTTTAAATACACAGCTCCAGAAATGATATCCAGAAAGTCGTCAGCGATACCGCCCGTTGTGAAGCTTGCATCATCTCTATGCTTTTTTGCAGAAGGAAGTTATCAAACATCTGTAGAGAGATGTTGGCAGAAGTTTTAATATTAACATTGTGCTTTCTTTTTTATTCCGAATCCAAATTTTTCTGAAACAAGTCACATCTTTTTGGGAAAAAACACGCGGGAATAAAAATCTGCGATTCCAAATTTTTTTCGAACATGCGAGTTTTTTCACGTGGAAATAATTCACGAATGCAACTTTAGGAAAAAGGCTAATATTTCGATGGAACATAAATTCACGTTAGGGGTGACTATTTTTAATGTACATTAAACATTTTTAATATTCATATACAGTACAACTTCGATGCAACGAATCTGAAGGGGATCGAAAAATACATTGTTATAGCTATTGATTCGTTGTGAATATCATCAGTGAAACCTTGGTATAACAAAATTTATATAATTGCGCAAAAGTAAATTTTTTATCCGAATTCTACATTTGTGACGCTATAGATATGCACTTGCAAACTTTTTTTTGCTGACGGGAGTGTTGCTTTGAATTTTTTCTGAATTATTGTGACTCTTTAAAAGGGCTTTATACATATCGCAGACATTTGATAAGGGGACATAAAAATTTTGCTTAATATTAAATTTTGTTTTATTCTCACTTCGTGTGTAGAACAAATACTTTTGAAAAAATACTTCGCTATATAGAGTCTTGGTAGCTCAGAATTTCTTCTTTATAGCTAGGGAGCATTTTGGTATGAAAAACTCTACAATACAGAGGTTTTTAAGGGACGTAGCAAAAAATTCGTTATATTGAGTTGTCCGCTATAACGAAGTTTATTATAGGGGCATTTCCTCCGAATAGTCAACCAAAATGGAAAAATAAAATGTTGATAATCATCGTGTTTTATTTAGTATAATTATAAATATGCCTATATTTTTATAATAGAATGGTAGATATGATATACTATGGTATCTCAGCTGAAAACTGGAAAGTTTAATATTTTCTTTTTAAGCGACTTCTAAAGACATTTTTATTTTAATTATTTTCCATGAAAAAAATATGTTATGTTTGCACACTTTCTGCCAAATCTCTCTTTTACAATCAATTAAGAAGAGAAAAGTGTAAGGAGAACGAAAAAAATCCGATTAACGGCTATTTAACGTTTAAAACATATGGAAAAATCGTATGTTTGCGTTACATATCCCACTCGCATCCCACTAAGCGACCAAAACTTCCTTAAAGGAAAAGACCTAAACTTTCTTTTGAACCAAAAAAAAATGTTCCCTATTAAAAAAAATTTTAAAAAAAAAGTTTTAAAAAATTGTATGGTTTTTATACCCTCCACCACCACTGTGGTGAATGAGGGTATACTAAGTTTGACATTCCGTGTGAAACTTTTTTATTATACATCTAAGACCCCATAAAGTATATATGTATATTCTGGCTCCTTGAGTAATTCTAAGTCGATTTAGCCATGTCCGTCTATCTGTCCGTCTGTTGAAAACACGCTCACTTTTGAAAAACACAAAATAAAAGAACAAACTTGGTCTCAAATTGCTTGTAGTTATCCTAAGCAGTTTGGGATTGAAATCCAGCAACATGGGTTCAGTAGGATCAGAACTATGAATCAAAATGTGGAACCACCACCCTGAAAAAATTGATAATTTTGATACAAAAACTAACATAAATGGTGGAAAAATGCTCGGAATGACATATAATTTTGCACGAATTCGCTCTATACGACTGCAAATCATACTTTTAAATTTCGTGATGATCGGTCCATAATTTATCATAGGCCCCATATAAACCCTACTCCCGGAAAAAGTTTAGTACGCCTAAAACCGCAATAAATAACGCTAAAATACTTAAATTCGGTACGTCACAGTTTTATAGGACGAGAAATCACATTGCCAAATTTCGTGAAGGTTGGTCTATAATTTACCCTAGGCCACATATAAACCCTACTCTCGGAAAACAGTTTATTGCGCCTAAAACCAAATAAAGCCCATTTTGGGAAAATAATTAAATTCGCCAAAAACCGTAACAGATATAGATATTGCGGTAAAATTTCTTACTTAAATTCATATGGCCAGAAAAAATATCATGCAAATTTGTGAAATTTTCTATTAACGCTAAAACTAATTACACTGCTGTATTGAAATTTATTCTAATTTATTTTTTATAATACCAGAAATCAGACTTCAGAATGTTGGGATGATTGGTGCATAATTTACCATAGGTCCAATACAAATTACCCACCTAAAATTTATTTTAGTTCGACTAAAACTTTTACGAATCATGATATTTTACTCAAGCCAGTTCAAAGTCCTAACAAGAAACGCATAAACATTTTTTATTGTCGGTCAATAATTTAATTCATGTCTAAACCGCAACTAATGTTAATGCTGACGCTCGTTTTTGTGAAGCTTAGTAAATAATATATATGTATTTATCATATAGAGCTCACTCCTGTCGGTGGAGGGTATCAAAGATTCGGCACAGACGAATATAGCACTCTAACTTGTTTAAAAATAAATTCATTCGAAAGATTGAAGAAATAGCTATATAATTTGTTTCGGACAAATTTAGCTAACACCAATAGGTAATACTTGGATGAGAAAGAAAACCCGTCAAATTTTGACCCCCTCTAACTCAGAAACGTTTCAACCGATCTTGCTGAAAACACAGTACAACATTTTTCAGTTAATTGATTGCCAACTCAATTCTGTGAACTGTATGTGAAATTAGACCCAAAAAGAAGAATTTCTGCATCATTCGTTTTGTCTTCTTACCTGCGATTTGAAGTTAGTATCGATTTGAAGTTAGTATCGATTTGAAGTTAGTACTATCGTATAGGGGAATTTATCACGTTTTAGGTCCTGTTGTTTGACATAGCTCGACAACCACTAGCCCAATTTAGTTGAAATAAATTTTAAAAAATTAAGAATTACAATTCCCTTAATCTATTCATATATTGTTTTCCTATACAAGTAACACTTTCGAAGTTAAAAATGAATGTATGAAGGGAAAAAATTATTTTTTGCCTAAAAATTTAAATTTTTTTTTTAAAAATACATAAAAAATGCAAAATGGAAAAAAGTTTCAAGTCTAGTTATTTTTTCGCAAAGTCACATAACCTATGAGCAAAATGAGACAAAGATCATAAAAATCGATGCACGCGTTTCGCTTTTATTCGCAATTGAGTAAAGGTACTTAAAATTTCATCCAAATCGGTCGGATTGGTGAAAACGGTTTCGGCTAGCAGGGACACAGTATCCGCACTCGGAGGTTTAGGTGCATCGGTATCAGCAGGGCGTTGCACTGGAAGTGTGGCAGTAAATGCAGCAGTGTATACTTTTGTTTTCAATTGTTGTCTGTTTAATCCAGGACGAAAATTTATGCAAGCATAGCACCTGGATTCATCATGTCCAGTTGTGTCTTCCACCCAAATTACTGGCTTCATAAAAGATAACTTTCTACTTTTTCCGTGAATCCATTTTAGAAGGGTAGTATAATAACTGTTGCACACTGTGTTCGGCGTAAAATTTGCACCACTTAAATCTGCTTCATCGAAATAATTACAATACGCGGTTTTGAATTGCTCAGTAAACAAATTTTTTCGATCTTTTTTCTGTATTTTTCGGACGATATGACCACAAACGTAACAATATTCATCCAAATATGGGCACTTGTTGTTTTCCATATTGATATATTTTATGTTTTGTTGTTATTCACTTTTAAAAAACTGGAGAAAAATCACTTTTACTGTTCGCGTTCGTCGGCACTGGCTGAATGCCAAAAATCGATCAATGCACGCCTATAAATACTACGTATTTTTGAATATTTTACTGCCAGGTACTTATAAATGGGCGCATATTTTAAGGGCGGCTGGCTATATACCTGATTCAGCACTTGTACGTTTCAAACTGTGCAAAACTTTCCAAATAATGACCACCTTTAAATGTGGGTGTAATTTCTGTAAAAAAATCATATAGGTAGCCACCGGAAAAACCCAAATAATAAAAAGGTCCACTTTCCGTTTAATTGTCCACGTAAATTTATTACCGCAATCATAAAAATCAAATAACCTTTTGTTTATTCCTTTTTTTTAATTCTCAGAATCATGAAAAAGGTGTCAATGTTTTCTCCAAATAATGTTGTGCATATCTCGAGCAAATTTTTGAAATTCATACATTTACTCAATTGCGAATAAAAGCGAAACGCGTGTATCGCTTTTTATGATCTTTGTCTCATTTTGCTCATAGGTTATGTGACTTTGCGAAAAAATAACTAGACTTGAAACTTTTTTCCATTTTGCATTTTTTATGTATTTTTAAAAAAAAAAATTTAAATTTTTAGGCAAAAAATAATTTTTTCCCTTCATACATTCATTTTTAACTTCGAAAGTGTTACTTGTATAGGAAAACAATATATGAATAGATTAAGGGAATTGTAATTCTTAATTTTTTAAAATTTATTTCAACTAAATTGGGCTAGTGGTTGTCGAGCTATGTCAAACAACAGGACCTAAAACGTGATAAATTCCCCTATACGATAGTACTAACTTCAAATCGATACTAACTTCAAATCGCAGGTAAGAAGACAAAACGAATGATGCAGAAATTCTTCTTTTTGGGTCTAATTTCACATACAGTTCACAGAATTGAGTTGGCAAATCATGTGTTGTACTGTGAAATCTATGGCTAAGCTACTATCCGCTAGGAGAAACATTAGTCAAATATTATCCAAATCGGAAGACATAGATTTCAAAAGTTGACATGAAATCCCCCGTATATACTTTTATTTTTTTTTTTTAGCAATTTTTGGTTTGGTTCATTTGATTGTAATACCGATATCTACCGTTATAAAAGTTACCGATATAATTAAAATACCGATACCGAAATTAGTTTCGGTTGCCAACCTAATGGGGGGTTTTTTTTTTTAGACGTATGAGTGCTTTATTACTACTCATGCGTCCTGAGGTGCAAAACTTTTACTTAAAATTTGCAGCAACGCAATCATGTTAATAACTTAACTTTGTTAAATAATAATAACTATTTATATGGTTATGCAGTTATATTTACAGCAACAATTTTATTTAGTTTAGTTTAAATATTTTTCAATATATAAGAGTATATTTAATTTAATCAAATTAAAAAATAATATTACTTACTGGCAGGCCCACAATGCCGACAAGAACATTTCTTTCGTATCTTTATGTATATTGAAAACAATAATAAAAAAAATAGAATTAGTTTTTGTTAAATATATAAATATACGAAAGAAATGTTCTTGTCGACATTGTGGACCAGGCAGTTAATTAAGATAAAATGTATCTAAAATTTACTCAAGATAATTACTGATCAGGGTTGTGCTGGAAGTTGAAAACGAAAAACGCAAGAATTTCAAAAGTAATTTTTTATAAGATTTCTGTAATAAAAGAATTTTATGACAAATATTATACAAATATTTCTCTATTAAACAGAATTTTATAACAAATATTATAAAAAAAAAAAATGTGTTTAATACACTTTTGTATTAAAAAGAACTCCCAAATTCTTGCGTTTTACGTTTTCTATATTCAGCACACCCCTGTATTACCCAACATCCTTAGAAATATATACAAAATTCACCTAGAACTTTAAATACCTTTGCATATATTTGTAATGCATATTGATGATTTGCAAAACTTTTCGCAAAAAAGAAGAACAAATAAAAAATTTTGTGATAATGGATTTTGCATGTATTCTTGATTAAATATTCTCTTCAAAAGCCATGAATCATTTTTGCTTTCTTAATGAATTCCCAAAGGAACAAAATGCTTTAAGTAAATGAACGTATAGGAAAATGCATTTGTACAAGAACACATTTGCACTTTTACTTCCGTACGAATGTGACATTTTGATTTTTTAGTTTATTTTATATTCAGTGATTAAAGCGACAACACTAAAATATTACTTTTTCAAAGACGCAAGAAATCAATTCAAAAAAGAAATTTAAATTTAACAAAGTTCTATTAAATACAAAAATTTAATTAAATTTAAAAAAGATTTAAAAATCGTTTTAAGAAGACCAATTTGGAGACATTTTAAACTGCTATATATTTTATTCAGTATTTATTTATTGAATCTTCATATATTAAATATGAACTAACAATAATTAATCAAATCTTATTCTAAAATTCACTTTATGTCCTGCCAGTGCCAGACAAAAAAGATTTCGTCCTCACGGGTTCTGTTCACATATGTATTTATCGCTCATCTGAGTGGGTGAGTGCTGCAGTGTCTCTTCTCCTTAAGCGAGTGTGGCCGCCATTATTTTAAAATATTTCGAGCGAATATATTTGGGTGCAATACTGCATAGTTCGTTATCATAGTTTTAACTAATGGCACACGGAGATCCTTGTGGATATTTGAGTTTTTGACGTACCAGGGAGCGGCTGTGATTATTTGAAGAAGTTTATTTTGGCGCCTTTGAATTTTTTCGATATAGAAGCCGAGGCCGTGCCCCATAACTGAATACTGCTATATTTGAACGAATCGTTTAAAATTTATTAAGAAATAGGACTTCATTTCCAGAAAAGTTCTGAAAAAGGAATATGTAAAAGTATTTATATGACCGAAAATGTTTCTTATTGAAAGAACAGTTGTTATGCAAAAAAAAAATTGCTGCTTATTAAATAGTAAACTTTTAACAAAAGTACATTAATATCTAATGGTGTTTTCTTTTCTGCAAAAAATGTGAAATTTTATTTAAAAAAATGCAATTTGGTGTTCGTTTCATAAAAATGCTTCGCTCTCTAAAATGGTGGCATGTTTTATTCTAAAAAATACACTCTTTCTAATGGCATAAGGCATTGCACTTTACGCCCCTTTTAAATCGACAGTGTTGATAATGCCCTGTTAAAAGATGGCTTCCGTTTATTTGTTGGGTTACCAGACGAATTTGGGAAAAAATCGCCTCTAATCAACACAGTAAAAATTTAAAATTTTAATAGTTACTTCTTCCATTATTTAATAGTAAAAACATAAGAAAGCATTACATTGTTAATGACAGGTTGTCAGTGACGTCAAATCAAGAAATCTGAAAAACTTGGTGTTAATAAACCAGCAATTTGGCAAAGGATTTTT
Source organism: Pollenia amentaria (assembly GCA_943735925.1). Taxonomy (NCBI): domain Eukaryota; kingdom Metazoa; phylum Arthropoda; class Insecta; order Diptera; family Polleniidae; genus Pollenia; species Pollenia amentaria. The sequence continues at coordinate 241,678,277 of OX031007.1, read as the reverse complement.
CTTGTTTACATATTTTATAAAAACCAAACTAAAGAAATTGGAATTTAGTCATTCATTTTGTTCATTAATTTATATATAAATCTATTAAAAAATTTTGGTTTATGTATATTTTTTTTATATTTTGAAGAACAAACTTTTTGTCAGCTGTTAAAAACAGGGCGGTCCAATTTTGTGTTTTGTTCTCGTCAAATAAAAAATTACAATATTACAGGCTCAGCAAGACATTTTATATATGTACCTTTTAACAAGGTGATATTTTTTTGTGAAAGGAAAAACAATAAGTATATTTTTACCAAAAGGATACTGGAAAATATTTTTTGACCGAAAAGTGATTTTTAAATGGATAAGTGTCATTTTGAATAAAAATGCTTTCTCATAAAATTGGACCTTTTTTACAAAAAAGTACCTTTCTACCAAAAATGTAATTTTTACTTAAGTAAGTTTTTGCCAAAAGTGCATTTTAGCTTTTTTTTACCAAAAGTACATACCAAAACCACATTTTTACAAAAAAGCACCATTTCTGCTTTTTTACAAAAAAGTTACCTTTAACAAAAAAGTATCTTTTAACAAAAAAGTACCTTTTAACAAGAAATTAACTTGTGTCTACAAAGTAACATTTACAATGAAGGTACTTTTTTGGACAAAAGAACTTTTTTTAATTCTTAATTATTACAAAAAAAAAGTAACTTTTTCCAAAAAAGAAACAAGTTAGATAGCATAGCCTGTCGGCAAGTTGTTTGCAAGTGTACCCTATTTGGCACCCAACGGAAATCATCGACCCGTCAAAACAAAATTATGTTTTTGAGTTTAAGATTCATATAAAAGTTCTTTGTGCCAAACATTTTTTAATTTCTTCATCTATATGAAAAGTGTGTGCCTTTAAATGATTTTAGGAAGGGGGCTTATATGGGACCTATGATTAAGTTTGGACCCCCCAGCATAACATTTTGTCATGGCATCTATCGTTAAAGTCAGTGTCGTTAATTTTTATGTAAATACTAAAATTTCTCAGGAAGTTATGGCATTTTAATCTATTTAGTAGTACTTGTTTGAAAGCTATGGCCAAATTGGACCGATTCCAATAAAATTTGGGAAGACGATATTGATTGCAATAAAAAAAAATTTGGACAAAATTTAATCAAAATACCAACATAATTCGTTGGTTTCTTGCATCAAAGGCCCTATTTTAGAAAGAAGTTTATAAGGGGGCTATGTAAAATTATGGACCGATTCGCCCCACTTTCAATAGACTAATAACACTGCGGAACAGCCATTTTGCGGCCTGGAACTTTGTGTAGTTTTTTTTACTAATTTGAGGTCGCTGATTCCAAATCTAACCTTCATTTTTCTCTATCAGCTCCAGTTTTAGAAATATACCGTTATGTCCAAAATTAAGGCACTTTCAGCACATATATTGAAATAACATTCCCTTAAGAAAAAAACCGAAATTCGTTAACAATATTATCTTTAAGACGTACTAACATTGTTTTAAATTTGGCCAGTAATTTCAGAGATATCGTTGAAGTTTTTAAAAAAACAAATAAAAATTTAAGAAAAAATAAAATTTTTTTGTTCTTTAAAAATTCATAAAAAAATAAATGTTTAACAAAAATCACAGTTTGGGTCTAAAAGCATTAGGTCAACATATTTCGAATGAAATGAGCTTTATTTCATTGCAATCGGTGCACAACTTTTGATTGTGTTCACAATTTACCGAATTGATAAAAATTGCGATTTCGATTTTGAACAAAAAAAAAAAAAAAAAAAAAAAATATACATTAAAATATGTTTTTTTATGGATAAATTGTGAATATTAGGAATCAATAGTTTAAGTTTTAAATATTAGGAATCAATAGTTTAAGGTGTTACAAACATCAGCACAAATAAATAATACACTCGCCACTATTATGGTCTGGGTATAAAAAGTACATATTTACAAAAACCTATAAAAGTTTTCAAAATATTCAACATTTTTTATTTTTCGAATTTATTCTATACATAACTGAAATTTAACTCATAGAATAAATTTCGAAAAATTAAAAATGTTGAATATAATAAAGTTGCTTATGAAAAAGAAATAATTCCCAATATCTATTAGATTTCAAAATATGTACTTCTTACAATATTACATACAAATATTATGAGGTATATGTGTTGAGTGCCAAGTTTTCATGAAACTAGTGTGACAGAAGGCATATGTCACCCGCAAAGTCTTGAAGATGTTTTTTTAAACTCCACACAATTTCCCTTTTCTTTTCAGATAACAAGCAGATAAACAGCCACAATCAAAAAAACAAACCTCAAGCAAAAAAGTTTATAAAAATTTAAGAAAAATTATTAACTATCTCCCAACTAGTTATTATAATAAACATTGCCACAAAATCATAGATACTATTATAAATAATAAACTAGTAACTTCCACACACATAAAAACATCAGCACTTACACAGAACTCAAAACTGTTTCAAACCACAACTCTGCTTTTTCAGGCGAAAAACAAGAAACAAAACGTAGTCAGAAACATCCAAACAATCGAATAAAAGAATATCTTGAAACTTAAAAAAACACAGAGTTATAAAAATTTAAGACATTAAAAAGAATATGCACTCTCCATAAAAACAACAGCGATATAAACCAGCAGCAATACTAAAAGCCAAAACAACCCACAATTGTTTTATTGATGCAACAAACAACAATATCATTGTACAACAACTTTTCTGCTTTCCTTTTTTATGTTTTTTGTGGAACTTCAGACCTTTAAATGCATTTTAAATAAAGAAACATGTCGAAATGATGTAATTTTTTTAAGAACATGCTAAATTTATTCTGGAAATTATTGTTTTCAGTTTTAAGCGCAAAAATAAAAAATGAATTTTTGTAAATTGCCAAAACAATTTGTTTTTTTTTTCGTAGAGAAAAGAAATGACAGGCGATCTTTCTTAACAAATTATGAGTTGACTGTTGGCTGGTTGTTTGTTGTTACTTTAGCCTTGAATATTTTGTTACAGAAACCATTTGTTACAGAAACGAGAACAAATGAAAAACCGGAAAGTACAAAACAACAATGATTTATAGGAGATAAACATAAAGTGGGATTTAACCCTTTAAGGAAAAGTTTAAAACGTGAGACCAATAAAAATTATACGAAATTTTAAAAAATACTTAACAATATAAAGCAACGATTGGATTTTAGCCGTAGGCGGAGTACTAACGGGGTTTTAATTGTTTACATTATGTGTTTCAATAAAACTCACCACAGATGGTAAAATAAATATTCAACACTAAGGGAAAAAACGTGCTAAAATCAAGATTTTACGTTCAAAATCAAATCATTTCAATCCTAATAGTCTGTTTAATGCGAAAATTCTTAATTCAAGAGTAAAATCTTAATAATTTTATGATCGCATTTAAGATTGTAAGCTTGAATAAATTCTCAGTTTAAGATCGAATTCAAGATTTTGTTCTTAATAAAAATCTTAAATTAAGATTACATTCTTAAAAATTTAAGAATATAATCTTGAATAAATTCTTATATTAAGTTCGAATTTAAGATTAGAAATCTTAAATCAAGAATAAATTCTTAAATTTTAAGAATTTAATCTTAATGAAATTCTTGCTATATGAGTAGGTTTTAAGAATGTATTCTTAAACGTATTCTTATTAGTTTTTATTCGAATTCACATGTCGAAATAAAACACAATGTGTTAATTTATTTAAATTTTTATTTATTTAAATATTTACATATAATGGGCTATTCAAGTAGATGACAGATCACGTTGCAAATCTTTCTAACGCATACTGTATGTGAATTTTCATTATTGGAAAACTTCTTCCCAATCAGTACTATCTCAACTCAATCATAATTTAGAACCAGATGCAAGAGATTCATAAATTTCCGAACTCTGCGTTTGATTTGTTGACCCGATTTCACCATCTTCTTCATTCAAACGAGATGAGCTTGTTTTGTGTCTTCTTTCTTCATGTACTGCAAACTTTTGAAAGTCACTTTTGAGTCTGAAACAAATGAATTTAATGTCCACAATCAGGTGGTGAAATAAATCAAGGATATTAAGCAATTTTTTATTTGCAGATATTTCTTTTAATATTCTCGTTTCTTTAACTGTTTATGTATAAATAAGAAGTAGTACTTACCCTTGAGATACTTGAAAACAGACTCCATTTGGAACTCTCGTAGAAGGTTTTTGAATAATGCGACGTCTGACAACTCCGATGCAATTTCCTCCGGCGTGCTAATCCCTTCATATTGTCCATTAAATTTATGAAGATTCAATAAATAAATAACGAAAAAAAAAAAAAAAAAAATATTGTCCATTTGCCAGCGGTAATAAATTGTCACTCACTAGTATGGTTATAAACACCATTTCATCTGTGTTCTGATTTTCCATTTTTAATTGCCTTTCACAATAATTTAATATTTCTTTTTACTTTTTTCCAAATACGTCTTCTTCGTTCATTTTCTTACAATTTATGACACAACACGCTTTCATTGATGATCAATTTCGAGAAAAAACAAGAATTAAATCTTAATTTTAAAAATATATTCTTAAATTCAAGAATACAATCTTAAAATTAAGATTACGTTCTTGATTTTAAGAACGCGATCTAGATTTTAAAAATGCGTTCTTGGTATTAAAGAATATGTTCCTACAGCTTAAGACCATGTTCTTAAATTGAATAATACGATCTTAAAATTAAGATTGCGATCTTGACTTTTAGAATTCATTTTAAAAATTTGAGAACGTTATTCTTACTGACAAAATTTTAAGATTTAAATCTGAAGATTTCTGCAATCTAAATTCAAGAATTTTGTTCTTGAATTTAGATCGTCATTTTTCTCTTAGTGAACCTTATAACGGTTGTGGTTGTAGTAAACGGCTGTGTCGTTTTTATACCCTCCACCACCACTAGTGGTGAATGAGGGTATACTAAGTTTGCCATTCCGTGGGAAACATTTTTATTATACATTTAAGACCCCATAAAGTATATAAATTCTGGCTCCTTGTGTAATTCTAAGTCGATTAAGCCATGTCCGTCCGTCTGTCTATCTGTTGAAAACACGCTCACTTTAGAAAAACGCAAAAGAAAAGAACAAACTTGGTCTCAAATTGCTTGTAGTAATCCTAAGGAGTTTGGTATTGAAATCCAGCAACACCGGTTCAGTAGGAACAGAACTATGAATCAATACGTGGAACCACCACCCTAAAAAAAATTTTAATTTTTGATACAAAAACTAACATAAATGGTGGAAAAATGCACGGAATGATATAAATTTTTGAACGAATTTGCTTTATACGACTTCAAATCATACTGCCAAATTTCGTGAAGATCTGTCCATAATTTACCCTAGAGCCCATATAAACGCTACTCTCGTAAAACAGCTTATTGCGCCTAAGCCCACTTTGGAAAAATAATTAAATTCGCCTAAAACCATAATAGATATAGATATTGCGGTAAAATTTCTTCCAACTTAGATACATATGGCCAGAAAAAATATCATGCAATTTTGTGAAATTTACTGTTAACGCTAAAACTAATTACACTGCAGTATTGAAATTTATTCTAATTTATTTTTTTTAATACCAGAAATCAGTCTTCAGAATTTTGGGATGATAGGTCCAATACAAATTACCCTCCTAAAAATTATTTTAGTTCGGATAAAAATGTTACGAATCATGATATTTTACTCAAGCCAGTTCAAAGTCCTAACAAGAAACGCATAAAATTTTTTTTATTGTCGGTCAATAATTTAATTCATGTCTAAACCGCAACTAATGTTAATGCTGACGCTCGTTTTTGTGAAGCTTAGTAAATAATATATATGTATTTATCATATAGAGCTCACTCCTGTCGGTGGAGGGTATCAAAGATTCGGCACAGCCGAATATAGCACTCTAACTTGTTTGTAATAGATTAAAGTAAGACACAACCTGTTCTTAAATAAGGCTGATTATTCAGAGATAAGAAGACCCGCTTTGCCCACATTCTTACCGTTGAAAAATGAGAAGGCAGGACCTCATCCTTTTATTATCATTCTTTATTAGTATTCAAAGTACTTTCAAATTTTTCACATATATATAATAAATAAAATGTTATACATTTTTATTGCTTTTAATTAAAAATACCCATTCTCTTCTAAAAATATTAATATATGTTTCCTTTTTAATATCATTTATGAGTGAATTAAATAATTTAAGTCCTTTGTAGAACAGAGTTATTTTCCCAGCTGTTGTATTAGCCCTCTTTAGTCTGAAGAGGGTTGTACTTCGCCAACATATTTGATTTGGGCACATTCAGGTGCATTCCCATACTTAATTTTGTGAATAAAATTTAAAGTATTTGGTGCCAGTCTCTGTTTAATGTTGAGTCATTTAAGCGTATCAAGCCTTGTTCGTGTATTTGTATATCTATTACATTTTAACCACAGTGAGAGGTTTTGAAAAATACGATGGAAACATCCTTCCTGCGGAGGGCATTTTTGAAAAGGTGGTAAAAAATGTTCCGGTTTTGAGCTGTTGTCTATAGCAAAGACATATTAGGTTCTTTTATGTACTGGAAAATTGTTTAAATGAGAGTGGTTTTGAGAGTACATTTTCCTTCATCTTTTTAATCCCAAATATTTTTATTTGGGTTGATAAATTAAAATGTCAGACAATCATCTGCCGGAAAAATAAACAATAATAAGGAAAGGCTACTGATTTGAATGACGAAAAAATTTGAGATTTGAATTCATGTATCCGGTGGCGGTGATACTACAACAAGTACAACAATAAAAAACAACATTGTATTTTTACTGTTGCAATTTTTTAAATTTTTTTCTAACCTGCGGTCTATACATGAAAGTGCAAGTTCCAAAAACTACGAGTATATTCACGCGCACTTTTTTCTAACACACACACACACACCTTTTGTTCTTTCAGCCCATCGGCTATTTCTTCGATTTTTCGTTGATTACACAAAAGAAATACTTGAATGTGTAAACCCCAGGAAAGTGAGAAACAAGGAGCTCAGCTTTTAACTCCACCTGAAACGTGAATTCACATTAATCTGACGGCTTCCTTTTTGATAAACGCACAAACAAATTTGCACTTCTTTGTCTCTCAGCGGGTAAAAATTTTTTTATTTATAAATATATTAACGAACTTTACCCGAAAAGTTAAGAAACAAACGTAATAAAAATATGACATGCATATGACTCAAATACAAAAGACTAAAAAAAAGGCTTATATCCAATGATCTTTAAATCTTAAAAACTTAAAAACTTTGTGCTAAAAATTTCGCATATTTCGCATAGATTTTCGCATTAGATGCCAGAACAATTATTCAAATTAAAATATAAACCAGAAAGTGGCCACAAATTATACTTCGAATTAAATTTTACTATTTAACGTCGATCTTTAAAATTGTGCTCAAAAATCAGGTCTACATTTCAACTATTATTCTAATAAAGGCATTCTCTCAAATACGGAAAGTAAAAAATTTTACAATATTTTAAACCACTTCTCCCTTTTTTTAACGGTTTAACATACTCTATTTTTAATCAGAATATCTTCTTCGCACATCCCTTCATTCACTCATAAATCTAAAATTATTTTCAAGAATTTTTAATTTATTTCCGGACTATATTTTCTTGGCTTCTGCAAATATTGTTGGCATTTAAATTTTATGAAAAAATGTTGATGCGATTGTATGTGTTTTTTCTTATTATTAAAATAGTTAGAAAAAAGTACTTTAAATTGATTTGCGGCCCCCAAGTGAGTTTTATGACTTTTTTCTTCATCGTATTTTGTTAACTGCGAAAACATTGTTTAAATTGTCTTTTTGCCTCCATTTACTGCAGTTGGTGTTTTTAATCATCCTGCTCACACTTTACCCACCTGTCAGTTATAATTCGCATCGTTTATTTAAGTTGAAAAATATTTAACATCTCAAAGGATTAGTAAAGAAATAAAATTTAGCAGACGATAATTTACGGTGATTTATTTTTTATAAGACATATTAAATAGTAAGTTTTATTTATCTTTAAATTTGATAATGGTGGTTATTTGCGAAGAAAAATGTTTAAAAAGAAGGCATTTTAAGGATATATTTAACGAAAACATTTATTGCAAATTTTAACAATCTTGGAACCGCACTGGTAAAGCTCATTCGAGTACGCTGAATTTTATGGTGATAGCCGTTATAAATAAGTAATATATTTTTTTTAATTTTATAATTACATATCAGTAGCAGTTTTCAGTAATTCGCTTAAGCAAAATCTATAGCCCTAAAAATCTATAAAGTTGATTTAGCGATTTTTGGCTACGAATAAAATTCTGTTACGTGAATTGCTAAATTTTGCAATGAGATAAAAATTTAATTTGCCGCAATTTTAACTTTTAATGCCATCGCTAAAATGTTTATATTTTGTATTCTCTAACGCTAGATAAGTAGTTGTTGCTCTCTAAAGTAATAACGGCCTAAGTTATAAAAAAATTAAAACAGTTTAATAAAGGATTTATGAAACGGATTTTGTATGAACATTTTTGTATGAAAATCAGTTTCATAAACCTTTTATTAACTGATTTTATGTTTTATAACTAAGGCCGTAACTTTTTAGCAACGAAAATTTCAAGGTGCTTAAAGTTTAATGAATTACAAGTGGCTTTTATTTTAATGTTTCTTTTTTTCACTTATATTTTTCTTAAATGTTTTTAAACAATATATTAATATTGCTGTGTCCCTTTACTTTACTAGCAGAAACTTGCAACGAGAGAGTAAACTTTTAATTTACAAAATTGTTCTCCCAATTACTCAAAAAAAAAAAAAAAAATAAAAAAGTAAATGAACGCTTTACCAGCAAAATCTAGCATGTTAGGCATATCGCCACTATTCAGCTGTGAGATACGCGGTTATTTCTTAATAAATTCAATTGCTTTGAACTATTTGCGCAACAATATTGTTCTTTAATGTTATAAATATAAATCTTTTATGTAATTGAAAAACTTTTAATTAAAAATTTATTTTGTAAACAAACACATGAGCCAGGTGGTTAAATTATTATTGCTAGTAAAAATTCTACTCTAAGGAATTAACAACAAATTTTTTATCTTTCGAATTCGTATGCTCTTTTTTCAACCTCTCGTTGCAAGTTTTTCGAGTACGTGAATACATACTAGTAACAATTATTGAAAATAAGCAATAAATTTATATTATTGAACTCACCTACTATGTGTTTTGTTTACATTTAATAAACAAACTATTTGTAGAGATGCCATCTATTGAAAACTATCACATAAACTCCGCATTTGGTTTTGTAATGAAAAAATACTACGAATTAATTATCCACTTAAATGATGAAACAGAATTGAGTCTTCAACTTCAGGCAAAAATTCGAAAGCCATAGTTAAAACGTCGACAGTCACTGCAAATTCTCTCTCAGTTCATTCGTTTCATTTTGTTCTTACTTTTCTTTGCTTACAAAATGTATGAAATTGAAATAAAGTATAGTAGCATTGTTGGGAGAATAATTGTCTCTATGTGAGAGCATTAGTAAAACGTTTTCAAAATAAAATTGATTTTATTTCTCGACCGCATTCTCTGGCATAATTTTATGTCGAACTATATGGAAAGCATCGTTCAGCCCCAGTTCTGTTTCATCATTAAGTGTTATTCAAATATATGTTTGGCTTTTAAAATAACTTTTTAAAATTGAGATTTTAAAACGTATTTTAAAAAATTATGAAGAAAAGTGTTGAGAATTGTTAAGGAAACTATAAAATAAAATAAAGAACTTTAAAATAAGGTAACACTATAATGAATTATCAAAAATTAATACAATCAGTTTGTCTCTTTTTAACAGCAGTTCACCAAAGCAGAAAGAACGAAATAGTCTACAGATAGCAAATTACCTGCGGCGAATATAGTAAATTTTAGCTAAGTCCCAATTTACATTATACGATTTTTGTCGTTGCGATTCTTACCTTATTGGCGAGAGGGGAGAGAGGAATTAAAAGGGGTACACAAGCGAGTGTACTCTACGATTCGTTTTGTTCATTCGTTCGTAGTGTCAAATTATATGTATACACAAGAAGTTGTAACGACAAAAATCGTACAATGTAAACATAAGACCGACTTCACAGAAGAAACGACAATAATCGCAACGACAAAAATCGTATAATGTAAATTGGGACTAAGCAATTTTACTTACAGAATACAGATTGGGAGACATCGCTCAAATATTTTCCCTTATTTTTTTTATCATTTAAGCGATCGAGATTTAGACTTTTTTCACCGAAGTGAAGAACAACGAAAAAATAAAACGACTGCGTTTAAGGTTTTATCAATAATCCCCCATAATCTTTATTTTCTACTTTCTTAAATACTATTATTTTGCTTTCTGTTACATTTTGGAAATACAAATTAAAAATAAATGTTTGCATAAAAAATTCTTAAGAAATTTGTCTGGTGTATTTTGCACTTGAATAAAGTATAACAATTCTTTGGAAAAAATGTATAATGTTGTTAATATTGCATTTTCGTTAGCGGAAATGCACCTGAAAATACAATCAATAAAGTTATTAAAATTCTTTGGAATTAATGTACTTGGACAATACAAATAAGGTTATTAAACTTATTTGGGATTAATGTTGCATTTTGTTAACTGTTGCATTTTCGCTAGCGGAAATGTATTTGGACAAACAATTCTTGGGAAAAAAAAAATTAATAAATATATTTTAAAATTCTTTGGAATAAAGTAAAAAGAAATAATTGGTAAAATGCTTAATAAGTTAAAATAGCGTGTGTATATGTATATGACGTTAAGGGAATAGTGGGAGACACTATAACACCCCCACCGTTAGTTTGAGGCTCCGAAGAAATTATATTATATTTACAGGGTTATTTATAGTAGTTTCGTTTTTTAATTGTACGTTTGGAATATATGTTTTTGTATTCTTAAAGAAGTATATAAAAATAATTAAGATACATATTGATATAATAATTAAGATGTCTATGCTAAAACTAAGTATTTTTGTGTTCTTATCTGTATATAGTACTTGTTTGAGTGTTTCTTCGTATTCTATTTGTTTTAGATATAAAGATTCAATTTTTATGTCTGCAAGTGTTGTATTACTATTATCTTTAATTTTTGTTATGAGATTAGGTAAAATAAACTTGTCTTGTATTTTTATTTTAACATTTGTAAAAGTTTTGTTTAACGCGTTTATTTCACAATTTTCGAATTTTATTAAGTAATTTCCATAAATTTTTAATTTAGCTTTATTGCAATTGTGCGATATGTTACTATTGAATCGTTTGAGAACTAATATGCCTGGAATTATTTCAACTATTTCCTGTTTATTAAATGTTTGCATTTTGCAGTTAGCTTCTTTAAAATTTAATATATTACTTAAGCAATTGTCGTTGATTTTTATGAGATTTCTCTTTAAGTTTTCCTTAATGTATGTGCTATAAATATTGTTTTCTGAATCTATGAGAACATTGGAATGATTAAGCTGTATGGATTTATTATTCTTGTCAGGTATGGGTACGAATGTCACCATGGATAGTGGGTCTTGTGAAAATTGTGGTATAGAGAGAATAATAATGATGTTACCGTCATGAAGTGCAATAGATACTTTGATGTTGGTATAACTGTCAAAGTCTGAGATTAGGTTAAGTTCGGTTTGAGTGAGAATATCTGTGGGAATAATTCCAAGTTTTCCGGAGAAAATAATTTGTCCGATGTCATCTACATGTTGGCGTAAGAGTGAGATGTCATTGTTAATCTGGTATATGTGTTCTATGAATGTTATCTCGTCTTCGATAGTTGAAATTTTATTTCCTATAATATTTTTGAATTTTGTTAAATAATTTCCAATTGTTTTTTGCTGGTAATTTATATGGTTGGTAATATTCTGAATCTGGGAGTTCATGATATTATTAATATAAGTTAAGTTGTTAATCTTATTTGTTAAGTTTTCGTCATTTGTGTATAGTAATTTAAGAGTTTTACTTATTTGTTCTTCGTCTTCGCTGTCCATTGTACCTGCGATTATTTTTATTCCTTTACCTTTAATATTTAGTAGAGCCCGTTTTCTTCGAAAATGTGGGTTAAGATTTTCTATTTTTGCCCTCAATAGCATGAAATTCTTGTTTACCGTATCAATTAACCTTTTTGATTCGGTGCTTGATGTCTTGAGGATGCCCATGTTGGTCTTGATTATTTCTAAAGTTTGTTCGTATTCTGTTGTGTTTATGATGTGTAGTATTTTGATGTAGTGTCCGACGATTTTGATCTCTCCTGTTTTGATTGGTATATAGCCGTTATTGTATGATAGGTCTTGTACGTCGATGGTTTGGGCCCTGATGGTTAGAACAATTGTTGTCATCGTTATGATCCATTTTATCATCTAAAAAAAATATTTATTTAATTGTTGCTCTGATTTTGGGGTTATTTTTGTCTTGGTATTTCTTAGTAGGTCTAACGTGAGTTTTGTAATATTTATGTCCAGTTCCTATCGGTTGATGTGATCATCGTCTATTTTTTCTGTACTAACTTTCCTATATTTTCTGTGGTTTTTCCCACCTCTTATCTCTCTAATATAATTTAGTCCTCCTTCTAATTCAAAGTCTTTCCGGTTTTCGTTTAATTTCCGGGTATATTTTTCTTTTTTTGCTTTAAATAGTTAACTTAGAGGTCTATTCAAATATTTGATCCAGATATTGATTTAACTACTCAACCAAATTCTTCATTAAAAAATTTAATTTATTTTCTTTTTTTTTTTTGGATTTAAATATTTAACTTTAATCTTCATTTAAATATTTAACTTAAATCTTCATTTAAATATTTAACTTAAATCTTCATTTAAATATTTAATTTAATTTTTTTTTTGATTTAAGCATTTAACTTAATCTTCCACTTATAGATTTTATTTATTTTTTTTCTCGATTTAAATATTTATTTTTTTTCTTGATTTAAATATCTAATTTTAATCTTGATTTAGATATTTAATTTAATTTAATTTCTTGATTTAAATATTTAATTTAATTTCTTGCTTTAAATATCTAATTTTAATCTTGATTTAAATATTTAATTTTAATCTTGATTTAAATATTTAATTTAATTTCTTGATTTAAATATTTAATTTTAATCTTGATTTAAATATTTAATTTAATTTCTTGATTTAAATATTTAATTTTAATCTTGATTTAAATATTTAATTTAATTTCTTGATTTAAATATTTAATTTTGATCTTGATTTAAATATCTAATTTTAATCTTGATTTAAATATTTAATTTAATTTCTTGATTTAAATATTTAATTTAATTTCTTGCTTTAAATATCTAATTTTAATCTTGATTTAAATATTTAATTTTAATCTTGATTTAAATATTTAATTTAATTTCTTGATTTAAATATTTAATTTTAATCTTGATTTAAATATTTAATTTAATTTCTTGATTTAAATATTTAATTTAATTTCTTGCTTTAAATATCTAATTTAATTTCTTGCTTTAAATATCTAATTTTAATCTTGATTTAAATATTTAATTTAATTTCTTGATTTAAATATTTAATTTTAATCTTGATTTAAATATTTAATTTAATTTCTTGATTTAAATATTTAATTTTAATCTTGATTTAAATATTTAATTTAATTTCTTGATTTAAATATTTAATTTATTTTCTTGATTTAAATATTTAATTTTCTTTTTGTGATTTAAATGTTTAACTTCGATATCTATTCAAATGTTTGATTCAAATATTTAACTTAATTCTTCATTTGAATATTTAATTTATTTATGTATTTATTTTTTTTTTTTTTTTTTTTTTAAATATTTAACTTAGATATCTGTTTAACTATTGGATCTTAGATATTGATTTAACTATTCCTAAATTCTTCATTTAAGATATTTAATTTATTTGTTTTTTTTTCATTCAAGTATTTGATCTGGATTCCCTTGCTTTTTCGACTATTCAAAGTAATCAGTTATTTAAATCTTTTATTTATATGTTCATTTAGTAGGTTTTAGCTATACTATAAGTTGTTCTTTAAGTGTGTTCTAATTATTCCTTAAGTTAGTCTAAGTTATACATTCGGCTAGTATTAGTTATACACTAGGCTGGTTTCAGTCATACATTAGGTTAATCTTTTTTTTGTTTATATATTAGGTTAAACATTTAGTTAGTTGTTTATTATATTTATTTAATTATTTATCTATTATATTTTATTTAATCAGTTATTTATTATATTTGTTTAGTTAGTTATTTATTATATTTATTTAATTATTTATCTATTATATTTATTTAATCAGTTATTTATTATTTAAGTTAATTTTAGTTTTTTTTTCCTTATTATAGATTAAAAAAAAAAAAAAAAAAAAAAAAAAATATTATTGATTATAATTACGTTTCCGATTAGTTATTAGTTTAATTATTTATTCATATAGTTTATTTAATCGTTTTTTTTCTAATTGTAATGAACTTTTATAAAAAAAATTCCAACGAAAAGTAAAGTTTCAGTTCTGAATTAACCTTCCAAATATTTCGTTTATCATTACTTCAGTTCCTTATTTCAATTAGATTATAATTGGATTGCTTTATAAATTAATGAGGATTTCCAATACTACTTAAATTATAATTTGCCTTAGTTTTAATTCATATCAAAATTTTTCGTACGAATTTAATTTTCCTTAATTTATTTGATTTTTAAATCGACTTATAATATTTTTCTTTAAGCTTATAATTTGTTTAATTTTTGACCCAAATTATAATTTATTTTCTTTAAGCTAATTTTAATTTTAGATTATAAGTTGTTTAGTTTTAAATCAAAAATTAATTTCTAATTTCCTCTTTTTCTTTTTTTCTATAATTTGTTGATTTCCAAAACAATTTATAATTTCTAATCCTTAATAATATAATTTTTTTTGTTTTGATTCAAATTATAAAAATAATTCGCTTAGTTTTAAATCAAATTATAATTTATATTTTCTTTTTATAATTTGTTCATTTATACATCAACTTATATTCTCCAATCTTTAATAATATAATTTGTTTTATATAATCGTATTTTTTTCATTCTTAAATCGTATTCTAATTTCTAATTTTAAGTTGTACTTCTCCCTGTGATAAGCTAACTTATACATACTTATTTTCAAATCTTTTCGATGAAATTAAAAATTAAAAATTTTCCCTATCTAAGTTAAATTATAAGTTTCTCCCTTTCCATATTTTTTTCTCTTTATCTAAATTGTTATTATTCCCATTAGTTACAATTTAATTCCGGTCTTTATCTTTCCCATTCATATTCCGGGTCCAAACAAAATTTCTTGATTTTCTTATACTGTTAAAGCAATATTTTAATTCTACTGTTGACTTAGTAAGATTGTTCTTCCCTTGAGTTTTGATTTTATTACGTCCGAAAAAAGTAGTTGGGACAGCTCGTCGTATGTTTGTAGGTGTGGGTGTATTCGGTCAATAAGTGTGGTGAACGTCTGTAAGTCTCCTAAGTCGCCACAGAATTCAGGTAAGTTGTTTAGGTATTTCAAAGGGTTTATAGTTAAACTGTTCATTGGATTTTCGACCTGTACCGCCATTTTTAGCTTGAATGGATTTGGGAAAGGAAAAAGAAATTCTCACTTATACACGAATGCGTTTTTTTCTTTTATTCTTATGTTTTAAATAATTTTTCTTTGCTTTGATTTTTAATAAAGTTATTCTATATAGGAATTCCTGTAACTTTTTGGTTTCTAGTTCTCCGGACGTATACAGTAATTTTCTTTCGATTTCTGACTCTATGCTTATTTTTTCAGTTACATACATTTAATAAGATTAATAAATAAATATAATATAGTTTATCTAATTCTTACTTTCTGATGTTGTTGTATCTTGGCTCTTGTTTCCACCTCTGAGGGTTTAAAGCTGATTAGGATGTTTCTATATATTTGCTTCTATCGGGTCACTTTGGATGTATATTGATGAGGGTAAATCTTCTTATCCTCTTTTCCACCTTATTTTTCCTCCGTGTTTTTTCTATGTTAAAAATTTCGAATGTCACTTTCACACGGGAAAAAAAAATTTGTGATTTTTATTTTTTTTTTTTTTTTTAAGGATTCGTTGTTCACAAAATTTTGTATGTCCGCGTTAAATAAAAAGTTCTTTTCTTTTAATCGTTTAAAAGAATCACTATTACTCTTAGTCCTTCGATCTTTCGAAAGGATGTATATTTTGTTAGATACCGCGTTAATTTATTAAGATAAAAAGTTCTTTTCTTTTAATCTTTTAAAAGAATCACTATTAATCTTAGTCCTTCGATCTTTCGAAAGGATGTATATTTTGTTAGATACCGCGTTAATTTATTAAGATAAAAAGTTCTTTTCTTTTAATCTTTTAAAAGAATCACTATTAATCTTAGTCCTTCGATCTTTCGAAAGGATGTATATTTTGTTAGATACCGCGTTAATTTATTAAGATAAAAAGTTCTTTTCTTTTAATCTTTTAAAAGAATCACTCGCGGTATCCTACCGACTGCGCCACTTTTTTCACCGAAGTGAAGAACAACGAAAAAATAAAACGACTGCGTTTAAGGTTTTATCAATAATCCCCCATAATCTTTATTTTCTACTTTCTTAAATACTATTATTTTGCTTTCTGTTACATTTTGGAAATACAAATTAAAAATAAATGTTTGCATAAAAAATTCTTAAGAAATTTGTCTGGTGTATTTTGCACTTGAATAAAGTATAACAATTCTTTGGAAAAAATGTATAATGTTGTTAATATTGCATTTTCGTTAGCGGAAATGCACCTGAAAATACAATCAATAAAGTTATTAAAATTCTTTGGAATTAATGTACTTGGACAATACAAATAAGGTTATTAAACTTATTTGGGATTAATGTAGCATTTTGTTAACTTCGCTAGCGGAAATGTATTTGGACAAACAATTCTTGGGAAAAAAAAAATTAATAAATATATTTTAAAATTCTTTGGAATAAAGTAAAAAGAAATAATTGGTAAAATGCTTAATAAGTTAAAATAGCGTGTGTATATGTATATGACGTTAAGGGAATAGTGGGAGACACTATAACAATTTAGCTTTAGCTAAGTCCCAATTTACATTATACGATTTTTGTCGTTGCGATTATTGTCGTTTCTTCTTTGAAGTCGGCCTGATGTTTACATTGTACGATTTTTGTCGTTACAACTTCTTGTGTTTTGACACTACGAATGAAAGAACAAAACGAATCGTAGAGTACACTCGCTTGTGTACCCCTTTTAAAGCCTCTCTCCCCTCTCGCCAATAAGGTAAGAATCGCAACGACAAAAATCGTATAATGTAAATTGGGACTAAGCGAATTACAGAATACGCCTGCAGATTTCTCTATGACGTGTTAAATTTCCAATTTGTATTTTTGATAAGTGCATTAAAATTTATTGTTGGAGGATAAGCCTATTTCCTATCCGTATTTCACTGGTTGCTTAGGCCAGAACCATTTTCCAAATACTTTGCATATCTAAAGATATTATACAAATAAAACTGTAAAGCGAATGAAAATTACAAACAGCCAAGTCTTACTTGCAACGATATCAAAGCTTAGACCAAACACCAACAATAAACAGCACAGAAAAAATTTTAAATTTTCTCTTATCACCAAATTTAAACCAAATTCATAATATCAAGCAAACAAGTTTTTGATTTTACACCTATTACCAAAATGATTAATCGATTACTAAAAATTGTAAAATTATGAATATTTTTTTTCAATAAATGATATTTTTAATTTTAATTAAAAAAATGGTCAAAAAATTTTGCCATTTCAAACAATGTGTTAGTTTATTTAATTAAATATTGACAATTCCCAACAACAATTCTACAAGTTTTAATTATTTTATTTTAAACGAAAAAGTCAATTAATATTTTTTGATATTTAATTAATATTTTAATTAAAAATTTATTTCAAAACAACTAAAATATTAATTAAATCCAAATTATACTTTAAGTTTTCTTTTAACTAAAAAAATAATTCATTCAATTATCATATTAATCAAATTTAAATACTTAGTAAACCATTTAATTAATTGATAAACAAATTTTTTCTGTGAGTGAGTTTATCTCTTCTGACATTCATTATATCAAATTTTGATTCTTTTTTGCACCGATGGTTGAAAATCAGTCCATATTTCAATTATGTTAATAATCAAATTTAAAAAATTAAGTTCATACACATTTTTTATAGAATACATTATTAATAGAGATTCGGTTTCATGTTTATGTTTTAAGCCAAAAATAATTTTTATGTATTAGGTATCTACTGGTGAAGTCCAAGTTATATTTTATAAACATAAGCTTTGATTCTTTATCATTTCTAAGAGAAGAATATTAAAAAAGCATTAAGATACTTTATATTTTTTTTTTTAGTAATTGGGAGAAACGTTTTGTAAATTTTAAATTAACTCTCTTGTTGCGAATTTCTTCTAATTTTCAATTTGAGCAAAAATTATTAGTGAACAAAAAAAAAATTTATACAAAAAATTTATAAGGGATAATTTTTTAGGCGATTACCTAATTACACCAAAATAATCATTTAAATTTCATGAATACTTCGTAAAATTAATATAATAAAAGTGTAAGCTACATGAGAAAAAAACAAGTTGGCTGTGCCGAATATAGAGTGGGCTCTATATTGTAAAAACCTATATATTATTAACTAAACTTCACAAAAACGAACGTCAGCATTAAAATTGGTGCGGTTTAGACCTGAATTAAATTATAGACCGACAATAAGAAAATTGTATGCGTTTCTTGTTAGAACTTTGAACTGGCTTGAGTAAAATATCATGATTCGTAAAATTTTAGCCGAACTAAAATGATTTTTAGGAGGGTAATTTGTATTGGACCTATGGTAAATTATGGACCAATCATCCCAAAATTCTGAAGACTGATTTCTGGCATTTCAAAAAATAAATTAGAATAAATTTCAATACAGCAGTGCAACAAGTGTTAGCGTTAACAGTGACTTCCATAAAATTGCATGATATTTTGTTTGGCCATATGAATCTAAGTTGGAAGAAATTTTACCGCAATATCTATATCTATTATGGTTTTAGGCGAATTTAATTATTTTTCCAAAGTGGGCTTAGGCGCAATAAACTGTTTTCCGAGAGTAGGGTTTGTATGGGTAGATTAGGGTAAATTATGGACCGATTTTCACTAAATTTGACACTGCTATTTCTGGTCTTATAAAACTGTGATATACCAAATGTTATTATGATAGCATTATTTATTACGGTTTTAGGCGTACTAAACTGTTTTCCGGGAGTAGGGTTTATATAGGGCCTAGTGTAAATTATGGACCAATCTTCACGAAATTTAGCAATCTGATTTCGACTGTACTGTACTGTATCGAATTTAATTATGATATTACGGTTTTAGGCGTACTAAGCTGTGTTGGTTTATATGGTTTTTGTATCAAAATTATAAATTTTTTTAGGATGCTGGTTCCACATTTTGATTCATAGTTCTGATCCTACTGAACCGATGTTGCTGGATTTTAATCCCAAACTGCTTAGGATAACTACAAGGAATTTGAAATCAACTTTGGTCTTTTCTTTTGGTTTTTTCGAAAGTGAGCGTGTGTTTAAAAGACGGACAGATGGACAGACGGACATGGCTAAATCGACTTAGAATCAGTTAAGGTGCCAGAATATATACAATTTATTGGGTCTTTGAAGTATCATAAAAAAGTGTCACACGGAATGCCAAACTTAGTACACCCTCATTCACCACTAGTGGTGGTGGAGGGTAGACAAATTTGCCAAATATTGTACATAACTGAAGATTTTAAAGCCAATAAACCCAACAATATTTTATTACTTTTAAAGGATATCGACAATCTACTACTTAGTATGTACTTAATGGCAAACTTCTTGAATGTGTCTGTGTGCTTGTGTATGCGAATGTTGTGTGCATTCGTGAGACAATAAAACAAACGTTATTGGCAAAAATAAACTATTTACTTAATGATGCTTATTTTTTATTTCCCTTGACACTGTTTCTATTTTTTGATTGCTTTTGCTAAATATTTTTATATTTTGAAAGGACAAGAAGCCCTCGCATTCTTATACAGATGTACACGCAGTTAAACATGCCCAACAGTTCGCAAAAGCCGTAGCTAGAATATACAATAGTATTGCAAATTATCCGGAATACCATTTACTAGACACTTTCATTTCGTCAACGATAATTCGTGCCCGTTAACTGAGTTTCTTGAATATTTATTTAGCGAAATAATAATTCTTTTTATACCCTTCACCATAGGTGGAACGGGTTTACTAGCAGAAGTTCTTCATTCCATTTGTTATATCTACAATATTCATCTTAGGCCCTATAAAGCTTACATTTATATATTATGGATCCTTGTGATTAGAAGAGACCTTTAAATATGATGATATGGTCTATGTTGTTATATATTTATATTACCCCTAGTTCGAAAAAGTTTGCTATCGAAATTCAGTCTGATCGATCTACAAATTGGTGAGGTATGATAACAAACCACGACTGCCTATAATTTTTACCGGTACATCCCTAATTTTACCCATAAAAATTTCCTTTTTGAAGTCTTCTTATAAACTATGAACTTTATTTTTGCACTTTCAGCAAAAATAAGTGACACAAATAGTGCAAATTAACAAACAAAGTTCATAGATAATTATGTTTTGGACAAACAACTACTCTTTTCTTGGCAAAGTAATGGTTTCGGCACAATAACGCACATACAATATAAGCCAAGCCATACAAATTTGGCTTAAATTGTTGCCAAATATAAGGATTATTTAATTAAACTAAATCGGCGCATTATTTCTCTCGGCCCCTATACAAGGCCACTCCCGAATTAGAGGTTTTCGAACGATTTGTAAAAATAATTTTAAGGGCCGATGTTGAATGTGAACGTTTAGCTAAGTTTTTTCTGCATTTCATTTGACATTTCTCAATTTCAGACTAACTGAATTTGATTCATGGAAAGATACACAATCGAGCAACGCCTTAAAGTTATTCAGGCTTATTATAAAAATGGGCGTTCGAATCAAAATGCATTTTGTGTACCTTAGCGATTTTTTTTAATTAGCATAATCGACCTCAGTGGATTCGTGAACAAGCAGAATTGCCGCATTTGCGCGAATGATACTCCAAGAGTGGATGTCGAAAAACCAATGCACCCACAAAGAGTGACAGTTTGGTGCGGCTTATGGGTTGGCGGTATCATCGGGCCGTATTTTTTCCAAAATGAGGCCGGTCAGGCAGTTACTGTGAATGGTGTGCGCTATCGTGAGATGATAACGAACTTTTTATGGCCCGAATTGGAAGATATGGATATTAGCGATATGTGGTTTCAACAGGACGGTGCCACTTGCCACACAGCTAACGAAACAATGGCTCTTTTGCGCGACAAATTCAATGACGGTGTTATCTCACGATGTGGCGATGTCAATTGGCCGCCAAGATAATGTGATTTGACACCGTTGGACTTCTTTCTTTTGGGTTATTCGAAAAAAAAGGTGTACGTTGATAAGCCAGCAACAATTCAAGAGCTAAAAGATGAGATAATTCGGCACATTAACGGCATAGAACTTCAATTATGTCTCAGCGTCATCGAAAATTTGGACCATCGGATGGAGTTGTACCGCCGAGGTCGCGCCGATATTTTGTTCCATACATAATTGAACCATACCAATATTATCATAATAAAAAGAAATGACAATAATTTCCTAAATAATTTGTGTTTTATTCAAAATCAACATCAGCCCTTAAAATGTCCACCCTTTACTATGGTGAAGGGTATTTAAGATTCGGCATTGCCATATATAGGACTTTCACTACAGGTGGAAAGGGCGGATATATAAGATTGTCATTCCGTGTGTAACCTATACAGTATTAATCTTTGACCTTTCAAAGTATATATATGCTGAGTCCTTATGGGTAGCGCAGTTGTTTTAACGAATGTCCGTCGCTCCGTCTTTGCATCTGTCCGTGTGCATGTTTAAATGGGTTGTTCGAAGGCCCCAAAAACGGGTATGTATTTACATATATTATATTTACTAGGGTGTTATATAATCACATATGCTCCGGTAAAGCTTGCTTTTGGAATTCTCTCCATAAGTGGCGGAGATATCAGCGAATTTATATGTCAGTTGTTGCTATTTTCTGAACTGCTGGGTATTTATGTATCTTTTGGACTTTTGGGACAACATGTTATTTGACAAATAAAATAAAAACACTAAAACAAACACAACGAATATAGACCATAAAAAAAGGATATTATTGTACGAGCATAAAAAGCAAGTATTAAAAAAAGACGTAAACTTTTTTTGAGAACTTATATTTTTCTCTTGGACTTGTAAATACATACATATGTGTACATGGGAACGTTTTGGGGCCTTTTTCTATATATATTTGATAATTTTAAAATTAAAATGCTTTCCCACAACAATAAATTTCTGTGTTTTCATTTAAAAATTGGGATTTTTAGCACATCATTAATAAATGAATTAATTAATATGATCAAATATGAAGTTAAGAATATAAACAAAAACCAGATAAAAAACAAAGATAATGGACTTTGATAAAAAAATTATATGTTTTAAGAAAATAAATAAACAAATAGAATCTGGGAAGCTTAGTTCTCATTGATTATCATTTCTATTATTAATTTTTATTTAACTAGAATGTGTATTCTAAGTCAAACTAAATTTTATAAGGCTTTCATACTTTAATAGTCTTATTCCTTCAATAAATTAATTAAGAGTTGAAAATAATTCAATCCAATATCATTTTTTTTTTTAAATTCAAAAATTTAATTTGTTAGGTTAAAGTTTAAAATAAAGTTTCTTGTCATGAAGTTTTAAGGAAGTTAATATCTAAAGCCTCGAAATCTGTTTAAATTTGTGAAAAATGTTCAGCAGAATCAATTATTTCATACGAAAAATTTAACCTATCTCGCAAGTTTGCACAATTTGATGTTTTTATTCCTTCAAAGTATACGACATAGTTTTGAGCCACGAACGCCACATGTATTTTACATAAAGTTAATTTTTTAATATGAATGAAAATATTTTGCATGATATGTTATTTTAATTTTTCCTTTCTCATTTAATCTAAAGTTTATAATTTTTTCCATTTGCTTTAAATTGCACAAAAAAAAATTGCGGCTTATATTATGTCGCAGTTGTAAAAAAATGTTGCCAGAAACATTTCGTAATAAAATGAGCAGAGTACAACTCAGTTCCGCACAATTTTTTTTAATACACATTTTTTCTTTGACAGCATTTCACGTACCAGGCTTAACAAGCAAAATGTATTAGGTTAGTGTAAAATAATTTACTGTTAAACCTAGTACTCTGTTTGAGCTTGAGAAAAATGTTGAGCAGCATTGAATATTTTACATGAAAATGTTGACATGTATCAATATTATCTATCTCGCGATTTTTCAAAACTTAACGTTTTTTTAAGTTTCAATTATACAATATTGTTTTGCGAAGGAAAACAAAAATCATGTTTTTTTTTTTAATTGTCATTAAAAAAAGTAAAACAAAATTATTTTTATAATTTCCCAAATCAAAAAACAAAAAAAATTAATTTTACTATTAATGTTAGCAATTTTCTACATTTTTCTTTGTGAAACGCTTGTTATAAAAACCACTTTACAAATACAAAATAAAAATTACAGACAATGATAATCTGTTGCTTAAAATTCCGTGCAAAATGATATGAGCTGCACTTGTTTCGCACGGAATATAAGAATGTTGCTAGAAACATTTCGAATGTTTTTGTAATATAAATAGAGTAAAACTCTATCAACATTTTGTCGTTTGTATTTCACACAAATTTTTTATATTGCGTTTGACAACATTTCGCACGAAATACTAAACAGAGCACCAGGCTTTAAGCGACGAATTTTTAAACGAGCGACATAATTCAAACATTAAATTTGTTTGTCAAAATTAGATTTCGTGTTCAAGGTCTAATTCAAAAAATTGTTTACAACTTTCCTGGAAAATCAATTGGAAAACAAAAAAAAATTATGTTTGTTCCTTTTGTTTACCTCAATTGGGAGTTGCAAAAGCTGGTGAACAGCAAGTTCATTGGCCGTAAACCTTTTTTAAATGTGGGGCAAAACTTTATCTTACGGTTTCTTACTTGATCAACTTGAAAGACTTTAACTAATGGAAATAATATCACAATTGGGTTTCTTTAGTTTTCTTCTTAAAACAATTGGCTTCCGTGTTTTTATTGTTTTATTTATTTTCTCTAATACCACTAGCTTTTAAAGTTTTTACTAAAATTTCACAATTGACATAAGTCCACTATAGAATTGCCATTCAATTTCAGCGCGGTGCGAACGACTTTAATAAGAAGCGTGACCTTTTTTATTGCAAATTAAACAAATTTAGTACACACTTATTAATTTAAACAAACCTTCACAATTCTATCTAGTTCTGTCTAGTTACGAACTTAGCCACAAGATGACCCAATTTAAGCTTTCCTAACACCACCTCTTTGCGGTGTATTCATACCTATTTCTTAAATTTCTAGTAGTTTCATGAACCTTCTGCTTTAATCATATCCTTCGCCGAAGCTGGAAAGGTACATGGATACAAGTTTGTCATTCTGTATTTAATTTTTACAACATTGATCTTAGACCCTATAAAGTGAGAGATAATGAGAACTTTAATAAATCAGCATATAAATTAGTATATTCTTATCTCATAAATCGTTACCAATATGTTTCCTTTAATGGGTCCTGCTCTAGTACTGATCTTGTTACCTCGGGTGTGCCTCAAGGTTCAGTTCTTGGGCCTATATTGTTTCTTTTTTATTTAAATGACTGCATTTCAGTTATGAACAACAACTTCTGTCAGCTCTATGTTTTTGCTGATGGCATCTTCTTATTGTATACTGCGGATTTTAGAAATATAAATTTTTCTTTAAATGATCATCTCAATTCTATATCAACTTGGATGTATACGAATTCGCTTGAGATTAATCCTTCAAAAAAGAAGGCTATGCAATTTTGTTCTTCTGATAGAAATTTGTCATTCCCTGGACTATTCATAAGTGGCTGTGAAATTGGCTTTTCTGATTCTCTTAAATGTCTTGGTATTATTTTGGACGCTAAATTAACATTTTCAAATCATGTTAATTCCACAGCTAACACATGTTGTCTAGTCTTGAAAAGACTTTACCGATTAAAAGCCTATAGACCAAAATATATTAGGAGTCGACTTGCATATTCACTAATTATGTCACGTGTTAACTACTGCCTTGAAGTTTATTCTGGGACATGGTCTTTTAATTTGCACATTATTGAGGGAATTGTCAGAAAAATTGTGCGCTATGTATTTGATGTAAATATATAAGAACATGATCGTGTTTCGTCGCTTGTTCCTATATTCTTAAGATGTGAATTTCATGATTATTTGCATCTACGTATTTTGCTTTACTTTTACAAAAATAGGATACATAGACAACCTACATTACTGTTAAATATGTTTTCTTTTATTAACTCAACACGTAACATTCAGATTGATGTTCCACTGGGACATCTTTCTATTTTTCATCGTTCCTTTCTAATTAGAACACTCAGAACTTGGAGCATACTTCCCAATGATCTAAAATTGTTTTCGTATTCTTACCTTACATATAAAAGGAAACTCCTTGATTACTTTAATAGAGATCAACTTTAAATATTAAGTTGTTTTAAATTCTTAACTCCTTTATTTATTACATTGTTAAAACTTTGGCTGTAGAAACCTGTTAGTTTAAATTCTTTATACAATAGTTATATGGCTGGGGAGTCTTTTATCTTCTATTTCTTATTTTTTATCTAAGTTTTTATATTTAAAAATATTGTTTATAATATTCACTAAATTCACATATGTACATAGATATTTTACTAACAATACATGTTCTTGGCCACGATGGCTTTTTTGTATTGATATCTAATAAATAAATAAATACATAAATAAACACTTTTTAAAGTCCTTATGAGTTCAATTAACGATGTACATCTGTCCGTGTATATGTTGAAATGGGTTTTCCGAGGACCACAGAAATGTTGGAAACCAGGTTGTTATATATTTATGTTACATATACTCCGCTAAAGTTCGGTGTTGATATTCAGCCAGATCGGCCCATGAATGACTGAGATACTACGACTGCCACTAATTTATCTATATATTTCTGTATATCTGGAGAACGGCAATACACAACATCTCTAAAAATATGGGCGGGATTGGAGAACTGGGCGCAGCCCTTTTCTTATCAAGACATTATAAATTTCTTTATAGCTCGATTATCAATACACAACATTCCACAAAACGTTGGCGGGATTTAAGAGGTGGGCGTTTTGCAAAATATTTTTTTATATTTAAAGGACGGTAAGAAAAATATTGTCCTAATTTGGTCCACATAGTTTGATTGTGAATACACATCCTCTAAGCGGGGTTGAAGAAGTGGGCATGACACTTCTCTTACAATGGCATTCTAGATTGTTGTTTATCTGCAGAACGACAAGAGCAAAAGTTTTCAAACTATGTACAAGTACCTTGGTTACCAATACACAACATCCGACGGTATGTGGGCGACATTGGAGAAGCGGTCGTGGCACTTCTCTTACATAGATATTATAGATTTTTGTATATCTGGAGAACGACTAGACCCAAAGTTTCCAAACTAGGTAAAAGCATATTGGTCATCAATACACAACATCCGAAAAGGTGGGCGGAATGGGAGAAGTAGGTGTGCAAAATATGGTCAAGAGTACATAAGAATCGGTATGGCCGAAAATAGCACTACAACAGACCAAAGTCTCTGGCGGGAATCGAATGCTCATACTGGTAGACTAATTCACTACCAACTAGCCTGCCGGGACTTAAGAAGTTATTATAATAATTTTGCACCACATTTTTCCATTCTCTAATTTCGCATTCCAATCCTTGACTTAGATTCCACTTAATTTAGGTTCTAATGTTTAATTTAAAATGATATTTAGAAATATAATAGCTTTTATATATAATTTTCAGCTTCCATTATAATTCTAAACTATTACGATCAAATTGAAATCTAAATACTTAAGAAATAAATTATTTAAATGTTTTACCCAGAGAGAAAAATAATCAGAAAACTCACAAAACTATTATGAAAACCAAAAACTTTACAACATCAATCATACGTCCAGTTGAACACAAGGAAATTAAATAAAAATTT
The DNA here is from genome assembly GCA_943735925.1 of Pollenia amentaria. Lineage (NCBI taxonomy): Eukaryota > Metazoa > Arthropoda > Insecta > Diptera > Polleniidae > Pollenia > Pollenia amentaria. The sequence goes on along the minus strand of OX031007.1, from coordinate 241,651,010 downwards.
CGTTGTCTAAAATCCAAATAAAATAAATAAACCAACAAACGAATAAACGGACATGATAACTTGAACAAAACCTACTCGTAAAACTGTCTGTCCATTTGAAATGCAAGAGAAAATATCTTATAAATACCGATTTATCTATATATATAAAAATGAATTATGTTTGTATGTTTGTTTGTATGTTTGTTTGTCGCTTTATAGACTCCGAAACTACTGAACCGATTTTCCTGAAATTTTTACAGTAACATCACGTGAGCCCTAAAAATAAAATAGGCTACTTATTTTTTCGATAGGGGCAGGGGAATTGGTACCCCCCATTGGATGCCAATATTAATTATCGAACCGATTTTCCTGAAATTTTTACAGTAACATCACGTGAGCCCTAAAAATAAAATAGGCTACTTATTTTTTCGATAGGGGCAGGGGAATTGGTACCCCCCATAGGATGCCAATATTAATTATCGAACCGATTTTCCTGAAATTTTTACAGTAACATCACGTGAGCCCTAAAAATACAATAGGCTACTTATTTTTTCGATAGGGGCAGGGGAATTGGTACCCCCCATAGGATGCCAATATTAATTATCGCATATCTTAAGAGCCGCTGCACGCATTTTGCTGAACTTTTTGTAGTAGGATCTTCTGAGCCCCGGAATTGAAATAAAATAGCAGCGGGGGTATAGGAATACCCCATAGGACGCCAATGTTTAACATCGTATATCTTAAGAACTGTAATAGTGAGAATGTTCAAACTTTCTAAAAGTCACTCTTATGGTATACTACACTTTTGAAAATAAAAATAAAGCGGGTAGGCGCAGGGGGGGAAATACCTCCCATAGGATGCATACATTAAATATCGCTCAACTGAAGAACTATTAAAGGGAGAGTCTTCAAACGTGGTTAAAGCTACTATTATAGTAAACTATAAATTTCAATATAAAAATGTGCGGGGTCAGTGTAGCGAAGCGCACCGGGTTAAGCTAGTTTAAAATATAAATTAAATTTTTTTATGTAGGAGTAATAAATACAATTTTTGTTATACATATTATTTTTGCTTCTTCTTCTTGAGCTGCTGTTCATAAACCACAAAAATAAATTAAATTTTCAGCCATATGTTTTCACTTATCATGTCCTTAATACGATTTATTTTTTTACTTAGTGAGAGTGTATGTGTTTGTTGTGGTTGTGTCTGCTTGCAGTATATTGAATAACATTTTAATCCTGCTTAATAATTAGTTCCTTTACTTTTCTCTCTATAAGACTCTGTTTAATTGTTTGTGTTGTATGTTCAACAAACTCACACCATCTTACCATCCAGTAGCACTGACACCAATTCCGTTAGCAGAAATACCAGTATCAGTGCAGTACCCACCAACCTCAACACCAGCGAATATCATCACGAATAAAAATGTTTGTCTAGCAACGTGCCTGGCAAGTTTAATTCCTCGTATACAATTTTAAATGAAATATAAAAGAAAATAAAACACGAATATACAAAAAACCAAGAGTGAAATTTCTAGGGAATAAAGAGAAAAGGCGGGCATGAGTTTTTTTCAATTTAGAACAAAAGTATAAAACATACAGAAAAGTACCCACAAATGAACTAACTTATAAAAGCATGCTCTTCTCCATCATAAATAAATAATATTTAAGCTATTTCTGCATTAAAAATGTCTAAAATATGTTCTCTTCATTTCTTTTTATACCCTTCACCAATGGTACAAGGGTATATATCACTTTGTTACTCCGTTTGCTACTTCTAAAATATTGATCTAAGACCCTTTACAGTATATATACACAGAAAAAATACCAACATTAAATTAACATTGCGTAATATCGATTGGAAATCTTAGTAAATGTCTGCAAAAGGATGGACTCCATTTAAAAGTATCATTGCCTCATATTAATTTTTAATGAAAAATGTTAAAATAAGATTGTTCAATATTGAATCCATAAATCCTTTCTACACAAAACAAGTAAAACAGGATTTATTTACAAGAAGAAAAGCAAAAAAAGCAAAAATTCCCGTATTCTTTTTGTTAAAATAATTTAACAGAAATATGCAAAAAAAACCAAAAAAATTCTAATAGTGCATAGAAAATATTCCTGGAAAATATTGAAGGAATAAGACTATTTAAGTAAGAAAACTTTATAAATTGGAATTTGACTTAGAATACACATTCGAATTAATAAAAACATTTCAAATAATTTAGCTAAATACATCGATTTTTCAAAGTAAAATAATGACGAAAACCATATTTGGCCATTCTGCTGGCGTCTTTTAATTGTGAGTGCTTCTGTAAACATAAGGGAATAGAACAAAAGTGAAATATGTTCAAGGCGAATTCATACAGGTGATATTTTCGAGTCATCTGTTTATTGATTATTTATTTGTGTGTATACTGAATGTCAAGCTTTGTTTACCTTTTGAGAAAAAGTTAGTTAAAATTTAAAATTTAATAAAAATCTAAAACCATGAAAAAAAATTATTAAGTTTTTATAAGGCAAAAAAAGTGAATATAAAATATAAAATCAAGGAATTAAAAGTGCGTAAGGATTAAGTGTATCCACAATAAATATGAAAGAAACGTTCAAAAGGAAAAAAGATTTACCTTCTAAAGCAATTGTGTATATTTTATAAACAAAAAAAAATCCCTTGTTTATATCTTCAACAAATAATTTTGACATTCACTCTAACTGTTTACTAAAACGCACTTAAAAGCACTTACATTGCAGTCACACGATCAAGTTTTTCTTAATAGTCTTTTACATATACAGTTTGTCAAAATTTCCAATAGTTGGAAGCTTTAATGTAGGCTGCACGCAATTTTGAAGCAATTTACTTTCAAGATGTCATCAAGAGCACAATTTATAAAGACAAACGAAAAATTTTCTCACCAAACTTATAATCAGCTGTTTTCTTGAACGTAAATTGATACACTCACTTGAAAGAGAATTTTAAAGGCAAGTTTGCTTCAACTTTTAAAAGTATGAGTGTATTGGTAAAAAAGTGTGAGTGTATTAAAACTTGACAGACAATACTTGATCGTGTCACCCTCAAGTTAGAGAGAGAAATGTCAAAAGTTACTTGTGTTTTTGACATATCGATCGACGAAAGCAACAAAAAAATACATTATTGTGTTTTTGGTGTTGTTATTGGTTGTAGTATCGACACTACCGTATACATGAATTCGCCTTGGTTTAGATTTATTCTAAAATAAATACACATCGCTCCTTTGTTGTAACATAGTCATATCTCAAAAAAAAATCAAGCTTGCCAAAATGCGAATAAAGTTTTAAAAATGTACCTTAACATACAGATTTAATAAAATATATTTTGCTCTAACTTCGGTTCAGTTTGAGATATACAGGTGTGTCACAGAAACCAATTTCGTACGAGAGTAAAAATGAAAACGTTTTTACCTTCTCTATAAAACGTAAAACGCAAAATAGTGAGGTGTAATAACTAATTTGAGAGCACTAACATTAAAGAAACGTTCAAAAAATATTGCAAATGATAGAGAATCCTGTTGTTTCTTAAGGAGTGTCTTGAAAAAGAAACGAAACCTATTAAAATAACAATTTTTTTTATATTTCTTACAGTTTACAAACTTAACAAGGAAAATATGAGAAATTAAACAAAAAAGGAAAGGCTTATTTCTTTTCTGTTTTCTATCACCACCGACTGCTGCAATTATTGAAGCACCGGGCATTTTGGTTAATATCGATATTTTGCAATTTTTCAATTTATTTTCGTAGTACTCTTAATCATTTCTATTATTTTTTTACGTTACAAAGAAGCTGTTTAATAATGATATCATATTTAGTAACGAAAAAAAACCATGTTTTAATTTTTTCGGATTTATGAAAACCTACGAAAGCTGAAGAAGCAAACCGGAAACGGTACGAATTGAAAAATGTGAAAAGTTTTGATGATATTGATTTTTTTACATAAAAAGAAGGTAAAAAGGAGAACTTTTGCTTAAGCAACTTAAAATTTTTGATTTTTTAAGACATGACTATGTTACAATAAAGAAGCGATATGTTGTCTGTGAAGCTTATTCTCACTCTTATTTCACACTCAAATCAAATTCATTCTACATGAAATTCACGTTGTTTCAACCTCAAATAACTTTCATTCAACGTTACTCGTAGTGTTATTTAAATATTGATTTTATTTTGCTCTAACTTTGCTTGAATGTTAAACATACATGAATTAAATTAATTTAAAAGAAAAAAATGCTGTTCGCAGGTTATTGTAAAATTATGTGGATTAAATGAAGTAACTATGAAGCAAAATCACTACCGACAAATTTAAAACGCCCTTGTTTCCGACGATTTTACATTGATTTTTTTCTGGGTGTATATATTTATATTCTGAGTTCTTATCACAAAATAAGTTAAAATCCGGTTGACAATCTGTCCGTCTGTGTATCAATTGAATGGGTTGTAATATAATTGTGATGTGATGGGTTGTTATATAATTATATCACATGTAGCCCGGAATTGTTTGCTGCTGAAATTCAGCCAGATCGGTCCAACTGCCTCTATTTTTTCATTAAATCCCATGTTGTTGTTAGTTTACAATACCCATCACCATAAGTAAGAGATATATTATTATTTAGACTTTTTACACATAACATCGCAGTTTATTAAACGTTCTCCGTCTGTTTTTTTTGTGTATCTGGAGAACGAAAAGAGAAAAAGTTTCCAAATTAGGTACAAGCATCGGTGATATCAATAGACAAGATCCCAAAAGACGTGGGCTGTAGTAGATATGTAGGGGTTGCACAAAATAGATGTGTTTACATCTTAAGACCCATAAGAGAACATTTTTCCAAATTTGGTGCAGATTGCTAGTTTATCAATACACAACCTATCTTAAAATATGGGCGGTATTAAAAAAGTAGGCTTGACACATCTCGTACAAGGACATTATAGACTTCTGGATATCTGGAGAACTGCAAGAGATTAAACTTTCAATTTAGATTTAAGCAGCATGGTTTTAAAAAGAAACATCCAACAAAATGGGGGCAGGATCAGAGAAGTGGGAGTGGCACAGAATAAATTTATTTAAATCTAAAGAACGTTGATTACATAACTTTCTGTTCTTATGGCACCGTAGTGAAGGGTATATTAGATTCGGCATAACCAAATACAGCACTCTTTAATAATAAAATTATATGAAATTGAAGAAAAAAACTAAAAAGAACATTAAAAAAAGTGGAAAAAAATATCAATTAAGGTATAAAAAAATATATAAAAATTTATAAAATTTTAAGTGCTGGTCAAGTATTGAATAAATCAGAATTCTTGAATGATATGAATGACGATAATATAAGGAAACAAACATAAAAAAGGAAACTCTAAAAACTTGTTCAATAGAAGTCCACTATAAAATATGGAAATAGTGTTTAATCTGAAGATGCTGTTATTTTTGCAAGTGGCGGTAAAAGTCATTTCTGCTTTTGCATTTTTAAAGTAAACAGTAACGAAATGCATCTCAATAAAACATGGAGCTCTTTATTCCTCAAGAATGAGACAAATTGCTTTCATTGAAAATCGTCATGAGGGACGAAGGCCATTTTCTTCTCTGTGTATATGTTTTAAATCCTTTACACATGCAAGTAATTATTTGCAAGTAGTGTATATGTATTATCAACGAAAATAACGAAGGAATATGTAGCCGAAAGTCTTGCAAGTAGCTTAAGTGTTTACACAGTCAGTTGTATGTTTATTTTTCAAATGTTCTTGAAGCGAAAAAATCTTATGAATAAAGCCTTTTTATTTCGGGTTTAAAAAACATTATCATGTTAACGATCCACAGAAAAAAGTGTTATATCAATTAAAAAAATGGTTTAAAAAGTATTTTAATTTAATGAATGTGATAATTGAATCAATTATTTTTTTTTTTTTTTTGTCGAAAGAAAATTAAAAATTTAATTTTGGTTTAGTTAACATTTTATTTGTTTTGAAATAAATTTTAAATTTTAATTAAATAATAAAAAATTTGAATTGAAATTTTTCGTTTAAAATAAAATAATTTAAAAATGTAGAATTGTTGTTGGGAATTGCCAATATATATTTAAACAAATTAACACATTGTTGGAAATGGCAAAGTTTTTTGATCACTTTTTTAATTAAAATTAAAAATATCATTTATTGAAAATATTTTTTCACAATTTGAACATTTTTAGTAACCAATATATATTTTGGTAACAAGTCAACAACTTGTTTGCCTGATATTATAAATTTGGAATAAATTTGGTAATTGGAGAAATTTAATAATTTTTTCTGTGAATATCACGAAATTAATTAAATAATTTATGCTTTATTTTAGTTTCGTTCCATTTTGATGCAAAAATTATGCTTCTTTTTAAAATATGTGAATCCAGTATTGCCGTAGTTACCGATAGCATAACATTTCTAAGAAAATATTTTGATCAAGAATTTTTTCTCAAAATGCTTGCAACTTATGTTTAAAAATACCATTAAGATGAACTAGTGCTTTTGTTTTTTGTTTTATAAATACACATAAATATAATAAATGTAAATTTAATTTGTATTTTACTAATTACTAGTAGATTGATATAAAACTCATCTACGGTAACACTATTTCTTTATTTGTCATTTTACTTGCTGCAAGTATCAAAAATTTACTCGCAATCAAATTCTCTTGCAAGTTGAGCTGCAAGTACGAAAAATGTATCACCTTAAGGTACATAAGTATTGAAATTTTTAATTGCGAATATCACAAATACGAGCGCTAACTCCGAAAAACGGCTATCACCATTGAATCAAGCGTACACTAACAATATTATTACAGTAACAGACTGTAGGTTATTCAAGAAGTATTTCGTTCAGTAATTTTTAAATATACATATAAACATTTAAAATTCCAAGCCACTTTATTTTTAACTGATTCTATTACTTAATAAAAAAAACTAAGTGCACATTAATACGGATTTTCGGTTGCATTTAATATTATTGTCTGTTGGTTAAGTAAAAGTATTTTGTATGTAAAATTAAATGAAAATGAAATTTAGAACAACTGTAAAGTTACTTAATAACCGATCTACTTACTTTGCATTTAATTTTAACGAAAAGTTAATTTAATTTTTAGTGTCAAAGATTCAACCGCGAATTCCATAAAAAATTAACCAAAAATTCCGTAAAAACAAATGAATTTTCAGTTATCTTTTTATAGAATTGTGGCAAAAAGTAAAAGTGAAAAACGATTAACTTGTTTTGTGCAGAAAATTCCCATATTCTATTTGTTAAAATTATTTAGTTAAATACACCAAATTTTTAAAGTAGAATTATTACGAAAAGCATAACGGGCATGCTGCTGGTGTCTTATAATTGAATGTTCTTCTGTAGACAATGTGGTCAGTATAACAAATGTAAAACAAACATATGTAAAGGTAAATAAAAATGAATATTCTCTCTCATTAGAATAACAAGCGGACAGGTGTCTGGTATTTTTTAGAAATTCGAGTAAAACCTGTATTATATAAAATTACTGAATTACATAAAATAACGGAAAACTCATTTGTTTTTACGGAATTCGTCAGTTAATCCAAATTTTGATATTTTAATCAGGCTTAAGTTCATTGAATTATTTTTATGCAGAAAAGAATTTTACAACATGAAAAGAATTAAAATTTATTGATAATTTTTCATTTTTGACTGAGCTGGGAATTGAACCCAGGTTTTCACGGAAAGGTTGCCCAGCCTAGTTTCGATTGTAACCACACAATCTCTTCAGTGGGGGTTGCCGTTTAGCTCTCAACGCCATTGACGACGGAAGCCGTCATTAGTCAAACATCAATCTTTAAACCAAATGGTATTTTACCTTGGTAGATCGAAATTTGCTTTTGAATGAATGATTATCTATTTTAATTGATCTACATGTTCGTCCTTACTTCTTGTTTTTCGTACTTTTTGTCAAGAATTTTTCCTGAAATCCAAAGTACATTTTTTTTTGTTTTTAATGTTTTTGTCTTTAATTTTTCTTGTTGAAATTTTTCAGCACAACTTGAAGGACAAATGTAAACATATAGCTCGTGCCTTAGCTGTTAACAATAATTAGTATTGTGGTTATTAAAAAAATATTAAAATTTGGTTTTTAATCCAAATTTTTATATTTTAATCAGGCTTAAGTTCATTGTATTTAATTTTCATTAAGTTTTTTTATGAAGAAAGGAATTTTACAACATGAAATAAATAAAAACTAATTGATAATTTTTCATTCTTGACTGACAGTTATTTTTTGATAGCTAATTTAAATAAAATAACTGAAAATTAATTTGTTTTCACGGAATTCGCAGTTGAATTTTTGACAGCTAAAATTTAATAAACTTTTCGTTAAAAATAAATGAAAAATAATTAGACCGGTTTTGAACTGAATTTTTTTAACTGAGTTAATTTGACGTCTCTAATTTGACGTACAGAATACTGTGTGTGTACTAGAATTAGCTTTACCAGTTGTGTCCCCAGCCTGTTACAATTTGCTACTGGCACAGAATTATCCTATTTTAATAGCTTACAACATTGAAGCATTATCTATGTGCTCATTAAATTTTGATAATCAATTAGGTAATACGACTTAGTAAATAAGACAAGTGTATAAAAGTGTGTACGATTATAATATATTTGAAAAATGAGAAAATGTCTAAAACTGGTAAGAGAAAAAGATAATTTCATTCCAAAATCCAAAAATATGGATTTTTCAATACTTTTTAAAGGAATAATTTTGCGGTTGTTTTAACCCGGCAATTCCTAGTGTCACCTATAGGTGACGATGATTAGCGATTTTCTCTACCATATTAATGCAACTATTTCAAACATACATTTACTACTTGAACAATAGTAATGCCCTAAAGTGTTTGAAATTTGAAACAACGCTGGAATTATGTAAGCTATTCAATTTTTAATTTTTAAATTTTTTTAAACAGTTTTTTGGTGTCTACTTGCTGACTTGTGTTGTGATAAGTAAATTGTTGTAAAAATGCCAAAAGGGTAAGATACTCAAACTTATAATATGAGTGATTATCGACAATACATAGATTGCCTTTAAGTTAAAAATAAGTCGAGATTATCAAGTGGTGCATGCATGTGACACTGGGCAGTATTTCACATATTTACAAACTTATATAGTAACTAAGCTTATATTTTGCTAAAATTGGATTATTTTGCTAAAGCTTGAATTTGAATGAAATATTTAATCTACTTATTAAGAGTAAACTCGATGTATTTATAACGGGTGGTTAAATTTTAAGGGCCGATGATGAATGTGAACCACACCTAAATGTCAAGTGTTTTTACACAATTGAGCAACGCTTTAAAGTTATTCATGCTTATTATAAAAATGGACGTTCAAATCAAAATGCATATCGTGCACTTCGTGATTTTTTCGGTCAATTTAATCGTCCAAATGTGCGTACAATCGGTAAAATCGTGCAAAAACTCTAGCAACCCGGTCTGTAGGATATGTGAAAACACCAGTGCATGCTCATACAGCTCGTACTGCAGAAAATATTGCTACCACAACTCGTCGTGGTGCCCAACAACTACACCTCTCACGCTCGTCGTTGATGCGCATTATGCATAAAGACTTGCATTTACACGCTAACAAGGTGCAATTGACTCAAGAACTAAAGCCTCTTTACCATTTCAAACGTCGTCAATGGTCAGAATGATGGCAAGAAATGGCAACAGTGGATGATAAATTTTCTTCAGTGATGAGGCACATTTTCAGTGCATTCGTCGATAAGCAGAATTGCCACATTTGGGCGAATGATAATCCAAGACTGATTGTCGAAAAACCAATGCACCCACAACGAGTGACTGTTTGGTATGGTTTATGGGCTGGCGGCATTATCTGGCAGTATTTTTTCCAAAATGAGGCCGGTCAGGCAGTTACTGTGAATGGTGTTCGCTATCGTGAGATGATAACGAACTTTTTATGGGCCGAATTGGAAGATATGGATGTGCACGATAAGTGGTTTCAACAGGACGGTGCCACTTGTCACACAGCTAGCGAAACAATGGCTCTTTTGCGCGACAAATTCAATGGCCGTGATATCTCACGTGGTGGCGATGTAAATTGGCCGCCAAGATCATTTGATTTGACACCGTTAGACTTCTTTCTTTTGGGTTATTTGGAAGAAAAGTGTACGTCGATAAGCTAGCAACAATTCAAGAGCTAAAGGAAGAGATAATTCGGCCCATTTGGCCGATATTTTCTTCCATACATAATTGAACCATACTAATATTATCATAATACAGAGAAATGGCAATAATTTCCTAAATAGTTTGTGTTTTATTCAAAATCAAAATCGGTCCTTAAAAGTAAACCACCCTTTATTATTTAGAAAAAAAAATCAGGTTTGTTTTCATGACTCAAGGTATGACAATTACGGGGTTAATATATATTAACTATTTTTTTCTTTTCAACCGTGAAAATAATCTTCAAATTAGCTCATAAACAAAGAAATTGCTTTTGCACCCTAATACCATTAAGCCAAGAAATATTAGAAGAACCAACCAACACGTATGTTGTAAATTTCTTGGAATGTTGTGGTCTAATCAATCATTTGATAAATAGACATCGTAATTTTCACTCTCATTACGAACAACGTTTTCAACAAAATGCAAGCACACACATACAAGACACAACAAGTCAATCATTCACTCACTCACACAAACAAAATATAAATACAATTACAGGGATATAAGGAAATGAAAAAATAACATCTTCATTTATTTATTTCTATGAATGTTTTAGTTTGTGTCTTAATATGTGTGTATGTTAATATGTCATTGTTTTTAGCCTCATTAATAAATTAATTGTTATTAATGACAGAGAAATATGAGTTTCCACAACAATTTAATATTCGTACTGCTCCAGAGGTTGGAATATTTTATTTAAGAAAAGTTTGGAAAATGAGGGAAGAGAAAAATATTTTTATTCGAAAGTTAATAATTTTAAATAATTGCAGGTAATAAAATTAATGTGGCAAACTTTATGATCTTATGCTTTTTGACTTTTATTTCCCTAATTTTCTTTCCATTTACTTGGTTCGCTGTGAACTTAACGATGTTGTAACAAGGTTTCCTTTTGACTTTGTGATTTTGGTTTTGTTTTAAATTTCCTTTTATGTGAGTTCTAAATAACTGGAAATAAATCAAAATAAAAAATTAAATACAAGATTCATGGTAAACATTGAATATATTTTGTTGAATGGAATGGAAAAATAAGAAATTCATTTTGCAAACTGTGTGAAAGACGTCTCGGTGAATTTGTCACTTATAGAGAACCAGAGCAGCAGTTTAAGTAAAAGTAGTTGCTTTGGGTTTCTTTTACTAAATTGTTTTCGTCTGACGACCATTTCAATTCAATATATTTTTTTTTTTTTTTTTTTGTTTTATTTTGTTTTAGGAAAACTTTTTGGCATTTTCTTCGGGTTGCCTAAGATTTATAACGAAAGCTGCTATCGATAATGCGTTGATTGTTAAAAAAATGGAGATGAGTTAAGAGTTGTTTTCTATTTCTGGGCAAAAATAAAAATAAAGTTGATTTGGTTGGTTTAACAAAAGAAATTGAAAGTTTAATTTTGTTAGTAGATTCGCAAGTGAAAAAGAAAATGTGAGGAAAAAACCGCAGACGGATTAATAGAAATTTTATTCTGCTTTGGGGTATGTGTATATAAGAAAGTGCATTTCGTTTTAAAATTTAGCTTTGAAGATGATTTTTAGTAAATTAGATGTTTATTTAAAAAATTTCAATTCATAAAGATTTTTTTAAAAATATTTTTGTTTCTTGAATTATTTTTTTAATTGCAGTAATTAATTTCGATTTTATTTTTAAACCCCAGTTTAAGTGAAAAGTTCCTTGTGTTATGATTCTGGCGCGTCCAAAAATAAAGAATTTTTTTAGTACTTGGCAATTTTTTGTTCGTCACATTTTTAGGTTAAAATGTTTTTTGTTTTTAAATTTAGGTTTAATTGAACGGATTGCTTTTTTACAAATAGAATATTTGTTCCAGGACTTAGTCCGCTAATAAACCAACATGAATGAAAGCTTTAAGCTTTGCGGTACTTTACATCTTAGCTTTTACACCGAATAGGCGTACCTCACAAAAGAGCGACAACGTTGATCCATAAGCAGTAATTTTGTTTAATAAAACCCACGAAATGAATTGACTGAAAGTAGCTAAATTATCACTACTTTTAAACAAAAACTTACGAAAAAACTATTTTGACATTAATCTCCATTTTTGCACTGTTTTGTATTCGTATGACTTAAGGGTATATTTTTCTCCAGTTTCATAAAAATCGGCACAAAAGTATACAATTTTTGCTATCTTTCCCTTATAAATTCCAAATATGTGAAAATTTTATTTTTGACCTTCAAAATTCTAGAGTTAATGTTTTTCGGTTTAAGTAAAACCTTCAAATTCTATTTAATATGATCTGGACTTTAATATGCTGCATTAATTTTACTAAAAATTTATAACAGTAAGGAAATTGGGTTCATTCGCCAAAACATGGCCAAAAAATTAGTTTTTCCCCAAAATTGCAAAATTTAAATCGCAGGTACGGAAAAACTATGAGAGGTATTGACATAATTTTTTTATATTTTTATTCCCTAATACATTCTCAGTAAAGCACAATGTGATGTTAAAAAAAATTCTGAAATTTGTTAAACAAGTGTTTTAAAAATTTAAAAATGGAATTTTGAAATTGTTGTTCAAAAAAATTTTTTTTTGGTCATACCTGCTAATAATTTAACTGTATCCTACGAAGACATGAATTCATATACAAGTGATAATGGGTAAAAATTTAAAGTTAAAATTATCTCTTATTCAAGTGGCCTGAGACACGTTAAGGGTTGTATTCACTATCCTACATAATCGTACGATTAATTCACACGAAAATCTGACGGAATTCTATCCGACATAAAAAAATGTCTGCAAAATCTGCTGACAATGCCACACTATCCCACAAAAAAGATGCAAACTCAAATGACTCAGCTACTTTACAAGAACATACAATTCTGATCGCATAGAATCTACCATTTTATGAAAATTTTCATAAATATTTGCAAGTCAGACATACTGTCAAAAAAATCTGTCACTCAATTAATTTTTAAGCCACACTGTCATAATATATGCACACACGATTAAATAGGATAGTGCCTTAAATGGCATGGGGAAATTTTAATAACTTAAACATTTTTTTTTACAAAATTTTATCCTTATGCAGCCATGTCACAGAGTATAATTCCGTTCGGAAACGGAATTCAATCCATATTTTGGTGCTTCAGAAAATTACGAAAAAAATTTGGCGGAATGAAACCATTATATTTTTTTTTTTTTTTTTTTAAGAACGGAATGGCAGTTTTCTGTATCTTAAAGGCCAAATTACTATCAACATATTCTTTCTATCAATAAACAAATATGTTTTCTTCAGTTCCGAACGGAATTGTACTCTGTGACATGGCTGTATATATCATTAGAATGATAATTTCGTACACATTTCGGTTCTTTTTTTCATTTGATGGCAAAAGTGATTATTTAATGGCAACATTTTTACAAAAACTGAAAATAATTTATTTTTTGCTCTTGTAAATGCACCTTCAAACTTGAGACGCGATGCGCCAGGCCTTCCCGATATGTAATCAGCCTAATGTTTTGCAAAAGATAGTGTTTTAAAGGGAAAAACATTTCTAGAGGGAGTTACGGTAAAATTTCGCAAATACGAAGAATAAGGCGCACCCTAATGTAAATTCATATACATATCGCACTTGTTCAACAAAAGTGTTTTAACTCGAAATTTTTCTGTTTGCAGTTTTTGGAAAAAATCGACACGTAATATTCAACTGCTGTAAACATACCGCGTATTTTGTCAACTTTTTGGTAATGAAACGGTTGGTTAAACAATTATTTTTCATATACCTTTAATGTTAAATAAGAAATTGTTTGGATTCTACCGAAAATGTTTATATATTGAGTTAATACAGCGTTGTTAAACAAGTGCGATAAATTTTTTACATATTCGATTTTAAAAGGCAAAACTAATTTTTTTTAAACACATATTTTTTCTATGACAATACGGTCGCATGAAATAACATAGAAATACAATTAGATCTATGTCGATGTAAGACGCCCTAACGTTTACGCCAGCTATTGTGTGCCTATGTATAAAAATTTATCTGTACGCTTAAATTTGGCAACGTACGTAACAGTGTTATTGTGGTCTTGCGGCAAAGCATTGCTGGCGCGTTAAATCGGCTTGCTACACAAAATTGTATGGGCATAAGAACTTTTGACAAATAAAAAGCTTTTTCCGCTCTGGATAAGATTGTGCTGTAATTTTTTTTTATCTTAAAATGCAAAATTTTTCTTCTCAGATGGTTTTTTTACTAAAACTTTAAAGGAAAAATTAATAACTGGAGTTAAAAGTCGTCAAAACAATATTATTTTCATTTGACAAGTAAAAAATAAAAATTATCCAACTTTACATTGCACACAAATTAAAAATCACACAAAACCAAAGTAGAGCCAAGAACTACAAACCAAAATTGTTATAAATATTAAGAAAGCCAAAAAAAAAAATCATTCCTTACAGACAACAACCAACCAAAGATTTTGCCCAGCTGCTATTTGGCTCCGACGAAAAAGTAACAAAAAAGATTCCAAAAAAAAAAAAAAATCAAAAGAAGCCTTTGCTTTTTTCCCATTTGCTAAAATGTTTACAACTTTTCTGCCATAAAAATCTACGCCAAGTGTCATCAAAAAGTCATCTACTAGACGTTACACAAGGGGTACTATATTTTCAAACACACACACCCACACATACTATCGTGCTCAAAATTATTTCTTTTTACACAAAAACCGAATTATTTATACGTAAAATAAGTAGCATACTTTACGGAGTATAAACTTTTTTGCCAACACAATGAACAAGAGTTACGAAAGAACGCAAGAAAGTATTGAAAAATATCAAAACTCTAACACGCACTCACACACTGAAATGCATATGGCAGTGATAAGGATTTTCATACAAAAAAAATTTTTTGTTTTTTGCTTAACTAAAATGCTTTGATTTTTATGATTTTTACGTGTGTCTAAGTTTTGATGTGATTTTTTCTTTGGCTTGGACGAGATAAAGTTAAGGACGTGAAGTTTTTTTTTAAGTTGATTTTTAGATAATATTCTTTATATCCAATGAAGGGAAATGGAACCTATTAATCAAAAAAGCACCTTATTAGTTTGCAATAAATAATGAAATTGTGTGGTTACAATCGAACCTAGTCAGGGCAACCTGTCCGTGAAAACCTGGGTTCGATTCCCAGCTCAGTCAAGAATGAAAAATTATCAATAAATTTTAATTAATTTCATGTTGTAAAATTCCTTTCTTCATAAAAATAATTTAATGAAAATTAAATTCAATGAACTTAAGCCTAATTAAAATATCGACATTTGGATTGAAAACCATTAACAGTTCAATAAAATAACCACAATACTAATTATTAATAAGCAAAATCTTTAAAAATATTTATTTTTTATTTTGAATGTTTAGTATTTATTATTTACTTTTACTAGGGTTCGAAATTTGACCACAATTATTTATGCAAATATGAAGAAAACATTCATTTAATTATAAATATATGAATTTATATGTTTCGAGCATTTCTCTTTTGTTCGTTTTACACAGAAAAAATAGAAAATCGACTTTAATTAAACAATTCGTTCAGACAATTAAATTTTTTACTAATTTTGCCCCTGCAAAAGAATTGATCATATCAATTAACGGATTTGTATTTTCGAGTCATGCCACACAAATTTAATCAATTAAAAAATTAATTGCATCAATTAAAAAAATACACAACTTATACAAAAATATTTACATTTTTGTGTTTTGATTAAAAAAATTAATTGCAGCAAACAAAAAAAATAATTGAAGAAATTAATGTTCACCAATTAATTATATAATTAAAAAATTTTTGGCAAAAATTTTTTCTGTGTTAACGGAACGATTTGTCGAGGGACCATCCTCCGGTTGATATATTATCTTCCACTCAAGTCCGTGAATGTTTAATTTAGTTTTTAAGTTCCAAAATATCAAAAAAAAATCAAAAAGTAACAACTGAAAATCAAAAAAGTACCCAAGAGTCCCCTTTTTATAGTTTCTCAATCTCTGTGGACTCTGCATGTTGAATTTTATGATTCTATGTTCAGTATTAATAAAAATTCCAAAAGTACCAGTTAGAGAGCTTTTATTGATTCTCGCCCACTCAGGACATTGCATGTTTAATTTTATGTTTCAACGTCTAATATTAAGGAAAATCAAAAAGTACCAGTTGTAGCACAAAAAAGTATCTAGCAAAAGATTCTTATTTAGACAGAACTACGCATGTTTAATTTTATGTTTGCAGTACCCCAGAAGTAAAAGAATGAAATTTGGTTTCCCATATTTCCCCATTTTGATATTTTTTCTCCCCATTGAAGTGTCAACATTTTCAATATTGTTGTTGGAGCCCAAAACTTAATAGGTCAATACATGCAGAAAAAATGTTTTGAAAAGAATACCAAAAATATGTACGATTTTTATCCCTTAAACGTTTGAATTTTTAAAAATTACCAAATTTATATATGTTACAAATTTATATTTGCCACGAATTTGTTTTAATATTTATTTCTATGTTAATTGGTTTAGAAGATAGATGGGGTGAGAAAGAAGAAGAAGAATTTCCAAAAGTACCAGAAATTTGTCTAATTATTTTTCTTATGAACAACGATAAGTATAGCATTTTTTTTTTTTTTTTTTGGTATCTATTTTAGTTTTGGAGATATGAGGTTACCGGTTTTACCCATTTTTACACTTTTTTACCCTCAAATCTTAATAAAATATATATTGTGCACTTCCGTAAGTAAAGTGTTCTTAACTCTTTTGCCTTTGCCGATTTATATTTACATTATATTTCATAATTTGATAAAATTTTTTTATTTTATTATTTATACATATCGCACTGGTACCTCTAAAGGGGGTTAACTCAAAAATTATAAATTTTCAGTAGAGACAAGAAACTGTTCTTTTTATGTACTCATATATAACAAAGGGGGATACAATTAATAAATTAAATTAAATTTTTTTTTTTTTGTTTTTTTTTTGACAAAATAGTTGAGAAAATGATGTAAGATCTTTACAGTGGGTAGAGAGACAACTGTTTATCGACTTCTTGCATAAAATGAATATTGAAAAATTTTTAATTGACTCTCTTTAGAGGAACCATTTTTAATTTAATTTTTCAGCCAACATTTTTTTCTTTACATAATATTTTTTTAGATTCAATTCTTGTTCACTGATTGTTTTATTCGAGAAATTTTTTTAAAAGTTTCCAGTTTTGGTGATTTTTTCAACGTTTTTTTAATAAGGTAATTTTTAACAATTGTCGCATTAAATTTGTTTCACTTGCTTAATTTTCTTCCACCTTCCACCTTGGCAAAATTTTTTTTTTTGTAAAATGCTTTTTTGGCTGCCTTCTACTCAATGCAAATGGATGAAACTTTGCAGGATGAAATGTAAGGGGGGCAGATTTTTTTTTGTTGTAAAATGGTTTTTTTAACCGCCTTTTACTCAAGGCAAATAATGTATGAAACTTTGCAGGCATTCATACTCCCGATGACAATACACGAATACATGGGCGTAGCCAGGATGAAATCTAGGGGGTGGGCAAAAAAAAATTTTTTTTAAATGCTTTTCTTTAGCAAAGCGGAGTTTTGGAACGGCAGAAAGACGGATGCTACCCTTAGTTCTGTCATGGGCTTCAACTATACACAAAATGGAAGGTTCGACTGTTGATCATTCTGTTATTGATTTGGGACCAAAAATATTTGCAGAAGGACAGGCTTACGTTTCATTGAGCCGTGTACGATCATTGGACGGCTTACGAATCGAAGCACTACAATGCGAAAAATTAACAGGGTCTAAACCGTGCAATATTAAAGCATTAGAAGAGATGGAGAGACTGCGAAGTTTATCATAACAGTAAATACTAATCCACAAGTGTAAAGTTTTATTATATGAATATAATTTTTTTTTTATTATATGAATATAAAATACAAAACATGTAAAAAAAATGTCTTATTTAGTATAGAAATTGTAATGTATTAAATGAAGCTATTCGTTACTAAAAAGTAAAAAATAAAATAAAAAAAAAAAAAATTTTAAGAAACGCTTTTCTCTACCTTAATATATTGATCAGTTGTGAACACAAAATGAATATGAATACTAAAAAAATCGACTAAAAGTCAAAAAATAAGAACATTTCAAACAACATCAACTTTAAAATCAAAGTGGAAAAAATCTCACACATCCCTTAAAGAAAAGCGTGGGGCGCCCATACCAACCTGAACTTAAAAAAACATGACTGCCGTGAGTACATTTTAATATTTCAGACCGAAAGAAATACAACCAATCATGTTTAAAGCTACGAATTTTCAATAATTGAGCATTTTGTTTCATAACAACGCGCCCCACGCTTTTCTTTAAGGGATGTATGAGATTTTTTCCACTTTGATTTAAAAGTTGATGTTGTTTGAAATGTTCTTATTTTTTTACTTTTAGTCGATTTTTTTAGTATTCATATTCATTTTGTGTTCACAACTGCTCAATATATTAAGGTAAAGAAAAACGTTTCTTGAAATTTTTTTTTTTATTTTATTTTTAAATAGAAACTTTTTTAATCTAAGCCCTTTTTCTTAAGTACTAATCTTAAATTTAAAATTTATTTTAATAGTCTAAACATTTTCCCGTATTTTTCTATTACATATAATTTCTCAGTAACAATCTGTACATATTTTTTAATTTGCGAATATGTATCCGCATCTTCCTGACCATAATCGTCATTTATATTTTCTTATTTTGTTTATACTTGAGCATTAAACTCATAATAATAAAAATAATCGTTATTCTTGCACCATTAAGTTGTAAGTATCTCAATAATAAAAACCAACAACAAAAGCATTCCAATTTTCACTGAGCAGAGCAGGGTATGATGAACAAAATGAAGCCCCAAAACAAGAACGACAAGGAGGTGCAAAACAGAAAAAGATTAAATGAACGTTAAAGTATTTATTCCATTATTTTGTAGTCAATACTGTGGTCCAAACACAGGAATCAGGTCCAAACATTTAACCAGACAAACAAGTTTGTATGTATTTATAATGGGATAATGTATGCGTGCATGAATGTACGTGCATATGGGTGTATCTGACATGTTATTCTTATAGTTACTGTCCGTTCATGTTATTGAAGCTTTTTTACCGCTATAAACGTGACTTTGTTGCTTTATTAATATGATAATAAAGATTGTTTAACACTTTTGACGTGTTGGTATTTATTATTAATAATAAAAACATGAGGCTTCTTTTACTTGACGTGTTTTTTATTTCTTTTTTTTCCATTCTTTGAACCAGTACTCTTAACACACATGCTCAAATAATACTTGATTGTGTACGTGTGTGTTTGTGAAGTAATGTATTTATTGGGTATATTAAATACAATATACAGTATAATAGCGGAATTTACGGTTTGCTGTTGTACCCTTGTATGCCTTGTAGGTCTTGTAAATCTTAATTTAAAACACGACAACAACAAAATGCATACATTTTAAATTTACTATGTTTACGCCATCTACAATATTTAAATTTCAAATGTATGCTTTTATTTGTTGTTATGACTTAAATTAAGATTTACCAGACCTACAAGATATACAAGGAATACAATAGCAAACCATGAATTCCGCTAATATATGTTTAAGTATGTGTTATTTTGTTGCTGATTTTGGTTGCCGTTATAAAAATAATGTTGTTTTTTTTTTGTTTTGTTGTTTACTGTTGACAAGTTTTTTAAGCATAAGTCAGCCACATATTCAACACAGATATTCGTTTTTTTTTCACTCACTTAAACCCTCAGTCACTTTAATATAATTCTTAGGGATCATTAACAGTAAGTATTTACATTGCAAGGGAATATATTTGAGTTTATATTGCAAATAAGTTTTTATTTATAATTTTAATAAATACACAGAAAAAAGTGTTTTATCAATTAAAAAATATGGTTTAAAATTTATTTAAATTTAATTTATGTGATAATTGAATCAAATATTTTTTTAAGTTGAAAGAAAATTAAAAATTTAATTTTGATTTAATTAATATTTTAGTTGTTTTGAAATAAGTTTTCAATTAATATTTTAATTAAATAACAAAAAATCTTAAGTGACTTTTTTCGTTTAAAATAAAATAATTTAAACATTTAGAATTGTTGCTAGGAATTGTCAATATTTATTTAAATAAATTAACACATTGTTGGAAATGGCAAAGTTTCTTGAATACTTTTTTAATTAACTGCCAGGCCCACAATGTCGACAAGAACATTTCTTTCGCATATTTTTATAGAAAACAATAATAAAAAACTGAAATTTGTTTTTGTTTTCAATATAAATATTCGAAAGAAATGTTCTTGTTGACATTGTGGGCCAGGCAGTAAATCTAAAAATGTCATTTATCGAAAATATTTTTTCAATATTTTAAAATTTTTGGTAATCAATATAATCATTTTGGTAATAGGTCAAAATCAACAATTTGTTTGCTTGATATTATGAATTTGGAACATATTTGGTGATCGGAGAAATTTAATGATTTTTTCTGTGTATTCCTACTCTAAAGAAAATCAGCTATAGTGTTAAAGTAATAAAATGTATGATACAAGAGTCTTTAATAAAATATATTTTGTCATAAGCAACCTGCTGCGGTGTGATATTGATACGGAGAGCAGGTCCCCATCCAGACTTGCAATTTTAATTCCAGCAATTCTTGAGTTTATTTTAAGAAGATTGGGCAGGGGTACAAAGTTTCATGTGATCTGCAATTTTGTTTTGTTTTATAATTCTCCCTTTTCAACTTGAAGTTGGTTGTAGGTGTATTTGTATTTATATATAAAATCTGAAAAGGTGTAGAGAAAAGACATTTCACAAAAGACAATTGCAGGGCATAAATACAAATGCAGAATTTCAGAAAATTGCAGCAACTTAAGTTGTAAGTCAGGACAGTTAGTTAAAACCTTTTTTAGGCAAAAAAACTACCAACAAGTTTTCTTCAATTACTATTGGAATTGCGAACCAATTAAGTGCTTCCAAACGTACCTTCTATATAACAGGGCAAAAGCACGTGAAATCAGCTAGAAAGCCTCTCTCAAAAAACGCAGCACCAAAAAATTCATGTATCAACTTAGACCAGTCAAACAGGGAAGAACAAAATGTGAGATTTTTATAAAACTCGTATTCGCAATTGGTTGACTTGTGTTAATAGATCCCCTTGTCAAACGTATTTTGTAGTTGCATCGCAGATGGAAAAAGTCTAGGGAAAAATATCGGCAATGTCTATAATTTTCTTCAATTGTTTAACAAATTCCGGTGGCATGTTATAATGTCTAGTGACACAGTGTCCATGGAAGTTATAACGCTCCAAAAAGTGTCATAGTGTCCATGGACACTGTGAAGGCCGGCTGTACAGAGAAGCTTTAGTTAGCGATGCTGGTATTTGTTATACCATCAAGGTAAAAAAATACTTGCGCCAGGCCGAAGGCCTGCAATGCAGATACACTTAAGTTACCGAAGCCGGTACTTGTTATACCAAAGAACCGAAGATCCTTGCACCCAAAAGCGTTTTCGTTATAAATTTAATATAAAATATTAATTTTCAAAGTGTGTTAATGCCCACGGACATTATGATATTTTCCAATGTGTCGCAATATCCATGGACACTATGACACTGGCTGAACGTTATGACATGCCACGTAAATTCCTTCAATATAGCTTTTTAACCTTTACAACTTTTTTTCATTTCTGACGTCGCACTTTTACTATTTTTAAATGCTTGAAACTTTAAATACATTTACTTGTCACTCACATCAATATAAATTCATTAAATACAAAATGCTATTGCAAGTCTAAACTGCTGAACTATCATGAAAATATATTATGGGCGAAAAATTCATTTTCACATTATGAAATTGAGCTTTAAATGGCTTATGAATGCGTATGCAGTTTCAGTTCGCAAATCCTTTAAACGCAAGCCAAAAATAGCTGCAGTCACTCATACAATGCAGACTAAACCTAATACGTATTTAGACAAACACTGAAATAAAATCAAGATAGAGGGGAATAAAATATGGCCTTGAGTTTGAAGGCCTTTCTAAGTGTCTTTACTTCGTAATGCAAAAGATTTATTTATAATCTCCCTTTTGTATCTTTGAAATTTGATTTCTAAAATATATTTCAATTATTTTATAATATAATTTTTTTTCTTTAAGCGGCCCTTCTGAAATCCCTCAATTCTTTCGAATTAAATATCCCCATTTTAACATTTCACCCATCATTTACCTTTAGAAACTTGCTCGGAAATATATTTTCTCAATATACCCTGCCAGAAATTTGTGCCAATTGTTCCTAAGGCACAATTGTTCCTAAGGCATTTACCACTGAACAAAATTTTCTTCTATCTTTATATATATAACTGAAAAATGTTTTTCTGTTGGCCTATAGACTCCTAAACTACTGAACCGATTTTCCTAAAATTTTTCAGTAACATCATTTGACAATAAAATAGGCCACTTAGTTTTTCGATATGGGCCGGGGAAGTGGTACCCTCCATAGGATGCCAAAATTAAGTATCGCATATCTTAAGAGCTGCTGCATGCATTTTGTTCAACTTTTTGTAGTAGGATCTTCTGAGTCCCGAAATTGGAATAAGAAAGCAGCAGGGGAAGCGCTACCCCCATAGGACGCCAATGTTTAATATTGCATATATTTAGAATGTCACTCTTATGAAAAACTACTCCTTTTAAAATATAAAGAAAGGGATAAAAATATAAAGGCGAAGGGGGAGCAATACCCCCATAGCAAGCATATATTAAATATTGCGTTACTGGAAAACTACAGCGAGAGTCTTCAAACGTGGTTAAAGCCACTATTATACTAAAATATAAATTTCAAAATAAAAATGGGCCGGGTAGACGAAGGGAAAACAATACCCCCAATAGAATGAAAATATTAAATACTTCATATCTGAAGACAAAAGTCTTCAAGCCTTGTAGGACCCCCCAGGTAGACTACGACCCACTCTTATGGTAGAATACATTTTTGCAAATAAAAATATAATGTATAAATGACAAAGCATGTGCTTGTTTGTTCTCTACAGACTCCTAAGCTACTGAGCCGATTTTCCTGAAATTTTCACAGTAATTTCCTGATTACTCGGCGCTTAACAAAGGCTATTAATAATTTTTTTATTTTCAAGTAGACGTGGCACCAACCATATATCTGTAGGACGGTTACAGTAAGAGTTTTCGAATATGAAACAAATAATATTTTTTATCAATACACGACATCTGCCAAGAAGTGAGGTGGATTAGACAACCTGTCGTGGCACCTCCAATACAATGGCAATGGTGATTTCTACGTATTGGGAGCAGGGACCGAAAATAACAGTTATTTTAAAATTTTAAAACAAAAAAAGCATATAGAAGTAAATACTGGCAAACTGATTCAAGTATACCATATTGATCCTTATGAACTTTTTTTTGAACAAAAATAACAGCTATTTTTTGATTTTTATTTTTTCGAGCGAAAATAAAAGTTGTTCTTTAAAGAAATATACGTGTTATAATTATTGAGTTGTCTTTAAATATTTATTTAAATGTGTGATCATCATTGGGATATCTAATGCGCATTAAAATGAATATTTAAAGTCAACTAAATATTTATAATACGTTAATTTCTTTTAAGAATAACTGTTATTTTTCTCGAAACAATAAAAATCATAAAATAACTGTTATTTTTGATGGAAAAAATAAAAATCAAAAACCAACTGTTATTTTTGTTCAAAAAAATAAAAATCAAAAAATAACGGTTATTTTTTTTTTTTTCAAAAAAATAAAAATCAAAAAATAACTATTATTATTGTTCAAGAAAATAAAAATCAAAAAATAACTGTTATTTTTGATCGAAAAAATAAAAATCAAGATATAACTGTTATTTTTGTTCAAAAAAATAAAAATCAAAAAATAACTGTTATTTTTGTTCAAAAAAATAAAAATAAAAAAATAACTGTTATCATCTAACTTTTATGAAAAAAGGAATAGCTATTACACGAGATCTGTTTTAAAAAAATTAAAAAGCTTGCCAATTCACTTCACTTTCGTATAATAAATTGGCTATCAGAGGTACAAGCATCGTCCTCAATAGCGTATAATCTTATAAAAATAATATTTGGATTTTCATTGAAGGTGCACAGAAAAAAGTGTTTTATCAATTAAAAAAATGGCTTAAAAAGCATTTAAATTTAATTAATGTGATAATTGAATCAATTATTTTTTTAGTTGAAATATAATTAATAAATTTTCAATTAAAATTTTAATTAAATAACAAAAAATCTTAATCAACTTTTTTAGTTTAAAATAAAATAATTTAAACATGTAGAATTGTTGTTGGGAATTGTCAATATTTAATTAAATAAATTAACACATTGTTTGAATGGCAATGTTTTCTGATCACTTTTTTAATTAAAATTAAAAATATCATATATTGAAAATTTTTTTTCAAAATTTTAAAATTTTTAGTAATCAATACAATCATTTTGGTAATAGGTGCAAAATCAACAAATTGTTTGCTTGATATTATGAATTTGGTATAAATTTGGTGATTGGAGAAAATTAATAATTTTTTCTGTGTGAATACAAATTAAGCCTACCTTTACTATTTTGTAAGTATCAATCCATTTTCAAACTCAAATATAAAGTTATTTCTTCTTGTAGCTTTGGTTAAAAAAACCGTTGAAATTTTTTTTCTTTTATTTGGATTCTTATTTGAATTTGAATTCTTTTATTTTTTATAGGTGAATATTTTTAAAATTATAATGTGTGTAATAGGTAAGACACAAATTACAAACACGACACATAATATTGAATTAATATAACCCTTTTTCCTGAAGAATAAGCGCTGAATTAATAACAGATTTCTCTTTTTAATGTAACAAGTATTCCAATGTTACCCAAAATATTAAGTTATATAAAACAAACGAAAAGCTAACGCGTTTTAAGTGTTTATCAAAAAAGCGGCATTTTTTTGCAAAAATCGGTAAATCGTTACTTTGATAATTTAGAGGCAAAAAATTGGACAAATGCCGATAAATCGACAAATATGGCAAACCTGGACATGTGACTGGATCTTGTGCAGGTTGTTGCTGATTCTCTCTAATTTAGTTTTTTTATGTTAAGGGTGTTTATCATATTAACATGGTTCACTCGGGACAATATTTGCGACAGGTTTTATTTTAACCGAAATTTAATGTGTGCATTGGTTGGTTGTTTCAGTGACCTGTTACAAAGTGTCAAAAATGTGGCAATTAATGCCCTTCATGTAAAGTGTCAGAATAAGAACCACTTTGTAACTGTCACGGGACAAGTTTGTTGTTATTTTACTTTCCGCTAGGGTAATTTGACAGATGTAAGTCTACAAATTGCTCTATTAAAATATTAAGGCAATTCTGCCGATTTCCACTAAAAACGATGACCAACACTTGTAAGTATTGAAATACAGGTATGCAACAGACATGGCCTTAAAGCGAGATTTACTTCTTTTTTTTTGCTGCCATAAGCTAGATTTTGGCCGACAATATGACATTTTTATTTCGCGCATAATATGACATTCACTTTAACACACCCAAAGGATTACACAAATACACACATACATACACTTGTTGCAAAACAAAAGCCGGAGGCAAAATATCAGTTGTGTGTTAGGAGACTAAATCTAACCAAAGCCATATATCAATCAATGGATTTGCCACTGTTAGAAAATGTTTATGTATGTCTGCAAATATTAACAATACTGCGAAAAATATGTTAAATGTAAAACAAAAAATGTTCAAACAAACTTAAATCCAAACAGTTTTTTTTAAGAAAAATAGCAATTTCTTAATAAACTGTAATTCTTATTTGGCTGAGGTTCTCTTTTAGTAAATTGGCAAAATGACCTTTATTGGTGCTTTAATTTTTCTATTTAGATTGTTTTTTTTTTAACCATTTTTTGTTGCTTTCATTTTTCTTTTTAAAACTAAATTTGCTTGTCTCGTACGTGCTGTGTATAAAAAAACATTCATCAAAAACACAAATACAAAAACCCCGGAACAACAACATTAAAAAGATTTAAAAAAATATTCCAAAAAAGTTTTACAATAACTTTTTCGTTCGTGTGTGTTGATTAGGTTCCGTCAAAGTTTCGAAAACGTAAGAGGAGCAGTTACCCAGTCAGGTTGGTAAGATGGCTAAATTTTACATTTTACTTGTTTTGCAAATTTTTTTTTTCTTCTTTACACAGTGAATTTTAGGCTACAGTGTCCTGGCTGTTAAAACTAACTAGAGCTTATCCCAATTTTTTGTGCTTAGCAAAAAAAAAAAAAAAATACCGTCACGTAGATTATAAAGTTGTTGGTGTCGTTTTTGTGTTTTTTTTTTTTGTCAACTTTGCTGAATGTTTAAGGAGTTTTTTCCTCGGCTTTTTGAGCAAAAAAGAAAGAAAGTTTTCTTTCGTTGTTCTTTGTGAATGGCTTCTTGTGTTTTTTTTTTTTTTTTTTTTTTTTTTTTTTTTTTTTTTGTAGGCAGTAAACTTGACAAATTTGAGATTATACAGGGTATTTCTCATGTTCGTATTTTAAGAAGTAGCTAAGAGTTATAAAAAACATTTATTGATTTGATTAAAGAAAACGAGTTTATGTATTTTGTAAGGTGACTGCTTCATAAATTTATTAAACATAAATAAAAAATTTTAACTGTTCCAGATTTAAAAGAATTCCCCAATTATCTTAAATAATATGGTTTCATTTTTGATAAAAAGTCTTTTTTTCTGCATAATAGTAGTAACTTTTGTATATATTACTCTTTTTAAAGAAGTATATTTTTTTTTTGTAACCTTTCTCAAAAAAATATTTCAAAAAGGATTTTTGTTAAAATATATCTTTGTGTACTTTTATAGAAAAAGGTACTTTTATATAAAAAGGTACTTTTATATAAAAAGGTAATTTTATATAAAAAGGTCTTTTATATAAAACGTTTATATAAAAAGGTCTTTTATATAAAATGGTACTTTTATATAAAAAGGTACTTTTATATAAAAAGGTACTTTTATATAAGAAGGTACTTTTATATAAAAAGGTACTTTTTTATAAAAAGGTACTTTTTAGTAAAAAGGTACTTTTCTATAAAAAGTTACTTTTATATAAAAAGGTACTTTTATATAAAAAGGTACTTTTATATAAAAAGGTACTTTTATATAAAAAGGTACTTTTATATAAAAAGGTACTTTTATATAAAAAGGTACTTTTATATAAAAAGGTACTTTTATATAAAAAGGTACTTTTATATAAAAAGGTACTTTTATATAAAAAGGTACTTTTATATAAAAAGGTACTTTTGTATTAAAATATATTAAAATATACTTTTGTATAAAGATATACTTTTTATGGAGAAATATTTCTCTATGTAGAGATACAGAAAATTTTTTAAATATACATACATACATACATATGTATATGATATTATGGGGCATTATTTGTGAAGCGGACAGCCCAATAAAAAAATGTTTGTTGGAATTCCTTTATATTTGGCTTACCTATAGTTATAGTAGACATGAATAAGTGTGGGAAATATTTTTTTTATTTCTATGATGTTTGTTTGTCGAGTTACGGGGTGGTAAAATGTTCCCGTTTTCAAAACAAAAATGTTTTTTTAATTATTTTCGAACCAAAAATTAATCAAAAAAAAAAAAAAACGTTAAGAGATTCTTATAGAAAATTGTATGATCTTTAAATAAAAAAAAAATTAATTTGGATAAAAAAAATTTTTCATCTGCAAAACCGGAAATGCCAAATTTAAATCAAAAGTTTTCTAACTTAGTCCTAATTAATTTTGGTCATTTCAGGTTTTGATGTGTTAGGAATATTCATAAATTAGCATAACTTTCAAACTTATGCAGAGCACATAATAAAAGTTTTACAATATAATAAGTACGCCGCAGGCTAATTTCGCTAAAAAGAAAATTATAAAATTATGTAGGTCGATGTTAGAAAAAAAAGGTTTCCTTATTATCTGGCCTAAGCAACCAGTGAAATGTGCATAGAAACAAGCTTTCCCTTAACAATAAATTTCAGTGTATTTATCAAAAATAAAAATTTGGAATTTAACACGTCAAACGAATCTTATTAATAATTTTGTATTCCCAAAAATAAGTTTGAGAAAAATTAAAATTTAAACTCGTTCTTTCCTGTTTTTTTCGGTACAACATTGCAATAACCACATGTACGAAAAGAACTTTGCATGACTTTTAAACTAATAGATGTCCCACAATAAAACTTTTACAATATAATAAGGACACTATAGGCTAATTTCGGTTAAAAAAAAATTTGGACTAACTTAGAAAAATTTTGATTTAAATTGGTCATTCCCGGTTTTGCAGGTGAAAAATTTTTTTTTTTTTTTGGAAATTAATATTTTTATTTAAAGATCAATCGATTTTTTTATAAGAGTCACTAACATTTTTTTTTTTGTTTGATTATTTTTTGGTTCCAAAACACTTTACCAACCCGTAATATTTCGCACACTTATTCATATCTACTAGAACTATAGTTATGCCAAATATAAAGGAATTTAAACAAACATTTTTTATTGGGTTGTCCGCTTCACAAATAATGCCCCAAATATTTAATAATTATTAAATTTATAGTGAATAAGACATAAATTTATATACATATATCTAAATTATGTACGTTTATGTTTATAAAAATATGTCTATAAAAATATATATATATATTTGTATATGCAAAAATTAGTTATCTAAAATAAATTTTTTAAATTTATATAAAAATTTGTTAATTATGAATTAAAAATTTATGAAATTGTTTATTTTTTTTTTAATAAAAACATTCTTTTCGCTTATAAGGATATTTTTATTAAAATTATTCTTTTCTCTTTTTGTTAAACTGTTCAGTTCTAATAAAGGCCTTTTTTTATAGAAATCTTTTGTTTTTTTGAAAAAACTTGTTTTGAAATGGATGCCATTTTAATACAAGGTAAATGTTGTGACATAATACTTTTTTGTAAACACGCAATACAATTTTTAAGAAACCTTTTTTTAAACGCACTTTTAAGTAAAACTACCTTCTACTTAAAAGAGTTTTTTTAATTGTTTATTTTGTATAAGTGCTTCTTTTTTTATTTATATAGGCATTTCCTGGGGTCACGAAATTCAGTTCGTATGCTTTTGATGTACAAATAATATAGAACACAAAACTTTTCCTAGCACATTTTTGCGATCCGATAGCATTTTGGTAGCTCTATGTTGAATGCAAAAGATGGGTTTTATCGAGTTTGAGTTTTTATAATGATAGTTATAAGCATGTAGTCGCGAACGTACGCAAAATATAAGTCGACTTTGGCTGACAGTAGTGCAATGTAAAAATCTGCAAAATCGGACGGAATATTCAAAAGTGATTAATTTATTTTTAAAGTGAATGAATGTAGGTCTCTATCCATTATTTACACAATAAAATATCTCTATTGGTTTTTGTTTAATTGGCTTAAGTTCCGGTCGCGAACGTACGATTTTTCCATATGTTTTAACCGTTAATTAACCGTTTATCGAACTTTTTTTGTTCTCCTTACACTTTTCACTTCTTAATTTATTATACGAGTAATAGAGAGATTTTAAAGAAAGAGTGACACATAACAAAGTTTTTTGCATATAAAATAAATAAATATAAAAATGTCTCTTCCAGTTTCCAGCCCAATTTCCTCAAGAATTGCTGAGATATCATAGCTTATCATATATACTATTCTATTATAAAAACATAGACTTTTTTATAATTATAAACAATAAAACACGATGATTATCAACATTTTATTTTTCCATCCTGGTTGACCATTACTCAATATTAGAAGCATATACTATACAACTCTAACCAGCGAATTCTACAACGACACAAGATTTCTTCAAGTTGTTGATCATTCATATAATACAAGACATCGATCACAAGGTAAATTCAAGGTGCCAAGTTTTCTCAACGATTACGGTAAAAACACTTTATTAGTAACCCTACCAACAATATTTAATAAATTACCTGTAGAAATCATAAACACGAAAAATAAATTTAAAAGAAAAAAACTTATAAAACAATTTTTCATAAGTTCACAATGAATTAAAATTTTAATATAAAAGTAAAATGCAATGAATTTTAAAAAAACATATTTATATAATATACATAGTTTAATAGTTTTTTTATTTCCTGCAGACAAGCCGTATGGCTTTGCGGGGTAGTATAAGAAAATTTTTGTAAAATTTTTATAAATCAATAAAATTGAATTGGAAAAAAAAAATTTGAAGGAAATGCCCATATACATTTGTACTCTAGATCAGTACTTTTCTTGCGGCCCAAACTCACGTTTATCTAAACACCGGGTCAATATAAAGTGTTGATATGAACCTGCTTGTACTTCCACACTTTTTCTACTCAATCACATAAAAATATTATCAAAGTGATTTTAGTTGGCTGGCTGAAACAATGTAGAGCGAAAATTGGATAAGAAAAACATCAGATATCTTTTTGTCTTGCTTAAATTTGAAAAATGTTTAAACCATAATTTTTTTATCCAATTTATCGCCTAACTGGCATCAGCTGAAATATTTATTTCAGCAAAATCCCTTTACACGTAACAAAACTTGGATAAAATAAATCGTTTACTTATGCCCGTAATTTCTACAAATAGATCTATGGTGTAAGGAATTTTTCATAATTTTAACACGTAAGTCTTACTTACTGGTTAAACTGTAGTGTATTTTACACCATCGATTTTTGACAGTTCATTAAAAAAATTAATAAAAATACAAATGTTGCCATATTTTAAAAGAAAACTTAAAGGAAAAAACACGTAGGCAAAATTACCGTTGAAATGTCCCAACTAGTTTTATGGGATAGGTAAAGATAACTGTAAGGTACAAACACGGCCAGATACCTCTTGGTAGACCTTACGGGCATTAAATGGGTTAAATAGCCGGATTATATTTTATAGTCCCAATACAAATGTCCTGCTGAATTAAAGTTTTGAACTAGGGGAAAGAAATGTACTTAGTACTAAAGATGAGCGGGGTCAATCCATCAATTCCATGCCTCCACTAAAACTCTACTTCTTAAGCTGGCCCACATAATAATAATCTCTAGAAATAGACATTTTATCATTAAAGGGCCCACATTAGATAAGATAGGTGTAGGTTTTTCTCATTTACTCTGCACAGAAAAGGTTTTTTGGAGAATAGGTGGGCTTACCGTTCATTAATTTCACCTGGCTCCTATACCTCTAATCCCAAATAACAATAAAGAGAAGTACAAAAATTATTTTGACTCAAATATTTATTTACATTAAGGGTGTTCATGATATCGCTTAAAAGCCTCGCAGTTTGTGCAAACTGTGCATTTTTACGCCCTCGCAAATGAATTGTCTTCACTTGTTTTCACTTGTAAACTTGAGCTGTTTAATTATGCATTTTACAAACAGTTTTTTTATTGCTTATCGTCGTTTTCAATGAAAAATTCAAGCGTTTATAACTCACAAACAATAAATTTTTGCAATTATTTGAGCAAATAAGTCTTTTGGCGTTCTTTATGCATTTTTAAAAACAACTTTCACATTTTAATCACAAATTTCAACTTATATTTTGATTTTACATTTAAATTTTTTTTTTTTTTTTGTTTTTAATTGGCATTTCTTGCAAAATGACATTTCCTGTTTAAAATTACACAAAAAAGGGTCTTCATGTAATGAGTCTCGCAAGTTTGCCCATTTGTACAAATTGCAATTTTAAGCGATATCATGACTATGTTCACAGAAAAACTTCACCAAAAATGTTGCCCCAATTTAAGCATTAATCAAAAATAAAATCAGTTTTAATTAAAAAATTAATCAAATGAATTAAACGTTTAATCAGGTGAATTAAACGTTTTATTAAGTGAATTAAAAGTTTAATTGGTACTTTTAATTTGCAGCAGTAAATAAATTACGTTTAATTAAATGATTAAACTTTTAATTAAATCTGATTTGATTTTTTAATAAAGGCTTTAATTGCGGCAACATTTTTTTCTATTTTTTTTTTATATTTGTATTCATTTATTATATCGCCTTTACCCACACAAATGTACTATTGAAAAGAAAGATATCGACCCCTAATAAACTCTAAAGTTCTACCTTTTCAAAAAAACGATGACATTTCGGTACTTTTTAAAAAACTGTTATATACCTGCAAGTATCAAAATTATAATGGAATTAGAAATACTGTTAAAGTGTTTTGAGCAAACAAAAAAAATAACAAAAATTAAATTTTATACCTTCATTTGCTGCTCAAACAAACAGTTCTAATTATTGTGCACAAACCACGGTAAGAAAAAAAAAATTCTTATTTCTGGTCTTTCAAAACCAAATGTTATATTCATGAAAAAAAGTAGCAAAAGCAAAAAAAACCCAAAAAGAAAAATCAACGCTCATTTAGAAAACAAAAGTTTGCATTGGTTTCTTTCCTACTTACAACACCAGACAACCAGTCGTAGTCGTGGAAAAACAATAAAATAAAAACAGTATTTCAAGTGGAAAATTACTTTCACAGCTTTATGATGCGGAAATTATATGAAAAGTCATGACGCAACCACAAAAAAACTTGCACACTCATTCTTCTTATACGGGTACACTCGCAGCAGAAGTAGAAAAAAAAATATGAATACGCCAACCTCCATGTCAAAAAGGAAAAGAAACAAAAACAATTCAGTAAAACAAAAAAAGCACCAAGAACAGGCCAAAGCCAAAAACCACATTCTTAATATAACAAACAAACAATTTCTGGCTCACACTCCCTAATAAATCCCTAAATGTATACCCTACAAAAGTAACAAACATAAAAGAAAACACTCTGAGTCTCTTCTAATAATTTTCAACTTTATGTTCATTCAATGTTTTACAAAGTGTGTGTGGAGGGTGTGTGTGGAGGGTGTGCATGAGTTTGTTTACGAATAAACATGTTTTCACTATTGTATAACGAAATTGGAAAGAAGACTTTCCAGTTTTGTCTCGCAATTCAAAGAATTTTATGTTTTAAAAAAATGTTATAGCATAGAAATTTTTAATTAGTAACATTATTAAATGAATAACGTAAAGAGCGAGAAAAACTTTTTTGAAAATGTAAAACATGAAGGACCAATGTCTTTTTAAATTTTATTTGGATTGCATTTTTCCGCTAATGACGTTTGAACAAGAGATTTAAATTATTTTATTTAAATATAAATCTGTTTTGTTCATCGTTGTTGCCTGTAAAAAACGACTAAATGGGAAAAATGTAAATAAATGTACAAAGTATTTTTTTTTTTTTTTTTTTTTTTTGATGAAAAGGACATGTTAAGATGCCAAGGCAAGACAACCTGTGAGCAATTGCAGTTTGAATAACAAACAAAAAAGTGAAAGCTAACTTGTTATGACGTTTACATTTACATAAAAGACATTGTTGTCCTTGTTCTAGACTTAAAAGTTATTTCATTGGTTTGGTTTTTTTTTTTGTTTTGTCCTCCTTTTATGCCTCTCCAATTTCAGGGCAGACAAAACAAACTTGTTTTAGTCATTATCACCACTAGTGCGCAGAGAAACATACAGTGAAACTAAAAAGGAAAATAGGAGATGAATTTAAAGCTGAGATCGGCCAACACATAAATATAAATGAGAATATAAATCAATATGAGCAGTGTTGCCAGAGGACTTATATTATATTACGAAAATAGTAAAAAAATTCTTAAAACACATGCTATGAAATAAAATCTTTTAAACCAACGTTCTCAAATAGGGGTCCTCATGCTTGGATTCCTCAACAGATAATGTATTATGTAATTTAACAAGCAAATATAAGAACATTACTAAATGGCAACAGAGAATGCAAGCAGCAAGCAATAACACGAACATGCCTTAAAAAATATTTGAGCCCACTTAAGTGTAGAATAAAAATAGACAGAAAGCTAGCCGCTAAAAACTATCGATGACGTGGCGGTGGCAGTCATGGATAAATACCTGGACACATTGTCCCGTTCCTGGAGTATTTCCTGTGTATTTGGTGTCAATCCACAGAAGACTGAGTTGGTAGTCTTCACCAGTAAGTACAAGGTTGTGTAACGCAGTTTACTTTCCCAGCTGAGGTATGACTCAGTCTGTCCAGGGTCAATTCGAAGGTCTGCTTCCTTTGAAATGAAACACGGGATGTTTTCGTGTATGTTCGCTTACAATAATTTAACAAAGCTTTTATTTACGAAATCTTAATCTACGTTAGATACTTATAACTACAACGGTCCTCTGGTGACTGGACGCAGCTGCCGGCGGGAACGAATACGGGAACGGCTGGTCGGGTGACGTTTACGGGCCGGACGGCGGATGCGGCTAACGTGCGGGGTTCAGGTTGCAGCACAGGAACTTATCTGGTAAAGAGAGTGCTAAGCAGTCGGTTTTGATTATTATATATGGGTCAAGCTACGGGGCTGGTGAGTCGGCTGCCAACGGAATGTGGAGGCGCTGGCGGTCGGCTCAGTACGACTAACTACGGTTACGAATACCAGCGAAATGCGGGAGCGCTGGCGTTCGGTAAGAATACGTCAAATACTTCGGACACCAAGAAAATTCGGGAGGCTTGGCGTTTCGCTAACTACTTCGGACACCACGAGAATTCGGAGGCCGTGGCATTCGGCTAATTACTTCGTAAATACCTCGGACACCAAGAGAATTCGGGAGCCTTGGCTTTCGGCTAACTACTTCGTAAATACTCCGGACACCAAAAGAATTCGGGAGCCTTGGCGTTCGACTACCTACTTCGGACACCACGAGAATTCGGAGGCCGTGGCGTTCGGCTAACTACGGTTTATAAATAAATACTTCGGACACTAGAAGAATTCGGGAGCTCTAGTGTTCGTCTAGATACGGCAAACTACTTGTTAATACTAACTACCAAGAGCATATACTGGGGTTAAGGGCAATATCTACTCTGTTGGCTCTGAACAAACTTTGACTACTTTTGACT
This sequence comes from Pollenia amentaria, assembly GCA_943735925.1. NCBI lineage: Eukaryota > Metazoa > Arthropoda > Insecta > Diptera > Polleniidae > Pollenia > Pollenia amentaria. Next base: position 241,615,798 of record OX031007.1, on the reverse strand, counting down.
AGTAAGAAATAAGCAAACAGTAGGGGTATTCATGATGGTAAGCAAAATAGTAAGGGCGTTCACAGTGTAAGGACAGGTCAATAATATTAAAGCTATCTATATATGTAGGTTAGGTTTGTAACGTCACGTTACAATTGGTAGCTTTAGGTTAGGTAGTTTAGGTAGCTTTAGGTAACTGAATATCTCGGATAGTGCTAAATACCTGGGCGGGATTCTCGATAGTAAACTATCTTGGGAACTCAACGTTCGTTGGGCCGTTGTGGCCATATGCATCTGTAGGAAATCTGTGGGCAGGAACTGGGGCCTTGACCCCAGCGGCTTTGAATTTATCTTACTTAAAACCGATCCTCTTAAATGGGGTCATAGTGTCGTGGCCTGCCTGAGGAAGGCGCCGGTACTGCAGGATGCTTGAGAAAGTATATAGGTTGGTAACGTTGATGATCATGGGATCAGTTCGGTCGACACCGAGGAATGCACTGTTTATACTGAACTGGCTGCCAGTTGACATCTTGGCCGAAGATTTGGCCCTTATTTCCGCTACTTGGCTCGCGGCGGTGGGCCTTTGGTCTACGCGGGACTAGGGTCATGCCAGGGTCACGCTGCGTGCATCGCATGACCTGAACTCATTTCGGTGCTTTGTTCACAGTTCATCTTGGCAATGGTGATGGGCTGCTTGGTTACACGCGACCTCTGGAACCATCCCTAAGGGTCTTCACTAATGATTTTAGGATGGGAATTAGAGTAGGCAGAGGTTTCTTCATCGAGGAATTGGGCTTAAGGGTACTGCAGGCGGAAATCAACTGGCTGAGTTACTATCGTATATCGATGCATGTAATTATATTTTTGGACAGCGAGGCTGCTTATGCAGTTCTGGCCGGTGTCTTCACGACATCTATGTTGACAGTGGAATGCCGGATGTCTCTAAATGAGATCGGGGAACATTCCAGGGTAACGCCGGCATGGGTACCAGGACACAGTGAATGCCCTGGCAACGAAATTGAAGACGGCCTGGCCAACCAGGGCTGTCTCCTGGACGACATGTTCATCGACGGCAAGGACTTTATGGCCTGCCTATGACGCGGCGAGAACACGCGTGCTACTTGGTATCGGTAGGGACCAGATAAGGATGGTGATATCAGTCATAACGGGTCACTGGGTGATAGGGACTCATGTGGGGAGAATGGGTCTTGACTAAAATGTCTACTGCAGGAGTTGTCATGATAAAGAGGAGGAGGAGACGGTGTTTCACTTTCTCTGCCAATGCCCCGGTCTCGGGCTATAAGGTTTAGACATTTTGGGAGACCGGAATTGCCATGTGTGGACGATATGTTTAATATGGGTTTGATATCGATATCTCTCTCTCTTCTGCTGAGAGTCGGGATGGTTCGAGGCTGCAGTGACTTCTGGGGTATAGTCTGGTGAATACTGACTGACTCTTGTCACCGCCACAAGGACCCAAGTGAGCCGTCCTTGTGTCGTCTGCCCATTGAACCTAACCTAACATAATATTTGTTATCAATAACATATTTTTATTAATAACTTTCCAGTGAATATAAATCGCATTTGGATTTTTTTTCCAAATTTGATCATATGAAGATCCAATATAAGAACCACAAGACATATTTTAAAAGATTCCTAGAAATTTCAACTACTGCGATTTTTTAATTAACCAACTATTCTTAGTGATTTCTTTTTAGAATTTTGTAATCGGACTTAAATAGTTAAAATTCTTCTATATTTTAATGCGTATGGTCCCACTGCCCCCTCTGGTCTTGTTAATGTTGTCTAACATGTTGTTCTAGGACTCTAACAAGTACCATTCAGTAGACAGTTTTCTCTTTACCAGCACGTGGTAGACTTTCAAATAAAAAAAACAAAAGAAGGTATAAGCGAAAAAACTAGGAAAACTACTATCGAGTAGAGTCTGCATAGTTTTATTTAAAAGTTACCGTATACGTACCAAATGACTGGTTGTTCATGTAGATTTTGGTGTATGTGTTTAATTCAATGATAAGTCTTATTTATCTATTCTGTGGCGTTACTCGTCTACAATACTTGCACTGACATTTTTGTATTGCAATTACATGCCATACCAAATTGAGAGAATATGTATGAAACATGTTCAAGTATCCAGAGCCTAGACTTATTGTTTGAAGAGTTTTAAAAGGACGAGTGTAGTTGTTGCTCTTATTGTGTACGTTTCAGATGTTGCTGGCATTGTTGCTTCAGTAGTATACGTTTTACAGCCTTTTTGCTTGTTTAAGGTCTTAGGCTTCGGTTTTTGTGTTATACTTTTAAATAACCTTCAATGTAGGGGCTAAAGCCATGAAAGGAATTCAATTTAAATGCTAACTTAAGAAAAGCCAACAGTTAAGAAAGTATAGTCGGTCAAGCCACACCATATGCTACCCTCCACCTCAGAACTTAGAGAAAAATCGACGGTGTACCCTATTCGGGACCCATGGGCAATCTTGGACCCTCCAGATCAAAATTATATTGTGTGGTCAATATTCATGAAAAAGTCCTTTGTGCCGACTAGTTTTCAAATATCTTCATCTCTATGAAATGTTTTTGTGCATAGGGACTGTCGCCAAATTTTATGTCAATACTATTTAGCATTTATTATAATTTAATGCATCAAAAGTTATTTTCGGTATGAGTATTTTTATGGGAGTTATGATCAAATATGGATTGATTCCAATAAAAGTAAGCAATAAAAAAAGACTAAATAAAATAGGACTAAATTTAATCTATATAGCAACATAATAAGCTGGTTTTTGGTCACAAAGACTATATTTCGAAAAGAGGCTTGCATGGGGGCAATGTGATATAAGGGAACAATTTTAACCATTTTCAATAGGGATGGCCCTTGTGACAATAAGAACCTACTTATGTACCAAATTTGATCAAATTATCCAAATTGCGCACAATGTTTTCATGGATAGCCAACCGGACGGACGGACATTATTAGATCGATTCAAAAAGAGGTTCTGAGTCGATCGATATACTAACGAGTATGTCTAGCACCAATATTTTATAGTGTTACCAAGATTAGCACAGGCGGATAATACCCCCTCTACGATAACATGAAATAAAATGCTTAACAATAAAATGGTATAACAAGAAATAAAATGTTTTTAAAATTTTTTGAACTAAATTTTTGTTAAAAATAAATTTAAATCTATTTTAATATTTTAACTTAAAGATTCAATTTAGAGCTTTCTAAATTCGACCATTCTTGTAAATTCCCAACAGATTTATATTTACACGTTAATCACATCCACCACAGCTTTCTTTAATCTGAAGCAACACTACGACGAACAAAAAAGAATACCACAAATCTATTTTGCACTTGAAATCTGATCATTTCAAATATAATGAAATTTCTTAATTGAAGTTGTTTTCCATAAAACTGCAAAAAAAGCAGCAACAGTAAAAATACTACAACAAGTTTTCACTTACATTTGTCTAAGCACTACATTTGAGGCGTGAAGTAATTCCATGGATTCTAAGACGCCGTTTTCGTATATTTTTTCAATTCTGTTGTAAAAATTTAACGCGTTTAATTTCTTCGAAAACTTTTAAGTCGTAATTTGGTTGTTTATGTTTAAGTGGATGAATGAATGAGTAAAATATATTCGGTTGTGAAGCCCAAAAAAAAGATTTTATTGCTTCCGAAACTACTCAGTAGCAAAATAAAGTTTTTAAAAGTTTGGTGAAACTTGAAAAAGTTCGAAAGCATTAAGTCGAGCAACAATTGCTAATAAATAAAATAATAAAACTTTAATAGTGGAGAATTTAGAACCATTGTAAATAATTGAATAACAACAAATACCAATGGCATGGTGTTGGCAAAAATTAAAGGCCAAAAAATAACAATTTGTACCAGTGTTGCCAGAAATTTTTTCAAAAAAACTTAAGCAGCCAATAAAAAAAACTCCTTTTTCTCCCCCTCAAGCTAGAAAAACAGTTTTTAACTACACAAAATCCCGCAAATTGTACATAAAAAGATTTGTAACAGGGTGGGCTAACTTCGACTGATTGATTGGCATATTATAGACAATGGTGTAAATCCTAGGCAATAATTCTTGAGCCAACTGAAATTTATACAAAAACATCCCCAGCGATTTCGACCAGTAGGCTCAGATCGATCGGTGTGGACGTTTTCTCCTACAGCTTCCAAAGCTACTCCAATGCGAACAGGCCCAGCAACAGTTCTTCGCTGTGCATTACCTACTTGACCATAATCCTTAAAATGGGCAATTAAGCTTCTTAGCATGTTAAGACTGGAAGCACCATATATTTTATATTGACGTTTTCTGTACTAAAAAAATAAAACGCATTTAGTATTTTAGGTTACATTTTGCCCAATATAGAAAGTCTACCATACATTTGTTACTTCTGTTTATTTTTTTTTATATTCAGCGCATGTAGTGCAACTTTCAGAATGATTTTTACAAAAATTAATTACATGCTGTACATTTGTTTGAATATTTTGTATTGACTTAATAGTGCTGGGCATTTTTAACGTCTGTTTACAATATGCAAAACTTTTTATTACAGATATAACGAAAAAGCCTTGAAATTATATTATATACATATCCAAAAATCGTTTTCTTTACTTGCTTTTGTGAAAAGAAATAGTAAAGAATTCAAAAACCCTTCAACGAGAAAAATTTTGTACTGCGCCTTCGTAAGATCAGTTCTTGAATATGCCTCTTTTATTTGGAATCCTTTTAATACAGTTCATATAAACAGGTTAGAAAGAGTTCAGCGTAAGTGTACAAAATTTGCTCTGTTGCTGAATTTTGACGATAATAACCGATTGTATTCCTACAGTAATCGATGTAATATTTTAGGATTAAAAACACTTGGGGAAAGAAGATCGATCCAATCTATTTTGTTCTTATAACATAAAATGTCCTAATTGATTGGCACTAGTAAATTTTAAAGTTCCTTGCAGATCTTTAAGGTATCATACATATTTTGATATTTGATTGCATAAAACTAATTATTCTCTAAATGAGCCACTTGTCAGAGCTCAGTTATTGTTTAATAAATTAAGTGAAAATGTTATAGCTATTAGATTTTAGTTTTTCTAAAGAAAAGTTTAAAACAAATTTACTAAGTTTAATAAAAGCGAGTAGTCTGTAAGAATAATTTGTAATTCCAAAGACTTTATAAATAAATTGAAATTGAAATATACAACTCGCTAAGTTCCGGCGCTGCCCGGGGTCAAACCAATATATACAGTCATAAAAACAATTAGTCAATTCACAAGGTATCCTAACATGTCATATTGTCAAAATGTCCTAATATTTCACAATGGTTTAAAAATATTGTTGTACGGCTCAGCCGCTCAGCGCTGGACTCTTCTGATTAACTACGACAGCACAATAAACACAGCAAGCAACGTTCTATTTATTTAAGACACTTTTTGTTAACAAACCAACAACAACACTTTTAAACCATTGTGAAATATTAGGACATTTTGACAATATGACATGTTAGGATACCTTGTGAATTGACTAAATATAACTGCACAGAAATCCAATTATTTAGACAACTTTGCACTTTCACTTCTTCAGATATATAGAATACATTTTTATGCCCACCCACTTATCTAACCAAGCCTACTTACTTGACTGATGTTGTGTATAAATAACCAACCTGGTTGTACCAAATTTGGAAACTTTAACTATTACCGTCTCCAGATGTACAGAATTATATTTTGTCCTACCGATCGCCAGATATCATAGTTGGGGATATTAAATATTGACTTAAATCAGCATTGCACATTAAAACTGCAAAAAAATTTGTTTGCACTATTTTTTACGAGCCATAGTGATGCTTTCACTAGCACTAAAAAAATTTAGTGATATTGCAAATTTTGTCACTATCACTAACGGTGATTGAATGCATAAAATCTGCACTTAATTCAAATTGTGAAAAATTTCTACTTGCAATCAAAAAAACTGCATATAAGCAGACTCTTACTAGAATTTAAAAAAAGTTTAAATGTGCATGGTTTTCGATTCTTGTGATGATATGCTTTAGCATATCAAGTTTTGTCAAAAAGGAATATCTCCTGGCTTTAATCATGAAAAAATAAGTTTATTGTTTGTAAATTTAGTGCAAAATTTATGGTTGCACTCAAAGGAGTGAAGAACAATAAATTTCCAATTTTTTTTTTTTTTGTTTTTTTTAAGTGCAACATTTTTAACATCACTATCACTCATGCTTAGTTTTTTTTTTCTTATTATTATTCCACGCTAATCCCGCGAAGCTCCTTGCTTATCCGCAGGAGACCAGAGTCTTTGGCGGGAATCTAACCCGCAACCCCGGAATAAATATACTAGCTATATACCAGCTAGCCTACCGGGGCACCCTGTGACGCTGATTTTTTTCAATTCATCATGTTGTATTTTAAATTAAAAAAAATATATAATGCCGTCATCGTTAACAATTTACATGCGGAGGGGAAACCTAAAACATGTTGTTTAAAGGTTAATCGTATCAGTGATTTGACATGTGTTTTCACGCTTAGTCATTAAAATATTATTATTTCAAAGGAATTTTAGGCAAAAAAAGTTGTAGAAAATTAAACAAGATATTAAATTACAATTACATTTTACCTAAAGTATTAATTACTTTGTGTCTGTATAAAGGAGTGTTTGTTTTTAAAACCTGACCTTAAACATTGTACAATTCAAATTTTATAAATTGACAAATGCATTTTACTAACCGAGAAGGGAAACAAACAAATACAGTAATGAGAGTAATTTGTTTAAAGTTTTACTAGTAATACATATAATTAGAGGAAGGTATGCTAATACAGATTTATATAGAAAAATGTGTTCGATAAAAAGATTTATTTAAGATGCCCTTACACGACATGTTTTTTTACATCTGAATGGTCAAATTTCCCACTGCAAAATACATACATGTTGTGTGTTACCTTTAAAACACTGCATCTGTAAAAATCAGACGCAAAGTCATCTGACAAAATTTCAATTAGAGTGTACTCTAATTTTTCTGACAAACCATCTGAAATCAGCTGTGTCAGCGATCTATGCCGGGAAGAAACCGGCAGCGCCTGTGTACTATTAACGGAATCATTAACCGGCTAAATTTAATATTTTACAATAGCGATATGTGTATGATCATTTTTTCATTGAATAGAAACTATGTTTATATATACAATATATTAATAGGCAAGTGGATTTCTTAGGATCCCTTTTACGCGTTAACTATATATTGTATTTTAACAAATGATATATTATTCGAAAGATATTTTTTGGTTAATTTAAATTTTGTTAAAATCGGTTCTGTATTTCACGAGTTATACGCGTTAGAAAGTGGTACTAATACATTGAAACAATTCACATACGTGTGAGCAAAAACAATGTAAACACATAACAGAAGCAGTATGCTTTGTTTTTGTGTTTACAGAGTAAAAAAAACAACAACATGCAGAGTTTTCTGCTATGCATTAAATTGGAGAACAGTAGAGATTAAGAAATAAAAAAGAGAAAGACAATTTTAAATAGTTTGTTTTCTTTTTGGGAGAGTTGTTGCTTTTAAATGTTACCGTTGATTTCTTAAATTTTTGCGCTTATGAATAATTTTAATGTTATTGTTACATTATAATTATGGTTACATTGTAAAGAATGTGTTTATTGCATTTTTTTTTTAAATAAAGTGCGATTTTTTGATGGGCTGCGATTTTATATAACAGACACTACCGATCATGGTCATTTGTTATATGACAATCATGTATTTACAAAAAATATATATAAAGAGAGGTTATAACAACATGATTCATCAACGAAATAAATATAAATGGAAAATATATAAAAGGCTTTGTTATAAACATTGAGATTAGGGAACTTATGTTATATATGTATACATTTTTAGAAAAATTGTCACTAAATTTCATATGCCTAAAAGAAATATGCCTCATAAAATTAAAAATTGAGAATTATTACATTTTGAGTTACTACCCTGTTTAAAATCAAGTGCGATATGATTTTTAACATTAAATAAATATATTTTTACATATGTATTTACATATTTAATAAAGTTTTAGATTAAATAAATATTAGAAATAACGGTACAAATAAGTTATTTCTAGATTGCAGTCGATTGTGTCGACTGCTGGCCCACATCTGCAAAACTATGCGAAAAAAAATAGAGACAATGTCAGAAGCAAATTATATGTACGCTTATGACCAAATATTATACACCGTATGTTAAACAGCAAGTTTAATAGACATGCACAATTACATGTGACTTAAAAAGTTGATAAGTCAGATGCAAAAAAAAAAACATGTCCTATATGGGCACCAGTAAAAACTTATATTGCAAAGTAATGAGTTAAAAATCTAATATAAATACTCTTCACCACTTCTACATTGGCATTTTAACTTATTATTTTAACAAGGTGATGTCATTGGAGGCAAGTACGTACCACCCTCGCTTACAAATAGGCAGTTAAATAAGTCATTACCACATTCGCTTACAAATAGGGATCAAATAAGTCATTACCATATTCGCTTACAAATAGGGAGTTAAATAAATTTAAATAAAATTTTACTACCCTGCATTAAGGACATATTCATACCCAATAAACCAGAGAACGATATGATTGCAAATACGTTATGATATTTTCATGAAAAAACGATATTATAAGGACAGGTACAATTTAAATACTATCGTTTATGATATAAGAATGATATCATATATTATAATTTATATCACATAGACGATATCATTATAATATAGTTTTCTTGATTGATTAGTGTGGCTTTTATTCAAAATTTTACTTTTATAATACATACCAAAACCAATTAAGTACTTAAATTTTTCATATTCAAATTCATATTCATTTATAACAAATAAAAAAAAAACAAATTGTAAGAACAAATATTTAAATATCAATTTGTATTAGATTTGAATAAATAAAACCTTTAATGTATTTTATTATGAATTCATTATAAATTTCGTTAACCAACTCATAAACAAGTGCTTATGTATCAGATTATATGTCAGCCATTACTTAACTACTTCTATGTAATGCAGATGGTATGAAGTAGTCATTGAAAAGTAAATTGTTCAGTAATTTCAATTCATTGCCTAGTTTTTGCTGGGGCACCTTTAAAAACTATGTTATTAATGACAATATGCCATAAACTTGCTTGATTTCATGACTTTAAATACTTTAATATTAATAAGATCTCGAAAGAAAGTATTTAATTTGTTACCGATAATAGGTTTTTGAAAAAAATCATATTTTCGATTACAAATTTTTATTCTAATTTGTAAGAATTCATGTTATCAATAACAATTTTCAATAAAAATTTTCTTAACGATAACAATATGTACTTCTATAAAAGTCATATTAGTGATACCAAGTTTGAAAAGAAACCATTTTTCACATAACCAATATCTACGCAAATCATCAAATTCTAACATGTTGTTATCGACAGCAAATTTTAAAAGAAATCTTGTTAATAATAAAAAATTTCTAAAAAAAAAAAAAAAAAAATCATGGAACAATAATTGATTTCTGTAAAAATTCTCTTATTGATAACAAATTTCTATATATTTTGGTATTTTACTGATAACAACTTTTAATAGAAGTGATTTCTTTAATGTAACAAGTAAATGTTGAGAAATATACAAACAACTTATGTTATCGATAACAATTTTCTATAGAAATCATATTATCTGTAAAAAATTTCTCTAGAAGTCATGTTAACGATATCAAATTTCTGAAGAAATTATGTTATCGATAACAAATTGCTATTGAAATGTTATTAACAATAGAAATATAATTATATGGAGGTCATGTTATCGATAGCAAACTTCACTCTACACAGTTCATCTTACCGATAAAATATTAACACAGAAATCATATTATCAATAACACATTTCTGTTAAATTTCCTTTATCGTAAACAAATTCCCATAGAAATTTAAAAAAATCAATTTTAAATATGTTATCGATAACATATTTCCGTTGAAATCATATAATCTAAAACAACAGAACTAAACTACAGAAAAGCAAACGATCTCTTAAGCTTCGAAGTTCACGCTTTCCGAATTTTGTTTTAAAAATCCAGTAACTAAAGTTCGCAATCCATCCCGCAATCCAGCCTTTGTTAACAGTCTTTCCGTCTGTCTGCTTACTTAAGTGTAAATAATACTTGATTAACATAAACATTTGTTTTGTTTGACATTAGTTTGGTTGTAGTTGTTTATTTAAGATAGAAGGAAAGTATTATTTTTCATTCAAACCAACTTTATTGGTTTCAATTAAATTTAACTGCATGACACACCAAAAAAAAATCATAAGTCAGTTTGTCAGTTACAATTTTGTTTAGTTAATAAAGTTTTTTTTTCTCATTCTCTTTTCAAAAATAAACATGCAACACATCATCACCACGTCATTTATATCATTAGGGTATTTACACAAATAAAATTACAAACCCAATTTTAACAGTGTTTCCCTTATATTCAATATGGGGGAGAAGTCCTCACCGCAAGACAGTGAAAAGTGGACATATCATAATAATAAATTCAAATTGAATTTCATAAACGAATGCCAGATTCAAATGCAAATATGAACGAATGGAATGTTCACAGTGACAACAAGCTGTGTGTTATGCATCAACATAAATGTCATTAAGTCATTCAGTTGTATAACAGTTTATTTATACAAATACACACACACATACATCTGAAAAAAAAAACTAAAGGTTTGAAAAAAGTGCATGTTCCTGGCAGAAGAGCGAAAATTTTATTTGTTAGGTTAACCTGACAATGACGTGTTGTGGTCTAAAATTCAGTTTTATATTTCTCCCCATCATTTACATGCCAAACGTAATCATAATGCATAATGAAAAATACTTAATTAAACACACAAACATTTACACATTCATCTCTATTTTTTTTTTTAGAAACTTTTTTTTATTATTAGATAGCAAATAATTCCTGAAAAGTTTTTTTCCATTCATTGTTTTTTTTTTATTTTTTTTTTTATTTAAACTTGTCACCAAAAACTTTACTATTTTTTTTTTTTTTTTGTTTTAATTTGAAATTAAAGTATTTAAATTTGAAACTTTTTTATATTTTTTCCCTGGCAAACCACTTAAACCACAGTGTCAACTTTGCTTAAAAAGGAATATTTTGTTTGTACTTTTTTAAATACATATCAGCAAATAAATCGTTATTGGCATATATAAAAAATAACCATAGATTACATAAATGTTTATACACCAATATTGTACTCAGTGGTAATATTCGCATGAAATATATATTTTTCACAATTTCCTTGTTCTTATTTCATATTTTAATATAAAAAAAAGTGCAGGCAAAAATTGTTAAATTGTCACACCTTTATTTGAAAATATGTACCACCAGGTAAAAAGGGAAAACTTAATACATTTTCTCGTTTATTCTTGGCCCAATATGTGCATATTTTATCCCAGTGTTAAATGGTGTGTGGTTTTCAACATTTATCATGTGAGTTGTTGCATAAAGTATATATATTTCGGAGGTTGTGGCAGAAGTTTTTAGAAAATGAGAGGAATGAAAAATTTGTTTTCCGAAAGTTTAGCGTTGAGCGGTCTTTTTGAACACCAAGCTAATGCATCTGCTTTAATTTCCTTTTGGTTTGAAATTACTCTAATGCAGTCAACATGCTTTCACTTCTAAAAAAAATCGGCAGGAAGTAAAGAGGGAACAAGTAATGCCTATCATGATTTAGGACTTTAAAAGAGTAGAGACTTGTAGCCAACGACTAAAAAGTAAAAAAAAAAAATGAAATAGGGTCAAGCGCGACCCGATGATACCCTACACCACAGTATTAAATGACAAAATTGCGAGAATGGGCCCAATTTAGGACCCATGGGTAAGCATGGATCCGCCAGAACAAAATAATGATATGAGGTTAAGATACATATAAGGGTCCTTTGTGCTTAATATGATATAGACAAATGCCTCTACATATACAATTTTTTTCGTCTCAAGCGATCTTAGGGAGGGGATTTAAATCGTACCTATGGTCAATTCTAGATTTATCAGCACAAAATATTGCCATGTCATAGTAGTATTTATGGCATTAAAAGCTATTTTAGGGGGTGGTATTTGTTTGTATGGGAGCTATGGCCTAATATGGAGCATTTCCATTACAATTTGGTAGGTTTTTTAAATTCCAATAAAATATATTTAGGCCCAATTAAATCTTAGTACCAACATCATAAGATGGTTCATCTGCACAAAGGCTCGATTATGGAAAGAAGCTTATATAATGTCGCTGTACAACTATGTCCCAATTTCCAGTAGGCTTTCCTTATGATGACTTAAATTTACGTAGTTAATTTGATTAAATTATCTCCGAAATTGCGACCTGTACTTTGCATATCCCTGTACAGCCTGCCAGGCAGCTGAGCGAACGAACATCGTTAGATCGACTCAGAAAGTTATTCTAATTCGTTGAAGGTATTTAGTAGAGTTTTCATTTAATCGGGCTTTTGCTTTAATCGGTTAGTCGCTCTATTAATTAACCGAGTTTTCGTGTAAATGGGTTTATAATCGGCTAATTTTGTTATTGATTGGTTAACCGCTTAATAAAGTTTTGTTTTAAAAATAAGTAATTTCAATTTTATTAGTAAAAAAAAATATTACAAAAACATAACAAATATTACAATTCTTGATATAAAACGAGCAAACAAAAAAATAATTCGTAAATATGTAAAACAGATTTTTACATTAATACATACATAATATGTATAAATTAAAACATAAGCTGTGAGATCATTTTATTAGTTATATCAATAGTTTAAGGAGATCTTACAATTTGGTTTAAATATTAACCCCCATATTCATAAAAATATTTAAGGTTTATTGCAGGTTTATAAAACGAATTTTCTATGGAAATTTGTTTAATACACCTTTTATTAATCAAAAATATTTTTTATGAATATGAGGGTTAGGGTTTAAGCAATTCTTTTCTTTAGTTTTGATAAACCTTGACTTCTAAAAATGTATTTCATTTATCGCATATGTTGGAGAAATCGAAAGCAGCCCATAATATAGAATATCTAATCTCTCAGCCCTTTTCCAGGATATCTCTTAACATATAAAATCTTGCATTATGCCATTAGAGTCATGTTCCTATTCTTTTAAATATTTAACACTTCTAATTGTTTCATTTAATTCTGTTAAAAGATTGATATGTTAAGACACAAATAACTAAACACATATGTTCATATAAGCAGTACGTGACACAATAGCTGTTGACTGCAAACACTTATTAAAAACGAATATCACTGAACAATCTTCTTTTCTATGAAAAACTATTTTCTAAACACACACAGAAAAAAGTATTAAATTTCTCCAATCACCAAATTTATTCCAAATATATAATATCCAGCAAACAATTTGTTGTTTACCAAAATGATTATATTGATTACTAAAAATTTTGATAAAATATTTTCAATAAATGATATTTTTAATTTTAATTAAAAAAGTGATCAAAAAACTTTGCCATTTCAAATAATGTGTTAATGTATTTAAAAAAATATTGACAATTCCCAACAGCAATTTTACATGTTTAAATAATTTTATTTTAAACGAAAAAAGTCAATTAAAATTTTTTGTTATTTAATTAAAATTTTAATTGAAAATTTATTTCAAAACAACTAAAATGTTAATTAAATCAAAATTAAATTTTTAATTTTCTTATCACATTAATTAAATTTAAATACTTTTTAAACCATTTTTTTAATTGATAAAACACTTTTTTCTGTGCATATATTTTGTATATGAGACGAAAACAAAAATTAATTAAAGACACCAAAAATATGTAATAACACTACAAAAATTTAAAAATTTTGTTACGTAGGTTAATCGGTTTATCGACTGAAGCTAACCGGCTTAATCGTTTATCGAAAATAGCCAATTTTAAATTAACCGATCAGTTAATCGGGTAGTAATTTAGTGTTACCCTAGTATTTAGTTACACATATCAGCACAAACGAATAAAATCCTCTCCACAGAATGACAAAGTTTTTGTGTTCCAAAGAAAATAAAAATAAGATGACATGATATACGCTTTGTGTTTAATTTTTTATTACATTTATTTATTAGTATTTTTTTTTTTTTTTTGTGAATAAAAACTCAAATATAAATATCTAAAGAAACAGCTTCTTTGTACCTTTCGCTTCCCTGAAAGAGTAATATTTTGACTTCATTCACAATTTGATAATAAGCGATGAAATCCGTTAAATCCTCGTTGACAAGCCAAACTGTAGGTTTTGGCAGCGAAAAATGAAAGAGCTGTTCATCAGCGATAATTACGGAAACTGAGGTATGCCGCTTGTTGAGGTGTATGTTCTGAAATGATAATTAGCCCTTTTATTTTTGAAAATTATATTGGTGTTTCAATCCCTGTCGAAGACGGTGCGTATGGAATAATATTGAAAATTTTGTTGGATTAGCTTTGGCACACCATCCCTCTTTGTGGTTTTAATAAGAAGAAACCACAGCCCATTCTGCAAGAATGGACATTTTAAACGAATGCATCATTTCGCGCGCAGGCGATTTTAACTGACCTTTAAGTTCACCGAATTAAGCAGCCCCTGTCCGATTTCGAAGAAATTATTTAAAGACAGTATATTAACAAGCAAAGAACCTTCCTCTAACTTCAAAATCAATATTTGAAATTAAATCCTGGCCATTACACACTCAAAATTTTATAAAAGCTTAAAGAAAATATGTTAAGAAGAGCACATATGTGCAAAGTGTAAAACGGCCACCACTTACACGATATAATTTTTTTAAGAACAGCAAAAATTATTCTCTATTAAAAAAAATTGCATAAATAAAAAAGTTATAAGCAAGATATAGCTTATTATGTGCCACCTTGGATAAGTTTTTAAGCTGAACTTAGAAGTAATAAATATTAAAAATAAAAATTTCTACCTGAGATGCAAAGACATCAAACATGATTTTCAAACTCTAGATCTTAATTCGAAATATCGTAACGCGTATAAGCCATCTTGTAAACAACAATTGGTATAGCGATAAACGAGAAAAAAACAAAGATATATGTTACATTTATTATATTTTTTTCGCCACTTTTGGCCCACAGCTGCCAAACTGTGGACAAATTAGTAAAAAGTGGTTATAAGAAAAATAATCTATACAAAATAATTCAAAATTGCTGGACAGAAAAAAGTGTTTTATCAATTAAAAAAATGGTTTAAAAAGTATTTTAATTTAATTAATGTGATAATTGAATTAATTATTTATTTAGTTGAAAGAAAATTAAAAATTTAATATTGATTTAATTAACATTTTAGTTGTTTTGAAATAAATTTTCAATTTAAATTTTAATTAAATAAGAAAAAATCTTAATTGAGTTTTTTCGTTTAAAATAAAATAATTTAATCATGTAGAATTGTTGTTGGGAATTGTCAATATAATTTAAATAAATTAAGACATTGTTTGAAATGACAAAGTTTTTTGATCACTTTTTTAATTAAAATTAAAAATATCATTTATTGAAAATATTTTTTCAAAATTTTAAAATTTTAAGTAATCAATATAATCATTTTGGTAATAGATGAAAAATCATTTACTTGCTTGCTTGATATTATGAATTTGGAATAAATTTGGTGATTGGAGAAATTTAATAATTTTTTCTGTGTGTATTACATCGAAAATTCGGAAAATGTATGAATATTCTAGTATTATAATATTCTGAGAGGCTATGAATCATATCTTTAGGAATATTATTTCTGAGGACTACCAACCGAAATTCCCACGATTTGGCAGCTATGGGCCAAAATATTAAAAAATAGCTACACAAAATTCAAATTGTTCGACATTTTAACAATTTTGAGGCACTTAATGCATTTTTTTTTTTTTTTTTTTTTTGGATAAGATTATTAACTCTTTCTTCTAGTCTATAGCAACAATTGTAACCAAGACAAAAAAAAAATCCAATTGTTTCGGAGATAAAAACATAAGAAAAACCACATATTTTTCGGAGAAATCGTGTTTGAGCAGCTAAACTAGCAAAATAGTTAAACTAGCAAAACGTAAATACTGTTTGTTTGTTTTGATAAGTACTTAGAGGAATTTCACAAGAGAAGGTTTTTCAATCGATGACCTTAAACATGTTGCAGAGTGTTATATTTAAAAGTTAAAACCGATGATATCGTTTTCAGTATCTTTAAAATTTATTTTTAATACATTTCCCTGCTTTTTTCTACATGTAACTGTATGTTGAACAAAAAAATTAACCCACATATTCATTAAAAAAAATAGGTTTGCAAAAGGCTTATGGATCGAATTTTCTATGAAAATTTGATTATTTAACATTTTATATACCCGTTTTATTTTTTATGAATAACACTTAATTTCAGAAATGGATTTTAAACTCGCTCGATAACACAAGCGAACAAAATTTAACTTTTTTGTGTTGATTGGAAGTTTGATACAATTTTTTTTACTAATTTGTGGTCGCGGTTTTAAAATCCTATTTCCGTTTGTCTCTGTCAGCTCGCATTTTTAAGTTACAGGTAGTAAACGTATTTTTGACTTTTTTCCAAAAATTAAGAGTACAAAATCATAACTTTACTCTTCATCTTTCAAAAACAGTACAATTTCTTAAAATCGCCAAAAAAAAAACATTACTTAGGTAGTTTACGTAAAAAAAAATAAAAATAAATACAAATTCTGTACTTTTAAAAATCATGAAAATTCCAAAACGGAGTTAAAGTTAGAGTCTTGTTGCTTTTGCGTTAAGCCCCATAACCTACGAACTAAATTAGATGTAGATTATAAAAATCGATGACCGCCTTTTGCTTTTATTCACAATTATGCGAATGTACTTCAATTTTATGTGAAGGAAAAAACGTCGATAAATAGAACAGCAGCAAACACACAAACATTAAAAAATATTATTTAAGTATGGAAATCAATTCAGTTTTCTGAGTTAATTGTTAATAAAATCAAAAGTTGTGCACCGATTACAATGAAATAAAGCTCATTTAATTCGAAGTATATTTAACTTAATTATTTTGGACCAGAACTGAGATTTATGTCGCATTTTTATTTTTTATGAATTTTAAAGAACAAAAATGTTATTTTCTTTTTCTTCAAAACTTCAACGATATTCCAGAAACTACTGGACAAATTTAAAAGCAATGTGAGCACGGCTTAAAGATAATATTGTTGACAAATTTAAATTTTTTTTTTTTTAACTGAATATTGTGAACCTACTTTAAGTTATTCCAATATAAGTAGCGGAAGTGCATAAATGTTGGACATATATCGCGAAAAGTCAAGCTAATATAAGAAAACTAAGTGCAGATTTGGAATCAGCATCCCAAATAACCTTAAAAACAACATTCAACAAAACTCGTAGTCAACAAAACTCTTGTTCTCTTGTGTAATCACAAGTGCTCATAAATTTATCACACTTCTTATGTACTACAAGTAGTCTGTCTGTCTGTCACCATGTGTGTTAACAATATTTACATTATTTGCAGTCGGTTATTTTAGTACAATCGTTTCCATTGCAGTTCGAAAAAAAAGTATTTTGCATTGTTTGAAATATTTTTACTGCGGATTTTAGAACTGATTTTTTAGTATCTTTATTAATATCTGTCTGAAAATTATATAAAATATGTCTGCAATCATAAAAAATTTAAAACTATTTTTATGTTACACCAAAGAAAAACTTGAGGTTTATTTTTACTTTTATAAAAAAAAACTTATTATTGAAGAAATTAACAAACCATTGAAGAGCAAAATAACAATTTTAGTTTAACTCAATTTGCAATTTTGGGTATACGCATTATTTATCTTAGAATTTTAATTAATCATACGCTCTGATGAAAAACTTTATCAAAAAAGAAACACGCTATAAAAGCTTGTCATAAAACTGAGCACCTGCAAAATGGAGTTGTCTCTAAACCATAGAAAATGTTTGTGAATAAAGTCCCTGTAATCGCAAACATCCAATTGTTTTTAGAAATAGTATTTCATGCTTATCAATGCACTCGTATATAAAATTATGCAAATGAGAAAAAAAGTCAAACTAATAGTTACTCTTATTCTTACAAATATATTGACAAAGTGAGTAGAAAACATAATAAGAAAACGAAAATTGACAATAGAACACAAAATTAAAACTGTTGCTGTTTCTTTTTCCATTTAACATTCTCCAAATACCATGAACTATTCCCATTATTCTTCATCATCAATATGATAATGAAGAATAATCATGATCCAACCATGCAACAAACACTATTGTGATTGGGATTACTTCAATAAATAGTTGGGGGAAAAAAAGACTTGTGTAAGTGGAAACGTCATAAAATAAATAAAAGTGGATAACTGAGATAAAAGCAGATATTTTTGAATTTTCCATTGACTTACCACATTTTAGTTGAAGTAGAATTTTTGGATCCTTTAAAAAATAAAATACAAACAAACGCACACACACACACACAAATTTATAGTGAAACAATAGATGAACATAAAGATTATCTTAGTCAAACTAGAGAGTTAAAGGCATGTAATATTTTTTAAATTTTCTGGTACTTTTTAGGGAAAGGTTCTTTTTTTAAGGGTTGTTTTTATTTAAAAGGCACTTTTCGGTAAAAAAGGTATATTTTTATTAAAAAAAAGTATAATAATCCCTCGGCTTACGTCGCTATTGGTTCCAGAAAATGAAGACGTACATCGAAATAACGTAAATAGATTTTTAAAATATTAATATGTGCTTTATCAAAAGTATCTTATGAAGGGTGTTTCAACTATAATGCACGATGTTAATTGTGAGTCACACCTTAACGTTAATTTTCTTGCCCAATGTAATTTAACATATCTTTAGTTCAGTGCTTGACAAATTCAACCATGGAGAGGTACACAATTGGGCAGCCTTTTACGAAAATGGGCGTCTAAATCAAAATGCATTTCGTGCACTTTGTGATTTTTTTGTTCAGCATAATCGACCAAATGGATTCGTTACCCAGCAGAATTTCCCCGTTTGGGCAAATGAGAATCCACTAGTTATTGTTGAAAAGTCGAAGCATCCACAAAAAGTGACTATTTGGTACAGTTTATGGGGTGGCGGCGTCATCGAGCCGCATCGCTTTAAAAATGAGGTCAGCCAAGTAATAACCGTGAATGGTGTTCCCTATCGCGAGCTGATAAGGGATTCTTGTGGCCAGAAATTTAGGATCTAGACCTGGACAATACGTGCTTCTAACAGGATGGTGCCACTTGCAAGAAAGCCAACAAAACAATGGCTCTTTTTCGCGAAAAATTCAATGATCGTGTTATCTTACGACGTGGCGATGTTAATTGGCCGCCGCGATCATCTGACTTAACACCGTTGGACATCTTTCTTTGGGGATATTTAAAAGAAAAAGTGTATGTCATAAGGCCAAGGACAATTTAAAAGCTAAAGGAGATAATTCGGCACATTAACGAAATTGAAATAAATTTAAAATAAATTTTCTGGAGCACTAATGGACCGATTCCAATATAATTTTTTAAGATGGTTAAGATTGCAATGCAATAAATATTTGTTATATTAAACACGCAACGAAATACATATATCGATGTTTCTACGATATATGAAGCAGCAGCAAATTTTCGAGTACAGCAAAGTTTGTACTCAACTTCATTCTTCTTTTCCATCTCTCCAACAAAACTCACGTTTTTTGCAAAGTTAACTTTGCGTATGAGCAAGCGGTCCTTTTAAAAAGGTACTTTTTATAAAAATGTAGTTTTGAGTACGTAAAAGATTTTTTGTTTTTATGTACATCATTGCAAAACTTTTGTAAAAAAACGATGTTTTTAGTTAAAATTTAGTTTTCTTTTTCAAGAAGGGTATTTTTTTAAAAAAATTGATTTTAATTTGCAAAACAGATATTTTCTCCTAAAATTATCAATATTTGTCAACTAGTGCTTTTTATTTAGAATTTTTTGTAATTAAAAGGTACGGTAAAAAAAATACTAAAAATACTTTTGAATTAAATAAAATTAATTCCGGTGACAAATAGTAGAATTTTATAAAATAGTGTTTTTTTATACAAACCGATTCTTTAACTTTTAGTTTTTATAGAAAAACGGTACGTTTTGTTAAAAAAAATTTACTTTTATGGCAAAAACAAATGCTTAGAGACTACAAATGTGGAGTCAGATTATTAAAAAAGTAACTTTTTAATTAAAAAATTTTAGGTTTAAAGTGTACTTGTTTGAAAAATACGCTTTTTGTGTAAAAGAAGTATTTATTGAAAAATGTATATTTTGCAAAAAAAATATAAATTGTTTAAAAAGGTTTTTATTGTTAAAAAAATACGTTTTTTTAATGAACGTACATTTTGCTGAAAAAAGTACTTTTTGTTAAAAAAAATTTACACTTTGTTTCTAAAGTAGGCATTTTTATACATGCCTAAAGTATTATTTATATCTAAAAGTACTTTTTGATTCCGAAGGTTCTCTTTGTTTCAAAGGTACTTTTTGTTGAAAATACCTCCCTTTTGATTAGCAATAAATACCTATTACGTTAAAAACAAATCCCTTTTGCTTAAACAATTTTACTTTTGGACTGAAAAAATATTAACCAAAATGATTTCTCAAAAAACAGTCCTTCATAAGGTACTTTTGGTTTATTTCAAAAATTCTTAGGAGAGAGAATAAAAGCTATTGCCAAAAAATGTTTCTACTTTTTTTCTTCCTTCTGCCAAACAGTGTTTTTAACTTATATTTTACCATAAAATTAACAAACGAGAAAAGGTAAAGAAGACAACAAAAATGAATAAAAATGTTTAGTTGGTTTAGTTGTTATCTGGAGCAGAGCAAATTTATTTTATGAACCAAATATAAATGATGGAAACGATTTGCCTGTTAAATCTAAATTGTATGTCTGTGTGTGTGAGTGAGTGTGTTTGCTTATCTCCTAAATTAAATCTCTCTTTTAAAAGAAGGGCCTAGTTTTTGGAGTTTTATTTATTTTTTCAAAAACAAAAAAATATTACGATTTTTATACAGGATAAAATTATTTAAAGAAAAGAAATAAAAAACTGGAATTCATTTTATGAAGAAATAAGTTTAAAAAACAAAATAATTTAACGGTATTTGATTTAATACCTGCCTATTTAAGGTAAAATCTTTATAAGGCTTTCAGTGAGAGAGCAGAGTCATAAAAAATATTCATTGTTAAATTTTCAAAAGGAATAAAAATAAAAAAAAGGTAAAATACGTTTGTAAATGAATAGTAAAAATGCTAATGAAATACGTGCTCAAGTTTAGATACATTTCACTTTTATTTTCTGATGGTTGTTGTATCAGTTTTGCAATAAAAGTCATTCGTTTTTTTCCAGTTTTTTCTTTTTAAAGCTAAAACATTCTTATTATAAATAGTTTTTTTGGTACACCGAAGTAAAGCTTTTGAGGTTTGACAAAGAATTAATTTTTAAATGGTTTCTTGTAAGTAAATGAACCCCAATAGGGATTTCGAATTTATTTAAGGATTCAATAAATTATATTAAAGCAATTCTAAATGGATCTTGTTAAGCAGCATTTAAAAATACTTAAATAAATCTTACTACATTAAAAAAATTTTCAACATCTTAAAAGTTGTGAGGAAATTCCCTTAAGGGACTTGAATTCAATTTGGTCTAGTGTACAAATATTTAAACTAAAGTTTTATTAACTCAACTTTTATATATTAAGCTCTTTTTAGTTTCCTTTTGCTGTTCGTATTATGATAGAGTTATTACCAAATGAAGAGGATAAAAAAATTATATTTTACCCAAATAAACAAATGTACCTTTATATTATACAAACATAGCCCAAGGCTTTCTTATGAGGGCGACCTGACCTTTTTATTTCATTGTTTGATTTGTTCATGGTTGGTTGGCTGGTGTTCGTGGTACTTCACTGCATGTCAACAGTCGAAAGGACTTCCTTTTGAAAAGACTACACCACTTGTGAGATGCATTTTCATTTACATACCTGTGGGATATCTCAGTATGAAGAAATATCCCCAGTAGTGTGTTGTTGCCCAGGAATCAGTTTCTCCTGACAGCCAGGGCAGAGCAGTTGGAAATCCGTTATTTTCTCTCCTAATATCATTACAACTATGACAGTGAAGGGCACACTGAGTCGACTTATATGTTTGCCAAAGTCCCATAAATAGTGTATTCCTGACCAAAGAAGCTACTCGGCATGTCAACGTTGCGCCATCGGTTTTAAGCCTTTTGAAGAACGAGCTTAATAAGACTCAGCGGAATATTGACTGACAGCGCATTGGATAAATTTAAAGTAGATCGAGTTCTAGGTAACTATTATGCCTGTCCATTACCAAAGTAGTCTCTATGAGCAAGGCCACAAACTAGAGTTATGTATGTCATGCAGACGACCCAGCCTTGACAGCACATTCTTGGATTGTTTCACCAATGAAGGTGTAGTAGTGTATGACTTTAGTGAGAGAAGCGCCAAATATTGGCACGAAAATCGCATTCATATTATTATTTATAGGCTGGCATGATCGAATATATAGGAAAACTGTTCATACTTGATAACCTTTTATTAAGAATTTGATATGGAACAGGTCCCTGGTCTACCTTGGCGCTAAACTACCGTGGCACTAAACTGCGCATGAGCAATATCTCATGTAACAAATATGGAAATGTGCGAGAGATTTCATAAAAATTTCGACATATTATTTCCGAGATGTAATCCCTTCTAATTTAGTTTGCATGCAGCTGTTTGAAAAGTTATTTATTTAATAAAAAGATTTAATTTGTTGTGCTTAATTCCCTATTTTTATTCTTGATACAATACTGAAAATTATTTATTTATTTAAACAAAAAAATTCTATTCTGATTTTACAAAAACCTGTTACACAGAAAAAATTAAAAATTTTCTCTAATCACCAAATTTATACCAAATTCATAATATCAAGCAAACAAGTTGTTGATTTTGCAACTATTACAGAAATGATTATATAGATTACTAAAAATTGTAATATTGTGAATATTTTTTTTTTTCAATAAATGATATTTTTTACTTTAATTAAAATTAATTAAATGATTAAACAATTCTACAAGGTAAAATTATTTTATTTAAAACGAAAAAAAATCAATTAATGTTTTTTGATATTTAATTAATATTTTAACTAAAAATTTATTTCAAAACAACTAAAATGTTAATTAAATCAAAATTATACATTTAATTTTATTTCAACCAAAATAAAATTGATTCAAATATCAAATTAATTAAATTTAAATACTTTTTAAACCATTTTTTAATTGATAAAAAACTTTTTTCTTTGTAAAAAGTTTAAAGACAAATTTAATTCCATATTGATTAAATTATTGCTTAAAGAAAGAGATTATAAATTAAAAGCACAGTAATGCTGACCCCTAATGTTACAAGGTAATAAGTATATTCAGCTTTGCATTTTAAATTCTCGCTAAATTATTATTTTTTTAAATATAAAATTACTTTATAATGTTTTTTTAACCCTTATGTGCGCAGCAAGGTACCCGGGTTCATTGAAATTGATAATCTGCATGTCTGAAACTTTCTGAGACATAATAACTTTAAAAAATTTTTATTTTTGTAGCCGCGTAGCTAAATTTTATTTTGTCATTTGCGTGAGAGACCAATTTACTCTTAACACTCTTAAATGCGCAGCAAGATACCCAGGTACCACACTTAGGTGCCACATTTTCTGAATTGCTGGAATCGGCTGTTTATCCACCATCTCAGTAAATAAATCATGGAACTGCCTCCATTTTAAATAATCGCCATCAAATTTTGGTATTGTGAGTTTCGGTAAATGTAATGAACTACTAGTACTCATGGCTAGTACTACCACTCCAGAGTGTGTAGAGGCATCATTCCTCAATGTTTCAGCTTTAACAGACAAATTGATCAAATTTTGCTGCATTAAATCATATACGTTGTCATATTTATCTTGATTTAGGCCATTGGAAACTGGATTTGCTAGTTGATCATGAGCTTCATCATGCAGTGCTTCGATTTGATTCCATAACCTCTTAATTATGCTAATATTTATCTCAAAATATTGTAGAGGTTGATGTTCTGTAATTGCTAATCCCTTTAATAGCCGGCTGAAAGCTGTGATACGAGCTTCTAATCTTCGTATAATCCCAGCGGTATTGTTCGAAGCTTCACTTGGTGATATATTTTGCTGCTTAGGGTGTCCAGCCATTGAAAGTTCCGAGGCATCCGTGATTTTGAACTGAACTTCATTTTGTTTTCTGATGCGAGTAACTTCATTGTTAAATATATTCGTGTAATCGGATACTAATGCATTGATTTGGTCTTAGTACCCTATAGTAAAATATTCAAATTGCATTGGATTGGCGCACGCATCCCGTAACCTCGAGTCCGTTTCTTGAAACTGGTTCCAAGATTCTTGAAGGCGTCGTAATCGCTCCTCATAGTAGGCGACTTTTGGTTTTCTGTCTGCTGGGTCCTTTTTATAGTTTCTCACAATGTTCTGGATTATTTTCCCAGTCTCACTTTGGAGCTTCAGTAGACGTTCAATGCCTTCCATACCTAAGATTGGATTTGACATGGACTGCTATATACACTACTTGCTACTTTACGCAAATTTAATAATGTCCGTGCAGCGAGTTTTCTTGAATGAATGTTGTGCTGACGAATATGGTCGCCTGGTTGACCGCGGATGAATCGGAAGGTTGCCTGTTGTAGGTCTGATGATAATAGCACCGGATGGACTGCTTTCCTGATGAATGTTGTTGCACGTGTGCAAAATTAATAACAAACTTATGAATTTGGTATCTGGTGGGTGGACTAAATGTTGTCCTGATCAATGTGGTTGCGCGTTCAAAAGAAACTAGAGGTCACCAAAAAATGTTAAATTGACGGTTGTTTTATTAGTGGAAACTCAGATCAAACACATAAATTTGATCTGACACTAATTTGTTTTTGTTTTAGATTCTCTTCAAACACTTGTAATTTGAAGAGTGATGCAATTACTTGTTTGTATTTAATCTTACTGACAATAATTTTAAATTTTATCGAGGTATTTATACTAAATTAATAACTAAAAATATGTTGATTTGACAAACTGGTCAAAATTCTATATTGTCCAATGAAATTATTAACAATAAAAGCAATGAGATTTAGGTATAATGCTGATTCAGCAAAAAACAAAATAATAAATAAAAATAACTTTGAAGCAATGAATTTTAGGTACAATGTTGATTCAGCAAATAGTGAAATTAAAGAAATTACAAACAATAAAATTAAATTAAAAGCAATGAATTTGAAGTACAATGTTGAGTAAGCAAAGTGTTTATATTTAGTTGCAATAAGTTAAGTCAATGATATTATGGGTATTCAATGATTGTGAATCTTAATAGGTGTGCCGTTGTAAGAAGTAAGAATAAGAACTGTCATATCCGAACCATTTACTACCACAAGAGGTCTCAGACAATGAGACAACTTATCCTGCGATTTTTTTCCACCTTTTAGTAGAAAAAAAATTTGGAATAAAAGGGCAACGCTGAAGACAAACGTCATATGCTCGTCGCTTATCCAGATGATATTGGCATCATTGAAAGACACATTCGAGATGAAACTGTGGTATTGGAGAAGATTGACAAAGAGTCAGCTAAAAGGGGTCTGGTTATTAATGGGGATAAAAGAAAGATATTGATTGCCACTGCAAAAATTCAACGCAAATAAAATATGGCGACAAAGTTCAAGCTGGCAGTTAAAATTTCGAGATAGAGGAAGAATTAATCTATCAAGATCCACTGTATATAGAGAAAACAGCACCATCCTTAAAATAAATCGAAGGATAGTGCTTGCAAATAGGTGTTATTATGGACTAAGCAATCATTTCAAAAGCACATCCATCTCCAGGAAAACGAAAACCTCCCGTTATACCCGTTTTGAAACATGGGTACTCGCAAAAACCGATAAATATATGTTACGCATTTTTGAGAAAAATATAACTCGTAAAGCGTTGACAAGGATTGTAGACGACGAATGAGTCAATAGCTGTATAACATTTACACCACTCTGAACATAGTTGGACCTAAAAATACAACGCAGAATGAGAGACATTCGAGAATCAATATGAAAGAAATCGTAAACGGGGAAGACCTTAAAATCCCTGGTGATTCAAACTGGATACAACGTACAAATGATTGAAGTGCATAAATATATTTTTAGCAAGCCGAGACCAATAGCTCAGTGTTGTGCAATCTCAGGAAATAAATAAGTATCTTTTACCAAGTCTTTTAATATTTTACACCTTTTTAACTAGGTATTTCAGTTAAAACGCTTGCTGTCTACGTATTTTTCATAATATAAGGCAATATAAGGTGTTCTCTTTGCATCGCATATAAGGGTTAATTTATCATATCTTTGGAAGATTGACCTGAATTTCAGTAAACAGGAAAAAATAGGCGTATGAAATTCGATTGTTATGGGTGATTCAAGTAGAGATACTTTTTTCAATCGCCTTTTTTTGACAGACCACGCCTGAGTCGTGTCATGCTGTCATGTTATTTTTGTTTAGTATTGTTTGGCATTTCATAATGGAAAGACTTACGCCTGAACAACGTTTACAAATCGCTCAACTTCATTACGAAAATTCACGTTCTGTGAGGAATGTATTTCGTGTACTTCGCTCAACTTATGGTCAACATAATCGGCCTACTGAGCACTATTCGCAACACCATAGCCGATTTTAAAACCCATCGAGATCTTTAATTGAAAGCGTACAAAATACAGCTTGTGCAACAACTGAAACCGCTCGACCCTCCCAAGCGACATCGCTTTGCTCCATGGGCTCTTGAAAAGTTCCAAGAAGATCCGACGTTTTCGAGGCAAATTTTGTTCAGCGGTGAGGCCCATTTCTGGCTCAATGGGTATGTAAACAAACAAAATTGCCGCATTTGGGACGAAGAGCAACCTGAAGAGATTCTAGAACTGCCACTTCATCCAGAAAAAACAGCGGTTTGGTGTGGTTTGTGGGCCGGTGGAATCTTTGGTCCATATTTCTTTAAAAATGATGCCGGTGGGAACGTAACCGTCAATGGCGACCGTTATCGTGCCACGAAAACCGACTATTTGATGCCTCAAATTGAAGCTCGTGAGCTCGGCGACATTTGGTTTCAGCAAGACGGCGCCACTTCCCACACATCGCATCAATCAATGGATTTATTGACAGAACACTTCGGTGAGCACATAATTTCACGTTTTGGGCCGGTCGATTGGCCACCAAGATCGTGTAATATCAAACCGTTAGACTTTTTCCTGTGGGGAAATGTAAAGTCTAAAGCTTATGCGGACAAACCTGCTTCGATTCAGGCTTGGAGGAAAACATCACGCGTATCATTCGCCAGTTACCACTTGAAATGCTCGAACGAGTCACCGACAATTCGACTCAACGGATGGACCATCTGCGACATAGCAACAGCCAAGATTTGATAGACATAATCTTCAAAAAATAAACGCCAAAGAATATTATTTCAAATGATAATAAACACTCCCCATTAAATTTGAATTTTCTGTGTTTTTTTTTTCCTTAAAAAAGGAGGGAACCTCGAAATAACGCTTTATTTATGAGCAAATTAGTTTTCTATGGAAATTTATGGCCAGATCCTTAAAAGTGCTCTTTTAATTTATTTTTAGTTTAAGAAATAACAATTGACAACAAATTTTTAAAATATTGTTTGACAAATGTTAACATTCAAATCCTTATCAATATGAATTCAACTGTGAAAATGAAGCCATTGCAAAAAGTGTGAGAGTTGTACTTAATGTCGAGCGAGAAAGAAATTTCTCAAATCTTTATTATTTTGAATACAAATATTAAAATCATAATATTGAAAGAGGTTTGAGAAGAGGTTTAACTTTGTGATTGGGATCTTCGGGAAAATATTTTTTAAATAATTTCAATTTTAATTTCTTTTTTATTTATTTATAATCTTTAGACTTACAAATTATACTTACAGACTACTCGCTAATATTCAATTTAGTAAATTAGTTTTTAACTTTTCTTTAGAGAAACTAAAGTCTAATATAACATTATCACTTAAATTGTTAAACAATAGTTGGGATCTAACAAGTGGCTCGTTTCGTGAATTATTAGTTTTATGCAATCCAATTTTTTCATCAAACTATTTAATATCGTATAAAAAATTAAGGGGAAGCTGTGCCATTACATCATAATTAAAAGTTATTTAAACGAATAAAAATACAATTTGCCAGTGTTAAGTGCAATATAAAAAAAAATATCCAACTAAATTAAGTCACAAGTCTTATTAAATATTTAAAGCCAATTAAATAGTTACACTGACCTTTTTTTACAACCAACTTACAATTGCATAAACTTCAATCAACTTTAATAACAAACCCACAAATAAGCTTTTATATGCTACAATTATGTGTTTTTAAGACTTTGCTTTGTTACTATTATTCTGTTTTAATTTGCTTATTCTTTTTTCGTTAATTTTTTCATTTCATTCCTTGTTTTTTTTAATGATGTGTGTTTTAAAAATGTAACTGTTAGTCGCTAATATTAAACTTTATGATGGTTAAGGTATTCAAACAAAAATACATTTGGTATCAAGTGATTTATCGTTAGGTTTCATTTCTAATGGAAAATAAAACACATAAACTTGAAGTGAAAAATTTTTATTATCAGTTTTAAGAACAATTTATGGCACTTACTGTTTAAAAATGATATCATGTAAATATTGGCCATGACAACATACGCGGTGGTCTATTCCAAAAGACGAATTTTGGGTGACTCGTTCTAGCATAGCGACTGTTATCTCGCACAAAGCACGAGTAATGTTGGCTTCCAAAGCGTCAATCGTAGCTGGCTTATTCCTGAAGACCTCAGACTTTACATATCCCCAGAGAAAATAGACCAAAGGTGTGATATCGCACGATCTTAGTGGTCAATTTACCGTAGCAAAACGTAAAATTAAGTGCTCACGAAAATGATTACTCAACAAGGTCATTATTTCACGCGTTGTGTGGTTCGTAGCGGCATCTTGTTGACACCAGACCTCACCTTAAAAAACATTCCTTACGTAAAATAAATACGCCAAGATGTAAAATACGAAAACCCAAGCTACTGAAAATGACGATGAATCGATTCGTCCCGGTCTTCTCGTACACTCTCAGCTACAGCAGTTATATTCACTTCACTATGTGTTGAATGTCGTCTAACCGGTCAAGTAATGAAAACTGGGACTCTAATTTGCAAATGGTGTTGGCAATGGTGCTTTCAGTTCGTGGATTATGCGCACCGTAAGTTCTTCCAATTGCACAAAAAACATTCTTTAAAAGCGCTGATTTTCGTTATACAGCTGACCAATTTGGAGACGCTGTTGAGGCGTGAGTCTTTTTATGATGACTTGCCAAACGATACTGCACCAAAATTATAATGCGGTTTGATATGAGTCATGTGTCATCTGTAAATAAATCATATTGAAAATCAAAGCTCACGATAAATCACCCCTTATACAAAATAATAAATGAAGCACCATGACAAAATACAACTGCTCATAACCGTATAAAAGCAAGAAAAAACAACAAAAGGATACATGCAAATGTGTTTATAGTTATGTAAGTGTTAGCGTATCGCTTTAACTGTGTTTAAATGAGCAATATTCAGCCAACTTTAATGAGTCTGGCGCGACTTT
Source organism: Pollenia amentaria (assembly GCA_943735925.1). NCBI lineage: Eukaryota > Metazoa > Arthropoda > Insecta > Diptera > Polleniidae > Pollenia > Pollenia amentaria. Next base: position 241,586,037 of record OX031007.1, on the reverse strand, counting down.
TCACTTAATTTTCATTATATCCAGTTTGCATTTTTTTTTCATATAAAAAATTTGTGGTATCGGATTTTTTTCCCTTTTTTTCAGTTTATATGAATGTGATACTTTTGTGTGCGGTCTGAAAGTCGTATTAAAGTCGTACATATAAAACACACTAATTATGTGTTTAATATGTTTAACCAAGAAATATGAAAAAAAACTATTAACCCAACCCAAGGTCTGCATCATTCTGTGGGGCTGGCTGTATAAGGAGTATGAGTTGAAGGGTTTGTTTATTTTTGATTATTTACATTGTTAGCGTGATTTGAAGCCATTTCCAGCTACTCGCTTATATTTTTCTCCTTTTTTATATTTTTTTCTTTTTGTTTTTAGTAACAATATTTTGCACACGTCTGTTTTTGTTTTTGTGGCCGCCAAAAAAGCAAACAAATGTTTAAAAAAGTGTTGCATGTCTGAACAAACGTCGAACCACTTTAGATTGTTCCATTTAATGACGTTATACAAATTTTTCATTTCTTACAATAAATTAGTATGATATTTTTAACGAGGGAGCATTTGAAAGCAGACTTAAAGAATTTAAAACAAATAAGAAAATATAGTCGGTCAAGCCGGACCATATAAAAATAGTTTTGGTTTCTCAGAGTAAGAAATTGCTCCCTACCTTCCCTCGTGGACCTATTTTTGATAAACTGCATGGCTTATCTGTCCTTATAAATATAGAACCATACAACATATCTATATTATAAATTTCATTAAAATTGGTTTGATAGTTTCGGAGGGCCAGAATTTTCCCCCTATTTCCCCTCGTGGTCCTATTTTTTAAAACATGCAAAGCTTATTCGTCCATATAAATATGGATCTATCTATGCCTTAAATTTCATTAAAATTGGTTTCGTCCCATATATTTTCCTATGTACCAAATTTCATAAAATGATCTTCAACAATGCGACCTGTACTTTGCACACAAAGTGACATGGACAGCCAGCCATCCAGCCACCCAGCCAGCTGCGAAGTCTGAGTCGATCGGTATACTTTAAGGTGGGTCTGGACCAATATTTTTAGGTGTTACACACACCAGCAGAAATGCATTATACACTCGCCACTATTCTGGTGTGGGTATAATTGAAGCATAGCAGCGAATAACGTTGTAAGTAACAAAATTATTATTTTTCAGGATAGCAAAAAACCGTTTTAACAGGCAGGATTATTAATTTTTTAATTTTTTTTTTTTTAGATTATCAAAAATAATGATAATAAAAACTTTTATGCAAAATCTCAAGATATTTTAATTTTAAATTACTTGCAATTTTACAGTTTATTTTTCTTTAGTAGAACGTTTCATATCCACAATCGCGATGTCATTTAAAACGTTTTTCCACTACACAAGCGGCTTTTAAAACGTTATTCCACGTTGCAAGACCAGTTCGTTTGTATGATTTTGTTAGTAACTTACAACGTTCTTCCACTGGCTGACTCTTTGTATCGCATTTTGACGGCGTTAATGTGCATAAATTTGGGTGATTTGATGTTTAAACAGTGTAGGAGAGTAATTTTAACGGTAATCTGATAAAAAAAAAACAGTTTTGGCAAAAAGTGGCTTTTAAAACGTTATTCGAGGCTTTGCTTCAATTATAGACTAATTAATATTTTGAAATTTGTTGTGCTTGAGTGGTGTAATTGAATAATTTTTTTTCATCTAAAACAAATACGAATAACTCAAACTGGGTGTAGTTTTATTAAGCTAGAGGTAATCCGATAGTCAAAATCTGAGTCAGCAAAAATAAAGGGTCTTTCTTTCAGCCCTATAGAACTTTAAATTTTAAAAAATAATACAAAAAATTTTAAATAAATACAAATTTCATTCGAAAAATCAACAAATACCATTAACATTTAAAAATATTTCCGAACATATTGCCCAAGCGGCACTCTGAGCTTCTAATTTTCAGCCACTTTTTCAAGCATTGATGGCCGTGTGTCGAAGAATATTACGAACAATGTTGCTTTTCAAGGCTTATTTGTTGCTTTGTTGTTTATCACCATAAATAAATGACTTAACGTAAGACCACAGAAAATAATCGAGATTTGTCCAATTGCACTACCTTGAAGGCGAATTGACAACCCCATTTCTCGACCCCAAATTGCTGCCAAATTTTAATTTTATTAAGTAAATGGTTGTGGTTACTATATAGCACGAAGCGTCTTCCTATTGAAACCAAATCTCGCCTGGATCAATATTATCTATAATTCAAACAAAAAATCATAGATCATGAAGGGGTTGAAATCTCCATTGACCGTTACGCGAGATCCAGCTTGATGATGGAAAAAATTAAATTAGATTATGCCACCAGCATGTAAACCGCAGCAAACAGAGAACTTCTCTAAATGTAATGCCGTCTGTAGCGCCTGATGAGGAATGTTCTCAATAAATATGCGAAAATTTTGTTAAACCAAAAATGAGCTGTCAAATCATATTATCCATTCGTGTTGAAATGAATTCGCGTGATTCGCTGTTTTGTTATGAATTGTATAAAAATGAGAAGTTTTGAACTTAAAAAAAGTCTGCCACTCTTACTGAGTTTGACATATAGTATACAACTTGTATGCCGACTCGAGAGAGTGTTCTCAATGTTTTAGTTCACCCCTCACACATATACATAGGTTCTGTGTGAATTCAACACACATAAAAACAACAAAAACATAACATAATTTTAAATTAAAATATTTAAATTTTTCACAATATAACACTTTTCGTTTAATAATATGACACAAACACATAATTAATGATTTTTCCAAACAAGTTTTCTTATTTTCTTCAGTAAAAGATTTTATTTATTGTGCTTAATTGCCGTTTTTTATAATTGATAAAAATACTGAAATTTATTGTTGGAGGATAAGCTGTTCCTATGCGCATTTCACTGGTTGCTTAGGCCAGATCATCAGGAAACGTTCTCCTAAATAATTTTTGAAAAGCCATTTTTCTTATTTTCTTTTCAAAATGTTATAATTTTTCACAAACTAGAAATTTTAAATAAATTTTTTTGACACAAATATTTTTCTGTTGCTAATATTATTAAAACCACCAGAGAAGTATTTTGTGGTATAAAAAAAAGATTTGAAATCTTAAATTATTTAAATATTTTTCGATATAGCAGAATAAAAAATAAACAAACATTGTTTTAAAAGTTTAGAACTGCTGACAGCGTTAAATAAATTGAAAATTGTTCGAATTAAGAAAATTTTATTTTAGAAAAAAAAATTTTTGTTTTTTTTTTGCCACATTCTATACGATTTTATGCAACTATGTGTAGGGGTGAAAATAGCTTTAACAACCAATACATTTAAAAAGAAATCTTACTAATACAAATATCTACTAGGTACCTTGAGATTTGAGCTAGGTTCCTGTCAAAGAGTCGGCATACTAGTTCTGTATTATGGTTTGACATCTTTATAAAAAAGTGATAACAAAATTGTCAAAAGTTCGGCACCTCAAAATTTTATTTTTCGTAAAAAATACTTATTTGAAAATTTTAAAAGTTTTTTTTATGAAGTCTGCAGTTCCAATTTAAATTTTTTTTGGCTAATTACATACATACAGATCTTTTGATGGACTCTACTGCATTCTACAGCTTTTAGCATTTTATAAGCAGACTTTAAATACAATATATAGCAACTATTCAGAATAAAATAAAATACCAAAAAATTTGGACCAAACCGTACTTATTTCTTTACGTTGTTCATTATTTTTTTTAACAACATAATCTTTACGTTTTTAATTTTCTTCTTAAACTACCGTCTCTCCTAATTTGCCTTTTCTATGTTAATGCGGCACATATTTCATCCAGGAGTTTGAGTTTTCATGAGGGTGGCTAAGGCCTTTTTGTATATAACGTCATTGTCATATACATGTCAACTGTATCATTTGTTATATCCATAAGTCAAAAAATTAAGACACAATCGTTTATCTAGTCTTGTTTACTGGTTCTTCTGACTTACGAAAGCAACAAAATCCCAAAACCAGCAAAAACGTGAAAAATCTTGAAAATATGAAACAATAAAAATAAAAATCTTTTTGTTAAATAGTTGGTGAAACAAATTCCTGCTCGAATTAAGTTATACAAAAAATTCTGATATTTTGACATACTCAGGGTAGCCCAAAATGAACAACAGGCTTGAAATTCCTTATAACTTTTTTAACCCGGCAAATCCCATACCTTCAGTAATGAACACACAAAAACAATTTTTTTATCAATTAAAAAAATGGCTTAAAAAGTATTTAAATTTAATTGAATCAATTATTTTTTTAGTTGAAAGAAAATTAAAAATATAATTTTGATTTAATTAATATTTTAGTTGTTTTGAAATAAACTTTTAATAAAAATATTAATTAAATATCAAAAAATATTAATTGATTATTTTGTTTAAAATAAAAATAATTAATATTTTAGTGGGTTTGAAATAAACTTTTAATTAAAATATTAATTAAATATCAAAAAATAATAATTGATTATTTCGTTTAAAATAAAATAATTTAAACTTGTGGAATTATATATTTAATATATAATTAAATAAATTAACACATTGTTTGCAATGGCAAAGTTTTTTGATAATTTTTTTAATTAAAATTAAAAATATAATTTATTGAAAAAAAATATTCACAATTTTACAATTTTTAGTAATCAATATAATAATTTTGATAATAGGTGCCAAATCAACAACTTGTTTGCTTGATATTATGAATTTGGTATAAATTTGTTGATAAGAGAAAATATATAATTTTTTCTTTGAAAAAACTGATTTTTCTTCCAAATAATATAAAATCATATTAAAAAAAAATATAACTAATTCCGATTTTATAGCGGTTTCAATTATATTTAACACGGGGCATAATTTACTACACCTTTTTTACATTGGGATAAGAAAGTGATCAACGTTAGCTTCATTTTTGTCTCTACCTCTCCATTGGTTACCTTCCCATCAAAAAGAGGATACAGTATAATGTCGCCATGGTCATCTCCAGCCTCTGGTATTTCAATTAACACTATCGCTTATCATCGTTACCTATAAGTGACACTTGGAATTGTCGGGTTAATTATTATTTTTTTTTCAGCATTTCGTGAAGATGACTTGGGGAATTAAGTAGTAATAACTTACAATCGATCAAAAACAAAAACACTCGAAATTTCGAAAAGAAAATATGTTAATAAGAGTTGAATGGACATCACTTACAGAATAGCATTTTTCCAAAAAATTTCCCAATAAAAAGTTATAATGAACTCAACCCCTTGGTCATTTTGGGCTTGGGTCATTTTGGGCTATCCTGTACAAGTACTCTTTCACGTATTAAGAGCGCGGTTGTCCTTATAACGGCCTTTTATCGCCGTTTATTGTCATGCAACAGTATGTTGTCACTATTTTTCGCACATTTCTTTTTGAAAGTTTCTTCGTAAGCATTTTGGTTGGTTTGACAAAACGATACAAAAAAGAGCTTATCTCTCAGTTAGTTTCATAATTTTTTTTTTCTTTTTTTAAATATTAACTATGACATTCTTATAATTTCGTACTGGGTAATAATAGTTAAGCCGCTTATTATGATTGATAAAAATTGTGGTTTAACAACAAGTGTGTTTCTGTATTTATTGCTATCGTATTGTGTGGCATCATTTTGTATGTGTATTTGCTATAAAATAACTTGCTAAAAGACTTAGCTGAAAAAAACCAATAAACAAAACAAAACTGATCACATTAAAAATGGGCAAATTGAATACAATAACCAATAAAACATAAAATACAAAGAATAACTGACGTTTATAATTCAGTTGTCAGTAAGGACCAAACTAGGAAACTTCCAAGGTTAACTTTTTTCATCTATTTTGGATAACGTTACTTAGAACTAGGTGACTGCTAGAATAACAATTTATTTTTATTTAGAGATTAACTTTCTCAAATTGTTGAAACAAATGCTAGTTGGAGGTCAGAAATTTACGCTCTTTTTAAAGTTAGATTGTGCAATTAAGCTCGAGTTTTTTCCTCTATTCTCTTTTCGGTTATAAGGACAAGATAAATACACAATGTAGCGGACTAGTGGGTGCGGTCACCAAACTCTCCTATTGTGGCCGATATCGTTATGGAGGAATTGTTGAGAAAAGACGTGGAAAAACTGGACAGAAACCCGAGTTTATTAACAAATTACGTTGACGACCTGTTTTGGATGGCTAGTAAGGGAAAATGACATTATAGAAACACTTAAAAAATTTTCACCACCAAATTAAATTTACAATCAAGGAAGAGAAGCACGGGCATTTACCGTGCAGTGATCTGGAGAGACCAAGAACCAACTTCGTCAGGAAGAATTATTAATTATTTTTAGTGTCATCCAAAGAGAATAATCATAAATACTGCAAGTAATTTTATTAAGAGAGTGTTGACAATTAGTGATAAACAATTCCATAAAGAAAATTTACGTAAAATAAATGATATTATTATATGATTCTAATATACTTACATACATAATACATACATTCTAAAAATAATCATAATATGCTTTTAATTTAATCATGAATCTTATCAAAATATGTTGCTCTTAGCATATGTTTACCATAACCCCACTATTGTGGTGTTTGTATAATCAAATCAATTCATGAAATATGTTTTCTGCACAAAATCATGTATTTATCTCTCTTTCACCCTCTCTTTTTCTCTCTTACAAATAGAGACGACAAACTTCATATAAAAAGTTTGTATATTCGGACATTTAGATAATCAAAAAGTATGGAAAGGCACGAAATATTACAATTACAATTACAAATCGATATATCTCGATCTCTAGTCCTGCAGCAGTGCAACCACGAGACACGTATAATTTTCCTTTGGCCGATATAACTTTGCTCAGTAAGCAGAACTCCCGCCGATCAATGAATCCTACCTTTTGTTGTACTCTGTAGTTGTATGGTTTTAACTTAACAATAGCATTTTCCTCTTTTCCAAGGGTTATTATTGACATTATTTTAACTAGAGGTTTATTATTGAAGTACTTAATAAACCATAATGTAGTTGCCGGCGTCAAAAATATGGTACCAGTAACCATAATGTGCTTTACATTTTGTCATTAAAAATAGATCTGTTGTGTTTTCTCTGAGTGTACAGAAACTCCCGGTAAAATAAAAATCTTTCCCCTGATTGATATTTTTAGAGAGGATGCAAAATGTTGATAAAGTAATCAAATGAAAATAACTGTTATGTCGTCTTGGAGCAAAGTACAAAAAATTCGAAAAACTGAAAAAAGACCTTTTTTAAAAATGGTCCAGCTCACGGATGGTCAACGTTAGAACCAAAATATTTTGGGAATCATCATAAAACATATCAACCTTTATTTTCAGAGGGGTAACAAAATAACTTCTTTTTTTGAGTCGCTCTAATGTGCATTAATAAATTAACAGAAAAAATTATTAAATTTCTCCAATCACCAAATTTGTTCTAAATTCATAATATCAAGCAAACAAGTTGTTGACTTTGCACCTATTACCAAAATGATTATATTGATTACTAAAAATTTAAAAATTTTGAAAAATTTTTCAATAAATGATATTTTTAATTTTAATTAAAAAGTGATCAAAAAACTTTGCCATTTTAAACAATGTGTTAATTTATTTTAAAAAATATTGACAATTTCCAACAACAATTCTACATGTTTAAATTATTTTATTTAAAACGAAAAAAGTCAATTAAGATTTTTTGTTATTTAATTAAAATTTTAGTTGAAAATTTATTTCAAAACAACTAAAATGTTAATTAAATCAAAATTAAATTTTTAATTTTCTTTCAACTAAAAAAATAATTGATTCAATTATTAAATTAATTAAATTTAAATACTTTTTAAACCATTTTTTTAATTGATAAAACAGTTTTTTCTGTGTACTTATTAACAATTTTAATTTAAATTTATATTAAAGAAATATTCAAAATCTTCGTTATTCCTAGCAAATTTTTCTTATATTTCAGTTTCATTTTCTATTTGAAATTCCATGCAAATTCTCAACTCCAAGTCCCAATCGTTATATTGTATTACAGGATCATCCAGCCAGCCAACCAACACAGTATTTCTACGATGATTTATTATTTTAGCAACACTACAAGAATAAGATTATGCGAAGAAAAAGAAAAAAATCGAAAGAAATGACACATGCCAGGAGTTCCATGTCAAACAGCAAAGTAAGCAAGCGTTTGTCTGTAGGAATAAGGATAATACATGGAGAACGGTTAAGTGGAGCAGTAGGATGATAAAAATATTTTGAATATTATAAAGCACTCCTGTACATGTTCCCAATTTTTATTTTATATATATATTTTTTTTTTGCTCTAATACATAAACAAGAAGTCGTGTATGAATCCTTATTTACATACAAACAAACTTCTCTTTCGTTGAATGTTAGAGTATTAATGACATCTCTTCTATTTTAGCTGGGAGTGTAGCTGATTGGGTGAGTATATCCTTTGTATGCTCCTGAGGCATGTATAAAGAATGATTAATTTAAGTTTCAAGATTTATTCAAACATATTCCTGCATGCGGGTTTTCCTTAGTCAATGCCAAGCAGTTTTCGGGAGTAAATGCAAACTCTCGATTAGAAAAGTCTAGCAATAGCCTATGGCTGTCTGTTGCTTTCATATAGTTGTGTGTTAAGAGAGCAAAATGTGTTGTGTTGCATATCAATTTTAAATTGAAATTCTGTCTTTACCCTTAAAAAGTGAACTTAAGGCCAAGTATAACAACAGTTAGAAATGAAAATACATATGTACTTAAAAAATGCGCATGTTAAACTAATAAAAACGATAAAAATTTTGTTAAAAAAATGTTTCACTTGTTTACCAAAAAACCGCCCCCCCCCTCCCCCCCCCAAACTGGAGGGAATTACAATATTTAATATTTTAAAAAGAATTATTCAGGTGGCAAAATGTTGAGTATAACAATGAAAACAAAATATCTTTAGCCTACGGAATGGAATGTGATACATTTTTTCCAATCAGCCAATATCTAATATTCAACACTTTAAATCAACGTCAATTCTTACAAGCAGTACCGAATTTGTAAACCAATTGACACTAAAATCTTAAATTAAATCATAAACTAACGCTTTCACGCAGAGACAATACATGTTTAATATGGTCACCTTTAACAAAACTCTTTATAAAGAAAATTTTAAACATATTATGCTTAATTGAACTATATTAATAGCACTGACAACCATATTATGGTTAAATTAGTCCTGCATCACAAACCCACAACCATACTATGGCTGCCTCTTAACATGTTATGGTTAAATATGACAAAAACAAATTTTTAATTAACTATAGTATTTTCCTCTTTTCTAATGGTTGAAAAACAATCATGATATTATAATTGGTAAACATATTTCAGGTATTATTAACCATAACATATTCGGAGGCTTCTTGCTGGAGGACTAATTAAACAATAATTTGGTCGTCGGTGACAATAATATGGTTAAATTAAACACATTATGTTTAGAGAGACATAACGGTTTTTTAAGCGTACAGTGGGCGGTAAAGGGTTAAGCATTTCCGTACCATTTTAAACATTTATATCAAAACTAAGAAAAAATTACATTCTAAATTCTGACATGAATTTTCTTTAATATTCCTTTTTCTATAGTGTTTACTAAAACAAATGTATGTGTATGCATGTTCTTTCCATTACGTGACAAATGAACATTCATTCTGGAACGGACGTTCAGAGTGTCGTACAAAAATAAAACAGTAAATTGAAAATATACATCTCATCTCTTCTCAATTTAAAAACAATTTCCGTTATTATAATTGACAGATAAAAAACATGTAAGATAAATTAATATTCTACTATTTTTCGTTCCTTTCAATTGATGTCCATTTTTTTATTTTTTTTTTTTTTTTTTTTTTTTTTTTGTAGGGAGCAAAAGTTATAAACGTGTGAACTTGTTAAGTTGAAATGTTTGTCAATAAAAGAAATATATTAATTGTTTATGTATGTGAGTTTTGGCATTTCAGGAAAATGTTTTTCTTTATGAAAATTGGCAATAGGAAATTTAAATAAATTGCAATAAAAAATCATTTTTACCTGGAAAAAATTTTATAATTAAATGAAAAACAAACAGTGTTGCTAAGAAATGAAGAAGCTTTTTTCAAGAAAGTATGTTGTAAAAACGGGTACAAAGAGTAAAAAATTACGCAAAAACGCTTAAAAAAGCACCAAGAAAAATAAGAATTTTAAAAAAAACTTTTAAAATATTTTAGTTTTTATTATTAATTTGTTTAAATTAGGAGTAAAAAATAAATAACAATTTATAAAAAAACTAAATCTTTGGTATTTTGACAAAACATCTTAAGTCGAGATAAGACAGCAAAACAGTTTTTAAGAAAAACTCGGTGAAAAACAAGATTTTATTAAATAATAAAATTAGCCAAAATTAAAAATTTCGTTTATAAAGCATCGTACACAATAGCCAGAAACATTTTCACTGGTGTTCATAATAGAGCAACAATTTTTTTCACAACCATACATATTTGCTATTAAAAACCAAAATTTTGCCCACAACAATATTACGTATTTATTATTAATTTTAAAAACTTTTGTTGAAATTTTCATTAAAAACTAAATAAAATTATTAGTTTATGACGTTAAATATACATTTTCATACAAATTGTTGCTGAAGTAGAAGTAGACTCAACTTTTTACAAAAATTTTAGTTACATTTTTTTTCGAAAAATGAAAGGAAAATATATGAAATACTTCGAGAAGAAATAAGATAGAAGAAAAAACGAAATTGTTGCTAGCATTGTGAACGAGGCTTAATACAAACTGTCAAAAACGTAAACAAAAACGTTTTTTGAATGAAAATTCGTCAACTTTTTAAATTTGACTTAAGATGTTTTGTCAAAATGCCACAGAAATAAAGATAAATGTTTAATAGAAAAACAATTTCATTTCCATATATATCCATTTCATAATCCTCATCATCGGGCCACAAAACGGTTTTAATGAAATACTCAGATCTTTCATTAGTTTGATTTGAATTAATTTTTAGTTTAACCCTTGAAGGCAATTCGTTATTGCAATAAAAAATGTTTTCTTGTTTTTGCTGAGCCGAACACAACGAAGTTTGTGGTTTTTAACGAAAAAGAGAGAGTAAAAAAATATTCCGATCTCCATGTTGAGTTGAATAAGTGCAGTATTAGTTTTGTGTATGAAGATCACAAGCAGAGAAACGTGTTTTGAGGTATTTACTACCCAAACACTATTAAGAGCTTGTGTTTTCCACACTCCTACCGTACAGACCACTAAAGAACGGTATATAAAATTTGTTTCCGAAAACTCTTCTATAATGTGACTTTACTAAACTGAAGGACATTATTGAAAAGATCAATTGTCAAAAATTATTTTAAGGTTTTGACGACCGTTCGCGAAAGACTGACAAAATAATATAAAAATAGTGTAAATTATGCAAAGTATATACGGCTCTATATCTTCAAAACTAGATCTGGTAGGGAAAACCCATCATCATCAACAAATAAAAATACATCAGGTATTTTTATTACAGAAAATTTAATAAAGCCCCATTTTGTTGTAGTGTAAAATTTTGACCTATTTTTTTTATATCTTCTAAACCAAGGCGTATTCATACAAGGTGACCTTAGTTTGCTACGTAAGCAACAGCCGATAAATAACCATGTGCGAAAATGGTATACAGCTCTGGTGGTTCTGAGGAATCCTTCATAAATTCTATAATGTTCATTTAGAATTATGAAATTTAAAACTTAAAAACGCTTATTGCATTTCAAAACACACAATTTGAAATGAAAAACAAAATAAAATATTTGTTTAAATTTTTAATCCAAGTTCTGATATTTTAGTCAGGCTTAAGTTCATTGAATTTAATTTTCATTAAATTATTTTTATGAAGAAAGGAATTTTACAATTTGAAATGAATTAAAATGTATTGATAATTTTTCATTCTTGACTGAGCTGGGAATTGAACCCAGGTTTTCACGGACAGGTTGCCCAGACTAGTTTCGATTGTAACAACACAATCTCTTCAGTGGGGTTTGCCATTTAGCTCTCACCGCCATTGACGACGGATGACATCATTAGTCAAACATCAATCTTTAAACCAAATGGTATTTTACCTTGGGAGATCGAATGAAAAATTAACAATAAATTTTTATTCATTTCATGTTGTAAAATTCCTTTCTTCATAAAAATAATTTAATGAAAATTAAATTCAATGAACTTAATCCTGATTAAAATATCAAAAATTTGGATTAAAAACCATTAACAGTTCAATAAAATAACCACAGTACTAATTATTTGTTTAAATTGTTTACTACAGTGTTGAATTATCTTGACACAACGTTAAAGTATTTTACAGTGTTGTATCCGTTTCAAAACAAGACCACCTTCTATGAATTCGCCTTGTTCTACACTTAAATTAAAAAAAAGCTTTTCTAAAGTCTTTGGAAAAAGTTTCCTGACGAGCTGGCCTAAGCAACCAGCAAAATGCGCATAGAAATCAGTTTTCCCTCAACAATAAATTTCACTGGTTTTATCAAAAATAAAAATTTGGAATTTAGCACGTTAAAATAAATCTTATTAATAATTTTATAACATAAATATTTAAATTTACTTTAGAGCTCTCTTCAAAAATATTTTCTTTAAAATAGTTTTATCGAACAAAAACAAAAGCTCACAAAGTGTATTTGTAAATTAGTGGTTCGGAAATGTGTCGTAAGTGACCCCGTTTTTTCACACAACATTACAAATACAAAAAAACATGAAAAGAACATTGTAATAGAAGGAGTCGTCCAAGGATGACTGACGAGTGGAAGTAGAGTTTTTGTGTGTGTTTTTAGAAGAGTGACAAGTGGAGTTGCAACATATAAAATGAAAAAAGTGTACAAAATAAACATGAAGGGTGCATACATCAAAACAAGACTTCATTATTCAACCAATACAAACAAAACTTCAACAGATGGCAGTATGTGTGTGGGGACATGCACATAAATTCTTCTATATTTGTACCCATATGCAAATCCCAGTAGTTCCTAGTAGTACTTTTTTTCTAAACTTTTGCTAAGACTGTCTAACTGAATTTAATTTTTTAGCCATTTGCGTTTTTTAATTGCTAGAGGAAGTCACTTAATTTTATCAAAGATTACTTGGAACTAAATAAGAAGCAGTTGTCTTCTTATACCTTTTGCAATCTTCAAATTAATTTAGAGAGATATGTGTTGCTTCTCTTTCACAAGCGCGCGTATTTTAACTGGTTAAGTAAGCAGTGCTGCATTATTAGAGACGGGCTGACTTCCAAAACATACCAATACAAAGTTTATATACAGTTTTACTACTGTATTTTAACCATGTACATGTACAAAGTGCCGAGACAATGCAACTTTGTGTTTTGTTTATTTAAATGTTTTGATATGTTAGTGATACAATGGATAATATTAAAAATAAACATGAAGTGTTTGCAAATGAAAATCATCAAATTTAAAACCGATGCCCTGGTTGCTGTTTTACTGCGTTTCTAATACTTAACAGTGATGTTTTGGAAGGGTTTGCATTGTATATATTTTGTACTGCGGCGTTTTGAAATATAATGCTCTGTTCTAATACAAAGCAATTGACGTTTTGGAAGTCAGCCACGATTCCAGAAGCTATTGAAAAGCACTAATGCCTACCAAAGCAGTTCGTTCCCACGACAATCGGTTCTACGCACCGGAATGATTCGGAGTTCAAGGAGCACCGACCAAGGATTCTCAACTCAGCAGCACCTTTTCTTCAGGTCTTGCTGAAACAACAACAACCAAAGCAGTTGGTATATTCATAAAAGAGTGTTTGAATAGACCTGAACTCGAACTATTGGGCTGCGATAGTGTACAGTGTAAAATACTTAGAAATTTAGTGCACGTAAATAATGTACTAACATACACATATGCATTTATTTCCAAATATGTGTTCGTGAGTATAGATGTGTGTATGACACTTGACGATACTACCTTTACATGGAACATATGCAACAATTGTATGAATGTGTTGCAATATATGACGACGACTATTCTTTGTATGATAATTTTACTAACTACTCCATAATATTGTTGAGAGAGTGACAAGTATTTCACTGTGAAATAACAAAAATGTTTACGGTTTAAATATGTGTTTGTATTTATACCCTCCACACATCTAGTGGTGAATGAGGATATACTAAGTTTGTCATTTCGTATGAAGCTTTTTTATTATACATCTAAGACCCCATAAAGAATATATATTCTGGCTCCTTGAGAAATTCTAAGTCGATTTAGCCATGTCCGTCTCTCTGTCCGTCTGTTGAAAACACGCTCACTTTCGAAAAACGCAAAAGAAAAGAAAAAACTTGGTATCAAATTGCTTGTAGTTATCCTAAGAAGTTTTCGATTGAAATCCGGCAACATCGGTTCAGTAGGATCAGAGCTATTAATCAAAATGTGGAACCACCACCCTAAAAAAATTGAAAATTTTGATACAAAAACTAACATAAATGGTAGAATAATGCACCAAATGATATACGACTGCAATTCATACTGTTAAATTTCGTGAAGACCGGTCCATGATTGACCATAGGCCCCATATAAACCATACTCGTGGAAAACGGTTTAGTACGCCTAAAACCGTAATACAAAAGGCTATGATACTGAAGTTTGGTACGTCACAGTTTTATAGGACCAGAAATCCCACTGTAACATTTTTTGAATATCGGACCATAAATAACCCTAGACCCCATAAAAAACCTACTTCCGGAAAACCGTTTAGTACGCATAAAACTGTAATCAATAATGCTATCATAATGAAATTTGGTACGTATAGGTCGAGGAATCACACTACTCTACGCCCCATATAAGCCCTTCTCTCGGAAAATAGTTTATTGCTCCTAAAACCAAATAAAGCCCATTTTGGGAAAATAATTAAATTCGCCTAAAACCATAACAGATATACTAAGATTCATATGGCCAGAAAAAATATCATGCAATTTTGTGAAATTAACTGTTAACTCGTAAACTAATTACACTGCTTTATTGAAATTTATTCTAATTTACTTTTTGCAATACCAGAAACCAGTCTTCAGAATTTTGGGATGATTGGTCCATAATTTACCATAGGTCCAATACAAATTATCCTCCTAAAAATAATTTTAGTTCGGCTAAAAATGTTACGAATCATGATATTTTACTCAAGCCAGTTCAAAGTTCTAACAAGAAACGCATAAAACATTCTTATTGTCGGTAAATAATTTAAAACAGGTCTAAACAGCAACCAATTTTAATGCTGACGTTCGTTTTTGTAAAGCTTAGTTACTAATATATATATATATATATATTAGGGCGGGTTAATTTGTTTTTGATGAAGCGTATAGCAAAAACGTAATCTATAGGTGATTCTGAGAAATTTTGCTCAAGAGATTATAGCTCTAAGTCGGAGTTGGAGCCCCCAAAAATTTCAAAATAGAAATTTTTCCATATTTTTCCTAACGCTTTATCAAAAAAAAAATCGTTCCATACAATTTGACCCGCCCTAATATTTATATATATATATATATCATATAGAGCCCACTCCTGTCGGTAGAGGGTATCAACGATTCGGCACAGCCGAATATAGCACTCTAACTTGTTTAAGATATGTTCACACCTATAAAATATTTGACGTCCTACACACAACCAATAGTTTTATTAAAAAATTATTTGCTTTTGTTTTTTTATCTTCTTACAAAAGTTAAGTATTCAATATAAATTGTTAAAAATAAAGTTAAAGTTTGACCAATTTATTGGTCACGTTTTTTTTTTAATTTGTCATTAAATATGTGTTAGGTCTGAACACACCTTAAGGATCCAAGTAACAAAAAAAATCAGAAAAAAGCAGCAAATATGAAGACCAAATGTTATATTTCTATTTCGAGTATGAGGACAAGTATGTTCTGGCATTTACTTAACTTATCACATTGACATAATCTTAGAAATGTACGAGTAGACACAATTTTTTTTCAGCTGTATATTTCATTCGTATTTCTAAAGTTTTCACTCCATTTTCTTGTTCCACTTATTATCCTTGGTACTTTTAACATTTTTAAAATAATTGATAACTTAAAGATAAATAAGGCGAGTAAATAATTCAACATTAGATAGAAATTCTTTTAGTTTTTTTGCTTAAATTCTACTAAATTCTTAAGTATTTTCTACTATTGAACATTCTATGTTGGTGGAGATATAAATTTCTTAATAAATATGTTATGATGTAACACCTAACGTTTTACTTAGTTTGAATACGTCTTTCGTATTTGTGACATACATATTTCCAAATATGTTTTAATATTTATCATAAATCATCGGATACTCTTACGAATTTTTGGAAATTCTTAACAAATCAAAAAAGATTATATAATGCGAAATACCTCAGTTTAAGGATAAGCCAAGATTGCGGGAAACCGCAGATCGTTAAAAAACTAAATTTAAATACCTCGTTCTAGAGATTCTTAAAAGCGCAATAAATAAATAATGAAGTTTCCAACGAAGCAGGTTTGTAAGGGAGAAACGTAAAAGTTTCTCTTACCACATCGCCAACGGAAGACATGAATTTTATATGGCGAGTTCCGACTTTGGAGCAATACATTTCTGACACAGAAAGTGCTTTATTCAGAGCATATAAAAAGTGTTGAATGTAAGTAACGTTCAGCTTTACATATACTGAATTTCTTGTTACCGTTATTCTTTTATATGCTCCCTAACAAACCAGCTTCGTAGTAAGGGAATGTGGCTCTTCAAATTTAATATAATATTCTTTTAATTTATTAAGAATTCGTTCTCTTACCTTAGTACACCTCTGTATGGCTTATTGCGTAGCGCATAAATGTGTACTTACTTTTTAAAATACTTTTTTATTGGGAGTGAACTTGTTATTTAGCAAAAGGGGCTATGGTCTATTTTAAAACCAACATTTATAAATCTTTTCGTTAATATTTCTGTAAATAATCGTTTAAACAATATTGGTGTTGACAATAGCGGTGCCATAAGGGCCCCACTCCTTCTAAGGCATTGTTTACGATCTTGAACTGGTTACCACCGGACTTTTTGGCAAAAACGTTAGCTGCACACACAGCGGTAAGACTAAAGGCCCAACTAAAATGTGCTTAACCAAACTTAAGCTAGTGTCAAAATTCAACGAAAAGCATGTCAAATGCTTAAGTAAATTACTGAAGACTTTTAGGTGGCTATATTGTACTTATTGAGCTTAAAGACTTTCTACACTTAGTTGCAAACATTTGTACTTTTGGAAAACTATTTTCGTTTTTATTTCTTTAAAATGTAATATTTTTGACGAAATGTCATTTAATTTGTAAAAGTTATAAATATATAACCATGAACAAGTAAATCTATGTTTATCTTTTATTAATTTTTAAAGTAAACGAAAACTAAAATAAAAAAGTACTAAAAAAAGCAACTGCGGTTGCATCTTTTAATTGTAAACAATTATATGTATCTATTATGTGTCATTTGCTTAAGGAAGAGCGAAATTGACCGCACTTTCCTTAAGCAAATGACACTTGACGAAAAAGTGCCTTAAGTACATTATAGTTGTATACATTTGATTGTGTGTATTCGCACATTTGCTTAAGGTTCATTAAGCACATTATAGTTAGGCCTTAAGGGCTACCAGAGCATGAAGATATTACAACATCGAACATGCTTAAATCCTTTATAAAGTAAATTGGCACTTGAACGTTGATTATATGACACCTGAGCCATCTGGATTCTTGCGTTCATTTAATAACTCTGAATTTGGCACATTTGAGTTACCTAGAAAAAAGCGCTTTTAAAAGAGATTTGCAAGTTTTTGCAGCTAAAGTTAGATATTGATGACAGATATTTTATTTCCCTAGAGAAAAAAAATCAAGTTTTATTACTATCAATTGCCAATAATTTTTTTTAAGGGCGAAGTGAAATTCTAATGCCTAGTTCTATTTACTAATTTTCAATCCACTTTAATTCAGCCAATAAAATCATACTAGTAGAAGAATTCCCCAATTTTTCAATACAAATAAGACAAAGTGTTTACTTTGGACACTAGTTTTCATTTTAATTTTTCTGTAATCATAAGTTATTTGTATCAAAACTCTTATTTAAAACCCATTTGTATTTTACTACATTCCATCATTGATATTAACTCGGGAACATAAAGTAACGGTTAGTCCACATTGTAAAAAAATACACACAGATGCTTATTTTGGTGTGTTATAAGTGTACTAAATTCAAAAATATCATAATTAAACAAAGGAATTTTTTTTCACTTTTGGCCACAAAAAATAAACAAAAATTTCCTAAAATTCTATGTATTTCAATCTTCTATAAGTCATCATATCTCCAAGAATATTATTCATCTTATTTTCATAATCGTCTTTTTTCATCGCGACTGCGGCGTTGCACTTATCAGCACTCAGTATTAATAAATCCTTCTCTCTGTTCAAAAATGATTCTGTTTTTTTTACTGTCGTTCCCTGATATTTAAACTTTGTTTGTTCATATAGTTATCCAGCATATTGCAGAACCTTGTTCTCGCCATCTCCCGTTCTTCTTTTTCCACTATGATTTGGATGCAGTCTTCCTCTTCGGCAATAAATTTAACCCATTTTAGGCCACTGCTCGTACTTGCGAACAGGAAATTTACTGAATTTGATTGACAAGAAACAAAGTTTTGTACATTTATTTGTTACAATTTAATGTTTTCATTATTTGATATAAAGTCTTAATTTTAATTAGCCGTTATAAAAAAATAAAAAATGTGTTTTATGTTTTGTCTGCAGGGGTATTTTTGGGGACGCTTTTTAGGAAGATTTTTATATAACTGCAAAAAACATAAATTGCTAAAAAATGCTCAAACTAAATAAAGAGAATTTGTCTAAATAATTTAAATTACCAAACATAAATATAAAACCTAAATAAAAAATAATATTTCCACTAAATTATAGCTGTTTGTTTCACTGTTCGCAAGCGCGAACATTGGCTGCTATTTGGAGAATACACTTCTTTGATACAATATTGTTTTAAAGCTGTGCTGATCATAAAGAAAAACAGACTTTCCCTGTCACGCAACTAACAACAATTGTATATCCGGAAAAAACCAATTCGTTTTGAATACAAGATTTGGTCCTTGTGTTCGAGTGGGGGTTATTTGTTTAGTTGTATACCATATTCTGGTTCGAGTGACAACTACGATCGTCAAATTGGCTTGGGTGCAGAGGTGGTTTTAAGACTATTGGGATGTGTAAAAGATCCCATTATCTATCAAATTTATTTTGACAACTTTTTCAAATCATATTATTTGATGTGCCTTTTAAGTGAAAAAAGGTTTTGCGCCATAAATGCAACGTGCATTTGCATCCAAAATGCTTTGAAAAATTTTATATAAAATAAGACATTGTTATTTTATTACCCAAATAAATATATTTTGAAACATTGCTCATTTGTTATTATCTTACTTTTAACATTTTTATAAATGAACAATAATTGGTTGATATTGCAAATTCATGTCAAATAGCAGCCAGTGTTCGCACTTGCGAACATCCGTTTCCGGGACTCATGGACAAGGTAGCATTAAACCGACAACGGATTTGGATTCAGAAGACCCAAATTACTGTAAAAAGAGTATACATTTTTAAAAATATCACGTTTGAATTTTCTTGGCCGAATATGGGTTAAAAAGTGGAAATTTTTCCCTTATCGTAGGTATTGCGTGTTTGGGGCAAGATAGAAAAAGGATCCTACATCTGCACTTCAAAGGAAGAACAACGAACTAGTTGACGAACTATATAGATGCAATGTAATATCTGTGATAGATAAAAGAAGACTTAGAACTGACGCGGCATTAGCTCCAAGAATTTATGGACTTCCTAATATATATAAGAAACATTTTCCACTGAGACCTATATGTTCTTCTGTATAATCGCCGTCTATGGAATTATGTAAATTTATGACGAATATATAAAAAAAACTTATAATTAATACGGAATTCAACGTAAGGAATGCTGTGCAATTTAGAGATAGGGTTAACAATAGTGCAGTAGGAGACGATGAGAGAATTATATCATTTGACGTAGTTTCATTATTCCCCAGTATACCTGTGGATTTTCCTATGGACACGATCATGACAAAATGGAAAGAGATAAAAAAAACACGGAAATGAAGAAGGAACTATTTATGAAAATACTGAAATTTTGTGTAAAGGACAACAGATATTTTAAATATAAGGACAAGGTGTACACGCAATGTAGGGGACTTCTAATGGGGTACCGGCATCTCCAATTATAGGAGACATTGTAATGGAGGAACTGCTAAAAACTGGCATACAAAGACTAACAATAAAGACGAGAATGTCTACTAAATACGTTGACGACCTGTTTGTGATTATACATTAAAGTACAATAGAAGAAACATGGGCACAATTAAACAGTTTTCACAAACAAATAAAATTCCCTATGGAGAAAGAAGAAAGCGGACGAATGCCTTATTTGGATACTTTAGTTATAAGAAGAGGAAATAAACTAAAAACAGATTGGTACCAAAAACCAACCTCATCTGGTAGAATTGTGAACTTTTTTTCATGTCAATTAAGAAATATTATACTAAATACGGCGGTAAATTTAATACGACGAGTTTTGACAATTAGTGACAAACAATTCCACAGAGAGAATATTAAATAAATTTAGGACATATTGCGAAAAAATTCATTACCCGAAAAACTCATGAATAATCTGATCAATAAGAACAATAACATTAGAAAGCAGACTGAAGAAACCGACGCACAGTGGCGCCATTTGAGTTTTTTCGTTGCAAAAATCATATCTTTTGAACAGAATAAGATAATTGAACAGTTTAAACAGCATATGATAGATAACTGTTCAGCCTATGAAATGAGCGTTTGGAAAGGGTGCTACACTTTGTAGGGGCCTACTTATGGGTTATCAAAGTTAAAATTAGTAGAAAATTCAATTTTATGGTAACTAAAAAAAATTATTTTTACATTTTTAGATTGTTTTTATTTTTTTTCTTAAGGGTTTTATGTTTTAAATTATTACCCAACAAATTAAAAAAAAAATTATTTTTTTTTTAAATTTATTTTTTAAATTTTCTGTAAAATATTCATCACAATTCGTAAGAGAAGGTATATCTAAAAGACTAATCATTTCTAAACTATAATTATTTTGTAACTCTATTTGTGACTTCACATGCCGCAGGGAAGAAATAAGTGGATCGGAAGATGCTGCCAACATGTTGAAGAGGTCCTTATTTTGCCTTACCCTTGATGCTTTGAATGTGTTGTGCAATATATATATTTTATAAAATTTGTTAAGAGACTCCTGTGCTTCTTCAGAAAGCTCTCCAATTGGCAAAGACTGGTACTCAATTATATCTTTGCCATGCACCAATATTTTATGGACGGTCGGGGTCAACTTCTTCTGTGGATACATTTCTGCTAAAAGAGATGCAGTTTTCGACGCATATTCTCCATATTTTGTAGAATTGACATTTTCTTTGCAGTTTAAAACATCCAAGATCGTTCCCAATCTTTTCACGATTTGATTGTCAATTCCAATGATTCTAGTTACTGCCTCATCATTTTCAAAAAATCTCCTAGAAGTGTTTCCATCGTTTGAGTTACCGTATCCGTGCTTGGGACAGTCTACTTTTAGTCCAACTTGTTTAAAAAAAGCCTCCTGTATTTGCTTCTTTCTGATCTTCTCCTTATCCTTTATTGATGTATTTTCATCGAAGTTTTCCTCCTCTTGTGGTAGGGTATATGCCAGTTTTAGCAAGAATTCCATACACCTTATCCTTGCGTGCAATGGTGACATTCCATATTCGTAATTCTCCTCATTTGTAGAATCGTTTAAATTACCAAAGTTCTTCTGACAAATAATAATATAAAATCGATAAAAAAAATATAAAAATAAAACGAAAAAAGGGGTTTAGATAGGTTTTTGCTAAATTTTTACCTCCAATATAATTCTGTCTATATATATGTATATGATAACTAATTGAAATATGTTATAATTAAGCAGAAAAAGATACTAATCTTAAACTCTTTACAACAAATTATATAAAATTGAGATGTAACATATTATATATGAAATAAATTGAATTGAATTGAAAAAAGTTCTTCTGACTCTTTTTGCAAATCGGGCATGACATTGTTGAGGTTGTTCCTGTCAGTTCGTTTACGACTTTTCCGTCAACCATGGTCAGGTGGAACTCGTAATTGCATTCAATATATTTTCCTTCTCCAATTTGCAGCTTTGTAGGCTTAATCTTGCTTATTTGTTCTTCAATGTCCTTCACCGTAGTCCTTATGAGTTCTGCCGATTCCCTTGCAAACTGAAACATTATTGGTCGGCAATAATGCACTGATGACGGACGTGGATTTTTCCAGTGTAGGGAATCATCCGATTTTAGCCGCAAAGGAACAACAGATGCCATAAACATATTTCCGTCCGATATTGAAGCGTCATCGGAAGATATCCTTTGCTTATAAACGCTTTGTCCGGATGATCCATCGCAGCCCCATTTGCTGATCAATGTCAACTTCTCAGGAAAAATTTTCACTTCCGTGAAAAACTTTAGTGTGGTTGACTTTCTAAACAGTTCAAATAATTTTAAATTGTTCAACGCCATGTTTTCAGTACTTAAATTGTTTAATGGTTTCAGTAATTGTTGCGCCAACTTTCAGGCGTAGACTAATCCAGGCATTATGCTTATTTTGCAATATATAAGCTTATGCTACCATGCCTAAAAATTTACCTCTTCCCTGCATACATATGGATTTAGGCTGAATAATGCAATTTTGATATTATGCACGTGTCCAAATAAGATTTGTGCCTACCTGTAGGGACCATAAGTCAATATTGTTCCTGACCATTTGTACGCCAAAGTATTGTTTATGTGAGGTACATACCTGCTAATTTCAATGAGTAGTTTTTTTCAAACTATTAGATCAAACTACTGTCAGTCAAAACATATAAGGGATGGACGCCATACAATTTCTGCAACCATGTCTTTTTAAACTTTTTTACCTCTAGAAGCCAAACGGGCACGTACGGGCAGATAAACATTTTGAATTATGTAAAGAACTAATCAAAGAACAGGTTTTTCAAATATGGCAAATATAGAAAAATATAGTTTTTTTTTATTTTCCGTCAAAGTTGAAAAATAGTGAAAAAACGGATAGTTTTTAAATAGTGATTTACCAGGAGAAACACAGAGCAAACAGTTAATTTTTTTTTTATCATTATACATTTAATAAATACATCAATCAATACAAACAAAAAATAAGGCGATTCGTTACCTATTTTTCGTGATATTACACCTGAAATCGCAACAAATTGACTAAAAATTGTGTGTTTTTTTGAAAACCGAAAGTCGGTCAACTTTGAACGGTTATATCTTCTAAACTAAAAATGTGATATTATTAAGAGTGGCATATTTGAAATCGTTGAAAAGTTTCCTATAACATGGGTTTATTCAAAACTTCGTCGGCACTCATGAAAATTTTGATTTTTGCAACCTCGCTTGCTCTACGGGCGCCACTGTGCGACGATAAGAATACGAAAATATACAAGACAATAAGATATATACCAGGCATATCGGAAAGAATTAAAAAACTCCAAAATATACAAGGATGAGAAATATAAAATAGTACCGAGGACCGATAATACGATAAGTAAACTTTTCTCGTGCACCAAAGCTAAAGTGGACATATTTGACAAGGCTGATTTAATTTATCAGATAAAATGCAATTTTTTTTTTTTTTTTTTTTTTTTTTTGTTATTCCTACACTAAATTCAGCGAAGCTTTTTGCTTGTCTGCAGCAAAAACAACAGTTGCGACCAAGTATATGTTGGCACTACTAGAAACAAATTAAGAACGAGAATTTCCGGACACAAATCGGACATTAAATGTAAAAATAAAATATCGACACAATAAACAGCACTAGTAGCCCACTGTAAAGAAAGAGAACGTACACCAAACTTAGAAGATGTTAAAATATTACAAACGGAAGAGAAATATAATAGAAGATATACACTGGAGATGCTACACATAATCAACATACCGTTACATAAGAAAATGAATTTTAAGAATGACACTGATAACTGCCCCAAAAGTTACAGACATATTATAAACAAGGGGAAAAATAAAAGCTACAATTAGTGCAATACGACCCTACAAGATAATTGTTGTGTATTTTTGTGACTCGTTGTAAGTGTTAATTTTGTAACTTTTTACTGCCAGGCCCACAATGTCGACAAGAACATTTCTTTCGCATTTTTATATTGAAAACAATAATAAAAAATTTAAATTTGTTTTTGTTTTCAATATAAATATAAGAAAGAAATGTTCTTGTCGACATTGTGGGCCAGGCTGTTAATTTTTTGTTTTTGTATAAACGTAAATATATTGTTCAATAGTATAGTGAGATAGAAAAATGATTTATGTTTACTTATATTTCTTTCAAGATTCCTGAAGATGACATCGATAGGAGGTCGAAATATTGAAAAATAAAGAATTTAAAGAATAAAACAGACCTCGAGCTTGAAAAAATTATTTAGCTTATAAATTATATTCAAAAAGGTCGAATAACTAAAAACTTAATAGAGAATTTAAATTTAAAATTTAATATTTTTTAAGAATTTTGATCAAAATCGGGAAAATTGTTTTTAAGTTATGATTGCCAAAAAAAAAACTTGATACAAACAAAATTGAAAACGTATTTCGCTTAAGCGCCTTTAAATCTAAATATTCCTTATATTTTTATTTAAAACGAATTTTTTAGCCGACCAGTGAAAAATTTTAACAACTAAATTTTTTCTTCGTAGATAGTAACCAAATTTAGGAGTAAAAGGATATTATACTTTTTCCTAACCAATATTTAGTTAAAGTCTTAAAAACCACAAAACACGCCTGAAAACTAAAACAAGCCAACAAAATAGTTAGTTCTACATCTCCATTCCAGTTGAATACACATACAAACATACATGCTATTTAAATATAATGGACATAGACCTTTGGAAATGTTTCTGCATATAATCGCTATCAAAGTCACCAGCTTCTTATATTTTGGTATGTATTCATTTTCTTTTCCTAATGTTTTTATTACCCAAACATTGATAAATCTATCACTTACACCTGACACACACTAAATACATACACACCAAAAAAAACACACTCTCGCATATCATTAAAAAAACACGTACTCTCCTAAACGTTTTTTCACTAGAACATGCTATTGTTTGTGCATATTTTTATTAACCACTCACCTTTAGGCTGATTTTGTTTAGCTTAAAATGTTGTTTTATTCTTTAATGTTATTTTATATTATGTAGAATATGTTTTGACGTAGAATTCTATGCCAAAAAGTTTTCTACAGGCCATTCTGGCTTTTGGCCTAGAAAACCCACAACATAAAACAAGAAAAACTAAGCAGCTAGTTGCGTTTTCTTATCACGCATTACTTTTTATTCTTAATAGCCACCGTAAAATCAAGTTGAAAAACAAAACTTTTTCCAACGTTTATTCATTTAGTCTTCCTGTATGTTTAATATGGTTTGGTTTCGTATCCTGTCAAAAAACAAGGATAATACTCAATTTTCTCTATGTTATCCCATGCATATCATGATTTAGAAATGAATTCCTCTTTTTCCACAAGGATATTTGTGTTTTTTTACTAGGCTTAAAATAAATTCGCTTAATTTATTCTAAAGGAAAACAAAAACATTAAAGACTTTAACTGATACGCACAGACACCTAAACGCTAGTGTTGCATACAAGACAATTAAAATTTTCTCGGTTTTTTGGTAAAATTTTTTGTAATCCTTTCATTCGATTCCTCGTTTTCTTTTTCAAGTTATTTTGTTTGCTTATTTCTGGTCAGTTTATAAATGTTGTCAATTTAATGTTTTTTAAGGGCACATACTTCTCATTCAGTATGTAACACTGAATATTTGTACCAGTTAGTTTATATCCGTTATTGTTTGTGTGTCTGAAGGAGTTTTCTTCACATTGCGAGAGTGTTTTTTAAGAGTTTTTTATTTCTTACATTTAAGTCAAGTGAATTTATTGGCATAGAAATTATCTGTTCAAGCGTTAAATTACATACACGTGAGTGTGTGTAAAGATAAAATGTTGTATATGATTTTGATTTTCATTGATTTTTGTTATTCCGATGTAGTTTTCTGCTTTGCTTATTATAATATTAATTCAATGGAGTTTTATGAAACTTTAAATTAATGTCAGGATTTCAATGCGGCTTACAATAAGAGCATTTCGCAAATAGTAAATATTTCGTGACTGTTTAATTAAGGAAAATAGGACGTGTTAGAAAACCAAAAACAAAACGGGGAAAAATTTCAATCAAAGGTATTCAACACCCACTATAAAAACAGTGGTAGAAACATTATGGTATAGTGATACAATCGTGTTCACTGTTGCAAACATACGGCAAGAACCCTTAAAACTTAGGAGCTGGAAACTTATATTAATTAATTTCTCGATATCAATTTGATTGAAAATATGAACAATAAAATGCCGTTAAAATAAATTCGAAATGAATTGTCACAAATTAAAAACAACAACCGAATAAGAGATTTATGGCCAATATAACCAAACTATTTAAATATCAATATTAGTATTGTGGTTATTTTATTGAAATGTTAATGGTTTTTAATCCAAATTTAGATATTTTTAATTAGTCTTAAGTTTATTGAATTTAATTTTCATTAAATTATTTTTATGATGACAGGAATTTTACAACATGAAAATAATTAAAATTTTTATTGATAATTTTTCATTCTTGACTGCGCTGAGATTTGAACCCAGCCTTTCACGGACAGGTTGCCCAGACTAGTTTCGATTGTAATCACACAATCTCGTCAGTGGGGTTTGCCGTTTTACTCACTCGGCTATTGAAGCCGGATGACGTCAATAGGCAAACATCAATCCTTAAACCAAATGGTATTTCACTTTGGTAGATTGATTTACATGTCCTTCCTAACTTCTGTTGTTTCGTACTTTTTGTCAAGAATTCTTCTTGAAATCCAAAGTACATTTTTGTTTTTCATGTTTTTGTCTTTCTTTTTTGCCTTGTTGACCTTTTTGTTTCGTTTTTCATGTAAAAAAAATATAATTATATGAAAAACTATATTTAAATATGAATTGCTATTTAAAACGAATTACACGTGTTTCAGGCGGTGATTTTTTCCATGTTTTTTAAGACATGATTTTTAGTATTTGTTGGCGAACGGCGTAGAGAAGACACGCGGGGTTTAAAAAAAAACACGTTTTCTGTTCTCTGTGTCTTTTTTTATATTTTTCTTTGTACACATTCGTATTTTTGTTATGATGCTTCAAGTTATTTTTTATTTTAATGTGGCAGCATCTCCCCACAATACAAAACATAGAGCGCATTTAAATTGTTTGTTTTTACAAATAAGCAAGTAAAGAAGAATTAACGATAATGGGGAACAAATCAACCCTAAAATCATGGGGGGAAAACCTTCGTTTGAACCTGTTGTGTTTTTTGAAACAACTTTCAAAAGGAATTAAAAAAAGACATGATTTTTAAATCACGGTCTGAATCTAGTGTTGGTGAAATTGGCCATAAGTCTACGATGTATTATTTAAAAAGGTTATTTTTTAATTTTTAAGAACTTAACATTTTAAAATATTAAAAAAAAATTAATTAATTAGTATTGTGGTTATTTTATTGAACTGTTAATGGTTTTTAATCCAAATTTAGATATTTTAATTAGGCTTAAGTTCATTGAATTTAATTTGCATTAAATTATTTTTCCATGTTGTAAAAATTCCTTTCTTCATAAAAATAATTTAATGCAAATTAAATTCAATGAACTTAAGCCTAATTAAAATATCTAAATTTGGATTAAAAAAAATTAATTTTAATCAAAAATTTTTTTTATTCGACAGATCAATACCCGGCATTAACATTTGAAACTGGTTTCGGGCATATGGACAACGCGGATAGTCCTGTCTAAGCACATTTCAAACGATCAGTTTTTGGAGCATTGCTGGCCGATTGTTACGAATGACACGTGTTGGCCTTCAAGGTGGCAATTGTTGCTGGTGGCCCCACGTGGCCCCACAGAAAAAAATCGAGATATGTAAAAATATGAAAATAACAGATCCATTTCTCGAAATTAAGTCATCGTCAAGCTTTGAATTGAATAAGTCGATAGTAGCGGCAGCCGTATGGCCCGTAGCGACTTACTGTTGAAACTACATCTCGCCGGGATTAATATCATTAATATTTTTAAAAAAAATTATTGATCATAGTGAGTTTACAATCTACATTGACCTTAATGCAAGCTCCGGCTTAATTTTTTAAAAAAAAATATGATCCCATGATGCCACCAGCATATAATAGAGTCTGCAGAGTCTATTCTTTATTAACAAACCCGTAGTATAAAGAAAAAATGAGCCATTTTCAAAATAAATTTGCACAATTGGTAGCGCTGTTCAAGCGCGAGTCTATTCGTGGTGATTTGGCAGAGTTAGGACGGGTTTTAAGATGTGGATTAAGTTAAAGCTTAGTTTAACGCACTCTGAAACTCGTTTTTTCCGGCGAAATGTGATTTTATTTTTTATTTATTTCGACATTTTAAGCAAAACTAAGTTTTTCCGTCAAAATAGTGTATACAAACTTGGTAATGGCGGCACAAATCTGTTTTCAGATTAATTAAGCCTTTAAACTGTGATCTTAAAAACCCATCCTAAGCTGATCATTAAAGACAAAAAATAAGCGCAGTGTGACAGTTTGTTTGACAGCGAACCCTTTTGCTCCATGGCACTATAGGAAATTTCCCCTTTTTTTTGGCCAAAAGTACTTTATTTTTTTCTTGGAGTTTTTGATTTTTTTTTTCACTATGTACTTAAAAACATACTAAAAAAAGCATCCCCGAAGAATAAAGCATCAATGATGTTTTACCGTTATTTTATAAATGCAAAAACATGAGGTTTGTTTATTAAACAAAACGAGGAAGTTACTATATTAAATTAGACGTGTATTTAAGTATAAAATTTTTATTCAAAAAATTCATGTAAAAAAAGTGAAAAATGAACAATAATGCTAAAAGTGAGTACTTTTATAGTAGTTAAAAAGATATTCAACTTTTGTTTTTAATTTGGTAAAATCGAAGGAAAGAAAAAGACCTTGATGTTATATACTGTAATAATAAATTGCAACTTCACTAAGCTCCGAAAAAAAATGATTAAAAGTGATAGATATAACACTTACGCATTTCGATAGAGCCATAAGTTGTCATCCATTCGCAATTTATTTCAGCTGCATATACTTGCATAATTCTTAAAAAAAAGCGTATTTTTCCAGGTAACTTCAGCGTACCAAATGCAGACTTACGCGTGACAAACATTTTTCCCCATGACGGTGCGTGACTAAAAATGTATTAGCTTAAGGAGGAACACTTCCAAAAAGCGAATCTTAAAAATCATTTAGGAGGAACACTTCCAAAAAGCGAATCTAAAAAATCATTTAGTTTGGCCCACTCGTTTGGCTAAAAATTAGTTTTGGCCAAAAAAAAGGGAAAATTTCCTATAGTGCATGGGACTAAAAAAAGCTATTTTGTAAGGCGATTATAAATATCAAATAGATAATTAACATTTTAAATTAAATAAATTAGAGTGCTATATTCGGCCGTGCCGAATCCTTGATGCCCTCCACCGACAGTTCGAATATTTCAGGAGTGGGCTCTATATGATATCTTTATATTATTAATTAATCTTTATAAAAACGGATGTCAGCATTAAAATTGGTTGTGGTTTAGACCTGTATTAAATTATTGACCGACAATCAGTAGGTTTTATGCTTTTCTTTGTAGAAATTTGAGCTAGCTTAAGTAAAATATTATGATTCATAACGGTTTTAGCCGAACTTAAATGATTTTCAGGAGGGGAATTTATATTGGACCCATGGTAAATTATCAATCAATCATCTCAAAATCTTGTAGAGTGATTTCTTGTATTAAAAAACAGTGAATTTCAGACGGCAGCTTAATATGGGATCTAGAGTTAATTATGGACCGTATATCACAGGATTGCATGAAATTTTTCTGGTCATATGAAGCTAAGTTAGAACACGGTCTTATGCGTATTTAATTAATTTTCCAGAGGGGCTTTATATAGGGCATATAGAACATTATGGATATGCACGAAATTTGTCAGTATGATTTCTAGTCCTATACAACTGTGACCTACCAAATTTTATTACGATAGCATTATTTATTACGGTCTTAGGCGTACTAAGCTGTTTTACGGGAGTAGAATTTATATGGGGCCTATGATAAATTGTGGACCGACCTTCACGAAATTTCCAATCATATAAAACAATTTTGTGCAAAATATCTAATATTATTCCGGGCAATATTCCACAGTTTTTGTAAAACAAAATTATCAAGTTTTTAGGGTGGTGCTTCCACATTTTGATTCATAGCGCTGTGTTTCAATCCTAAACTGCTAAGAATAACTATAAGCAATTCGAGACCAAGTTTGTTCTTTTCTTTTGAGCTTTTCGGAAGTGAGCGTGTTTTCAACAGACGGACAGACAGATGGACAAGGCTAAATCGACTTATAATTACTCAAGGAGCCAGAATATATTTACTTTATGGGGTGCTAGATGTAAAATAAAAAAGTTTTACACGGAATGAGAAACTTAGTCTTTCACAAAAAATAAAAAGTCATACCATTCTACGATATGCATTATGGTTTATGCATGATGGTTTTTCGAAACCAACAAAACAAATAATAAACTTTTAACAAAACTTTCAAAAACTACATCTTTTTTATATCAGTATTCCTAATCTTAAAGAATTTTCCAAAAATTCACAGAAAAATATTTATATAAATATTTCGGAGATTTCCCCAGAAGGTCTTCTAATTAACAGGGACGTCTGTTATATTTTACGTGGTGAAAGACATCGCGTCGTTTGAACTAAAATACTGTTCGGGTGCAAGTAGTTACTATGGAAAACCCAAAAACTTCTATTAGCGCCACTCTTAGAATTTCGGTAGAAATCTATTTAGAGTCGAAACGTACAGAAGAAAATTGAAATTTCAGCAGGATAGAGCCATACACAGCTTGTCCCACTCTGGCTCTCCTGTTTTTAACCAATGGTGATCGCATATAATCGCGTTGTTCCGATATTAACTGACCACCGCGTTTGGCTGATATACCAGCTGTCTAAAGGGTAAGAAGTATATCATTAAGCTATCTATCATCCAACAACTTAAGGCCAATATAGGGCAGTAGAGATGGCATTTCGTCCTCAAATTCTATCAAAAGTTATAAAAATGTTCTAGAAAGATCACGTTACATCGAATCATACAATCGGCACCATTAAATGTGTGTTATCCTAAGAACATAATGTTAAAATATAGTTGAACCACAGTTATCCGGGCCTCTCTTAACCGGTTACATATATTAACCGGCATGCTGCTTTCTTTTAAATCCCTGCTTCGTTTGTTATACCTCTATTATCCGTGCAACAAACATAAGTTTGATTTTTCTTCCAATTAAACGCACACAAAAATCAAAAATTGTCTCTAATTACCAAATTCATAGAATCCAGCAAACAATTTGTTGATTTTGCACCTACTAAGAAAATGATTATATCGATTACTAAAAATTGAAAATTGTAAATACTTTTTTTCAATAAATGATATTTATAATTATAATTAAAGAAAGGATCAAAAAACTTTGCCGTTTCAAACAATGTGTTTTTTGATTTAATTAAATATAGTAGCTCTGTTTTTGGCAATTCCCAACAATAATTCTACAAGCTTAAATTATTTAATTTTAAACAAAAAAATCAGTTAAGATTTTTTGTTATTTAATTAATATTTTAATTAAAAATTTACTTCAAAACAAATAAAATGTTAATTAAATCAAAATTATATTTTTAATCTTCTTCCAACTAAAAAATAATTGATTCAATTATCACATTAATTAAATTTAAATACTTTTTAAGCAGTTATTTTAATTTATAACAAAAACTTCTGGTAGTTTTTTCTGTGAAGACACAGAATGAGAATAATTCAAATTCGGTGGTTCCCATTTTTTGTTATGTATTCACTCATGTTTATATTACATATAAATACATACACATGTAGATCGTTCTAACTTTAAATACCTTTGTAAAATGTAGACGAACATTTAAAATTAAAAAATATTTCAGGACTATATCTATTAACCGTGTTTTTCGATTATCCCTGCATAGTCCGGTGCAGTGCGAGCTGGAGTTCAACTGCACTTCCAAACTATTATCGTACACTGTCCAGCATGGCACTTTAAACCAAATATTCGCAAAAAATATTCTCTAAAACATAATTGGCAGGCTTTTTACTTCACATCACATGAGGAACTGATATCTCTGAACTTAAGGACAATTATGAATAGTGTGTTGCAAAATCTAGAATGTCACAAAGAAAAAACACTTTCGCACAAGCTTTTTAGCTTTTTAATTATAGATCCACTTAGCTTTACTTTAAGGATTAATGGAGAATATATCCTTAAAAAACATCATTCCTGAAAATAATATCACTCTTGCATTAAAGCTAATTAGTTTAACATTTAAAAAAAAAATTTCTCCTGAATTTAATGTGTGAATGTTTAAAACTGATAGATTCTAGCACACCAAAAAACATCTCAACTATTAAAGTTTTATGCAAAAAGGTTATCTTTAACCTTTAAAAGTATTTCAATACAATTATTTAAAGTCCCTATAGGAACTTCATTCATTATGTTCATTTACTTTTCCACAGTTTTCACAAAGTCTCAACGAACGTGAAAATGAAACGAGACAAAAAAATCAAGAAGGAATTCTCGATATAATATGCAATAAATCTGTCTGCCACTCTTCTTTCTCTCTCACTCTTAATACTTAGAAGGAAAGTGTGAGATTGGTGGATTATAGAACTGATAAAGACGGCAAGAGAATGTTGTACTGAATAGATAATATCACATTTAAAGATTCAATGTTAATTGAGCCGATAAATTTTCATAATTTAAAATACAAAAAGTGTGTGGAATGGAAAGTGTTGGCTGGTAAAAACATACTTAAATATAATTTTAATAGACTTGCTGTATAGAAGTCTTTATTTGCCTAACATTTTAACTTATTCAGTTTCAATTTAATTTTTTTTTTTCATCATTTTAGTTTTATTTTTGTATTTTTCCTTAAACTTCTATCTACTTTGTTACATAATTTAATTACTTTTTAAGTTAAGCCATAAATTAGCGTAATACTCTTTTTTCTGTCTCTGTTTCGCATGTTGCCCTCTATTTAAATGTAACTAAATTTCATTTATTCTTTTCTTTTATTTAAGTACTGTGTGTAAAAAAAGAAGAAATATTTTACAGAAATCAATGCCTTCCGAGTTTTCTTCTTGCCTCTATTTTGCTGTTTTTTTTCTTTCGTGTTTTAATATATTTACTTTAGAAGACATTTCCTTAAAAAAAACTGAAAAGCTATTGCAAGTATGTTTTCCTAAGAACATAGTTAGTATATTTTTCTTTCCCTATTGTAAAATAAAATAACAGCGCTTTCATCTCTGGCTGTACCACTGAACAGTTTGGTCACCGTTATCACAGCCAGACTTCGGCTATAGTCATTTTCGATCAAGTTTTTAAATGATTCACTCTTTTACAGGCATTTACTCGATTTTAACTTCATGTTTTCCTAACATCTTCAGGCCAATAACAAAAGGGTGATACATAAAAAAATTATTTTTTATTAAGATTAAATATGTCCAAGCCATTGCCATGGCGTTGGACCTCTAGAGGCATCTTCTTGTTCATGTTCTGTTTTGTGTTTGCTTCGTTTTCTTAAAATCTATACAACTTTATTTTAACAAAAAGCCAAAGATAGTAGAAAAACTTTGGCATCTCTTGTAAAGTCAACCAAAAACAACCAAAAACGCAGCAAAAGATTCTTAAAGGATACATTGACTAAAATTTACTAATATACAAATGGAATTGTGTGCTCCTTGCGGAATATGTTAAGAACAATTCCTTATATTTCTTAAAGTAATAAAATTTTCACTTAGTAAATTTATAGCTAAATTATGGTAAACAAAACTACTACTGTAAACTCTAGGTAATATGAACTTCCAGTATAGCGAACAATCTTGTAATGTAAACATCTATTTCTTATAATAACGCTCTTAATAGTGAATAAAAATTTTGGCGATTTTCGATTATTTTTTAATTTTCGGAATCCCTCGATTGAATAAAAAAGTACTTAGCAGTGTGACCATTCTGACATTTTTGCAGCTAAATTTTGCATTAAAATTTTTTATTTAGCTGCAAAACTTTCATTTTGCACTTGGTATTTTATTAAGCATTTTAATAACATGTTTTAAGCTTTTTTTAGCTTGCACAGAAAAAAGTGTTTTATCAATTAAAAAAATGGTTTAAAAAGTTTTTAAATTTAATTAATGTGATAGTTGAATCAATTATTTTTTTAGTTGAAAGAAAATTTAAAATTAAATTTTGATTTAATTAACATATTAGTTGTTTGGAAATAAATTTTCAATTAAAATTGTAATCAAATAACAAAAAATCTTAATTGACTTTTTTCGTTTAAAATAAAATAATTTACACATTTGTAAAATTTAAACATGTGGAATTGTCAATATTTCATTAAACAAATTAACACATTGTTTGAAGGGGCAAAGTTTTTTGATCACTTTTTTAATTAAAATTAAAAATATCATTCATTGAAAATTTTTTTTAAAAATTTTTAGTAATCAATATAATCATTTTGGTAATAGATGCAAAATCAACAACTTGTTTGATTGATATTATGAATTTGGTATAAATTTGGTGATTGGAGAAAATTAATAATTTTTTCTGTGTGATTTAAAAAATTGGACGAACAGTTTTATTCACAGAAAAAAGTGTTTTATCAATTAAAAAAAATGGTTTAGAAAGTATTTTAATTTAATTAATGTGATAATTGAATCAATAATTTTTTTAGCTGAAAAAATTTTAAAATTTAATTTTGATTTAATTAACATTTTAGTTGTTTTAAAATAAATTTTCAATTAAAATTTTAATTAAATAACAAAAAATCTTAATTGACTTTTTTCGTTTGAAATAAAATAATTTAAACATGTAGAATTGTTGTTGGGAATTGTCGATATTTATTTAAATAAATTAACACATTTTTTAAAATTTCAAAGTTTTTTGATTACTTTTTTAATTAAAATTGAAAATATCATTAATTGAAAATATTTTTTCAAAATTTTAAAATTTTTAGTAGTGCAAAATCAACAACTTGTTGTTGTAGGAGAAATTTAATAATTTTTTCTGTGTTGATTTTACTTTAATTTTTTTATAAATAATAATAAAATTTCGACTAAAAGTACAACTACTTTTTCAAAATTACTCACTACTCAAAATTAAATTTGTTTGAAAATGGTTAATTCTTCTCTTTAGAAATATCTTACCTCTCTTGTAAAAAACATAAAATATTCAGGGAATATTTGAAATGTCCTCATCGTGTTAATTGTAAAAAATATTTGCAATATGATTTAACGATATAAAAGTACAAAAAAAATTTTACTTTGTATTCGGACAACAATTCTATTGTGTAAATGATTAAAAAGTTGTTTGCTCTAAACTGCTAAAAAAAATATTATTATTTTGAAACTTCAACTTTTCTTAAACTATGGTAGAATAAGTACAAGATATAGTCATTAGAAATTTTGTTCTCAATTTTAACATATTATTTTTTTAAATCATTTAAAAATCTCCTGGGCTATAAATTTGTAATCGTTGTTTCTTTCATTTGTCGTTATTGTTGTTCTTGCCATCATTATCAGTATTATTCAAGATAAACCAAATGTCAAAATAGCATTAGTGAAGTAATTTTGGCAGGATTAAAGCATCATTTTGTGAAAATACATTTTACGAAGTAAATATAAGTCAACTGACAGAAGGACAGACAGCTAAATGGGAAAACCACCGTACATGTATTGTATACTAGTTCGATATAGACATTTCATGAAAAAGAAACTCATTCCTAACGAAACGTAACGCACATGTAAGATAAGCATTCGAATGAAATATAAACGAATGTACATCTGACACTTGTTTAGCGGATTTAAAATAAATAGCAATATTTAGCAATAAATTGAAAACTAAGATGAACATTTTTAATTTTTTTATAAATAGTTATTTTTATTTCATTAAATCAGTTTCTTAGATATGTTAAGATCAAACTAATATTTGACGAAAAACTCCAAAATAAGCGTGATCGGTAATTCTATCAAACTTTAGCTTTATTTTTAACAATTCCCATTTATTGACTAAATTTTATTCATAAGAGGGTAATTGTATAATGTAATTGAAAAACTGTTAAATTATGTTTGATCTAGGCAAACGTTTTGCAAAAGCAAATATTTTTTAATAAAACTAGTGGTTACTTGTAGGACGTCAAATATTTAATAGGTGTGAAATAGTTTTACTCGTATAACAAGTGTTAGTTTATTTTTTAATCGTAAGCTTATAATTCTGCCAGACATGTTTATGTTGTTAAAGAAAAAAAAAGTATGCGTATCAGTATTTGTTGTAAGGATGTGTGAAATTGTAGATGATTAGGTTTATTTTACATACAATATTTACCGGGATTAGTTAAAATGCCTTTAACAAAGCAACAAAACGAAGTAAAAGCCAAAAAAAGGGATATCATTGAGATTTTTTGCAAAATGTTTGATATTGCTTTTGAAGACAAGGTTTTAAAGTTAGGAATTGAAATTAAATTGAAATTTGAGTTTAAAGAAGAAATAAAAAGTTGAAAGATTTGAATTGAAGAAATATTTCGTGAAACTTAAAAAAGCGTTAGTTTAATTGTTTTATGTTTTCCCTGATGATGATGATGCTGTATCGAAATATTGGAGTTATAAAATAAATGTTAAGAAAATTTTATATAAAAAAGAAATACCTCAAACTCATTTTTCTTTAGAGGTTCATTATTTCAACTTGCCGTTAGTAAAAGGTATGATTTTGTCGGACGTATAACAAGTTATTTAGTATTTCAACTTACCTTTAGTTGACCCAGGAGGATAAGATTTTCTTTAACATATTTAACATATTGCTCACTTTAGTTTAAAAAAAAGTTGTAATAGTGAAAACTTTTTATACGTGGTAAAAATTCTATTAACCATCAAAAAGTTTTGATAATGGCCCTTAAAATATTAGTTAAATAAATATTAGAAAGAAATGAACTTAAAACAAGTATGAGAAGAATAAGCGGTCCAGCCCTAGAAAGTATTTACAGACATATTTTCGAGAGTGTTCCTAATTGGGCACCCGTTATGTACTCGCCAATATAAGATTATATTATGAGGTTAAGATTACTGCTTTATGTCATAAGACTTGTTCGTCTTGAAGAGACTTTATAGAGGGTATTTATATGGCTAATATAGACCTGCCAGCACAACACTGACATGACTTAGTCAAAATTAAAGTTATCGTATTATCGTAGTCATATAGACCCATTCTAATAAAATGTTCTAAGAAAAAGAAGATAATAATGTTCCTCGATTTAATAGCTCACGAGCAAACGGTGTCAGTAACTGGTTTCCAAAGGACTCTGTTCGTAGCCTTGTCCCATGAAATCCATGCAGCCAGTCTTCGCATTGATACAGTGCACCAGGACGACTTTAGGCGACCACCACGACAAGGGCCGTGAGGGTTGTACTTCAGTGCTATCTTTAAAATCTCGTTTTTGAATTAACGTTTCATTTCAATCTAAAATTATAAAAAATATGTATATATATATTTATCATATGAAGTACAAAATTAAAACCTTTTTTTGAATATCAAAATGTAACTTGGATTAGGAATAACACTCGAGAGCTCGTTTTTTTAACGAGTGTTGTTTATAGCTTAAGCTTGTACAATATAATGTTGTAGAATTAATAAACGTAAAAAAAATATCGTTATTGAATCTCAACGTACTTTTATCTCAGGATATCGTACTGGATTGGTTTGTAGTCCAAAGTAGCTCAGTATCGCTTATAGTATTCGGCGAGAAAAATAAGGGAAGATAATTAAGTTTGCATTAAAATTTTTTTGGGTCAAATTTATTTTAAATACCAACATAATAAGAGAAAGATTAATAGGCACAAATACGCTATTCCAGAAAGAAGTTGTGAAGTTCTCAATATGCTTCGTCCCTATAATAGCTAATGTGTATGCTCAAAATTCAATCAAATTATCTTTAAAATTGCGACCTGTACTTTACGCACAAGATTTACATTGACAGACAGCTAGACAGCCGGACGGACGTCGTTAGGTCGTCTCAGAAAGACATTCTGAGTTGATCTTTCCCAACATATGGTGGTGTGAGATAAAAAAAACCAAACCTTATAAAACAGTTTAGAAAGAAACAAGTAAAAATTTAACAATCGTGAAAAAAAATAATAAACTTATAAGCATTTTTTTTTTTTTTATTTTTATTATTAGAAATATCTAAAACTCGTTTTATCATTCTAAGGGTGTGTGAAACCGTAGCAAAGTATTCATGAAAGTACAATTTTGACACTGTTGAGGTGAATAAATGTTCACCAGTCCTGGGGGCTAGTAAAGATTTTTACATTAGCGTAGAAATTTTTGACAATTTTAATTCACCATAGAACTTTGCTACCGTTTCACACACACCCTTAATACTTTATGGAATTTTTAAACTGAAAGTCGGTTGAAATAAACAAACAGTATCACAAAGCAACACATTTAAAAAAAAAAGGATGAAAAAAGACTAAAAATTTCGCTGAATTCAAAA
This sequence comes from Pollenia amentaria, assembly GCA_943735925.1. NCBI lineage: Eukaryota > Metazoa > Arthropoda > Insecta > Diptera > Polleniidae > Pollenia > Pollenia amentaria. The sequence continues at coordinate 241,547,109 of OX031007.1, read as the reverse complement.
TTATCACTAAAAATAAAAAAAATAATAATCGGAAATTTCCATTAAGCGATAAAATGTTTAAAAATCGCTACATTTTCCAACACGTTAAGGATTGCAAATAGTCCTTTTTTCTGAAAGCAAAATCAAAATTCAAAAACCTTAGCTATTTGTTCTGTGTTGAAATTTTTTTTCATAAATTTCTTAAGTTTTTTAAAAGTAATCCTGAAATAAAAAATTAAATAAAATACACTAAAAAATTTATTTACTAATTAAATCTTATTATTACTTATACGCTACCCAGTACGAATGAAATCTCCTTGATTAAACGCAACTTATTTTAATTTCTTTTGCGTTCCTGGGCTCACATCCTAAAAGGTAAAATCCTGCCTTGAGCTATCGGTAAGTTGTAAAACCGGGCCCTAAAATATCGAACTTGAAGGCATTCTCTCATTGATTTTTCCATATTCCTCTAGAATTTAATTTTTTTTTTAAAATTAGAATTCTTCCAAAATATTCTACATGTGCTTTTATAATAAAGTTATTTGCAATTATAAAAACACATCATCATATAAAGTTACATCCACATTCATATAAGGGCACTTCCACAGAAGTGTCACGTTACGCCACCAAGGTATTTATCATGTTTTTAGACCCATTTTTAAAAATGTTTCTCTCTTTCACTAAATTGCGCTTTAAACAAATATAAAAAAAAAAAAATAAATAATTATTGTTAGAGAAACAGAAACATAGTGACAAAAAGTAGACTTTTCTGTGGAAATACCCATATATATTTTAATGTTTTTTTTGTGTGGGAGAGTTTTTTTTGACGGATCTATGAAAATTGCTTGTTAATATAGGAAAACGTTTTTTAAAATGGCATGAGTGTTCCATCTATATATCCTCTCCTTTTTATATAAAATAAGAAGGACAACAAAGACAATAACATTAAGAAACGAACATAATGTTTTGTTGTTGTGGCTTGTTTTGTAAATGTTTTTGGTCACTCGTTTCTCTTTCTTTGTTTTCATTTGGGCTTAAATTCCAATTTAAATGGATTAACAGCAAAAATAGCTGAATACAATATAGTTACACAAAAGTGATAATAAAAGGAAGGAAGTCATTTTTTTCCTTTTGATAGATATTTTGGAAAAAGTGGTTGGTCAATTTTAATAATTAAAGAAAAACTTCAATCTAAAGAGGAACGAGTGAAAAAGTGTTATGTTAAAGTTTTTTAATACGTTTGAGTTATTTTAAATTTTTAGATATTTTCTTAAAATTGTTTTAAATTAAAGAAAACTTTTCCGTTTTTACCGACTTTATTCTAAAAAGGATTTTGTTTTTAATTTAAAAATAAATTTGGAAAAGGTGGGTGCCAGGCATTCTCCAAATGCGCTACGTAGGTCCAGAGAACTTGTTAAAGTTTCAATTTATTTTTTTTTTTTATTATTTTTTCAAAATTTAAAGAAAAAATTCTCTCCAATTTTCTTTTTCAATTAAACCATTAATTAAAAATAAAATCGGTTTTTTTGTTAGATTTTTTTGTTGTTTATCTAATAAAAAATGTAATCAAGTGAATAAATCCATTACTTATATCAACAACATTAATGCAGAAAATCTTGTTAATATCAAAAAATATTTAATTGATACTATTACTTGGGCAAATTTAATAAATTTTTTAATTATTATCACGAATTTTTAATTTCAATCAATTTTTGTTTTTGAGGAAAAAATACTTCAACACTACGTTATTTTATGTATTAAAATATACTGAAATTGTAAAATAGAAGTGAATTTTAAATTTCTCTAAGAAACTATTACTATCTCTTGTGTCCCTCTCTATAACCCTTTTTCTAAGAAAGTACTTTTTATGAAGTGTCCATTATTTAATTTATAAAATAGCATTTAAATTATATATTTTAATTTAAAATTTAGATCTTTTATTTAAAATTAAAAAAAAAATGTTGCCAAATGATGTGGCATATTTTCACACTCGTTGACACATCACTTAATTAATTGATTCTATAAACGTTGTCGAGTATTTTTTGTGAGCTCATATTTCCATTTTATTTCATTGCTGGTGATAAATTATTCCGTCTGGCTGGTAGAGGGAAAAAAAACTAAAACTTTTGCAGTAAAAATGAAACAACGATTTACGAGTATTTTAAAACCGACTGACAAATATTTGAAAAGTTAAGCCAAAAAGTGAATAAACAAATAGTTGGCTCGAGGTTGAAAAAATCCTTAAATTTGTTGGAAAAAAATGCAAGAAATAAATAGTTTTTGGTTTACTAAACATATTATAAAATTCAAAAAAATAACAAAAAGGATGGAATTAATAGAAGGAAAATGTAATTTAAATACTTGAAATTACCCAAATTCTTTTTTTTAAAGCTTCTCACCACCAACTTTTAAATATTTTCAACCACTAAGCCTTTACTCCATTTTCCAAGCGTTCCCGTCTACAATTCTCTAACAAATAAACTTAATCAGAAAAATTTACATGACTGTAAATCGCCAAAAAAAATAACAAAAAAGAAACGACATGAAAAATCGTTAAATCAAATTAATTTCCATGTCCACACTTTTTCTCCTTTCAAAACTAGCATCCAACAAAACAAAAAGCACTGAATGCCACAAAAAGTTATATCGAAATAAATTCACGATGTCATCAAAAGTATTAACATCTCCAGATTGTCTCTGGGTACTTGTATCTACTTCGAAAGCAAAAAAAAAAAAAAAAAACAATACGTAAACTCCACAAAAAACCCAAATTCTAATGATTAAATAAGTGGTAAATTTGTTACGAATTCGAAAATCATTGGATAACAATGAAACCGAAAATGAACAAAATAATAATGGAATGTTAAATAAACCACTTTTTTGCAATACTTAATTGTTGAATACGGTTGTTTGTGAAGAGCTGAAATTAGCAAGCAGAGTACAGAGTATTTTTTTATTTTAGCTGGTTTAAAAAGGATACAAAGGAATTTATAATATAATTGGTTTTAATGTTATGCTCTAATTTTTTTTTTACCTTAAGTCAGTTTCCAATACTAAGTGACTCAGACGGGAAATAGTTTTGCAAGTCCCATGCTAGACAGATGTATTGCATAACTTCAAAATTCATATATATTGAAAATAACCGAAACATCTAAAGTTTTAGACATAAATGCTTATCTTCGTAAAATATATAACTTTTGTTCAACTGTTCCAGAAATAATATATATTTTATTCGACCTTTATTATTGATAGTATAATTAACATCTAAAGTTTTTTATATAAAAAGACCTCAAGCTCCATAATTTAATTATACTGTAACAGGAATATTTATAATTAATTTCTTAATATTAATATTATTTTGTTAATTGAATTATTCTATTATTTATATTTTTAATCATGAATGACGGCAAAATATTAATGTCATGATTTTATTTTGTAATTACTGTATTTTTTTTTTTTTTTTGCCTGTGAGTATTATTAAACTTCATTTGTATTATTATTATTTCACTCAAGTGTTATTATTGATCTCTTTTTGCATTGACAACATCTACATAAATAAAGACTTATAAAAATAGAAATCCTAAATTCGTTTAACTTAAGAAAAATAAATAAATAACAATTAATAAATTATCTTAACTGAGGGCGAATATAACGCTTATGCCGTTTGTTCTTACCCTTTTTAGATAATTATTTCATAAGGAAAATACTAAAAATAACTGAAGTCAACTAGGACATTTAACGGTATGGTTTAGACTTTATTACTTTTATATTTTCCCGATAATTACCGAGTCTCATATCCTACCTTACTAATTAGAAGATTTTTTTGAAAAAGTGTACAAGTTTTTATTGTATTTTTATCCGTAAATGAAATTTTTTGGAAAGAATTTTTTTTTGTGTTTTTCAAAAAAGATCTTTTAAGTAAAATAAAAAATGCGTTAAAATCAATTGTCAAAATAAATGTCGACCGGGTTGAAATAGCACGATCACGGTATCAAGTTCACATAAAATCCGGATAAGACGACTACTGCCTCAAATAGCTCGAGCAGAATATCTTATGTGAACTTTTTGATACATAGCGCCGTCCTGTTGAAATCACATGTGGTTGGTGTCCATATCATCCAATTCAGGGCCTGAAAGTTGGTTATCATCGACCAATAGCACTAGCAATTGATGACGATGGCCTTGCCAACGTTGTTCTTAAAGAAATATGGATCAATAATGCCTCCACCAAAAAATCCATACTAAACATTAACTTTTTCGCCATACGTTAGACGCTTTTAGGAGAATAAGAATTGTGTCCAATCCGACAACTATTTTTTTTTCCTCTACAATGAATGGGAACATTGTAGATGATTTTTTTAGTTTTCATTAAAAAGTTTTATCATTTGCACGTCTTTCACTGCACAGAAAATATTAAAAATAGCCTCTAATCACAAAATTCATAGAACCAAGCAAACAATTTGTTGATTTTGCACCTATTACCAAAAAGATTATATTGATTACTAAAAATTTTAAATTGTGAATTTTGAATGATATTTTTAATTTTAATTAAAAAAATTACCAAAAACTTTTCCATTTAAAACAATTTGTTAATTGATTTAATTAAATATAGTTCAATCTGGGCTCAACTGTCACAATTTGGAAGTCCCTATCGGAAATTCCTTTACAAAACATCATTCTTGTCCCACCAAATACAGAATAAAGGATGTTATGCAGTTGTATTGAGTTTACTTTTTTTATTCGTTTGAAATGTTACAAATTACTCTACGACATTATCAAGGGGAAATACAGTCAGAGCATACGAATGAAATCTCCTTGATTAAACGCAACTTATTTTAATTTCTTTTGCGTTCCTGGGCTCACATCCTAAAAGGTAAAATCCTGCCTTGAGCTATCGGTAAGTTGTAAAACCGGGCCCTAAAATATCGAACTTGAAGGCATTCTCTCATTGATTTTTCCATATTCCTCTAGAATTTAATTTTTTTTTTAAAATTAGAATTCTTCCAAAATATTCTACATGTGCTTTTATAATAAAGTTATTTGCAATTATAAAAACACATCATCATATAAAGTTACATCCACATTCATATAAGGGCACTTCCACAGAAGTGTCACGTTACGCCACCAAGGTATTTATCATGTTTTTAGACCCATTTTTAAAAATGTTTCTCTCTTTCACTAAATTGCGCTTTAAACAAATATAAAAAAAAAAAAATAAATAATTATTGTTAGAGAAACAGAAACATAGTGACAAAAAGTAGACTTTTCTGTGGAAATACCCATATATATTTTAATGTTTTTTTTGTGTGGGAGAGTTTTTTTTGACGGATCTATGAAAATTGCTTGTTAATATAGGAAAACGTTTTTTAAAATGGCATGAGTGTTCCATCTATATATCCTCTCCTTTTTATATAAAATAAGAAGGACAACAAAGACAATAACATTAAGAAACGAACATAATGTTTTGTTGTTGTGGCTTGTTTTGTAAATGTTTTTGGTCACTCGTTTCTCTTTCTTTGTTTTCATTTGGGCTTAAATTCCAATTTAAATGGATTAACAGCAAAAATAGCTGAATACAATATAGTTACACAAAAGTGATAATAAAAGGAAGGAAGTCATTTTTTTCCTTTTGATAGATATTTTGGAAAAAGTGGTTGGTCAATTTTAATAATTAAAGAAAAACTTCAATCTAAAGAGGAACGAGTGAAAAAGTGTTATGTTAAAGTTTTTTAATACGTTTGAGTTATTTTAAATTTTTAGATATTTTCTTAAAATTGTTTTAAATTAAAGAAAACTTTTCCGTTTTTACCGACTTTATTCTAAAAAGGATTTTGTTTTTAATTTAAAAATAAATTTGGAAAAGGTGGGTGCCAGGCATTCTCCAAATGCGCTACGTAGGTCCAGAGAACTTGTTAAAGTTTCAATTTATTTTTTTTTTTTATTATTTTTTCAAAATTTAAAGAAAAAATTCTCTCCAATTTTCTTTTTCAATTAAACCATTAATTAAAAATAAAATCGGTTTTTTTGTTAGATTTTTTTGTTGTTTATCTAATAAAAAATGTAATCAAGTGAATAAATCCATTACTTATATCAACAACATTAATGCAGAAAATCTTGTTAATATCAAAAAATATTTAATTGATACTATTACTTGGGCAAATTTAATAAATTTTTTAATTATTATCACGAATTTTTAATTTCAATCAATTTTTGTTTTTGAGGAAAAAATACTTCAACACTACGTTATTTTATGTATTAAAATATACTGAAATTGTAAAATAGAAGTGAATTTTAAATTTCTCTAAGAAACTATTACTATCTCTTGTGTCCCTCTCTATAACCCTTTTTCTAAGAAAGTACTTTTTATGAAGTGTCCATTATTTAATTTATAAAATAGCATTTAAATTATATATTTTAATTTAAAATTTAGATCTTTTATTTAAAATTAAAAAAAAAATGTTGCCAAATGATGTGGCATATTTTCACACTCGTTGACACATCACTTAATTAATTGATTCTATAAACGTTGTCGAGTATTTTTTGTGAGCTCATATTTCCATTTTATTTCATTGCTGGTGATAAATTATTCCGTCTGGCTGGTAGAGGGAAAAAAAACTAAAACTTTTGCAGTAAAAATGAAACAACGATTTACGAGTATTTTAAAACCGACTGACAAATATTTGAAAAGTTAAGCCAAAAAGTGAATAAACAAATAGTTGGCTCGAGGTTGAAAAAATCCTTAAATTTGTTGGAAAAAAATGCAAGAAATAAATAGTTTTTGGTTTACTAAACATATTATAAAATTCAAAAAAATAACAAAAAGGATGGAATTAATAGAAGGAAAATGTAATTTAAATACTTGAAATTACCCAAATTCTTTTTTTTAAAGCTTCTCACCACCAACTTTTAAATATTTTCAACCACTAAGCCTTTACTCCATTTTCCAAGCGTTCCCGTCTACAATTCTCTAACAAATAAACTTAATCAGAAAAATTTACATGACTGTAAATCGCCAAAAAAAATAACAAAAAAGAAACGACATGAAAAATCGTTAAATCAAATTAATTTCCATGTCCACACTTTTTCTCCTTTCAAAACTAGCATCCAACAAAACAAAAAGCACTGAATGCCACAAAAAGTTATATCGAAATAAATTCACGATGTCATCAAAAGTATTAACATCTCCAGATTGTCTCTGGGTACTTGTATCTACTTCGAAAGCAAAAAAAAAAAAAAAAAACAATACGTAAACTCCACAAAAAACCCAAATTCTAATGATTAAATAAGTGGTAAATTTGTTACGAATTCGAAAATCATTGGATAACAATGAAACCGAAAATGAACAAAATAATAATGGAATGTTAAATAAACCACTTTTTTGCAATACTTAATTGTTGAATACGGTTGTTTGTGAAGAGCTGAAATTAGCAAGCAGAGTACAGAGTATTTTTTTATTTTAGCTGGTTTAAAAAGGATACAAAGGAATTTATAATATAATTGGTTTTAATGTTATGCTCTAATTTTTTTTTTACCTTAAGTCAGTTTCCAATACTAAGTGACTCAGACGGGAAATAGTTTTGCAAGTCCCATGCTAGACAGATGTATTGCATAACTTCAAAATTCATATATATTGAAAATAACCGAAACATCTAAAGTTTTAGACATAAATGCTTATCTTCGTAAAATATATAACTTTTGTTCAACTGTTCCAGAAATAATATATATTTTATTCGACCTTTATTATTGATAGTATAATTAACATCTAAAGTTTTTTATATAAAAAGACCTCAAGCTCCATAATTTAATTATACTGTAACAGGAATATTTATAATTAATTTCTTAATATTAATATTATTTTGTTAATTGAATTATTCTATTATTTATATTTTTAATCATGAATGACGGCAAAATATTAATGTCATGATTTTATTTTGTAATTACTGTATTTTTTTTTTTTTTTTGCCTGTGAGTATTATTAAACTTCATTTGTATTATTATTATTTCACTCAAGTGTTATTATTGATCTCTTTTTGCATTGACAACATCTACATAAATAAAGACTTATAAAAATAGAAATCCTAAATTCGTTTAACTTAAGAAAAATAAATAAATAACAATTAATAAATTATCTTAACTGAGGGCGAATATAACGCTTATGCCGTTTGTTCTTACCCTTTTTAGATAATTATTTCATAAGGAAAATACTAAAAATAACTGAAGTCAACTAGGACATTTAACGGTATGGTTTAGACTTTATTACTTTTATATTTTCCCGATAATTACCGAGTCTCATATCCTACCTTACTAATTAGAAGATTTTTTTGAAAAAGTGTACAAGTTTTTATTGTATTTTTATCCGTAAATGAAATTTTTTGGAAAGAATTTTTTTTTGTGTTTTTCAAAAAAGATCTTTTAAGTAAAATAAAAAATGCGTTAAAATCAATTGTCAAAATAAATGTCGACCGGGTTGAAATAGCACGATCACGGTATCAAGTTCACATAAAATCCGGATAAGACGACTACTGCCTCAAATAGCTCGAGCAGAATATCTTATGTGAACTTTTTGATACATAGCGCCGTCCTGTTGAAATCACATGTGGTTGGTGTCCATATCATCCAATTCAGGGCCTGAAAGTTGGTTATCATCGACCAATAGCACTAGCAATTGATGACGATGGCCTTGCCAACGTTGTTCTTAAAGAAATATGGATCAATAATGCCTCCACCAAAAAATCCATACTAAACATTAACTTTTTCGCCATACGTTAGACGCTTTTAGGAGAATAAGAATTGTGTCCAATCCGACAACTATTTTTTTTTCCTCTACAATGAATGGGAACATTGTAGATGATTTTTTTAGTTTTCATTAAAAAGTTTTATCATTTGCACGTCTTTCACTGCACAGAAAATATTAAAAATAGCCTCTAATCACAAAATTCATAGAACCAAGCAAACAATTTGTTGATTTTGCACCTATTACCAAAAAGATTATATTGATTACTAAAAATTTTAAATTGTGAATTTTGAATGATATTTTTAATTTTAATTAAAAAAATTACCAAAAACTTTTCCATTTAAAACAATTTGTTAATTGATTTAATTAAATATAGTTCAATCTGGGCTCAACTGTCACAATTTGGAAGTCCCTATCGGAAATTCCTTTACAAAACATCATTCTTGTCCCACCAAATACAGAATAAAGGATGTTATGCAGTTGTATTGAGTTTACTTTTTTTATTCGTTTGAAATGTTACAAATTACTCTACGACATTATCAAGGGGAAATACAGTCAGAGCATATTTGCAATAAAATTTTAGAAGAGTATTGTGATTTGCTGCAGTACAAATTTCAAAACGTTTCCCCTTAAACTTGTTTTGAACAAGATTTTTACTCTGAAGTCCAATAAAAATGAAGCATTAATTTTTAGACAAAAAAAACATTGTACCAAATTTAGAAAATTTTCCAAGAGGTGCCCTCAACGTCAACTGAATATGGACATTTCCATTATGACGTGACTTACGACAAAATGTAAAAAAATTAAATGAAGAAGTCAAATTTGTAAAAAGGTTTTTCTATATTTACAAAGTTATGAAGCAGCACTATATTCAGAAAAAAATTACAACAATCAACTCTTAAGGATTTGAAGATTTAAGCAAAAATTTGTGCCAGCGTGACGTTACAAAAAATATAAGTGGATTTTGCCTTACATTACAATACTGCATAAGAATTTTCGTAATAAACCTTTTTAAACAAGCTTTGAACTTATAAAGATTTATTTTCCAAGCTATCAAATTTAAAAATCTTTGCTCGTTTAAAGTGCATATGGGAATTTCCAGCGAAAAGTCTACTTTTTGTAATTTTACGCCAGAAAGCAAATAAGCTGGTATTAGTGCCATATTTTTCAAAAGTTATCCCTTTTGTAACTTAATGTAGAGCTAGTTGCGCTTTACACAACATATAAAAAAGTAAATTATACATAAAAAATTTTAGAGAAACAATTTAAATTTACTTCTGGCGTTACATTACAGAAAGGAGACTTTTCACTGGAACTTCCCATATATCTACGAGTATATTTATATTATGTAACGAATAGAGCTAAAAGAAGTGTGGAACCTTACTTCCTATCAATTAGGGTGTTTGCTTAATCGGCTTTTTTTTTGTTCGGTTAAACAATTAATCGATATTTGGCATTTTTGACCTTTTCGATTAAACGAATAAAATTTTAAAATTAAATTATTATTCGAATAATAATTTAAAATCCAGAAATTTTATAAATTATGATACTTTTTTTTTAAATAGGATCTGAGAATTATTTCTTTTCATAAGCTACTTTATTATATTCAACATTTTTTATTTTTCGAATTTATTCTATGAGCTAAATTTCAGTTATGTAATTTGTAATAGTTCTATTCCTTAAATTATTAGGAATGTCTTTATACACTACCAGACAAGACAATAGTCTGGTAGTGTATAAGTTGGCTTTTTTTGTTCGATTAAACGATTAATCGATATTTGGCATTTTTGACTTTTTCGATTAAACATATAAAATTTTAAAATTAATCGATTAATCGACTAATTCAAACTCCATAAATTTTATAAATTACGATATTATTTTTGATAATTTTAGAAAAAATTGGTACTTGAGTAAATAAACATTATTAATTTCAAGTATTTTTTTATTAAAGCACTTACACTTTTTCAATTAACCACGAGATTGCACTCAATGTTACCTTTCCATTTCTTTGCAAATTTTACGTTAAATTTAACAACTGTACACAAATTAACTTTGGCGCTTGCTTTATAAAAAATATATTTCTTAAAAAATAAATGTGCTTTATTAAAAAAAATGTGTTCTAAGATATTCTTAAGCTTTTTTAAAAAAATACTTGAGTCATGCTACTATTTTGAGTTGTTTCTTCGAAGGGGGCATTTTTAAAATGAAATTGACTATCAATTTGAGTGCAGCCTGTAACACAGCTGTCAATTCAAACAAGTTTTGACAAGCAATTTTTGTGAACAACTTGAAAATGATTTATTGAACGTGTGGCTCCAGGGTTAAAAATATTTTTTTTTTGCATTTGTTTCAATAATAAGTAAAAATTAACGGATTACTGCATTTTTTTTAGTAAGCAGTACGCCCATGTATGTGAATTTGCTCACTAAACATGACTGTTTTTTTTTTTAATTAATTTTTGTGACTTAAAACTATACATTTTACAGAAAAACCATATATTTATTGTTATTCGATTAATCCCTTAATCGAAATCAGCAATTTTAAATTAATAGAACAATTAATCGTCTGAAATTGTTCGATTAATCGAACAAGAATTAATCGGCTGAACCCCTACTATCAATCAATACAAAGCCCAATTTGAATAAAAAAATTAATTTCAAGCTCTTCAAACAAGCAAAAAGTTAAAATTATACACGAAAGTATTTTCAATGTTGTCGAGTTAACTTGAGTTTGACCGAAAATATAAAACAGCTACACCAACAGTCATAAATTATAATTTAGAAAAATGTATCACACACAAACACACACACAGATGTTCACTATTTTAGTGGGTTACTTTAAAATCTTCTTCCATTTTCTTGTGGACATCTCCCGAGATTTGGGAGAATAAATTTTCGTAATAAAAAAGTTACAATATAATAAAACCATAAACAAAATGAATTCCCGCATAATAGTGAGACACACAATTAGACCCTTGTTTGAGAGTACTTAACACTATCACACAAGTCTTATGTATTTTGAGGAAACTACAATCCTGTCAGGATAAGTTGTAATAGTTTATTGAAAGTTTTCCAACAATTAATAGATCAGGAAGGCATCTTCGTCAAAATACTTTCGATTTGTGTGATAGTGTAGAGCGGTCTTTAGGAATTGAAAGTCAACAGAGAAGAGAGAAAGAAAAGCAGTATTTTTTAGTTAATAAAAAAGGCCAAAGTTGTAAAGCACTTGTTAAGTGTTGGAAGTCTTTAGCAAACTACTTTGCTTATTTATTAATAAATTGCAATAAAAATAACAATAAAATATTATAATGATTTATTACACGCCCAGAAGAAAATGCCGAGATTGTTGGAGAAGAATTTGTTCTTTATTGAACTTATAAAGAAAACAGCATGTAAATGTCAAAAAATTAAGTCAAAAAACTAACGAAAATTACTTAAGGCTTACAATATGGCCTTGCGGACTAAGTAATTGCTTACTTGAGCGTAAGAGAACAGCTGTCAAATTTTGACTTTGACAGTTCAAGTATTAATAAATATTTCGAAGTTTTTTTTAGTAAAAAGATAGTTTCACTGTGCTAGTTGAAAAAACTGAAAAGCGGTGCACCCGGTAAGTTAACATACATAATTCGAATTCACTCACAGAAAAAAATGTTGCCCCTATTAAAGCATTTATCAAAAAGAAAATTAGTTTTAATTAAAAAGTTAATCAAGTGAATTGTTACTTAATTGTTTCTGCTTAATTGTTACTATTAATTTGCTTATTGGTGCAAATTAATAGAATTAATAAAACTTTTAATTCACTCCTTAAAGTAAGGCTTAACTTCAGCGCATTCGTTCTAGAAACATAATGTATTTTTTGACAAAACAAAAATAATATGTTTAAGCAAAATTTCGAAATTTTTGTTTTGTAAAATTGCGCAAAAAATTGGAAAATTAAGCTATGTTCTTAATATTTTCTACACGTATAGAAAATTCGAAATAAAACCAGCCATAAGTGAATTAATTTTATTTACAACTCTTGATTTCACTCCCAAAAGATAAATTTTCATATTAATTCGAATGTGTGTGCGCAAATTAAACAACTTAATTATATAAAAAAATCTTGTATAACGTCTTTGTATGGGAAGTGTCACACCCACTTCTCCAATCCCGCCAATTTTTTTTAGAGAGTTGGTGTATTGGCAACCAAGATGTTTGTACCAAATGTGAAAGCCCTAGATCTTGCCGTTATCCATATATACATCAAAGAAATTTTAAAAACAACAACAACATGGGATTTATGGGAAAAATTAGAGGAAGTCGTGGGTTTTGGCTCATATCTCAGATATTTACGGACCGATCTTCTCGAATTTCAATAGCACACAATTCCGGACTATAAGAATGTATAACAACCTAGCCTCCATCGTATCTGGGGTCTTCGGAAAACACATTTCAACGGACAGACAGACGGACAACCGGATTTGAACATCCCTTCTCATGAGAAGCCAGAATGTATATACTTTATATGGTCTTAGATCACTATTATAGAAATTACAAACGGAGTGACAAAGTTATATATACCCTTTTACCTTTGGTGAAGGGTATAATAAATAATTCCAAATCATGCTAAGTCGAACAAGTGTGTTTTGTAGAAAAATCTGATAAAGTTTGCTTACATTCAGTTGTATGCAAAGTTACTTTTTTATGCATAACTTTGGATTCGATAAGCCGACCTACATAAAAATTTGACACTATTTAAGTTGAACAATACTGAATTTAAAATCAAAACAAAAGAAACTTGCTATGTCGACTTAGCATGTTTTGGAATTGACCTGTCGAATTGTAGAGCATTTGGTTTAGATTTAATTTGTTCGTTTTTAAAGTCAAGCAAAATTTTACAGTTATAAAAGTTCTTGAGGCTTAAACTTTCCATAACGAAATAAATACGTTGTTGTGTAATTTTTTCCCATTTGCATAGTTTTTGGATAGATTTAAAATAAAAACCATTAATATTATCCTGAGACACTTCTCAAGAAAATTGGCATTTCTTTATATTCAAAAACGAAACGGTATTATAAAAGCCACATGTGTAATATTTTCATCCTCTATCTTTTATTTTTTTAAAACGAAGAAGCAAAAATTAATAGAAAGAAACAACGTTTGAGTATTTTGCAATAAAAGTTAAAAAATATCTTAAAATATATATAAAATAATTTGTTATACCTTTTATGAAACATGCATGAGATTTATGAAGCAAATGTTTTATTTTGGAATTGCTTTAATGCACACACTTACATAATACATGCATAGATTCCCAGCGGAAAAAAGAAGGAGTACGGATGCCTTATAGAAGGCCTCTGTACTCTTTCTTTTGGATGAACAATATGCCTGCTCGTTCCATTCCATACTTACATCTTTTTTACACACGTTGTCATTGCGGGGTAGGCCTTCCGCTCTCTCTTCTTTTGCCAGAGCTGCTGAAAGGCATTCAAATTAATGCCTCTTAGAAGGCTTTCCAGGGAATGGTGATTTTATAACGGGATCTGAATTTTTTGCCTTTTGCTTTGGCAAAAAAAAAACATAAAATCGTACTCCCTCTATTTTCCCTTTTATACGGAAGATCCGATACCTTCTATTAGGCATTCTTTAGCAGTTAGATCAGTTAGGCAATTGAATCAAAAAAAATCTAAGCAGGGGTTTAATAAGGCCTGAAGTAAGAAAGTCTTCTGAGTTTTCCCGCTGGATTATTGTGTTAGCATGAGAGTAAGTGTAAAATAGTCCCTGCGTGTTGAATTTATGTCACCGTCCAGACTTGCAATGTTTGTTGATGCAATTTTTAAAAATCCTTCTTTGTAATTGCATCAGTGTCCAGATTATGAAATTATAGTTTTGCAATTTTTGTATTTTCATCTTGTCTTTCCTCTTCTCCCTTTTATATTTTATTTATAAATATAGACACGCCTGCTGCCAACTTCAAGTTAAAAAGTGTGAGAACAACCAAACAAAACGGAGTTGCAGAGTATATAAAACTTAGTACCCTTCCCCAATCTTCTCACCCCTCTCACCAATAAACTCAAGAATTGCTGAAACAAAAATTGCAAGTGTGGACGATGACGATGTTACCGTAGAGACATTTATTTAAACAGACATTTAGCAGCTGTGACTTTTTCTCTCATTCTCGTTACTATTTTATATATCTTTTTTAAAAAAAGTGTTGTTGTTGTTGTTCTATACAAGTACAACGACTTTTTCACTGTTGATTTTTTTTTAATATTTCTACAAAATAAATTGTCATTGTTTTGCAATACCTAACGACCCTGAAAGTATTTTTATTTGTTTGTATTCCATTCAATGAATCTTTCGCTCTCATTGTTTTAACGAGTAGTACATTTTTATGTGCCTGTGTTAGTAAATAAATGACTGTATAAAACTTCCGTTGTTGTTTTGAATTTCAACACTTTTGATTTCATTCGGCTTGTGTGTTAAAAATGTTTTGAAATTTATCTGTATCCGCATTTGAGTATTTGTGTGTGATTGTTTGTATGTGGGTGTTTAACTAAATTAGTGTTGTTTAAAAATGAAAAATCATTAAAGCAGTTTTTATAGTTGCTCCGACTGTTGAAAAATAATTGAATACATACTGTAAACACTTTTAACATATACAAAAGTATTCTATACAAAAATATTTCTTTTATTGTGTTGAAAATTTTACAAATAAACTTTTCTTATTTTTTTTAATATTTTGCTGTTGTCGCCTAACAGCTGAGTCTTTTAGTCTGCAACTGATTTCGAGTGGGTGTCTGAGTATTGTAAGTTTTAATATTTCTTATTCACATAAGATTTTGATTCTATTTTTGTTCAAAGTCTAAAAAATTTTATTGTTTTGAAAACGTGTCAGGGTTTTGTGCCGTTTAGAATTCATATGCTTATCATTATTTAAAAGGAATAAAATAAAAATGAACTTAACCCATATTATCCCAAGCGATCTTCTAGTCATCAGATTTTTATAAAAACTTTCAGATGGTATGTCAATACCCTCATAAACAATAATATACAAGTTATAACATTTTTTATAATAAAGTTAAATAAAATTAATTCAGGGAAACAAAAAATTCTTTTTTACTTAGTGTGAAAAATTGGAGAACATTTCTGGTGTTCGACTTTGACTATTGTTTTTTATTATATGATGCATCTTACCATCTAATCTTATACTCGTAGGAACCCTTTTGATGACTGCTAAAGAAGATCTAGGAGTAGAATTATTGGTAGCGGAAGCCGAGTTAGGAGTTAAAGATTTTGTCAAAAGATATGTTGTTACAATGTATCTTGTAAAAGATAAAAAATCGTAGGAATCGATTTGCGCAAGTGGGGATATTTGATATAGTTGAAAAGCGTTGTTTATAGCTATATTAATTGGAAACATAATCAGCTGCCAGTACCATCTTTTCAAACGAATTGCAATCCGATAACAACCTACATTTTGATCCAAACGATCCACTCCACCCATGTATCTATTGTAGTTAACAATACATCTAGGTTCATCAACAAACTTGTATTGCTTATCGCAATAACGTTTTACCTTTCCAATAGGCTCCACACCACATTGGGTTGATGCAACAGTAACAATATTATTATCATTGTATCGCACAAGAGTAATACCGGACAATATGTCAGTGTACTGATCGTATGATCCTCTCGGAGTCTTCTTCATATCTTTTGGCTCTTTCAACGGTGCTTTTTCTACTCTGTTTGCTCTTATAGTTCCTGTTGCACCATCAGATGTTAAAGAGTTTGATTATTGACTAAAAAAATTACACAATTTTGTTTCGTTTTCAAAGTAACGAAGTATATTTTTTATATAACCGGAAAATGTCTTCAACATTTTTTAGTAAACAAACATTTGGTGTGAAAACTATTGGGTAAAAATATTCGTTTTGGGTAAATAATTTAATTTTTGATAAAAACAGACTTCAGAAATGTCTCTTCTTATAAAAAAATTATATTAAAGAAAAATTTTTTTTTTATTTATTTATTCTCGAAAGAACACAATCGAGAACCGGAGCTACCAAAATAAAATCCAAAAAAATATTCCCCATTATTTTCTGTATTTAAGAAAAATTTGTTCAACTATTGCTAAATTATTTTTAACCCCAAGAGGGTTCTAATTAAATTTGCCATTTAAAAGCAACATTTAAAAAGTTTGTCGAATTTTTATAACAACATTAATGAAATCCTTAAACATTAAAAAGAGAATATCTTAAAAGTTTCATACACAACGATCGATATGATACAAATTAAATGGCAGGCAACACTCAACAGTCACAACAACAAGAACAACAATGTTGTTGTTGACATTACAACACAAACTTTCAAAATAACAAAAATAAAATGAAAATTGTTTTAGTTTTTTTAATTCTTATTTAAAACTTAAACTTTTCCTTAAACTAAAACAATCAAATGTTTATGCAAATAAAAATGAATTCAATCCGAACGATTTAGAAGTGACTGAGTGCAGCTGAATTTTTAAACTTCATGCAAACAAAAATTGCAAAATACTCTGGAAAAAAACTCACAAAATTATTCTGTGAAGAGTAGACTGGAGTATTTGCAATAACATTGTCACACAAGTTGCATAAATGAAGGAGTTCCTCAATTTAAAAGGGGTTATGTTGAGGTAAAACTTATTTTGAATAGCAAGAAGTTCATTTAAAATACAGAATAAATAACTGGAAGACCTTATGGGTAGAGCCTGCGCCAAAGTGCTTCATGGCAAATATAAAGTGCAAATTCTCGTCCTCGTATGTAGAAAGTTTTGGTTTTGGATTTGTTTTGTTGTGTTGGTTCATGTTGTGTGTATATTGTGTAATTTTAACAAACTATTACTAATTTTCAACAAACAGGAAACGGAAGTGTACTTCAATATATTTTTCTCTAGATATTTTTATTTTGGTAGGCTTAAACTTTTCCTATGAATATACGAGGAGTAATTGGAAAGAATGTGTAGAAAAAACCTCGTATGCAAAATCGGACGCTAAGATAAGATAATTTGGATTAAGCTGAAGTACTCTTAAGTAAAGTAAGTAGATCTATCTAACATCCACTGTATTTTTGAAGCAAGCCTGAAATATTTGTTGAATAACAACAGCACCTAGTGAGATTCTCCGACAGACTGAACATCCCTACAAGTAGTGGAAAATTAGACCGTGAACACAACTTTTTAAGATCATCTTTCCGCGACTTTGGACTCGGATTTTCTACTACTTGTGGGAAAGTTCAGTCTGATGGAGGATCTCCCTAGGTGCTGTTGCTATTCAACAAATGTTTCAGGCTTGCTTCAAATATGGAGTTCCAAGGGACTTGGTCAATCTGGGTATCTGCCGAATTCCAGGTATTGACTGCACCGGATTTCTACGGCCGATGTACCACCAATAGCTGAAACATCCTTAAAATGTCTCCCTACATATCCCCAGGGGGATTTTTTTTATTGAAAATAGGAATTCTGTTAAAATGGGATTTAATGTGTAAATCCACTTTTTCACAAAAACTGGCCTTCTACAAGATAATTTCCTTTAGCGCCGAAACATTTTATTTACAAAGTATGATATTTGTTACACCAAATGTAACTTCTCATGTAAAAAGTCACTTTTTAGTGTATATATTCAACAGTACCTATTTGAGTTGAAAGTAACCTTTTTGGTAAAATAAGTATTTTAATGTAAAAAGTTACTTTTTTTAAAATTTAAAAGTTATTAATTTGTCTTAAAGTCAGTTTTTCATTTAAATGATAACATTTTTGTGTAAAGTGATTTTTTGTTTTAAAAGCAACTTTCTATATTAAAAAAGTCTTTTTTTAATGGAAAGTGACTATTTTTTTGTAAAGAAATAGAATTTTTAATACCAAGTGAATGTTTTTATGTAAAATCTGAAGTAATTTTTTTTGGTAAATAGTCAATTTTGGGTAAAAAAAAGTTTTTTTTGTAAAAAAAAAAGTAATAAAGAGGCTTTTGTGTAAAAACCTTTTTTTTTGGTATAAAGTGACTTGTTTAAGTGTTATTTCTTGTCTAAAAAGTGAGTTTTTGCGTGAAAAATTTCTCTTAGGTAAAAAAGTATATTTTCTGTACAAATTTGCTTTTAATGATTAATTAATTTTATTTTACTAAAGAGATCAGATAAAAATCGTATCTATAAAATATTTTTTATTTGCGATTTAATTAATTATAAATTAACCAACGTATGTACAGTTATGTATCCTAAAAAATAAGCCGATAAATGTAAAAATGCAAAAATTCAACTGGGTTTGTGGCTTGTGGGCATTTAAAACATATTGTTTTTTTTATAACTTTAACTAAAAACTAAACGAAATTTTATTTTCAGAGGTTTTTACTCGTGACCACAAAAGTATGCAATAGTAATTTGGGCTTTTTGCGCTCTTACATATGCGACAAAAATCATCATATAAGAAATAGCTTGCTTTAAAATGTTAGTCCTAAGTAAGTCATCTTCCAGACTTTCAATTTTTGTAGCTGCAATATTTTAATATTCTGCTTTGACATTGCATTAGTGTCAATAAACTTTTCGATTTAAATGTAAAAAATTAAACAATATGGCATAAATTGAAACAAACAACTGTTTTTCTCACTTAACTGCGTCTGTAATATTTTTGGCAAGTAATAGCTGTCACGTAAGGATATTACTCACCAATTTACAGAAAAATTGTGCTAGTAAAATTTTTGTGAGAAAGCTCCCGCTTTGAGCTGTCAAATAAACTCACGCATAGAAACGGGGTGAGAAAAATCTTTAACACTAAAAAATATATAAAAAATGCAATGAATAATCACATGGAAGAGGTAAGTATTTTGTAGGCTTTTTCAGTGTTTAAATATTTTTAACATTTTTGAAAAATGTATGTTTTCAAAGCTATTTTTAAACAACAACAAACATTAAAGTCGCACTTTACATTATTTGGTACAGCCAACGTTTGTACTTTGACCACCGTCGTTAAAAATTTCTAAATTTTATTGGCGTTCTCAACGCCTGCTATTTCCCATCGGCTTCGAGTGGAATATTATGACATTTCTACCATAACGACGTATTCTCTTTTGATAGTTTTCGACATAGTATAGAACTAGTATGTCAACTGGAGAGAGCGTTCTCAATTTTTTAGTTCACCTCTCACACATATACGTGCTGTGTGAATTCAACACAGATAAAAACAACAAAAATAAAACAAAATTTGAAATTTTTCTATTTGAATTTTTTCACAATATATAAATTTTTGATAAATTTTATGACACAAACATATAATTTATAATTTTTTCCAACACATTTTGCTTATTTGCTTTTGCAAAATCTTTAAATTTTTCGAATTAAGGAAAATTTATTTTAGAAAATTTTTATTGCCACATTCTATACGATTTAAATGCAACTATGTTTAGGGGTGAAAATACCCAGCTAGCATAGGCTGTTTGTTAGACGATTATGTTCAATATACAACTCCTAAAAGAGTCTTCTGATGATTATCTGACGAGTTACAAAAACAAAAACATCTAATTTTTTTTTAAATTTTTGACACGCTCGTCTTTTAATCTTGGAATGAGCCTTTTGAGACTCTCTGTAAGAGTCATATAAGAATTACTGAGCTACCTAAATAAGATCGTTTTTGAAATATGAAAATTCTATTGTCAATGCAATTTCAATAAAACAAACCGATCTAAGGATCTGTAAAATAAGATTTTCCGGCAGGATGATGTTGATTTCCCGACCTTAAGGTTTGTTTGATATAAATTGTATGAAAATTATAAGTTTTGACATGAAAAACACGCTTGATGCCCTTATTTAGGTAGCTCAGTTATACGGCTGAGCATTTCACGAGTTGTAAAATAATCCCTAAGTGAGTCTCAGACGACTCGTGGTATGATTTTTGAAAGACTCGTTAGATAATCTCTACATACATCGTAAACGATTCCCTCTACGATTAATATAAGCGTCCTCCGCTGTGTTGTAGAAGTATCTCACAGAGGAATCAGCTTGTGTAACAGTTACTCCCGTGCGAGGAATCGTCTACAATTAAAAAATGAGCTCGTCGACGATCAAAAACACTCGTCATGAGATTCCCAGTAGACTCCCAGACGATTGAAAATGCTAGCTGGGTAGTCTTAAGCACCAATACATTTAAAAACGTCTTACTTATACAAACATGTACTAGGTGCTTGACATTTGAGTTAGGTATTTGTCAAATAGTCGACATATTAGTTGTATACTATGGTTTTCAAGTGGCTTTTCGAGAAATCATGGAATATTTTGTTTCACATCTTTTTGATGCGAGAAGTTCTCACCAAAGTTATAGAACA
The DNA here is from genome assembly GCA_943735925.1 of Pollenia amentaria. Taxonomy (NCBI): domain Eukaryota; kingdom Metazoa; phylum Arthropoda; class Insecta; order Diptera; family Polleniidae; genus Pollenia; species Pollenia amentaria. The sequence goes on along the minus strand of OX031007.1, from coordinate 241,526,068 downwards.
TGGGTACAGTTTAAGAAATTCTAGTTTTGCAATTTTTATATTTTCATCTTGTCTTTCCTCTTTTCCCTTTTATTTTTTATTTATAAATACAAATACAGCAACAGCCAACTTCAAAAGTTTGCGAATTTCAAAACAAAACGGAATTGCAGAGTACACGAAACTACCTACGTGCCCTTCCAAAATCTTCTCACCCTTCTCAAAAATATACTCAAGAATTGTTGCTACAAAAATTGCAAGTGTGGACCATGACTACGCAGCAAAAAATTACACATTACCAAAAGAACGGCTTGCCATATAATGACTTACTTTTTTGGTTGCCAAGTTTGATCACTCGATTATCAAACGGATTACATTAGATCATAAAAATGCGAAGTAGTAAAAGAACTAATTTTTTAAATTATATAAGAATGACTGAAAATATTTACTGGTAAAGTGATTATTAAAAGGAAAGTATACGAAATTCTGTATTACCTGCGAATTGATTTAATAAAAAAAATCACTGCTATTTCATTTTAAGATTGAAAAAGTTAGGAAAGTAATCAATTCTTGCGAACTAATTATTTTCGTCTCATGCCTTATAAAAATAATTTATGCTGTAATCCATTTTAGAAGTCATTCCGTCTAAAATGCTTAATTTCAAACTCGATTACCTTTTTCCAAATTTTTTGCTGGGTAAGAGATAAAAAGAAATTTCAGCCATTTTTAAATTCATTCAGAATTTTAATCTAAAAATTGTCCATTAAAATGCGGAATAGATATAAAAACGATGGACGTTTATCTCTGGCAATTATCTCTGGTAAAATGTGCGAGTAAAACAAGTGTCATTGTTGGTGGACGATGTGGCGGTGTGTGGATATTAAGTGTCCATAATGGATGACTATGATGATGACGATGACAATGGTGTTGGATTTTACGTATTGCTATTGTTTTATTGAGGATGAATTAGATGTGCGTGAAATAAATTGGCAATAGACAAAAGCATCTCGTAGTTTTCTAACTAGCCATTCGCATAGTGTCAATAGGCAGAATGGATGTCAAAAATAAGAGTTGACAAATTTGCAAGTTAAAATGGTGAACCCATAAATATCTTTCATTGAGCAGCGCAATTACTTTTAAGCTGCAACGTGGAATGAAATAATGTTCAGAATGGAAAATGTTTTATTATTTGGTCAATTTTGCCAACATTTTTATTCTACTTGTATTATAACAATATTAAAATTTTTTTTGGTTATCGTAAATATTAACTAACAGCCCAATAAAAAGTGGATCTTACAATGAAGCAGGTTTGTAAGGGAGAAACGTAAAAGTTTCGCTTACCATATCGCTTAGGCCGAGGCCACGCGGTTAAGCGGCGAGCGTCTCAGCAGTGAGCGGCAAAGCGGCAGAGCGGCGAGTTTGAGCTGCAAGTGGCTTTTTACTGAGAGTCATTTCTGAGCGGTTAGTAATTAAAATGTCATTGTCAAGAGAGGTTTGTTTAATGTTAATACCCGAAAATTGTATTCACATTTATAAGAATTTAATGCGTTTAAGAAAAACAGATGATTTAGTGTTCATCCTATACAGCATTACGGCGAATTTAACCATTTATATACAAATCTTCGCAAATTTCCAGACTGATTTTGGCAATACTGCCGTATGTCTGTGAAGTCCTTTGATTTGCTGTTGCAAAAAGTTAACAACAAATTGGCAAAACAATGAAAAGCAATTACTGCAGAGCAAAGGCTTGTTTTAACTTTAAGGTACATAAGTTTATTTTCTATCTTTATTCTTTGCTGCTCAGAAAACAACTAAAAATTAGAACATGTATTATTCCTGAGCGGCGTCGCTTAGCCGCTCAGAAATGCCGCTCATTGCATGGCTAATTTAGAAGTATTTCATATGTTTTAGTTTTTTGCCGCTCACCGCTCAGACGCTCGCCGCTTAGCCGCTCATTGCATGGCCTCGGCCTTACGGAAGACGGGAATTTTATATGGCGGGTTCCCACTTTGAAGCAAAATATTTTTGACACAGAAAGCGCTTTATTCAGCGCATATAAAAATTGGGAAATATAACGATCGGCCATGCACACTGAATTTTTTGTTACCGTTATTATTTAATATGCTCCATTACAAACCTGCTTCGTATTAAGGGAATGTCGTGGCTCTTCCAATTTTATACATTTTTTTAATTATATTAAGAATTCGTTTACTTTCCTTACTGCATCTCTGTATGTCTTATTGCGTAGCGCATTAATGTATACTTACTTTTTAAAATGTACCATTTTGGCTTCGCAAAATAAGAAAATTTTTTATTGGAACTGGGTTAAAAATTTTCAATTTTTGGTCATAAACTAATAAATGAGATATTTTCTAAGCCAAATTGGGACTGCTGAACAAGAATATGGCATTCATTTATTTTCCTTATGAAGCGTTTTCGAGATTGTAAGGCTATTTCCAAAAAACTTGAGTACTGATTGTTTGAAGTTCTCAGATTTTACACAGTTATAAAAATATGTTTCTTCTCTTTTCTCATAAATTTATACTGTGTCTTTAGATTTGAAAAAACTAATTTTTTTTACCAAAAGTTATTTTCGGGAATACAAAATTTATTATTTATTAACTCCCAATTTTTATTTATGACAAAAACACTGAAATTTATTGTTGTGGGAAAGCTGGTTTCTATGTGTATTTCGCTGTAAGAGGATAATAAGAGAAAAACAATATTAAAATAAAGCAAAATAAAGAAACTTGCCATTTCTTTCATTTTTACGCTTTTTTCAAAAGTCAACAATTAAGTCACTCCATTTACGAAAAAAAAATGTATCAATAGATTATACTTTGCTACCCATACGCAACTTAAGCTTCAAATAAACAAAAACCAATGAACCTAAAAATAAACCAAACTTTAAATTCAAAATTTTAAAATATAAAAAAACAAAGACAATGCTCGTGTATCACACTGAGCCACAGTTCAATGCACAAAATGTGAATTGTTTGCAAATACCTGTTTTATGACTGAATATGAATCAAATATGATATCATTCTGTTAAACTAAGCAAACTAAAATATTTTATAGAACAAATTGTAAATATGATCTATGAATATGAAATTCTCAATGTAAGTATAAAACTTAAAAATTTTCAATATAGAATGAATCAATTAATTTTGATCAAGAAAACAATTCAGACCGTCTCGTCTTTTTATTACACTTATCTTAAAGCCAACATTGTTTCAAACGTATAAGTCATAAAATTGTTAAACTAGAGATTGATCAAAAATAATGAAAATCTGTGATCACTTGTATTTTTCAATAAAAATTCATTTCCTTATGATTTTTGTATGAAAAACTTTAAATGCGTTTTTCTTGAAAACTTTAAGAGCTAAAGCAAAAATATAAATAAAATCTGTGATCACTTCTACTTTTTAATAAAAATTAATAATAAAAAATTTTAATTAATTTCATGTTGTAAAATTCCTGTCTTCATAAAAATAATCTAATGAAAATTAAATTCAATGAACTTAAGCCTAATTAAAAATATCTAAATTTGGATTAAAAACCATTTACAGTTCAATAAAATAACCACAATACTAATTATTGTTAACAGCTAAGGCACGAGCTGTGTTTACATTTGTCCTTTAAGTTGTGCTGAAAAAGGTCAACAAGAAAAAAGAAAGACAAAAACATCAAAAAAAAACAAAAATGTACTTTGGACTTCAAGAAGAATTCTTGACAAAAAGTACGAAAAAACAGAAGTTAGGAAGAACATGTAAATCAATTAAAATAGATAATCATTCATTCAAAAGCAAATTTCGATCTACCAAGGTGAAATACCATTTGGTTTAAAGATTGATGTTTGACTATTGACGTCATCCGGCTGCAATAGCCGAGTGAGTAAGACGGCAAACCCCACTGAAGAGATTGTGTGGTTACAATCGAAACTAGTCTGGGCAACCTGACCGTGAACGCCTGGGTTCAAATCTCAGCGCAGTCAAGAATGAAAAATTATCAATAAAAATTTTAATTAATTTCATGTTGTAAAATTCCTCTCTTCATAAAAATAATTTAATGAAAATTAAATTCAATGAACTTAAGCCTAATTAAAAATATCTAAATTTGGATTAAAAAAATTAATTTCCTTATGAATTTTGTCTGAATAAATTTAAATGCGTTTTTCTTGAAAACTATAAGAGCTAGAGCAAAATTAATGAAAATCTGGATCACTTCTATTTTCCAATAAAAGTTCATTTCCTTATGATTTTTGTATGAAAATTTTAAATGCGCTTTTCTTGGAAACTATAAGAGCTAGAGCAAAAATAATAAAAATCTGTGATCAATTGTGTTTTTCAATAAAAATTAATTTCCTTATGATTTTTGTAGAAAAAATTTTAAATGCGCTTTTCTTGGAAACTATAAGAGCTAGAGCAAAAATAATGAAAATCTGTAATCACTTATTTTTTCCAATAAAACCTCATTTCCTTTTGATTTAAATGCGATGTTCTTGAAAACTATAGGAGCTAGAGCTAAAATAAAGAAAATCTGAGATCACTTTCAGTTTCCAATAAAAATTCATTTCAGTATGATTTTTGTAGGAACAACTTTAAATGCGTTTTTCTTGAAAACAACATGAGCCCTATATCTTGTAGTTTTCAAGAACAACGCTTTTAAAATTTTTCATACAAAAACCCCTCCTTTTTTTTTTTTTTTTTTTTTTTTTTTTTTTTTTTTGTTGGCTTCGCTTAGATTTTATTTATTTAACCTCACAATCACTTCATTTATTTAAAAAAATAACTCACTCACAAAAAATTCACAATAATGCACGGCTTAAAAACCACGTGCTTCTTTGTGAGGTAAACTTTGAAGACAAAATCGTAACTTACTTTTATTTCAAAGTACAAAAATCAATATTAAAAACCTGAAAATTGCAAGAAAATCTGATTATCCACTTTTCTCCACTATTAACAGTAACTTCCCAGTAAAAAATTTTCTTATTTTGCGAAGCACTAATGGTACATTTTAAAAAGTAAGCACACACTTATGCGCTACGCAATAAGACATACAGAGATGCAATAAAGTAATTGAACGAATTCTTAATAAATTTAAAAATAAATATATAACATTTAAAGAGCCACGACATTCCCTTACTACGAAGCAGGTTTGTAAGGGAGCATATTAAAGAATAACGGTAACAAAAAATTAAGTGTGCATGGCCGATCGTTATATTTCCCAATTTTTATATGCGCTGAATAAAGCGCTTTCTATGTCAAAAATGTATTGCTTCAAAGTGGGAACTCGCCATATAAAATTCATGTCATCCGTAAGCGATATGGTAAGCGAAACTTTAACCTTTTTCCCTTACAAACCTGCTTCGTTGGAAGCACAATTTTTTATTGGGTTATTTAGTTATCCAAGAGCAAAATTATGAAATAAGTTATATTCTTTAAAGTGTTAGCTATAATCTGCCATAAAAATTAACAAAAAAAAAAAAATACTTTTTGCCGGAATTGCCCATATAATTGGATATAATTGCCACAAGGACATAATTATTGGAAATTCCGAAAATCGTTCCAAAATGTTATACAAAGTTCTTTTCGAAATAGACTATATCTGGCCATAAACCATCTTATTATGTTGGTGTTTCGATTAAATTTGATCAAAACTTAATCATCTTTCCGAAATTGAATAAATACTATTCCTGAAGAAAGTCCTCCCCCTACCCTAACCCTCCCTAAAATACTTAAAGACAATAAAAAATAATGCGATATAATATTAGGCACAAAGAACGTTTACATTAATAAGAATTTCGTACCTCATAGCATAATTTTGGTGGGACCATGATGGCCCATGGGTCCCAAATAGCCTGCACTCTCGATAATTTGTGTCTGAATACTGTTGTGTAGGGTATGATATGGTCAGGCTTGGCCGTATACACTTTCTTACTTGCTGTTACCCAAATATTTTGCTTCAATTAAAATGCCCTTTTCTGAAAAATAAAAGTTCTAAATTTTATTTTGCAAATAATAAAATCTTTTAAATAAAATCAATTACCACAAAAAAATACAGTATTTTCTCTCTCTCTACTACTGTATTTGTTGTTGTTGTTGCTGTTTTTATTTAAATGAATATTACCATACAAGTAGATCCTTTCAAATGGAAAATAAATTTGTGTAGTCGGATTCCTACATCAAATTTGATCGATAAATTGAGCACAATAAATTAATTTAAATTGCTTTATATGTTGTTCTTTTGTTTTATTGTTTGTTGTCGTTATTGTTGCTGTTGGCAAAGAAGAATCAATAACAATAGCACATTTGCAAAATCAAGGTTTATTGAATGCAACACATAATACACATTATTCTTGTTGTTTGTGGCAAAAGCAGGGGCGTGTTAAAAGGTTTTCTACAGGCAGGGAAAAACATAAAAATGCAACATTGTGGAATAAAAAATGATTTTTGTCCAATATGCACAAAAAGAACGTTTTTTGGAAAAACTCTTAACAATTTCCAACAAATTTTCTAAAATTTTTAAAATTGTTTCTAATATCGAAATTTAAAGGAAAAATAAAATAATAAAACTCCGACTCTTACTCCAAACGCTGAAATTTTTTAAGTGCGACTTCGACTTCCGACTCCATCTTCTACTCTAACCTTGATGCTAAATATATATGGTCCTTACTTGAGTTTAAACTCTTTTATATACACTCCACCACTAGGGGAGGGCAAACTAAGTTTCTCATCCCATGTGAAACGTATTTATTATGCAACTAAGACCCTATAAAATATATATATTCTTGTTTCTTGAGTACCTATAAGCAGAGTACGGAGAGTGCTCGAATTAAACTCGCTCGCGAGCGAGTCCAATTCGAGCGAGTTTTATTTTCTACATTGAAAAGAATTATTCTTTACTGCTCGCGAAAAGAATTCAAATTTTAAGAGTCAAAAATAAAACTCAACTCGCGAGTCGAGCTAAAAAGAATTGTTCGCGAGTTTTATTTTTGCGTATGAATTTTTTTTAATTAAAAATATCTTTTTCCTGTTTATTTGTTTGTATGTGTGGATAAATGTGTGTATGTATGAATATTTCATCGAAACGCAGAACAGCATTAGCAAATGGATCAGAAGTAAGGTGGGAAAAGGTATTTATTGATACAGCAAATATTACGTTGTGACAAGTATAACTAACCATGAAGAAGAAATAGCAAAGGAAAGGATTCGCTTAAAAGAATGCAATCATGTTATACGTTTCGAAAATATAAAAATACTATGGAGAAACAGTTTTTAGTTTTAAATTTGGAAATATTTACTAACATAGTATTGAAAAAAAATGTTTGTTACTATCAGTGTTGCCAAGAGCTGAATAAAAAATAAGCTAAATTGGTATTTTTAAATAAAGACTAAAAAGGCAAAAACTTTTTTTTTATTCATTGTGATCTTTATTATTAAATAAGTAAAAATACATAAACATATTTTATACAGTGCATAACATTTTTTTTAACAATAAAACTAAAAGTAGTTAGTATACTAATAATTGTGTTGATACTGAAAAAGTTTACATTAAAATGTTTAAAAAAGAGGAAACTAGGAATAATTTTTATTAATGTGAATAAAGTTAGGTTTATAGCAATTCCTCACTGGTATCGTTTTTTTTTCTATAAATAGTCGTGATTGTTAACTACCTGCTGATGTTTTCTATAAGAATCAACTAATTTGGTTGTCACAAGACAATTATGTGGTGGCTTTTGCTACCCTAAAAAACTCTTAATTCATTTATAACACTGGTCTTCAAAAACAAAAGTAAGTCTTTAAATAAAAACATATAAAATATAAAGATTTTGAAGCGGTTAATTTAAATCCGTTTGCAGTTTAAATTTTTTTTATGGGCTTGACTAATATTCCGCCCAAAATAAGGGCCGATTTTTATAAGAACACCAACAAATGATTATTAATAATATTTCCTTTAAGTCAAACGAATAACATTTTTTATATTTTCCACTGTTTCGGACATTTTCAGAAATTAGTGGCGATAAACTTTTTTTTCAAGCAAAATTAGTACTATTTATTGTTTTCAAAAATTTGTTAACAAATTTAGAACAATGTTTTTTATTATTTATCAGAAAGCCAGATATATTGCGAATAAAATGAGCCATAAACCATGAAAATCGATTGACAAATGTTTATTTTATTCATAATTATTAAAGGCAGCTTTTATGAAAATAATATGTTACCAATCTCAAACACTTTTATTTAAGTCATTTAAGAACGCATACATTTTATTACACATCATTAAACATTTTGCAGGTTTACATATTTTTAAACAAGAAAACATTTATACATACAAACACACATACATTCTTATCAACATGGTTATGCCCAGCATTCATATGTGTGCATATGTTTTAATAACCCCTTCCTACACATTTGCCTGCCCTTCGTTTCTAAAAATTCATATGTATGTATATTTTTACTTCGCACAAGCAAACATTAATTTTTTTAAACGAGTTGCTCGATTTCAACTCGTATGCGCTCGTTTTCTGCTCGCATAAAATTTGTACTTACGAGTTGAAAAATAAAACTCGTAAGCACAAATTTTAAAACGAATTGTTATCTGCTTACGAGTCGAGCACAAAAATCTTATGACTCGTAAAAAATTTGTGCTCGCGAGTTTAAAAATAAAACTCGCGAGCACAAATTTTAAAATGAGAGAGTTGACTCGAATTGTGCTCGAGAGTAGAATTTTTTCCTACCCTGCCTATAAGTCAATTTAGCTATGTCCGTATGTCTGTCCGTCTGTTGAAAACACGCTTAATTGCGAAAAACTCCAAAGATAAGAACAATGTTTGTGTCAAATTGCTTCTAGTTGTCCTAAGCAATTTGGGATTGAAATCCAGCAAAATCCGATCAGTAGGATCAGAGCTATGAATCAAAATGTAAAACCAATACCCTAAAAAATTGACAATTTTGTTACAAAAACTACTCGTAACATTAAAGGTGGCATATGCACGGCATGACATAAGATTTTGCACAAACTCGTTCTATATGACTAGATATCATACTGTACGTCTAAAATCGGAAAATAGTAAAACCGTTACAAATAATGCTATCGTAATAATTACACTGTGCACGAAATTGACACTTTTTTTCGTGACAAGCTGGGCACCTGGCGTTTTAACATAATTCGGGTACGCTGAATCCAGTGGTGCCCGCGGTTTTTTAAGATTGGCTCTGGTTTGCGAGAAATACCGTTATTTCAAAAATGGAGTAGGTTGCACATCATATGTTCGTGTAACTCAAAAACGCTTTAGCTTATTGAAAAAACTTAAAAAACCGAAATTCCGCAATAAAATTTCTAATATCCGCAGTCGTTTGAGAAACATAATTTTTTTTTTTTTGGAAAATAAAATAATTTTTTTAACAAAATTTCGAAATTTTTGTTTTTTAAAAATTCATAAAAAAATTGGAAAATGCAGCTATGCTTCTAATTTTTTGCAGACGTATAAAAAATTCCAAACAAATTAAGCCATAAATGATTAAAATCTGTTTGCAACTTTTGATTTTATTCACAAAAGTCGACAAATTTTAATTTTTTTTTAAGTATTTTCAATAAGCTAAAACGTTTTTGAGTTACGCGAACATATGTTGTGCAACCTCCTCCATTTTTGAAATAACGGTTTATCTCGAAAACCAGAGCCAATCTTAAAAAACCGCGGGCACAACTGGATTCAGCGTACCCGAATTATGTTAAAACGCCATGTGCCCGACTTGTCTGTTTTTTCAACTAGCATAGTGTTATTAACCATATAACGTCCAATATTATGCTCACTCTGGGAAAGTATTTAAATACGCCTAAAACCGTAGAAATAATATGCAATTTTCGAATTATCGGTTCATATTTACCTTAGATCCCATATTAAGCAGCCTTCTGAAAAGCACTTTAAACGCTAAAAGGAATTTCACTATTGTATTGCAATTTGTTCCATTTAGATTGTTAATAACAGAAATCACTTTAAGAATTTCGTGATGATTAGTCCATAATTTACCATGGGTCTAATATAAATTCCCCTCCTGAAAATCGTTTTAGTTCGACATAAACTGTTACGAATCATGATATAAAAGCATGCCAAAAATAAAAGCATAACATTGTCTGATTGTCGTCCAATTGGTTTAAACCGGAACCAGTTTTTATACTAACGTCCGTTTTTTTAAAGATTAATTAATAATTTTTAGCTCTTATATATTCTAACTGCCGGTGCACAGTGGCGCCCGTAGAGCAAGCGAGGTTGCAAAAATCAAAATTTTCATGAGTGCCGACGAAGTTTTGAATAAACCCATGTTATAGGAAACTTTTTAACGATTTCAAATATGCCACTCTTAATAATATCACATTTTTAGTTTAGAAGATATAACCGTTCAAAGTTGACCGACTTTCGGTTTTCAAAAAAACACACAATTTTTAGTCAATTTGTTGCGATTTCAGGTGTAATATCAAGAAAAATAGGTAACGAATCGCCTTTTTTTTTGTTTGTATTGATTGATGTATTTATTAAATGTATAATGATAAAAAAAAATTAACTGTTTGCTTTGTGTTTCTCCTGGTAAATCACTATTTAAAAACTATCCGTTTTTTCACTATTTTTCAACTTTGACGGAAAATAAAAAAAAACTATATTTTTCTATATTTGCCATATTTGCAAAACCTGTTCTTTGATTATTTCTTTACATAATTCAAAAGGTTTTATCTGCCCGTACGTGCCCGTTTGGCTTCTAGAGGTAAAAAAGTGTAAAAAGACATGGTTGCAGAAATTGTATGGCGTCCATCCCTTATATGTTTTGACTGACAGTAGTTTGATCTAATAGTTTGAAAAAACTACTCATTGAAATTAGCAGGTACGTACCTCACATAAACAATACTTTGGCGTACAAATGGTCAGGAACAATATTGACTTATGGTCCCTACAGGTAGGCACAAATCTTATTTGGACACGTGCATAATATCAAAATTGCATTATTCAGCATAAATCCATATGTATGCAGGGAACAGGTAATTTTTAGGCATGGTAGCATAAGCCTATATATTGCAAAATAAGCATAATGCCTGGATTAGTCTACGCCTGAAAGTTGGCGCAACAATTACTGAAACCATTTAACAATTTAAGTACTGAAAACATGGCGTTGTACAATATAAAATTATTTGAACTGTTTAGAAAGTCAACCACACCAAAGTTTTTCACGGAAGTGAAAATTCTTCCTGAGAAGTTGACATTGATCAGCAAATGGGGCTGCGATGGATCATCCGGACAAAGCGTTTATAAGCAAAGGATATCTTTCGATGACGCTACAATATCGGACGGAAATATGTTTATGGCATCTGTTGTTCCTTTGCGGCTAAAATCGGATGATTCCCTACACTGGAAAAATCCACGTCCGTCATCAGTGCATTATTGCCGACCAATAATGTTTCAGTTTGCAAGGGAATCGGCAGAACTCATAAGGACTACGGTGAAGGACATTGAAGAACAAATAAGCAAGATTAAGCCTACAAAGCTGCAAATTGGAGAAGGAAAATATATTGAATGCAATTACGAGTTCCACCTGACCATGGTTGACGGAAAAGTCGTAAACGAACTGACAGGAACAACCTCAACAATGTCATGCCCGATTTGCAAAAAGAGTCAGAAGAACTTTTTTCAATTCAATTCAATTTATTTCATATATAATATGTTACATCTCAATTTTAAATAATTTGTTGTAAAGAGTTTAAGATTAGTATCTTTTTCTGCTTAATTATAACATATTTCAATTAGTTATCATATACATATATATAGACAGAATTATATTGGAGGTAAAAATTTAGCAAAAACCTATTTAAACCCCTTTTTTCGTTTTATTTTTATATTTTTTTTATCGATTTTTTATTATTAGTATGTCACCATTGTATTCTTGCTAAAACTGGCATATACCCTACCACAAGAGGAGGAAAACTTCGATGAAAATACATCGTTAAAGTATTTTACAGTGTTGTATTATTTTGACACAACGTTAAAGTATTTTACAATGCTGTATCCGTTCTCAAAATAAGACCAATTTGTATGAATTCGGCTTGTTGACACACAACACAAAAAATTTAATTTAATAAAATCAAAAAACAAACTGATAGCTCATAAGAAAACATGTATATCAAATTAGTTGTCAGTAGAAAAAAGTAACGTATAAAGTACAAAGTATTCTATGTGACTCGGCCTTAAAACTATATCATACGCCAGTTGCAACCGTATTGACATATAAATAGAAAACAAAAATATTAACCCTTATTCGATTTAGCGTCTTTGATACGAACCGATACCGTTTTGTGTCGCTTGTTGTAAAACGATATGCCCATTGTCACTATCAAGTTTAATCGATAAGCGTCTATGCATTTTTGGTATGCCGTACGCAACGTTAACGTCTGCATCGATATAAATTGACTCTGATTTTGGCGTCAGTCTTGTTGGTGTCGAATCAGTTTTGTTCCTTTTTTAATTTTTCAATAATAATAATGTTGAATTAAAAAAATATAAAAGGGCAACAATGCTACGACAAGCCATATAATTGATTAAAATTCGCTTAAACTATAAGGAAGGGCAAAAATTCCATCAAAATGACTAAATTAGATAGAAGCAATTTTTCCTGTAAGTTTTCTGATTCTTTACAGCTTTAACAATTTTTAATAAATATTAAACTTTTCTATTATGCCGCTACGTGCATTAGCAACTTTTTACGAATTTCCGCTAATTAAGCCATTTTTATCTAATTTTTTCCATATCTTATATATACGGACAACCAACCCTCAAACAATCGCATTTGCATTTGTATGATAGGGAAATTTTGTACGCCTACTCATCTGCTTTTAGCTATTATATCTACCGCTTTTTTCTCTACCCTTTTTCTCTTTTTCCCCTACGAAATTAATTAAATCAATTTACTGCAAAATCTACTAAGAATGCAGTACAAGATGAATGTTTTTTGCCATTTTTTTTTCAATGGTGTTCCTTTATAATGCTTCAATATGGAAAACCATGTATGCACGTCTGATGAAGAACAGATGAAGTGCAGAGATTTTTTCCCATTTTGTCTATAAACCAAAATTCTATTGATTTAGACAAAGTCAGTTAAGGCAGTTCTTATGTCAAACGTTCGTCGTTATTCAAACACAATAAGCATAGAATTGTGTGGTTATGTGTGTGTGTGTGTGTGTGTATGAAAGAGCACCCAGCAGGAAAGAGAAGGAGTACGGATATATTCTAAAAGGCCTCTGTACTACTTCTTTTGGGTGTACAAGGCCGGCTTGCTCCATTCCATACTCATATCTATTTTACACACGTTGTCATTGCGGGGTAGGCCTTCAGCTGTCGGTTCTATCGCCAGAGATTCTGAAAGGCATTCAATTTAATAGCTCTTAGAAGGCTTTCGAGAGAATGGTGATCTTATAACGGGATCTGAATTCTTTGGCTTTTTCTTTGGCAAAAAAAAAAAGTCGTACTCCTTCTATTTTTCCTTCTCATAGAAGGGAATGTGGAATGTGTATCTTATCTTTTATAAGGAAGAACCGATGTATTCTATGAGGCATAATTTAGCAGTTAATTGAATCAAAAAAATGTCTATGCAGGTCTTCAAAAAGGCCTGAAGTAAGAAGGTTTTCTAATTTTTCCCGCTGGGTAATTCTTTAGGTAAGAATGTGGTTGTTCTAATACTTATATCGGGTGTTTTTTTTTAGCTGTGTGATTACTATCGATATCGATAAATATGATTTGCAGCTGAGAATGTCAATTTGTGTTAGCATTTCAGTTCAGTAAGATGTAATAAGTCATCGTGAATCGTTTAACATCTTCTTTTTCAAGCTGTTGGCCTTTGTCATCCGACTGCGTGGAAAATGTAACTAAAGGATCTTGGCTTACGTGCCTAAAAAATAAAGCTCGTGGAAGAATGCAAGCCAAACGATTATCGTTTGCGTTTTTGTTTCCAAAAATTAATCAGCTAAACATGAACGACATTTGGTTCCAACAAGACGGGACAACTTGTTTAACAGGCGAATTATTCCAAAATCAATTTGGTGACAACTTTATTTCCAGAACTGTTCTTGTTCACTGACACCACGGTCGAGCAATTAAACGGCTATTTTAAATCATTGGCTTAAGCCGGTAACTCTGGAAGCATTGGAAGCCACCATTGACTTTATAAGGCTAGATTTATTGGCTAAGGTAACCAAAAATTGGGCTGATCGAATGGACCATATAACTCGTAGCCACGACGGACATATGCCGGAAATCATATTTAAAAAATAAATGCCATCAAAGTATCTACCAGATTATAATAAAAAAAAATTCGTGCCAACAATTGGGGAATTCACAAGGTGTACTATTAAGTCATATCGTCATTATGTCCTAAATAATATTTTACAATTGCTTAAGAATATGTTGTTGTGTTTCAAACAAAATAAAATGTTAATGCTGTGTTTATTTATTCGTCATAACAATACAGACGAAATCTAAATTATAAGCGCTGGTCACAACAGTCATATACATTAGGGTGGGTCACTGATGTATGAGAAAAAATAAAACTTCTCGAATCATATTCTAATAGCAATTTGTTGTTGTCTTACGTTAAAACAAATAAAAAATGCTAAAAAAAAAAGTTTAAAAAAGTCACATCTTGAGCCCGCGTCGGAGCTCCTGAGAATTAATTATTTAAAAAAAGCCTTTTTTTAAATTTTAAAATTTTATTTACTATAAATTATTTATTATTAATTAAAACTGAACACATTTTTAATTACACATAAAAAAATAAAACTTTGGTTCCTATACAACATAAAACAATAAAAACACGAAATTTTATTAGTTATTTTGTGGTCACAAAAGCTTATATACTACAAATCTGGGCATTTCAAAAAAATAGATTGTCTTGACACTCAACTGACGCATTTATTTCTTCAGTAGTGATGTTCCGAAGAATTGGTGGATCGAACAACTTTTGATTCCAATTTATAGCTTCAAAGTAGTTACTTGCCTCAAAATTGATAGAAGGGGCCTCAAAGACTCGAGGTTGCTTTCGGGTATAAGGTGAGCTTCGTGCTTCATGAACACGTCTGGCTGCCAGTTCTCTCACTGTTTCACCCAACAACATCGACAGAAGCAAGTTTTTCGCAGTTTTCTAATAAGTTGCCAATAGGACCAGCATGCGAATATGGTCTCTTGGTAACACCATATAGATTGTTAAATAGATGTTTTAATGGCAATTCGTTCAAATGTAAATAATCCATTGCAGTGGGCGCTATTTGCCAATACTCTTATTACTCCGTTAAATTTTCCAGTGTTATTGACTGTACTATAACGACCAATTGCCATCAAATTTTCTTTATTAATTTTTTTAAGACGAAGGAAGGGCAATAATTGACATTTCAATATTTTTAGAATTACTTCGATCTGGTGTTGCATAGCCAACATAATCTGAATCTGGCTCCTTAACAGATACATGTTCCTCTATCAGTATTTGTCTATATTTCCTAGCTCCCTTTTAAATAATATTAAGCGTCTTATCTTTTCGACCGTCAAACGGAAATACTCTAACGATTACAAGTTTTTGACAATATAGGCAAACTAAGATTTTTTTCGTGGAGGGCAAATTAAAAGAATCATCACAAGAAGCACTGGAATTACCTAGAGATAACTCCAAGTCCTCCTGTTTTAAGTTAATTTTGTCGTGACTTTTATTTACGTTTTTTTCTGTCTTTGGTGCTCGGGCTGCTTTTTTTTGCAATTTAGTTGGAAGATCTCGATCTACTTCTCCAATACGCATCTTTTTTTGACCCACCCTAATATATATTTCTTGTAATTATTGTAAGACATATGGCTTTACAACTTTATCGTTAACTTGTGAATCACCCAAATATTTCTGTCTTGTATTCTCATTTTAGATTCTTATGCAGCTAAAAAAAACACCCTTTACATATCAAGTAGTTGTAGTGGCTGGTGCAGTATTTAGAAAATACTTGGTAGTAGTAACTCAAATTTCGCTTCAACAAATTCAATTTGACTTTTTAGCTTGAAAAATACTTGACTCTTCTCTGGGAATATTGAAGGTTAGAGTAAATGCTTCCACTACTTATATATTTCGTAAATGTTTGTAAATGTTGATGGAGCAGCCGACGATGAAGCTGTTGTTGATGTAATATTGTCTAAATTCCATATTCCCCATTATGGAAATTAACGCATCGTTAGTCATTTGATGAGATAATGCCTCAGCTAGACAATCACACGTACTAAATATTTATCGTTTACTTTTCCTACCAACTTCCTTTATACAAGTTCATTTGCTAGAGAATGCTCGAGATTTTTCTATATGATTATTTAGAGTGTTGAACTCTACTCATCATACGTTTTTTTTTCTATCCTGCCATGCCATCGACCATCATGTTGAGCAATTACTCATTTGCCTTTTTGTATTCTTTGCATAGTTTCCTTTTTTTCATTTTAATTTTAGAATGGGAGTGATGACCAGAGTGCGATGCTATTACACCGTGTTCTAATGAAAAGACTAAATTATATTAAATTTTCTACAAAAAGCAAATTTGAAGATATTTTTAATATAAAGCGCATCGTTCAAAATCGATTTAAATTATAAAGTTTTAGAAAAATTTCATATTAATAGCAAAATCTTATGGAATAGTCCAATTTTTGGAAAATTTTCCATGAAAATCAAATTTTTACAAAATCATAAAAACCAAATTTGTAGAAACAAATAAATTAAATTTCTTCTCAGAAATGGTAAAATAAAAATCTACCTGGTACCCCGAACTCTTATCCTGCAAATCATTTTATATTAAAAAATCATTTTATGTTAAAAAAAGGCAATTCAATCACATTTGAATTTTTGTTGTTTTAATAATTTCTTCTTTCGGCAGGGGTGTGAAAATATTTTCAAACATTTGAATAATTATTTCCTTTTCTAGTCGTTCTTTATCTGTTGGAAAGTGTTCATCATGACATTGCCTTGATAATCCCCAGTAATTATTTTATTTTCTGAGTGGCATTTAAGTCAAAGTTATTAAAAATAAAAAAAGACAACTTCAAAAAAGGGCGTCTATGTTCATTTAAACAAACATGTATTCAAAGTTATTCTAACGTAAAATAGACATTGTCACATGTGTTAAATGTCACCTGACTGACATTTATGAAGCCATCAGACTAGTTCAGGCCAGACCAAAGCAGTTTCACTTACACTTCCAAATTAACATGCAAACACACAGGAGTAGAGACATCCTTCTCTACGAAAATACTAGTTCAGTGTCAGACTTTTGTTTTCATTTTGTCATCACCATCAAAAACCATATAAGTCTTCATTCACTCTTACAGTCATTTTATTTAATCCTTATAGGATAGCGAACATTTTTAACACACAAACAAATTACAGATTGTAAAGAGTAAAAGGAAGAATGTTGGAAGCCATTTCATTTATTTACCATAATATTGTGTTTTCATTACAAAGAGAAAATCAATTTAAACTTTGTGTTCTTAAAGGTTGTCTAGAAAGGAAATGGTGAATTTGTTAAGAAATTATTTAAGTAGAAGTTCGAAGCTTTATGTTTCAAAAAGTCCTATTGTTAAAAAAAAGTACATTTTAAATGAAAAAAAGGATGCCCCAGCAGTTCAGTTGGTAGTAAGCTAGTATATACATATATATATGAACGTAGAGCGACATAAGCACCACGACCCAGAGCATCTTTTGTGCAGCCCATGTATTTCACCATGTCAGGTTCAGGATACGTATAAGACCCATTACCCTGCCTGGTGAAAGATCATAAACACCAGCAGAGCAGATATGCTGACGTTTCGTTATCCACCTCACAAAATCTGCATATCTTGGTAGATGCATTACCCATTATTAACTGGTGGGATCTAAACCCACAGTGCCCCACAAGCAGTCTTAGTTCCGCATTCTTAAGCAGAAGTAGCTTACCTGCCACGGGACAGTGTCAAAAATCTCCTGCTCTGTCTAAATCCAGAAGTAGACTTCTATGTATGAAAGAGTTCTCGTTCATACCATTTTCGTAACGCCACTTTTATGAGACCGACAGGGACTCCGAAGAAAGGCTCAGGGCCTATGAATGGACGTCAAGCGCCATGTTTGACAAGCCATTAGCCCTTTCGATGCACGCGTGGCCCTCATGGTCGGGCACCCAACACAAATTCAAGTCATTGTGTTTCCCTAGCTAGGTCAGAGACGTTAAACAGTCCGTGGCTAACCTGGACTTTACCTCCAAAGAATAAAGTGCTCTAGGAGCGACTTGGATATCGGAAATTATAAATAATCGCAAGCCAATTACCCTCCTCCGCAAACACTCCACGGCGTATTTGTCCAGTTACGAGCGTGTGTTACACGCAATGAAATGCGTGTGACATAATTACATTCTGAGTATGAGTGCTCAGAACCCTATATACGTTTTAGGCTTAATTACGTGTTGCTTACCACCAACACACAAAGCGTACGAGAAAGTATCCGTCATGCAAACATACAATTCTATATACTTTGTATATCGTTCGTAATCAAAATGAAATACCTTCTCATATACTTAGCATGCGGTACTGAAATTAACATAAAGTACTTGTTCATATACAAAGTATATGGAAGTGTTCAATAAACGTAGCCCTATACCGCATTTAGATTATGCAACTAACCCTGAATTTTTTCCTCTATTCTCTTTTAAAATTTATATGAAACTCTTATCACATTTACATTTAAATATTTTTCTATGTATTTTTTCAATAAAATGTTAGCAAATCAACCGTGTTGTCCACCAGCGATTTTCTATCATTACTAAACGATTAAAAATTCTTAGAGATACAAATAAAAAACCGTGGCAAAAGCAATTTTTTTAATATGTTATATTATTGGGGTATTCACAAGGTGTGCTATCATGGTTTATTGTCATAATGTTCTAACATTTTACAATGGTTTAAAAATATTGTTGTTGGTTTGTAAACAAAAAGTGTCTTAAATAAATAAAACGTTGCTTGCTATGTTTATTGTGCGGTCGTAATTAATAGCGCATTAAATTATGAGGGGTTGCTCACAACAGTCGTATTTTTTCATTTTATTATTTTAAGACATATGACTTTATGACACCTTGTGAATGTGAATTAATTGAAATATTATTGTATAATTGCGTGTTTGAAATTTTTCATTAATAATTGTGTAAGTGCAGGTATGGTGTTTTTATTTTCTGAGATATTAGTGCTTTCCCATTTGTCTAATAACTCAAAAATTTTAAACTCTATTATCTCGAAATGGCAAAAAAATTATACACTATTGTTTTATTAAGGGGACGATGTGTCCATTTCGTTGGAAATTTAAATATATATTCGTTTTATCTTTACATCACTGTAAATAACTTTGAAGTTTAATTTTCTGCTAAGAGGAATGTGTGGCAAGAAAATATTAGAATTATGCCTTAGTCTTAGTCTTTTGTTTGCAAAAAGGAAATTAATTCTTTAATATATGTCTACATTCACTCTAGAGAAAGAAGTGCCTGTGTTTATGGAAAATGCCTGGAAATCCCCAAAAACAATATGTAAAACACACATTTGCGCAATCACTAACTTTCACACATACTCATATTAAGATATGTTCATAATTTGTAGTTCTTTTTGTAAGACATACAAAGGATTTATTTGCCATTATGCCATGGTATCCAAGTCTTTTCTTCTTGGGTTGTTGTGGGTTTCCTTAAAGGCTTAACAGGTAGCCTACAATTGCTAACCGAAGTGTGTGGTCCGCTCATTGTGAAAGATATTGCCAATAAGATGTGTCCATGGGTTTGTGTTCTGTTAGTGTAGTGGTAAAATAATTCCTTTTCATTATGGTCTTGTAAGAATTTTAATGAAACATTTTTTTGTTGCAGTAAATTGTCTACACGTACAACTCGTTTTATTTTCACAATTTATTTGAATTATTTCTTTTCTTTTTCTTCTTTTAGACTAAAAAACTGATATCTTAAAGTTTTCCATATTTGACTTTATGTAAAATATGGTTTTAGAGAAAAATATATGTGCGTGTGTGTGTGTCTTAATAACAAGTGTAAATTATATGACATTATCTATAATGTAACCTGTTAGTTTTTGATATTCTGTCTGTATAGTCTGAGTCTGAAGAAGTATCAGACAGAGAGCATGAAAATCTTTTGAAAGTTAAACAACAATTGTTGTTGTAAAATTATTCATAGCAATTTACAAATTATTCAGAAAAATCTTTTGTTCTGTAAAATTCTTGGCATTTCATTCACTTGGGAATTTGTAAATAAATAATTGAAGTATCTATCAATTTTGTTTCTAAACTTTGCCTGAACAGGGTATTGAGTAATGAAATGTTTTACAGCAGAGAAAGGGCAGCTGTAACTATTAAGAGTAGAGAATTATTTGTTTTATAAATTTAAAAAAAAAACATCAATACATTTAAAGGGCACCAGAATTCTTTGTGCCTTTTTTGTTTTAAATAAGGAAGAATGCAGAAAGCTTTTTTTTATAGTTGTTTCCGATACCTTTTTGGACGAGGTGCTTCACTTACGCTTAAAATCGGACATGCCCTGGGTTACCTTTTCTGTGTACCTTAATAAAATTTTTTTACAAGAGCCCAATACCTTTCCACAGGCCGAAGCTCCCGTGATACAAAATTTATATTATTTTTAGATACCACTCAAGGGTCTTTCTTCCATAGTGGCATGATGCGAAATTGGGTCAGAAATATGAAGGCTTTCTACGTGTCTATTACCACAACTGCACATGTCTTGCCACACAAAAAACTTCTTGCGGAATTTTGTTTATTTTATTTTGTCCGACATTGTTCTTGAAGATTACCTCGTCCATCAGCCACATACAAATCTTCACCCGGAAGTTGTGAAAAGTCTGCCAGTACATACAGTTTTTTGCTTCTAAATTCTTTATATTTTTGCGTATTGGAACTTGCTGAACTTTATACGACTTCAATCAAGCATAAGCTTTGGCTCTGCGCACAAAAGTGTCAGAGCATTTAACTTGACGAGCGGATTTTCTGGTAGAAGTGCTCAGTGCTCTTTTTTGCCTTCCCAATATCTTTTAGACGTTTTTTTTTTCTTCCCGATCCAGGTTTTCTTTTAATACTGAAGTCTTCCTTATATTGTTAAATGGCTTTTGAAATAGTGTGACGATGAACCTTAAAATCTTTTGGTATTTTTTGAAAGTCCATTTTTTGGAAAAGTTTTAATTATTTTTCACGTACTTTTTCGCTTTCCTTTTTGAGCGAAATAACCGATGAATATTAATGATTTAGAAAAGAAATAATCTGACCTAGTTTTATAAGCTATCCTGATCAAAAAGTTCTATTTTTTTTGGACTAAAGATAAGTTTTGGCTAGAATATAGTGTATTAGTTATTTCTGACTCACTCTTTAACCCTTAAATGCCCAAGGACACCGATTTTGATAAAAAAAATTTTATGTGTAAAAAGGTCAAAAAAAATCAACTTCGTACCAATTTGTCGAAATTTTTTTTAAAGATATATAGAAAATAGTGGTCACTCCCCTATAACATTCTTCACAAGAAAAGTGTATAAATAAAATGCAAATTAAATACACAAATATTATTGTTTATTAAGTTTCATGTTAAAATAGAAATAAAATGATAAAAATTATATTGCTCAAGAGTTATATAACTAAAATCTATATATATAAATATATACATACTAACTATACATTCTTATATTTAGTTTGTACTTTAGTAATAATGCAAAAATCAGCACATACCGACATTTTAAAAAAATATTTATGAGTTATGTATGGTAGTTATTGAAACAATTCTTTCCTGCAATTAAACGTAAATTCACTTTGCATTTAGTACAATACATTCGTTTTTGTCCTGAGCAGTTAGGAAGCTTACATCTTCCCTTCTTATCCATTATTGGCCAATGATCAATTTTATCCAATCTAGTATCCTGTTGTGGTGCAGTATTAACATTTGGGCTTTTACGTTTGTCTTGAATATCTGATTCAATACATGGTCCACCTCTTAGAGGAGGCTGCTGTGTCTTATACTCTCTAACTAAAGCTTTTCTGAATAGCAGGCCATCGGCCAAGTGCAATGCGTATTAAAATTCCTAGAAAGCAACAACAAAATTACAAAATATTTTTGACATTGTTTTTGCTTTCAATGTAATTCTTTGGCGCTGCGTTGCGTTTTACATGATTAGGGCCTTAAAGTCATCCTTGCACTTTTCAATGCATCCGTTGCTGTAATAAAAAGGGATGTTGTTAAAACTGAGAGTACGTTATAGCAGAACAAAACAAAATTTCACAAATTCTTTTTTTAATTCTCCTCTTAAATTCATTTAATACCCACAAAGTTTTTTTGCTTACTGTTTAAATGTTCTTAAAATTTTACTATCGCAAAAAAACAATAGAAGACAAGCTGTTTGAGCGCAGCGAAAATTGCTTTAAAATCCTACTAAATCATAACAATAGAATAGAAAATCGTAGAAGAATTGGAAAAAAATAAAATATTCTTGTGAACAATTTTGCACATAAATTTTCAATAATCCATCTCAACTGCTACACTTTAGTATTCCTTTATTTTTGAAGCTTAGTTTTTTTATTATTTTCTTTCATTTTATTACTTTCTTTGGACTATTTTTTTAAAGCTTGTTAACATGTGAGATGTATTTAATGATATAAAAAACCAGTTTATAAAGGACAAAAACATGACTTATAACAAGATTTTTTTTATAAAGCGTTACTTTTTTCAAACCTGTATTTTTTTTGATTTTTTTTTGAAAGGTACTTTTTAGTAAAATAAAATGTAAATTTTTGTAAAAAATTACTATTTGTTTAAAAGGTACTTCTTGCTGACAAGGTAATTTTTATTTAAAAGCTACTTTTTGTTTGAAAGGTACTTTTTGTTTAAAAGGTACTTTTTGTTTAAATGTACTTTTTGTTTAAAATGTAATTTTTGTTTAAAAGGTACATTTTATTAAAAATTTACTTTTTGTTTAAAAGGTACTTTTTGTTTAAAACGTACTTTTTGTTTAAAAGGTACTTTTTGTTTACAAGGTATGTACTTCTGTTTAAAAGGTACTTTTTGATTTAAATTTACATTTTGTTTAAAAGGTCCTTTTTGCTTAAAAGGTACTATTTGTTTAAAAGGTACTTTTTGTTTAAAAGGTACTTTTTGTTTAAAATTACCATTTTGTTTAAAAGGTACTTTTTGTTTAAAAGGTCCTTTTTGTTAATAGGTCCTTTTTTTGTAGAATTTGTAATAAAAGTAATTTTTATAAATTTTCAAATTAATTCGAATGTGTATTCTAAGTCAAAATTCAATTTATAAAGCTTTTTTACTTTAAAAGCACTATCAGAATGTTTTGTTCAAATTAATCTTAAAATTTATAATACATGTTACTCACCATGAGAAATAAAATTAGCAGATTCTATTTGATAAAAGCAATTTTTGGCAAAACGGTAAATTTTCTCAAAAAATATAATTTTTTATAAATAAAAGTAATTGTTCAAAAAAAGGAAAATTTTTTGAAAAGCAATAAAGTTCTTATTTTGTAAAATTGATAATTTTTTTGTTTAGAGAACTTTAAAAGAGTGAAAAGTACTTTATAATATAGAAAATACGGTAGTACCTCCACGAAGCTCAAAGTACCTTTTTCCAAATTACACATTTTTAAACGAGAATAAGCGAACATATTTTAAAACATCAAAAATCAGATTAATTACACTGTGTAAATTTTAACAAGCTGGGTACCCTACTGGTAAAAATAATACGAGCACGCTGAATTTAATGGTGATGACCGTTTTTCAAAGTTTACTGTCGTATTCGCGATATTCGAGACTAAAAATTTAAGCACTAATGTACCAAAAACTACGTTTTTATACTTTTGGGATCATTGTTTTAAATAAAATGTTTCGTTATATTTTTTTCAATCAAATCTAAAAATGGAACGTCGATAATCCCAAAAAAGGAACTCATTAAATATGCAGGTTGTATTTCAGAAATATCGTTACAATTAGTCAATTCACAAGGTATCCTAACATGTCATATTGTCAAAATGTCCTAATATTTCACAATGGTTTAAAAATATTGTTGTACGGCTCAGCCGCTCAGCGCTGGACTTTTCTGATTAATTACGACAGCACAATAAACACAGCATGCAACGTTCTATTTATTTAAGACACTTTTTGTTAACAAACCAACAACAATATTTTTAAACCATTGTGAAATATTAGGACATTTTGACAATATGACATGTTAGGATACCTTGTGAATTGACTAAATAAGAATATAAAATGGATATTTATGCAAATATAAGTACAAATATTGGAATCAGGCATGGAAAATTCAGTACTATTGTAGTTTTTGTTTAAGTACTTTATAATACATATGTATTTTCAATAGTATTCCAAATTGCATAACATTTCAACGAGGATAAAAGTAAATATTTTGAAACCTTGAAAATCCGACTAATAACCCTATGCTATTTGCAAATAATTTTAGCCAAGTTGATCACCTTACTGGTAAAGATAATGCTGAATACAATGATGAAAGTCGTATTCGCGATATTCGAGACTAAAAATTTAAGCACTAATGTACCAAAAACTAAATTTTTATACTTTTGGGATCATTGTTCATTTTAAATTAATTCAACTTTTTTAAATAAAATGTTTCGTTATATTTTTCTTAGGAAAAAATTGTTTTTTTTCGCAATTTTTAAAAAAAAATTTGAAAAAGCAGTTTTTGGTAAAATAAAAGGTACATTTTTGTTAAAAGCTGCTTTTTTATTTAAGGGTACTTAATGTGTAAATAATGTGGTTTTTGAAAAACGAAAGTTTTTGGCAAAAACAAATACTTTTTTAAAATAAAAGTAATTTTCAAAAAAAAAAAACTGTTTTTATTAAAAGCAATAAAGTTCTAATTTTATAAATTGTTGTGTAAATCGTGGTTTATTTTATAAAATTTTGTAAAAAAAAATCTTTTTTTTTTGCCTTTTTGGAAAGAACGTAAAAATGTTAGTTTAAAATAATTTTTTGGAATAAGGAACTATTTAATAACCAAGAAACTATTTTTTTAAATAATTTTTTTTTAAATTAGGAACTCTTGCAAACAATTTATTTTTTGTGAAAAAAAAAAAATTAAGGAATAGTACTATTTTTAAGAAACCTCTTTTTGTGAAAAAAGTACCAGGATAATGACCTTTTTTTATAAAAAAAAATAAAACGGATTAATAAAGGGTTTATGAAACGGGTTTTGTATGAAAGTGTGGTACGCGTATAAAAAACTTTTATTTACCTGTTTTAATTTTTATAAACAAGACCGTAATGTTATGATGTTTACTGTTATATAGTATCCATTCATAGGGAAACACAAAATTTAAATTCAAAAAAGCTTTTTTCTTGTTATAAAACGATTGAAAAATGGAGTCGTTGCGTTTAAAATTCATTGCAGGGCTTATAAATATTTAATATAAGACACCTTGAAGGACCAACCTCAAAAATCATTAAAGGCTGCACAATTTTCGTACAAATTTTAACAAATTCAGAACAAATAACTCTCCTAAGTAAACAAAAATATGCTGAGCATTGCTGTAGAAAACAGTCTTAAACCAATGGTCCAGAAATAAGCTATTCAAAAATCTCCTATACATAATATAGTCAATGTAATAATAAGGATAAATTTAACTTCTCAAAATCGCTGGGGAGTCGAACCTTAAATGATTGGCTATTAACTGTACGATTCTAAACCTTGACGCATTTTAATTGCATTGAATTTTTTTTAATAATTCACTCTTTCATTTTCTGACTAGTGGTCTTATCAGCATTGAAAACCAGTTCTTCATATGAATATATTCTTTGTGTTTGCCTTTTTGTGTGTATCCAAGTAAATACATGTATTTGAGTATGAGTTTGTGTGTGTGTGTGTGTGTCTGAGAGTGGAGTTGAAACGATAATGGTTTTTTCATGTCATACATAAGCTTTGGTAGTTACAAAAAAAGATTTTGAATTATTGTTAGAATATCCCATGTTTTTTTGCACACATACTCAACACACAAGTAAATGTAGTTTGTTAAACAAAAGTAAAAATATACATTTTTATTTCCCCAGTACACACACACACGCACATACAACACTCGTATTTACAAACATATGCATCCAATCATACAAAAGATACAAAGTAATATTGGAATACATTGCGTATACACAACTTTGTGTAAATTTGCGTTTGTCATGTGATCTGGTTGAGGGGCTTTATGCAGTCATACATGCAAATCGCGCTGGAAAATATCATCACATAAAAAACACATTACAACAAAAAAAAGAGCAGCTCAGAGCATGAAAATAAAAAAGCTTAAATATTATTCAGCAAATGCGCGCCAAGCAAAACGACAAAAGTTACGAAAAGGGCAAAATCTTTTACACATAAAACGAATGAAAAGACTGGAAAAACATTTTTACGTATGACTGCTAAAAAATCATTGATAATAAAGACAGTAAAAGAAAACCAAAAAAAAACATGAATTAATATTCAGTTTGTATTTAATACATACATGTGTACATACATACATATGTAATTTACGTATTTCATATATGACTTCTATATGTAGCAGTCGCAGTATTTGTCATTTTGTTAAGTTCTTTTTTCCTGCTGCTATTTTAAATGCAAATTTTAAGTCCCTTTTGTACAGGTGCTGAAATTTGGCGAATTTTGTTTTGGTTTATTTTAAGACACATTTAACCAAATCGAACATTTTAATTTGAGCGGTAATATTATTTTTATTTGAGACATGTCAATCAAATTTACATATGGAACGTCAATAATCCCAAAAAAGGAACTCATTAAATATGCAGGTTGTATTTCAGTTCAATAGAAATATCGTTACAATAAGAATATAAAATGAATATTTATGCAAATATAAGTACAAATGTTGAAATCAGGCATGGGAAATTCAGTACTATTGTAGTTTTTGTTTAAGTAACTTATAATATAGTATTTTCTATATTATAAAGAACCTTTTTCCAAAATGCATAACATTTCAACGAGAATAAAAGTAAATATTTTGAAACCTTAAAAATCCGACAAATAACCCCGTGCTATTTGCAAATATAACCAAGTTGATCACTCTACTGATAAAGATAATGATAATGAAAGCCGTTTTCAAAGTTAGCGCTAGTATTCGCAATTTTCGCTTTAACACTTATGTACCATAAAATGATATTTTTGTACCTTTGGGAGCCATCATTATTAATTTTAAATCAATTCATCTCGTTTAAACACAATTATTCGTAATTTTTTCTGAGGAAAAATTTTTTTTTGCTATATTTTTAAAAAAAAATTTTCTTAACACTATTAATTATTTTCCTTAGCCTATTGAATAAATACAAAATAACAAAACATGGTAATTGTTATTTTTAGAAAAAATAGTTTTTTTATTGATATTGATAAGGTGGATACATCCATGCGTTCCGAACAATATTTTTGTCCGGAGAAAAATTTTTTTACTGAGAGTGTTCTGAACAACGATTCACTCATTTCGGAAAATTTTTCCGGAAAAACAAAGGTACCATATGGTTTGCAAATGCACAAAATTATTAAAAATGGCAGCACAACTAGCAAACTACTTATTTTGAATTGTGTTCTAAAAGTGTGTTAAAGAAAATGGACGAAAAAAAGAAACTGATTTTATTATTTATAATTATAATATTAGTATTGTGGTTATTTCATGGAACTGCTAATGGTTTTTAATCCAAATTTAGATATTTTAATTAGGCTTAAGTTCAGATGACGTCAATAGTCAAACATCAATTGGTTTAAGGATTGATGTTTGACTATTGACGTCATCCGGCTGCAATAGCCGAGTGAGTAAAACGGCAAACCCCACCGACGAGATTGCGTGGTTACAGTCGAACCTAGTCTGGGCAACCTGTCCGTGAAAGCCTGGGTTCAAATCTCAGCGCAGTCAAGAATGAAAAATTATCAATAAAATTTTTATTAATTTCATGTTGTAAAATTCCTGTCTTCATAAAAATAATTTAATGAAAATTAAATTCAATGAACTTAAGCTTAATTAAAATATCTAAATTTATAATTATATATATTTTTTCTTTTTAATTATACAGCAAAAAACAAAAGTATTATAAATGCAAAAACATTATATGATGTGGCAGCTCAATTCAACGTTTATGTACAAATTTAAAAAAATGGCATCTCAGTTCGTTTTGTTTTGAACTAGAATTTCAATTAAGCCAACTCAAGAAAGAACTTGTCGAACAAAATAATTTCTCGCTCTCTCAATATAAGAAAAATTTTGTCCGGACAAAATTATAGTTCGGAACGCATGGGTGAATCGAGCTTCAATTGCCAAGTCAAAACAAAAAAATGAAATTTCGAAAAT
Organism: Pollenia amentaria; assembly: GCA_943735925.1. Taxonomy (NCBI): domain Eukaryota; kingdom Metazoa; phylum Arthropoda; class Insecta; order Diptera; family Polleniidae; genus Pollenia; species Pollenia amentaria. The sequence continues at coordinate 241,497,651 of OX031007.1, read as the reverse complement.
GAAATTAGCACAAAAAAAAATTAAAGTTTCTTTAAAATTGTCGGTTGCGATTACGAGCACTAAATTTAAATTCAGCGTACTCCAATTAGCTTTACCAGTAGGGTGCCCAGCTTGTTAAAATTTGTCAAAAAATTCTCTGCGAAAAAAAATATCGACAAATTGTATTAACAGAGTTGGATGAATTTAAATTGAAGAGTGATGCCGGAAGTATAAAACATATGGTTTTATGGTACATAAGTATAACAATTTTAAATCGCGAATAGAGCGATTACTTCGAAAAATGCTTGCAATGGTGCTGAATTCAGCGTACTCAAATAAGCTTCACTGGTAAGGTGCCCAGCCTGTTAAAAAAAATAAGGTGTCAAATTCATGCACAGTGTTTTTAGAATGTAGCGTTGAAGCGTTGAAGGTTTAAAAGGCAAAGAGTATAATTTAATAAGTTTTGAGGGGATCTTATGGAAATATGAAACGCATGGAAATTTTTAAATTTATACACACAACCTCTCCTTGCTGAATGTAAACCTAATCGACAGTCTTAAAGGCTTGATGTCCCCTGTCGTGCTTACGAGGCTTTGACGAATGACCGTGGGCGGGATAACCCTCATATTTTGTATGGATAAATACCTACAAATTTATCCAAGCCTGGTGGCGATGTTGTCAGCCCTAAAGACGAGGATCGGACGCATCGGATTATCTAATAAACCGTAGGCCTTAAATATAAATCTTATTAATGAAACCAGAAAAAGATAGAAAACTTATAATCCTGACAAAACGTTGATGGAATTCGGCATGAAAAAGATTGGCGTTATGCTTCCCCGAGGAGTGAGAGAAACATACATATATAAAGATAATATAACCCTAGAAAATATTTGGGTTTTTCACGGAAGGCTGGTTATCAGGTTATATAGTTAAATAGTTATATTAACTAAAACAAAATACATTTATTTATATGAAAAACACTCAGTTTTTTGAGTGTTTTTTTTTTACTACACAATCACCTGGAAACAGCACATTAAATTTTTTATATATATTTTGTAGCTGTTAATATAACTACATAACCATATAACCTTATAATCAGCTTTCTGTGAACAACCCCATTGTATTTTATTAAGTATCACATATTAACATTTAGGTTTTGAACTTAAACCATTATTTAATATAGAAAATAATGTGAGGGAATTTGACTAGAATTTCTTTCTTTTGACCTTGTACTACCAAGGGGGGTAGTACAATTTGCCTTTTTCGAATATTTAAAAAAAATATTTGTATTACTTATCGCGTTTTTCATAATTTTAAAAAAGTTTCCAATACTAGAGTTTAAAACACATCTGGCTAAAAACACATTAGAAATAACACATGCCTACTAACATTTTTCAAAATTTTTTTAAATGGCAAGTCTTAAACGGATGGCTTTTATTCATACAAATTCTTTATTAATTTTTCTTAAAGAATTAATCGATTAATTTTCCCTTGCATTTCTTGTTTATACCCAACCATCCTAAATTTTTAACTCAAACACGAAATTTTCCTTTATAATTGAATTCCTTTGAGTTTATTATTCAACAATTTCTATACGTTTTTTTATTGTTCGTCTTCATAAACATTTAATAAAAATTTTTTATATATTTTTTACTGCAAAACAACACATTTTACGAACATAAAATTAAACGTAATGAATGTAAAAGAAAATTATTTTCGTTCTTCTTATTTTGATAATCTTAAGTGTTCATAAAAAAATGTCATAAAATTTAAAATTCATAATTTAAAAAACATTTTCGTTGAGTTTGTAGGAAACTCGTAAAATTAAAAATGATTTAAGCCCCCGGAAGTTTCTTTTATTTTAAGACCAGCTAAGAAATAAAATGTTATCGTCGTTTATTTTAAATTAAATTTATTTATTTACCCGAAAGGAAGTACAAGAAGAATTAAATGAAATGAAAAATTTGCTTAAACAAATCAACAATTTTACACATTTTTCTCAAGTTGTTTTAAATAAAAAGAACTAGTTCCTTAAGCAACGAAAGTGAAGAACTAGTTCATAAATGCTCTTTCTACTTGCAGTACTATTGTGTTATCACAAAGCTTGAGGCACTTGTTTTTTATAAATTTAAAACTTATTAGTATTGTGGTTATTTTATTGAACTCTTATGGTTACGAAAGTAACTTTAGTTATGAATTAGTTTAATTTATTAGTTATCTTGTATTTATTAGCTTTTTTTGTATATGTTAATAATTTTATTAGTTTAAGTTGTTATGGTATTAGTTTTGTATATTTCTTATGTAAAAATCACAGTACAGAATTTTTTTAATACAAATTTAATGTTAATATTGTTATACACAATTGTAATTCAACCCCACTGTATTTCTCGAATATTCGATACTAATGTTAAAATTATTGTTAATCCTTAAAGTATGCCTTAGTTTATTGATGTATAATAGCTCGATTTAAATTCAGCCATAGTGTTAATGCATAATAATATTTGCATTAACACTAATATTATAATAAAAGCTCGAAGAATCCAGTCAAGTCGAAAATGTTACAAACAGCTCATAAACGTCGAATGTTCTAGAGCCATCTAGACGTCAGCGCTCGAACAGAGTATAAATACTCGTGAAGGTGGGCATCGTTAAGCAGTTGAGTGCAAACGTTTAAGTGTGAAGATCGCAATTATAAAGTGACTAAGTTCTAAATAAAGTTGTGTGAATAGTTTATACTATCAGCTTTAAATAAACACCCATATTCATAAAACATATTTTAGGTTTATAGCAGGTTTATGAACCGAATTTTCTATGAAAATTTGTTTAATAAACCTTTTATTAATCAAAAATATTTTTTATGAATATGGGGGAAAGTGTATAAAGAAGTGCGTTTTATTTATTTTATTAAAGTTGCAATAAAAGACCTCTTGAGTTTAATTTTAAAGGAAATAAACCAAAAACGTTATTGAAAGGGCAGTAACGTAATGTTATTTTTTCAAAACGTAACAAATTCTTAAATTCATGAGCTATTTAACAGGAATTCAAAAAAACATAACCACTAAACAAAAAACACATGGAAAAGCTTAAAAGTCAAGTCCTTTTAATATTTTGCAGAATTCATCTTAAAATATTGTTGTTGTCGTTTCTATACCTGAAAGTATAGACGGTATAGTCTCGCTAAGACACCACCTAGTGGGAAAATTTGAAATAAAACTCACGAATTCCATTAAAATGTCAGACTTTCACTTTTCAGAGCTTAAATTAATATGAATTATTACTTGACAGCAAAATACTTGCACAAACAAATACATACGAAAGAAAAAACCCTTGCACACACTTAAGCACAAACACACACCTTTTTGAGAAACTCTCTTGTACATTCATTTGTACACAAAACTTCAGTTAGCGGCGGCAGCAGAAGGAAACCGGCTGTACAGGATAATTTAAATGGAAAGTATGTTTTTGTGGGTTTCTGTGTGCGTGAGCATAAAAGCGTGCATGTGTGAGTAACATTAACACTTTTTGTGCATAAATATGAATTTTTTATAGCGTATGTTTTTCTTGATTTTCCTTGCTGATGCTTTTGCCTTTTAACAAGGATGCTCTTTTCATTGATTCTAAGATACTGCAAGAGGAGAAGTTACGAATAATAAATTTAAAAAAGTTAGAAGAAAACAATTATAGGGCTTATGTTTAAATTATGCTTTTAAGATTTTTATGCCAAAGACATGTTAAAGTTGCAATAAGTCTGTAAAGTAGCAAAACGAGAGTTCTTATTAGATTAGGGTGGTACTTTTTATCAAAAAAAATGGTGAATAAGTAATTTTTTGCTGCTAGTTTAGAAGATAATTTAAAGGTCATGAGAGATGTAGTGGTGATTAATTAAAGTGTAAATTTTGCTGGTGATTAAAAAAATCTTCTTTAAAAAATGCTTTTAATATAAATATATCGCAACGTTTTTTGCTTTCGTTGTTTTCGATAATTTCGTAAAATAACTTGTGACAACTGGCTAATACTGACAAAAATATCTTTCATACATTTAAGTTGTTACACAGTGGGGTAATAAATAGAGATTTGCATGAAGAAAACTAAAGAGTGCAACTTAAAATTTTGCACTAAACTTATAAACAAAAAACTTGTTTTTTCATGATTAAAGCCAAAATGACAAAAGTTCATGTTTTGTAGTTTAAATTGATTATGCATATCATCATAAGAATCAAAAACCATTCACAAACAAAATTATATTTTTTTAAATGTTAGTAAGAGTCTGTTTATAAACAGCTTTTTGGATTGCAAGTACAAATTTTGCACTTTTTGAATTCAGTACAGATTTTATGCATTCAGTCACCGCTATTGATAGTTAAAACATTTGCAATACCATTTTTTTAGTGCTAGTGAAAAAAAAATACCAATCATCACTAAAGCTTGTAAAATATAGTGAAAACTAAGTTTTTTGCAGTTTTATTTAGTGATAGTGCAATGATGATTTAAATCTTTATTTAGTGATTTATATTCATAATAGATAAATACACTAAAAATCTCTAGCCAGTCGGAGCAAGAATTCAACTCCAAACATTCGAAGTAGAGATAATTTTTTCAATAGCCTTTTTTTGACAGATCACGTGTGAGTTGTATCATGCTGTCATGTTATTTTTGTTTAGTATTGTTTGGCATTTCATAATAGAAAGACTTACGCCTATGGGCTCTTGAAAAGTTCTAAGAAGTTCCGACGTTTTCGAGGCAAATTTTGCTCAGCGATTAGGCCCATTTCTGGTTCAATGGGTATGTAAACAAACAAAATTGCCGCATTTGGGACGAAGAGCAACCTGAAGAGATTCAAGAACTGCCACTTCATCCAGAAAAAACAACGGTTTGGTGTGGTTTGTGGGCCGGTGGAATCATCGGTCCATTTTTCTTTAAAAATAATGCCGGACCGACTTTTTGATGCCTGAAATTGAAGCTCGTGATCTCGGCGACATTTGGTTTCAGCAAGACGGCGCCACTTCTTACACATTGCATCAATCAATTGAGAGAACACTTCGGTGAGCACATAATTTCACGTTTTGGGCCGGTCGATTGGCCACCAAGATCGTGTGATATCACACCGTTAGACTTTTTCCTGTGGGGATATGTAAAGTCTAAAGTTTGATAGTCATAATCTTCAAAAAATAAATGCCAAAGAATATTATTTCAAATGATAATAAACATTCGCCATTAAATTTGAATTTTCTGTGTTTGTTTTTTAAAGTAGGGAACCTCGAAATGGATCACGCTTTATAAAGGGGAAAAAAATTGCACCAGCTCTTTGGAATTTTTTGCATGCATTAAATCTTTATATCCCCAGATAATTTTTTTCCAGAATCAAGCTAATTTGAAGAAGCCAAATATAATTTTTTAAAGAGCTAAAAATAATTGTATATTTCTTTGTCAATGTATTTCATAGACATGCAATTCCTATACATGTGCATTTATTTACAATTATGCCTCTTATAAAAAAAAATTGGCAAGTGTTGTAGGTAATCTATAGACAGACGTATTAAACGTATGTATAAGCGAATGTATATGTTAATATTTCCTGCAAGCAATAATTTAAGTCTTTTTTATAAAAACATTTTTTAGCAGAGTTTTACACAATTTTACATACTTAATAATAAATATTACACCTTTAGGGAAACTATATCCACATTTTCTATTTTGTGTTTGGTTCTATTCGTAGAAGTTCCAAAGGATATAAACGCTCAGCGTCGCTAAAATTAAAATGTTATCTCACTAAACAACTTAATAGGCTTAAAGCCTTGATTTCATAAAGTTGTGTTTGAAATAATTTCTTTTAAATTTAGAAATTAAAAAAAATCCTTTTTCAGCAGCCATTACTTTTTTCCGAACACTTTTTCTGCAAAATATTTTACTGTGGTTTATACAACTTCTGCGTCTTCAAGTTTCATTTTCAATCATACATTGAAAAAATCATGTGTTTTTAATTAAAAATGCACTGGAAAGGATTAAGAAATTAAAAAATGGACAGAATGTAGAAAATGTAAGCTCTAGTCAAAAACCTTTAATAATCACACAAAGTAGAAATATGTGGATTACTGTTTCCATGATTTGTAATCTGCATACATTCAATTAAGCTTCGTAAAAGAAAATTAAACAGTATCATGTGGAGCAGCATTTGGGTCTTTTAAAGCTTTTTAAATCTAAGCAGCTACACTTTCATTTACTAAATACCTTTAAAACATTGCTACCACCCTACTAAATAACCTACTTTTACACCAAACACCATCTCCACATGACTTCTTACAAAGTACCAATTTACGCTGTTCCAGCAATGATGAGGTTTCCATACGGTGAGTGAAAAGTGGCAGAGTTAAAATATACAAAACAAAACAGCAGGTGATGTCAAATAAAATCATGTGAAATGATAATTTTCCATTCTCTTGAAAACAAAAGAAATCTTTAAGAAAAGAACATGGAAAATTGAGAAAAATATAATTTTCCAACGCGTATCTTAACCTTTAAGGAAAAGTGAAAATAAAAATTCAAATGAAAACTGTTGACTTCTCTAACACGGACAAGGAGAATGAGCTGAACTTTTATATCAAAGAACAGTTGGCTTAATTTTATGTATTTCCTTAAATAACATTCAATTGACATTGAACCCTTTCATTAAAAGGAATTTTTCAAATTTATTTTCAATTGGCTGTTAACAACCAAAGTGACATCATTAATAAGTCAAAGACATTAGATTCATTAACCTCAAAGAAATGCGAAATAAAATACGACTTTTAAAGCAGCTACAAAAATTTCGAAATCATCTTGCCAAATTCGAAGATTCAACACAAATTTCTCAAAACCATTTTAAGGATCAAGAGCCCTCATTTTTAAAAATTTTAATCATAAATTATTATTTTTTTATTATTATAATGTCACCCACATTTTGTGTCATTTAGCAACCCTTTAACACTTATCGAATCGTCGAGTGCTGAAGAATCTCCTACATTTTTAAATTTATTCTTAAAACGTTTGATATTTTTGTTGTTATTCGTTTTTGTGTGCAAATTTTTTATTTGGAATTCTGCTGCTGTTTCCTGTGTCCATTGTCAATAATAAATGAGTTTCTTTGCAAAAGTTTTCTATTTTTTTTCATTTGTATCATTTTTTACTTTGTACTTGAAAGCCCATATCTGATTTTTAAAAAAACGTAACCTTTCTATTGTTTTTTTTTACGTTTTTTTAACCTTTTTCAATTTTTCAACTCCATTTTTTTAAATTTCTATTTGTGTAACTGACATTTGATTTAATGATAAATGATAATGATGCTGGTGCTGGTGGTGAATTACTGATGAAATGGAATGAGTTCTGTAATAGCAATAAAATCAAATCTGCACGGGGCAAAGTTTGTTGTGAAATTCCAAATTTGGCAAAAAAAAAATATTAAAAACGGAGAGAAGATATTTAGGTTTTAATTTTTAATAAATATTTCTTTAAAAATTACTACAAGTTTTTTACAGAAAGCGCAAATAAGTTGGAATATTAATTTCACTTCAAAGCAGCCAAAACGTATGCTACATATTTATCAGGATAACGGTATAGTTTATTCATTTAAACCAGGGCTGTGGGGTCGGAGTTGAGGTTTTTGTACCGGAGTCGGAGTCGAAGTCGAAGTAGGTACCTACAAAAACTCGCAACTCCGACACCAACATTTTTCGGCATAACAAAATTAAAAGAATATTCTAAAATTTTCCAAAATAAAATTTCCTTTGAAATTAGCGATGTATTATTTACAATATTATAACGAAATTAGATTTGTTTAAGAATTATTTATGGTTTTAGTTGTAAGTTATCTGGTAAATTTTAATTTTATGTCATATTAGTTCCTATTTTTATGAACGCCACTGTACTGAATTTTCTAGCAATTGTAGGCTTTAGATTTAGATGTATAACAGTTATTTTAAAATAATTCGAACGATGGTTCTTGAATTCACTGGGAAAATTTTTTAACTATAAATACAGGCTAAAGGCCGTGTCAGATACAACTTTGTCGCCTTGCGTGACGTTTCTACCTTCGGCAGAAAAACGCAAAGCAAAAGGTGTATGCCACAATGAAATCTTTGACAACACTCACGCATTGTTTGTTAACTTATAAAAGCGGTTGGTAATTTGTACATTTAATTATTTGTTACAAAAATAAAAGTTAAAAATTTAATTGGATGGTTTTTTGGAATTGAATTTGGCAAAAAAAAATTAAAAAAAAAGAAAATTATACTAGCCAATTGTCAAAGCGCGCAAAAAGATGAGAGTTGGCTAACTTTTTGCTTCGCTCCGCTTTGAAAGTACTTTATGTGACATGTTTCGTATAAGTACGTATATTTTATCTTAGATGTCAAAGCGAATCGGTAACGCAACGCGAAGCAAAAGTTTTATCTGACATGGCCTTAACTCATAAATGTTTAGTTTAGTTTGATTGGAGACATTAAACGGTTCAGATCGCTACTTACCATAGTGGTAAAAAATTGTGTGAACATTATAATTAATTTCAATAAAGTTTGTCAAGTTGAATTCGTGCGTATTTATTTCGATTTGCAATTAAAAGAACTCAAAGGTTTATTAGAAAGGAAATAAACCTTAACGCGTTTTATTAAGTAAAAACGTAACAATATAGATTCAAATTTTTTATAGAATAATTTTCTTGCTATATTTAAGTATTTAATAGGTACTGCATAAAAAAAGAGTTTATAGTTGTTAGAGGTCAAGATCAAGCGTTGATTATATTTCAATGAATACACCTTTTATTGATGTGAAAGATTATGATTTATTTATTTTAATTTTAAATTATAATGCAGAGACCTTTATTTTATGTATGTTGTTCACAAGGCTAATACAACAAAAAGAAAAAGAAAAAGGAAAAAGGAAGTTACAAAAGTTGACATATGTAAATATGTCATTATTGACTTATTATAAAAATATATGTTAATTAAAGTAATTATCGATATCAATAAAGATGAGAAAATGTAAATTACATTAACTAACAATAGTCTCATATACATTAAGCATTAATGTAAGAGTAGGAGTCGGAGTCGCAATTGGAGTCAGAGTCGGACTTAAGAAATTTCAGCGGTTGGAGTCGGAGTCGGAGTTTTAACTATTTTTTTACGACTCCATAGCCCTGATTTAAACTACATTAATTCTTCAGTTAATATTATAAGTAATTCGTAAATTTCTATACAAAACAATTGGAACTAATATTGTCATATTGGAACTTCTTAGTCTAAAAGATGAAGAAACTTTCGGCGAGATGTCTGCTCTTTTTAAAATGAAAGTTATTAAATAAGTTACAAGCTATAAAACTCTTATATTTAAGGACCTTTTTTGAATAATTTCAATACAAAATTTCTTTTACGTACTGATGTTCAATGAAATCTCTCATGATCGGACACCGATGGGACCATTGAAATTTGTCCGTCCTGCTACCAGTTTTCCAAAAGCAGTGGTGGTTAGATTGTTTCAGCAACTTAACAAGGGACGAGTGTATAATCGTTCAAATTGCTACCTGGATGTGTTTATTATGTTGTTTTGAAACTCAGATGTTCATCGATACATTTAAACAATACTTAATGACAAAACAAAAATTTAGGTAAAATAAAGTTCCAAATTATGTCTAACTTTGTTTTTAACGTACATATTTATTTAACTTGTCCCTTCAAATATTTTAATCTCAAACAGAGCTTGATTCAATAATTTCTAAGTTGATTTAATCCTGATTCGTACTTAAAATAATCCGAAACTGAGATTAGCTTCTAACCTACCTAACGCCTACCCCCAGAGAACCAGAGATAGAGAGAATATTATTACTTACTTACCCGTTACATATGGTCGTTCCACGTTTGTCGCCCCCTTGTTAATTGAAGAACTCTTAAGTACAGGACACCTGCAGAATGCCCAATATGGTTTTCGTAATAATTCATGATGCATTTAACAAATATAATATGGGAATTATTGCTTCTTATTTTACTTTTTAAACATGAAAATAATCTGTATTTGTCTTCTTGTAGTGCTGTTCTTGTAACTTCATGAAACAAGCCAATCGTAGGAACGCATATTGGTTTTCGAAAGTTATCCATTTCGAGGTTCCCTACTTTTTTAAAGAAAAAAAAAATAGAAAAACATGGGGAATGCTAATTATCATTTGAAAGAACATTCGTTGGCATTTATTTTTTGAAGATTATGTCTATCAAGTGTTGGCCATTGCTACGTCGCAGATGGTCCATCCGTTGAGTCCAATTTTCGATGACTCGTTCGAGCATTTCGACTGGTGCGATGTTTTGCTCCAAGGCCTGAATCGAAGCGGGCTTGTCCGCATAATTTTTAGACTTTACCTATCCCGACAGGAAAAAGCCTAACGGTGTGATATCACACGATCTTGGTGGCCAATTGATAGGCCCAAAACGTGAAATTTTGGGCTCACAGAATTGTTCTCTCATTAAATCCATTGATTGATGCGATGTGTGGGAAGTGGCGCCGTCTTGCTGAAACCAAATATCGCCGAGATCACGAGCTTCAATTTCAGACATCAAATAGTCGGTTATCATGGCACTTAAACGGTCGCCATTGACGGTTACGTTCGCACCGGCATCATTTTTAATGAAAAATAGACCGATGATTACACCGGCCCACAAACCACACCAATCCGTTGTTATTTCTGGATGAAGTGGCAGTTCTTGAATCTCTTCAGGTTGCTCTTTGTCCCAAATGCGGCAATTTTGTTTGTTTACATACCCATTGAGCCAGAAATGGGCCTAATCGCTGAGCAAAATTTGCCTCGAAAACGTCGGATCTTCTTGGAACTTTTTAAGAGCCCATAAAGCGAAGTGATGTCGCTTGGGAAGGTCGAGCGGCTTCAGTTGTTGCACAAGCTTTATTTTGTGCGCTTTCAATTAAGATATCGACGTAAAATGCGCCAAGTCGTTCCATACGTCAGTCCGAGTTGCTTCGAACGGCGCCGAATCGACGCTCTACGGTCTTCGTGTACACTCTCAGCTACGGCCGCTATATTTTCTTCACAGCGTGCTGGACGTGGTCTATTCGGTCGAATATTATCCAGTAATGAATGCTGGGTCTCAAAATGGGTGATGGTGTTGCGAATAATACGCTCAGTAGGCCGATTGGGTTGACCATAAGTTGAGCGAAGTGCACGAAACACGTTCCTCACAGAACGTGAATTTTCGAAATAAAGTTGAACGATTTCTAAACGATGTTCAGGCGTAAGTCTTTCCATTATGAAATGCCCAACAATACTACACAAAAATAATATGACAGCATGACACAACTGACACGTGATCTGTCAAAAAAAGGCTATTGAAAATAGTATCTATACTTGAATCACCCATTACTGTTTAGTGTTATTCGTACCTAAATTTTAAAGAACGACTCGTACTAAGGTAAGTAGAAAAAACTTAAATTTTGTACGAGTTGTTTCTTTCTGTGTAGAGCTCGTATTCACGATATTTCATTATTTTTATTTTCCCAATTTTTTTCTTATTTTTCTTTTGAAATTTTTTTTCTTAACTCTATTGAATGCACTGTGCTAGTCGCATATTGTAAGAAGCTGGCACTGGGCAGTTATTCGCGTTTAAAATTTTATACAAAAAAAAGTATTACCTTTTTCGCAAAATTTTTGTTCATATTGACTTTGCAATTATACTATTCATCAATAAAAATAATTTAAAAAAACATTTTTTCTGCAATTAAAAACTGCAATGTTATGTTAATTTGCACTTATTCATTAGGGCTGGGAAAAATGATCAATTCAGTTAAGAAAAAATATTCTAATCCAAATTTTTGTTTTTTAATCAGGCTAGAGTTTATTACATTTAATTTTCATTAAATTATTTATATTAAAAAAAAACCAGAAAACTAAATTTTCTTCAGAAATAAAATAACAAAAAAATGTATTCAACAGAGCTGAATTGTTTTAAATTTACAAAAATATCCCAAAAATATAAAAAATATAATTTTATGGTATTGACATTTTTACTCGTGAATATCGCGAATACGAGCCTTACTTTTGAAAAACGACTATCACTATTCAATTAAGTGTACTCGTTTAAGCTTTGTCAGAAGGGTGCCCAACTTATTACAATTTGTGTCTAGCACACTCTAATTTTAAACAGTTACTTGTTTTTATGTAGAGAACAAATGTAACTTAGGGGATTTTTTTGTAAATCCCTTCGCCTTGCTTTGAAAATGTTTTCATATAAAATTTTTTGAATTTTAAAAAATTTGTATGAAAATAGTTTTCAAGTGATGTGAATTGTTTTACAAAATAACTCCCTTAATATTCTTACACATTAAGATTTATTTTATGGTAATAAATACATATTTAAATAACTTTATGAAAAATGTATTAGTCTGTAACTTAAACATCAAATCTTTACCACAATATCTTGTTAAATCCCTCTTTTAGCATTTTGACTTATGAGACAATTTAAATGGATTTTCCAATAGCTCTTAACACTTTAGTATATATTTCCCTCCAAGACTTCTAATTCTGGTCGTTTCTTTAAGGAAATAAATTATGAAACTTAAAATGACATTAACACCTTTTCAACATAAAATTATTATTTATACAGCAGTTTCATTGCACTTGTATTGGTAAAAGCACATAAATAAGTACTTATATTCAGGGTTGCAAAATGAGAACGTCAAAGTTGTACCAACAAGCTCATAAAATTGTACTTTTCCGACCCCAATTGTACCAAAAAAATTTTATATATAATTTTTTTTTTTAAACAAAAGCAACAACAAACATAAACATAACATAAAATTTTAGATATTTTTAATTAGGCTTAAGTTCATTGAATTTAATTTGCATTAAATTATTTTTATGAAGACAGGAATTTTACAACATGAAATTAATTAAAATTTTTTTTTTTATTGATAATTTTTCATTCTTGACTGCGCTGAGATTTGAACCCAGGCGTTCACTTGGACTCCAATAAGAATTCTTGACAAAAAGTACGAAAAAACAGAAGTTAGGAAGAACATGTAAATCAATTAAAATAGATAATCATTCATTCAAAAAGCAAATTTTCATCTACCAAGGTGAAATATCATTTGGTTTAAAGATTGATGTTTGACTATTGACGTCATCCGGCTGCAATAGCCGAGTGAGTAAGACGGCAAACCCCACTGAAGAGATTGTGTGGTTACAATCGAAACTAGTCTAAGCAACCTGTCCGTGAACGTCCTGGGTTCAAATCTCAGCGCAGTCAAGAATGAAAAATTATCAATAAAAAAAAAAAAAAAAAAAAAAAATTTATTAATTTCATGTTGTAAAATTCCTGTCTTCATAAAAATAATTTAATGCAAATTAAATTCAATGAACTAAAGCCTAATTAAAAATATCTAAAATTTAGATTAAAAACCATTAACAGTTCAATAAAAATAACCACAATACTAATTATTGATAACATAAAGTTGTACATTAAAATTAATTTTTGTAATAATTAATTATATTCTTATTACTTCGACCTTTTTCTATTAAATATTATAATTTCATATATTTTTCTCAAAGTGACCTAAAACTTTTTTTATTAGAAAATCAATTAAAATATTGTTTATTTTTCAATATTTCGATTTCTGTTGGATAAAGACCGGAAACTGTAGGCACATAAAGCCAATTTCGTTCTTTCGTTTTAATAATATTTTGGAAGGAAAAAAAGCCTTCACACATTCGCAAGGTGGAACTGATAATACCCCACTTACAATTTCTAAAAGTCCCGGAAACATCAATTCATTTTTCTTTTAGTTGTATATACTTTCATTTTTCAAATCTTTTAATGTTTCAATATCTGCCAGGGATCTAAACTGTGTATTAATTGAATCAAAATTTGTCTACTAGTACGGAAATTTTTTTATTAAAAGAGGCACTTTACTACTCGTTCTTCCCGAAACAACATTTTTTGGAACAAATTTACTAAACCAGTTTAAAGCTTCGTAATCAAAATCTACTGTTACTCTCAGCATATTGCGAAATTTTAAATAATTTTTTTTTTTTTTTGGCAATTTCCTTGAAATTCTTCACCACATCACGTTTAACATCATTTGTGAAAATATAAATGTCTACTTCTGTTTCACAGTATATTTCTTCAAAAGGAAGATGATTTTCGAGAAGGATTATATTTGATATTTCATATTTATAAAGGATTTTTTTTAATTTGCGGCCCATTTGACGAAGTAAAAAATTCAAGACGTTTTAGGAAAATATGCATACGTGTGGTTCTGCTTGCACTTCCAAATTGTTAGTAATTACGATATTTAATACTTTTTGATTGGAAAAACCTGATACAGATGAATCGTTATTTCGAATTGTTAAATTCAGCCTCAAAATCATTTAAAGTAAACTAATAATTTAGAGGGTAACTGTTCCAATATCCTGTTTTTAACTTCCTGTCATGATAACCAACTTGTACCAACTTGTAAAATGGATGTCAGTACCAAAAAACTATTCTTGAAATTGTAGTCTCCTCTTCGACTAGAACTATTACAAAAGTGGAAATTTATTTCCCTAATAAAATTGTCCATATCTTCGGGAATCGAATGTTTTGATGCAGCTGCGGAAATTAAAAATGTGGCATAAACAACCATTTTCAAATAAATGTGGCACTAAAGACTTAAATTTTGACTCTACACCATTTGCAGAGCCTGTTATTTTTGGAAATGTTAATGTTTTAGAGCCATCAAGTACAATAGAATAGTAGTTTTTCTTATAAAACTCATTTATGTTATTAATATTAAGGGGACTAGTCAAATTTGTTATAATTTTTTGGGACTTTTGGCTATTTGTTGTGATTTTTTCGCGATTTGAGAGTCAGTTACCCTTTCTTAGCTACGTTGTTAATACGATCTAAAACCTGAAACTAAATCACAAAGAAATGATAGCAAAGATGAGTTGCCACCGTAAATCAACTAAAACGATGAACTATTAAACTTCCATAAAAAAAACATAAACTGAGAAAGTTCCTTAATTGTACCAAATTAGTAATTGGTATACCATTGTACTTTTGACGTTTAAATTTGACCAAAAAAAGTACAATTGTACCATCTTTTTCAACCCTGCTTATATTCTTACACTTACAGACCCACTCTCTTACTCTATTTTGCTCTTTACAACATAAACTTGATTCACGAGAAGTTAAAGATTTTTTAGGTAAATTTATTAAAACAATAAACAATATTTTCTACACTTTTTGTTTCAGACATTTCCTGTTAAAGTGGAATATTAAGTTTCTAAAGTAAAAAAGAAGTTTGTCTATCAAGCACAACATGTGGTTAAAATGTTGAAACAAAAATACCCCTAAAACAGCAGGAGTTTAAGGTTTCATAAAAAATTCCACGTTATTTGTAGAAGGTAGCAAATTTTACGATGCTTAAAGACTCCAAAAATAATAATTTACTACAAAATTGTAGTAAATTTAATTATTATTTACACTAGAAAAGTGGAAAGAGAGGGAATATGTGTCATACGGATGGTATGAGTAATATTTAATTTTTATATAATAGTCACATTATGTATACGCTATATTCCATAGAAAATTGACTAGTATCGAAACCAGTGTTACCACCAGCAAAATTTAAAACTACACTTGAGATGACGTAAAATTACCCAATTTAAATGAAATTGCACCTGATATCAAATAAATATATCAAATAAGCGTTTAGTAAAAAAAAAAAAATCTTACAAACAAGAACAAATTAGAAAGTTTCTCAAATCAGTTTAACTTATGTTAAGGGCCCTAAATATTTATTAACTAAAGCAATTTAAATGTTAAAGCAAACACAACATTTATAACTTTTTGTTATACATATTGAAAACATATCTTACTTCAGGGGTTTTTTTTTTAGTATAAATACCTTCTTTTTGCAATAAGCTTCGGGCTTAAAATCACTTTAAAGCTCATATTTATCGAAATCTAATTGTTCATCAGCCCCCAATCGCTATTAATCTTTTGGTTGATAAACTATGAAAATCTGTTTTTTAATAATTAGTGACTTTGGTTGAATATACTGCAAACTGTTTAGATCAACAATATCTAAAATCCTTATATTATTTGTTTTAATATGAAAGAATTTCAAATTACATCTGATCTACACCTCAAAGAAATTGCCCAAGCTCTATCCAAGAAAGTAAAAATTGCACAAAATCCGGTTAATTAGCCGAAGGTGGCAACACTGATCGAAACTCTCTCAATACAAAACAAAAAAAAATTAATTCTCAAACTTCCATACGTGCTAAGTTACAACAAAAAATTAAGCACATTTATTAATAATAAAGTCATAGGGATTTTTTCTCACTCTGCCTTTCCACTCTAGTGAATATTCTATGCCACATACCATCATCATATCCCATTTTTCTCTAAATGAGGTCAACATTTTGTTGAGCTCTGTTAATCACCAGGCTCTGTAAATCTCTGTAATCATAATAATAAGGGATCAATTCGTTATTTGGGTTAAAATATATTAAAGCTGTGCTAAATATTGTACATATGTGGATAATGTAATACAGTTTATGTATTTTATATTCCTAGCTGCCTAACAAATCATAAAAATGTACTAAAATTTCCAAAAATTAAATCTCTCCATAAACGTCATACACTTGCCCCGAACAAGAAATTTCGGTCATAGGAACGACAAAATCCTAAAGAGTATTGAGCAAATGGGAAGGTAGGCTTTGTAAATCTTGGCATTACATATTATTTATTATTTTTTTTTTTTTGGAAAAATTGAAAATAAAATGTCGTAAAATACACCTACACATATACCATACAAGTATACACAAAGTTATCCCTGCAAACAAATGGAAGACATCCATTAAGGCAATAATTTAGCAATATCCCTTAATTGTCATAAAGAAGAAAATAATCAAGTAATTTTTTTAGAGTCTTCCTTTTATCGTTTTTGAGAAAATTACAGAATATAGAGCCCACGGCCCTATTAGTAGGTCTGCTCGAAACGCCTGCTGATTTTATGTAGAATTGTATTTTTACCATGCAATTGTTTTTGTGCAATTGTTTTTGACATCTTGTCCATTTTTTACACAAACAAATGCATTGGGTTTTGACATCTTTAACATAATTTACACAAACAAAATCCGTGTTTTTTTTCTATTGTTCCATTGCTGTAGTTTCGCGCAGATCTACTAATTGGGCCATGATAGAGCCAAAAAAAACTTTTAAATTTAATACGTCATTAACAAAAATAAGTAAAAAATAAGCCAATTATTGAAGCTAAAAAAATATTTTCCAAAACAATCTGCAATCGGTAAATATTTAAATTAATTATTAATCTGTTTCCTTTAAATTTATTCAAGATATTCGATGATTTAAAAAATATGGTGGAAAACCAAACAACAGCAATTGGAAGACTTGCGCAGGAAGTGGTGGCATTAAACAATGAAGCCAGAATCGCCAAACATAGAACAACAATAAGTGGATATATATCCCTGCCTTCTTTTCTACTCAATTCTGAGGATAAGTGGATTTATTATGAGCAAAATTATGGATCATTTTGTTAGTAAATATTATATGGGCATATCCTGAGGTCACGAATGTACGTACGTACGCTTTTGATGTACAAATAATATAGAAAACAAAACTTTTCCTAGCATTTTTTTGCGACTCGATAGCATTTTGATAGCTCTATGTTTAGTGCAAAAGAAGGATTTTATCGAGTTTAAGTTTTCATAATGAAAGTAATAAACATGTGGTCACGAACGTACGCAAAATAGAAGTCAACTTTGGGTGACAGTAGTGAAATGTAAAAATCTGCGAAATGGGACGAAATATTTAAAAGTGATTAATTTATGTTAAATGTGGATTAATGTAAGTCTCCATCCAGTATTCACACAATAAAATAGCTCTATTGGTTTTTGTTTAATTGGCTTAAGTACAATTTTTCCATTTGTTTAAACAGTTAGTTAACCACTTCTTAATTGATTGTAATAAAGAGATTTTGAAGAAAGAGTGCAAACACAACAAATTTTTTTGCTTGTAAAATAATTAAATATAAATATGTCTTTAGAAGTAGCTTAAAAAGAATATAAAAAAATTTCCAGTCTCCAGCCCAATTTCCTCAAGTAAAACAGCTAGGATATCATAGCATATCATATATACCATTCTATTATAAAAACATAGACTCTTTTTATAGTTATAAACAATAAAATAGGATGATTATGACCATTTTATTTTTGCAGCTTGATTAACCATTCGGAGGACATGCCCATATATAAATTAATAATATTATATAATAACCGGTCCTGGAGGGATAGAACGGATTGCAGGGTGTCGAGGGCCTTATGGCCTGGATTGGACGCAAGGGCAACCAGGGTTCTTTTAGAACTGGATAGCAGTAGTTTCAGGACCCTTATAGGGTTCCTGACGAGGCATTGTTGTGTTAGGGCTTTAATGGGTAAATGGGACATTGCGATACCGGACTTCTACAGGCTGTGGTGTTATGCCAAAGAGCTAGAAACGGTTGATCATGTACTGTGCCACTGTCCTAGGATGCAGGGCCCCAGGAAGAAATGGCTAGTGGCTAGATTTAACGACGACGGGTGTATCGCTGGATGTAATCCAACCGATCTACTGGGCTTTGTCAGGGAAATAGGACGGCTGTTTCGGTTGGGGGACCATTAAGCGGGTTCTGCGCCCATGGGCGCATAAACCTTCTTAACCTAACCTAACCTTTATAATAATATAATGGCAACTAAAAAATTATACACATAGAAAATGTTTTTAAATTAAGTCGGAAGTGAAGACATGGCTTCCTTTGTCAGAACTACGTTAAAAATAGTCTTTATCGATGGTTTGGCAAAATACAAAAGCTTCTTTATATCTGCCTAATTATATTTTGGCGATATCTTCCTATTTTTTTATAAGTGGTAATTTGGCGATATTGTTGGTTAATCATAAAGTAGAATCGCTTTCGTATTGCTTAAGGCCGCTATACACTATCCCAAAAAGTCTTTAGTACGAAAATGCTTCCCTGATCTAATTATTGTTTGAAAACACAGTAACAACTTATCAAGACAGGCATAGTATACAACTAGTATGCCGACTCTTTGACAGGTGCATAACTCAACTGTCAGTGGTACATATTTTATTCTTGTATTAGTAAGATTTTTTTCAAATGTATTGGTGTATAAAAGTATTTCCACCATTAAACATAGTTGCATAAAATCGTATAGAATGTGGCAACAATTTTTTTTTTCAAAATAAAATTTTCTTATTTCAATAAATTTTCAATTTATTGAATGCTGGCTGCATTTATAAACTCTGAAAAGCCATGTTTGCTAAATTTTTATTCTGCAATATCGGATAATATATAAATAATTAATGATTTTAAATATTATTTTTATACCACAAAATGCTACTCTGCTGGCTTTAATAATATTAACAACAGAAAACATTTAGTGTCAAAAATTTTTTTTAAAAAGTTTTAGTTTGTGAAAAATAAAAACATTTTGCAAAAGCAAATTAGCAAAATGTATTGAAAAAAATTATTAATTATGTGTTTAAGTCATAAAATTAAACATGAAGTGTTATATTGTGAAAAATTTAAAAATTTCAAATTTTGTTTTGTTGTTCTTATGTGTGTTGAATTCACACAGAACCTATATGTGTGATGAGAGTTATAAATAAAAATTTCTCACCAGTCGGCATACTAGTTCTATACTATGAAGACAGGTTTCTATTTTTTCCAAAATACAAAAGACTTGTGTGATAGTGTAAAGCAGCTTTAAGGAGTATTGCCATCGACACACGTTTCTTCCCGAAGGAAATATCTTCCGCAATACGAAATCGATTATTGCCGCAATAATATTTTTCATTCAGGTAACACGTTTGGCAATACATTTGGTGTAATTTTGTGTTTGCTGGGATAAAGTTGAATAATACATATTAGAGTAGTACCCATTTTAAGAATTTAAAAATAAAAAACGTTTATTGGATTCCAATTTTTAGCTTTTCTTTATTAAAACTCCCCCAGCGACATAATTTTGAAAGGCCTCTCTGTAATTTTTAATTTTTTTATTGAATTTTTCGTTTTTGCTTCTTAACTTTGTATTACACTACTGTTTCAACCATAAAAAGTTTACATTGTTTTTAATATTTATTTTTCCAAGGAAAGCAAGAACCTCATTTTGTTGACGTTTGTGTGTGTATCTATTTTTTGCCGTTTATTAACTTATTCCGTTTCATAAACATGTGTGCGTCCAAGTCTTTTTAATGTGCTTAAACGTCCAACGGCATTTTATGAGACTTTTTACGAGTTTATTTTAAAACAAATTAAAATTTTATAATTTTTCTTTATATGCTTTAACTGAAATTTAAATAATAAAAAAATAAGTTTTTTATCATATTCAAAAGAAAATATTAAAATTGGACGGTGAAGCAACACAGATAAAAGCAACCAAAACAGTTGCAGATCTCGTTATTTTAAAAATCATCAATCGCTTAAATATTGAAATAAAATTGAATTCAAGGGATAAATTTGATTTGAAATGATTACAGATTTTCGCTTTTTGTTGCCTTTAAGTGTTGTAATTACGGATTTGTTCCACAGCATTTGACATTTGGAGAAATTGAGTTCATATATAATAAACGATTAGTAAGGTGGAAGCGTATACATAATAACTGCCTGTTTTTAAAACTACAATGAACATTTTCGTTAAGAAATTTATATTGAAAACAAAATCCAGTTCATGGTACAACTACACAAGGTAACTCATTGCTACAACAAGTACAACAAGACAAAAACAACAGGAAAAATGGTTTTTGTATTTGAACCAAGCCGTCAACAAAAAAAGCAACAATGTGCCTTCAAAATAAAAACACAAATTGAAAAAAAAACAACACGTGCAGTTGGAAATAATAAGTTATTCCCCGAAGTATTTATGAATATTTTGTTCATCAATGGAATAGAAGTTCAAATCCAGATGCTGGTAAATATCCTGACTATCAAGTACATAATGCTGGAGTTGTACATATGGATGAAAAAATTGATACATTTTTAATTAATTCAATGGTTAATCAGCCGATTATACAATACGTTTATCAACCAAAATGTGGAAAAATAAATGCTTCAAAACAACATTTTGTTCCTTATAATCGAAAATCTTTTGATTTATAATCTGAATTTATTTGTAGCCTTTCTAATAATTTACAATTTTGGGAAAATTCAGATAAAACTCCAACAATTGGTGCTATTGGTCTAGGTGGTGAAAAGAAACCACCATATTTAATAAATTCAGCTGATGAATCTTATTATAGACAATTAGAAAATTATGGAACATTTTCTCCTAAAGATGGTGTACAAGTTTTCATGCACAACCACAAGTACATGTTGGTATACAAGCAACGCCTCAATTGAATCCAGCAAATGAAGATAAAAACTTTTTAAATTCATGTGCTTATTGGAAAGTTGATTGTGGATGTACTATTTCTTATTGTATTTCGTCGGCTTTCACAAAACATACAACAATTTCTTGGCCAAGAGAAGTTACTTTCGTAGAATCTGGAACACCTGGATATACAGATGGAAGAACATTATTTGGAAATACAGATGCAAGGAATGGTAATATCAAGTAAACTTTAGCAGATATAATAGATGACGAATTTGTTTTACTTGAAGCTCAACAAAGAAAACGTACAAAAATATAAAAATATTATATTATATGTTATAAAATTTTTATTTATTTAAAATATAGTTATTAAATAAATGGTAAATAGACAAGGATGTGGTTTTAATTGATATTTTTTTTTATGGAAATTGGCGGGTTTCCAATTAAATTTAAACATTTGAGACCTAAATGCTTCATCTTTAAGAAAGATGTCATTATTACTTAAAATAATAACAGAAGTTCTGCAAATTACAGCATCACCCTGGTATTTAACTTTACATTTTGAATCTTGGTTATTTTTTTGGCTGCTTCCGATATTAACTTCTGCAGTAAGAATGCCTTCGGATCGACAGGCGAATCGATTAGGAAAGTTGATCAAATCTCTGCCTCTTACCACCAATTTTTCTTCGACACATCTGAGATTTTGGAGATGTTGTATACATCCAGCTTCACCACGTTAATATTAAAAAAAATGAAATATTTTATAAATTAATTTATTTATTAATGGTGTGCTAATAATCCCAATTTTTTGAATGAAAACACTGAAATTTATTGTTGTGGGAAAGCTGGTCTCTATGAGCATTTCGCTGGTCGCTTAGGCCAGCTCGTCAGGAAACTTTTTCCAAATACTTAAGAAAAGCTAAAAATATTATACAAGTAAGACTATAAAGTGAATAAGAATTTTAAAACACTCAGGTCTTAAATGTAACAATATCAAAGCTTCAACAAAGACACAACAATAAACCGTCAATTTTTCTTTCTTACATTTACAGTTTCTCCGGGCGATGTCCAAGTACATAAAGCTTCTCCCTTCCTTCTGCAGATAGACTGCGAGATTACTCCAGTGGGCGATTGTAAATTCCCAGCTGGGAGTAACGTATCGAGAGTATCTTCTACCAATTGCGGAGTTGGATTTGAGGATGTCAATGATGGCACATCTATAGGTGTAGTAATTATATCCGCAATCGTGGATAACGTGGTAGTGGTCTTCATGGAAACTGATGATGAAGACGACCCCGGCATGTTTATCGAAAAGTTTTCGATAATCAAGTCCACTACTGCCGGGTGTATTAATTACCTTCTAAATATCGTTGAAAACCTCGAATGAACAACTGTTTAAGTTTATTCCGCTGCCAGTACAATAATTTTCAATTTAATTAAAATTTTTCAAAAATCAAATGTTTTTCACAATTTTTTTTAATTCAACTTTTGTTGACTTTTGACTTTTAGGTTCTAACTGGGGTAAACAGCTGACAAACATCTGGGCCAACGAGTCTACCTTGAGTACTTGTACCATGATCCAATTTGAGTTTTTAATTGTTGTGTCAATATAAATTCCCCATCGAAAATTTTTATTTTATTTTGAATAACAAGCAGTTAGTGTTCAGTATTCCACAGTATTGATAGATAAATCAAACATCGGTTAGCAAAATAATAATGGCCCTAATCATGTAAAACGCAGCGCAACGGCAAAGAATAACATTGAAAGCACAAACAAGGTCATAAATATTTTGTAATTTTGTTGTTGCTTTCAACAGAAATATTAAAAAACTTTGATTAGTCTTTAAGATAATTGACTTAAAATGCCCGCTGTTAGGTCAGGCGTCCTAAGAGGCCCACAGAAGGTTGAATTTTTTGAAATGAGCCTGTTAGAAAATTTTGTACGTAATTCGGCCATAACCGGATAAGCTAATTGTGCAGTTGCACCATCTTGTTGATACAGATACAGAGTTGAAAGGAATTCTCTTTCGGCGTAGTTCTGTATTGAAAAATTCTCAATTAACGGTTTCCAGTAACCGTTAGGCTGTGTCCGTTTTATTCAAAGAAGTATAGCCAGAAAACAGCGTGAAGAAACTGCACACCCCACTGTGACGCGAATTGGATGCACTTCTCTACCATTCAGTATTTCTGAGCTGGAACCACTCCATAAGCGATAAATTTGTTTATTTACGTTGCCGTTCAGATCAAATTTTCTTTTGGCGGCGGCTTTCACTAGCCACCCTGTATTAATTTATGTTAAAAATTCGTTTATCGTGTCAATTAAAATGACATGATAAACTATATTTAAATATGAATTGATATTCAAAAAGAATTGGTGAAATTGGCCATAAGTAAAGAAAATTATGTCAATCAAAGAACTCCCGTTTTCAGCTTCGCAATTATGGTCTCGTTTTGGAGCATTTTTTATAAAACCTTTCAAAATTTGTGGTTGTATCGCTCGAATTTCTGCAAGACGTTCAGTATTTTCCGCAGTGCGAATTAAAAGTGGCATACCGTTTCGCAACAAATCTCTTTCATGTTGGTGGTGACGATGAACTTAGCGACGAATCATTGCTTTACAGGGCAATATATGTAAATCAGTATATGTATATAAAGAATATAATTCATATATTGAAATAAAAGTCTCATAACTGCCTAAGAGCCGCCTATATGTTGATTTAACCCTTGGAGGTATAACCAGGTCTGTGCAGACTTTTTGCCTATAAGAGTGTGTATAACTTTTTTGGTTTTCATGTTAGAGATAAATCCTTCCATGACTTCCTGGAGCAACAATATCAGAACACAACGAGCATTAGAGCGCAAATTAGAGCGATTGTGGATCCGGGTTTGGGTTAATCCGGGTTTACAAATATTTTGGTTCAAATGGTATAACCAGGTCTGTGCAGACCTACATGTAATTTGTATGGAATGAATGGTGGACAGCAGATAAAAACCGTTATTGAGTGGGATTTTATATTTCTTATATATAATACATAAGAAAAATAAACAAAAAGGAGTTAGTATACTAAAATATTTTGAAGTGTAAAGATTAAAAAAATGGCATCGGCATTTACTAGTGATGATATGATGGACGTGGTGAACCGCACCTCAAGATTTTTAAGTTTACCAGAAGAACAGAGAAGTGAAATGGAAGAAAATTTTGCATTGTGGATGGCCGGTGATGATGAACAGCCCGAGGACAGTACTCCTTTCGAAGGCGACGACAATACGGATCCAGATTATGTGCCGTTGTTAGATGATGCGGCTTCCGATGCTGAAGCAGATATGTCTATTGAAACGGAGAGTCTATATGACGAAGCGCTTGAAGCCGTCGGTATGAACGAGGAGCCATCTTCGTTGAGCTCGTCTACATCGTATATGTCAAAGGATGGTAAGAGTTGGTCAAGCACTCCGCCGGCATCTGGTAGAACTCGTGCACATAACTGCGTTACTGTGGGTCGTGAAGGCCCGGTTACAGGCACTATGCGAAACCCGATCTCCATATTTAAATCTCTTCTAACACCCGAGATCGTCAGCATAATTGTTCGTGAAACAAACCGTAAGGCCCAGGAGATATCCCGAAAATGGTCTGAGCTGAATCCTGACCAGACACCACGAGAGTGGATGAAACCTGTAACCGAAATAGAAATGTACGCTTTTTTTGGCCTTACCTTGTTTGCCGGCATATTTGGGTCAAACGTTCAGCCTAGTCATGAGTTGTGGGGAGACAATGGAAACCCTATCTACAGGGCGACGATATCTGCTATACGATATAAACATATTCTAAAATATATTCGATTTGATAATGGTATAACGAGACGAGCGTCGATATGTTCGATATGTTCATGATAAATTGGGGCATGTAAAGAGAACAGACAGAAGACGTATGTTTCTTATGGAATTGTCCGAACAGCTGGTGATCCCTTACATGGAACAAAGAGCAACAAACCCTATTGTAAGAGGCTTCCAACATGTGAAACAGTCCATGGCGTTATTCGGTGTAGAGGTAAGTATTTCATTTATTCATTCATTGAATTCAAATTCTAAATCCATTATCAACTTTGTTTTTTTTGCAGGTAGCTGCAGGCGCGCCCATAGATGACCAACCAGCTTATGCCGCATCCTCTGCCAGCAGACCCTCGTGCTCGCTGTATTTTAAGTTTGATAAAAAAAACAGCGAAAAACGCGCTTTCATTGCATGCATTGCAAAAAGCCGGAATGCCAACAACATTCACGTGCCAGGTACTCCTGCATTGAATGCCGTATTTAAAATGTATTTCTTTACATATTATTAATAAAATACCGTAAATAGATAATAAAAATGTATAAAAATGCGTTATTATTGTTCATTATGTGGTTTTCCAAGCATAAAATGCATTTATAGATACTTTTAGGATACCTGACTATGCATTTCCATACAAACCCCATGTAGGTCTGCACAGACCTGGTTATACCATTTAGCGACAAAAAAAACCTTATACCTCCGATGGTTAATGTATGGACGACCTACATTAGTTTTTTGTTCTTAACATTTTCTCAAAACATACTTTCCCCTTATCACCATCCATAAAAATATGGCGGTTTAATTAAATTCTTAAATATGACCCTTGCAGTGCCTAGGATCCGCCTAGACGGGTCAAATGTATGACCAATCCCACTTTATTTATCATTTGTTTCTAACATACCCACCCGCTATCTCCATTCCTTAAGGGGGCTTCCATACAAAATGTTCAATGCAGACTAGAAATATATTGAAGAATATATCTCGAAAATAAGAGCTTACCTAAAAAAACGGTTACAACCACCGCATTCAGCGTACTCGAATTAGGTTAACCTGCCGGGTGCCCAGCTTGTCAGGTTTTTCAACTATCACAATGTAATTGAATCCAAATTTCGGTATTCTAAAAAATGTTGTTCTTGGAAACATTTAACAAAGATTCGGCATTAATCGGTAATGCCGAATCTTATTTAATTTATATACCACGTTACCATATTTTAATATTGAACATATTTTTTCAAAACAGTTTTAAATAATTATAATTTAGCAATATT
Source organism: Pollenia amentaria (assembly GCA_943735925.1). Classification (NCBI taxonomy): domain Eukaryota; kingdom Metazoa; phylum Arthropoda; class Insecta; order Diptera; family Polleniidae; genus Pollenia; species Pollenia amentaria. The sequence goes on along the minus strand of OX031007.1, from coordinate 241,471,184 downwards.
GAAACAAATTTTCCTATAATTATAGCACATTATTCAACTGCCTATTTTATATTTTTCCATCTGTTTCATATTTTTTTAATTTTTTTTTTTTTTTTTTTTTTTTGTTAAGTCTAAAAAACCAACTTTCTGCTTGCAACAAAACAGTTCTGTTATAATCTTTCATAGTATTTGATTGTTGGGACTCTTATTGTTTTGTAAGGATTATTAATAAATCTGCAATAAAAAAAACAATGAGTCACCTGTCAATGCGGTCACTATTTCACAATGTTTCAAGTTCACGTTTAGTTGACTTGCTTCCTTTTTTGAAAATATTCAGTCTAAAGTTTAATAGAAATGAGGTCCACAATTGTAATACGAGCAGATTTATCCGTTTGCTGTTGTTTTCATTCTTACCTCTGCTTTTCACTTAATACTTTTTTTCAGAGTGGCCAGGTCTAAAAAAATGTACAGCTAAATCTGGCATTATACATGGACAAAAAATGCTAAAATTTATTTTTAAAAATGCCAATAAAAAATGGAAATAAATGGTAATATTTAACAAGAGAATACATTTGGTAAATCATCTAATACCTACATATATGTAAATATGTAGCACATGTTGTTGAGATTACATTTTTAATTTCCCCTCTGATACACAGAACCAAAAGTGGTAGGTAAATAGCGCAAAATGACATGTAGATTTGAAGAAAAGTAGGTCATTATACAACTAACAAATTTTTCCGTCTATTTAACACACATTTTTTAGTCAAATTTTAAATTTTAGTAAAATAGTCAATTTGAATAAAATTTGTCAATATGAATAATATTAATTGTTATTATGCATGGCGTTAAATTGACGATAATTAAGTTGAATAAAATAAAATTTTTTTTCAAAATAACGAATAATAATCGTCATATATAAAAATATTTCTTCATTTCAACTACTTTTTTTTTATTAAATTCAACAAAATATTGTTAATTTTCAAAGCGTTTCAAAACCCCAGTAGAAAATATTTCAAAAGTAACCCTATGTATTATTTAATACAATTTTGTACGTTTGAATATCAAAATAATCAACTGCATATTTCACTAAATACGAGACAAATCTTTCTTTCGCACTACTACATGTAAAACAAATTATCAAAAATTTGTTTATGTTTCAAATGTATTTGTACGAAGGAAAGCGTTCGTTCGACACTGTGAAATTGGCAGTGAATGTATAAAATTGAACTATAAATTATAAAAATTGTATTAAACAATAGACCTGTTTGTGTAAGGCGTTTTTAGTAGTAGACTAAATAACTCGGTGTTACTTTAACCTATTATTAAAAATAAACACAGGCATTTATGCCAAAGCCTTACACAATCAGGCCCAATATATATGTACATATATTATGCAATATCTTTATAAAAACGTTATTCTCTACTTCTGGAAAATTACTATGAAATAAAACTAACAACGTTAAATAGGAAAATCTTAACGTTATTTATTATATAATTAATTTATGCAAACTAACAACTGTACATTTATTCGTTCTTATAATTAAATTAAATTAAATAATAAAATATACCTGTATGCCCTTGTCCTGTAAATCGGTTCGATTGGAAATGGTGCGCTTTTAGAATATTAATGTGATTAATAGCAAAATTTTTTCAGTCTTTTTTAATTTAATTTATTATTTAAAGAGTACAATATCTTACACCATTATTTCAAATCGGCTTGATTTTAGAACAGGAATAAAATAAGCTTTTGAAAAATATAAATACATACATTGTAATAAAATGTTTAGAAATTAAATAAAATTCATTTCTTAATGCAATCATTACGAATTTTAGCTAACAATTACTTGAAACAATTCATAAATTTAATAAATGGATTTCGCTCATTTCGTGCAAGACCGTCACAACTCAAAATTTGGCATTTTCGAGTTAGTAATGCAGAAATGTTCTTCTCTTAAATCTCTACAAATTGATCTAAGAACGGAGAGAATTATCGAAAAAATAACGGTAATACAGATGCTTGTGACGCTATGACCTCTCGTAACAAACTTGAGCAATTAACATCAACAAGGTCACATTTCAGTTTGTGTTTGGCATTCCTCTTGTACATGTGGTTTTCTTTGTAGCAAAAAAGAAACATTTGATTTTATAACTGTATTTTAGTGAAAGAGAAGGTAAAAAAATAATAGGTTGGAATCTTAAAAAGGCTCTCCTGTAAAGTTTCAAATTTTGAGTTGTGACGGTCTTGCACGAAATGAGCGAAATCCATTTATTAAATTTATGAATTGTTTCAAGTAATTGTTAGCTAAAATTCGTAATGATTGCATTAAGAAATGAATTTTATTTAATTTCTAAACATTTTATTACAATGTATGTATTTATATTTTTCAAAAGCTTATTTTATTCCTGTTATGCTATTGTGTTAATGACCAATAAAGGATAAAAGTCAAATTTTTCAATAACTCTTCCTCGCAGGCTGTAACTGTACTTCCATCAATAATGAAACTCTTTTGTGAGTATCGTATAGAGTATCTAGTGCATAACTTTTTTTCCATTTACTACATGGACAATTTTTGACGAAGGCACTAAAATGCTATGTAACAGGTAAAAGATTCCAATGCATCGACCATCTGAAAAGACAAATATTATTGCATTATTTAATGGTAAAAAAAAATTAGAAAAAGTTTAACAAATCTTACTTTCTGTTATATTATTCATTTTTCCCATGCTTTGAAATAAGAGTTTGCTCGCTTGGTCTTTAATGCGATCATGAAACTCAGAAATAATTTTGTAGCGAACGGTTCAAATCCACACGCAAAGAAAAAACATGGTTGATACAATCACAATCGCAAACTATCATTAATGTTTGTGGCTATGATTGTGTCAAACACGTCTTCAGTAACAATATATGTTCAGACATGTTTATAGCTTATTATTGTCTCAAAAATATTATTATGTTTAGAAGAAAAACACAAATGATCTTCCTAACCATGTATTTATTTTTCCCAATACCATGCAAAATGTCTATTTGAACAATAAAACCAATAAAAAAATTAATTTAAAAAATTTCATGTTTTAATAAAATTACAGCATACATATATATACAGCTAAGCATATAATAATAAATAAAATTCAAAACATACATTTATATATATATGTATATATACCCTGCAGATATCGAGACTAGTCCATACATGCGTGTAAAGAGTAGTCCATAAAGGAGTAGGAGTACTCCAAAACTACTCCAATTATATGGTAAAAAGGTGGTCTATTTAACATTACGATGTCCTAGGAGTGGACCATATAACCCACCGAAGTAGTCCCTAAACTACTCCATGGAGTACTCAAGTGGGTTAGTTTCAAAAGTACTCCATGTTACTACTTTTTAATCGCCTTTTATGGCGTGCACTGTAATCCATTATTGCTATTATTATATATATTTACTTGGTATTTTTAATTTTTTTTATTTATTTTTCACAAATCTTAAAAAACTTTCCTGTTTCACTTTTAAATAAACAATTAATAATGGACAACATCAGGGCTACCAATGTGTAATATTGCAAACTAAAGCAGTTGTTGGCAGCACTGCATGTTAATTTGTCTAATATGGTCCATGCTACAGTACATTGGACCATGTTGTAAGTAGTCCATTTAAGCCACAATGGACCACGTAGTCCAATATTATCTGCAGGGTACTAATAGCTTTACCTGTTTCAATAAATGTATGATAATTAATTTTGCAAGAATGCAACCCCTTTTTCTCCCGAAAAACTTTTAATTATTTTGAAGTCATTCATGTTTCCCGATTAACTGAATCTCGCAGACTGAAAATGATGTGGAAGAAGATTGTATTTGCTTTTTAAACAGACACGGTTTGTTTTGACAATAAATGTTTGCTCATTTAGAGAATGTGTTTTAAAGCGAACAAAAATGATGGTATCAAACATATCTTTTGTGTACAGCTAATATTATGATTTTAATTGTATAGTTGAAAATATATACATTATAGTAGAAAATATTTCACCTAATTTAATATGTTTAGCTAGATCATGGTAACTTTTTAGGCGTAAATCACCATATAATATTATTATAATGAATTAAAAAATGTTAAGGGGAAAAAATATTTTTTCAAGTTAAATAAGGATTACAATAAGTTTATTACGGTAAACATATTAGGCAAATATGATAAAAAATGGTCGCAGTGACCATTCATTAATAATGTTTTTTCTCTGCGTGCATTATTAAAACTATCGGCATTTGGGTATAAATGCTTAAAGTCCATATTGATCTACAAAATTGTAAATAGATACATTAAAAGATTTATAAAAACAAGCAAACTAATATTATACGCACCAGTTGAAATCCTAACGGCTTTTTGTACTGCACCCATTTGCTAAGTATATCAGATGTACATTTAGTCTTCACCACTTCATTTAACCTATAGTTTTTAGATTCACCCCAATGCTTTTCAACTTCTGCCCAAGAACAGTTGTCATTTAATATTGCTTTGATACTATCATCGATATCTACTTCTGGAAGCCCTAATAAAAATTTTGTATATAAAACTCAACAACTATATCAAATGCATTTGCACAGCACTTACTTAGATTTGAATCTCTTTTTTTACCACTCGAGGAAGATTTATTTGAATATGATCTTTTTTGGAGAGCACCATTGCTTTTTAGTTTTCGTTCCAGGTTAAAGTATTTATCATAAAGTTTTCCTTGTGGCTTCTTGCCAGGTTGCCTTAAGAAGTGATATCCCTATAAATATATTAATTTATTAATTGTTTTACAAAAACACAAATTCATATTTTTACCAAAAATTCGGTGTGGAAAACTTGTACTACATTTTCTGCTTTATTTTCAACCAAGTTCACAGTCATACTAATATCATTTTGTATCATGTAAGTTGTGATAAGCTCTACAATAAGTATCCGCATTCCTTCATTTAATTTTAAATTGTTCTTATAGTAATCCAAAACCAATCGCCCTTGAGATGATGAATTCAATATTTGTTTGACATCAACACCGCCATTTAATTGTTTTATGTGTTGATTTGATATATTTGTCTCTTAATTGGAGCAAGTTGTTGAGGGATATTTACTTTTTTCAGTCTGTTGCCAAGATATTAAACGTTCTTCCAATTTTACTAAAATACATATTTTTATGTTCCATTTTGTGCCAAGATGCTTAAGGTGATGAGGAGTCATTACCTTTAAAGCATTTATATCTATACGTTCACCTGCAAGTTTAGACATATATACATAAAAATTTTAAATTACATTTTAGGAGTAAAAGTATAAAGTAAATTACCAAAAAAGGCAGGAAATAAACTTCCGAATTGCCACTCGTTTAAGATTTCCTTCAGGTCGTCGACTGCATGAGGTATCATCCAGTATGATATATTTTCAAGTGAACAATTAAGGTTTTTATTAAAGGAAACTGCTTTTTGCATAGAAAACACTTCATAATTATATACTTATTTATCTATATTTATTGAAAATAACTGTTTTTGATTAGCATATTTTCATCACAATGAATAAATTTCTTCATATCTACATTATATTAGTACATTTGAATAAATTTATTCAAAACGAAGAATTTTCTTCAATTAGACTAATATAGTTCTGTTTACTTAAATAAATTTTCTTCATTTCTACGTGTTTTTCTTCAACATGAATAAATTTATTCACATTAAAGAATTTTATTCAATTCGACTAAAAAACAATTGTAAATGCTTAAGAATTTTCTTCAATTCAACATGCCATTAATTAGTTTTAAAATATATGTACATATACACATATAAGTATGTATGTACAAATATATTACCAAACAGCAGCTCTTGTTCTTCTTCATCGTAACTTAACAAAATATTGTTAAGTTAACAGACAAATTATTCAATTTAACATCCTTGAAGGTTGTTTATTTGAATAACTGTTTCGTATGTTTCGACTAAAATCGATTACGAAAGCTACCCATTTAACAATTCATATGTAAATATGACGAATTTTTTGGGTATATTTTAAGAAATTTTATTCAAACCAGCATGTAAATCTAAAATTAAATTTATACTAAAAATAATTATTCATACATGCGTTATAAAAATGAAACGGATCTTATATTGAATAAAGAAATACATTTTATTTGTAATACTTTTTTTGTCTATTATTAGGTAAAAAATTAGTATACGCATTGGCCTACTGGGTCTAAAAAAACTCAGTCTGTATATCTTAAACCATAAGAGATAAAAAAAAACTGTTGCACAATTTTCTTAATGGAGTCAAAACTAGTCATTCGTTATTAAAATCGCAAAAATGTTCAAAGTGGATTTATTTAAAAATCTCTCCACAGATTATTTTAGTTTTTTGATTTTTCTCATCTATGAACATTGTAAATCTCTACTAATTTTCTAGGTGTAAGACCTTTTTATTTAATTTTAGTTAAGGCGCACCGTGATAATTGTCTATTTAACTAAAAAATATTCAATTGGAAGAATTTTTATGTAGATTTGAATAAAAACCCTGCTGATTCAACAATTTTTTTCTTTGATAAATTACGAACCATTTTATTCATTATTACCTACGAGATTTTTTTCTGTGTATATGCAAAATTTAAACGATTTATTTTCATGATATACAAAATTATTTAGATCATTTTATTTTTTATAGTTTAAGAAAAGTTGAAGCTTTTAAACAATTATTTTTTTCAGCAGTTTAGAGCAAACAATTGTTTCAAACATTTACACAATTGAATTGTTATCTTATTACAAAGTGAAATTTCCTTATTCTTTTATATCGTAATATCAAAGGGAAAATAATATTTACAATCGACATAATAAGGGCATTTCTAATATTCCCTGAATATTCCATTTATTTATCAAGACAGGTAAGATGTTTTCTAACATAAGAATCTCCCTTTTCATACGAAATTTCATTTTGGGTACAACTATTTTTAGTCAAAATTTATAATAATATATACATAAATTTTTTTACGAATAGAATCTGGGAATGATTTCTTTTTTAAAAGCTGCTTTATTAAATTCAACATTTTTTATTTTTCGAATTCAACAATTTTAAGGAATAGATATATTATAAAAAGCATTATAATAGTTCAATTCCTTAAAATTTTTTAGGAATGACTTTATAAGATAATAGTCTGGTAGTGTGTAAAGTCATTCCTAAAAAATTTTAAGGAATGGAACTATTATAAAAAAGCTTTATAAAATATATAACTGAAATTTAGCTCATAGAATAAATTCGAAAAATAAAAAATTTTGAATAAAATTTTTTTAGTAAAATCAATAAAACTATTCGTCCAAATTTAAAAATAGATAATGCTAAAAAATCTAAAAATTAGATCGTTTAAATACAAAAGTTTAATTTCGGAGTGGCATTTCTACATATTCTCAATTTCTCTCTGGAATTCTATACCCCATAGTTTTCAACTTTTAAGTAACGCACGAAAATTTAAAGAAAATATTTTTAAACTGTTTTCAACATAATTATTTGAGATTTAAGTACATATGATTAAATTATTGAAATATTGTTTGATTTTAATTGCTTTTGCTTTATATATATTTAACTGTAATTATTTATTAAGTTGTTAATTAATTAATGATTTATAATTATACACGTTCTCAGTTCCATACTGCAAAATAAGACTCGTAAGTCTTGTGTATGGAGCAGTTCAATTAAATAAGAAATAAATAAATAAACATTTTCTAAAAATGCTAAATAAAATGCCAACTGCCATATGAAAATTTTGCAGCTCAATAGCTGCAAATATGCCAAAATGGCCACACTGCTTTTTTTAAACAATTTTTGTGTTTATTGCATTTGTTGTTTGTTTTGTTGTTCTTGTTGTAGTTTTATTTGTATTACAATACACTCACTGACTACGTTCCATGGGTCATTTAGCAATTTTTCTCCATTAACTGAGTATTGTTTGTGAAGGGAGAGGGAAAGTTAGAGAACAGAAAAAATTGAAGTACAATATCAGAACAATCCGATTCTTTTATGGTATGACCATACTCAACATATCAAGCTTTTAATCAATGGAAAAAGTAACATCCTCATCAACAAGAATCTCAAAATAAGTACGTGATTGTGAAGCTGGAGGTCCACACCACACGTTACACGCCTTTTCGCAGTCTACGCAGCTGTCAAAAAAGTAGAATCTGTGTAGTTGTATGTAACAAGTTTCATGCACATTAGCCTAGGATGCATTGAGGCGTTGAACGCGAAAAGTAGGGTTACTTTCTACTTTTGCAAGCGTCACAAGCAGCGTTCGAATAAATCAGCTGATTTTGACAAATGAAATTTTATTTTTACTTGTGGTGATGCCGCATCAGAAGCGTTGCATGTAACTTGAAACGTAGAACGCAAGTAAGGTATAAAACGCATGCAATGCGTTGAGGCTAAAACGCGTGGTGTGGACCTCCAGCTTGAGTGTGTTTAAGCTTCAAGTTTTTTTATTTCTTTTTCATTTCGTATAGAGTTGGGGGTTGTACTTGTAGTCTAAATTGTCAACTAAGTTCATTTGATTTTCAATTGATATCTTGTACTTATTATGCTGTGATTGTATTGTCAGTGTGTGATGTTTAGATGACACACGATATACAGAAGGACGAAACGAAAAGAAATCAGTTCGAAATTTATAAAATATGTTTTAAAAAAAAATTACTAATACTTTTGCTTATCAATTGAAAGCTCGAAACAACCATAATATGGTTGTATCTTCTTGATGGAGGACATATACAACAGTTGTCTAAAATCTTATGTGTTACACGATTGTGAATCTTGGAATACAAACCGCTGCGACCTGAATGTAGTACAAGTATTTATCAACCGCTGCCTCCGCCGTATATGACAAATGTTGACGCTAACTACCATCACAAACGAAAGACCGAAAATAAACACAAACCAAAGTAAATGGTATGCCCATGTCTGCATGTGTCATGCGCTGCCGATGCAAAACATGCAAGAAGCATACTGCCTATACTTGCCCTAAATGCAATGCCAATTTCCATGTCGGAAATTGTTTCGAGACTTACCACAAAAATTTAAAATAACTTGTTTATTCAATAAATTAAAATATTTAATAAATTGTTTAATCTTTTCATTTATCTTTAGGCTTACACTCATACAAAAACTGACCCATTCGTACATAAATTTTGAATTTTGGTTTTGACTATCAGTGTAGCTTTTATATTTGCTTATTTTAGGTAATACCCCTTCATTACGACATAATTTCATTTTATTTTGTATCACAATATATGGTATCACACATAAAATTTTTTGCTCTAATTATCCCAGTGGTCGAGATCTCGACCAGCATTTTTCACAGGGAGTCCCCGGCAAAAAAAAAAAAAAAAAGTTACAGAAGTTATTTTTGGCCGATTTCTAACTAGTCATGAAAATTTCATTAGAATTTTCAACCATTTATGTAGCTTGGTACAAAATGGGTTAAGAGAACGATAATTAGTGTCTTGTTGTCGCTCGCTTAAGTTGTCGATCGACATCGGGGGCCTGGCTGTTAACTGCATATTATGTTTTAAAAGTGTCCTTTTTTCGTACTTTTTGCTTTGAAAGACAGTTGTGATTTCAAAAAGACTTTGTGTTTTAATAGTTATTAGTTTTATTTTTTTTTTCTTTAAAATACATATCGAGGGACTATATTCAAAACCCTCTATCTTTGATTTTCACGAAAATTACTTTTAAATGGTAAAATGTTCAGTAAAACAACCCTCATCTATGGTGTGATTTTCATAACAAACATATTTTTTTTGCTGTTTTATTTGCATTTTCTCTATCTTACACAATTAATTTTTCTGAATGCAAAACCCTCGACCTTTTCTAATAATTAATTTCCAAATATTTTTGGAATAACTTGTTATTGCAATACATGTTTTTTCTTACTATTTTTTGCAAGCTGAACATGAATTGTAATGGTTTATCAAAATAGCGAATGCCGATTCTGAACTGAATTACCATGAAAATATTTTACATGCATGTTTTTGGAAAATATAATGTCCATGGCATAAAAATAAATGGTTAAAGTTGGAATTTGCTTAAAAAAGTGTCTTCTTTTAAAGTGTCATCTATGCTATTATTGTCAAAAAAAAATTAGTAATTTATAGGATATTAAAAATCGTATATAATTAAAATATTATAATCGATAAACTTATATAATAGTAAGTTTAAAATTTAGTTTAATAATAAGATTTTATTAATACTTATGTAACAGTTAATTGTTAATTGTTAATTTTTTTTATCTTATGTTGTTTTATTAGCCTTTATCTTAAAAAAACCACGTTAAACACCGACAGATGGCATAAATAAAATCAAAATAATTTAGTTTTAATAAAATGCAAACCCCTCTATATTTTCATTTTCATACATACATATTGAATATTTTTGAGAGGCAAAACCCTCTATCTCGCATAAAGTCCCCAATAATGCAAAATTTTATGAACAAATTATCTGTGGGATTCAGTTGTTGATTTAAAAAATATTGTAGGATACCGAATTTTAATAACTCAAGTGAAAAGTTGTGTTTTTTAAGATAGAGGATTTTGAATATAGGCCCTCGATATACACTTTATTTAAAAATGTATTTTTTAAATGGTACTTTTTGTTTTAAATAATATGTTTGTTTAAAGGTCATTTTTGTTTCAAAAAGGTGTTTAATGCCAAAAATTCTTTTTGTTGAAAAAATTTACATCTGTTGAAATGGTAGTTTTTGTGCTTAAAGATATTTGATGTTTTAAAAGTTACTAAAACGTACAGCTCCTTAATTTAAAACGTATTATTTATTTTAAACAGTTTCTTTGCTTTTAAAACATGCCTCTTGTAATAAAACTCAATTGTTGTTAGAAAAGGTACTTTTTATTTCAAAAGTTAATATTAATTATAAATATAGTTCTCTTCTGTTTTAAAGGATATTATTATAAAAACATATGTTAGATTAAAACATGTACCATTTGATCAAATTCGTTGAAACTCTTCGTTCCCAAACTGTATTTTTCAAGACAAACTCTCTGTTGAAATGCCTTCTTTACTTTAAAATTAAGAATATTTTACCTGTTTCAGACTATGCGACATGCCGCACAGAAATATTTCATGAAACAGAAGATTGGTGACGAAGGGTATAGATTCCCTTACGGGGTTAACAATCATTCGTAAACAATTTTTTAATTAAATAGTTTTATTTGAATTTAAGACTTAAAAGACAAATTGTAGCTTATTTCGTGCAACAGAAAACGAAACGTCTGAACACAAAAGAGTTTTCGAAAGGACGCCTACACAAAAAAGTAATATTGTTGCACGGACATGTCGCATAGTCTGCAGATATAGTATACAGATATTTGCTTTAACACATAAATAAGACAACATTTATGAAAATGATTTCTGTTGAATAGTTACAGTTTTAATAAATTACATCATTTTAATTCCATTGACCGACCCACTGTGCGCTTTGGTTCCCATTCTAGTTGCCGCTATTAGCAAAGTCTTAATATATTTAGAATATTACGTCAAATATTCAATGGTTTTTTTCTATTTTCTCTCTTTTGTCCAATTTGATGTTTGGTATTGTGACATTTTTTTTTTTTTATTGGACTTGTTTCTTCTTTTTAGTGGCCATAAACACAGATTCAATATAAAAAATAATCTGTATAGTTCTTATAGTTCCATGTCGATATTATCCCATACAAATAAATTTGTAAAATTGTCTATATGTGTTTATGGATTTTATTGCTGTAACCGCATCTATTGCAACGCTACTTGGCTTTGACGGCACAAAATAACTTTGTCCATTATATTGATATTTATGACTATAGTTATTTGTTAAGGAAACTGAATGATCTTTCCATTTGAGGGTCGGTGGGTTGGATGTTAGATTAGACTGTAGTTTAATTTTGATAAAAATAAAAAACTTGTACTTATTCAATTTGCCGTTGAAGTATAAATATTGAAAATTTCAGCCTTTTTTTCTTTTTTATTTGCCTTACTAGACTTAATTTATTAAGATTTATTTTCGTTTGTAGCTGCAGCACTGATATGAGTCATAATTTAAAAAATAAATTCTGTCAAAAAATATAATAAAAAAATCTAAAAATATGTGTTTGTGTATTTGAGAAATTTTTTTTTTTCATTTGTTTATAACAGACATATTTATTTCCTTGCATCATAATATTGCAACATGAATGTCAAAAAAAACTCCGACAGTAAAACACACTGAAACGATATATGAGTCTGAAATATATTTTTTTTTTTTATTTGTGTTTTTTTTTTTTTTTTTGTAACAGACTACGAAGGACATAATCATATATTTTTGTATGTATGACATATGAATGATGTATAAACATCATATGTAGGTACATATAATATACTCTCATGTTATATGAAATTTGGCTTATTGTTGTTGTATTTAAAATAACAACATAAATTTGTCAAAATGAACTTCCTATTTCTTTTTTGTGAGAGTGAGATGAATAAAATATAATTTTAGTTTGAATAATGAAATTCAAGTTTAACAGGATCCTGTTGAATGTTTTTTTTTCAAGAAATGCTGTTTATGACAGCTTTTGATAATATATAATAATCAAAGAAATAATAGGAGAGTTAAAGGCATAGTATACAACTAGTATGCCGCCTCTTTGACAGGTACCTAGCTCAAATGTCAGTGGTACCTAACTCATGTTTGAATTAGTAAGATTTTTTTCAAATTTATTGGTGTATAAAACTATTTTCACCACTAAACACAGTTGCAAAAAAACGTATAGAATGTGGCAACAATTTTTTTTTCTAAAATGAAATTTTCTTAGTTCAATAAATTTTCAATTTATTTAATGCAGGCTGCATATATAAACTTTTAAAAACAATGTTTGTAAAATTTTGAGTCTGCAATATTGGAAAATATTTAAATAATTTCTGATTTCAAATATTATTTTCATACCACAAATCAATTTATTTAAAAATTTTTCGTTTTTGAAAAATTTAAACATTTTACAAAAGCAAATGAGCAAAATGTTTTCGAAAAATTATTAATTATGTGTTTTTGTCATAAAATTAAACAAAAAGTGTTATATTGTGAAAATAATTAAATTAAAAAATTTCAAATTTTGTTTTGTTTTTGTTGTTTTTATTTACACAGAACCTATAAGTGTGAGGGATGAACTAAAAAATTGAGAACGCTCTCTCGAGTTAGCACACTAGTTCTATACTATGGTTTAAGGTTCCCAACTAAGCTTAACGCGCTCAACTCCTGTATCAAATGCTTTCTCTTATACGGCTGCGAATACTGGAACTCAACTTCCCATGATATTAAGCTCTCCAGGAAGTCTTCAACCGTTATATATGCAGAATTATGCGAATCTGTTGGCCCTGTCATAATCAGCAATGCACGCCTTTGGGAGAAATAACAACCAATCGCACTGGAAATCAGAAGGCGCAAATGGCAATGGGGTGGTCACGCCTTACGTAGTTCACGCGAGTATACATTCATGTAACGTATGTTCTCATTATCTTTACAACTTGTTTTATACAGTATGCAACACTTTATCAAACAAACAAGAGAGAAAAGAGCGTAAGAAACAAAGAGAATTAAACAATAGTAACTATAATGATTTTGTAATTAATGTTACGAAACGTTACATTAACTAAATTTTCATAAACATAATCTAACGGGACTAAGATTAATAATGCATTATTCGTTACGGTTTTAGGCATACTAAACCGTTTTCCGAAAGTATACTTTATATGGACCCTGTGGTAAATTGAAGACCGATGCTCACAATGATTTCTAGGCATAAATATTCAACGAATATAAAATATTTGACAAAAAGTATGAAAAACTGAAGTAAGAAGGAACAGCTAAATCAATTAAAATAGATAATCATTCAAAAAACAAATTTCGATCTACCAATTTGGTTTAAACTTTAAAGATTGATGTTTGACTATTGACTGCCAGCCGACTTCAATGGCGGTGAGGGTAAAACGGCAAAGCCCTCTGAAGAGATAGTGTGGTAACTATAGAAACGCGTCAAGGCAGAGCTGTTCGTGAACGTGGGTTCGCGACCACGGCACTCAAGAATGAAAGATTATCGATTAATTTTAATTAATTTCATGTTGTAAAATTAATTCCTTGTAAAATTAATTTAATGAAAATTAAATTTAATGAATTGTAGCCTAGTTAAGAATATGAAAATTTGGATTAAAACCCATAAAATATAACCACAATACTAATTATAGAAAATGCGCAGCATTTTATTGTATTCCGTGCATTATGCCACCATTGATATTAGTTTTTGCAACAAAATTATCAATTTTTTATGGTGGTGGTTCCACATTTGGACTTATAACTCTTATCATACTGATTCGGTTTTAATGGACTTCAATTCAAAACTGCTCAGGATAAAACTAGAAGCGATTTGTCACCAATATTGTTATTTTCTTTGGGTTAATCGAAAGTGAACGTGTTTTTAACAGACGGACATACAGTAGAACCTGGCTAAATCAACTTAGAATAACTCAAGCACCGATAATATACATATTTACCTTATGGGGTCTTAGATGAATAATAAAAGAGAATCATACGGCATAGTATACCTTCATTCACCACTAGGGTATAAAAGTTGTGGCATCGAATTATAAGTGGCAAGCTGTTGGAGTTAAGTGAAGTAATGTGAAGTGAGTGGGAGTTTGTTTGTCGTTTAGGCGGTATTTAACATCAGTTTTTTAATACCATTAAATTTGTAATTGTGCCCTCGAGCTTTTAACATGTTGTTTGAGTTTTGTTGTTGCCTCTTATTTTTTTTCTCAAGATGCGTTGCCACCTGTTTTCTTATTAAATAAACAATTAGACACGTACCAAAAAACATTTTTTGCCATCTTGAATATTTTTCAAAAGGAATATCTGTGTTGTTAAAAATTTGCAAAAAAAGCTTTAAGTTAAATAATATTTAAGCAGTAATTTAGTTTAACAGAGTTTAAAAGACGTCTCTAAATTGGTGAGTGTGGAATTGTGTCGGAAAAAAATAACCATAACATTGCATGTATGTAAAATTTATGGAATTTTTTCATTGTATTAAAGTAAAACAATGAATAATATCATTGTTTTAATGAAACAATGATTTAAGTAATTGATAAAATTTCATTTCATTAATGACAAGTTACATCATATGAACGAAATGAATTAATTGCGTTAATGATACATTACATTGCAATAATGAAAATGTACGTTGATTTGTAAAATTTATGGCATAGAATTAATGACAGAATTTCATTGCATTAATGAAAAATTTGAACTTAATGAAACGTTGTTCATAGCGGGAATGACGCGCTTCGTTGGCTCAAAAATAGTGAACAAATTTATTGCATGAATATAAAAAATTGTTACATTTTCGAAGGTTTAACTCTGAGTGTAGCAAATCACCATTAAGTAAATTCTAAAGTTACTGAAGATTTCATGTTTAAAGAATTCATAACTCAAAACTACTGGATTAAATTTTGCTTTCACTAAATCAGAAAAAATATCTCTAAGATCCAAGTCCTTCAATACTTTGAGTAAATGTTTGGTAAGCCCTTGAATGCGTCGATTCACATGAAAAATGTTGCTTCTGTAATGTTGGCGTTCTTATCTTCATAATGAATATAAAATATGACTAAATGGGAAATCAACTCCTTTTCCTATTTGGTTTCTAATACTTCTTCTTCTTATTTTCTTTTATAGTTTCAAACAAATTATGTTCTTAAACTTTCACATGTGTATGGCCAAATCCTTGTACAAATATTTTGTGCTTGCTTGAGTATGAAAATATTTACAAAGCAGCTTAATACTGGCATGTAGGGTCTCATAAAATACACAGAACACAAATACTCATACATATTGTGATTATTTACTATTATGTAAAGTTTTATTTTATTCATTATAATTTTTGCGTTTTACAGTTTTGTTTAATGTTATTTTTTTATTTTACGACTGGCAAAAAAAACTGCAGCATCACAAATATAAAGGAACTATGATTTGGAAAATAAAGTCTAGCAAAAATAAATATTGGCCTAAAAATGAAAAAGAGTTTAACACTAATATAAAAGCAAATACTTTGAAAACTCTTGTTTTTATATGTATTTTATAGATGTGTATGTGTTTATGCAACAAACAATAGAGACTTTATATAAAAGAAGAATTTCTAAATACACATTCACCATACTTGTTTCTCACTACTCTTTTATATGGTTCCTTTTTGCAATTGCCATTAAATTATACAGCATTAGCAAAGATGGGAGTTTTAGAATATAGAAACTTTTGTTTATACCTACTCATCACATTGGGAAATTGAATCACGAAAAATAGGTTTTTATATAATCCACCCAACAAGTGATGAAATTAGGTTTCCATTTCGTTCTGAGTAATTTCAAATACATTTAGCCATATATGTTCGTCCGACCGGATGTACTAGCAAATAGGTCGCTCCAATCCAAGAGAACCTGATAAGCAATTTTTTAATTCTAACTGTGAGACGAAATCGCAGTAATTTCATGCTCTTTACTCTTTACTCTCAACAAGAGTTTTCATCGACAACCCCATTAGATTGATTATTGAATTAGAATTTTCCCTTGAATAGGAGTAAATCTCTGTAATTAGATAAAAAGCTCAAATCACGGTTCATTCCGTTCCCCTAAAAATTGTACGCTTCGAATTCCTACCCTTGTGCATTGCGCTTAATGATTTTTCAACATCGTCCTGGTTCATACTGCAACGCTCATTATTTTTATCCAGTCAACTACAACTAGTTGTGAAGAGGGTATACTAGTTTGTCTTTCCGTGTTAAAAGTTTTTTAATATTCATCTTTCAATATAATCTATATATATTCTGGGTCCTTGAGTAATTCCAATTCGATTTAGCCATGTCCGTATATCCGTCTGTTGAAATCACGCTCACTTTCGAACGACTCAAAAGACAAGAACAATATTGGTGTCTCTAGTTCTCCTCAGCAGCAGGCCCCTTTTTGTAACCCAGAAGTACCGCCCGCCCTAAATTTAACTATTTTCATTCTCCTTGCACTTTTACCTTTAATTTAAGTACCCACACATGCCACTTAGTAGGCGGTCAGTATTTTGGATACAGGGCGGCCCACAGCCCTTAGCCCCCTTAAATTTTGGTTTTTTTTTTTAATTCTGAATGGGGTGCCATTTTGTAATTTTCGGTGCCCGGTACCCGGTAATCTGCAGCTTAGCCGATGCATTTTCCCTTAAACACGACAAATCGCTTAAGAGACAAAACAAAATTAAAAATGCTATATCTCTTGAGTTTTTAACTAACCTTTTAAAACGGAATATAAAACTGTGTTCTACGCACGAAAATTAAAATTTTGCGAAAGTAAAAATTTTGCTTACAGGCAACCTAACAATTTGTGTTTTGTATAAAAAATAGAAAACCAACCCTTCTACAACAAAAATTTTTAAAACTGAAAAATGTGCCTTAACCAATTTTTTCTTCCATACAATCTTGGAGCACCTCTTTGAGACATAAAAAAATCTTCTTTTACATACTTTTTAACATCATGTCAGCCAACAGATTTTTCTATTATAGAAGAATATATATAAAAACTTCCTTGATCTCTGCTACCCCAAATTCCCATCCCTGTTTTTGCTTTTAAAATTTATGTTAATATTCGGAGTTTATTGTAGTTCTCAAAAGAGTATTTAATAATGTTTGCTTGTTTCTATTCAAAATTTACCCATCAGAAAAATGTTAACAAAAGTAAATGACTGATTCACCCCCACAACAAAAGTGACTTAGCGATTACTGCATTAACATTTTAATAAACAATTTAAAACATAAAAATAATGAAAAGGGGTTTCCGTTTGTTTGTCTAATATTGTTGTTTTTTTGTTGGCACTGGAAACAGACCCAGCGGGAAAACTTAGAAGACCTTCTGACTTCAAGCCTTATTGAAGGCCTGCTTAGAAATATATATTGATTCAATTACCATTCTGATCTCACTGATAAAGAAGGCCTCGGCTTTTTTGTATAAAAGATAAGATACATATTCCACACTCGCTTCTATGAGAAGGGAGAAGAGAAAAGGCCTTCTAGAAGGCATCCGTACTCCTTCTTTTTCCTCCTGGGGAACTTCCTATAAGAAGGCTTTCTTACTTCAGGCCTGCTTAAACATTTTTTTGTTTCAATTACCATTCTTTTCTAACTGCTAAAGAATGGCTCATATAAGGTCTCGGCTCTTTCGTATAAAAGATAAGATACACCTTCCATACTCGCTTCTATGAGAAGGAAGAAGAGAAGGAGTAGCATTTTTTATTTTGGTTTTTGCCAAAACAAAAGTAAAAGTATAAATTTTTTTTATTCAGTTGACATTCTTATGTACCTGCCAAAGTAACGAGAGCGAAAGGCCTGCTCCGCAATGACAACGTGCGCAAAAAAGATATGAGTATGGAATGGAGCGAGAAGGCCTTGTACAGAGGCCTTCTAGAAGGCATTCGTACTCCTTCTTTTTCCCACTGGGCTGTTTTTATATCTCCAGTAAATTGTTGAATGTTTTGGGTGGCTGGTTGGGTGGGTGTTTGTTTAAGAAACATGGGATAAAAGTTTAACTTATGTTAAATATTTTACGATTTTTAAATGACGGTTAGTAATTTGATGAAAAAGTAGGCTATATAAATGTTATACTAATTAAATTCTTATTGTTACTAATATGTTGTTTTCTTCATCGCCTTCTCCTTTTCACCCTTCCCATCCTCTTCGTTCTTACGTTACTGTATTTTAAGATTAAACACCGCCCCATAACTGTCTAATTGAAACTTCTTACAAAAATAGATGATTGCATTAAAAAAAAAAAAAACTTCTGTTCTGCTGTATTCATTCCTGTTCCTTTTTTACAGAGTTTTAATTTTGTCCATAAATTCTGCTATAAAAACAATATTTTGTTAAGTTAAAATTTTTTTAAGTCTTATCGCTTTGCATTTAACCATAAATTGAAATTTAAAATTTTTTTATGAGTCTTACGTGTAGAAAATAATAGTTTTTAATTAAAATTAATTTTATTAGTTGGAATGAAATGGAAAATGTTGCTGATAGCAGACGCAGACTATAGAAGAAAAATAAATGCGTGCTCTGCATAAAGTTAATTAAAGTGTTCAGGAAAACATTCAACAAAAAAAAAAATAATGCAAACTCTCTAATGCGCTTTTTTCTATTCAATTGTAAATACATTTATTTTTAATAATCTGCATTGAGATGGTAATAACCTGCACAAAAAACAGTACGAGGGTGGGTCATTAAGCTCGTGAATGGCCATCACTGCTCCTGTCAACAGACAGTTGACTTCTACCAAAATTTTAATGAGCTACGTCATTTAGTTTTTATTTGACAGACATTGATAGCTGGTAGTATAACCCTACGTTGTCACAAGCAAGTAATTACTTGCAAGTAGTGTATACATATTACTAACGAAAATCAGGAGAAATGCCAAAAAAAAAACACTAACATTTTTTGAGTGGCTACACATCACAGTAGAAGCTATTTTTTCAAATGTCATCAACAACTAAACTTCTAGCAAAACTTCAATTTCTCAATTGTTAACGAAGTGTTGCCAAGTAGTCAATATTTCACGTTACCAGTAGACGCATTAATGATGAAACAGAACTGGGGCTGAACGTTTTTTTCCATACAGTTTGACATAAAATTATGTCAGAGAATGCGGTCGAGAAATAAAATCAATTTTATTTTGAAAACGTTTTTTCTCATGCTCTCACATAGAGAAAATTATTATCCCAACAATGCTACCATACTTTCGTTCAATTTCATACATTTTGTAAACAAAGAAAAAAAAGAACAAAAAAAAAACGAAAGAAATGAGAAAAAATTGCAGTTACTGTCGACGTTTTAATTATGGCCTCAAGAATTTTTGCCTGAAGTTGAAGACTCAATTCTGTTTCATCATTTATTTGTTAAGACTTCCGTTCAAAATTATCCTCTTTGTTATTTCTAAATATTCTTCATATACATGTTTTTCATATTTAATAAATAATAGGGTATTCATTTAATATTTAACATTAATTACTACCCGATTAACTGATCGGTTAATTTGAAATTGGCTATTTTCGATTAACGATTAAACCGGTTAATTTCAGTCGATTAACCGATTAATCGACGTAACAACATTTTTAATTTTTTGTGTTTTTAATTATTTGTTTCGTCTCATATGCAAAAGGTATGCGTTTAGAAAATATTTTTTCATACAAATAAAGAAGGTGTTCAGTGATCTTAATTTAAAATAGGTCTCTGCTGCCAACAGCTTTTTGTTTTACGTACTTTTTTATATGGGCACTTCCATTGTGGCGTGACGTGATATTTGTACGACAAAATGAATTAAATGAAGAAGTCAAATTTGTAAAAAGTATTTTCTATATTTACAAAGCAATGAAGCAGCACTATATTCAGAAACAAATTTACAACAATCAACCATAAGGATTTGAAGATATATGCAAAAATATGCGCGGGCGTGACGTTACAAAAACCTTTACGTATAAAACCTTTTTTAATAAGCTTTGGACTTATAAAGATTTATTTCCCAAGCTATTAAATTTAAAAATCTTTGCTCGTTTAAGCTACATATGAGAATTTCCAGCGAAAAGTCTACTTTTTGTAATGTATCGCCAGAAAGCAAATAAGCTGGTATTAGTGCCATATTTTTCAAAAGTTATCCCTTTTGTAACTTAATGAAGAGCTAGTTGCGCTTTACACAACATATAAAAAAGTAAATTATACACATAAAATTTTTGAGAAACGATTTAAATTACTTCTGGCGTTACATTACAAAAAGAAGCCTTTTCGCTGGAACTTCCCATATGTATGTATGGGTTTAGATATTTGTTTCTTCTCATATTTTCTCATATCAGTCTTTTAACAAAATTTACCGAAACAATTAGAAGAGTTAAAAATCACAAACAGGACTCTAATGACATAATGGAAGATTTTATACGTTTAGAGAAATCAAGGAAAAGGACTAAGAAATGATATATTCTGTATTATGGATTGCGTTCGATTTCTCCAACATCAACGATAAGTGAAAGAATTTTTTCCAAGTCAAGATTTATCAAAACTAAATAAAAGAATCGCTCAATTCTAAACCTTTTTCTAAAAGATTTTTTTTTAAGGTCTCTTTAAACTATTGAAATAACTAATAAAATTATCTAACAGTTTATTTTTTAATCACTACATAATATTTATGTATTTATTAAAAAATTGTATTACATATTTATGAATTATTTTTTTGTTGGCTTGTGTTAGTTCAAGAATTGTTATGTTTGTTTTGTTATTGCTTTTTTTATAATAAACTCCAAATAATAAATAATTTATGCATTTTTATATATTGAAATTACTTAATTTATACAATGAACTTTATTAATCGGTTAACCGATCAAATACAAAATTAACCGATTAAGCCAAATATCAGTTAATTAATCGAGCAATTAACCGATTAAAGTAAAAGCTCGATTAAATGAATACCCTAATAAATACACAGATAATCAGCTATAAACAATATTTTTATTTTACTAAGTACAAGTAAATGAATACAAAAGGCATCCACGGTAATACTGTTTCTTTATTTGTCATTTATCATAATAATAATATATTATTTATTATTATTATTATTAAACGGTTTTTTTTTATCTCCGAAAATCGCTTTATTAAAAAAACATTTTTTATTAAAACATTGAATTATTTTCCATGCCGTGCTATAATTCCTTCTGGAAACAAACGGATTCCACTCTTAAAGAACTGTTCACCTTTTACGATCAGAAAGAACTAAATCCATTTTAGATTATTCTACTGAAGTAAATCATATTTTAGTTGAGTTGCTTCAAACCGATAGGAATATGTAGAAGTAGTTAAAGTTAAAGATATGCACTATAAATGGGTGAGCGGTCAGATCATGTCATAAAACTACTTAAGTTTTCTAAAAAAAAAATTTTGCTATTCCATTCGCATAATGGAATAAAAAAAAATTTCGCATTGGCTTGCTGGAAAACTATAGCTTCGTTTTGTATGCCATAATCTGGAAAATTTACGTTAATTGATCACTAAAAATACTTTTATTATTGTGGGCAAAGCTTTCGTATGGTAGTCTAAACCAGTTTCTTACAAATCTCTGCACAAAGCACTCCTTGAATCTACCAAAATTAACCTTCCAATTTCCCCGGCATCTAAGAGGTGTGATTGACTGCAGTTTGTTCTGTAGCAGTTGATTTGACAGTTTTCGGTTATTTTTTATTAAAGTAACATTTTGTTTAGCAATTCTTCATAAAAAGACTGCGTAGACTAGAAGGCATAAGTATTGCACACAAGTGGGTCAAGCAGGATGCGTGTTAAGCAACAAATTACTGAGACAAAAAATTCACGATGAATTTATTTTGCGACTACAACACATTTCCATTATTAAATTTTAAATTATTTTTTTTTTCGATATTTTTTTAAAGTAAATTTATAAAATTAATAAGTTAAAATTGTATGAGGGTATACTTAGCTTGTAATTCCGTGTGAAACTTTTTTAATGTTCATCTCAGACCCCATAAAGTATATATTTTCTCGATCCTTGAGTTCTATCCATGTTTCGTAAATTTCGGTACGTAATTTACCACAGGCCCCATATAAAGCCTACTCTCGGAAAACAGTTTAATACGCCCTTAACTGTAACAATTAAGGCCGTTGTAGTAGAAATTGGAATATCACAGTTTCATAAGAATATAAAACACAGTAATTAGTAGTTCGTAAAAATCGGTCCATAACTCACCATAGGGCCCCCACTCTTAGGCTTATTAATTTATATATTCCATGTAGAACCCACACCAGAAATATTTTAACTCTTGGTGGAGGATATCAAAGATTCGCCACAACCAAATATTGCAATCTAACTTGTTAAAAACTCCAATTTAAAACTACTTTGGCAGTATATAAATAAACCAATTAATATATTTTTGAGAATGAGGACATATTTGTAATGCATTAATATATTATGTGTAAACTTTTTCCTTTCCAAGTGCAAAATAAATGGCTGGGAAAAAGTTAAAGTAAAAACAAATAAAAAAGTTTAATCGGTCAAGCCCGACCATATGGTACCCTACACCACAGTAAAAAAATTCATGTAAAAATTCGTTGTGCCGAATATTGTTTAGATATCTTCATTTGCATTAGATCTTAGGATGGGCGTGTATATAGGACCTATGGTAAATTTTGGACCTACCAGGACAAAATGGTGTTATGACATAGTAGCTTTCGTAAAAGTCATTGTCGCTAATTTTTATATTAATACCAACATTTATAAGGAAGGTGTGGCATTAAAAGATATTTTCTGATTCGAATAAGGACTTCTGTACCAACTCTCAATTATCCCCAAAATTACGACCTCTATTTTGCGCACAAGGTTTGCATGGCCAACCAGCCAGCCGGACGGACATCGTTAATTCATAATATCCTCTTCACTATTGTGGTAAGGGTATAAATACATATAATAGACAGTTATGGCCCGAAATGATGAATTTTGTTGAAAAAATTATGCAGAATATTTCCCTTAAATTTTATATAATAAAAAAATTTTTTCGCTATTTTTTTTAAATCTCTGCATAGATAATCTCCAAAAACAATAAAGTTATTCCATCTAAAGGGTTACTACTAGGGAGATCGATTATTCAACTTTTTTCAATAACCGGTTTTCGAATATTACGAATAGTTGCTATTTTAAAAACCCCGGTTTTCGGTTAAGCAATTTTTAAATAACCGGTTAACCGGTTTTAATTCGAATACGTAAAAACACAAAAATCAAATAAGTTTTTAAAATAAAACGTTAATTTGAATAAAAACAAAACAATTTGCAAAGGCAAGGAACCAACAAAATACATAGATATGACTTAGATCAGACCTAACAAATATTTGACGATAAAATCGAAGAAAAGTGGATCAAACTTTAGCTAAATTTTCAAAAAATTTTTTATGATTTACTAAACTTTATTTGTAAGAAGATATTTGTATAATGTAATTTAGAAACTGTTGAATGAAATTTGATCTAGAGAAACGTTTTGCAAAAGCAAATACATTATAGGAATTTTATAAAGTTATTATTTGAAATATTCTCTCAAATTACTATTGAATCAGTTTAATTTGTTGGTGGTTAAGCTATCTATATAAATCAACCACATTTTTTAAAAGTTGCAAACAAAACCTCTTAGCCAGGATTATCTATTTCAAACTATTTTGTTTCAGCATTATAGAAACGAACATTCGAACGAACTGAACATTATTTTTGTGTAAAATATTTGTCAATTCGTCGATTATAATTTAAACATGATTAAGTTTTTGCAGCATATTTTAGTAAAGTATTATTTGTCGTCTCCTTAGAACTACTTCGAACGGATTTAAGTTTCATTTGGATCACATTAATGGCAAGCATGTATACTAATTAAAGGTGATTAATAAGTGACATGGAAGAACTTTTGTAACTTATCATTTTAGGGCACTTCAGGCAACTATCTTTGTCTTTTAAATCGCGTTCGAAAAATATCTAGAGATAACCTTTATATAAAAATATATTTAATATTTAGAATACTCTTGCACAAATTACTATTTACTTTTTAAATGCACACGTTTTTGTAGTATTTTGAATAGTTTTTGGTTTTTTTTTCTACAAGAACACACGCTTTTATAAGCGATTTGTATTTACAGTGTTCATAATGTTTTTTGACATTTACGTTACATTTTGTTTTAAGTTTAAGTTTAAGTTTGGCCAATATTCAATTAGAAAATACTTAAATTACGGGTACATCTACAACAAGAGTAAGGAAAATGTATATAAATTACACATTACTAAAATAACCGGCTTATTATACCAAAATAACCGGTTTATTCGATATTCGAAAAATGGCCATTTTAAAATAACCGACTTGGGCAAAGCTAAAATAACCGGTTAAAACCGGTCGAATAATAACCGTTCGATCTCCCTAGTTACTACCTTAGTCATGGTCAATTTGTTTAATGAAAAACTTCACAAGTGCCTTTCATTATATCAAAGGTGGGTGATTATATAAAATATACACTCGAGGGCTTAAAAACGAACTCACAGACAAAGACACACCCACACACTTTAGCCATTACACACACACACTCCTACATACACTATCTTTTAACATCTCAGCATTAATAGAGAGAATTATATGAAACAAGGAATATGTAAAAAAATCCACATCTTTATTATTCTAGTTTGTACTACCGTTTATGTTTCACTTTTTTCTCCTTTTCTAAAACAAACGAGCGGAATAAAATCAAAATTATGAAAAAAAAATAAATTAGTTAAATTATGCAAAAGAATAAGGTTTTTTGCAGCAATTAAATATATTTTATTAAGAATAATAAAATACGAACCAAACAAAAAAATAAACAGAGAGAAAAAATAAAAACAAAATAAACAAGAAAAAAAATTATGTTAAAGACCTACAAAGCTTATGAATAAATTAAAACAACTTAACATTGATGGAAGAAAAAAATGTACAAGAACAACAACATAAAGGCGGTATAATAAAGGAAGCACTTTTATTTTTCTCTTCTTATACAAACACTAACACAGACGCTTTTATGAAGAACTACCACACCAACTGAATGGTCCTTCATATTAAATGAACGGAAAAACATCTGAAGATGAAACAATTTAGTTTCTAAATATTCAAGGAAAACATTTTGGAAAATAAGAACTACAAAATTATATATGGTCAATAGCGAATTTGTTGTTCTTTATGGCACTTTTCCGATAAATAGGAACAATTTAAAGCGTCTTATCTCAAAAGAGTTTTAAATTCAAAATGTTGTTCAATACTTTATAAGATGCATTACTTTAAACAACTGGATTTACAACAGGTGACGTATACAGTGTCTGAAAAAATAATAGGGACGATCACTTCCTTCCAAATAACAAGTTGTAGAAATTTTTGCATTAAATGTTTACTAATTCAACTAACAGTAAAATTCTGCAAATATAACCCATTGGAAATTCTAAAAAATAAAATTGAGGCGTATTAATTGACAAATAAGCAGGTAATGTGGAAAAAGGTTCAAGAAGCCCCCCAATAAAATGTGTGCTTACTTTAGACATACAGCGATGCAGTGAGGTACGTGAACGAATTATAAATCACTTTGAAAAAATAAACTATAAAAATTTGAAGAGTTACGAGATTCCCTTACTACGAAGCAGGTTTTTAAGAGAGCATATAAAAGAATAAAGGTAACACAAAATTTAGTGTGCAAAGCTGATCGTTACATTCACCAACATTTATATGGACTGGATAAAGTGCTTTCTGTGGCAAAAATGTATTGCCTCTAAGTGGGAACTCGACGTATAAAATTCAACTCTTCTGTAAGCGATATGATAAGCGAAAGTTTTACGTTTCTTCCTTCGTTGAAAGCTCCATTTTTGATTGGATTGGTACTCCATTTCCTCGAATGCCTACGATAATGCCGTGAATTCAATGAAGCGGAGATGAGAAGAAGTCATTAAAATGAAAGCAGCCTCTACTAAATATTAAGATAATATTTGGGCTTTGTCCCATTTAATGAAAGCTTCTATTTACCATTTTAATTTAAAGAAAGAGTGCAGAAAGCAGCACATCAATTATTTCCCAAGGTTTATGTTCAATATTTTCCATAGTTTTCAAAGAGTGAGAGATGATTTATGCGCCTCAGAACTGGTGAGTTTAACACTGAAGAAAAAGAACGCGCAAGTCGGCAAAAAAAAGAATTAAAGGTGTTACTCCAGGAAGACTATTGGCAAACTCAAATAGTACCCGCAAAATTATTGAGAACCACTTAAATAAATAAAAAATAAATTGGTGCTAAAAACGAGCTTAAACCTAGAGACTTTAAAAGACGATTTTGCGTGTTAAACGCCATTAACAAGTGGCATCTTTGCAACAAATCAATACTGGCAATAAAAAGTTGATCCATTGCGACGATTTGAAGCTTAAGAAATATTATGTAAAGCTTGGCCATCCAGACGCATCAATGCCAAAGTCGAATATCTAAGGCTCTAAGTTTGGTGGGACCATCTATCATGAGCTGCTGAAATTCAGCCAGATAATCTAAGAAAACACGGCATTTTTATAAATCTACTCAGGGGCCTTACCAAAAACTAGTGCAGGGTCTAACTTAATTCCTTGGGGACCAGTGACTTCCATCGTACAAGATATAACACAGGACAGAAGAGGTCTGAAGCTCAGCCAATTTTAAGTCTCAGACGAGTTTGAAGCACTGACTGCACCTTTTTTACTTCGAGACTGAAAGAGGTATCAAAAAATATCGGAAGCCCCGAGGGGCCGGTAAGAAGAAAATCTACCTATTTATAGATTACTTAGAATCTTTAAAGTATTAATATCACACTAAAATAACCCAATGCAATACCAAATCTTTAAAGAGTGCCTAAAAATGGATGTATCATTTTCATTTCAATTTAAAAAAAGAGTTTTCCTTGAGATATTAAAAATATATTTATTTCAGTTTATTATAAAAATGTTCCGGTTAAAAATTAAAAATTACGTCGGCCAAGTGACTCCCCCTAATGGCTTGGCAGGCTCCCAAAAT
Source organism: Pollenia amentaria (assembly GCA_943735925.1). Lineage (NCBI taxonomy): Eukaryota > Metazoa > Arthropoda > Insecta > Diptera > Polleniidae > Pollenia > Pollenia amentaria. Next base: position 241,443,560 of record OX031007.1, on the reverse strand, counting down.
TTTACCAAAATTCGCAATCACGTTTTGCAATAAACTCTTGCCAATGATTGATATATGCGCGATAATCTTGGTTTAACCTTTAACTGCGGAGGTAAAATCTTGGGAAATATCTTATGACGTGGTGGTAGATTTTACCCCTCTAAATTTTACTAAAAAAAATTTTGTAAAAAATATTATGCTTGTGAAAAATAATCTGCTACATTTTTAATTATAAAAAATAAAGAAACCAAAAATTATTTTTATTTGTTTCAACAAAACAGGTACTTTACTTCACAAACCTTTTTTTTATATGTATAAAAAAAAAACGATATATCAAAAACTTATCAAAAAAATATGAATTGAAAGAAGGGACATTTTTTCACAGCCAAATGTATACATTTAAAGATATAAAAGAAATCAGAAGCTACAGGTCAACCTTTTTAGAGGGTTTTTACTCATCAAAATCTGCATCCCATACATATTGGCTTACTGCATTGCAGACAAATCGGTAAGAACTAAAGTTTCCAACTTTGATCGAAATATCTTGCTTATCAATACACCACATCTGGGCGGGACTGGAGATTTCGGCGTGGCACCTTCCATACAAACCCCTTATAGATTTCAATATATCTAAAGAATGCCAAGAGTCAAAGTTTCGAAATTAGGTACAGCATCGTGGTTAGTAATACACAACTTCCGAAAAAAAATGTGGATGGTATTAGAGAATTGGGCGTGGCAGAAAATTAATTTTTTATATCTTATGAACGGAAAGAGAAAAATTGTCCAAATTTGGTACACATAGCTGGGTTATCATTACACAACCTCTCTACAAAAATGTCCGGGGTTGGAGAAGTGGGCGTGGCATAAAACAGTTTAATTTATGTCTCAAGAACGATAAGAGAAAGTTATAAAATTGCCGAAGTGGTACTACGAGTAGCTTAAGTTTCCAAATGGGGAACAAATAGCTAATCTACCAATATGCAATATCAGTCAAAAAGTGGGCGGGATTAAATAAGTGGGCATGGCACAAAATAAAATTCTGTATATCTAAATTACGATAAGTGTAAACTTTTTCAAATTCGGTGCAAATAGAATGGTTAACAATAACCATCATCTATCAAAATGGTCGGAATTGGAGAAGAATATCTCTCAAAAAGTAAACCTTCAATACAAAGACCGCATATATTCCTGTATAACTGCAAAATGGTAACAGTAAGAGTATTCCAACTTGGTACAAACAGCTTCCTAAGCAATAAACGAGATAAGATAAAATTTACTTCTTTTGATGAGGGTAGCAAAGAGCACTTAGTTAAGCTTGTATCATATAAAATAATGTTTTTGAAATAAATAATTTTTTTAACAAGAAGAAAACGGACGAGTGGTAAAAATAATTCAATGAAAATATTACGTTAATTTTGATGTGGGGTAAATTTTTTCCTACTAAATACTTACGCTAACGGCGATGTAGTGGTAAAATCTTTTCAAAGAAAAAATTACTTAAATGTTGACGAGTGGTAATTTTTACACCAGCATGTCCCTAGCACCGCTGGTGCTAAGTCTAGCTCAGCCGAAACACAAGTGAATAACAACGATAACGGTATGAGAAGATATTAAGAGAATTAAATTGGTTCAGCGCAACGGAAGTGAGTATTTAAAAAATATATAAATAGAGGGTAAAATTTACCACCACCTCCATAGTTAAAGGTTAAGCTCTTGAACTATTGTGAAATTATTGCTGTACAATATCAATTTCAAAAAACCCAAAAAAAATAAATAGTCTAAAGGTGTCAAATCGCACGAACTTGGTGGCCACTTCACTTCTCCTCTACAAGAAATAATATGACTTTCCAACTTTTCTTTCGAAAGATCCATTGTTTCTCTTGCTGTGTGGAAATTGGCACCATTCGGTTAAAACTACATATTCTCTTCATCTAAATCATAAATTTTCCGCTACAAAAAACTTCGGATCATATCCCTTTAGCAACTTCCATTGACCATTCTTACTTTAAATTTGGACACATTTTATAAACTAATTATTATCGGCTTTTAACCCCTCTTTGGTGTAGGGTTAAAATACTTTTTGTTTAAATTTTAAATTAAATTTTTTTTTTTTTTTCATATGCCCCCAGTGGTTTTTTCTCCTCATTTATGTTAAGAAAAAAATATAGGAAAAGAAAAAAGAAGTACCGAAAAACTTCTACTTAACGCACTTAATTAATTTAATTGATTGTCATTAAATTCATCCTCTTAAGAATGTTAATTTTTTATAAATTTTTTTCCCGTTTTTATGTACAGGGTTGGAATTGGTTTCCCTTATGCTCTCATTCAAGGACTTTTTGCTAATTTATATGCTTGACTGAGAATAAAACGCTTATTTTCTTTTCTGCTTTTTTTCTTTTTGAACAGATATGTAATGAAATTAAAAGTTGCCAAGGATACTGGTTTCGTGCCTCTTGGACATACTGACAAGAACCCGGGAAGAAAGCAACACTTGAATTTGTCTGTTGAGCCTATTAATTATGCTTTATATTATTTTTCGTTTACAAATAACAACAACATAATTTAAGGCGTTTTATGTTAAATAACAATAATAAACTCCTTGTCAATAAAGGAAAGGAAACAAAAGAAAGGGAATTACAAGTCCTTATTAAGGAAAGGGAGTAAGAGATTAGATAACAACAATTATAGTAATTTGTTTGCTTAAATAAACTTTGTTTGTAAATATGTTTGTATGTATGTCTATTTCCTGCTTATGTTTCATTTGAGAAATTTTTTTAACATTTTTAAATAATGCTTCTTTTATAAGGAATTTTTTTAAAGGTTTTGCTTACAAAATTTATAGAATTAAGAATGTTAATTAAATGATTTAAACTTTTAATAGATATTATTTCTTTAAATTTAAGAAAACAAGTAGTAAATAGGACTGTGAAATAAATTTGTATAACAATTTAAATTGAAAAATAATAACTTATTATAATGTTCCCTTTCAAATATTTTGGTAATAACTCAAAAATGTTGATTTCATTCTGGAATTTTGTGATTTTCTTTAACTATTCCTGAGAGTTTCGAAAAAAATTTTAAATCGTTGAGACTTATCGCAATTCTCAAAATATTTAAAGAAAAAACAAAATAATTTCAGATTTTAAAAAGTTTTTCTTATATTATTTTTTTCCTTTCATTTTTATTATTTGTCTTACTCATTTTTTAGATTTAAGAGGGGGTTTTTTATTTCTCATGTGGCTGTCCCGGTAGACTAGTTGCGGGTTCGATTCTCGCCAAATATTCTGGTCAGTTTCACTGAAAAGGGCTCAAAATCGACGTTACTTCTGGTTGGTCAATTAGGGTTTAAAAAAGCAAAAAACTAATTGTGCATGTTTTCAGATTTTGGTATTATATCCAATTTAAGCGATTTTATAAAGATAACGATCTTATTTTTTCATTCCTCCCGAAACCATGTCATCCATACTTTACAACAAAAAGTCATTGATCATTGTGCGGTAACAATCTCCATTGACCGTAACGAAAACTCTGGCCCTATTTTTCAGAAATAAGTTGCATTGATGACGCCAGCGTGTGAACCGCGCCAAACTTTACAGTTTCTTGAATCTAATGCAATCGGAGGGTCTGATGTGGAGTGGTCTCACTCCACATGCGTCAATTTTGCTTAGTAGCAAACCCGTTAAGCCAAAAAGAAGTTCTTGGTGTTGGTCAAGCATGCAGTTGTTCATGATGAATTTCTATAGCATTTCAATCATAAATGTCCAAATTTGAATACAGTATGACAGCTTTGACAGCTAACAATTTCGTAAGTTCTATCCGGCATAAAAAACAGCACCACAAGTGGTGAATGAAGGCATACTAAGTTTGTTATGTTAATTAATTATCTTAATATCTTTTATGATAGAAGGATCTATGACAATTATTTGTAAAACAAAATGTCGGCCAAATGCTCGTCACGGCATGTCTCTATCCGATGGTCCATACTTTCAATGACTCGAAGACAGACTTAAGGTCCAATGTCGTTAATGTACCGAATTATCTCATCTTGTAGTTCTTGAATTTTTCTTGGCTTATAAGCGTACACTTTTTCTTTTAAATATCCCCAAAGAAAGAAGGCTAACGGTGTCAAATCATATGATCATGGCGACCAATTTACATCGCCACGATGCACATTGGGTTCAAATGGAATCAAAGTGGCGATTAATTGAAATTTTGAAATAAAGTTTTTATAATAAATTTTGGTATAGGGTAAAAGAAGATAAAATTCTGCATCACAAGCTGTAAAAATCAATCAAGTTGTTTAATTTCTTTTCAGTGAGCGGTCAAAGTTAGCAAATTATTGCTGTTTTAAAAAATAGTGAAAAAATTGGAAATGTTTACAATTCAAGAGATTATTATTAGTGTTAAATCTATTAAAAGTAAATCTATTATAATTGAACCTTCAACCGTACGTATTAAAGTATTTAGTAAAAATGATGTGTTAATATTTAAGTAGTGTATAAAGTTATTACTGAAAAATTTAAGGAATAGAAGTATTACAAAATGCTTTATAAAATACATCACTGAAATTAAGCTCATAGAATAAATTCAAAAATTAAAAATGTTGAATGTTAATATTTTTAATAATTTTTTTAAAAAAAATACTTGTGGAATTTAATGGGCCACAAGTATTAAGTTAGTAAGAGTTGGAATTAGTTTTATTGATTTTAGAGAAGTATAGGATATCAGCTTATATTAAAAAAAAAGTCCAGACAATACCCGGCGGCCCTTTTTTAATTTTAATATTTGTGTAAAAACTCTCGAAAACAAAGATTTCCCAAAAAGTTTTAAATTTTTTATTTTTTAGAATTATTTTTACATTTACTGAATTTAGTAAGAGCAAAAACTGGATACAAATTTATACTCATAGGAATATATATTATTAACCTATTTTTATACCCTCCACCACTAGTGGTGAATGAGGGTATACTAAGAATCAGTTGGCAACCCTGTACGAATAGACGTCAAAATTACAAGTTCTGCATAATAATTATCATATTTTTTGTTAAAATTAAAAAAAGAACTTAATAACTAATACAAATTGGTAAAAATATTGTTTAACAATTGTGATTAATAAGTGAGCAGTTGAAATATGCCGGGAAAAACTCGTCTCAGCTTGAATAAAAAGATTGTTCATTGTATTCAATGCAAAAAACAGGTGAAAGAAGAACAAGATAGCATTGAGTGTGACAAATGCAATAACAACTATCATGTATCATGTACTAGCTTAAGGAAAAAGAATATTTGTGCCATAAATGCGAAGGCGGCGGTGGTGACGTAAAAGAAGAATTGTGTGAGATAAAAAAACAATTAACTAAGCTTGATCAGCTTTCTGAAATGAGAGATGCAATAACGTTTATGTCAAAACAATACGATGAAATATTACGAGGGGTGGCAGAAAATAAAAAGAAAATTGATGCTGTTAAAAAAGAAAACAATTTGCTAAAATCTGAGGTGAAAGAATTGAAGGAAACTGTAAAATTTCTGAGTGATGAACATGCCAGCAAAAATTGCATAATCAGAGGTGTCGAAGTTCATGAAAATGAGACTGCCGTAGGTACGTTATTAAAAATTTCGAACAACAATGGAGTTAGTTTGAAAGAAGAAAATGTTGAGAATGCGTATATAATAAAAAATAAAAATGCATCAAAAAATAAACATACTCTCATTGTTAAATTTAACTCAAAAAAATCAAAAGAAACTTTGATGGCTGCAAAATCTAAGCTAAAGGAAAACAATGATACCAAAGATATATATATTAATGATTACTTAAGTCGGGAAACCCTAAAAATTTTTGAATATGCCAAGTCACTAAAGAAATGGAAAAATTTATGTCAAGCGAAGTGGAATATCACGGCCAAAATTGATCAAAAATGAGACAGATGTTGATGAATTGTTATTTGAAGCCACTGCTAATCAAAATAAGCGCAGATCGTTTCGAGTACCAGCTGTGAGGGACGATACTGATGATGATGATGGCAATCCTTCGTTTATGTCGCCAGTTCAATAGACTTGCATATATTTATATATATATATTTTTTCTTTTTTTTTATTATTAAAGTCTTATTATTTTTTTTTTTTCTATCTCATTTATGAATAATAAACATTTTGAAAATTTTCTTTCTTTTACAAACTATTATCATTCAATAAATGTTCCCTTATTTGATATTATATCTGTAAACATGCGAAGCATTTCTTCAATTGAAAAATTTAACAAATTTAAGCTAACAATTTCTAAATTTCCAAAACTACCCAGCATCATTGCGGTTCAAGAAACTTGGTTTTCATCGAATATGACACAAATTTACAATTAGTCAATTCACAAGGTATCCTAACATGTCATATTGTCAAAATGTCCTAATATTTCACAATGGTTTAAAAATATTGTTGTTGGTTTTTTAACAAAAAGTGTCTTAAATAAATAGAACGTTGCTTGCTGTGTTTATTGTGCTGTCGTAATTAATCAGAAAAGTCCAGCGCTGAGCGGCTGACCCGCACAACAATATTTTTAAACCATTGTGAAATATTAGGACATTTTGACAATATGACATGTTAGGATACCTTGTGAATTGACTTAATATTTTTGGCTATAATGCTATACATTGCTGTAGAACAGATGGATATGGTGGAACGTCGATTTATATAAATAAAAACATTGAATACAAAATAGAAAGCTGCGAAAGCAAAGACTTCATTGAAGCCATAACAATTTCATTAGAGAGCCTAAAAATCGATGGAAAATCTTTAAAATTTACATCATTTTATAGATCCCAAAAATGCAGTTTAAACTCTTTTTTAAGCTTTATGGAAAATTTATTAACACGACATGGTCACTATCCTGGAATGGTTGTTTGTGATTCAAATATAAATTTTTTGCAAAATTCGTTTGAATCTGATTTAGTTGATACACTTTCAAGCTTCAGCTACAAAAATTGTCATCACCTGACAACGCGTCCAGGAACTGGTATGTGTATTGATCATGTTTATAGTAACATCACAGATGATATTTTTATTGATACTATTGCCTGCAGTTTAACTGACCATTATATGTTATCCATTAAATTAAATACATTCGTCAATACTTATGATTATATTGAAATAATAAAGAAAACTTGTGACTATGAACAGGTAAGAAATAGCCTTAATAACCTTCTGTCATTATATCATGAAACTGGAAACCCAACTGAAGATATCTCTAAATTAATACAGATTGTTTCTTCAACGGTCGAAAATGCTACTATCGAAAAGCGAGATCGAAAGATTATCAGAAATGAATTGACTCCATGGATGAACAAAAACTTATTACATTTAATAAATTATAAGAAAAATTTGCTCAAAATGAGAAGACAAGGGAGATATTATGTTGAAGACATACTAAAAAGTGTGAGTCGTGTCATAAGGAAAGCTTGTAGAGTGGTAATGAATAATTATTATCACAATAATTTAAACGAAATTCACCAAGATCCAAAGAAATATTGGAAGTTTTTAAATGAAAACCTGGGTCGAAAAATGAAAGGTGAAATTAATCTTATTGACGATAGCGGTGTTATTGTTACTGATTACCAAAGAAGTGATACCTTTAACAAGTTTTTTCTTCAAATTCCAAAAACTTTAAAAGAGGAAATTTTATGTTTGCCTGGAGATTCGTGTAATAGCCTAAGGACACTAGAACGTTGTCAAAGCGTATTCAACTTTTCTTATATAACAGAGGTTGAAATTATTAATATTATTACAGAATTTGACTTAAAGAAAAGCTGTGGACCTGATGGGATTTCACCCAAAATTTTGTTTCAATGTAAAGATACCATATCTCCTCATCTAACAACAATATTCAACAACATGATTGCTACTGCTACATATCCCGAAGATTTAAAGATTGCGAAAATCGTACCGATACCCAAGACAACTAATGCTGTGAGAGTGGAAGAATTTAGGCCAATAGCTTTACTTTCAGTAATCGACAAAATCTTTGAGACAGTACTTCATAAACAACTCTCGTCATATTTGAATGAAAACAGGCTGTTATATGAATGTCAATATGGTTTCAAAAAAGGATCTGGTACAGAGGAAGCTGTTGTAAATGTAGTAAATAATATATGTAAAGGATTAGATGAAGGATTTAGTGGTGTGGCGGGTATTTTTTACGACTTTTCGAAGGCGTTTGATCTTGTAGATCATACAATTCTTATTGAGAAGCTTGTGTATTATGGAGTGGACAGTAGAGCGCTAGCTCTTTTTACCTGTTAAACAGAAAACAATATGTTGAAGTAAATAATCTCAAAAGTTCAATTGGTGTGGTTGAGTATGGAGTTCCGCAGGGCAGTGTATTGGGCCCATTACTTTTTAGTATATATCTCAATGATTTAAAAAAATTAAAGCTTTATGGTAAACTGATTATGTTTGCTGATGACATAAGTGTTTTTTACCCATATAAACATGAAACTGCCCTAAAAGCTCACATGGAATATGATGCAGCAATGATAACGGAGTATGCGAGGATAAATAGGCTATGTTTAAATGCTGAGAAGACAAAAGTTTTAAGATTTAGGCCATATATGGTTCATGGACAAAACTTTAGTATTTTTGTGGATGGTAAACTTGTCCATGAAGTTTCCTCAACGAAGTATCTCGGTGTACATCTTCAGAGCAACATATCGTGGGATTTACATATAAAATCTTTAAAATCGAAAGTTGCTTCAGCTACCGGCTTAATTTATAAATTTAAAAACAAATTTAATGTTAAAACTAAACTACTAATTTACCAAGCTTTAATTCAGAGTCATTTAAACTACTTAGCTATTGTGTATGCGTGGAATAAAAGCAATGAGTTTAAATCACTTCAAAGATCTCAAAATAAAGCTTTAAAAACAGTATTCAATCTTCCATTGACTTTTTCAACTTTACTCTTATATAAAGATGTATCACCAAAAATTCTTCCTGTTTATGGATTACACAAAATGCAACTTTTGCTGTATGTTTATAAATCTATACACAATATTGGCCACCATACTATTTTATTCTCACGAAATCAAAATAGCTTTAATACAAGGAGCGCGAGTAATCTGAGTATAAGCTTTTGCCGTTTGGAAAAAACTAAACAAAGAGTTGATCATATGGGTAGTTTAGAATATAATAGGTTACCAGAAGACATAAAAAATATTCAAAGAATTTCAATTTTTAAGAAAAACGTTAAAAAATATTTATTTGATAACCTGGAAATGCTTCTATTGTAATGTTACTACATTTTTAATTTTTTTTTTTTTTTTTTTTCTAAAATATATTTTTAACATTTTATAAGCTTTTAAACACTTGCCAACTGGCCTCAAAGATGTCCCTATGGACGCTGAGGCAAAAATCATTTTTTGTAATAATTGAAATTTTGTATATGAATAAATAAATTAAAAAAAAAAAAAAAAAAAGTTTGTCATTCCGTGTGAAACTTTTTTATTATGCATCTAAGACTCCATAAAATATATATTCTGGTTCCTTGAGTAATTCTAAGTCGATTTAGCCATCTCCATCTGTCTGTCCGTCTGTTGAAACCACGCTCACTTTCAACAAATATGAATAAAAAAAAATTTATAATTTTGATACAAAATCTAACATAAATGGTGGAATAATTCACGGAATGTTAAATTTCGTAACGATCGGTCCATAATTGACCATAGGCCCCATATAAACTCTATTCCCGGAAAACAGTTTAGTACGCCTAGAACCAAATAAAGCCCACTTTGGAAAATAATTTAATTCGCATAAAACCATAAAATATATAGATATTGCGGTAAAATTTCTTCCAACTTCGATTCATATGGCCAGAAAAAATATCATGCAATTTTGTGAAATTCACTGTTAACGCTGAAACTAATTACACTGATGTATTGAAATTTATTTCAATTTATTTTTTGTAATACCAGAAATCAGTCTTCAGAATTTTGGGATGATTAGTGTATAATTTACCATAGGTCCAATACAAATTACCATCCCAAAAATCATTTTAGTTCGGCTAAAACTGTTACGAATCATTATATTTCAAAGTTCTAACAAGAAACGCATAAAACTTTCTTATTGTCGGTCAAAATTGTATTCAGGTCTAAGCCGCAACCAATTTTAATACTGACGTTCGTTTTTGTGAAGCTTAGTTAATAATATATATGTCTTTATCATATAGAGCCCACTCCTGTCGGTGGAGGGTATCAAAGATTCGGCATAGCCGAAAATAGCACTCTAACTTGTTTAAATTTATTCTGATTTCAAAGTCACGGAGAAAATTGTGGATCATGTTTTTCCGAAAAACAGGTTAAAGAATTTTTGTGTTATTTTTTTTTTTAATGTTGTGTTTTTATGTATTCATGAATATTCGTTACTAAAAAATAATAATATTCTCTTTTGTGACTTTTTTGAAAAAAATTTTTACATTTATAAAATTTTGTGAAAAACAAAAATTGGACTTTAAATTAAATTTATACTAATATAAATACATATAATAAAATTATTATTTAAATTTTTTTAATAGCACAATAAGTATGCTTTAATTTCCATTTTTATTCATTATTTTATCGCTTTTCATTCTAAAGTTACAGTATAAATTGTGAACAAAGGGCTTTTTCCAAAAAACAATAGTGCGCTTAACGGGTTGAAAAAATTCTGTGCTTATAATAGCTCATCAATAAAAAATATTATATTTAAAAGCTTCGGCTTCTATGAATTCATCGCCACTTTGGGTACCATCGAACCCACTGTGCGATATGAGATAACACGGCCATCGAATTTCTTATTGGAGCCATCTTATATATCGTCCAGATCCATATTCTAAATTTCTGGCCACAAGAATTCCGTTATCATCTTGCGATAGCGAACATCATTCACGGTAACTGCTTGGCCGACCTCATTTTCGAAGAAGTGCCGCCCGATTACGACCCCAGGACATAAGCCGCACCAAAAGTTACTCTTTTTGGATTACTCGTAGATTCTCTTTTGCCGAAATGCAGTAACTCTGCTTTTTAACGAATCCACTGAGGTAAAAGTGTGCCTCGTCGCAGAAGATGATTTGCACGAAATGCATTTTGATTTGATCGCCCATTTTCGTAAAAGGCTTCAACAATCTTAACGCACGGCTCAATTGGGTACCTCTCCATAGTTGAATTTCTTGAAACAAAAAAATGTCAAACTAAGTTGGGCCAAAAACTTGAAGTTAAGATGTGACTTGCATTTAACATCGTGCATTATGGTCGGACCACCCTTAACATAAATTATTGTTTCTTAATAAAACCATAGATATTGTAAGCATTTTAAAGAAACAGAACTTTAAAATTTTATTTGAAAACACGATCATTACACTTCTTTCCAGAATCGTTCACCAAAAATTGCTTCCAGTTATTACGACAGGTCCTGCAGGCAGTCAGTCTCACACATATTTTCTACATTATTCTGCGAATTCTAATATTAATTATATTTATTGTTTAAATTTAAAAACTATCAAATAATATTATTTTGATTTAGTATTCAAAACAAGTCTTTTGCACCAACTGAAACAAAAATTCATGAATTCGTTCATTAATACATTCACAGTCTTTTGGACCAGAATGTAACAACACGGTATCTGTTGTGGTTGTGGGGTGCTGGTATGAAAAGGAAATTGTTTAAACTCAAATGAATAATGACAATTGTTTTCTGGTTGGTATTTGTGGTTGCAACCATGTAAGAGCAACATGAATTTGTTGCAAATACTAAAAATACTTAAACACGGACTGGCAAAAATACACACTCGCAACCGGCTGTTCTAAATGCTCAAATAGACGACTTGCAATGAATGAAATTATATAAAAACCCCAAAAAAAAACATTCAAAAGGGTCGCACAAAAAAAAAAGAGTACAGAAAATAAAAACTAAAAAATAAAATAGTAAAAAATAAGGGGAAAGAATGCAATTTTCTAGTTCTACCACAAATAACATGATAAAAACTAATGGCCCCCTTGAATGAAAATTAAAATAGTAAAAAATAATAAAACAAAAATTGTTTTTCTTTCTGTTTTTAAATATGAGATCACGTTTAAGTAAAATAGAAGTCTTTAAAAAAAAAGTTGACAATAACAACCCGTTTTCAGTTAAAAATGCAACAAATTTTAAAGTTGCAGAGCAAAAGTGAATTATGCGCCAAAATTTGAAAATTAAAATTTTTTTTATTTTTGAAATACAATTTCATACTATCGTTTAATGATTCATATTTTATTTATAGATGTAGTTTTTATACCCTCAACAACCACAAGTGGTGAATGAGGGTATACTAAGTTTGTCATTCCGTGTGAAACTTTTTTATTATACATCTAAGTCTATTTAACCATGTCTGTCTGTCTGTCCGTCCGTTGAAAACACGCTCACTTTCGAAAAACGCAAAAGAAAAGAACAAGCTAGGTCTCAAATTTTTTGTAGTTATCCTAAGCAGTTTGGGATTGAAATCGAACAAAATGTGGAACCACCTCCCTAAAAAATGTATACCTAAACTTGGCATTAGAGGGTTAAGTTCACCCAGTCCGTCACGCTAATTTTATATAAATAAACGAAATCACTAAAAATGCTCTGGTAGGGTGGCCCGTGGTGGCAGCAGAAATTTATAATACTTACTTTTGCTACTTAACAGTAGTAGATGTAATTAGCACTTAACCTCCTCTAGCCCCAACTTTTTTATTATGGTCTCTTTTAATTTGGTTTCGTTTCGCTTTTATTTATTTTTAAAGTAACTAACAACCACTACACTTATCCAAAAATCTAACGCACATAAAATCACAATTATCAGATGGAATCATTAATTTCTAACACGGGTTAAAAATAACTTTGTAATTTACAAGGAAAACTTCGAAGGAAAAATTATTGCCTACTTTTATCTGGAAGTACAAAAATAAACTTTAAACCCCTAAAATTACAAGAAAAATTTATCCACTTTGCTCCAGTATTCACAGTAACTTAGTTATCCAAGAGCTAAATAAAGATATGAGTTGTATGGTTTGAAGATGTTGGCTATAATCTGTCATAAAAAATTTTTTGAAATTAAAACAAAATAAATAATTTTTGGCCGGAATTGACCAGAGTGCACTGTAAAAAAAGTTCTCCAAATGGCTCCTATTGTTTCAAGTTGGTAACGTTTTGTATGCTCTGTTTGCACTTTGTAAAATAAATTTTTCCTGCATTTCACTCTTGAACAACTTACTCCTTTAGATTGTGTCTTTATGAACTATAATATATAAGAAATCTTGGCAAAATGATTGTGTGTCAACAAAAATATACAGAAAATTATTGAAACATTTAACAATTTGACTTGAATTAAAAAAAATGGAAAAAACCAAAATGTTTTTCCTTTAAATTTATATGCACATACCGAAGATACAATCTTTATTATGCAAATATCTTTTAAAGTAAAAACAATTAGAAACAAAAATAACTATTTATAATAATAGTAACAAAAATATTTTAATTCCTAAATTTAAAGTTTCGTTTCTACTTAATATCCTGGTAAATGTCCTTAATATTCCAACAAACTTCCAAATAAAAATCCTTATTAGTTAAACTTTTTTTATTGTTATTGTTGTTGTTGCTATTGGCTGATAAGTTTAAGAAAACAACTCAGAAAATCTAGAAAATAAAAACTAAAATTACACATGATTTTTGTACTCTTCCCATAGTACTCTTTTATGAAAAGTAATTTACAGTGTGGGCCAAAAGTCACCATGGGGTTTACAAATTTAATAACTTTTTCGTTTAAAAAAAATTTTTTTTTTTTTTAGATTATAAAATATACAAAATGGAAAATTTTTTTACACTAAAGGCCAATTTCAGCAATTTATTTATATATCAATTTATGTTTAAAATACGTTTTTCATGTCAAATAAAAGTAAAATTAAATGAACAACTTTATTTTAATATAAATTGATAATAAAATAGAATTGGTAAATATGGCAATAAGTCTCGACAATAATGTCACTTAAATGACCTCAGCTGCGAAATTATGGGCTCGTTTAAGAGCATTTAGATGTCTCTGATGACTGATTTAAAAAATAAAATTTATTATTATTTTTTCTTCAGTTATGAATCCCTCCATTCTTTACCGCCTTATTTATAAAAAAATTTAAACAGGTTTCAACAGGGTTTATTAAATAAATTTTCATAGAAAATCCGTTTCATACAGCTTTAATAAACCTGTTTTATTTTTTATAAAAACGGCCGTCATTCTTCAGGTGTAACATATACACAGAAACAATTATTTAAAATTGTTTAAAAAGTAATTCAATTTAATTAATGTGATAATTGAATCAATTATTTTTTTTAGTTGAAAGAAAATTAAAAAAAATAATTTTGATTTAATAAAAAATTAAGTTGTTTTGAAATAAATTTTTAATTAAATATCAAAAAATCTTAATTGATTTTTACGTTTAAAATAAAATAATTTAAACTTGTAGAATTGCTGTTGGGAAGCTATGAGCTATATTTAATTAAATCCATTAACACATTGTTGGAAATGGCAAAGTTTTTTGATAATTTTTTTAACTAAAATAAAAAATATCATTTATTGAATAAAAATATTCACAATATTACATTTTTACAATTTTTATTAATCAATATCATTTTGGTAATAGGTGCAAAATCAACAAATTGTTTGCTTGAATCTATGAATTTTGTGATTAGAGTCAATTTTTTATTATTTCTGTGTAGGCCATAAAAAAGTATTAAAAGAAATAAAAAAAAATATAAAAGAAAAAGTTATTAAATTTTTAAACTCCATGGTGACTTTTGGACCACCCTGTAACTCAATATGCATGTTCTTGAACTTTTCGAAAATTACATAAACAATAAAAACATAAACAGGATGCGGAAAAACAACTCAACACAGTCTCTTAAACGTCAGCTCTACAGACGATTATGAAATTCTTTTTTCTCTTAATATTTTTTTTTTTTGTTTTAACTAGATTTTGTTGTTCATAAAAAGTGCAACAGATGTATTTACAGAAACTGAAAAGTTAAGTAAAAGGAGATTAAACTGTTAATTTCATTACAATTTTCATATTTTGATAAGGCTAAAGTTCATTAAATTTAATTTTCATTGAATTACTTTTATGAAGGAAGGAATTTTACAACATTAAATTAATTAAAATTTATTGATAATTTTTCCTTCTTGATTGCCGTGGGGCTCGAACCCACTTCCCCGGACAGGCTGATCTGACGCGTTTCGATAGCAACCATACTATCTCTTCAAAGGTCTTCACCGCCATTGACGACGGCCGGCAGTCAATAGTCAAATATCAATCTTTATGGTAAATGGAATTTCAACCCTGTGGTAGATCGAAATTGAATGATTATCCGTACACTGATAGAAAAAGCGTCATCACGCTGATGTATTATGACATCAATACTATGAAAAGTGTCTTGGTTTTCGACCCCAAGACTCTTTTCATCATTGTGATGTCAGCCTTAAATTTTCATCAATGGGATGATACATTGGCATCACAGAAATGACGAATCAGAGACGGTTTTAAAAAGCATGTCATCAGTACGATGACAAACTGTCATCAAATTGAGTCATTGTAATTGACCTTAAGTCAAATTGAGGGAATATCATTATTTATCTACCCGTTACACATGTTTGTTTCAGTTTTGTTGTATTCCGCCCTTTGGTAATAGAAGAACTTTCAATTATAAGACACCAGCAGCATGGCCGATATGGTTTTCATAATAATTATACTTTAAAAAGTTGATGTATTTAAATAAATAATTAAAAAAAAAATAGAATATGGGAATTTTTGCTTCTAATTTTACTTTTTAAACATGAAAATAATGTATTATCAAAGTTGTTTGTGGGAATACTATTATTTATTAAAAGATTTTGTTTGTTGTGCTTAATTCCCTTTTTAAATAATTGATAAAAAGTACTGAAATTTATTGTTGGAGGATAAGCTGTTCCTATGCGCATTTCACTGGTTGCTTAGGCCAGATCATCAGGAAACGTTCTCCTAAATAATTTTAGAAAAGCCAAAGCTATCAGCAAACAAAACTACAGAGGGAATGAGAATTACCTACAAACACTCAAAAAGTCTTGTTTGCAACGATATCAAAGCTGAAACAAAATACCAAACAATAAATCAGTGTTGAGTTTTTATCTTTTTTACATTTCCCGCTACAATTAGTTAGAATTCTCCCAACATTAATTGTAGTTGTAAATGGGTAAAGAAAAAACATATTAAAAACAAAAACAAAGTGCTTTTATTGTTTTCGCAAGAAATCAAAATAAAAACAATTTGCCAGTTCAGTTTTTTATGCACGTGCACTTGCTAAAATTTATTATCAAAGTTGTTTGTGGGAATACTATTATTTATTAAAAGATTTTGTTTGTTGTGCTTAATTCCCTTTTTAAATAATTGATAAAAAGTACTGAAAAAAGAAATGTAAAAAAGATAAAAACTCAACACTGATTTATTGTTTGGTATTTTGTTTCAGCTTTGATATCGTTGCAAACAAGACTTTTTGAGTGTTTGTAGGTAATTCTCATTCCCTCTGTAGTTTTGTTTGCTGATAGCTTTGGCTTTTCTAAAATTATTTAGGAGAACGTTTCCTGATGATCTGGCCTAAGCAACCAGTGAAATGCGCATAGGAACAGCTTATCCTCCAACAATAAATTTCAGTACTTTTTATCAATTATTTAAAAAGGGAATTAAGCACAACAAACAAAATCTTTTAATGAAAATAATGTTAATAATATATTATGACAGTTTGCCATCGCACTGATGACATGGTATATTATGTCATCGCACTGTTGACAGTTTGTCATCACGCTGATGACAGTGTGTCATCGCACTGATGACAGTTTGTCTGTACTGCTATTAAAAAGACATCAGCGTTATACCTTTTCTATCAGTGTACAAAAAATGTGGCGTCGAATTGATGTCACCGTAGTCATAGCGAAGATGACGCATAAAATATGAGAAAATTTTAGGATGACCGTCTTCATTGAATTGATGCCGCTTTTAGCCTCATTGATGCCATTTGTAAAAAACATTGATGTCACAATTCTGATGTTAGGGCATCATCAATATGAAGATGCATTTTTCTATAAGTGTATTTTAATTAAAGTTTCATATACTTCCTTACTTCTGTTATTTCATACTTTTTGTCAAGAATTCTTCTTGAAGTCCACAGTACATAAAAATATAAAACAATCAGAAATGTGAAAATGGTACTAAAAGTCTCTTATCACTAATATCAAGTTACAAGTGACTTGAAATAAAATCCATTTTAAAACCATAAACATTATAAAATGGTTTGATAACCATTAAAAATAAACGGCATTCTTAAACGACAGAAAAAAGATTTATTAGCACTCTAAGGATAACAGCATTCTGAACAGGAACTAAACAATTTTCTCTATTTTTTAATAATGTTCAGAAAAATATTCGATATTACATATGAAATTAAAGAATAAAAAATTGCTTCTAAAAAGCTACAAAATGTTATGCTGGGCGGTTGAAGAAGGTACTTTTTTAGGATGGTACTGCTTTGTACCCGTGTGTGGTTTGCCAGATCCTCCATCTAGACCCTCCCACTATCAAATTGGGAAAGCTCACCATATTGTAATAATTTTGAGGGTACTGGGGAAATAAAATATCCAGTATTGTCGAAAATCTAGTCTTAAGAATGGCAGCTGGCTCTTAAGTATCATAAGCAGACAGATGTTGGGTCAATTGGTATGGTTGCTTATGAATATCATATGAGGCAGTGGTAGCCTCTATAGCTTCATGTGTTCAGCGTAAAGTATTCGTTGGACTCATTACTCATTGACCAAGATTTAATGATTTTTAGCATTGTTAAATTAGCGAGCATTAGTTCTACACAAGTACAGCGAAATGAAGTATCCAAGGGTAATCGGAAATATATCCCTGCTTCCGTAGCCGCTTCGAAACATTTGGTGGTGCCAAACACATGTTCACAAATTACGATGCATGAATCCTCTAGGAGGACCTATGCTCCAGTGGAAGAGAAGGACGGCAGCAGAAGAAGAAGACTGTTTTGTTATTACAGTCGTCGTTGTTAAAAAGTATTCTTGGGCAAATAAACGTCTTTGTTAGAAATCAAGTATTTTTATTTTGTATTAAAAGGTACCTATGGTTAAAAAAAAGTGCCTTTTAAAAAATTTACTTTTTCCAAAAAAAAAAATATATTTAAAAATTCCCTTTTTGAAGAGTTTTTTTAAACTGTTTTATTTTCATCAAAAATTTAAGAAAAAAGTAAATTAATTTCTAAAGGCACTTTTCATTCAAAAATATTCCTTTCTACCTGTTATAAAACTTCCTTTCTTGTAAACGTACTTTTTCTGTAAATAATACCCTTCGTTAAAACAAAAAATTCTTCTTGTTAACAGAATCATTTAGCCAAATGAAATTTTATTAGTCCTTTTCCTTTCAAAGTAGAAATATTCTTTAGAAAAATTTATCATTTAAAATTCATTATAATTTTCCAAAATTATTTTTTAACCACAAAAAGCTTAAAATGATTTAAAAAAGTATTAACAATTTTTGTAAATTTTTTTTAAGAGAAACTTTATCTTATGAAAACAAACTTTAATGCACTTGTAATTGTCAAAAACATATTTTTTTCTTTTATTTTATTTTAATTTAATTTTTTCGTTTACGAAGAAAAAACCAAGAAGGAAAGGAAATTTTAATGCTGCGCCCGTTTTGTCGCTAAGAATACGTTTTTGTCATACATTTACTTCACAATAATGATGTTGATGAAGATAATAATGATGATGTTTTTTATGCCTGTAGAGAATTTTATGTTGTTTGGTTCAAGGAGCGCTTTTGGAGTTTTTGAAACAAAAACAAAGAAATGAAAATAAACTTTGAACATTCTGTGCATTTTATGGCTCAAGTAGAATTAAAAGTTTCTCAAGAACTTTTGAATTTTTTAATGTATGTGTCTGTGTGTAAGTGTGTTTGTGCGTGAGTCTGCATGAACGTTAATGTAGAATATATTTGAAACATATTTAATGTTGCCCAGGGGAGTGGGTTCATTTGTTTCTTTCTTTGTGAGAAAATGTTTGCTTTTGTTAAGAAAACGAGTAAAACATTTAAACAATAATAAATGATAAGAATAAATTGTACATGAACGGGAAACATTTAAACAAAAAGAACTTCTCGCAGATTTAATTTCAAATAACATTAAAGCATTTATTAAAGAAAGAAATGAAGTTAAAAAAGATTTTAACCAAAAACAAAAAAAAAATTGAATTTATTTTGTAAACTATGAGACAATATCTTGTTGTCGTACTCGTTTACATTAATTTGCATTCATAATCAGTTGTCTAGCATTTCCTAAAATCTTTAACAAAAACACGAAAAACCTCAAAAGCCACAAAATTTATCTGTCCCTTTCTTTTAAGACAACATACGACAAAAGAACAAAACAAAAAAAATATATTTCAGCTTTACTTTAAAATGCTTGTGTAGAACAGCAGAAAAAGGATAATTTACATATTTTATGTTTTTTTCTGGTCGTTTTCCAAAGCCACCACAAAATATTCTTGGCAATGGTTTCATGCATTTGGGGAAGACCAAAAAAAATATTGGTTTTTTTGGAATAAAGGACATTGACGCCTTATGCTATGCTTTAGAAAATAACAAAATCAAAAAACATATCATTTGCAATAATTTTTTCTTTTGATTTTCCCAAGTAATAAGCTTATAGACAATAAAAAATTGTTTAAGGATTTGTAATGGGATACACTTGAGTAATGCAGAAATGTTAAAGTTGTAACTAGAGGAGACAAATTTTTTTATGACCATACCCGCCTAAATAAAAGAGCGCTAAACGTCTTTGTTAAGCCAAATTGTGATAAGTTAATTTTCGTTTACCGTTGGCAGGACATAAACCTAAGAATGCATTATAAGAAGATTCGATTTTGAAGATTTAAGCCGATTTGAAAAAACAAAATATTGTCACTAAGAGATACGAAATGTGCAATTATATTTGGAGGGCTAAAAGCTGAATCGAACCAAGTCAAAAAAGAAAATTCAAAAATATTTTGAGGTTGAATACGTCAACTGCTATTAATTTCTGGAGCCATTCACTTGGACTTATTACTTATTACCGCTACTGAAGGAACGAAAAAGTTTTTGATTAAGTCCGTTACAGAACTGAATAGAGTTAAACTTTGCAGAGAATTTCAAACGAGTTTCGAAATATATATATATATGAGCGACTCAGAAAAAAAAGTGGTTTTGTTACCCCTCTGAAAATTAAGGTTGATATGTTTTATGACGATTCCTAAAATATTTTGGTTCTAGCGTTGACCATCCGTGAGCTGGACCATTTATAAAAAAGGTATTTTTTCAGTTTTACGATTTTTTTTTTGTACTTTGCTCCAATACGGCATAATTAAAATTTGAATCATCGAAAAGAGTTTTTGAAGCAGCATCCAAAAGTGTATAACACTTGACCACTTGCGACCTACTAATTGAGATATTTAGCTAAATACACATTTTCGTTTCGGGTTTTCATACAAATTCTACGTATGGAGAAGTAAAATGTTCTGCTTTTCAAATTGAATCTGTTTTAAAATAATGTTAAATTATTTATTTTTTTGTAATTATTTACATAAAACTCGCAAATCGCGATTTATTTTATATCTTTTCATATATAGGCAATATGCATATAAATTTTTTCATTATTCAATTTATCAAAATGTTACAAATATAATTACAATAAAATTTATAAAAAATCTTTTCTATCTTTGATTATCTTTGCATAAAGTTTGCACGATTTCATTTTGTTTGCAATATGACCTGGTCGATATCTTTCGATAACAGAAAGCCATGATTGGCTTACTAGCTTAGCAAATCGTTCCGTGTTTTGCGAATGGCATGGGAATTCTAAATTCATTTTGGTAAAAGAAACAGTTAATTTTATCTCCATAAACAGTTTTTAAATTGTGACTTTACCTGGCATTTAAATAATTTCTTCAGAATCAGAAAGATCTTTAACATACTGATGAGAATAAAATTGTATACAAGGTGGTTCAGTAATGCGACCAATTTTATTCCAATTTATCATATCTTTTAAGGACTCGCACCCGAACAATATTTTTGGAATATTAAATTGTCGAATATCATCAATATTACTCCATATGACTGGTTATTTCACTGCTGTCACAAAAATAACAAATGCTGGATTGTGTCACAGTTTGTCGGAAGCTTAATTTTGTTCAGCTGAACAGGAGAAAAATCTATTTTTTAGTGTTTTCGTAAATTTTTTTTTAAGTTTAATATTATAAATTTATGGTGCACCTGTCATTAATAGATTAGTATGTTTAAAAAAAAAAAAAAAATTATTTAAAAATAATTAGTATTGTGGTTATTTTATTGAACTGTTAATGGTTTTAAATCCAAATTTAGATATTTTAATTAGGCTTAAGTTCATTGAATTTAATTTTAACTAAATTATTTTTATGAAGACAGGAATTTTACAACATGAAATTAATTAAAACTTAATTGATAATTTTTCATTCTTGACTGCGCTGTGATTTGAACCCAGCCTTAGATCTTGTAGTTACAATCGACGTCTTAAATATATATTATATATCATGACTTGGTGCCATAACGGTAAAATGCAGTAAAATTGCCACTGGATAACACCAGCTCATATAGTAACTCAGTGGATTCATAATATATTGTTACGGTACTGCCTTTTCAATGATGTTTTTGGTTTATTTCCGTTATAATAAACCTCTAGAGTTCTTTTATTGCAACTTTAATGTAATAAATAAAACACTTTAAACCCTTTATTTATAGCTGATACTATAAACTATTCACACAACTTTATTTAGAACTTAGTCACTTTAACAACTTATAATTGCGACCTCAATTGCGATCTACGCACTTAAACGTTTGTACTAATACTAGGGTGTTCAGTTGATTATTTGTTGTTCGATTTATCGAACAATTTAAGACGATTAATTATTCGATTAATTTAAAATTGCTGATTTCGATTAAAGGATTAATCGAAGAATGTATGCCGATTAATCGACTAACAATACATATATCGAGGGTTATTATTCAAATAGTGCTATCAGAAAAACCACAATTTTACAGGAGAGCGAAACAACTGATTTTTTCTATAACTCTTAGAGTATTAACTAAACTTTGTTTTACAATGTTATTCAAAATAAACGTCTTAATCATACATATATTAATTTTTTTTTTTTTTAATTCCAGATATTCGCGCTTATATGTCTGATAGCACTATTTACAAATTAAAATTTTATCGATTTGAACATTGAAATAAGCAGATAGCACTGTTTGAACAAAAATAAAATGAGCTGCAATGAACACTATTTGAGACTTTAATTTAAGTAACACGAACTTTTATTAAAATAATTTGTTTTTTTTTTTTTTTTTAAACAATATTTAATGAAAAAGTAAAATATTTAGAAACGCGTAATCATATTAATATAACTCGAAATTATGTTTATTAAGTTTACATTAACCTATATTCGAAAGCAATAAAAAAAAATTTTATTCGCATGTTTAAAATTATCATAAAAAGAATGATATTCTTGCGGAATAACATGCTTCGATGTTTGGAAGTGCCTCCATTTGCTTAGTTGAATACCTAGGATGTGGGCCAGATTGTAAGGGATTCGCTTCTTTATGACCACTGTACGTTTTAATTGTAGTCGGAAGGTTATTGTATTCGTCTACAAAACTAACTTTTAGTCAGTTAACACGTTGCTATAAAAAACTCCAGAAATAAATATTTATTTATACTATTGACAAAAACTCATCCAGAAATTTTTTGCATTTTTTTTTTTTTTTTGCAAAATGTCTTCAACGAATTTTAAAATAATATTAGTTTTTGATATGAATACATAATTCCCAACCTTTTGATGTATAATCTACTTTGTAATAACAATTTTTATCATTTTATTATATACAGTAATACTTTTTATGTAGATAGCATTTTTCTGTTTACCCAAAAAAAAAAAAACGTGTGTGTTAGATAGCACAATACAATATTTATGAAAAAAAACCTTTCGGGAAATTTTTTTTTTTCAAATTTAAATGACAGATGCCCCTTCAGTCAGTGAATTCGTTTCTATAAAAAACACATTTTCAAAAAGTTGCATATAGCACTATTTGAATAATAACCCTCGATATGGTTTTTCTGCCAAATGTATAATTTTTTAAAGTTTTAAGTCAGTCATGTGAGCAAGTTCACATAAATACATGGGCGTACTGCTTACTAAAAAAATTGCAGTAATCCATTAATTTTTACTTATTATTGAAACAAATGCAAAAAAAAATATTTTTAACCCTGGATCCATACGTTCAATAAATCACTTTCAATTTGTTCGCAGAAACTGCTTGTCAAAACTTGTTTGAATTGACATCTGTGTCACAGGATGCACTTAATTTGGTAATCAATTTAATTTTAAAAATGCACCCGACGAAGAACCAACTCAAGACAGCATGACTCAAAGTACTTTGTAAAAAAAGTACACAATTTTTTTGAGCACAATAATTTTTTTTAAAAAGCACATTTATATTTTAAGAAATAAATTTTTTATTAAGAAAGCGCCAAAGTTAATTTGTGGTCAATTGATAAATTGAACGTAAAATTGGCAAACAAATGGAAAGATAAGATTGAGAGAAATCTCGTGAGCAATTTAAAACGTGTAGCCAGTTAAAAGGAAAGACAAAATTTGATCGTGTGGCTTCCAAGTAAAGCAAAACATTTAAACAAAATTTTATTTTTAAAAGATTATTTTAAAAGATCTGTTTAATTGTTTGTACAAATTAGGGTATTAATTTAATTACTACTCGGTTAACTGATCGGTTAATTTAAAATTGCCTATTTCCGATTAACGATTAAGCCGATTAATTTCTGTCGATTAACCGATGTAACATAATGTTTACCTTTTTGTAGGTATTTTTTTTTTTTTTTTACTCAAGAGAAATCTTATGTATTTTCCTCTTAGGTAGTTTTGGTCGCTTAGTGGGATGCGAGTGGGATATGTATAAAAAAAAATAATTTCTAACTCAAGTCGAGGGTTTTTCAATTTTTAGCATATGCACTATTTTGAATTTTTACTTTTTATGTGTAAGTGTTTCTAAAATCTTAAAAATAAAACTTATGCTGAGAAACTAGACAAATTAACCTTTCCGAAGGTATATAACATACCGAACTAGCATTTCATTCCCTCGATACTGTAATACCCACAATATGTTAATCCCAGGAATAAAATCACTTTTTCTATAGAGATGTTGACAAATTAAATCTTTTTATTTATTTGTGATAATAATTAAGTAAATATAAAATAATAATAATGAAAACAAAAAGATAAATAATCTAAAAAACTTAATCTCAATCACATAAGACCTTTAATAATTTTTTTTTGTTTTTTTTTAATTTTTAAAAATTTTTTTTTTTCAAATAGATATTGGGAATTATTTCCTTTCTAAGCCACTTTTATTATATTCAACATTTTCCATTTTTCGAATTTATTCCATGAGTTAAATTTCAGTTATGTATTTTATAAAGCTTTTTGTAATAGCTTTATTCCTTAAAAATTTCTTTAGAAATGAAATTTAAAGAAATTTTTAAGGAATAGAGCTATTACAAAAAGCTTTATAAAATATATAACTGAAATTTAACTCATAGAATAAATTCGAAAAATGGAAAATGTTGAATTTTTTTTTCTTAAATTAAAAACTATTTTTGTATTTTTTTTTTATTTTTTTTTTTGCTCAAAAGAAAGCTTAGGTCTTTTCCTTTAAGGAAGTTTTGGTCGCTTAGTGGGATGCGAGTTGGATATGTGTAAAAAATAATAATTTGTAAGTCAAGACGTCAAATGCTAAAAAAAATAAAAATCCTCGTCTTGAGTTAGAAATTATTTTTTTTTATACATATCCCACTCTCATCCCACTAAGCGACCAAAACTACCTAAAAGAAAAATACATAAGCTTTCTTTTGAGCAAAAAAAAAAAAAAAATACCGTTTCCAAAAAAAATAAAAAATAAGTTTTAAATTTAAAAAAAAAAATTTGAAAATATTTAAAAAAATACAAAAAAAAAATTTTTCGATAGCTTGAAGAAATAGCTATCTAATTTGTTTGGGACAAATTTTGCTAACACCAATAGATAATAAGTTACATGGACGAGAAAGAACACCAGTTTGGCCAAAATGTCAAATTTTGACCCCCTCTAACTCATAAACTTTTTGACCGATCTTGTTGAAAATTTGTGTCTAAACTACTATCCAATAAGACTAACTTTGGTGCAAATTTCATCCAAATCGGAAGACATCGATTTCAAAAGTTGGGTCGCTTGACATGAAATCCCCCATATGTATTACATATTTATTAATTATTCCTTTGTATGCTGTTCTAGTTCAAGAATTGTTATGTTTTTGGTTTTTTTTTACTAATAAGCTCCGAATAACAAATAATTTCAGCATTTTTAACCGGTTAACCGATCAATAACAAAATTAACCGATTTAACCAAAACTTCGGTTAATTAATTGAGCGATTAACCAAAGCATAAGCCCGATTAAATGAATACCCTAGTACATATAAAATTATATAATTTCAATACATGTTTTGTTTTTTTATTGTTGCAAAGGTTTTATCAATAAAAATGAATTTTTACGGTTGTTTTGTTTTTTGTTAATAAGTATTAAATAAATTGTAATTAAAAGTGTTTATTTACTCAAGTCCCAATTTTTTCTAAAATTTTCAAAAAAAATCTCTTAATTGATTAATTCCAAAATGTTATTCGTTTAATCGAATTATTCAAAAATGCCAAATAACGATTAATCGTTTGATCGAACAACAAAAGCCGATTAATTGAACACCCTAACTAATACTGACTAACCATGCCAACCTTTTATTTATACTCTATTCGAGCCCTGACGTCTGGATGGCTCTAGAACATTCGAAGCTTTCGAACTGTCTGGAACACGTTCGAACTGTCTGGACCATTCGAGCTTTTATTATCTTAACAGCTAATATCATTATGCATTGACACTATGGCTGAATTTAAATTGAGCAATAATACATCAATAAACTAAAGTATACGTTAAGGCTTAATTATTATCAATATCGAAAATTACTGTGGGGTTGAAGTACAATTATGTATAAAAATTTTAATATTACATTTGTACTATAAAATTCTGTACAGTGATTTTAACATTAGAAATATGCATAACTAATATAATAAAAATCTAAACTAATAAAATTACTGGCATATACAAAATAACTAATAAATACAAGATCACTAATAAATTAAGCTAACTCTTAACTAAAGTTACTTTCGTAACAATATGCTAGATGCTAAAAGACAAAGAAAACACCTTTTCAAGCCCCTTTCAGTTTCCTTTAAATGTTAATTATAAAATCCTTTAATTTAACAAACATAATTAATTTAACACTTTAACAAATAAATTACCCTTATGCATTTTTAATCCTCTTTTGACTGACTCCACTTAATAGAATGTAAATAAAATTTTATATTATCAAAAGAAGCTTTGTGGTCGTTGTTTAACACATGTTAATTTCACTTAAGACGTTTCTTTGTTGCCACAAATACAAAAAAAAAACACACATACACATATGCAGATACATGCAAACACGCGCACATGTTCAAAGTATTTTTTTATCTGAAAAGACTCGACATCTAAGACTACAAGTTAATTAGTGAGCACATTATAAACACAGAAAATAAGAGCACACACACAAGGGGAATTATTAATTATACTACATTTGACTTATGTTTACATGAACTTACCCGGCGGGAAAACTCACCTTCTTACGTCAGGCCTTATTAAAGGCCTGAAAATTTTTTTGATTCAATTTCCATTCTTATCTAACTGCTAAAGAATGCCTCATATAAGGCCTCGGCACTTTCGCATAAAAGATAAGATACACATTCCACACTCGCTTTTGTGAGAAGGGAGATGAGAAGGAGTTGCATTTTTTGTTTTTTGCCAAAGCAAAAGTAAAAGAATTATTTTTTTATCCAGTTTCTATTCTTATGTACCTGCCAAATCAGCGCCAGCAGAAGGCCTACCCCGCAATGATAACGTGTGCAAAAAATATATGAGTATGGAATGGAGCAAGCAGGCCTTGTACATCCATAATAAGTAGGACAGAGGCCTACCAGGCATCCGTACTCCTTCTCTTTCCCGCTGGGCTAATATACACACATACACACACACATGCTAAAACATATTTATATATATAAATATTTCTAACGATAGAAAATGAATGAAGTTTTGTAAGAAGAGGTTACCCATTTATACTCCATGCCATTCATTAGAAATTACCGTGGAGGATACATGTGTATGTGCACCAGTGTTGCCAATTTAGCCATGTAGTGGCTAGATTGAGCCATTTTCACCTTGTTTGCTCATTAAAAAATGAGTTTAGCCATTAGCAATTGTTTAGCCATAAAAATTGTTTTCTTTGAAAATAATATTTTCCATTTTCTTATAAAAATTTATAGAATTGCTAAAAGGAGAATAAATATTTTTAACAATTAAAACGCATTTAATTTAAGTCACAAAGTCAAATCGCTATAAACGATCAGTTTTAACCAAAAAAAGTAACAAAGCACCCTACAAGAAGACTACTAGTCATTTTACTAGTTAGATGACCAATAGTGCTCACCTATATATTGGGTATATTTTCTATTAGTTCATTAAGAGCAAAATGAAAAACTGACCGAAACCTTGTATACATGTGATTTTGCCCCTCTCTCTCTAAATCATTATGTCCCTCTCTCTAACTTATTAATTCAATGTAAAATTGATGCAAATGTGTTAGTAAACTTTTTTTTAAGTTTTGGTTATTCATTTCTTGTAGGGCAACATCTCTTAGTATCAAAAAATACAACAGTGTATTGTGTGCAGGTGGCAACAAGAAATTTTTATAAATTTCTCAATATACTTTTAAGCTGCTCTCCCTTCAATGGTCTAATGCTGATTAGGAGAGGGTATTAAGCCAAGTAAACATCGTTATAAGTAATTTGAGAAATAAGTTACATTTAGCAACTGTTACCTCGATTTAAACCATTAGGTAAATAATTTTACCATAACAATAAAATTTGGTTTATTTTTTTTTTAAGGTTGGGTAAATGTTGCCATGATTATGATTTACCTTCAAAATATTTAAAACTAAAAGGTACAAGTGATTCCTATGAGATGAACAATAACGACATCGAATTTATTGACGATTTCATTTTTTTTAATGCTAAAAAATTTTTAATTTTCGTTTATTTTTAAGTTACAAATTGATCTCAATTTACAATTTCATTGTAAAAAAACTTTTAATGAATTATTTTTGTTTTGTTATTGAATTTTAATCAGGTATGTGATGAACATCGACCGATTTCAAAACAAACGTTTTTAATGATGAATTTCGAGCGTATTTAAAATCCATTTCTGACTTATAGTCTTAAATTTTGGTTCAGAATATACTTCAGTTATCATATATAATATAAAATTTAAACAAATAAAGGCAGAAAATAAAAGGAATATATGTATATTAAAAATTCATTTTAAAAGATACTGAAAACGATATTTTCGTTTTCAAATCGTTTCGTTTTTAATATCTAATTCCATCACATACCTGAATGTATTTATGTTGGAAAACAATTTTAGCCGTTTTTGATCGAATTTTTAGCCAAAAGCCATTGTTTTCCGTAAATGTTGCCATTTTTTGTCACCAAGTTTTGGCAACACTGGTGTGCACCATTCACTTTTTGGATCCTGGAAAAAAAAATGATATGAAAATCAATAATTTCTGCGGCTGCTTTCATTGTTAAACGATTTCAGCATTGATTTCTGTGTGAAAAGTCATTCTAGGAAACTTTTTTTTCTTCTCACCCAGCAAATAGTATGAATAAAGTACAACTGCTAATGTGAGCATTTGGTGGAATTTCTCCTTTATTTTTCTGCTTAATCATGAACTTAATTGTATTCAAAGCAAGTAAGAGTGGTTGCTTTATTCGGCTATGCCGAATCTTATATACCGCCCATTAGATATAAATAAATATATTTTGAGCCACGATCACTTTGAAATCCCGCCCACATTTTGTCGGATACTGTGTACTGATAATAAAATTGCTTTTACCTAACTTGCAATCTTTGGCTCCTTCCATTCTCCAGATATACAAAAAACTATTTCTTTGAACGGGTGCTGCCATGCCAAATTCTCCAATCCCGCTCATATTTTTAAAGAGGTTGTGAATTAATATCCCAGCTATGTGTACCAAATTTGGATAATATTTCTCTTACCGTTCTTTAGATATGAAACAACGATTTTTTAATATGAAACAACTGTTTTGTGCCACGCCTACTTAACCAATTCCTCCCACATTTTTGGAATGTTTTATATAGATAACCGAGATGACTGTATCTAATTTGGAATCTTTTGCTCTTTTCGTTCTCCAGATATACAGAACAAAATAAATAAAAAAAACAACCACAACAAGGGTCTTTTGCTCAAATTTCAGTAATTTATGGACCGACCTGGCTAATATGAAATGAGAATATCAGACATAAATATATACCAACCAAGTTCCCTTTATATCTGGGTTCAACAGTAAATCTTTTTCAAAAGGCGGACCGACAGACGGTCAATCGAATTGGAACGTCTCTTCTCATAATGATCCAGACTATAATTAGATTAAGATATATTTTTTATTTCTTATTTCTTAATTCTTTTTTTTTTTTTTTTTTTTTTTTTTTTTTGATACAGACGGAATGACAAATTTATATCCGGTGAAGGGTATAAAAATACTAATTTCTGGAAAATTGCTTGTAAGCAATTTGCTGTATTTAGCAGCTTTAAGTCCTAAACAATTTACAAAAAGCGATTGTTTTATAACTGAATTTAAAAAATAAAACTATAGAAGGAAAAAAAGACTTATGTGCGGTTTTCACAATAAAAATTATTGGACGTCTAGTAAACTAAAATAATTTTTAAAATTTCTATTATTAGTATTGTGGTTAAGTTATTGGACTGTTTATGGTTTTTAATCCAAATTTTCATAAAGTTCATTAAATTTACAAAAAAATGTTCTCCTATAGTTACCTATAGACAGGCTTTCAAGGTCTTTGTTTTTATTCTTAATTACATAAAAGACAATTTATCGCATTTTATCAATGTATTTCCTACGTTTCGTTGGGATATTCCAACTTCCTCAGGGATTGATTTTTATTATTGGCAAATTATCTCTTTTCTATCCGTCTACATGATTTTTAAATTTATATCACAGTTTTGTATTTGTAAAGTTGGACAACACAACACAAAACTTAAATAAATAAATTGAAACTATTGTAAACAAAAATGAAATATCACAGCTTACTTGTTTTGATCACAGACTTATTGCAACTAAATACTATGGTGTAATTTGCATTAGTTTTATCACGGTCTTCTTTAGTGTTTACTGCAATTCTTGATTTTTGTTGTATCCTCAAGCTTTGAAAGCCTCTGAAAGCCTGTCTATAGATAACTATAGGGGAACACATTTTTGAAAATATAATCATAAATGGGTCGATTAATAATAATAATGAAAATCATTAAATTTATTTTATGAAGAAAGGAATTTTATAACATGAAATAAATTACAATTTATTGATAATTTTTCGTTCTTGACTGACCGGTGAAGTGAACCCACGTTCACGGACAGGTTGATTTGATTCGATAGTAACCATCTCCTCAGAAATCTTAGACATTTAACACTCACCGCCTTTGACGACGGCTGGCAGTCAAGAGCCGAACATCAATCTTTAAATCAAATTGGTAGATCGAAATTTGTTTTTAATGATTATCTATTTTAATTGATTTACATGTTTCGTCTAACTTCTGTTTTTCATACGTTTTGTCAAGAATTCTTCTTTCTATTTCTACTATTAATAATTCTATTATCTATTAAGGGCTAATAAATCAAAGCGAGTTAAACTCTCTTTTTGGTTTAAAACGTTTTTGAACCAACAAATCTATAAATCAGTAAACATATAAACCATCTTTAAACGCATAAAATTGAGCGTTTTATCTATCAACACAGAACATATGAATTTGATAACATTTATCGTAGTGATGCCACATGTTTCTTTTTAAACTACATAAAATACATGGTACACCGATTTACAGCTGCTGAGTTTAAACTTCAGATAAATTCAGGTTTAGTTCAACCAAACCAGCTTTTAAACACTCACTGATTTTTTAGCCATAAGTGTGATAATTTTTCCTCGTAGCTTTGCACATCCCTTATGAATCACAATTGTAAAAGTTGAGACCCTTTTCATGTTTCACTTGGTCTTAAATGATGAAGTTTAAAGGCTGCTTTAAACTTCATCATTTTATTAATGTCTCTAATAAAAAAAGCAACCATTCACTCATACAAACGCAAGTCAAAAACTGTTAAAGTAGAGGAAGTAACTCCTTGATTTATACACACATGCAAGTGTTTCCTAAGGAAATCGTTTCACTCTTAGTGGGTGATTTTTATATATTTCAGCATAATTTATAGATTTAAATATTTTAAATAAACTTTACCGACTTTATAGACTCCCAATCCTTAAAAGAGTCAATATCAATTCGTATGTAGAAAGCAACTTGCCAAGAAATTGTAGCAATAAACATTTATGCATTTTCAATGAACAGTTTTCCCTTTTTATTTATAAATATTTATCAGAAGAGGAGACATAAAACTTAAGATTTCTTTATATTTACATTTTCTTATATCACAAGAAAAACATTCTTAACTATTCAATAGTAAAGGTGAAGGTTTTTGTCTTCATTGCAACCACATTTTGTTGTAAAAAGTTCACTAGAGATGTAGAAAACGTTGCAAAAATTGTATTGGTTATTCGGGTTAAAAAAAAAACTTTGTGAAAAAAAAAACTTTTACAAATAAAAAATATATTAAAGAAAATTGCATTCTCTTTGTAATAAGTAGTTAAAAAAAGTTTGTTTTTTATAGAGCAGACATTTTTTTAAAATGGAACTATTTCGCAAAAGCTTTTTCTTTTAATGAAATAATTTTTACAGTAAGTACTTTTTTTAAAGGGCTACTTCTTACATTGTAGTTGTTTTTAATAAAAAAGTACCTTTAGTAAAAATTATCTATTAAAAAAAACAGCTTTTTAAATAGTTCCATATAAAAAAAAGTCTACTGATGTGTATTAATATAAGGTTCTCGTAGTATATAAGTTTCACTAAGTATTCATGTATATTTATGTCACGTATATAATTATATCAATAAGAAATAAAATAAATTAATTGCTAACTAGCGGTCAACCAAGTTGTGTGTTAAAACATATCATACTTAATACAAAACGTACTATTGTAAGCAAAAAGGACGAGTAAATATAGTGAGAGCTATAATTTTTTAAGCCAAGGCTTTTTTAAGAATTTACTACAAATGTTCTTTTTAATAAAAATAAACTTTTAATAAAAAATAAAGGCCCTTTCGACCGTCACTATTACTTGTTCCCAGCAGAGTTCTAAAGGAAGGCATTAAGTTCTTTTGAGATGACATTTCCTTAGTACGGCCATCATTTAATGGTCCGTCCCTCCGGTGTCCGGTCATAAGAGATTCCAGTGTAGTTTTATTTAAAAAACTTTCCTTTAAACAGACAGTACGTTTTTATAGGAAACGTTTTTTTTAAGCAAAAAGTACGAGTACCTCAAGTTACATCCCAAGTTAAATTTTTTTAGAAAAAATTACTTTTAAGAAATTGCTGCAAAAGTACTTTTTTAAAAAGAGACTATAAAAATATATTAACTAAAAGTAATTTTTTTGGAGGGAAAGTATCTTTTTTTTTTTTTTTTTTTTTTTTTTTTTCATTATTTATTTATTGAATCTTCATATATTAAATATGAACTAACAATAATTAATCAAATCTTATACTAATACTTTATTTTTGTCCTGCCAATGCTAGACGAAAATTTTTCTCTTCACGGTTTCTGTTCACATATGTAGATGTTTAGCGCTCTTCTTGTCTGATGAGTCCTGCTGTATCTCTTCTCCTTAATCTAGAGTGGCCGCTGTAATTTAAAATATTTCGAGCTAGTGGATTTGGGTGCGACTCAAGTCTTTTTAAATATTTTACTGCATAGTTCGTAATAATAGTTTTTACTAACGGCACATTGAGATCCTTGTGAATATTTGAGTTTTTAACATACCAGGGAGCGGCTGTGATTATTCGAAGAAGTTTATTTTGTCGCCTTTGAATTTTTTCGATATTAGAAGCCGAGGCAGTGCCCCATAACTGAATACCGTAGCACCAAATTGGTTTTAAGATAGAGTTGTAAAGTAGAAGTTTACAATCGAGACTAAGAACAGAGTTTCTTCCAATAAGCCAATTAAGTTGAATTGCTTTTAGTTTCATTTGTGTTAGTTTTGCTTCTATATGGCATTTCCATGTTAAACGCCGATCTAGATGAATTCCGAGATATTTTACATGCGATTGTTGGGGCACTAATTGATTATTGATTTTAATAGGGGAACATGACTCCCGACGCAAGGTGAATGTTATATGTACGCATTTTTGCTCATTAACCTTTATTCTCCATTGTTTTAACCACTTTTCCAGTTCAAATATATGATCCTGCAAGTAGCGAGAAGCTTCATGACAGTTTTCGTGCACGCTTAAAAAAGCTGTATCATCAGCAAATGTTGAAGTTAGGGTGTGGTTGTTTGTTGGCATGTCTGAGGTATATATTAGGTATAACAGTGGGCCCATGATGCTTCCCTGAGGGACTCCAGCGTCAATTGGCTGAGGAGAACTTATAAAAGCACCTTCTTTAATAATAAACTTTCGACCGACTAAGTAGCTTTCTAACAGCTTGTGTGTGTTTACTGGTAAATTTAGCTTCAATTTATGTAATAAGCCTTCATGCCAGACTTTATCAAAAGCTTGAGAAACATCGATGAAGAGGGCGGAACAATATTTTTTTTCTTCAAAGGTTTTTCTTATGGCGTTTACTATACGATGGGTTTGTTCAATTGTGCTATGTTCTCTTCTAAAGCCGAATTGATGGTTTGGAATACATCTATTTACATTTAAAATTGGGGTTAATTTTGACACTAACAGCTTCTCAAACAGCTTTGATATATTAGACAATAAGCTTATAGGTCTATATGACTCAACTTTTGTAGGATCCTTTCCTGATTTAGGTATCATGGTAACTAATGATACTTTCCATTTCTGAGGGTAGTATTCAAGGCGTAAAATAGCATTAAAAATAAAGAGAATAATTTTCTTTGCTATGCTGGGTAGCTCCAAAAGCATTTTGTTACTGATCTTATCAAAACCAGGGGCTTTCTTCGGGTTTAAATCATGAATAGCCTTTTCGATTTCTCTTATCTCAAATCTTAGTGGAACAGCTGCTCTAACAGCAACAGGTGGTAACTCGACCGCCATATCGAGAGATGTGTGAGCGGTAAATACGGTTTTCAAATGATTAACAAAAAGATTTCCTTTTTCTATATCATTTCTTGCCCAACTTCCGTTTAAGTTTCTTAATGGTGGTTTAGTGATAACTGGTCTTTTAAGATTTCTAGCTGCACGCCATAATGAGTAGTCTGATTGTGGAGTTGCATCAAGTTCCTTAAGATATTTTTCAAAGGATGCAGTTTTTTGGGACTGCAGTAACTTTCTTAGCCTTTTTGTGCAGTCTTTTAATAAAGTCTTAAGTTGGGGGGATCTGTGCAATTGCCACTCTCTTCGAACTCTCCTTTTTTCAGTCAATAGACGCTCGACATCTACAGAATATATGATATTGTTTTTGGTTTTTTTGAGGGTTGTGCTGGAATGTTGAACAGCTAGTTTGAGATAACTGTCAAAATTAACAATAGCGAGATCCACGCTCTCCGGTGTGCTAAGCGGAATATTTTCTGTGCAATGGGCACTAAGATATTTTTTATATTTTAACCAATTTATTTGTGAGGGTGATTTGGATAAGTACCCAGACGGCGATACGATTCTATTTGGAATCATTATAGTAACAATTGTAGGTGTGTGGTCGGAAGATAATTCTAAGGAAGCCTCAACATAAATCGTTTCTGCGGGGATGTTTTTAACCACTCCAAAATCTATGACATCTGGAACTTTTTGCTGATCAGTAGGCCAATATGTTGGTTCACCGCTCGCGATCACATTTAGATCCATTTTACGAATTGTGTTAAACAAAACACGACCCTTAGGCGTAATAAGTCGTGACCCCCAGAAAGTATGTTTAGCGTTATAATCGCCAGCAGCCAGGAAGCAGGGTCCTAATGCTTTGAAGTATTTATTATATTGGCTTTCTGATATTGAAAATCTAGGTGGTGAATATATTGATGAAATAACTAGGTTTCGATTTAATTCCTCGACGCAAATGGTCGTTGCTTGGAGATAATCTTCACGATGATCACACATTAAGTAGTGTTTTACTCGGTTTTTTATCAAAATGGCAGAACCTCCACAAGCTCTACCTCGAGGGTCCTTGGTATCATATAATATATAACCATTGATTTTAAACGTATTTCTCGAGGTCAGATGAGTTTCAGAAACCATCATAACATCGATTTGTTTATTTTTAAGGAAGTATTCTAGTTCATTTTTATGTTGGCGGATGCCGTTTGCGTTCCAAAAGCAAATTTTTAGACAGTTCATGGCTTATTTAGTACAGCTTGCAATAACATCGATTGCATTCTTAACATTTCTTGCATCATGTTACCCATTGTGTTGGTAAAATTGTTAACGGTTTGCACTAATGTTTCCATGGTTTTTTCTAGCCGAGTTAAATTAGAAGTGGGAATTTCGTCATTATTTGGTAAATCACCTTGCAATGGCATATGATTAGATTTTAAGACATTAGCGTACGAGGTTCTGTTATTATTTGGCTGCGGTATTTGAACGCCGTTCGTGTTTTCTTGATAAGTTGCCTGCGTTTGAGGGGGATTAAGTTTCTGTCCAACAGAACGCTTGACAATAGAATATACCGGACATCCTCTATAGTTGGCAGTGTGATTACCACCACAGTTGCTACATTTTTTTACATTAGGGTCATTTTTTGACTTATCACACTGAACGGTACCATGTAGTTCTCCACATACGACACAAACAGGGGGTAAATAGCAGTATGCCCTAGTATGACCAAATTCTTGGCAGTTTAAACACTGAACAGGCCCATTTCTTTTGTGCGGCTCTTCTATCGTTATTTTCCTGTACAGGATGTATTTTAAGCTGTAAATGGGATGCGTTTCATTTTTTTTTAGCTTAACGTCGCCGGGCTCTAACTCCACTCGAAATAGTGGTTGGGGATTTTTTTCCCTATTTTTAATATTTGTAACATTTTTAATTTTGAAACCCTTTTCTTCTAAAAATGTTTTTATTTCGTCTGGGTCCACGCATGAGTCAATGCCCTTTATCACAACCTGCAGACCTTTGCTGCTTTTCAGCTGGTAAGTATAGAAGCTTTTTTTAAGTGCTTCAAACTTATTAATTAATTTACGAAAATCATTCTCATTATTAATCTGTATTTTTGTTTCGTTAATATTACCACGCTTGATTGCAGCTACGTAAAACGAATTTTCACCTATCACCGATATTAAACTTTTTATTAGCTCACTTGAGTTTTGCTCTCTAAGATATATCGGGGGTGGCTTCGACGATTTTATGACGTTGGGTGTTTCAGAAGATTCATCCTCCAGAATTGCAAAACGATTTTGCGAGTTTATTCTATCAAAAGATGGAACTTTCGAGGCAGAGGCAACAGCTGAAGAGGCAGGGCTGCGACCACGTTTAAGCACTGTTATATACCTATCCATACCAACTTGCACTTGTGGTTTTTGACAACTTTTTTCTTGTTTGTTTAACATTTCGTCTATGTTTGGGATTATGGTAACAGCGGTAACGCTTGTATTGTTTTCTGTTGTTGTGTTTATTTCCACATTGCTTTCACTAGCATGAATATCATTTACTTTTGTTGTTGTTTCATTGTTATTACTCATATAGAGTTGTTTTTGTTTTTTTCACCGTTTTTTTATTTTTTTTATTTTTTTGTTTTTATTTTTTTTGTTGACTGTGCTCTTTTTATTATGTATAATGTTGTTACACCGAGATAATAAAAGAAAAAAAGAATAAATATTTTTTTGCACAGATTATTTGCAAGTATGTATGTGCGTACGTACATACATACATATGTAAGTATATTTTTTTTTACTTGTATTTTTTTTTTCTTAATTTTTTTATAATTATTCTTTTGTTCACTTTTATATTGAGCGTCCAAATTCGCTTGTTACACTGATATTATTAATTAATTTATGTTAAAAAAAAAGAACCGTATGCGGAGTTAAAAGAAACACGTCTTTTCTCATCGAGCACGACCGACTGAATGTATCTAAACATTTTTTTAATGAAACAAAGTACAATTTTTACCAGTAGGTACTTTTTGCTAAAGATTAAAATTTTTGTTAAAAGCAAATTCTACTATTTTTTAAACAAAACTTGGCTTTTTAAACAAAAATCGACTTGTAAACAAAAATTTTATTTCATTTTAAAAACTTCTTTTTTTTCTTTACGTTGTAAAAAAAGAATCAAAAACTACCTCTTAAGACTCACAATTTATAACAGAGGTCACTTCTATTTAACAAAATGTTTTTTTTTTTACCATACTTTGTATTAAAAATAACTTTTTTAACAAAAAGTTCTATTAAAAAAAAAGTTATTTGTTTTCAAACTGTACCATTTTTGTTAAAATATACTGTGTAAAAGAATATCCTACTTGTTTTCTTTAATCAAAAGTGGATTCTTAAAAATGTTTTAATTATTAAAACATTTCCTTTCTATTATAAATGTTCATATTAATTCTAATATGTATTCTAAGTCAAATTGCAATTTATAAAGCTTTCATACTTTAATAGTCTTATTCCATTAATATTTTCCAGGAATACTTTCGTAATAAAAAGTATGTTGTTCAAAAAGTACCTTTTTACCAAAAAGTACCCTTTTACCAAAATGTACCTCTCAATTCTCCCATATTTACTGGTACTCGCTAGCTAATAAATAAGTGTATCTCACCACATTTTGTATCACTAAGACTGTAATGCTTTGTTTCAAAAGCGTTTTCAAAATTATTGCAAAAAAAAGCAGACGTCGAGAAAACAAAAGACAGAAAAATTGTATAGACGTTTTGAATTGTCGATTATTTTTATTCCTGTCGAATTGTTTTTAAATTTAAAAATTTTTTTTTTTTTTTACTATAAAACTTCATACTGGTGCTTATTTTTACGGGGGTTGTTAAATTTTCCAATACTTTTTTATTTTATTTTTAAACTCAATTCAATTTTATATTGAAAATTTACCAAAAAAAAAAAAAATCGTCTTCGCACACACATTATTTAAACAAATAATCAAAATATGTAAATTTTTGTTTATTATTATTATTAACGCCTTTATAGGAGTAATATGCAAATGACAGTTGTTTTTCCTTAAAGGAGTTCCTTTTCTATTGATGGTAATAATTTTGATTTGTACACAATATTTTGAGCTACAAAAATTTAAAGTTTGAAGTTCTTTAAATTTTCCAATTATTATTCTTAATACAACATGTTGTTGAACTATTGTTCGAAAAACAAAATTTGTCAAACATCATCATTTTACAACTGTCAATCATTTAAAAACAAAAATTATTCCAAAAATGGTAAATTAATAGATCTTTGTTTATTTATGTCACTTTATGTGGTATTTTACGTAACTTTTTTTTTTTTTTTGTTTTCTGTTAATTCTATTTAAATTCTGTTGTCCACAACATGCCGAACATAATTATGCAATTGAAGCATCATCAACCAACCAACCAACTGACCAACAGACAGACCGGCACACCAGCAGCAACATTATTAACATTGTTTACATTGAAGATACCGCAAATGACTCTATAATAAAATGCCACATTGGAAAACAAAAATTACAACAGAATTCAATTGGAAAAACTAAAAAAAAAACAAATTATCACTACAACTACAAAAAATGCAATATTGTTACTACTCTCGATTTTTGCTATTGTTGTTATCATTTCTAATGTTGTTTCATTAGCATTACAACTGCAAATGTAATCGTAAATGCCATTATAAACCAACAACAAACAAAAGCGAACACACAGGCAGACAAACCGATGATACAGTTGCACTTAAACACAAAGACAAAACGAGCAACTACAAACAAGAGAATAAAGTTGGGACAACTCGGGCATAATGATACCCTAAACTAATTGCAAGTATTAGGGCGTCCAATCGTCCAATTGGTTCCGATCCTCGTCTTTGAAGAAAATATTTCGGGATCCCGATTTTGGTATTTTCGAGATGTTTTTAAATCCCGAGATTGACGGGATTTTTAAAAATTTTTTGGGATTTCTCAGATTTTTTTTAATTTTATTTTATTTATACCCAATATATAAAAAATTCTTTTTAAACAGCATGAAAAACAACTTAATTTTGCAGTCAAAATACATATATGATGAATATATGGGCATTTCCAGCGAAAGGTCTACTTATGTAAACTAATGCCAGCAAGCAAACAACCTCGTATTTTAAGCCCATGTTGTATAAATGTGATGGCCTTTGTTACTAAATGTAGAACTAGTTACGCTTTACACCAAAATCAAAAAAAAGTAATATATACTAATAAAATTTTTTGGAGAAACAATTTTAAGTACTTGCTGGCGTTACGTTACAAAAAGTAGACTTTTCGCTGGAAATGCCCATATATTATTTATTTGTAAAAAATATGTGTAATAAAAACAAACCTTAATTATTTGTTGATCACAATTCATAGAGATCATGTAATGAAAAACGTAACAAAAAACATAAAAATTTTTTTTTATTAATATTTGATCATTGATATAAAAGATTTCATTGTTTCCAATTGTATTTCAAAATGATACAAATGTATAATAAAATTGTCCAAATATGTTTTAAAACGGCCTAATTGGTTTTAAAAATTTTCCAAATGTATTTAAAAATTATTGGAATGTATTTTTAAATTGTCCAATTGTATTTTAAAATTTTAAAAAATTGTGTACAAGAAAACATTTGGACAATTTTAAAATACAATTGGAAAATTTCAACACAAAAATTGGAAAACTGAAAAACACAATTGTGCATATTTCAACAAATGCAAGTACAAAAAATCTTTTTACAAATAAGGGGGAAAAAACGTAAAATAATAAAAACAATATAAACAAATCGTTACGTTACCTTC
Organism: Pollenia amentaria; assembly: GCA_943735925.1. Taxonomy (NCBI): domain Eukaryota; kingdom Metazoa; phylum Arthropoda; class Insecta; order Diptera; family Polleniidae; genus Pollenia; species Pollenia amentaria. Next base: position 241,403,255 of record OX031007.1, on the reverse strand, counting down.
TGTGAACATGACAATAAATTAATTTATTAAAAAAAACGAAAATTGAAAATGCTATTGCTTAAGCTTTTTTTGCGGTTATGGCTCGATATGTATACTTTATACATATATACATATACAGTTAAGCATATATTAATAAATAAAATTAAATACATGCATTTATACATATATAACTTACCTGTTTCAATAAACGTATAATTATTTATTTCCTTAATTTTGCAAACCCCAAAAACTTTAAATTATTTTGTAGGCATTTATGTTTCCCGATTAGCTGACTCTCGCAGACGGAAAATGACGTGGAAGAAAATTTTATTTTCTTTATTTTGTTTTGACAATAAATGTTTGCTCATTTAGAGAATGCGCTTTAAAGCGAACAAAAATGATGGTATCAAACATACCTTTTGCGTACAACTAATATTATGATTTTAAGTGTATAGTTGTAAATATATACATTATCATAGCAAACATTTCACATTATTTAATATGTTTAGCTAGATCATGGTAACTTTTTATGTAAAAAACACCATATAATATTATTATAGTGAATTAAAATATGTTGAGGAGAAAAAACATTTTTTCAAGTTATATAAGGACTATAATAAGTTTATAAGGGTAAATATATTAGGCAAATATGAATAAAAATGGTCGTAGTGACCATTCATTAATCATCTTTTTTCTCTGCGTGCGACATTATCTGAACCAAATTTCAGATATATGTAGCGGTAAATGTTATTTTAAGACGGGGTTTTTTATTTTCCCTGTAGTCAAAAATATATCCCGAATTTGGTTTAACATTATTATAGTAAATGGGCACTAAAACTGTATTCCGAGAGGACATTCGTAAGGGAACTAGGTGCAAATCATAGACCGAATGTTCTCATTTTCAATAAGCTTTTTCCTTGGACCAATAAAATTTTATTAGATTTAGAAAATAATCTATATGGGGAATTTCATGTCAAGTGACCCAACTTTTGAAATCGATGTCTTCCGATTTGGATGAAATTTGCACCAAGGTTAGCCTTATTGGATAGTAGTTTAGACACAAATTTTCAACAAGATCGGTCAAAAAGTTTGTTGTCCCAAACAAATTAGACAGCTATTTCTTCAAGCTATCGAAAATTTTTTTTTTTTTTTTTGCTCAAAAGAAATCTTAGGTCTTTTCTTTTAAGGTAGTTTTGGTCGCTTAGTGGGATGCGAGTGGGATATGTATAAAAAAAATAATTTCTAACTCAAGACGAGGATTTTTGAAAATTTGTGTCTAAACTATTATCCAATAAGACTAACCCTGGTGCAAATTTCATCCAAATCGGAAGACATCGATTTCAAAAGTTGGGTCACTTGTCATGAAATCTCCCATATATATAAAATTATAACGTTACTGACTGACTCACTGACTGACTGATTCATAATCGCACAGCCTAAACGCCTGAAGCTACCAGGGGTTGGTCTCTCCCCAAATCGATCCACTAAGACGGGGTTTTTGGAAATTCGAATGTTTAGGGGGTAAAAAAGGGCAAAAACGGGTAAATTCGGTAACCTTATATCTATGAAACTAAGAGAGATACAAAAAAAATTTAATTCTTTTCGTTGTTCTTTAGAAAAATAAGCGAACAGGTGTCTGGTACTTTTTGGAAATTCAGCCCTTTAACGGAGTAAACGGATAAAACCAGCATTTTGGTACTTTTTTGTCACCCCATCTATCTTTTAAGCTAATAAACATGGAAATAAGGGTTTTATAACATTTGAAACTTATCTAAAAAATCCAAATATTAATTTGGTACTTTTTCGAAATTCGGACGTTTAGGGGGTAAAAACCGTTACTATTTTTGGTACTTTTTTACAAAACATTTTTTTTTTTTATTCATTGACATATACGTATTAAATTATGGGCTCCTACTACAATATTGAAATTTTTTATGCTTCAATGGGGAGAAAAAAGTACCAAAAAGGGGAAATACGGGAAATTTTATTACTAACTGTAGGTTTTTGGTTCCACAACTGACAATTTTTTTAAATAAACTTCAACATGCAATGTCCTGAGTGGATAAGAACCTCTCAGGGTACTTTTTGGTATTTTTTGATCTCCAACTGGTACTTTTTTAATTTCCGTTAGTATTAGACCTAGAAACATAAAACTAAACATGCAAAGTCCTGAGTGAATAAGAATTTGTAAGAGGAATCTTTTTGGTACTTTTTCATTCTTTAACTGGTAATTTTTTAATTTTCGTCAAATCGATCACGCTGACCTCATATCTGCTAAGCTAAAGGAGATACAAAAAAATTTAATACTTATTGTTGTTCAATAGAAAAAAAGGCGGTAAAAACGGAAATTCGCTTACCTCATATCTGCTAGACTAAAAGGGATACAAAAAAATTGAATACCTATTATTGTTCATTAAAAATAAGCGGACAGGTGATTAGCACTTTTTTGAAATAAGGAGTAAACGGGTAAAACCTGTATTTTAAAACTTTTTTGCTATGCCATCTATCTTTTTAACCAATAAACATTAAAATAAATAATATATCACATTCGTAACTTATCTAAAAAATACAAATACAAATTTGATGCGTTTCGAAATTCGAACGTTTTAATCGTACCTAATTCTGTTATTTTTTTCAAAACATTTTTCTTCATCTACCTATAAAATATAAAATTTTAAAGTTACTGCCTGATTCATCATCGCACGACCTAAACGCCTGAACTAAAATGCTGAAATTTGCGTGGGAGGTTGGCCTCTCGCGAAATCGATTACCTATGATGGGAGTTTTGGAAATTTTTATGGTTACAGGGTAAAAAAGGTTAAAACGGGAAATTAACCAACATTGAAATAAAAAAATATCACATTCGTAACGTATCTAAAAAAATACAACTAAAAATTTTCGAAATATGAACGTTTAGAGGTACAAATCGTCCCTTTACAAAGTAGCGGGTTTAAACCTAGAAACATAAACTTTGGCGTAACAATATGTCCACATAAGAAAAAGGGGCGCTAACGAAGTAGCGGGTTAAATACTAGTGTTTAATAAAACAATATAACATTTGTACACAAGGTTTACATGGAAACACAGAAAGCTAGCCGACCAATCCACTTAGAAAGTATTTCTGGGCCAATCGATATTCTAAAATATGGTCCTAGAAACAAAAGTTATATGTGTTATAACCCAGTTAACATTTTGTATAATAATTGAATCTTTTAGGAATCATCTTCAAGAGCAAAATAACCGCATATGAGCTCAATTCTCGATCATTAATGATACTGTCGTTGTGAGAAAATTATACTCTACGGATAAATCACCTAAAATAATTATTTGTGCTACAATTTTCTGATTCTTTTTTGAGCATATGAATGAATCATATATCAATTCAGTCTCTCGAGTCATTAATCCGTATTTAATCACCAAAAGATTCATTTAGGTGATTTTTACAAAAAAATTATCACATAAATGCCAGCTGGGAAACTTTAGCACCAAAATAGTATACCCTCCCAACATAAAGTGGTGTAGGGTATATCAAATAAGCAAAGTGACCAGACCAGGATGTACAAGCCAACACATTTCAACAATGTGTTATTTGTATAAACAATTCAACTGTGGCATTGGTGCACAACAACAGCAGCAGCAAAAACAAAAAAAAAACTACACTAAAACAGCGATGTCAAATTCTTTCAATTTCATAGCACAATTGTGCTAGCTCAAAAATCACACACATTCTTACTCTCTTCCATTCAGTCGTCGATTTGCCAGCGACAATAGCACATGCATAGCGGATGTTTTGCTTTCTGTTTACTTTACTACCCAAAAAACCATACGTGCAAAAAAAGAAAAATGATGTGGGCAAAATATTTTATGATGTTGAATGCTTTTGGCAAATTGCAATGTGTTTTATGTTACAAAACATTTAAAGAAAGAAGAGAGTATGTATTGAAAATGCATTTTAATTCTTTTCATAATGAAATCAATAAATTTAATGATAGGGAAAGGGATAGGCTTTTTAATGAAAAAAAGAAATCTTTTTTAGAAAAATTAAGAGAATGGTTGTTTGAAATGGACAGAAGTCCAAAACAAAATTTAGAGAGGAAAAAATTAAAAACCGAGTTATCAACCTTGATAAGCTTGGATATCGTAGGGCATGGAAGACCTTTTTCTGACGGGTTGTTTATAAAAGATCTTTTTATGAAGGTTTTGAAAAAACTTAATTACAATGAAACGTTAATTAAATCTGTTCCATTGTCCCGCAATACCATAGTTCAACGCACTGCCGGAATAGCTGCTTCTTTAGAACATGCAATTACAGAAAAATTAAAAAACTGCGAATTTTATTCCCTGTGCTTAGATGAAAGCACCGACATTAACGATCTTTGCCAACTAGTCATTTGCATTCGATCCGTAGATGCTAATTATAATGTTTTTGAGACAATGTACTCACTTGAAAGCTTTTATGAAAGCGTAACAGGAAAATTGTTATTCGATGTCGTCAATGAAAAACTAATTTCTGTTGTAGACAGTTAACGATTTGCAGGAATTTGTACGGATGGTGCTAATGTCATGATGGGCAAATATGAAGGTTTCGTTGGGCAATTAAAAAAGAATGGATTTACAGTGGAAAATTTTCATTGCATTATACATCAGGCTGCTCTTGCCTCAAAATTTATAACAGACTACCCCGCTATGAAAACAGCAGAGCGCATAATTAATAAAATACGTGGTGGACATCATTCACTTACACACAGAAAGTTTGTAAGATTTTTAAAAACTAGAAACGCTGCTTACCATGACCTTAAAATGTTCACAGAAGTTCGTTGGCTTAGTCGAGGTGATTGCTTAAACAGACTTTTTGATCTAAGGGAAGAAGTGACACAATTTCTTGAGTTGGAAAACATAGAAAAAAACGAATACAACATTTAAAAAACTATGAATTTATTTTAGATTTAGCATTCTTGGCAGATACAACTAACTTATTAAATAATTTTAACCTAAAACTCCAAGGATACGAAAAAAATTTACTTGATATGTTCAAAATACTTTTCAACTTCAAAACCGAGCTATTTTTGCTACTAGCTCAAATGAAATCTGAAGATTATTAAAATTTTCCCAAAACTTCACTTATTTACGTCAAACAGAATCACACTAAACAACATGATCATGTGTCATTATTTGAAACACTGTTTAATAATTTCCAGGATCGATTTAAAGATTTTGAAAATGTGGAACCATTGCTTGAGCTTTTCGGAAACCCCTTTAATTGTGACATAAGCAATTACGAGTTTAAAATACAATCAGAGGTAATAATACTTCGCAGTGAATTAAAAGCTTTAGATAAAATTAGAACCGATGAGTTCTGGAAGAATTTAGATGGTTCAATATATCCCGAGCTAAAAAAAAACTCTTTGAAGTGTTTATCATTTTTCCCTTCAACTTACATCTGCGAAAAAAATTTTTCAGATTTAAAATTTATTTGCTCAAAGCAGCGCAATAAAATAAGCTCATCACATTTAAAAAATGTTCTGTTAATTAGAAATTGCAACAAAAGTATTGCTAGAGGTGATTACTCCTGGTCGTAAATATAGCCGTAACATAAATATATTGAATACGTATTTGCTTAACATTTCATATGAATAAAAAAATTATTTTTTTATGCTGCAATTTTTTCGACAAAGAAAAAATCCCTTAATTTTCAATAGCTTTCTGTCTATAAATTTAACTTAAGAGTTATTACGCTCTAAAGAAAAAATCACTATACTTTTAATATTTTTTTCCTCTTTATTTTGTATTTTTTTTTTTGAGCGAGTTGTATATACTATTTTTATCTATAAAAAAAGCTTTTAACGAAATTTTCGTTTTCCTTATAGTTTACGAGATAATCTAAGAATGATAGTTGCACTCTTATTTTCAAGATAACGGGCGGTCGCTACCCCGCTTAAGGAATGGCTAGTTGGGTAATTGTAACTTTTTTTACTCACAAATACAACTGCAATTTTATTTTTGACATCAATGCACTAAAATGTCTACAAACTACAATCAACAACAACATCAACAGTGAGTTACTATAAACCAGGGGTTTCCATTTCTTTGCACAATTGTGCGCACCACTACTAACACATATTTTTATACTCTTCAATTCAGTCGTCGATGTGACTTCGACAAGTGTGCATGTCTAGCGGATGCTATATTATTTTGTTTCACCTTACACTCAAAAAATATTGTGCGGTCAAAAATGCTTTTGGTAACATCCAATGCCTTGCGTGCAATTTTTATTTAGAGTAAATTTTAAGACTAAAATGTAGAATAATGTAACCTCTCATAAGTTTACATGCAAAGCAAAGAACTTTGTAAAATGGTAATTATTTGAGATTTAAAAGCAATTTTTAATATTTCAGATAAAATATTTCAAAATGTCTAACAGTCCTATGTGCAAGAAGCTGATAGTCACATTTATTATAGGTTTTATTTTACATACGTATATGGATTCGGTTCTTATAATTTTACAGCACTTTTTTATTTTTTCTTATTCAATACTAAAAATTATTATTATAAATTATTATCTGATCACTAATTCTACTAACACCGTGGTAATAGTTATAAAACAGATTACCCAGTTTTTTTGTTTAAAAATATTAATGTGTTCTTATAAAAAGAATTAAAAACTCTGCTAATTTTTTTATTGAGTGTGATTATACATTATGCTGTTAAAAAAATTATATATTTATTTGATGATACGTTATTTTTAATTTTGTAAATAACTTAAAATTATATAAAAATACATATGTAACGTGAATCCTAATCAACAAAAATTTAAAATTTTCAAATAATATCTACATTGTTTTGCATTTAAGCTAACGATATGTATTTTGTTTGTGAAAAAAATTCTTTGAAATTATTAAGAAAAAAAATAGCAACAAGAATTTGTAAAAATATTTAAAAAACAAGTTAAAAATGTCTTGTTTTCCTACAATTTATGTGTGAACCTATACACATAAAAGCAAATGTGACAGCAGGTAAAATTTTTGGGTAAGAAGATGTGTTTTATTGATGTATTAATGAAGCGTTATTGTTTGACACTATTTTTATTGCTTACTTTTTTATGCTACAATTATATGACCGAGTCCAAAGAGTTAACCTTACTAATTTATGGTATTTATTTAACGTACATAACTTTGACCTGTTATAATGACTTTCTACATTTTTGCAGGCACTCAGGTTCGCATTTGGTACGTTGTTAAAAGTTATGATATACCATTAGCAAGAATTAAAATGAATGCACAGATGTTTGAAGTATGAGTAACCCAACAACGTGAATACCTTTTCTATTTTACTTACCACTATGAATACCCTAACTTTTTACTAAAATAACTTTTTCACGTTATAATTCTCATGTAATTTATTTTATTTTTGAATAAATAGACCATTTCTAGGCACACTTGTGTATACCACTACTAATACATATTTTTGTTTAAAGATTTTGTAATTTTACAACCGCTATTAGATCTTTTCAAAAACCCTTTTCGTTACGATGTAAGCAACTAGGAATTTGATATTCAATCAGAACTAATCATACTACGAAGCGAAGAAAATAATATTGTAGAGTTCTGGAAAGATTTGGATGGCGAGTTCTATCCTGAACTAAAAAAAATTCATTTAAGTGCCTCTCTTTATTCGGTACTTCTTACCTATGCGAACAAATTTTTTCGGATTTAAAATTTATTTGTTCCAAGCAACGTAATAAATTAAGTTCATCCCATTTGAAAAGCATTCTACTATTACGAAACTGCCATAAAATAATAAATTTAGAAGATTTTATTTTATAAGTTGTATAACACAAGTGAAAAAAATTAAACATTTTTTGTGTTGATAGAAAATTTGTAGCAGTTCTTTACCAATTCAATGTCGCCGATTTTAAAACTGCACTTGTTTTCTATCAGCTGTGAGTTGCGTGCAATATTTATTTTTTATGAATTTTTAAAACATAAAAATCTTTAATTTTTTTACAATTGTTTGATAAGATATTTGAAACTGATTTAGAGTCAAAAAGCTTCCGAATAAAAAAAGTGCAGTTTTAAAATCAGCGACATTAAATTGGTAAAGAATTTTTTATCCACACAATTTTTTATACAACTTATAAAATATATTACTAACATTTTATTTCGGGTGTAAATGAATGCATTCTCTCAATTTTTTTACTCTCTGGTACTCACTACTACACAGCCAAAAAATTTTTGGAAATCCCTGCTATAAACATAAACACATGACACCGTACAAAATACCAGTACAGTCATTGTTTGACAACAACAACAAAACAGTGCAAAACATTATTCAGGCATGCATGTTCAAGCATGCAGGCAGTCAGTCGTATACATTTTCTATCAAACATACTCTTAACTGTGGTGGCTGTTTGGAAGTTTCAAGAAATTCTTGTGAATGTATTGGGGATTACGAAAAAGGAAGAAGAGACATAAACATGGACATGAAAATATTTATAAACATGGACATGGAAAAAGGGATACAACGTAGTTTGTCTGTCCTATGATTACATTAGGAGGGATTAAAACATTAACTTGATTAAAATATTTAATCATGAAATGGATCTGAATATAAATGAGTTTCGTTATATTGGACATACGGTAATTTGTGTTAAATATCACAAGAAAGGATTAGAGCTTATAAATGAAGACCAAATTTTTTTTTAAACACCCATTTGAGTGCAAAACCCTTGCAAAATTTTTGTCAATATTAAGAATAAAGTCATGCCACAAAAATGCTTTCGAGTTGTGCAAACTTATTTAAAAGTCATTGTTCAGGTCAGTAATATTGGCTTATTCACTTCTAATACAGGTATATTTTCTGTTCATACTCTTAACTAAAAAAGGGAACCAGAATAAAACTAGAGAGTCCTATGGCCCTCCTTATAGGAGTCACGGAAACTAATTCGAGTCGTCTTTCATGTCAATGGAATGGAAGATGAACAAAAAGGCTTATTCCCTACCTGCGCATCTGGCTAGGGAGGAAGCATTAGGATGTAGAATACTGCATCACACAATTTTTATGTGGACACGGTGCATACAGGCAGTACAACTACCGATTTGGACGGGCGGATACGAACTTGTGTCGTACCTGCGGAAACCTAATTGAGGATGCTGAGCATGTGTTCTTCGTTTGTTCGAGATTTGCTTCCCAAAGAGAGCCTCTCCGACAGCAAAAAGGAACAGAAACAGGCGTGGACAATATTATCCGGCTGATGTTGACCTCATTGGCCAACTGGGGATGTAAAGCGCATTTCCTTATGCTATTCCTCCTGGAACTGGGCAGGGCCTAAATGGCTATTGTTGGGGCTAAACTACCCATCCATCCCGGTGAGGAAATACTTTGCGGTGGTACCACCGGGACTTGATGGCGTTGGGTTGTTTTATCGTGTTAAAGTCACGCACATTGTCTTTTAAGGATTTCACCTCGTAAAAAAAGCGAAAAAAAACAAGTATGAAAAATGTAAATTACAAATTTTCGAGAGTAAGCCAATGACCAAAGGGTTCACGACCCGGCAAAACAAAGTTGTGTTATGAGGTTGATATTCATATAAGAAAGGGGGCTTATATGGGACCCATTGTCGATTCTGGACATATTAGTATAAAATGTTGGCCATCACATAGTAGCTATTATAAAAAGTTATTGTCGCCAAACATCATAACAATATCAACATTAAAAAGGAAGTTATGGCATTAAAAGCTATTTTCGGGAGTGGTATTTTATGGGACCTTTGGTCAAATATGGACTGATTTAAAAAAAAACGTTGGTAAGCCGATTTATTTTACACAAGAAAATATTTTTAAGCCAAATTTAATTTAAACACACAAACAATAATATGGGTACAAACGCTATTCTGGAAACAAGTTTGTATGGGGGCCATATGAAATTATGGACTGACTCGCACCATTTGAAATGTGCTTCTTATAAATGACGACATAGACTTATGTAGCAAATTTCATATCACTATCTTTAAAATTACGAGATGTGCTTTGCGCAATATGTTACATGGACAGACAGCCAGCCAGCGGGATGGATAGATCGACATCAATAGACCGAGTCAGGAAGGGATTCTAAGTTTATGGGTATACGTAAAGGTGGGTCCAGCTCCAATATTTTTAGTGATACACACAAATTCATAAACGCATAATATCCTCTCCAATATTGAGGTGTGGCTATTAGGGTATTCATTCGGTTAACCGTTAATCGGTGAACCGATTAATTACTACCCGATTAACTGATCGGCTAATTAAAAATTGCATATTTTCGATTAACGATTAAACCGTTTAATTTCAGTCGATTAACCGTAGTATAATGTAGTATAATAACACTTTTTTGTGTTTTTAATTATTTGTTTCGTCTCATATGCAAAAGGTATGTGCTTAGAAAATATTTTTTCATACAAACTCTTCATTTTAAATAAGTGTTAACTGTCAACGGTTTTTTGTTTCACGTACTTTTTATATATGCGTTTAGTTATTTGTTTTAATAGAACTGCGGTAAGTACAATTAGAAGTGCTAAACATTTTAAAAAATAAAACAGGATTCTAATGATATAATGGAAGATTTTATATGTTTAGAAAAATCCAGAAAGAGGACTGAGAAATTAGATAGTCAGTATTTTGGATCGCTTTTGATTTCTTCAACATCTACGATAAATAAAAGAATTTTTCAAAGTCAAGTTTTATCAAAACTAAAGAAAAAAAAACGCTTAAATCCTAAACATTTAATCCAAATTATTTGTATAAAAGATTGTATCATAAGATCTAATTAATCTACTAAGAAATAACTAATAAAATGATCTTACAGTTTATTTTTTTATTAATATATAATACGAATTAATTAAAAAATATGTATTACATATTTATGAATTATTCTTTTGTTTGCTCGTTTTAGTTTAAGCATTGTTATGTTTGTTATGTTATTGGTTATTTTTTACTAATAAACTCCAAATAATAAATAATTTATGCATTTTTATATTTTGAAATTACTTAATTTATAAAAATAAACTTTGTTAATCGGTTAACTGATCAATAACCAAATTAACCGATTATTAACCGATTAAACCAAAAGCTCGGTTAATTAATCGAGCGATTAACGCAAAAGCCCGATTAAATGAATACCCTAGTGGGTATACAAAATAAAAAAGGCTACACTAATTTTTTTCTAATTTTCATCGCTGTGCCGCTCTATAGACCACATGGGAATAACAAAGTATCAACTGACTTTAAAGCAGCTAACTTGAGATGAATAAAGCACATAAATCTATAAAATCCAGACAAATCACGCAAATGTAAGTTTAGCAGATTTCTTTTTTTTTCTTCATAATTAAGTTACCACCTTAATTTGTACGTTGTTTGTATTGGTATTTAAATAGGAATAACAATTTTAATTGGTAGCATACTTACACACACGCACTGTTAAACAATGTGACCACATTAACAGAAATAAACAAACAAATACAACAGCAGAAACAAAAAAAAACAGTGTATTGAGCATTAGCAAAAAGAAAACTTGTATCATTAGAACAATCTATGCAATTTGTTGAACATAATTATCATCAGACGTGCCTAATATTTTAAATACAAACTGAAAAAGATTTAAATTTCTGAAAATTAAAATATTGTGTAAAACATTTCCCCCTTATGCAAAAAAAAAAGTTAAAGCTCACTGTTCATGTCTGAACTGAAGGCAGCGGATTTCCCATCTCTTGTTTCTATTTAAAATGATGATGTGCACAAAGACGAATTGACAACTTGAGGCGCCGCTGTCATCATGTATTATTTTTTAAAATTTTCTTTGATTTTTATGTTTTTTTGACTCAATTTTAATATAATTGTAATTCGGAAGCCATATTGGACGGCTGTTTTTTTTTGTATTCTCGTTTTTAACTAAATTTAATTGACTTGTTTTGAAATATAATACTTCATAGAGAATTTTGTATTAATTAGCGAGTAAAATAGAAATTTTATAACGTTTAAACGGAAAAAAGGAAAGTGTTTTATATCGTTAAAAGTACTTTCTTTTTGTTAAGATATTTGTGCCTTTTTTATTTCTTCTTCTAGCCTTTATAATATCACCCAGTTGTTTGGATACTTGGTTGATATTTTTGCGCTAAGTCCCAAAGCCAGCCTGAGAAACACAATCGGTGTTTTCTTTGGGAATATCAGTCACGTGTTTGGATCCTTGGTGGATATTCTGGAGCTGTAGCTCAAATCCACCCCTAAATACAGTCCACACCCCACGATACATATGGGCGTTTCGTCCGGACCACCATAGGACGTAATCAACGTTTTTACTCACATTATTTAACCAAAACATTAAGCCCAATAAAAGTGTATGGGTTTAATTTATTTTTTTACAAATGTGAACTTTAACTCTTTTTGCATAAAACAGTTTATGTTCAACAAACGAGTTTGATTTATAAAAACGAGTTCTTTAATTGTTTTTGGTTGGTTGGTTAACGTGGAAGCGCTCCCAAAAATAGGCGTGCTGCAAGTAGAGTCGACAGAGTCTTCGTTTTGTCACCACACAACTCGTTAAGAAGAGGAATCCCGGATCACGAGTGACCCAGGACAATACTGAGGTGCATCCGCTGCATTGAGATATTTCACCAAATTGTCGAGTCTCACTCGCGATATCTCAAAAAGTCCTTGTAGAAGGTAATTCCCAAATAATCCAACTCGTGTTGAATTAAACGCTGGGCAATCACATAGGAGATTAAATACTGTCTCCTCAATGCCATGTTCACTGCAGCGGCAGTATTCATTAAAAGGGAAACCGAGTCTCCTAGCGTGCTTACCGATCGTCCATGAACAGTAGAAACATATACAAGTCTCGACATGTCCTTGCGACTGAAGTTGATAAGTCGCTCAGAGAGGCCAAATAGTGTCTGAAGATTTCGCTTCTGATAGTTCTCAGGGGTGTTGCGACTGGCACACCCTGTGAAATGTCAAGAGCAACTCCAGTCTTGGCCAGCCCATCTGCCAGTTCGTTGCCATAATGGTCCCTATGCGCAGTAATCCAAATTAAGGCAATGTCAGATAAGCTGCACAGTCTGGATAGTTCTTCTTTACACTCGTTAAAGAGAATGGACGTTGTTTTATGTGACTTCTGTGACATCAGGGCTGCCTGGCTATTGAAGAAAATGCCAAATTTGTCGCTGATATTCCTACTATGCAGTGCTTTACATGCCTGTCTTATCGCCAGTGTTTCGGCCTTAACTACGATTGGCTCATCCGGCAGACGGAAAGAAAGATCCACTTACAGTTCCTCTAAGAAAACCCCAGAGCCAACACCACAGGTCCTCTTTGACCCATCTGTGTGAATCCTAGTGCGGTGTTCATCAGCCAGGATTCCCCTGCTCCATTCCCGCCTTGACGGGAATATGACCTTGAATTTCTATGTATGTACGGGCTATCATATAGTCCGTTGGTCGTTTCATAAATGTGCTTCTCTAGATCCCTGCATGACCGTACGTACTCGCCTTCCAACATCCCGATGCAGAGAGCCTGATCGCGCTGTTGACGAGTATGGCGATGAGGTGTAATTCTTTTAGAATAAGGTACAGTATAGTATTCAGCACCTCTGAAGGACTAGTGCGTAGAGCGCCTGTTATTCCAGTACAGGCTGCTCTTTGTAAAATAGGTTATCAATCATTCAAAGAAAATTTCGATCTACCAAGGTAAAATACCATTTGGAAGTGGTAACGAGTATATATTACCAGATATAAGTTTAATAGAGAATGAGAGTATACCAAACCAGATAACAAATGAAATAACAGCTAAAGATGAAGATGGGATTTCCTTGCGAAATTATTTAACAACTTTGTTCTCATATTAATTCATTTCCTTTTTCATTTTTATTTTATTTCATAAAAAATCTTATAACTTTTTAAAAACAAAACATAACCTTTAATTTTAAACAAAAACATAACATGAAACATTTCATGTTTATCAGCCTTCTAAATAATTATAAATTTAGTTATCATTATAATTTATTGGCAATTGCCTTTTCTAACACATTTTTCAGGTCAATCATTGCATTTATTCGTTTTTTTTTAATTGTAACCTTTTTTCTTCTAATGCCAGGATTTCTTCGTGTCTTTTTTGTTCTTGCACGGATTCTTCTTCTAAATACATAAAAATATCCTTTTTAGTTTTTTTTCTTTTTGGGTGGCGGCTCCGGAGAGCTTTCCATTTCTTCACACATTTCAATAAATTCTTCATTATCTTCCAGTGTGGAGATCAAATGTGTTGTTGGAGGATTTACAGAATGCCTGGTGCCGTAAATTTCATCAATATCTTCAAAAAACAACCAAGTTGTTGCATTTCTTCCAGATTCTTTAGTCATGGATTTTATTCTTCTATACGTTGTAAGCAGGTTTAAAAACTTTCTGTTAATTTGATCTTTCGTAAAACTTACGTTAGGTACTTGTTTCTTCATTTTTTCCAACGCCTTTCCCCAGAGCACAGATTTTTTCTTCCTTCCTGAAGAAAATTCTCCCGCCATATCCAAACATACTCTCACTAACAATTTGAAGAATTTTGCATCACTTTCTATTCTAAATAAATTAACAAAATAAAAAAATTTAATACTTACCCTTCCATTGCATCAGCCATTTTTGTGATGCTTGTTTAATGTTTTTGGAGCATCATCTGTTTCACTGATGCATTTTAGAACTCAAGACATTTGCAGTGTTGCGTATCAGATGCAGCGCAGTGATGCATTTCCAAACAGGTCCAATACAATCCTGTACAATTCGATTTTTTAAATTCATTATAATGTTTTCCACTTCACTTGATGTAACAGCCTTAAATGAAAAACGTTTATTATGCTGGATTAATGATCTCAATGAGTTACAACTGTCACTGGGATATTTTTCAATATTTTCTCTTAACGGGTCAACAGTTTTAGTAAAATAATCATTTAAAAGTGTAGATTTGGCTCCATTATCTAGAACACTTACACCGTTTACATCAGTAATGTTTATTGATTTAATCTGCTTATGTCCGGTTACTTAATTTAAAAATTTCCATTAATCTTGCTTCTTGCATATTCTGATTGGAATGTTACTAAAAGATATACCCTAATCTTTTGATAGCGTAGGATATAAAAAGGCTACGTTCTTAATTATCAACTGCAGTTGAACTCTTGCGAATCGGTTGTAAAGTTAGGAAGAGTTATATATTTATTACAATTTTTTTTTTTTTTCATTTATGCCACTGTGCTTAAATTGTATCTTATATCCAAAAGTCTTTCATATTAAAACATATTACCTCCCTTAATTTATCGACTTCATATGCATATGATTTATGTCCTGATAATGGCACAAATAAAAAATCTCATTTTCGTACTCACTTTTATTGCAAATGGCCACCAAAGCTCTCAAATTAAACTAAAGTGAGGGATAGTAACAATAAGTATAAAGTTTCTTTGAAAGTTCTTAAGTACAGTCACATGCTGTGTTAATTACAAAAATAAAACCTTTATTTTCTTTATAGTCTTACAACTACGATGAAATGTAAGAAAATGTGTCTGTGTTTGTGTGTGATAACGTTCTGCAAAAGTTCTTAAAATTTTAGCTTTTTTGCCATAATTCATTAACACATGACATAAACAAACTGAATCGCTTGCTAGCAAAGAAACACGCTCTTTTGCACATTAAATAATAAAAATGGTATTTTATTCCTTTCCGACCATTTAAGTTACTCGAAATATTTTTTTTGGTCAAAAAAAAATTTCGTGTTCATAAATATGGCTACTCAAGGAAGTGGTAATAAATTGTAACGATGTATACGTAGACATATGAGTGTATATGTGTGTGTAATTGTCCTTTAAGCATACGAGATATTCTCTTAAGTACACTACCATGTCGCTTATGTTTTCTTTCGTATGGTCATTTAAACATTTTACTATAATACTACTACCCTTCTGCTATTCATTTACTTAGTTACTATTTAGTACCGCCTGAACACTCTCATACTTTACGACTAGTTCCTAAATACCTATAAAAACAATTATTTGTAGTAAAAATGAAACGGTAAATAAAAAGTCAAAACAATTTATTACTAACTTTTGTTTTATTACTCAAAAACTGTAACAACAGCCAACAACAGATGATCCCCCTTTTTGGCGTATGAGTTTTTACAACTTTGAACGGAAAATGGCGTAAAAGTCTAGTTTTAAAACCCAGCGAGAAATTTTGTAGGGCAAACAAAAACTCCTCAAGGAGAATAAGTATTAACTGATTTTACTACCTTTCCACACAACCCCCTTCTTAGGGCTGTAGGGACCATCTAAAGGATTTTCCCCTTTTTCGGGCCATAAACAAGTGAAGTCAATACCTGTGATTCGGCAAAAATCTAAAATTAACAGATCTCAAGAGATCTTCACGATCTGTGGCTTGTGCTTGGTCAACGGTTGATTAGAGATGCTATTTGGTACGGTCGTTAGTCCCCGATGGCACGGAATCGCACGTACTTTTTGATGAGGCCTCCGTTAGTATGCTTCTTACAGGAAATGCTTTCTATCTTTCAGGAATATTGTCTTTGCGGAAGTTTCGCGTTTTCTTTAAACAAATGCTTTTAGGGATCACGTGGTGGTTGTGGTTTTCTACCCAAATTCGTCTGAAGCGATTTCCTGAAAATCCCACTGAAGGATTTTTACCACTCTGGCCTGAGGGTGGACTCTCCTTAGGTGCTATTGCAACTCAACAAATGCTGCTAACATTTTCTAAAAGCAGCGGCTAAGCAAACGGCGAGTGTATAAACTTGGCTTCATGAAATGACTACCCACGAAATAAGTCCCCAAAATCAAGATTTTAATTATTTTTTTTTTAATAACCCTCTAAAAACACCAAATCTCTTTATTTAATTGAAATGGACTTGATGCTGCCAGAAACAGAAATTTCGGCAAAAGATTTATCTAAGAAATTTAAAGTTTATCAAACTAATTCAATGAAGACGATAAAAAAATTTTTTTTTTTTATTAATGGTTTTTAAGAAAATAGTTTAATATTTAAACTTTTTAAAAGAAACACAAGTTAATTTGTTTATCATTATTTAACCCTTTCGCTATATTGTATCCATATGGAGACACTCAACTTTGGAGGCATCTGACTTTTGTATTTTCACAAAACTGAGAAAAATATAGCATTTAAAAAAAACTGTTTTTAATACTTATTTTTTTTTGTTTTGAAAAAAAGCTTTTTTTATTTTACAAAAAACATATATATCGTTACCTTAGTCGGAAAAAGTGATAAGTCCGTTTTTTTCAAATTATTCAGGAGAGACAAAAAACGTTGTAATTTTTTTTTAAGTAGACTTCTTAAATATCTGTAAATGCAGTTTTTTTCTTTAGTCTATCCTCTTAAATTACCAGTAGTCGTAGGATTTTAAAATAAATCATTTACGGACTTATAGGGTTTCTTGGACTTAGCACATTTGCTCTTTGAAATTTCATTATTTTAGTAGGGACTTAGCATATTTTCCTTATATATGTTTTCTTTTATTTCTGGAATTTAATATAAGGAATTGTTCCTTATGAAGCATAATTCGTTACAGCGGTGTTCGCTGTAAACAAGAATGTAGTTATTTTATTGGTGTTGATAAACAAAGTATTTATTGGTTAACAATAAATAAGAATAGGAATTATTACTTTAAAGAAAAAGAAATAAATATTATTAAAAAGGTATACTTTTGCGATATAGGAAACATCTAATTATTTAAAATTATACGATTATGTTGAATTTAATAGTGTATTTTTTTAAGCGGAAGCTTCCTATGTTAAAAAAAATAGGTACAGAATATTTGGAAAAACAAATCATAGATGAGGTAGATCATCATAAAAACATTGATGGTCCTTGGGTACAGTTAGTTTTAAAAATTGCAAGTCTTAATATTTTATTGTCGTTATTTTCCTTCTTTCGTTGTAGAGTGGATCCAAACTCGAAAAATAAATAGGCTTTATATTTTTATTTATTTTCTGTGGTAATTTTTTCAACTCTTCGGAGAAACGAAGTTAATACTTTATTTCACAATTTGGTGTATATTTAATTGCACGAATATCCGTTACCTTGTGATCTCCTTTACCTCGGCCAGGCCAAGAAATAATGCAATACAATAAATAGTTACCTTCGGCGTCAAACAACTGTATCATTCTGGTATTTTGCAATATTTTATATTTTTTAAAATTCATAAACCCGTATTTTATTCGACTGAAGACAGTAAATACTTTAGATTGTATTTAGATGTGTGGTTATAACAAGGACGAAAAAATATTGAAAAACCCAAAATTCTCAATGCATGCAAAAGCATTTAAAACTGTTATCACTTTGATATAACGAATTATATGAAATGCAAAGTATATATTTAATATTGCAGCTATTGCCAAATTGCTGTAATTCTTTATAATCCAACTTGAAAAGAAAAGACTTTATTAAAAAAAAAAATTGTTCCTTTCAACAGGACTTGGCATATTTTCTTACTTTTTAAATTTTTTTTTGGACTTCGCATATTTGTTTTTTCTTGCATTCCAGCAAAAAAAAACCAAATAATGATATTATTTTTGCTTGTAAATGATGTATTTTGAATTATACTAGCAAACTACATCAAAATGTCAACCTCGGCGAAAAGTGGACTTAGCACTTTTTCCGACTAAGGTCACGATATGTAAGCATGTTTTTTTTTATAAAAACACATCCAACATAAAGAAAAGTGTTTATTTTAATATTTCTGCATCTATAGTTTTTTGTTTTAAATAAAAAAAAGCTGTGCAGATTTTTAAAACATTGTATGTATCCATATGGATACAAACACAAGTTATGGTTGTTAATGATGTACACACAATACAAATAAAATCATCTTACGGTTGAGGCAGTTATGATACAGACGTTCTTTTTTTTACCTCTTGTACCATTTAAATTTAATTAAAATAATTATAAGAAAAATAAAGGAGTCTGAAATGGAAAAAGTTTTAATCAATTTTGTCGATTCCGATGTTTCTGACTTGGAAGAATCTGAAGTCTTAAAAAATTTATTTGATGCTTTCGTTAACAATAACAGCCTTTTATTAGGAGAACTTTCTAAAGAAGGTCCGTATGAAATCAACATACAAGATATTGATGTTGATAATAATGATGAAGGTGATAAATAAAAATATGAATAAAAATTTTAATAGTAGAGAGTAAAACAGTTGATGAAACAGTTAAAAAAAGTCCAACAATTTTTCAAAAAAAAGTATTCCAATCTCAAAACAAAATAATAATATTTATACTACAAATCGGGAAAAAAGTGTAATTTTGGCTCAAACATTCGCATTGAATCACTCAATTTCTAATAATCCTGGTGATATAAATACGAATTCCCAGGTCCACAATGCTCTCGAATAGTTAAGAAATTTAAATCCAGTTCTTACAGAGGAATTTCTAACCAACATTTCAGAAGTCTCTGCAATTGTTAAATCATTAAAAAGCAAAAAATCCCCTGGAATCGATGGGATCAATAATATTTGTTTTAAAAAGTTTTCTAGTAAAGCTCTTAAGCTCTTGACTATTATAATCAATGGGCGTTTAAAAATTTGTTATTCCTATTAAAAAACCAAAAAAACCACCTGATATTCCTTCATCGTACCGACCTATAAGCCTACTATCCTATATTAGTTAAATTTTTGAAAAAATTATAAAAGAGAAATTAGTGAACTTTTTGGAAATAGATAATATAATCCCTCCTCAGGAATTTGGCTTTCGTCGAGAACACAATACTGCCCATCCACTGATACGAAAAAGAAACTTAGTTAAACAAAATTTTAATGCTCAAAAATCATCCGGTATGCTATTACTAGATGTCAAAGCTGCATTTGACTCAGTATGGCATGACGACCTAATTTTTAAAATGATAAATTTTGGATTTCCCATGCAACTTATAAAGTTAGTTCAAAGTTTTCTTAAACCACGCTCCTTCAAAGTCTATATTGGTTCGACTTCTTCTAATTCGTATTCTATGGCAGCAGGTTGTCCGCAAGGCTCTTGTCTGTCGCCAATTCTTTATAACTTGTACACTTCAGATTTCCCCCCAATTAGATTACTGCACTGTGTCAGTCTTTGCAGATGACACAGCGCTGCTTAGCTCCGAAATACTCTCGATAGATGTATTGACTAACCTGCAGAGAGCTTAAAGAGAGTGACAATGTTGTTTCAACAAGTGGAAAATAATGTTAAATGCTGACAAAACACAGGCAATATATTTTCAAGGAAGCGTAGAGCATGTTTTTTACCTCAAAGCAACATTATGTTCAATAATTTCTCTATTCAATGGGAAGAGAAAGTAAAATATCTCGGAGTGATACTGGACTCCAAAGTGAAATCCAAAGACCACATTCATTTTATAATAAATAAAGTAAATGTACTCACACGCATGCTTTACCCTTTTATAAATAGATATTCTGCTTTAAGCATTAGCAATAAAATGTTAATACTGAAATCAATATTTCACGCCGTTATTTACTACGCAGCTCCTGTTTGGTCGAACAGTGCTAACTGTCACTTAAATAAGTTACAAATATGTATCCCAGAATAAATTATTAAAACTATTCTATAACCTTCCTTGGTTTTATTCAACAGCTCGCCTCCATTCTCTTGCAGATATAGAATTAGTTAAAGATAGACTTTCAAGGCTAAATGAAAATTTTAATACCAGGTGCCAAAACTCTTCTTATAATCATATTAATGAGCTAGCTCAACTTACGTAGTTAAGATTTAGAATAACTATTTTATAAAAACAAAAAATCGAAAAAAAAATATAAAAATAAAATTTAAAAAGGGGCTTAAATAGGTTTTTGCGACATTTTTACCTCCAATATAATTCTGTCAATATATATGTATATTACAACTAACCGAAATATATTATAATTAAGCAGAAAAAGATACTCATCTTAAACTCTTTACAATTAATTATATAAAATTGAGATGTAACATATTATATATGAAATAAATTGAATTGAAATTGAACAATTTTTCAAACTCCACAGAATCCATTAAAAAAGGTTGAACAATTTCATTCGAAAAAAGCTTCCTGGACAATTCCAGAGTCTTCTTTTTCTAAAGCATACCCAAAGAAAAATACAAATTTCCCTGTAGATAATTTTTCCTCCAAAGTAAAACGGGTTCTGAGGGAACCGGTTCTAGAACCAGTTTTAATAGCAGTTCTGCTTAGGGATGGGCAAATTGAAAAAAAGAGTATCGATATATATCAATTAAAAATATCGATATATCGATGTATCGAACGTATTAAGCTGAAATTATTACTAAATTTAAAAACTTAATATACCAATGACAATACATTTTTACATAGGCACAAACGTATTACATATTACAAAAAAATTTTAAAATAAGTAAAGAATACAAAAAAGTTTTTACTTATTAACCATATGAAATTTAAAAAAAATTATAAGAATTATATAATGCCGGATTATATACTGCCGGTAAACAAAACTTGTAACACATACTATACAAGTAAACTGTGCAATATTTTTATTAATATATAAGAACATGCTCAAATAAAAAAAAAACAAAATATTTTTTTTATTATTAACATTCCAACTTTCATGAGTCGATTCTTTGCATAATTCTAGGCACCGTTTCCAGAATATTTTTTCCGCGCTTATTTTTTTGTCTATGAAAATGTACAATGGAAAAACGCCTTTATTTTCTTAATATTAGTTAAAAAAAAACCAATGATGGAATTCTTAAAAAACAACAGTATTGTAAGCAGTTGAGCAACGGTTAAAATGTTGAATTTTATTATAAAGTGATCTTAAAAATATCGAATTCGATAGTCGTAGATATATATCGATGTACCGATATATCGGTATTTTTAATATCGGCGATATATATCGATTATAATTTTTTTAAATATCGATATTTTGATATATCGATATTTATTGCCCATCCCTAGTTCTGCTTCACAAACGTTTCCGTTCTGGGCTCACAGCAATCAGCTCCATAACCGGTTCTATGTAACCGATGATAGTACAACTGGTTCCAGAAAAGGTTTACTTAGAACTGATTTTGAAAATTTTTCCTTGGGTTAATTTTATTTTTTGTCTTTGTTTATTGTAATTATATGAATTTTAGGTTTATAGTTTTAGTTGGTTTATGTAAATATTTGTAGTGTTTCCTTTTATTGTAAAAAAACTGAATTTTATGTGTTGGAACTGAATTTAATATAAATAAACCATAATATACTAGTATTTTTCTTTACCATAACCGAAATATGTATCCATATGGATACAGTCCAGAAAACACATTTAGGGTAATTTTTTTTTTAAATCGAATATTGATTGTTATTGTTAGGGCCAATTAGAGTAATAATCCAAAATAATTGGATTGTTTTAGCCACCCAGTAACCAGGGCTGTGGAGTCGCCCGAAAAAAGTACTAACTCCGACTCCGACTCCAAACGCTGAAATTTTTTAAGTGCGACTCCGACTCACGACTCCGACTCCTACTCTAACCGTGATGCGAAATGAATGAGACGTAAAATTATTTCTCTTTTGTGTAGAAACATCTTTATTAAACGAATTATGGGAATCCCCGCGTAATGTGCATAAGAAAAACATGAGTGTTATGGTAGGAATTAAAGGCAGGCCGATAAAGATGTTTCTACACAAAAGAGAAATAATTTTACGTCACAATTTTTCTAATACATACTAGTATTTATACAATGTTGAAAATATTTCAGCGTTGATGGTTAAAAAATTCTGATATTAAAATTATTGGCAATTCCTGTCATTAACATTTTTTAGCGTGAGTAAATTATTTAAAAAATCACACATCTTTTTCAACTAGATCAATAACTGAGTATAAGTTTTGCTAATGTAATTTAGACTTTTTCCCGCACGTATAAAAAATATACCTAAATATACTTAAATAGTAAAGTACTTGAATCAACTTTTTCTCATAAAATAAATTAAAATCTACTTATTCATATTGATCTGCAAAATATTGCATCGCCAATTTCGAAGAATATTTATATTGGAAAATATTAGAATTTTTTTTTAATTTTTTATGCCGAAAAATTTTGGATTCGGAGTCGCGCGTTTATTTGGGTACTGCGACTCCGACTCCGGTACAAAAACCTTAACTCCGACTCCACAGCCCTGCCAGTAACAACTTGTAGCGAAAGGGTTAATTTACAAAATGACGTATGTGCATTATTGATTTTTCATTAATTTGATTATTTTGGCAACTTAGTCGTTTTTCGTTAATTCTTAGACTGTGCCATCGAAACTAGACTGAAGGGCAGCTATCGATAGCTCAAGATTACGCACTCTATGCGATAGAAGGCATATATCAACTGCATGGGTCAGTTAGTTTAAAAAAGTGTTGTCTATTTGGACTTGATTCCTCTACGCTGGACGGATATTGACAATATAAAGTAAATAGTGATAACCTTGTCGCACTCCACTTGTTACCTCGAAATGTAGTGATAATTTGCCTCTCTAAAATACGAAATATTTTGCACCGTTGAAGCTCTCTTTTATCAAAATAAGTTCACGGTTGATGCTGTCGATCGCCTTTACAAAATCAATGAATAGTAGGTGAAGATTTGATTTGGTTATGGTTAATTTTAATCATAATATGGTTTTATATAATGCGCACTTTATAAAATTCAACAAAAATACCATATTCTTAATACGTGTATATGATGATCATATTTAAAAAATTTTTTAACAAATCTTCTCTACTAAATTCAAAAATATTAAATCAACTCTTATTTTATACATTTCACTTTGTCATTTAAATTTATTAATATAAAAAAAAAATTCCTTCCATTTGCCATTTGTTACAAAATTATGCAAGACTTTTAAAGTCAAGTCACTTCTAAATAAAAATTCTCTCTGTATCCCTGATTATTTGCATGACATTTTGCACAAAATTCTATGTAAAATAGCAGCCAGCATAACATCAATGTCTAAGGAAAATATTTAGAAAAAGAAAGAAAAAAACGAAGAAGCCTTACGAAATTTAAGTAGGAAACTCCGCACGTACTTGAGCACACAGCGAAGAAGAAAATCTTTTTAGTTACTTTGAAGTAAAAGACAATGAAAGAGAGCAGCTAGAAATTTTATATATTCAAGTTTTTATTGCAAAAGTAAGCAAAGGAAATTGAAAACCCAAGAACAAAAAAAAACGTCTAACAAGGACCCACCATAAAAGTTGCAAAAAGAACAGTCAGTCTGTTGACGTTGAAGAACCAGGCGGAACATCGTCAAAAAGTCGTAAAATTTAGCAACATTAAATCTGTCGTTTCTACTTAGAAAATCTCTTTTGCTCGTTATATTTTCTAAATTTCTTGCTGCGTTTTATTTTTTCATCTGCGACTCATAAAAATTGTTTGAAGGAGTTGCATTGAGTGTTCAAGTGGCACAACTAATGTGATGTGTTTAGTTTGCTTAACGATTTCCGTTTCCTGCACTGGTTTGCACTACTTCCACACACACACACACACACACACACCGACAGCTGTTTCCTTTCACGCTTAGCAAGAATGAATGAGTAGTAGTCGGAGAGTATTGACTGCATGGGGTGTGGTGGTAATTTAATCAAAGCCGAATTCGAACAATAAATTTATTTCATTTCTAAGTACTTTTTTACAATTGCTTAGAGTTTATTATTTTAAGGCAGAAACTTATTTTTGTTACAAAGGGTAGTTTTTAGGGATAAGGGTATTTTTTTAGGGTTAACCTATAATACAGTATACTTTGGCAAATCACCATGGAAAGGCCTACATCAGGGGGCTAATTCCGGCAGTCGTGATCGAATACTTCTTCGATTCGAATCAAATTTTATTTATAACTATATCAGTCAATACTGAACGACTGGAAATTATTTTTTCAGTGTTGTAAAGCATTTATTTGAGTTTTTACAACACTGAAAAAAAATTTCGATTGGTTCAATATTGACTGAAAGAATTAGAAACAAAATTGCTTTCGAATCGAAGAAATATTTGATCACGACTGGCAGAAGTAACCCCCAGAACAACGTTTACAAATCGTAGAAATTTATTTCCTAAATTCGCGCTCTGGTCGCCAAACTTATAGAGCTCTTCGTCAAGTTTACGGTGCGCATAATTGTCCTTCTGAGCAGCTTATACGCAAAACTAAGAATCGATCCACGATAGGAGTGTGTCAGAGGACTCGAATTTATCGATCCGACACACTTCTCAACAACTAATTCTGTGTCTATCCACTTCATGGCAAATTTTGAGGAAAGAGCTTAGCATATATTCATGTCAGATCCAACTGTTGCAAGAACTAAAGCCAGCTGACCATCAGCTCCGTCGTGTTTCTGGTGAATGAGCAGAGAATCAACTGCAAGTTGAACAAAATTTTTACCGCTCAATCACCTGCAGCGATAAGGCTCATTTCTAGCTTACGGTTTATGTAAATAAGCAGAGTTGTCGTTTTTATAGAGAACACAATCCTCAAGAGACTCCGAAAAATTCACTGTTTGGTACGGTTTAAATGCTAAAGGTGACCACGACCCATTTGTCTTTAGATCCGAAGCCGGTGCCAAAATTTCCGTGAATATCAAACGCTACAGGCAAATGATTTGTTTATAGCGCATGCACAAAAAAAATAAAAACTGATTTTAATTAAAAAATTTGTGATAATTATTAAAAAATTTATTTAAATAAAGTAATAGTCTCAATTTAATATTTTTTGAACTAATAACATTTTTTGCAGTAATGTTAATGATATTAGTAAACGTTTAATTTATTTAATTAAATTTTTAATTGAAACTGATTTTATTTTTGGTCAATGGTTTAATTTAATTTTTGTGTGTAATTGCAAATCAGTTTCAGCAGTAATGGCTCCAAGAAGACTGCGCAACATACCATACAGCGCGTGAAACTTTGTTGAGCCAAACGTTCGGTGACCGAAATTTCCGAGCCGACCGAATTATTTTAAATGGACCCGCGAACTGGCCACCTTGTTCGTTTGAGTTGACACCTTTGGCCTAATTTCTTACGCATATTTATATTTAAAACAATAATAAAAAACTAAATTTTGTTTTTGTTTTCACTATAAATATACGAAAGAAATGTTCTTGTTGACATTGTGGGCCAGGCAGTAAATATTTTTAATATTAACAACATTTTCTGCCGTAATTCACTTGATTAAATTCTTAATTAAAGTTGATTTCATTTTTGATTAATGGCTTAACTGAAAAAAGGCCACAGCGCATGAAACCATCATTTTTTTGAGCCAAACGTTTGGTGACCGAATTCTCTAAAGAAATGGACCCGCGAACTGGACACCTTGTACGTGTGATTCAACACCTTTGGCCTACTTTTTGTGGGTGTGCGTTAAATCTCTGGTCTAAACTGATAAACCTGGAACGATTGATCTTAAGAAGCCAACATTCGACGTACTATTAACGAAATAAGACCGGAGATGCTCAAAAAAGTAGTGCAAGATTGGACCGACGGGATGGCGTTCATAAGCCGCAGTCACGGAGGGCATATGACAGAAATTATTTTTAAATATTAAATGCCATGAAATTTGTGAGCTAAGTAATAAAGCCATACTTTAGTCATTCCATATGTTGTAATTCACTTTTAAGAGAGTTTTATGTCTTAAAAAAAACACTCCTTAACTTTTCTTAAATTTTTATTTTCTCCCTGAACTTTTTTTTTACTATCTTAATTATTTTGTGACCTAAAATTTTTTACAACATTTTTCCATTTATTACATTTTTCTTTTTTTCAAAAACAATTTCATGTAGAGGAGAGACTACAAAATTTATTTAAGTTTTCTGTTTAAATAAACACATTTTCCAGGATTTAGTTGTTTGTGTAAATATTTTTTTTTTTCTTTTAATGAAAAAGGAAAACAACATGTGTAGCGTGGTGGTCAATTAACTGCGGTCGTTGTGTGCTCTATATTTGTATTAAACCACCTAAAGAAATCATGAATCAGTCAATGAAAATGCGAGTGATTCAGGATTTAAAAAATTATTTTTAGTAGCAGACTGAATGATTAAGTAGATTGTTCAATTTTATATACTCCGCTACATTGGGTCTATGTAATTCCGATGATCTCGATAAAAAAAGGTGTAAATTCTGGTTTTAAAATAGTTTTATTGTTTTTCAAATACTTTATACATCTGAGTTTTTTTTTATCTCTCTATTATTGACTTTTGTTCTTTAAAACGGTAATAGTCTTTTGCTCATATATCAGCCATTTATGGACCGATCTGGCTGAATTTCAATAGAAAAATTTAAATAAGCATATCTGACATAAATATATACCAACCAAGTCACCATCATATCTGGCCTCTTTAAAAAACCCATTTCAACAGACAGATAGTCGTCATTACATCAACTTCGATACTCATAAGGGCCCAGAATATATATACTTTAAAGGGCCTAGAATCAATGTTGTGATAGTAACAAATGGAATGACAAGTTGCATAATATTTCTAAGTGATGAGCAAATTTGTATGAAAACTACAACGTTATAGTTTGCTTGCATTGTCGATCGACTTGTCGTGCTGAAAGTTGTTAGTAGGGCGCAAATCTGCTGTTTGTCAGCTTTAGTTACATTTTTGTTCGACAAATGAAAGGAAAATTTATAAAATTCTTTAGAATAAAATAGAAGAAAAAGCGAAACTGTTGTGTACGAGGCTTAAAATTTTGTTTTTTTTTTAACTTTTATTTTTTGGAAAAAAGTCAAAAATACGATTCCTGTAACTTAAAAATGTGCACTTATGGAGAAAAACGGAGATTCGATTTGAAATCAGCGACCGCAAATTAGGAAAAAAAAAGAACTGCATCAAACTTCCAATCAACACAAAAAAAAGTAAAATTTTGTTTCCCTGTGTTATTAACTTAGTCCGGTCTTAGCCTCAGCTTGAAATCAGAGGAAGAAGATTCATCTATAGGCGCCCATTCATCTATTTAAAATTTGAAAGAAAAAAAATTCTGGCCAAACACCTTACTACAACAACCAACAATGCCATAATTATGTAGGGTACAAGGATTATATGTTTCATTTTCAATTAGCAAGGAGAGCAGACGTTGAATTGTTCTACACATCCCCCAACCTCCTCCCCTTGAGCAACCGCTTTGCAACCAGTTCTTATTACAGTTGTGCTGTATCAGTATTGCAATGTTGTATTCTATTATTTGGTTTATTTCTTTTTGTTTATTATTTTCCAATTTTTTATATATTTCATATTCCAATAGGAACAGACATTTTTATAGGTCATGTAAGTTGGGAATTGAAATTAAAAATAAATTTAAAAATTAAATAACATTTTTATGTATAAATATAAAAGACAGTTTGTAGAAATAATTTGTTTAAATTTTAAATGTCAATAACAGTTTTTCCGTCTGTGAAATATTAAAAAAATTTAATCATCATGATTGTTTAAAATTCCGTATGGATTTAGAAAAGAAGTAGCATTTTGCCGTTGTTAATGTTAACGTTAGGGGTCAATGTATGCAAAAACCAGTTAGAAATATTTAACAAACTTAATTAAAACTTTGACGACTTTTTCATTAAAATATGTTCAAAATTTAAGAAATTTTCAACTTATATTATTTTCTCTTTTTTTCATATTTTTATGAAAACTACCAAAAATAAAACTAAATAAAAAATTTGATATAATAAATATTCAAGAGCAAGGTCAATTATATAAAAAATTATTTATTTTTTATCAAACTTATTAAAAGGTCGAAGAAAATAAAACTAAATAATTTAATAAATAAAAAATAAAATTGTGTTCAAAAAAATAACTTTTGATAATAAATTTGCATGTGCTTGGCAAATAAAAAACTGAAATGGCAAATTGCTTTACTAAGCAATTGGTTTTTTTAATTTTGGTTTTTCTTTTACCCTTAAACAATTCGAGTTGGAAAAAACCAGACAATTGTAGAGGAATGTAAGAAATGATAAACTCACTGTTTTCTGTTGTTGCTTTGTTGAAGCTTTTATATTGTTACAAGTAAGACCTGAGTGTTTAAAATTCTTATTCACTTTATATTCTTATTTGGTTAATATTTTTAGATTTTCTAAAGTCTTTGGAAAAAGTTTCCTGACGAGCTGGCCTAAGCAACCAGCGAAATTCGCATAGAAACCAGCTTTCCCTCAACAAAAAATTTTAGTGTTTTTATCAAAAATAAAAATTGGGAACTTAGCATATTATAAACAAAAAAAAGACTACATCAATTAAAATAGATAATCATTCATTCAAAAAAGGAAATTTCGATCTACCAAGGTGAAATACCATTTAAAGGTTTAAAGATTAATGTTTGACTATTGACGTCCCCCGGCCTCAATAGCCGAGTGAGTAAAACGGCAAACCCCACTGACGAGATTGTGTGGTCTGGGCAACCTGTCCGTGAACGCCTGGGTTCAAATCTCAGCGCAGTCAAGAATGAAAAATTATCAATAAAAAAATTTTAATTAATTTCATGTTGTAAAATTCCTGTCTTCATAAAAATAATTTAATGAAAATTAAATTCAATGAACTTAAGCCTAATTAAAAATATCTAAATTTGGATTAAAAACCATTAACAGTTCAATAAATTAACCACAATACTAATTATTGTTAAAGTATTTAATTTAAATATTATTAATTTTTAATCTTCCCCCGGTCAGTCAAGAATGAAAAATTATCAACAAATTTTACTTCATGTTCTAAAATTCCTTTCTTCATAAAAATAATTTAATGAAACTTAAATTTAATGAACTTGTGAAATTATTTTGTAATAAACTGATAAAATAATAAAAATTTGGATTAAATGTCATAAACAGCTCAATAAAATAGCCACCTTTTATATTTAAGGCTATGAAATAAAAGACAGAGACAGGTGCAGGTGAATTTTTAACGCCACATAATTTTTATAAATGATAAAACACTGGTGAACATAATTTTTTTGAGGGAATTATTTTTTTCCTTAATGAAATGGAAAATACAGCCGTATTCATAACGAAAATTTGTCATGAAGTTAGCACAAAGTTCATTCATAATACACTAACCAAACTCTGGCTAACGATTTGCTAAACTCTTGTTAACGAGCTGCCAAACGTTTGCCACTTTGAGAAAAACAGGCGTTTAATGTTGAATAATTTTGTTTGTTTTTTTAATTAAGTCTTTTTTAAATTTATTTTAATTTAAAAACATTTAGCATTTTTATATGGGGAGACAAAAACAAAAAAATATAAAAAAAATTATAAAATGAAATGACAAAACCAGATGATGTATGCAAAACGTGTTGCATTTTTGAGCACTATAATGTGGCAGCATTAATATTCAGAGTTGATTTATTAAAAGTTAGCAGACGGATAAAATTCGTTATGAATAAACTCTGTGCTAATAAGCTGCTAAGCTTAATCGGCATTCTAGTTAGCAGCTCGTTGTACGTAGTGTACAAACTGTGGCTTACTTTTTGTTATGAATACGGTTGTAAGCTTATTTTACCCTTTTGACTATAACTTTTGAAAATCTATGATATGTAAATAATGTTTTTTGTATTTTTTCATTATATTCTACACTAAAAATTATAATAAAATCTTATAAGTATGTATATTAGTATTTTTGTAAAAAGCAAATTATTACCTTGTCATATTATAATACTAGAGAGCTCGTTACTGTTAACTAGTGTTTATAATAGTTTAAATTTAATTATTTGAATAAAGAAATAAACGATTAAAAAAAAAAAAGGTTGTAAGTAAATTACTTCTAGATTATAGAACTGTATTCCTTTGTTAGAACAAACCGGCCACAATCTCCAAATTTAAAATACATACTTCCCTTATACATCCAAGAATTTAAATTATCAACTTGTTTATGATCCTTCGTGTCAGATACAAGTAAGTAGTTTACTTCGTTCATTAAACAATTTCTTATCTTGCATCGATTAAGTTAATCTAATTTTATTATAATGGGTGTTCACCGCAGGTCCGGCCCTGCAGTTTTTAATTTGAATTGCATTTATTTTCGTTCTTGCTTTACTTATGTATGTAGATTTATTTAAGTTGGTAGCTGCATAAGTGTGTATACACTTTTTAAAGCTCACTAAATTTACATATTTTTTGACAACAACATGCAAAAATATTAAATATTAATAACTGTAACCGTAACTGGTGAAGATATTTTGTTGCTTTGTCTTTTAGTCTTTAAAATAGAATGTAATTTTGATTTTTGATAATATTAGTTGAGTCGTTTAAATTATTTTTAATAAAGCAGTTCGTTCGCTCACTAGAACAATAGAAAAATCGTTTTATTTTTCAAGTAACAATGGGTATATATCACACTTGTTCAACAATACTGTATTAACTAAAAAATTTTAAATTTTTAGAAGAAGCCAAACAATTTTTAATTTTACATTAAAGGCATATGAAAAAGATTTTTTAAACCAACCGTTTAATTACGAAAAAGTAGACAAAAGTAGAACAGGTGCGATATGTTATTTTATGATTTCAAATTATTTTGAAATATAAAGTCTAAAATTTTAATCGTTTTTAACTATACGAAATTTAATATTTTAAATACTTTATGCCGTATTCAGCAGCTATACACTTAAACTGCCGTATTCATAAAAAATAAAATAGATTTCAAATGTATTTTAAAACAAAATTTCCATACAAATTTTCCTTAAAATATATTTCAAATCCAGTTTTTTATGAATACGGCAGCTTAAGTGTATAGCTGCGAAAAATGTTTGTAATAACCAATTGGAAAACAATTAAATTTTTATTTGTTTAATGTTTTCAATACAATTACGAATTTATTTTAACCTTAATTTACCGAGCAATGGTAACGCTGACCTTCAGCCCATTGTTGTAAATTAAACTGGAATCTCCGAAAGGAATCGAACACGCAACCCTCCCACTGATATAAAGCTATCTGCCAACTAACATTTCGAGGCACCCAATTTAAAAATATTAATTTTTTATAGCAATTTTGTAAAATAAAAACATTTAACACTTCCCTATATATCAATCAAACATAGAGGCGAAGATGTATTATATTTCCAGTTATTTCCGACTTAGGAAAACACTATTGACGTTTTCTTTTTTATTATAAGGAAGTCAAAATCAATTAAGTTAAATAAAAAAAAACCTTATTTACTTTTGATGCCAACTCAACATTAAAATCATAATTTTATTATGGTCCTCCGAACCGAACATTTATCAATATATTGAAAAGGGAGTTATGTAAAAATCTACACCATCCCCATATGCACTAAGGAATGTCTGTAGTGGAGGGCAAAGGGCTTGATATTATTTATCGGATAGCCAATCCGCTCTTAGAGCACTATCTTCTCTGAAGGTGAAGTCCAGGTAAGTCAAGGACTGTTTTACGTTTCTGAACGAGCTACGGAAACTCAATGAATTGAATTTGTGTTGGACGCTCTGCCATGAGGCAACGAAAGAGGTTGGTAAACAAGTGCGCTCGCCGTCCATTTATAAGCCCTAAACCTTTCTTAAGCGTCCCTGTCGGTCACATAAGAGAGACGTTACAAAAATGGTCCGAACGTGAATTCCTTCATACATGGACGTTCACTTCTGGATTTAGACAAAGCAGGAGATTTGTAGCACCGTCCCGTGGCAGGGCAAGAAAGCTACTTCTGCTCAAGAAGGCGGAACTTAGACTGCTTATTGGCCTATTTACGGGGCACTGTGGTTTTAGATACCACCAGCTTAAAATGGGTTATGCATGTACCAAGATATTTAGATATTGTGAGGTGAATGACGAAGCGTCAGAACAGCTGCTGCCCACCTTGGCAGCCAGGCGGACATTTTTCCGGGGGGCAAATGATGAGCCCAACTTTTATTTATGATCTTTAACCAGCCAAGGTAATGGGCTTTACACGTAGCCTTTACCTGAAATGGCGAGATACCTGGGCTGCAGAAAAGATACTCTGCGTCGTGGTGCTTATGGCCTTCTACGTACATACACACATACATATATATATATGCTAAAACTTTATATATCGGCTATAAGCATCATGGGTGTATTTAATGTTTATAGTTCACTAGTTTTAAAGTATTTCTAAAACATTTATTAACCATGACTTTGGCTTATGGTCCTTCGAATCTAAAATAGCAAACATTTCTTAAGAAGCACCTAATGTGCGTAGCTGGTTCTTTCTTATGTTTTAAAATTGCTAAGATTTTGATTTGGCTCTGTTATTAGTAAAAAGCTAAAAACACTTAATCTCTGATTTCTGTGTTTATGATCCTTTAAATTGTTTATCATTATTACCATTATTAGCATATCAACCAATTTATTTATTTATTAGTCAATGGAACAATTTAATCTTAATTAAATTACATTAAATCAGTCGTGTTCTTTCTTTAAAGAAAACCCAACACAAACAACACAAAAAAAACCCAATTGAAAATTTTAATTTTTTTTAACTGATACTTATTCAGTTTATCTGTGCATGTAAATAATCTTAGCAAATTGTAAAATGGCATACATACATGTGAATATTTTACCTCGCAGCAATTAAAGAGCTAAAATAGAATTCCGAAGGATCATTTGTATGAAAAAAAACAAGTATAGTGCTGTGAATTAATAGATTATTTGGCCAATTTTTTTTTTAAATCTCATCTTCCAAAGTTCTTTATTGTGAACCCATTTGCGAAATATGCGAAACAAATTTTACCAGAGGGTGCCTAAATACCACTGAAAATATATATTTTACAACAAGAATTGAACAATATGTTTTATTGGTACTCTTTTGAAGCACGATCCGAACTAAAGGCAATACATATCGCTCATTTCGTGCAAGACCGTCACAACTCAAAATTTGGCATTTTCGAGTTAGTAATGCAGAAATGTTCTTCTCTTAAATCTCTACAAATTGATCTAAGAACGGAGAGAATTATCGAAAAAATAACGGTAATACAGATGGTTTTGACGCTATGACCTCTTGTAACAAACTTGAGCAATTAACATCAACAAGGTCACATTTCAGTTTTTTTGTTGGCATTCCTCTTGTACATGTGGATTTCTTTGTAGCAAAAAAGAAACATTTGATTTTATAACTGTATATAAAATAAATATTAAAATAAATAATAATAGGTTGGAATCTTAAAAAGGCTCTCCTGTAAAGTTTCAAATTTTGAGTTGTGACGGTCTTGCACGAAATGAGCGATATGTTGTTTAATTACATTCGTCTATGGAAAGTGGATTATACAAGAAAATGGGATAAAAGTAGTACAATAATGGGAATTTTCTTTTTCTTTATTTAATAAACAATTCAAATGCAAAGCCCAGCGAAAGTGAATGGGCTTAATGTGTTGGTTAACTAATGGGAACCTTAACTTTTTTTGCATAAGAGGGTATAAATTTAAAAAGTGAGTTCATTTTTCCTAGAATAAATTATAAAGAGTATATATTTTTAAAATTTTGACTGGGAGGATTTACTAATTTTACGGAAACACAGAAAAAATTTAAAATTGTCTCTAATCGCCAAATTCATAGAATCAAGCAAAAAATTACGCTCGAATCGAAAAAAGGTATTCTAAAAAAAAAACCTAATCGAAAGAAAAAGAAGGAGAGAAGAGTATGTTTAAACCGGCTGCTGAAACGTATGAAACTGAAACATAAAAAATAAAAAATTTTGTAAACATTGTAATTGTTAAACTATAAAAAGTAATATTTTATGAATAAATAGTAATGAATACATATATAAAAACTATATATTGTGGTATTTATAATTAAATAAACTCATCAGTTAAGTGCGGAAAGGAAGAAAATAGCCAGATTATAAGCAAACGGTATTTGTGGCCAAACTATTCCAGTGTGAGAAATCCTGAAGCGCCGGAGCGAAATTTTAATTTTCTACACATCATTGCAAAAGAAAAATTTAGTCTAGAGAAGAAATGGAATCTATAGCAGCGGTATTGTTGTTGGAAGAAGAGAACAACGTGGTCCAGAATGCAGAATCAAGACTAGAAAAGCGGAAATTTAGAGACAGTTGCAATCCATTCGAGATGAGTGATAAATTGTAAGATATATGTTTTAAAAGTGTGTGAAACAATTAATTTAATTAATTTTTAATTAAATAATATTAATTAAATAAATAAATTAAATAAAGCTTTAAAGTTACAAAAAAAAATTTAAATTAAATAATATTAATTAAATAAATAAATTAAATAAATTAAATAAAAAATTTTATAAATATTACAAAATAAATTTATAGCATTTTATACTCACATTTATTTAATTACGTATACACTTTTTAACTACAGAAACAACAATCGAAAAACTCTCCCTTAGTAAATAAACAACTTGAAAAAACGTAGCTACGATCGTAAA
Source organism: Pollenia amentaria (assembly GCA_943735925.1). NCBI lineage: Eukaryota > Metazoa > Arthropoda > Insecta > Diptera > Polleniidae > Pollenia > Pollenia amentaria. The sequence goes on along the minus strand of OX031007.1, from coordinate 241,367,900 downwards.
GCAGAAAACATACAATCGAAAAACAAATCGAATTGATACGGGGAACGGAACGCAGAACACCAAAGTTGCCAAACTGAGAAATTTACGATCCGAATCGAAACACAGAATAAGGGGGATTATCAAAATGATTATATTGATTACTTAAAATTGTAAAAATTTAGAATTGTGAATTTTTTTTCAATAAATGATATTTTTAATTTTAATTAAAAAAGTGATCAAAAAACTTTGCCGTTTCAAACAATGATTTAATTAAATAAAGCTCAGGTTTTGTAAATTCCCAACAACAATCTTACATGTTTTAATTATTTTATTTTAAATGAAAAATTCAATTAAGATTTTTTGTTATTTAATTTATATATTAATTAAAAATTAATTTCAAAACAACTAAAATTTTAATAAAATCAAAATTATATTTTTAATTTTCTTTCAACTAAAAAAATAATTTATTCAATAAAATTAATTAAATTGAAATAATTTTTAAATAATTGATAAAAAAAAACTACTGATTCATTTTTTTATGAACTTAAAAAATAATTAATTCCTTTCATATAAAAGTAACTTTACAAAAAAAGGTTAAAATTGAAAATTTTATTATTGTAAAGCCTAGTACTCTGTTCAAATTTGTAAAAAATATTCAGCAACATCTATTATTTCATACGAAAAATTTGACATGCATCAATGTTACCTATCTCGCGAGTTTGCACAATTTGACGCTTTCAACCATTCAAAGTATGCTACATTGTTTTGCGTATGTGAACAAACCCCACATGTATTTTACTGAAAAGTTTTTTTTTAATAAGAAACTAAAGTAAATATTTATGAAAAACTGTTACCGGTTGTGTTATTTATATTTTACCTTTCTCATTTAATTCCACGTGAAATAAGTGCAGCTTATATTATTCCGCCGTTGTAAAAAAAATGCTGCCAGAAACATTTCGTAACTTTTTCATAAATTGAACAGAGTACAACTCTATCAACCTAATTTCATAGAAATTCCGCACAAGTTTTTTTCATATAAGTGTTGACAGCACTTCAGGTGAAATGTTGCAGTGTATCTCATAAACTCATAATGCTTATACTATGCATACAACAAAACAATTAGTAAAGCATCAATAACATTTCTCTTTGTTGAGTGCATGGTGCAATATTGAATTGCTTACTAAGAACTATATGAGTGACACATTTCTATTTAAATGCAATTCTAAATACAAAGTGCAATGATTGGACAAATGGAAATGTGAATATGAAACTTCATGGTATTAAAAGAGAAAGAAGAAAAAGTTGTATCTTATAATAAGTTAGAAAGGTTAAGATTAATTTTCAAAACTAGTATATAAGTTTAAACAAATTATAATAAAATCAGACTTTAATTCTGAAAACATAAAGTGGCACTTGTTGCCTAGTTTAATTTTTTTTAGTCTCTTATTTTGCAGTTCGAAAGAACGCCTGACCATCAAGCTGGTACCCTACAGCTGCATAAAACTATATTGGGCTATAGGGAAAAATAACACTTAACACGACATCCCTAACATGCAACACTACATTTAAACACTACATGGCGATCCTGCCAATCTAGGACCGATAATTCTACAATAACTTATATTAAGGAAGAAGTAGAGGATATTTTAAGACGATGGGAGAAGTACTTGATCGAGCAGTATATTCCAGAACCACACCCTACAACGGCACCGATCTACAAGCCAACTCCGCTGACGGCAGGCCCAAAGGCTATTAGCATTGAGGAGTATTTACTGAGGACAGGAGCAAAGAGGCAAGAAGAACCTTAACAGCCTAACAACGTGCCAAAGAAGAAGAAGCGGGCTGGGAAGAGATTCCAAGGAAGAAGGCAGTTAGCTATGCTGTATCAGAGGCTCACTTTGACAACTACCAAGGAGCAGGCCGAAAGCTTAAAAAGGTAGATAAAGCAATTAAAGAAGTAGATTCCCATTATTGGCAATATATATATATACAACAAAAAAAATTTTCTTAATTCATAAACATAATTTTTTTATATGTACATATAAAAATGAACAGAGTACCAGGCTTAAGTATAAAACCCCATCAAGGGACTTAAAATATCAAAATCGATTTACCTTTATCAAGAGATTTTTGAAAAATTATTCGAATTCAAACATTTAATCAAAGCGCTTTAGAGCAAAAATTTGCATATAAAAGGGATAGAAAGGGTAGAAAAGGGAAATTTGTTTATCAGGTAAAATTTTAATTTTGAAAAATGTATAAACCGACTTAAATAAATTTGAGCAAATAGAATCATTGTAGGATATCAAACCAGCAACAGCATCAATTATGCACTTTTTATTTATATATATAATAATGTCTTAAATTACTTTATATTAAATTTTTAAAAGTGTTAAAAGTTAGAAAATTATTTTATGGTTTGACCCGTTCAGCGCCGGGTTTTAATAGCTAGTATTTTAATAAAAAAAAATGATTTTGACCTTTCAAAATACGATTTTTAAATTAACGTAAAGAAATATTTATAGAAGGTACCAGCAATATACAAGTTCTATTAGCTCACATTACCAAAAGTAGGGTACCTTAAAACAAACTACCCCAAATCCATTAATTTTCCACCTCCTTCGAATTACAGCCGAACTCAGCAAAGCTTTTTAGTGAAAATCCAGCTGTCAGGATAAAAAGTGATTTCTTTATTTCAAATTTCTACCTTTACTCTCCCCTTCACCTAATTTCTCTTTCAATTTTTGTATACCATATTCCATTGCAAAAACCTTTTAAATTCTGACCTAAACAACACATTCTAAATAATTCTAAATTCTAAATGTAATAGTACTTTCTCTTTATAGTTTAGAAGTCCTTATAGCTTTTTTAGTTATAACGATTATTTTGTTTCTTCAAATGGTAGGCTAACAAAAAAAATATGTTTCAAATTCTGGGAAAATATCATTTTGAATTAATTTCATAATTTCTTGTTTCATGCCACAGTCAAATAAAGGGTGATCTAACCAAAACGCACGATGTTCATTTTAATAATGCAAAAAGTTGTCAAAGAATTATCTAAATATTTTCTAATTGGGTATTTCGCGTAAGGTTGATTATCAGGTTAAATGTAGTTACATTAACATCAACAAAATATATTTAAAAAAAGTTTAAGTTAATGTATTTTGTTGTTGGGAGTATAATTAAATAGCCATATAACCTGATAACCAGCCTTCCGTGAATAACCCGATTAATAGAAGGATCTATGACAATTATGAGTAAAACAAAATATCGCTCAAATGCTCGCCAGGGCTTCGGTGGCATACCTCTATCCGTTGGTCCATATTTTCAATGGCTCTCAGACATAATTGAGGTTCAATGTCGTTAATGTCCTGAATTGTCTCATACTTTAGGTCCTGAATTGTTCCTGACTTATTAAAGTACACTTTTTCTTTTAAATACATATCCTCAATTTCTGGCCACAAGAAGTCCGTTATCATCTCGCTATTGGGATCACGATTCACGGTAACAGCTTGGCCTACCTCATTTTCGAAAAAGTACGGTCACTCTTTGTGGATGCTTTGGCTATCGACAACAATGACTCATGGGTTCTCATTTGCCCAAATTCTCCCGATTGTGTACACATTTGGTTGAGTATGCTGACAAAAAAATCACGAATTGCACGAAATGAGTTTTGATTTGAACGACCGTTTTCGTAAAAGGCTTCAACAAACTTAAGGCGCTGCTCAATTGTGCACCTTTCCATTGTTGAATTTGTCCAGTGTTGCCAAAACTTTGTGACCAAAAATGGCTAAATTTACGGAAAACAACGGAGAAAAATGGCAAAAAAAAATTTTCTTAAATACAAACACTTTAAAATTCATTAACAAAACAAAAATTTATTATTTTTTTTAGCATTTAATAAATAAAATCGTCGATTGTTGCTTTTTTGGTGAAAACTGATCGTTTATAGCGATTTTCTACATTTGTAAAAATTGTGATTTAAATTAAATGTGTTTTAGCAATTTTAAAAATTTCTATAAGAAAATAAACATTATTATTTTCAAAGATAAAAGGGAAAAAACTTTTATGGCTAAACAAGTTGGAAAATGGTTAAAAAACGCCTAATGGCTAAACTCATTTTTTAATGGCTAAACAAGGTAAAAAAAATAGCTAAATCTAGCTAAATTGGCAACACTGAATTTTTCAAACACAGAAACAAACAAATGTCAAATTAAAAAACTTGACGTTACGGTGTGACACACAACTAATCTCGTACATTTTTATTGGACCACCCTTTACAACATTTTCCACTTTTTTTTAATGTATAGATTTCTTTTTGAAGGAATTTAATCATCTAAAAATAATTTTGTAGTTGTTTTTACTTTCCCAGGAATTGTTATAAAAGAAAAAAGGCAGAGTTTTTTTTGTTTGTTAGAAAGCTTGGAAATAGGAGCAAAATATCAAACTACGGCCAACAAAACAAACACATCTTACACAACAGAAACTTTCGCAAAAAAAAAAAACAAAAGTATCCCCAAAAACACCTTCGGCATCAAAATCTGTCCAAACAAGTGGAGAAAACTGCCAAAAGACCTGCAGCTGTCAGAGAAAATGACATCCAAATAAGAGGGGGTAGTTAAGTATACACACATTTCGACACAAATATTTCTACACTTATATTTGAATTGTTTGTAAATCTTTGCAGGAAAAAAATATTTAAAACTTCTTATTTACTTACACGCAGGGTTTCCAGATATTTTTTAAGCGTTACCCCAATTCAAACATTTCATTTTCAAAATAAATTTTTTTTTTTTTGTACATTTTAGATTTATGTAGTTGGTATTAAGGGCGGTGGTGGAAAGTCAGTCGGGACAATCTCCAAACCTAATTTGATTACAATAAGAGGCTTCAATTTAACCAAACAATATTCATAGAAAAACTAAAAATTATTTCTTATCACCAAATTCATAGAATCAAGCAAATAATTTGTTGATTTTGCACAGATTACCAAAATGATTATATTCAACATTTTTTTATTTTTCGAATTTATTCTATGACGTTATACATTCCTAAAAATGTAAGGAATAGAACTATTACAAAAAAGTTTTATAAAATACATAACTGAAATTTAGCTCATAGAATAAATTGGAAAAAAAAATGTTGAATATAATAAAGTAGCTTATGAAAAGAAATAATTCCCAGATTCAAAATGATTATATGTATTGATTATTAAAATTGTGAATTCTTTCAATAAATGATATTGTTAGTCTTAATTAAAAAAAAAACTTTGCCATTTCAAAGGATGTGTCCATTGATTTAATTAAATATAGTAGCTTAGGTTTTGAAAATTACCACCAACAATTCTTCAAGTTTAAATTATTTCATTTTAAGCGTAAGATTTGTTGTTATTTAATTAATATTTTAATTAAAAATTTATTTCAAAACATACATAAATATTATGAATTAATTAAAAAATAAACTGCTAGATAATTTTATTATTAATTAATTAATTAATTAATCTGTTGGAAAATAATTTAGTTCAAATGTTTAGGATTTAAGCGATTTTTTCTTTAGTTTTGATAAAACTTGACTTGGAAAAAATTTTTTCACTTGTCGTAGATGTGGGAGAAATCGAAAGCAACCCATAACACAGAATATCTAATTTATCAGTCCTTTTCCTAGATTTTTCTAAACATATAAAATTTTCCATTATGTCATAAGAGTTCAGATTTAATTTTTTTAAATTTTTAGCACTTCCTATTGTTTCGGTTAATTCTGTTAAAGGATTGATATGAGAATAAATGAGATGAAACAAATAACTAAACACATGCATATAAAAAGTATGTGAAACAAAAAGCTGTTGACAGCAAACACTTATTTAAAATGAAGGTCACTGAACACCTTCATTGTTTGTATGAAAAAAATATTTTCTAAACACATGCCCTTTGTATATGAGACTAAACAAATAATCAAAAACTCAAAAAAATATGTTATAATACTACAAAAATTAAACATTTTGTTACATCGGTTAATCGACTGAATTTAACAGGTTTAATCGTTCATGGAAAATAGCCAATTTTAAATTAACCGATCAGTTAATCGGGTAGTAATTAATCGGTTAACCGATTAACGGTTAAGCGAATGAAAACCCTAATGCATACCCAGTAAAAACTTCGCCTACAAAATAACGCGTTGAGTAATCAGAAAAAAGTAAAGATACTACTTACAATTCTACTGAAAGAACCAATAAATTTTACAAGGGAAGTCCCAAAATGAACGCATTTAAAAGTGAGGCATTATTTTTTACCTACATAAATCTGAAAAATAAGTAGTTATACTCGTAGAAGTAGCTATAGAAGAAAGCTACTAAACAATGAGTGAAAGAAGCTATTAATTTTTTTTACTGGGTATTGAATAAGAATATAAATACATATCTATATGTATATATGGTAAGGTCACAGGATTAAGGCAACAAAAATTTGGATATATGGCATTTAAAACCCACAGAGTCAGATATTCCCCATTAGTAGTTAAAAGTTTTCCGATAAAAAGAGAGTTTTGCTTTCAGATATTTCCAAAAAAAATTATGTTGCCATTAATCGATCTTTTCCACATCAAAAACTTCAGAAAATCTCCAATCCTTAAATAACATTTTTTATACCCATTTTTTATATCAAATTCCGAATTCTCGTTGAATCCTCTGTTGTTGTCAGACAATACTTACACGCACACACATATCCCCTCGATTTTTGCATGTGTTTGTAGGAATGTCCGCGTGAAACAATATGTTCAGTTAATGTAAAGCGAATGTTGACAGCTGGTTTTCTCTTTTTGTTGAGATTGGCTGGGTTTTTTTTGATATTTTTTTAAATTAAAGTTATTAAGTCTAAAATAGTGGATTTAAGTTTAATTAAATTATTCAAAAGTCTTAAAATCAAGACAAGCCTTTTGTTTCTTTGAAGGTAGTCAAATTACACAAAAAGCTGCACAGTAGGAGAGGTTTTTTAACATAATTATGATTTTATCGATTTGTGAGTAAATTTTATTTTAAAAATGTTGTTGGGCAGAAATTTAGGGTGTCATTTTCTAAAACACTTCACCTCACTTGAAAAATGTTTTCATACAAATTTTTAAAAATTCAAAAAATTTTATATGAAAAATTTCTCAACGCCAGGTGAAGTGATTTAGAAAATAACCCCCTTAATTTCAAATTTTTTTTATTTGTGCCATTTTCAGTGAAATTTCAACTCTTTTTTCCTAAACACAGAAAAAATTATCAGTAGTTATTTATCCATTAAAAAAATTGTTAAAGAAGTATTAATGAGATAATAAAGTATTAATTAATGTGATAATTGAATCGATTATTTTTTTTTTTTTTTTTTTTTTGTTGAAAAAAAAACATTAAAAATATAATTTGGATTTAATTAAAGTTTTAGTTGTTTTGAAAAAAAAATTTTTAATTAAAATATTAGTTAAAAAACAAAAAATTTTAATTGATTTCTTTCGTTTAAAATAATTGTTGGGAGTTGCCAAAACCTGAGCTATATTTTATGAAATCAATTAACACATTGTTTGGAACGGCAAAGTTTTTTGATCCTTTTTTATATAAAATTAAAAATATCATTTATTAAAGAAATATATTCACAATTTTAAATTTTTAAAATTTTAAGTAATCTATGTAATCATATTGGTAAAAGGTGCAAAATCTACAAATTGTTTGCTTGATTCTATGAATTTAATATGAATGTGGTGATAAGAGACAATTTTCATTTTTTCTGTGTAGTTGTGCTAAAAAGTTTGGCATCTAGCACAAGCCGTTTAGTAGGAATAAAGTTATAAACACAAATGTGAATCGACCATCCTAAAAAATTATTTAAATGCACAGATTATTATTTTAGCCGTTTTTCTTGTGTTTTTAAATATCGATTAGATTTTTTGAAATTCTTTAATTATTTTTTTTTTTTTTAATTGAACATTTTGTGAATTTTTTTATTAATTTATTTAAGTTTTTTTATAAATAAAATTTTGGTTACAATCGCTAGAACTGCACCCAAATCCATGAGCTCAAAATATTTTAAATTTTGGCGGCCACAATCGCTTAAGGAGAAGAAAGACACTGCAGCACTTACCATATCAGATGAGCAATAAACCCTAAATATGTGAACAGAAACCGTGATGTTTCTGACGAAATGTTTTTTGTCAAATATTACACAGTACAACACATGATTTCGGGACTCAATTCTCATAATTGTTTATGAAAGTAGGCCCAAAAAGAAGAACTTCTGCATCATTAGTTTGGTCAAGGTACATCAAATAATAATTTAAAAATTAATTTGGAGTTAGTAAGTATAGTAATTCTTAATTTAAAAAAATTAAGAATTACAATTCCTTTAATCTGTTCATACAACGTTTCTCTACATACGCAATAGTTTCGCAGTTATAAATAAATGTATGAAGAACAAAAATATTTTTTGCCCAAAAAAATTTAAATTTTTTATTTTTAATTCATAAAAAATCCAAAACGGTAAAAAAGTGTCAAGTCCTATTACTTTCACGTAAAGTCGCATAACCTTTAAATAAAATGAGACATAAATCATGAAAGTCGATGAAGCGTTTCGCTTTTATTCACAATTAAGTAAAAGTATGAATTTCAAAAATTTGCTCGAGATATCCACAAAATTCTTTGGAAAAAACATTGATGACTTTTTTATGATTAAAAAAAAAAGGAATAAACAAAAGGTTATTTGATTTTTATGATTGCGGTAGCAAAGTAATAAGCGTTAATAAATGTGAGTGGACAATAGCTTATTCGGACTAGTGGTTCTCGAGTTATGACAAAGAAAAGAGCCTTAAACGTGACAAATTCCCCTATACGATACTTACTAACTTTAAATTAATTTATAAATTATTATTTGATGTACCTTGACTAAACTAATGATGCAGAAGTTCTTCTTTTTGGGTCTACTTTCATTAACAATTATCAGAAATGAGTCCGAATCAATCACCTGAAAAATGTTGTACTGTGTTAGGATAAGATTTGATTAATTGTTGTTTGCTCATATTTAATATATGAAGATTCAATAAATAAATAAAGAAAAAGAAGAAACACAATCGCAATATTAATTAAAATATTTTTGCCGTTTTTAGTGATTTAGTTTTAGCGCCAATGAAATCTTAAAGGGAAGTAAAATAAAACTTAATTTTAAGACACACAACATAAACCATCTTAATTGGATCATTTCTCTCTGAAACGGAATGCAAATAAATGAAACGTGCTAATACAAAATTAGTCTACACAATATCTAGGAATTTCTAGAAAATTTGAACACATAAAACCACCCACTTTGTTTTAATTAAGTCCACAATGGCAACATGCCATTAACAATTATAGGATAATAATTCCACAACGAATAATATTAAGAGGAAATGGAATAATAATTAAATTATAATATGATCCATTTTAGTTGAAATTGAAAGTAAATTACCTAAATACACTGCAAATACCCAGAGGATTGCCTTTCAATATCATTTTACTAAACTCCATGCCGTATAATTAATATTAAATGGTTTGCGAATAAAATATCACTCATACGTAATGACTTTTTTTGTGTTTGATGTGACTTAAGTTAAATCTACTGTACTAATTGAATTTTAGTTTGTTTTAAATAATTCCAACCTCATTTAACTTTTATAAGCCTTTCATTTGTTAAAATTAGAAAAATCCATTATAGTTTTTTGTTCATTTGAACTACCAATCATATAAATAGAACTGCGACAAAGTTCATGAATTTTTTATTAGATAAGTTTTATTACATGTTTTGTTATTTCATGTATTAGCAGACATCAAACCAGTAATGGAAAAATGCAGTTCAAACTTTTATTTTATATTTTATTAATGCGCAAATCAGAAATCAACTGGACACTAATGTCATAAAACTGCATACAGAAAACAACAGAAACAAACACATGTTCAGCACTGTTACAAAATATTTCTGTCTTTTTACCACAATCAAAAACATTTTTGGAAAAACCATTACAGATTTGTTTTATTTACCAGAATTTGTTTCCGGTGTAGATATAATTGTTGAAATATAATCGAAAGAATATTTAAAGACTGATATCGATGTTAACTGGGCTATGGGCCAACATGCGAGCAGACTGGGAACTTTGTTAAATAGGCATTATCAAGCTGCCATCAAGCAGATAAAAATAAGTTAGTGGTTCATCTTCCTTAACTTAATATCGACTTCTAGGCAATCACAGACTTGGCGACCTATCGGAAGTATTAACAATCAGCTTAAGTAACCTGAACAGAGTCTTAAGGCCTAACCATAACATGCATAAGTTCGCTTAAGGTACTGTAAAAAGTTAACGAAAAGTCTATCAAATTCATAAGCAAATTCAAAAAAAATATTTAGGTGGGCTTAATGTACTTACATAACTTAAGATCCGTGTTGCATATTTGTGCAATATTTTGTTTTCTTGTGAGTATTTCGGATTAAAAAGTACCAAAAATTATCAAAATGTTTAATTATATCCAAAAAAAAGTATTAGAGTTGAGATATATGTGAATGTTGTTATTGGTGGCTCAAAAATTGAGATTGTGAACACAGCTAGGAATCTGGGAGTAACGTTTAATAGCATCTTAACTTGGAGCGATCATATAAATCAGGCTTGTGGTAAAATAAACGGTATGCTGCGTGCTTTATGGCCAACACAGCATTTAACACCACTTAACATAAGAGTTCGTCTGGCATATCTACTTCCAGCACTATTATATGCTTCGGAAGTTTTTGGTGCCTGTAATTCCCTCGATGTAAGAAAACTTAACACAACTTACAATAACATTGTCCGGTATACTTATAGCCTAAGGAGGTTTGATAGAGTATCTTCATATTCTCGCCGGTTCTCTAGTATTTCCTTTATCAACATTTTTCTTTACAAAATCATTATAACGAAAGAACCAAAGTATCTGTATAAGCACTTGAGATTTGCAAGATCGAGAAGGGGGAGATATATTATACAATTACGATACCGCACTCATTTTTCGGAATGTCAATTCTTTATTTCGAGCATACGTCTCTGGAATCAACTCCCTAATTATATGCAGAGCACCGACAACGCAATGAGATTGAGGAGATTACTTACAGAGTACCTTAAATAAAATTGTATTATTATATTATTATTGTATTATTATATTATATATAAAAATAAAAAAAAAAAATTATTATTATTATTATTATTATATTTTTCCCCCCTTTTTAAATATATATTTTTATATCTTTTACTAAAGAATTTGTCATCTTAGCGACTTGTCTAATTCTAATACTGTAATTTATAAGATATGTTTGTCTTGTTGTATTAGAAAATCTAGCAAATAAATAAATAAATAAAATTACAGCCCCGTATTTGTTTATTTGCAACGGTTTAAAAAGAAAAAAAATGGTGATTGTTGACACACTTATTAATTAAAAAAATGGATACAAAATTAAAATATGTAAAATTTCTCTTTCTTTCTTCAGTTTCTTTCACCATTTCAATTTTTTTTTTTTTTTTTGAACAATTCACAAACAGCTGATTCCGTTCAGTTTGGTACTTTCCTTAAGCAAATGACATTTGACGAAACTTAACGAAAAGTTTCATTAAGTACATTATAGTTGGCTACATATGTTTTATATGTATTCGCACAGTTGCTTAAGTTGACTTAGGCGACCTCAAGAATATTATGGTTGTGCCTTTAGACATGACAGTTTGGATCTTTTTTTCAATTCAATTCATTTTTATTAGCCATAATAGCAGTACCAAGAATAGAGATTTCCAATCAGGTCTTGCAATAAAAAAAATAATTTTGTCTGCATTTATATTATTAAGTCTTATTTGACCTTTATTTTTTTATAATTATTTTTAATTATTTAAGCTTGAGGTCTTTTTATTTATAAAAAATATTATATTTATTTATTTTTTCAATATTTCGCTAACCTTTGGTTAGCATCTTCAGGAAATTAACAAAATTATGAAAAAATTATTTGTCACAAATTAAATTCAAAAACCTATTTGTCATAAAAAATTTCAAAAACATAATAACAAAAAAATAAAATATAACTAAAGTGTAACAATTCATATAAACTGGAAAAATTTCTTATCTATAAACCTAATTCAAAAACTATATTTACAATAATATAAAATTGTTTCACTAAAGGAAATTCCTATAACATATAATTATTTTTTAATTTTTAGGTTAGCGAAATATTGAAAAAATAAATAAATATACTATTTTTTATAAATAAAAAGACCTCAAGCTTAAATAATTATTGTCTGCATTTAGTTTTATGATAAATGTCTAGTCTTTCATTGTAGTATTCATATTTTAGTAGTCTGGTCTTGTCAAAACGACGTCTTAAGAAACGACTTGATTATATGCTTGTTCTTTTACAGGAAAATACGTAATTAACCACGTAGTATACTGGAGGATTGTTGTGGTAACAAAAGATGAACTTCAAAACATTCTAATAATTTGCAGTCGAAGGTTTAAAATGTATCATCCATTTTAATGATGCACACTTTGTTTATTGTGTAACATTATAAAATATCAAATGGTTGCCTTTTAGAATGAAAGATTTTTGTAAAGATTTTGGAACTGACATTTTCAAACTCACCCATAAACTTTAAAAAGTTTTCTGTAAAAATAATATACAAATATAAATTAAGAAACATACTTTTTCAGTGGTCAACATTTTTAAGCTGTCTTTCTTATCTTAAAAAAAGTTGCGGAAGTCATAACATGATGGTTAATCAATCATAATGTCATTGTGGCGGCCATTGTGGTTTCAACAACTACACTATGTTTATTGTAACAATATATTGTTGTAGTAAACAAATAATTGTTATTTTTATTGAATATCAGCAATATTTTAGTTACTGTAAACATTTCAATGGTTAATGCAATTATAAATTAGAGTATGGTTCACTGAAAAATTATTATTTTTCTAACAAATTAACATTGATCACTTTGAAAACATATTATATTAGTTACAACTATTTAATAAAACTAGAGTTTGCCAAGTGGTCGAAATTATTTTTATGCAAATATGAAGAAAACATACTATATATGAATTTAAATGTTTAGAGAATTCGTTTTTTTGTCTTTGTGGATTGATTTGGCCAGATACCAACCTCCGAACCAAATGTTCTCTTCTACTCAATTCCGTGAATGTTTGATTTAGTTTTTTAACTTGAATTATATGAAAAAAGTCAGAAAGAACCAATTGAAAAAGAAAAAATACAAAAATGTACCCTCTTAAATATAGTTTCTCAATCACTCAGGACTCTGCATGCTGAATTTTATGTTTCTATGTTCAGTATTATTAAAAATTCAAAAAGTACCAGTTAAAGAACGAAAAGTACCAAAAAGCTCTTCCTTACAGATTCTTATTCACTCAGAGCCATGCATGTTTAATTTTATGTTTCTGGGTCCAATACTAACGGAAATGCAAAAACAATTTAAAAACCAAAAAAGTACCCTCTTATAGATTCTCACCCATTCGGGACATTGCAGGTTTAGTTTTATGTTTCTAGGTCCAATATTAAAGGAAATTAAAAAAAGTACCAGTTGTAGAACCTCTCCCTTACAGATTCTTATTCCCTCAGAACAATGCATGCTTAATTTTATGTTTCTAGGTCCAATATTAACTAAAATTCAAAAAGTACCAGTTGAAGAACAAAAAAGTGCCAACATTTTTCATCTTATAGGTTCTCATTCACTCAAGACCTTGCACAAATAATTTTTTATTTCTAAGTTCAATATTACAAAAAATTTTAAAATTACCACACGCAGCACGGAAAAGTAAAAGAAAGTAATTAAATTTCCCGTATTTCCCCTTTCTATTATTTCGCTCCGTTGAAGTATCAAAAATTTCAGTGTTGTAGTGGGAGACCATAATTTATTGCACTATATGTCAATATACAGAGAAAAATGTTTTTAAAAAAACGTACCAAGGGGTACGATTTTATCCCTTAAAACGTTCGAATTTCGAAAAAGTACCAAATTTATATTTTTGTTTTTTAGATAAAATACGAATTTGGTATAGCCTTTATTCCTATACATTTTGGTTTAAAAGCTAAATGGGGAACCCTAAAGTTCCAAAATAGAGGTAAAACCAGTTTACTCTCTGAAAGGGCCGAATTGCAAAAAGAGCCAGACGCCTGTCCGCTTATTTTTTTAATGAACAACGATAAATATAAATTTTTTTTTTGGGTTTCTATTAGTTTTAGAAATATGACGTCACCGAATTTTTACCCTTTTTACAATCCTAATAAAATATACATTGTGCACTTCCTGCCTTTTAAATGGTGTATTTTTTGTTTACATCGGTTGACAAACAGAGACGGAAAGTGTTCTTAACCGTTTTGCCTTTGCCGATTTATATATAGATCTAATGACCATTTCACCATATATTGATAACAAACGATTATATTATGATTACTGTAATAATATTTTGAATCATAACATGATTCTTTCAGACTCACGGCAAGAAAGACTTGAGTGGTTGTAATTCTCATTCGCTTTATAGTTTTATTTGCATAATATTTTAAGCTTTTCAAAATTCTTTGGAAAAAGGTTCCCTGATGATTTGTGTATATGATCTCTTTTAACCATAACACAACAACTTTGTATCACAATATGATAACTTATAATCCTTCTTCGACTAATATAATAAGAGTATATTAAAATAATAATTATAATTTTATGTAATAAAAACAAATTATGATTAAGGGAAAAGTATAATGTGTAATATTACGAATATATTTGGTCATAATATATTTTATGGTTCTAATAATAATCATAATATGTTTTGACTACAATCGTGAATCTTACATAATATGTTGCTCTTAGAATATGTTTACTACAACCATGTTTTTTCTCTGCGTGTAACAGACTGATCATGCTTCCGGTTTGCACTTAAGTGATTGTAGTGGTAATGATAATATACAAGAAGTGTCAGAAGCAAAAAGGTCTAACTCCACTTTTCGAAAATTTATCAATTTTGCTTGGATGTCATTAGTGAGTTTATTTGCTTATATATTTCTCTTTGAATGGTTTTAACAACTTATCAAATTTAGAAAGTTTTTAATTGTAAATAAATATCTTGAAAGTAAAGATGTTTGTGGTGAATATCAAGAATTTTGCGTATTTGAATCTGGCAATTTAAGGTGAAGTTCTTACTTGTACCTCGTTATACATAAACTGCTGCGCAAAGGTGGTACCTAATGACTCCTACTAGCTAGTTGAATTACTAATTTGGTGAAAACTTCAAGAGCTGCATGGTATTTCTAGACATACACACAAACATTGAAGTGTATTTGTATTAAAGTAAAATATTTTGTTTAACCAAAACTAAAAAATTTTCTTTTACTTTTATTTACTTTTTTACATCATGTATTACTTTAATAATATTTACACAGGAACATAAATTTTACACAAACGCACACCCAAACATTCAAAGTAATAAATTTCTTCTAAGTTTTTAATATTATTGTTTAAATGTTATATATTTATGTTTGTTTGTACTGCTTTTTTTCTTAAAGTAAAACAGATTTAATATTTTAAGTATTTGTACGTTTTTCTTTTATTTCTTTTTCTTCTAAAGACTGATGTTTCCTTTTTATAGAATTTTTTTATTTGTTTTAGAGTATGTCCTTGTTTACACTAATACAAATACTAACAGTAATTCCATAAGAGATTTTTACACATATAAACAGAAACAAGCGAATGTTTTTACAGGATTAAGATTTATTTTTTTCTTCCTCTTTCGTTTTTTTTTTTTTGTTATTATTTTCTTCCTTTTTATTTTATTCTTTATATGGATGTTCTATTTAACTAAGCTTTATACTTTTCTTGATGTTTGTATTTTAATTTTTTTCCTGTTGTATTTTATTCCTTTGAAACTAATATAATATACAAAAATTATCTTAAACAACAGCAACCAAAAAAAAATTTATATATCCTTATAAAATAATATAAAAGCACAAAAACACACACACATAATGCGTTAACATAAACATTAGATGTACCCACCCAGCCATCAAAATACTTCGACATTGTCTGAATCAGACATTTCTTGCAAATGTCTGACTTCAGTCTTATAGCCCATTTACACTATAATGAAATCTAGTGCTTACGAGACCTTAAAAGTTTTTGATTTGATTTTTTATTAAAATGTCTTTTGTTTCTTGTGCTAAGAAGTATTTTTAATGCTATATGGAAAAAATCCATAGTTGCATTACTAATTACTACTAGATTTTGAGTAGATTTTGTCAAAATCTAGTCAAGAAGTAGATTTTGATTTGTAATTTGTTCTTTTTTGTAAAAGTTTTTTTTTTATAATTAAACGTTAATTTAATATCAGGTGTAATTTCATTTGAATTGGATAATTTTGCGTCATCCCAAGTGTAATTTTGAATTTTGCTAGTGGTAACACTGCTACAACAGAGAGATATAAAAAAAAATTAAGCGATTTTTTTAAAAATTCTGGTCGTGTACAATTACAACAATAAAATAAACATATTTCGTTCTAACACAATCATAGTGCTTGGTTTTTGTAACATATCCGTTAGTGTACTTGTCTTCCTCTCTTTCCATTCCAGTTGTTTTCTAGCTTCTTACATTCAATACAAAATATATCCATGTATTTTCAACATTTTCCACCTGCTACAATCGACGTAAAAAGACTCTTTTATTCTAAATTGCCATAATATGTCATTTTTATCTGATTGAACTTAAAAACCAAACTTAACAACAGAAATAACTAAAAATATCCTTATATTTTTGTGTTCTCTTCATTATCAGCACACAGTGTGAGGGAAAAAGGACTCCCTTTTTCGGGAATTCTTTGTTAACCAATTGTCAGACACACATGAATACCACATACGCAAAGAGCCATACAATTCACTCATTCTTTCGTTCAATCACTCTCACTCACCCATACATAAATACATGTATAACTAGAGGAAAATTTTGTAAATTATTTGTCTCGGGCTGTTAGAGTTCAACAAAGGCAACAAACAAAACATTAAACACACAGGCAAAAGGATAAATGATTTGATAGATACAGTATTATACCTATAAGTAGTCTTATGTAAACCCTCAGACAAAAGGCCAATTTGCTGTCATCATTATCAGTTTTTGAACAAAGGTCAGGAATGCTGGTGGAAATTTTGGTCGTAAGCAAAACTACATAGAAGTAAATAAATATAAGAAGAGAAATGAGAAACAATTTATAAAAGAAAATGATAGCAAATAAAAAATTATCACAACGACACAAATTTATAATTAATTGTCTGAATATTAACTGCCGTATTCATAAAAAAATAATGGGATCTATCTATGTTTTAAGTTTCATTAATATCTGTTAAATAGTTTCGGAGAGGTAGCAATTGCACCCTTTCTCCCCTTTTGGTCCTATTTTTGGAAAATGCACAGATTATGTGTCCATATAAATATGGATCTATCAATGTATTAAATGTCATTTAAATTGGTTGATAGTGGGCACAAAGTGATTCTGAGTCGATCGGTATACTTCGAGGTGGGTCCAGGCCCAATATTTTAAGGTGTTACACACGTCAGCACAAATGCTTAATACCCTCTTCACTATTGTTGTGTGCGTAAAAAAACACAATACAATTGTCCAGTTTACTCGTATTAATACAAATTATAATTTAATTTATTTTTTTTTTTTTGTGAGAAAAAACTGTAGAGTACCAAAATTTTTTGCAGTAGCATTATTTGTTACGGCTTTAGGCGTACTTAACTATTTTCCAAGTCTTTATATGGGGCATATGATCAATTATGAACAAATCTTCAAATTTAACAGTCATATAGAACGAATCTATGCAAGATCTTATATCAAACCGTGCATTATACCTCCATTTTGTTCTTGTAACAAAATTAACAATTTTTTAGGCTGACTGTTCCACATTTGGACTTATTACTCTTATCCTACTGAACCGATTTTGCTGGACTTCAATCGCAAGCTGCTAAGGATAACCAGAAGAAATTTTAAACCAATATTGATCTTTTATTTAAGGTAGATCGAAAGTGAGCGTGTTTTCAACAGGCGGACTGTCGGACATGACTGAATCGACTTAGAATTACTCAAGCAGCCTTAATATATATGCCTTATGGGGTCTGAGATATATAATAAAAAAAAAATCACACGGAATGACAAACTTAGTAAACCGTCAATCACCACTAGTGGTGGTGGAGGGTATAAAAAAAGCTAAATTAGATCAAATTTCAATAGAGTAGTGAAATGTATTTTAGCGTTTAATATGTTTGCTTTTCAGAAGACTGCTTTATACTACCCCTATGGTGAATTATGGACCGATCATCAAAAAATTCACGGTGGTACTCCTAGCTATATAAAGCTAAATTAGACAAGGTACCCTATGGCAAGGTACCCGGCTACTTTTATACATTAAATGTTACCTTCAATCGTTCAAAATCTAAGCAATATGCATAAAAAAGTTCAACGTCTGTATCTTTGCAATAAGGGAAATCACCGGAGTATTTACAAGTTTTCTGTTTCATATTTGCTAATTTTGATATGCATACGTTAAATTTTAAACTGGCATATCTAAGCATTAGTACGTTGCATAGCCCAGTGCGTTAACAAAAAATTTTAATTGTACTGAAAATTAAAATCTTTTTTAAGTCTCAGAGTTATTTTTCGTATTTATGCACATATTATCGAAACAAAATTCTAGTTTCCAATACTATTTCCATATAGGTACACGGGTACCTTGCCTTGCTGTTAAAGGTGTTTTTTTTTTTTGCCATTCACATAAGGGTTAAATGATTTTCCAGAGTGGGCTTTATATGGGGACTATGGTAAACTAAGTACCGATCTTTAGAAAATAATATAGTAAAATGTCCATTCATATAAAATGAATTTGAGCAAAATCTGGTTTCATAACTCTTTTCAATTGCTAACTGCTTAGGAGAACTGGAAAGAATTTGACACTGATATTGTTCAACAGACAGACAGACTGGCGGACATGTGTAAATAGACTTAGAATAACTGTTGCGGCAGCAACTAAAAATCTCGTGTTCCAATATTTGGCTTGGAAATAGCAATAAAACGATATTTTTTTGGTAGATAACTTTGCGTGTTTTATTATCTATGTCAAAATGAAACGAACATTTACCAAGATACATATGATAAATTAGATTAAAAAATAAGTATTACTTACTCTATTCCCTTGTTAACTTAACCGTTTAAAATTTTAAAATGGAGATTAATTTAGTTAGTAAGTATAATCAAGCGATTACCGCTCAAATATAAATTCGAACTGATTACTTTGTAATCAGATCAGTATTTGGTAGTAAATATACACATTCGACAACTCTGACATAAAATACTTTAAAATACGGTTAAATTCAAATACATTTAATTAATTTATAACATCCCGACCTCCGTGAGTCGTTCTGGAAGACTCACCACCAACGTCAAGTACCGCCAACTTCGATGCAGGACGCCTTAGTTTGCCAGTTGTTGTCCTCACTACCGCCGAGCGAACCTGCCCGTCTACCGCAATACGTACCTCTTCAACAACACCTCGTTTCCATTGCCCACGGGTTTCGTTATCATCACAGATTATAACTACGTCGCCAATCTGGATAGGTTTGACTGGTACGTGCCACTTTGTACGACGGGTCAACTCCGGGAGATACTCTTGTATCCATCTCTTCCAAAATGTTTGTTTTAACTGCTGTAAAATTTGCCACTGCTTTTTCAAACAAACTTTATCAGGTACAGCAGGTGTTTGCAATATATTTGGACACCCAATCAAAAAATGGTTGGGTGTTAAGGGTTCGGCTTCAGTATTCTCGATTGGAAGGTGCGTCAATGGTCGTGAATTTACTAAATTTTCCGCTTCTATTAGTAAGCTGCAGAAAGTCTCAACTTGGGGAGCCCTTTCGTTTAATGTGAAGGCTAACACGTTTTTTACTGAACGCACCATTCTTTCCCATGCACCGCCTGCTGATGGATTTGCTGGGGTGTTAAACCACCATTCTATACCACGCTGTGCGCATTCATCTATCAATTTAGTTTCATCCAAAATAAACTTCTCCTTGCTCGCCCCCACAAAATTGGTGCCCCTGTCGCTTCTTATTCGTACGGGTAACCCTCTCCTGTTTATAAAATTGCGCAAGCACAATATCACAGCATCCGTGGACAAATCCTTGGCAATCTCAAGATGAATTGCCCTTGTTGTTAGACAACTAAAGATAGATACCCATCTCTTTTCACGGCGCCGGCCTATAGAGACAAAAAATGGGCCAATATAGTCCACACCGGTATAAGAGAATGCTCTAACATAGGGGGTAAGCCTGTCCTCAGGATGTTGCCCCATTAAAGGTGGTTTTGGAACAGCATACGTATTTTTGCAAATTTGGCAATTTCTTTTCACGGACCTTACTAACTGCCGCAGACATGGGATCCAGTACTTTACTCTTATTGCAGCGCAGATCGATTCCTGATTTTGGTGTCTAAAATTTTCATGGTATTGTTTGACTATGAGCATTGTAAGGATATGCTTTTTAGGCAATATGATTGGTTCCTTCGTACTACGATCGACACAAGTGGCGTTATTGATACGGCCAGATAAACGTATTAAGCCATCTTTGTCCAAGAATGGAGTAAGTTTAAAAATCGAGCTGGACTTTAACATAGGTCTATTGGTTTTTAGCTGGTTATACTCCTCAGAGAAAACCTCCCGTTGGGCGATTTTACACAAATATTTTGCAGTATCATCAATTTCTTTTGTACTTAGCTGGGAGCCAAACTCCGCTTCTGATTCTGCTCGTACTACACCATAAAATTTAAAAATGTTAACAGCTCGTCGAAACCAACACATAACTCTAACCAATTTCTTAAAGCTTGAATATTTCTGAAATGGTATTATTGAATCCTCATTTATAGCAAAAACAAATTTCGATCTTTTCTCAACTTGACATTCATGTTTATCAATATCAGCTGGGAGCTTCGGCCAACTTTCTTTTTCATCGCCTAAAAATTCTGGACCATTCAACCAACTGGAAGTTAAATATGCCTCTGAAAAATTTTGAGGCCTTGTTGCTTCGTCAGCGGGATTAAGTGCACCAGGTGTCCATCGCCATTGTTCCATCTCAGATAATTCAAGTATTTCCGCAATACGGTGTGCAACAAACTGTTTATAAGTTCTACAGTCAGAACGAATCCACTTTATAACTTGCCGGCAATAAAAACGATATTAACATCACCACCGTAACATATCCTCCAATAAGCTACAGCAGCAAAAGCCACCTCACTTGCATCCGCAAAAATATGCAGTTCAACTTCTGCTTCGGTACCAAAAAAATATTGGCCATAACACCTGGGTACTTTTACTTCACATACTTCATTTAGACTCCTGTACCATGCGTACCATTTTGTATAAATTTCATCTGGAATCGGGGAATCCCAACCAATTTTAATTCTCCACAATTCCTGCAGTAAAATTTTTGATTTAACAATTATGTTCGCCAGAAAACCGATGGGATCAAAAATTGACATTGTCAGGCTCAAGAGCTCACTTTTTGTTGGTTTTCGATCTCCTTTCAAAACGGCTTCAGGAACTTTTGTAAACTTTAAAACGAAACAAAAACTATCATTTGACTGCCTCCAACGCATTCCCAAAATTTTTTCCGCCGTAGCCTCGTTTTTGCATAGGTTGGCTAAAACTAGATCATCACATACAGATTCGTTACTGTTTATTGCAGCCAAAACCTTTTCTGAATTTGATAGAAAAGCCCTTAGTTCAAAACCAGCCTGACGATGGATTTTGATTACGTCCTTTGTGACGCTCATGGCTTCGTTCTCATCGTCGAAACTGGCGACAAAATCATCGACGTAATGGCTGTCAACAATCGCTTTATAGGCTTTGGGGTTGGAATCTTTATATGTTTCGGCGTTAAGATTCTTGACATATTGCGCAGAGCAGGGGGAGCTGACAGACCCAAATATCATTACTTGCATAACGTATTCATCGGGTGTTCTATTAGACTGTCCATTTCGCCACAAAAAACGCTGAGCCGTCTGATCTTCTTCCCGAATTTTGACACGATGGAACATTTCCTTAATGTCGGCACATACCCCTATTTTTCCTTGGCGAAAGCGAAACAATATTGACAACAGTGATTTGGGTTGGTATTTATCAGGACCCTTCATTAGCCTAGAATTAAAGGATTCACCATCCACACATGCGGCAGCATCAAATACCAAACGTCTTTTGTTTTCTTTATTTGCATTCGTAACAACGAAATGAGGTAAATACCAAGTACGGCTATTTTTAACTGCAGCTTCTTCCGGGGATAGCTTCCTAGCATAGGATTTGTCAACGTAATCATTTATTTTTGTAATATACCATTCAGAAAAATGCTTATCCTTGTGCATTTTAACTTCCATATTGTTTAAACGTTTAAGCGCCATCGGATAGCTATCTTTTGTTTCAAAAATATCACATTTCCACAGAAGGCCAGTTTCAAATCGTGATCCCTTTTTCATTGTAGTACTACGAAGTATTTCCTCAGCTCGCCTATCATCGTTTGATATCACTGGTGTCAATAATTTAATTCCCATATTTTCAAGTGTAAAAAATTCTAAAATTTCCTCATGAATATTATTTAAAATATCCACATCAATTTTAAATACTGTGGCTTCAGTAGAGTCTTCATTGGATCCAAAAATTATATTACCCAAAATCGTTTGATGTAAGGCAAAACATCCATCTAAATTCAAGACTTTAGATGGGCGAACGAGATTTATGTGGGGAAGACCAATTAATAATTTGGGCCGAATATCATGATAATCTTCAATAGCAATTTCATTAATAATAGGAAATTTAGTTTTAAATTTGTTAAACTGCAGATTTTGTGGAGGCAATCTTAAATTCTTTGTAGTAAACACATTTTTCATTTGGAAACTAGAATTGTTTTTATTAACACCATTAATTTCAATATTCACTTTTCTTGACATTTCGTTACTTGTTTTTCCCCCTATCCAACTAAGGCATAAATTATGTGGCATACCCTGTAGTCCAATTTCATTTGCAATTTCATCCTCCAAAAGAGTTATTTTTGAACCTTCATCTATAAAAGCCACAACTTGTACAGTACCTTTCGGTCCTGTCAACTCCACTGGCAAATATTTAAATAAAGTTTTTCTGTCTAAAGAATCCCCAACTATCGTGTTTACAGCGCCGTTAATGTTTTCGCCGTTTATTTTTGCTATGCTCATTGTGTTGTTTACTTCACGTTCAACTGTGTTACTTTTATTTACATTTGTTTTGATATCCTCGTGTAACAATCTATTATGATGTTTAGTACATTGAAACAACCCACATTGACGTCTGTTTTTGCATTTCAATGAACTGTGGCCAGCGCGAAAACATCCAAAACATAGGTGATTATTTTTTACAAATTGCCACTTTTCATTTGTTGGGATTCCCTTAAATTTTTCGCAATTGTATAGCGGATGACTCTGATGGCACATAGGACACTTGGTAAGTCGATTTTCTTCAGCTAAGATCGTAAATGCCGGATTAATTTTCTCTTTTTTATTGAGTATAGCTTCATTTTTACTGACGTCTGCTTCAAGTGAAAGGGAAACATATGTTGTAACCTCCTGCAGCCATAAACTAAAATCATGTATACTTGGGTACGGGCCAACATGATTTACAGAGTGTTTCATCCATTCTTCTCGTTTCTGAAAGGGCAGCTTATTGATTAACTCGTCCAGCAATGTTGGATTACTAAGATGAGTTGTTGCATTAGCATTTATTAAAAAGGCAGCCAAATTTGACACCATGGTATTAAAATTTAAAATATCATATATTTTTCTTTCAGATATTGGAGGGAAAGCGCGCACCTTAGCAATCTGGCTGCGGATTAATACCTGAGGACGACCATAGTGAAACTCAAGTGCACTGATCACATGACCAACAGTGTCAGGGTGAATCAAAAATGACTCAACCTTGGTTTTGGCATCCCCTTTTAGACATTTTTGCAAACGAATTAAATTTTCCAAATTAGAATAATTATAATTTACCGTAGTTTCTCTATATGCAACTATGAACATAGGCCACTGTTCGGGCTGCCCAGAAAAATGAGGTAAGTCGTGGAGCTTACGAAGTTGGCGACATTCGTTCGCAGTTTGTAAATCAACCACATATGGAGGGGCTGATGACACATAGGATGGCAAGTTTGTTGTTACTGGCGTTGTTTCCGCCTGCGCCGATGTGCCACTTTGTGTAAAACGTAAGTTTTCTACTGGCGTTGGAAAAAAAGGCACGGCGGTTGTTGTAGACACACATGAACGCGCGGAAGTAAAGGGCATAGAGGTTGGCACAAATTGTTGTGATACAGAATGGGGCGTAGAGGTTGGCACAAATTGGTGTGAGGCAGAATAAGGCGTATAGGTTGGCACAAATTGTTGTGATACAGAATAGGGTGTAGAGGTTGGCACAAATTGTTGCGAGGCAGAATAAGGCGTTGAGGTTGGCACAAATTGTTGTGAGGCAGAATGGGGCCTAGAGGTTGGCACAAATTGTTGTGCGGCAGAATAGGGCATAAACGTTGTAGTAGGCGCAAACGAACGTGCGGCAGTAAAGGGCTTGGGCAAATCATATTGTAATGGCATTGAATACTCACATATATTTAATTTTTGTTGTTGCATCGAAACTGTTGCAGTTGGCTCGGTGGTTACATTTGACGTTGATGTACCTGGCAAGACATCGGCGATATTCGTCACAACGGGCATTTTCCTCTCTGTGGTCATTACGGCTGATGAATTTGAAGTACTGGATACATCTAGGTATCTTTTCAAAGAATTTTTCAAGGCTAAAATTTCTTCCTTCAATTCGGCAATAGATGGTTCTCTTGATTCTATCATTGTCTTCTCACTATCGTCACTGCTAGCCGGAGACGCTATAAGGCTGTTTTCTTCCTCTTCAGACATTTCTTTTTCAGATAAGCGTTTGCTTCTGCGTGGCATGTGATTCGCAAGTAGAATAATAAAAAATGTTGCGGCAGCAACTAAAAATCTCGTGTTCCAATATTTGGCTTGGAAATAGCAATAAAACGATATTTTTTTGGTAGATAACTTTGCGTGTTTTATTATCTATGTCAAAATGAAACGAACATTTACCAAGATACATATGATAAATTAGATTAAAAAATAAGTATTACTTACTCTATTCCCTTGTTAACTTAACCGTTTAAAATTTTAAAATGGAGATTAATTTAGTTAGTAAGTATAATCAAGCGATTACCGCTCAAATATAAATTCGAACTGATTACTTTGTAATCAGATCAGTATTTGGTAGTAAATATACACATTCGACAACTCTGACATAAAATACTTTAAAATACGGTTAAATTCAAATACATTTAATTAATTTATAACAATAACTCAGAATATATTTATCCTTTACGGGTACTTAAATGAATATTAAAAAAAGTTTCACACGGACTGACAAACTTAGTATACCCACATTCACCAAAAGTCGTGGAGGTTTTACAAAATTTTCTCTTGCAACTAAAATATAATTTTGGCAGCTGTTTAGTAAGAAAAAGTCCTTTTTTAATAAAAAAAAAAAAAATATGTATTATTTGTAGTAAAATGTGCCTTAAATTCCATTGTTCTGTCCTTGATTGTTTTTAAAGCCCCTTAACACTTCTACCCAGTTCCCAGTACAAAAACATTGTAAAATTTCTATTCTTTCCATTTATTTAAAAATTTTCTCACTTTCTCTTCGACATGCAAAAGTTTTTCCAAGTATCGCTGTAAAGTGATAAAAAAAATTATTTAATACACTTTACACCATAAATCAAATAGAACTTTTCGACACTTTCGTCACTTAGAGGCATAAAAAACATTGTGATTGTTCTTTTTACTATTTTATGTTTTAAATTGTAAAGTTTTTTTTTTAGAAAGTAAAAAAGAACAAGTTTAAAAACATAAAATTTTAGCTAAAACTCAAATAACAAAAGAGAAAAATCTCATTTTTCATTTAATGAAACGGGTAACGGATGTTAATTATTGAAAACTAAAGACTTTTTATTTAAAGAAAGAGAAAAAATGGTCAAAGTTGTTGTATCTTTTTTTTTAGCAACTCTTAAAGTAGAAATTTCACTGTTTAACACAAGTTTCCTTGTTAAATAAGGACTTAGTATTTTGTGTTGTTGAAGAACTTGTTTTTTTGTGTTTGGTTTTTTTACGGACTTCAAGGGGGATGTTAGAATTCCTTGTAGCCATAAAGTTTTTAATTTAAAAATTATTTGCACTGGAGCCATTTCTAGTTAAATGTCTCTACCACACAGTCATTTGAATGTGTTTTTGTTTGCAATAGTATTTTGTGTTTTTATACCCTTCGCAGAAGGTAAAGGGGTGTATTTAACTTTGTCGTTTCGTTTGTAATTTTCACAACATTGATCATGACCCTATAATGTATATAAATGCTGGGTCCTTATGAGAAGAGAAGTTCAAATCACAATGTCCGTATGTCTGTCCATCTATCCATTTGTTCGTTGAAATTGGTTTTCCGAAGACCGCAGATATATAGGAACTCGGTAGTTATATATTTATATCACATATAGTCCGTAATTGTTTTCGACTGAAATTCAACCTGATCGGTCCACAAATGTCTGAGATATGAACAAAAAACCACGGCTGCCTCTAATTTTACCAATTAATTTTTTGCTGTTGCTGTTTTTTTTAAAGTTTTTTTATGTTGCATGCCAAAGTTTCCAGATTACGAATAAGCATCTTGGTTATCAATACTCAACCTCTCTAAAAATATGGGTGCGATTGCGATCGTGGCCCTTCCTATACAAAGCCATAGATTTCTGTTTATCTGCATAACGGCAAGAACCAAAGTTGCCGTATAAGATACAAGGATCATTAGAGAACATCCGATCAAATGTGGGCGGGAGTGGTGAAATGGGCGTGACACAAAATTGTTTTATTTATATCTAAAGAGCAGTAAAAGAAAAATTTTCCGAATTTGGTACACAGATTTGGGTTATAAATACACAACCTCTATAAAAATGAAAAATAAGCGGGATTAGAGATATTATAGATTTTTGTATATCTGGAGAACGGCAAGAGCCAAAGTTTCCAAATCTCGGTCGTCAATACAAAACATCCGACAAAATGTGAGCGCATTTTACAAGTGGCTGTGGCACAAAATAGATTTATATCTAAAGAAAGGTATTTATATAACTTTCTGTTATTATCGCACCATGGTGAAGGGTATATTAGATTCGGTATAGCCGAATATGCCACTCTTGCTGGTTTCTATTTTATTTTTTCTAGTTTTTCTCTTTCTCTTCGTTTTTCTTCTTTTTCTCCATTTATGACCATTTCTTAGTAATAAATAATGAATAAATCAATTAAAATATCAATTTGTCTGGTACATTATTTATGGCTTGGTTAGGAAAACTACCAGAAACCACAAATAAATATTGAGAAATTTTTAAGTTAAAAGGAAATTTTTGTTTTCATATAAAAAATTTAAATTTAAAAAAATGTTATACATTTTTTACATTTATAAGCAAAAATGCAAAAAATTAGTTTTGTTAAATAAATTTAGTTTTGATATAAAATTTACAAAAAAAAAAATTTACAATGAAATTGCTTTCAAGCACTCAAAAATTAAGGTTGAAGGGCGGCTTTCCAAAAACATCCATAATACTAGTGTCCAAGCTCGGTTTGGACTATAACAAAATCATTTCGTTTCTTATAAAACTTAAATATTTAAATTATACGTTACGAAAATAACTAACATAGCATCTACATTTCTATAACATCACTTCAACTTTAACTGTTGTATTTAAACGTACTTGGTAAAATGTTAAGTTTAAACCGTTGCTACAAAGATGCATATTGCAATTTATTGAATTATTATTATTAAGATTAGAAGATACCTAAGTACCGAAGTTTTTACTTACTTCTTTTCTGATCGTTGAATTAGCAACTTACTTGAATTAATATTATATTTTAAAGTCTTAAAACAGCTAGTGTCCATTTTAAGTTTACATGCATAAAATAACCTAATTGTAATTTGAAATTGTAACCAACAAACCCAAAGGTGAGCATAAGCCCTCAACCCAAAATAAACATTGAATTTCTTTAATTTATTTGGTTTCTTTTCTTTTACCAAATACGCAACCCAAATAATTATAATTGCTTGGAGCAGTTATAATTATTCAACGCAATTGAGTGCATGTTAAATCCACCCTCAAACCTTAACCCAAAAATCAAAGAGAAGCGTTATTACAGAAGTTTGCGTGGTTGCCCTTGATCCCACATATTTATCTCCAATTATCTGCCCACACAATCGAGCAGCTTAATCTCTCTCCATACATCAGCCAACCAAATTTTTACGTAAATATGAAGAAAACATAGTACATCTAAGTATGGGTACGTTCGTAAATGCATCACTGCGCTGCATCAGAAAAGCCAACTTTATTTTTGTGGAGTATTTGACAATTTTTTTTCCCGCATCTACTTCACTGATAGATATATAAACATTTGAAATCACTGATGCAGCGCAGTGATGCATTTACGAACGTACCCTATATATGAATTTACATGTTTTGAGCATTTATTTTTTCCGTCTTATGGCGATTTCTTTTCTAAGAAAAATGTTGCATAAATGGTACATGCTCTACACAAAAGAGATAGAGCATGTACCATTTATGCAACATATTTCTCAGAAAAGAAATCGCCATTAGTCGATCGATTTGGCGAGGGACCAACCTCCGGTCCATGCGTTATCTTCCACTTGAGCCCGTGCATGTTTAATTTAATTTTTTAAGTTCAATATAAAAAATATCAGAATGAACCAATTGAAAAACAAAATAGTATCAAAAAGACCCCTCTTATAGATTCTCATCTACTCAGGACATTGCATGTTTAATTTTATTGACGAAAAGTATCAGATATAGAACGAAAAAGTACCAAACAGCTCCCTCTTACATATTCTTATTCACTCAGGGCCCTGCATGTTTAATATTATTTTTATAGGTCTAAAGTTAACAAAATTCAAAAAGTAAAAGATTTAAAACAAAAAAGTACCAACATTTTTCATCGTAAATGTTCTCATTCACCCAGGACCCTGCACTGTGCTGCCACGACTAATAACATTTTTACTTGTATAACCAAAATTTTTGAAATGTTACCAAATGTGAAAAAATATAACCAAATTAGAAATGCATAAGCTGTTCCTATGCGCATTTCACTGGTTGCTTAGGCCAGATCATCAGGAAACGTTCTCCTGGAAATCAACTAAACCATTTTTGAGTTACGCGAATATATGTTGTGCAACCTCCTCCATTTTCGAAATAACAGTATATCTCGAAAACCAGAGCCAATCTTAAAAAACCGTGGGCACCACTGGATTCAGCTTACCCGAATTATATTAAAACGCCATGTGCCCGGCTTGTCTGTTTTTTCAACTAGCATAGTGCAATTTTTCCCTTCTGCTTATCAACAAAGTATCTAAATATGGAAGTTTTAAGTTACGATCATTCTAAAAAGTAAATTTAGGCCCTAATCATGTACAACGCAGCGCAACGCCAAACAATAACATTGAAAGCACAAACAATGTCATAAATATTTTGTAATTTTGTTGTTGCTTTCAACAGAAATTCATGTACCGTTTTGAAATTTTCAACGACACAAGCAATGGAGCGTTTGAAATTTTAACACGCAATGTGAATTTCTGTAGAAAGCAACAACAAAATTACAAAATATTTATGACATTGTTTGTGCTTTCAATGTTATTCTTTAGCGTTGCGTTAGTTCTGTGGCGTTGCGCTGCGTTGTATATGATTAGGGCCTTAATGTCCGGGTGAAATGAGTTAAAAGTTTCCAAAACATTTTCTATATTCCTAAAATATCGGAACGTTTAGAAAATTCGAAAATATTTACCACAAAGACATATAAAATAGCACATAAATCGTATAATACAATTGGTAAATTATTCACTAAAACAAAAGATAAAGTACTCAAGTTGGAAATGTCGAATGTAGTTTATAATATACCTTGTAAGGGAAATATTGATGAGCAATGCAATAAAGTATAAGTAGGTACGACAAAGAATAAACTGAAAACTAGAATTGCAGGTCACAAATCAAATCAAAGATTTAGGGATATTTCATCACAAAAAACAGCATTAACAACCCACTGTACTAGATTAAATCACTCTCCGGACTTTGAGAAAGTATAAATTTTAAACACAGAAAAAAATTATAAGCGCCGTTATATGCTAGAAATGTTACAAATCATTAATGTACCAGAATTGTTAAGGATTAATTTTAAATCGGACACGGAAAATGTAGCACAAATTTATAGACATTTAGTTTATAAAAACAAAACAGGAAATTAAAAATTTTTTATAATGTAATAGATTATTTTTACAAAAATTTTTTTAATTGTAAATAATTTTTTATATGTGACAGTTGTTATTGTTAATTTATTATTTAAAAAAAAACGTTAATTTTATTGTTTAATTTGTTTCCCTGATGATGATACACATTGCTGTATCGAAATATTGGAGTTATAAAATAAATCTAATAAAAGTTTGTATATAAAAAGAAAAAAACCTCAAGCTCAATAAATTATACAACAGTTTTGTAATTTGTTTATACCTTACTTTAGACGTAATTTTTAAGTTTTTAATAAAGGTACTTTTTATAGAACACATTGAGCATGTTTAAATTCGATTTACGTTGTTTCGATGTACGTCGTAATTTTCCGGAACCAATTGCGACGTAAATCGAGGGACAACTGATTATTTTTGATTAATGTTTTAATTGGTGAAAAACTTTGGGAAACTTCTTCTGTGTACTTTTATCCGATAAAAAAAATTATAAGAACTTCCGAAGTGACAAATTTGGTGAAAAACGTAGAAATTTTCCTAAAATCTAAGATTTGATTTAATATAACTCCAACACATATACTATAACTCAGCAAACGTTTATCCGGTCAAAGCCAATTAGCCACCGTTTGAGTGTAATCGTTATCTCGCAAATGTTGCGTACTATAAATCATATCAATATCATATCCCGTTACTATTTCGACAATAACTACAAATAATAATAATTTGAGAAATAATTTTCAAAAACTATAATTTCGCAGGACTGCGTTATTAGTGGTTAACAAATTTTTGGTATTATTTATAACATATTCGGAGGAAACCAATGTTTGTGGCTTTTTGATGGAGGACTAATTTAACCATAATATTATTGCCGGTAACAAAAATATAATGAAAAAATAATAACAATTGTCACATAAAATTAGTTTTTTTTTTCAAAGGTGACCGACCATAAAGAAAAATATGTTTTCTCTGAGTGTAAAGATTTTAAAGTATATATATTGAATTGTATCCATTATTTTCATTCTTTCTTCATATCTTTTTTCAATAGCCTCCAATAATTGTTTTATTTTACTTTCATTTTGTCTAAGTGATGTTTTAAATTCATGTTTATAATCTACCAGGTTTTGTTTATTTTTATTTATATCATCCTGTAATTCTTTTAACACCATGTCGACATTTTGTATATATTGTACACAATCCTCGCACATAAAACGTATAAAATTGTTCGCTTCCAGAATTTTTAACGAATATTGGTCGATACCCGAACATTTATTTGCACTGTGATAAATTTTGTCACATACTCCCATACATCGAATTCCTGTTTCACCACGAATTGACGCTTTGCATTTACTGCACTCAGCCATGACCGAGGCTTTTATTTTTTATATAACTATTTGTTTTTGTTGAAAATTTTAATTTTCCAAATAATTATATTAAGAAATTTTATGGTTTTTATAGTCCTATCTATTTTTAAACCACTTTTGTTTTATATTGTAAAAATAATTTTATTATTATTGACACAATGTAATTTTCCGTGACTTTCTCTTTCAGAGTTGCCAGGTATATTTGTACTTTGAAAAATGTTCTTTTATGAATTTACCATTTACGATAAAGGCGATTTGGTTAATTTTAGCTTTTTCTATTTAAAAAATTTTATTTGATTTAATCTTTGACTCAAAATTGTAAGTTATAATTTTAATACCCTCTATCACTAGTGGTGAATGAAGGTATACTAAGTTCGACATTCCGTGTGAAACTTTTTTTAATGTTCATCTTAGAACAAGATTATATTTTCTGGGTCCTTGAGTAATTCTAAGTCGATTTAGCCACGTCCGTCTGTCTGTCCTTCTGTCCATCTCTTAAGAACTCGCTCACTTTCGAACCTTTTTAAGAAAAGAAAACAGCCACTCTAAAAAATTGATCATTTTGTTACAAAATCTACCATAAACGGTGGAAGAATGCATAGATTGTAAGAGATTTTACACAAATTCGTTTTATAAGACTATATACTACTAAATTTCGTAAAGATCGGTCCTTAATTGACCGTGGGTACATTTGTGTTTTTCTGTCAGGCGCCACCCAGAGTGAAACTCGGGCTTGATTTTTTTTAATCAAATGGACTTATTGGATTTTATTATTAGAGGCCAATTTCACCAAGTTCAATTATAATCAACTATCAAATAAAACTGTCAAAAAGATATTGTTAACTAGAGGTTAAAGTAATATTTAGTTTTAACTGAACTTGGTGAAATTGGCAGTAAATGTGGTAAAGAAAACAACTTCCGAACTGGAAAAATCGGAGAAAATCGTTGAAATTTTAATAAAATCCAAGATTTGAGATACTATAATCCAGCATACAGAGAAAAAAATAAGAATTGGATTCAATTAAAAAATATGTGATATAAGTTAAAAAATTTAAGCAAAATTTTAATTGGAATCAATTAAAAAATTTGTGATATTAATTAAAAAATTTAAACAAATTCATTTAATCCACTTGATTTAACGTTTTATTTACTTGATTAAACGTTTGATTCACTTAATTAAAACTGATTTTATTTTTGATTAATCCAAATTTTGATATTTTAATCAGGCTTAAGTTCATTGAATTTAATTGTCATTAAATAATTTTTATGAAGAAAGAAATTCATTTCATGTTGTAAAGTTCCTTTCTTCACAAAAATAATTTAATGAAAATTAAATTCAATGACCTTAAGACTGATTAAAATATCAAAATTTGGATGAAAAACCATTAACAGTTCAATAAAATAACCACAATACAGTAATCCCTTGATTTACGTCGCCTCGATTAACGTTGTTTCGGTTTGCGTCGCCAAATTTTTTGTGACTTCTTAATTTAATTTGCGTCGCCATTCGATTTGCGTCATCAGATTTTTTGTGTCGCCATTCGATTTACGTCGCCTTATTTGCTTATGTTTTATAAGCAAAAAGCGCGGAATTACAGTTTTTAGTTGAAATGTTCTTTGGAGGTTTTTCATGTAACACTTTTTCAATCGATCAAACGATACCCTTCCGTTCGGCTGGCTTGCAGGCTGTCAATGGAAACATTGTACGCAAATTACATTTGCAATTTTGGAGATAATTTCATGAAATTTGGTATACATGCCTATTGAAAGTGGTGAGTATCGGTTCATCAATTTACATAGCCCCACACAAGGTTTTTTGGAATTGAGTATTTGTTCCCATGAACCAACTTATTATGTTGGTATTTAGCTTAAATTTGGTCCAAACTTATTTCATTGCAATTTAAATCATCTTAAAAAATTATGTTGGAATTGGCACATATTTGACCAACGTTCCCATACAAATACTATCCCGAAAATATCTTATTTATAAATGTTGGTATTGATACAAAATTTATCAAAAAACGATAGCTTCTATGTCATGGCAAAACGTGGTGCTTGTAGATCCAATATAAACTATATGTCTTCCATATAAACCACCTTATCTAAAATCATTTAAACTAATCTCATATAGATGAAGATATCTAAATAATATTTGGCATATTTTATCATGAATCAAAAAAATTTTTTAATTGTAAATAATTTTTTCTATGTGACAATTGTTATTGTTTTTTCATTATTTAAAAAAAACACTTTAATTTAATTGTTTAATTTGTTTCCCTGATGATGATACCAAGGCGAATTCATTAAAGGTGATCGTAAAAGCCCTGCTGGTAACTTTTTTTCTTTAGCCCTATAATTGCTGGATGTCAAAATTTTGTTTATTATCTTTGTTTCTGTTTTGATTTGTTTCGGTTTTTGACATTGTACAATGATTTTACAAAAACAAATTGCTTGTGGTTTTGGTACGAGTTGTACTTGTTGTACTACTGAGATTACCTGGAATGAATTCGCCTTGCATGATACACATTGCTGTATCGAAATATTGGATTTATAAAATATATCTAATAAAACTTTGTATATAAAAAGAAAAAAAACCTCAAGCTCAATAAATTATACAACAGTTTTGTAATTTGTTTATACCTAACTTTAGACGTAATTTTTAAGTTTTTAATAAAGATACTCTTTATAGAACACATTGAGCATGTTTAAATTCGATTTACGTTGTTTCGTTGTACGTCATTTTTCCGGAACCAATTGCGACGTAAATCTAGGGACTACTGATTATTTTTGATTAATGTTTTAATTGGTGAAACTGTAACGAAGATTTACATTCCCTTAAATCCCCGCAACATAAATTTTATATTTTTTTAGTTTATTTTATATTTAAGTTCTAGACAATACCGCATACAATAATTAGTTTCAGTTCAAGTACATATGAAACCCCCTAATGTTACTTAGGTACACATGAAACCCCCTAATATTATTTAGTTAATACCAGTTCGCTTAATAATTCTCATGTAGTTCATTTATAATATTACATTTATACTTTAGGTTTGGTTACAATCGGGGCGATTTCATTGCACCAACGATATTGCCAACTTTTTAAAAGTCGACCTGGTTCCCGCCTTCTGCACTTGTTGGGTGATTGTTTTTTGTACTGCGGCTTCGGCTGACGGTTTTTGTACTGCGGCTTCGGCTGACGGTTTTTGTACTGCGGCTTCGGCTGACGGTTTTTGTGCTGCGGCTTCGGCTGACGGTTTTTGTACTGCGGCTTCGGCTGACGGTTTTTGTACTGCGGCTTCGGCTGACGGTTTTTGTACTGCGGCTTCGGCCGACAGTTTTTGTACTGCGGCTTCGGCTGACGGTTTTTGTACTGCAGTTTCGGCTGACAGTTTTTGTACTGCGGCTTCGGCTGACGGTTTTTGTACTGTGGCTACGGCCGACAGTTTTTGTACTGCGGCTTCGGCTGACGGTTTTTGTACTGCGGCTTCGGCTGACGGTTTTTGTACTGCAGTTTCGGCTGACAGTTTTTGTACTGCGGCTTCGGCTGACGGTTTTTGTACTGCGGCTTCGGCCGACAGTTTTTGTACTGCGGCTTCGGCTGACGGTTTTTGTACTGCGGCTTCGGCTGACGGTTTTTGTGCTGCGGCTTCGGCTGACGGTTTTTGTACTGCGGCTTCGGCTGACGGTTTTTGTACTACGGCTTCGGCTGACGGTTTTTGTACTGCGGCTTCGGCTGACGGTTTTTGTACTGCGGCTTCGGCCGACAGTTTTTGTACTGTGGCTTCGGCTGACGGTTTTTGTACTGCAGTTTCGGATGACAGTTTTTGTACTGCGGCTTCGGCTGACGGTTTTTGTACTGCGGCTTCGGCCGACAGTTTTTGTACTGCGGCTTCGGCTGACGGTTTTTGTACTGCGGCTTCGGCTGACGGTTTTTGTGCTGCGGCTTCGGCTGACGGTTTTTGTACTGCGGCTTCGGCTGACGGTTTTTGTACTACGGCTTCGGCTGACGGTTTTTGTACTGCGGCTTCGGCTGACGGTTTTTGTACTGCGGCTTCGGCCGACAGTTTTTGTACTGTGGCTTCGGCTGACGGTTTTTGTACTGCAGTTTCGGATGACAGTTTTTGTACTGCGGCTTCGGCTGACGGTTTTTGTACTGCGGCTTCGGCCGACAGTTTTTGTACTGCGGCTTCGGCTGACGGTTTTTGTACTGCAGTTTCGGATGACAGTTTTTGTACTGCGGCTTCGGCTGACGGTTTTTGTACTGCGGCTTCGGCCGACAGTTTTTGTACTGCGGCTTCGGCTGACGGTTTTTGTACTGCGGCTTCGGCCGGCGGTTTTTGTACTGCAGCTTCGGCTGACAGTTTTGGTACTGTGACTTCGGTCAACAGACCTACCTGAGTTAAGTCAGTTTAGTGCATAAGGTTGAACTGTAGTATTTAGATACCTAGTCATAAGAAAGAATTGTAGTATTGTAACAACTGCTGAGAACGAGACATTTCATCACCGCCGAGCACTCAAGGAACCCGATCCTGACTCCCCACCCGATTCCGACCCGAATACACCGACCGAGGAGAATACGCCGAATTCCTGCCTGTTTGCTGTGCTGCTGGTAATTTTAGATGAAGTTAACAAAGTATTGTAATTAAATTGCGAATTAATCAATAAAGTTAAGAAATTATTGTTAACCCCGAAAGGGTAAATCACCCGTGTTTTCACTTAAGGTTCGTGGATTCCGTAAGTCGACCCTGGACATCACTGGACTACCCCAGCCTACAAAACCACGTTACAAAACATTTTGTAGAATGTCTTCTGTGTACTTTTATCCGATAAAAAAAAATAAGAAGAACTTCCAAAGTGACAAAATTGGTGAAAAACGTAGAAATTTTCCTAAAATCTAAGATTTGATTTAATATAACTCCAACACATATACTATAACTCAGCAAACTTTTATCCGATCAAAGCCAATTAGCCACCGTTTGACGTGTAATCGTTATCTCGCAAATGTTCCCAGCAAAAACTTTACTTACATGGTAAGTTAGCAAGTAACGTTGGAGAAAAATAAACACTACTTATTTTTCGGCGGAATAACTACTTATTTTTGTTCGAGGTGTCCACAGAATTCAGTACTTACAATGCACTTACTAGAAGTCACAAAATATCTAGTTATTATTTAACTACCGGTAAGTTGAATTGTAAGTACTTACAATATACTTACTAGAAGCCAAAAAATAACTAGTTTTTATTTAATTGGCGCTAGTTAATAGACGTAATAAGTAGTTATGGAGCTAGTTACCAGTAAGTAAATATTCAGGTCTGAAAACAAGACAACTAATAAGTAGTTATTTAGCTGATTATTAGTAAGCAAATATTCATAACTGAAAATAATAGTAGTGAAAGTACTTACTGAGGTCATTACTAGCAAGTACTTATTGAGGTTTTCAGAATAATGACAATTACTTACCAGGTAAGGTACGAAATAACTACGACCTATTACCAAAATTCAAAAAGTTTTTCCTGGGTTGCGTACTATTAATCATATCAATATCGTATCCGGTTACTATTTCGGCAATAACTACAAATAATAATAATTTGAGAAATAATTTTCAAAAACTATTATTTCGCAGGACTGCGTTATTAGTGGTTAACAAATTTTTGGTATTATTTATAACATATTCGGAGGAAACCAATGTTTGTGGCTTTTTGATGGAGGACTAATTTAACCATAATATTATTGCCGGTAACAAAAATATAATGAAAAAATAATAACAATTGTCACATAAAATTAGTTTTTTTTTTCAAAGGTGACCGACCATAAAGAAAAATATGTTTTCTCTGAGTGTAAAGATTTTAAAGTATATATATTGAATTGTATCCATTATTTTCATTCTTTCTTCATATCTTTTTTCAATAGCCTCCAATAATTGTTTTATTTTACTTTCATTTTGTCTAAGTGATGTTTTAAATTCATGTTTATAATCTACCAGGTTTTGTTTATTTTTATTTATATCATCCTGTAATTCTTTTAACACCATGTCGACATTTTGTATATATTGTACACAATCCTCGCACATAAAACGTATAAAATTGTTCGCTTCCAGAATTTTTAACGAATATTGGTCGATACCCGAACATTTATTTGCACTGTGATAAATTTTGTCACATACTCCCATACATCGAATTCCTGTTTCACCACGAATTGACGCTTTGCATTTACTGCACTCAGCCATGACCGAGGCTTTTATTTTTTATATAACTATTTGTTTTTGTTGAAAATTTTAATTTTCCAAATAATTATATTAAGAAATTTTATGGTTTTTATAGTCCTATCTATTTTTAAACCACTTTTGTTTTATATTGTAAAAATAATTTTATTATTATTGACACAATGTAATTTTCCGTGACTTTCTCTTTCAGAGTTGCCAGGTATATTTGTACTTTGAAAAATGTTCTTTTATGAATTTACCATTTACGATAAAGGCGATTTGGTTAATTTTAGCTTTTTCTATTTAAAAAATTTTATTTGATTTAATCTTTGACTCAAAATTGTAAGTTATAATTTTAATACCCTCTATCACTAGTGGTGAATGAAGGTATACTAAGTTCGACATTCCGTGTGAAACTTTTTTTAATGTTCATCTTAGAACAAGATTATATTTTCTGGGTCCTTGAGTAATTCTAAGTCGATTTAGCCACGTCCGTCTGTCTGTCCTTCTGTCCATCTCTTAAGAACTCGCTCACTTTCGAACCTTTTTAAGAAAAGAAAACAGCCACTCTAAAAAATTGATCATTTTGTTACAAAATCTACCATAAACGGTGGAAGAATGCATAGATTGTAAGAGATTTTACACAAATTCGTTTTATAAGACTATATACTACTAAATTTCGTAAAGATCGGTCCTTAATTGACCGTGGGTACATTTGTGTTTTTCTGTCAGGCGCCACCCAGAGTGAAACTCGGGCTTGATTTTTTTTAATCAAATGGACTTATTGGATTTTATTATTAGAGGCCAATTTCACCAAGTTCAATTATAATCAACTATCAAATAAAACTGTCAAAAAGATATTGTTAACTAGAGGTTAAAGTAATATTTAGTTTTAACTGAACTTGGTGAAATTGGCAGTAAATGTGGTAAAGAAAACAACTTCCGAACTGGAAAAATCGGAGAAAATCGTTGAAATTTTAATAAAATCCAAGATTTGAGATACTATAATCCAGCATACAGAGAAAAAAATAAGAATTGGATTCAATTAAAAAATATGTGATATAAGTTAAAAAATTTAAGCAAAATTTTAATTGGAATCAATTAAAAAATTTGTGATATTAATTAAAAAATTTAAACAAATTCATTTAATCCACTTGATTTAACGTTTTATTTACTTGATTAAACGTTTGATTCACTTAATTAAAACTGATTTTATTTTTGATTAATCCAAATTTTGATATTTTAATCAGGCTTAAGTTCATTGAATTTAATTGTCATTAAATAATTTTTATGAAGAAAGAAATTCATTTCATGTTGTAAAGTTCCTTTCTTCACAAAAATAATTTAATGAAAATTAAATTCAATGACCTTAAGACTGATTAAAATATCAAAATTTGGATGAAAAACCATTAACAGTTCAATAAAATAACCACAATACAGTAATCCCTTGATTTACGTCGCCTCGATTAACGTTGTTTCGGTTTGCGTCGCCAAATTTTTTGTGACTTCTTAATTTAATTTGCGTCGCCATTCGATTTGCGTCATCAGATTTTTTGTGTCGCCATTCGATTTACGTCGCCTTATTTGCTTATGTTTTATAAGCAAAAAGCGCGGAATTACAGTTTTTAGTTGAAATGTTCTTTGGAGGTTTTTCATGTAACACTTTTTCAATCGATCAAACGATACCCTTCCGTTCGGCTGGCTTGCAGGCTGTCAATGGAAACATTGTACGCAAATTACATTTGCAATTTTGGAGATAATTTCATGAAATTTGGTATACATGCCTATTGAAAGTGGTGAGTATCGGTTCATCAATTTACATAGCCCCACACAAGGTTTTTTGGAATTGAGTATTTGTTCCCATGAACCAACTTATTATGTTGGTATTTAGCTTAAATTTGGTCCAAACTTATTTCATTGCAATTTAAATCATCTTAAAAAATTATGTTGGAATTGGCACATATTTGACCAACGTTCCCATACAAATACTATCCCGAAAATATCTTATTTATAAATGTTGGTATTGATACAAAATTTATCAAAAAACGATAGCTTCTATGTCATGGCAAAACGTGGTGCTTGTAGATCCAATATAAACTATATGTCTTCCATATAAACCACCTTATCTAAAATCATTTAAACTAATCTCATATAGATGAAGATATCTAAATAATATTTGGCATATTTTATCATGAATCAAAAAAATTTTTTAATTGTAAATAATTTTTTCTATGTGACAATTGTTATTGTTTTTTCATTATTTAAAAAAAACACTTTAATTTAATTGT
The DNA here is from genome assembly GCA_943735925.1 of Pollenia amentaria. Classification (NCBI taxonomy): domain Eukaryota; kingdom Metazoa; phylum Arthropoda; class Insecta; order Diptera; family Polleniidae; genus Pollenia; species Pollenia amentaria. Next base: position 241,327,622 of record OX031007.1, on the reverse strand, counting down.
TTAATTTGTTTCCCTGATGATGATACCAAGGCGAATTCATTAAAGGTGATCGTAAAAGCCCTGCTGGTAACTTTTTTTCTTTAGCCCTATAATTGCTGGATGTCAAAATTTTGTTTATTATCTTTGTTTCTGTTTTGATTTGTTTCGGTTTTTGACATTGTACAATGATTTTACAAAAACAAATTGCTTGTGGTTTTGGTACGAGTTGTACTTGTTGTACTACTGAGATTACCTGGAATGAATTCGCCTTGCATGATACACATTGCTGTATCGAAATATTGGATTTATAAAATATATCTAATAAAACTTTGTATATAAAAAGAAAAAAAACCTCAAGCTCAATAAATTATACAACAGTTTTGTAATTTGTTTATACCTAACTTTAGACGTAATTTTTAAGTTTTTAATAAAGATACTCTTTATAGAACACATTGAGCATGTTTAAATTCGATTTACGTTGTTTCGTTGTACGTCATTTTTCCGGAACCAATTGCGACGTAAATCTAGGGACTACTGATTATTTTTGATTAATGTTTTAATTGGTGAAACTGTAACGAAGATTTACATTCCCTTAAATCCCCGCAACATAAATTTTATATTTTTTTAGTTTATTTTATATTTAAGTTCTAGACAATACCGCATACAATAATTAGTTTCAGTTCAAGTACATATGAAACCCCCTAATGTTACTTAGGTACACATGAAACCCCCTAATATTATTTAGTTAATACCAGTTCGCTTAATAATTCTCATGTAGTTCATTTATAATATTACATTTATACTTTAGGTTTGGTTACAATCGGGGCGATTTCATTGCACCAACGATATTGCCAACTTTTTAAAAGTCGACCTGGTTCCCGCCTTCTGCACTTGTTGGGTGATTGTTTTTTGTACTGCGGCTTCGGCTGACGGTTTTTGTACTGCGGCTTCGGCTGACGGTTTTTGTACTGCGGCTTCGGCTGACGGTTTTTGTGCTGCGGCTTCGGCTGACGGTTTTTGTACTGCGGCTTCGGCTGACGGTTTTTGTACTGCGGCTTCGGCTGACGGTTTTTGTACTGCGGCTTCGGCCGACAGTTTTTGTACTGCGGCTTCGGCTGACGGTTTTTGTACTGCAGTTTCGGCTGACAGTTTTTGTACTGCGGCTTCGGCTGACGGTTTTTGTACTGTGGCTACGGCCGACAGTTTTTGTACTGCGGCTTCGGCTGACGGTTTTTGTACTGCGGCTTCGGCTGACGGTTTTTGTACTGCAGTTTCGGCTGACAGTTTTTGTACTGCGGCTTCGGCTGACGGTTTTTGTACTGCGGCTTCGGCCGACAGTTTTTGTACTGCGGCTTCGGCTGACGGTTTTTGTACTGCGGCTTCGGCTGACGGTTTTTGTGCTGCGGCTTCGGCTGACGGTTTTTGTACTGCGGCTTCGGCTGACGGTTTTTGTACTACGGCTTCGGCTGACGGTTTTTGTACTGCGGCTTCGGCTGACGGTTTTTGTACTGCGGCTTCGGCCGACAGTTTTTGTACTGTGGCTTCGGCTGACGGTTTTTGTACTGCAGTTTCGGATGACAGTTTTTGTACTGCGGCTTCGGCTGACGGTTTTTGTACTGCGGCTTCGGCTGACGGTTTTTGTACTGCAGTTTCGGATGACAGTTTTTGTACTGCGGCTTCGGCTGACGGTTTTTGTACTGCGGCTTCGGCCGACAGTTTTTGTACTGCGGCTTCGGCTGACGGTTTTTGTACTGCGGCTTCGGCCGGCGGTTTTTGTACTGCAGCTTCGGCTGACAGTTTTGGTACTGTGACTTCGGTCAACAGACCTACCTGAGTTAAGTCAGTTTAGTGCATAAGGTTGAACTGTAGTATTTAGATACCTAGTCATAAGAAAGAATTGTAGTATTGTAACAACTGCTGAGAACGAGACATTTCATCACCGCCGAGCACTCAAGGAACCCGATCCTGACTCCCCACCCGATTCCGACCCGAATACACCGACCGAGGAGAATACGCCGAATTCCTGCCTGTTTGCTGTGCTGCTGGTAATTTTAGATGAAGTTAACAAAGTATTGTAATTAAATTGCGAATTAATCAATAAAGTTAAGAAATTATTGTTAACCCCGAAAGGGTAAATCACCCGTGTTTTCACTTAAGGTTCGTGGATTCCGTAAGTCGACCCTGGACATCACTGGACTACCCCAGCCTACAAAACCACGTTACAAAACATTTTGTAGAATGTCTTCTGTGTACTTTTATCCGATAAAAAAAAATAAGAAGAACTTCCAAAGTGACAAAATTGGTGAAAAACGTAGAAATTTTCCTAAAATCTAAGATTTGATTTAATATAACTCCAACACATATACTATAACTCAGCAAACTTTTATCCGATCAAAGCCAATTAGCCACCGTTTGACGTGTAATCGTTATCTCGCAAATGTTCCCAGCAAAAACTTTACTTACATGGTAAGTTAGCAAGTAACGTTGGAGAAAAATAAACACTACTTATTTTTCGGCGGAATAACTACTTATTTTTGTTCGAGGTGTCCACAGAATTCAGTACTTACAATGCACTTACTAGAAGTCACAAAATATCTAGTTATTATTTAACTACCGGTAAGTTGAATTGTAAGTACTTACAATATACTTACTAGAAGCCAAAAAATAACTAGTTTTTATTTAATTGGCGCTAGTTAATAGACGTAATAAGTAGTTATGGAGCTAGTTACCAGTAAGTAAATATTCAGGTCTGAAAACAAGACAACTAATAAGTAGTTATTTAGCTGATTATTAGTAAGCAAATATTCATAACTGAAAATAATAGTAGTGAAAGTACTTACTGAGGTCATTACTAGCAAGTACTTATTGAGGTTTTCAGAATAATGACAATTACTTACCAGGTAAGGTACGAAATAACTACGACCTATTACCAAAATTCAAAAAGTTTTTCCTGGGTTGCGTACTATTAATCATATCAATATCGTATCCGGTTACTATTTCGGCAATAACTACAAATAATAATAATTTGAGAAATAATTTTCAAAAACTATTATTTCGCAGGACTGCGTTATTAGTGGTAAACAAATTGTTGTTATTATTTATAACATATTCGGAGGAAACCAATGTTTGTGGATTCTTGATGGAGGACTATTTTAACCATAACATTATTGCCGGTAACAATAATACCCTTAAAGTTACCACAATATGTTTAAACATTTATCACTAAAATTAGTTTTTTTTCAAAGGTGACCGACCATATAGAAAAATATGTTTTCTCTGAGTGTAAAGATTTTAAAGTATATCTTTTAAAGGTTCTTTCAAAATTGCCAATAAAAAAAATTACGCATTTTCTGCTGTCCCTTCTTAATTATTGCCATTTATTGGAATTTTACATATTTTTTATGCCGCCCAATTCTAATAAACATGTCAATGTTCGGACGTTTCCGTTTATAAGACTGCCGTCATTACCGCTTTTTTTATTTCGCATTTTCAACAACTCAATAATTTTAAAGTCTTACATACTAATTACAAACATTTATCACAATTTTTTCCCAGAATTGTGTTCAATTTGTTGGCCGACACTCTTTTGACAACAACAATAATTCAGTGTGTAGCAAAAAAAAAACAACATACAAATAAACAACAAAAAGTACAACAATATTATCGGGCAACATGAAGAGCCTCCATTACCGCTTCCATCCGTACAACCAACTTAACAGCCAACTGACAAAATAAAAGATGTTACCCCAGGGCATCGTAAATACAATGGACAATGCGTAATTTGTTCTGTACCAGTTTGTACGTACATATTGAATTTATAATCATCGTTCGCATCAGCATCCGAAACAGCAACATTAAGAACCTCATTATGGTCTTGTCTATATGCTAAATACCGGAAAAGGACAGGCAAAAAGGACTCTCGCTATAATTGTGGATTTTAAAGGAGTGGGAGGATGAGGTGGCCTTTTTGTTAGAAAAACAAGACAAACTCAAACACCAATGACCAACAAATATGTTGTTAATAATGTGCGGGGTTAAGTATATTTATTAATGTTGTCGGTTATTGTGTTGTTGTTGCTATTTTTGCTGTTACTGGTTAGTTGTTTGGTTGGTTTGTAGGAGCTCCATGACCATCATAATTTTGAGTTGGAATAATATTTTAAGACCAAAAAACAAAACAGGATTAAAATTTATTAAATATTAATGTGTTTGCTCGAAACCGACCACAAAATACCAACAATTCAAAAATATTTATTCTGTTTGAATGTGTTAGTTATTAAGAGGAGATTCCTTTTGGGGAGTATTTCTAAAAAAAATTATGGATTGCGGAATTTCTCTATTTATGAAAATTTGAGTTAGCTGAATTTTTTTAGAAAAATGATCAATAACTGGGATTTTTTGGAAAAAAATTATCGATAGCTGGATTTTTTTTTTAAATTTACCGATTTTACAAATTTACAGAAAAATTTTCAATATCAAAATTTCTGGAGAAAGTTTATCGCTAACTGAGCTCTTTTTTTAAATATATCGATCACTTCATTTGTTTTTTTATAGAAAATGTTGTATATATCAATTTTTCTACCTTAAATTCAGTAATCGAGTATGTTCTTTGGAAAAATTATCGATAACATTGTTGTCTAGAAACCACTTTCTAAGAAATAACTTACCTAAATATTATTTAACGATAAAATAAATTTTCTATAAAAATGTTATCGCTAAGAATAATTTCTTGAGAAAAATTTTGGACAACTGAACTTTTTAAAAGAAAAATTATCATTTACAGAATTAATCTTGAAAAAATTATCGATAAGTGATAACAAATTCTTCTGGAGAAAATATGTCGATAACCAAATTTTTCAGGAGAAAAATAACGTTTTAAGGGCTCTGGAGACTTTCAAATAAACCCGTCAATCAGTGCAAATGTGTTAGTGTCGTTTATTTGAGGCTTTTTCGGAGACGTACAAATAAACACGGCAATCAACAATTGTATATTGTAAAAAACCCAAAATATTAATATTTTTCATGACAAAAAACACAAAGAAAATAATTTTTTTTTTGTCAATCACAACAGGAGACTATCAAATAATCAGCCATCAAATAAAATAATCAAAACTTTTTGATTTTCATCAAGCATTGCCGACAACGCGTATGTGTACCCGAAAAAGAACGACTGCACGCACACAACTATGGGATTGATGTATTTATTTGATAGTCTCCCGGGCGTTTTAATAAAATTTTATAGAGAAAATTATAGTTACGAAAATTTTTCTTAAAAAATTATCGATTATAGAATTTGAAAATAAATTTTAATACTGATAAATTATCAATAACTAAATTTTTCTAAAGAAAAATTTTCGATTACCGATTTTTTTTAAGGAAAAGTTGTCGAAAATTTTTCAACAATTAAATATTTCTAGAGAAAATTTGTCAATAACAGTGTTTTTCTTAAGAAAAATTATTGATAACAGAATTTATCTTATGAAAAATTATTAGTAACAGGTAATTTAAGATAATATATCGATAACAATTTTTTTGCATTTATCGGAAACAGAAAATTATCGATTACAGAATTTTTCTTTAGAAAAATTATCAGTTACAGATTTTTGTTTAAGAATATCTATTAATAACCTAAAAAATTATCGATAATAGAATTTGAAAATAAATTTTTATACTGATAAATTATCAATAACTAAATTTTTCTAAAGAAAAATTTTCGATTGTTTTTTAAGGAAAATTTTTAAATAATTAAATATTTCTAGAGAAAATTTGTCAATAACAATGTTTTTCTTAATAAAAATTATTGATAACAGAATTTATCTTATGAAAAATTATCAGTAACAGGTAATTGAAGATAATATACTCGTATCAATAACATTTTTGCTGTAATCAATAATTTTAAGAAAAAAAATATTTTTAATTTTTTTTTTGTACCCAATATTTTGAGGAACCTCCGTTGCTCATATTCAGGGGATCTAATCAAGAGTATAAACACAAATTAATTGTTTTAAATTATTAGAAAAAATAACAAACCATTAATAACAAAAAACAATAAAAACATACTTATTTAAATAAATTAAAAATTCTTGTTGTCACTGTGTACTGTAAGCTTTGGATTGCTAGTGTTGTTTTGTCTGACATTTATATCCATATTTGTTTATGGTGTGTATGAAAATCTGAGCAACTTTCTCAGTGTCTCTTTTGTAGTTTAATTTCTTCTCTTCTGGTAAGTTTGTAATGTGCAGCATTTCTAGTGTATATCTTTTTTATTTTGGACCTTAAATGATTCTTAAGAAAAATTATTGATAACAGAATTCTTATATAGGTAATTTATCGCCAACATAACTGAGAAAGGAACTATTGTTATCCAATTTTTTTAAGAAATCGCTTTTTTTTAATAGAAATTTGAATTAAAAAAATTGATTTCGAAGTTTTTCTAGCAAATTATTATCGCTTTGTTAAAAGCATTCAAACACTTCAATTGATTTGTCTATTAATATGCTATCTAAAGAAAAATTATCGATAAAAGAATTCAATACAGATATTTGAATTTTTCTAAAGAAAGTTTATCGATTACAAAATTTTTTTTTTAAGAAAAAATAACCTTAAGCCTGATTAAAATATCAATATTTGGATTAAAAACCATTAACAGTTCAATAAAATAACCACAATACTAATTATTGAAAAATTAAATCTATATAAATTTTTTGCGATAACATAATTTATTTGTAAGGCACGTAAACATTTCAGTTCATATTGCGTTTACAGTGGCTTCACGGGCTGTTTAGTATACATAAAAAAATTATATTTAATCCATTAATAGCCCTATTTATGAAAAATAAAACAGGTTAATAAAGGGTTTATGAAACAGACTTTGTATGAAAATTTGTTTAAATTTACCTTTTTTATAAAAAAGGCCGTAGGGCTTTAAAAAAAATTCTAAGATATTTATTTGCATTTGAATCTAAACATTTAAGTTTTTAATTTCTTTTACGCACTTTTTAAGTTTTCATTTACACTTTTTATCCTTTCAGTTATTTTTATTTTTGATTCATTATTTGTTGTTGTGGCTTTATGCTCATGTTGTGCAACATAATATTGTTACAATATTTCTATTTATTTTAATTAAGCGAGATTAAGTGTTGAAAAAACACACACAGTTACTCAAAACAAAAGAGAAAATAAGAACTAAAGCCAAGGAAAAAGCAAAAAAAGAAGCTCGAAAATTAAACAAAAAAATACTTACAACAGGGCTAAAGAGGGAACAGCAGCAAGTCTTGGCTGTTAAGAGTAGGATAGAGCAAAAATATTTAAAACACATGCATCCACATTATTATTACCAGCACCGCTACCACCACCGCCGTTAGGAACCGCCATCATCATAACGAGGCATATGTTTATAATGATGGGGATGCTCACAATGATCATTATCATACCACAGAATCTACTTGTTAACAAAAAACAAACAAAAAGAATATAAAACGGGAAAAAGCAAAACGACAAAAACTCCTACATGCTTATAAGGATATACAAGGATGCAGGAAACACTTACACACACCTACACATCCTACCAATTCTTTAATGTTCATAAAAGAAGAAATAAATAGAAACCAAAGTTTACACACATGCATGAACACCAACAGGAAGGAGTAAAATTTTAGCAAAAAATATCATGAAAATATAATTACTCGTAAAAACTAATTAGCTTAAATTCTCTCCTTCACTGTAAACTCTTTAAAGCTTTTAAGCTTTGGAGTACAAAGTATTTAAAAGAGAAAGAATAGCAAATAAGAAATAAAACAAAAATAACAACTGCAGTGGCAGCAGTTGACTAAGTTAAGTTTTTTATGGGTTCGGATGTGTGTTTGAGCGAGTGAGTTTTTGCCAAAATACATAAACACGTAACATATTTAATCCTTGTTAATAATAAGCGGACGTAATTCTTTGCAACGTGTTGGCAAAAAATTGCTAGTACAATACAGCAAGTCAATACATTAAAAATTTCTTTTTATGAACATAACCAGCGGTAAAAAGAATAAGTAAGCAGGCCTAATAGAAGGCCTTATTTAGCAGACACAAGCCGTTCTCGCCGCATTCCATTCTTATTTATTTTTTACACAGGTTGTCATTGTGAGCAAGCCCTTCTACACTCTCTTTAATAACAAATTCGTTCCCCTCCGAAAAAGGGAGTAAGGAAGGTAACTAAAAAAAATAAAACTGAACAACTTCCCTTCTCCATTCTTAAAGAAGAGAGTAGCGATTGGGTACTGAATATTTTGGAAGGTCTTTCCAAAAGAAGTGTATACCTTCTAGAAGGCATAATTCTGAAGGCAGGATATCATACGAAGCGAATATTTTAGAAAGGAGTATAGAGGCCTTCAAAAAGGCATGCCACTTGCGGTCATTTCAATAGTTACTGCTGGGTGTGTCTGAATTTTAATAAGGGTGCAAATGTATGTGTAATTTGATGATACCTTATTCTGCTACGAAACTTTTTCTTTAGAAAAGTTATTTAATTATTAAGATACTCATGGTCTTACGAAAGAGAAAAGTGAAATGAACTTAAAATTTTTAACAACTTCAAGATAAACGAGGGATAGACTGTAGAATTAATAAAAAAGAAAATTAAATGAGTAACAAGTAAAAGTGAACGGTATAATAATTGAAATATCTTAAAGATAGAATAAAAACAATAACAATATCTTAAAGATAGAATAAAAACAATAACAATTTTTTTTTATAAAGAAATTATTGATACGACAAAGTTCTTACATAAATTTATGAATACGATTATGTTAGGCTGCATTAGCAGCCGTAACCAAGGCAAGCTCACGAGGGTCCAGCAATTATTTCCCGTTGTGTTGTCAAGTACTATTGTCTCCCATACGACCTTAATTACGTGGCTGCTGACAATACACTCAGCCAACTCGTTGATATAATGAAGAAGTGGATCCTATCCAAATCATTGTCAGAGAAACTAGTTTTGTCCCTAAGGGTTCTTTGAGCATAAAATGCTGGGCAATGACAGAGAAGATGTACCGTTGATTCCTCTTATTCTTCGTCGTCCCATCGTATGGTGACCCTAGACTCTGGGCATGACTCTCAACAGGCCAGTTGTAGGTTCCTAAAGTTAAGTCTGGACAGCCCACTGCGTCCTTTTTTCATCTATAATAGGACAGTATTCTGGTTTTCCTACAGCAAGTTTCATAAAATCATCTCTGAATCAAATGAATCGCTTATAAGGTGAAAGTTGAGTGAAATAAGTTGCTTGATCTTCGAGAGTGAAACACTTATCATATCATCATGTGGTATCGTTCTGATTCAAGGTGGCGCCTGCATGCGCTGTGTCCAAGGACACATTAGATAGAAACTATTGAATGTCTCGATATCTACTCCAGAGACATCCTGCATTCTTAACAAATTCTCGATGTAATAAACACTTTCTTCAGGGATCTTATGCCCGCTTTACCATCGGCAATAATGTGGATATCCCTGCCAGATATCTCGCCATACTGAATGTGCCTCGCGACTGTTTAGATGACCATTTTCTCAGCCTGAATAAAACTGAAACAATCCGGCAGCCCGAGAGGAAACTTTCACTCCAACTACTTGGAGTAAATGCCAGAACCGACAACACGCTGTGCTTAAGTATATAAATTTTATTTTATTTTTATTATTTCTACGTTAATTCTGCGGGGGCCAGAGTCTCTGGCGGGAATCGAACCCGCAACCCCGGTACTGATAGACTAGCTCACTACCAGCTGGCCTACCGGGGCACCTTAAAACATGCACAACATCTGCGGAAATCCGTAGGTCATCCTGGTGTAGTATGTTATCGATAATGCTTACGGAGAAGCCAGGATCAAAGATTGGCTCAGGAGTGACATATTTAACATCTGTATGCTAATTTACCTCATACAGAATTCAAGGATGTGAGAAATTATTAAATTTCTATTCCAAATTCATAATATCAAGCAAAAAAGTCGTGGATTTTCCACCTTTTACCAAAATGATTATATTGATTACTAAAAATTTTAAAATTTTGAAAAAATTTTTTCAATAAATGATATTTTTAATTTTTATTAAAAAATCGATCAACAAACTTTGCCATTTCAAACAATGTGTTAATTTATTTAAATATTTATTGACAATTCCCAACAACAATTCTACATGTTTAAATTATTTTATTTTAAACGAAAAAGTCAATTAAGATTTTTTGTTATTTAATTAAAATTTTAATTGAAAATTTATTTCAAAACAACTAAAATGTTAATTAAATCAAAACTAAATTTTTAATTTTCTTTCAACTAACAAAAATGATTCAATTATCACATTAATTAAATTTATAAACTTTTTAAACCATTTTTTTAATTGATAAAACACTTTTTTTCTGTGCTGTATTTGCAGCAAAAAAAATATACATATATAATAAAAATATCTGGTGGTAACCAGTTTAAGATTGTTAACAATGCTTTAGATGGGGTGGTCCCATTGGTACCTGTTACCATTATCGGTTTGCTGACTCCTCTCATAAAGTGCCATCTATACGATCAATTTCCTATAGAAAATATCTTATAAAGAAAATTAATTAAAAAAATAAATTTCTAACAGAAAATTAATCGTTACGACAATTTTTCAATAAAGACTTATCAACACGATATATTACCCGCAAAAAAATTTTCGTTCACGGCAAATTTCCAAAAAAAAAACTAATCGAAAGGATAAATTTACGAAATAAAATGTATTTAGAAAATGTTTAAAGAAATATTTATACAAGATCTTTTAAAAAAAATCGGTACGATTAAGTTGCTTTTGATAATATCAGTTTTCTACAGAAAATTAATTGGCACAACACGTTTTATAAAAAATATTTATCGATACGATAAGTTTTCTAAATAAAATTTATAGATTCGAAGCTTTTTCAGATATCAGCAGATAATTTATCGATACAATAAATTTTCTATAGAAAAGTTTTATTTATACAATAGATTTTATTTAACCAAATATTACAGGGTGCCTCGTTTTTTTATATAAGATAAAAAATTGCTCGAAATAAACAGTCAGCCAGCAGTACATCACATAATGTCAATTGTTGTAAGACAACGTATACATGCTTGTAAATACGTTCGTACCCAACAAACACGAAGTCAAACGTTTGATATGAAATTACCTTATCATTTGACATCAAACACAATTTTCAAACCTATTTCAATTCAAATTGATTTGAATATAAAAAATTAAATAATTTTTCCAAGCTCGAGTGCAACCGTGTGCACAGTGCAATAATAGACTTACAAGATAATTGTTGTGTATTTTTGTGGCTCGTTATTCCTGAAGATGACATCCAAATTGAAAAATTAAAATTTAAAGATTAAAACAGACCTCGAGCCTGGAAAAATTATTTAATTTTTAAATTATAATAAAAAAAAAGGACGAATACTAAAAACTTAAAAAAGAATTGTTATCAAATGCTATTCTCAAAACAAAAATAAACTTGGCAACACTGAAACGATATGCAGACATTAAAAAATGGCGACTGAAGTTAAATAAGTTTTATAATTAAAGAAAAATTACGTATTACGTGAAGTGAATTCGCCTTTAGAAAACTTTAATTTCTGGTGAAAAAATATAAATTATTTGTGAGTAAAGAATTATCCCTGCGGGAAATTTGTGTCAACTGCCCTTAAAGCACTTATCCCGTGACCAGTGAACAAAATTTTATAATTAAAAGGAATGAATTGTGATAGGTGAAAACAAGGCCTATCACTTAACTGGTGATAATGTGTTTAGAGTGTAGTTGGTGCAGAGCACAGATTACACACAGATATGTAAAAAGTGACGTGTGAAAAAGGCCAAAATCAGTTGCGAGGGCAGTTTTCGAAGAAAGAAACAAAAAGGGTTTTTTTTGGTAGTAAAATGGCAATGTGTAAAAACAGGCCGATGCAATCAGCACAAGTTGCGTGATCAAAACAAAAATAACAAAACACAAACCACGTTTAACAAAAGCATTAGTTCAACAAGCATTTTATTTTGTGCAAAAAAAATAATTTAGTAATGTTGTTTTGTTTTATAATGTTATTTACTTACTTAGATATTATTTTCTAGTTTGCGGTAAACTAAAAATTAATTTTTACAACGGTTTTGCAAATAAATCTCAACTAAATAAATTTGAGTTCATTGTATTGCGGCATAAAAGATGGTTCAAAGAGAATTGAAAAAAGGGCAGTTTTCTAAGAAAGAGACAAAAAACCTTCCGTCTCGTGACATATCTGTGTGTAATCTGTCCAGAGCAAAGGTAATTGGCACGAAACTATTCATGTGACTGGATTTTGGGCGGGTAGTGGCTGATTATCTCTAGTTCTATTACTTTATATGAAGGGGATCTATCATACGAGTATTGATATGGTTCATTTGTGACAATATCTGCGACAGCCATTATTTTACCCGAAATTGGATGTGTCCATTAAGGTTATTTCCGTGACCTGTTACAAAGTGTTAAAAAGGTGCCAACTAACTCCTCTTAGGACATCGCCATGTTAAAGGGGCTTGTCACGTGACAAGTTTAGTGTTAGGGATATACAGAGTGTAAGAATGTGAATAAAAATAAAACGGTAAAGTCAAGAAATTTGAAGTTTGTTGTACTATCACCAAGTACTTCGTCTTTCCAAGGATTTGAGGACGGAAAGATCACTACATATTTCATTTTATAGATATGGTACCGAATGTTAAGCGCACAGTTTATTTAAATAAATAACACTGCGGAACAGCCATTTTGCGGCCTGGAACTTTGTGTAATTTTTTTTACTAATTTGAGGTCGCTGATTCCGAATCTAACCTTCATTTTTCTCTATCAGCTCCAGTTTTAGAGATATACCGTTATGTCCAAAATTAAGGCACTTTCAGCACATATATTGAAATAACATGAAAATGGTGCATCAATTCCCTTATTTCATTGCAATCGGTGCACAACTTTTGATTGTGTTCACAATTTACCGAATTGATAAAAATTGCGATTTCCATAAAAAAAACGTATTTTAATGTGTATGTGTGAACAAAAAAAAAAAAAAAAAAATATAAAATTTATATATGTTTTTTTTATGGATAAATTGTTAATACAATCAAAAGTTGTGCACCGATTGCAATGAAATAAAGCTAATTTCATTCGAAATATGTTGAACTAAATGCTTTTAGATCCAAACTGTGACTTTTGTTGCACATTTATTTTTTATGAATTTTTAAAGAACAAAAAATTTTTTTTTTTCTTAAATTTTTATTTGTTTTTTTAAGAACTTCAACGATATCTCTGAAATTACTGGCCAAATTTAAAACAATGTTAGTACGTCTAAAAGATAATATTGTTAGCGAATTTCGGTTTTTTTTCTTAAGGGAATATGATGCACCATTTTCATGTTATTTCAATATATGTGCTGAAAGTACCTTAATTTTGGACATAACGGTATATCTCTAAAACTGGAGCTGATAGAGAAAAATGAAGGTTAGATTTGGAATCAGCGACCTCAAATTAGTAAAAAAATTACACAAAGTTTCCGGCCGCACAAAAAAAGTTCAATTTTGTTCCGCAGTGTAATGAATTAAAATAAGAAGCAACTAATTTGTATTTATGTTCCACAATTAAAATCCACATTTGAAAAACATATGAGAATAACATTTGAAAGTAAATGCCTTTTTAAATTTGAAAATAATTTCCCCTTTTTGTGGAGAATGCTATATTTTTCAAATGATTTTCAAATCATTATCAAAGTTCCTCGTTTGAGAAAAGTTTTGATTTCAAATCATTTTCAATTTGAAATGTACCCTACGTGTTTGTTGGGTATAATTCACGCTCCGTTGTACTGCATGAATGCACTCGCATGCTGCTTTATTCATCCAATTGTCCCCTCACTCATCCAATCTCTACCAATTATAATGCAGTTGTATTATATTTTTCCTGAAATTGTGGAAAAAAATCCAAGAAAATTAAAAACAAAAATAAAACAAACAACAATTTTTCTTAACAGGATCTTTGTAAATTTCCTTGAATTTATTTTTTCCTGTTGCTCGTGTTTTTGCTCGTTTCACCTGTTTGTATTGTTTGCTTTCTTTTGGTTTTTTTTTAATTTACAATTTGCAGCAGCAGTAATAATAAGTAATCAACTTCCATTTAAACCGTATTTGTATTAAGAAGATCATAAATAACAAATAAGTAAAGAAAAGAGGAAAACCCAACTCAATGTTGCGCCAAACGAACAAAGTTGCTAAAGACAAAGTGCCAGACAGACATTTGGCCGCAAATAATTAAGCAAACGAAACATAAAACAAGAAAATATTTGAGAAATGTAAAAGAAAATAATGCATTTGCTACAGAACTAGTAAATAAATTGCAGATAGAAATTTACAAGAGATTTTAATTACCGAGAAGAAAAATAAAGTGAAAAATGAACGTTTTTTTAAGTGTAAAAATGTCTGTTAGTAGTTTTGTTTTCAAAGGTTTTTTGAGCTTAACCCATTTCTAAAGCCGACAAAATATTCTTGCCCCCTTCGGGAGCATATGGATTCCATAAAATATCTCCACAAAGCATCTCCATCTTACTAAATTTTTTGCAGTTGTTTTCTTCCTTTATAAGATTTCACTGCACTTGTTCTTGGAATATCGACCCATTCAGTATTGTTATTTTAAATTCGATCAATTTCATTAGTCGGTTGTTGGTTCAGCTAAGGAGATGATTAATCTGCTGTAGCAGGCCCTAGAACAATGGGACTGCCATCTGTTGTTGCCTGGAAACAACGTCCTCCGTATATTTTGATGTAGTGGTGGGGAACCTTGCTAATCATTGATTCCTATTTTTTACCCAGGTGGTGGCTGCTGCCTGACCTTTGCCATGAAAATTATCTTTTCTTTGGATGGTGGTTAAAGCCACTTTATTCTTAAAACTCGAAAACCATGATGAAAAATGTCCGTCCTCTGTGAGGGATCGAACCTGGGGTGCTTGGTTTTGTAGGCAAGCACTTCAACCACTACACCAAGCCGCCACAAGATGTATTATTACCAGAGTGTATTTAAAAAAATGATCTTAAAAATTTCGTGAAGCAAAATGTTAAGGTCCTTATTGTGCAAAACGCAACGCCAAAATTACATTGAAAGCAAAAACAAAGAAATGCAGCGTTTGAAATTTTAAAACGCAATGTGAACTTCTGTAGGAAGCAACAACAAAATTAAACAATATTAATGACTTTGTTTTTTTTTTTCAATGTTATTCTTTGGCATTGCGTTGCGTTTTACATGATTAGGGCCTTAAAAATTCAATATGAATTTCTGTAGAAAGCAACAACAAAATTTTTTAGATATTTTTGACTTTGTTTTTGCTTATCATATAATTTTTGGCGTTGCGTTGCGTTTTACACAATTAGGGCCGGTATAAATAAATATAAAATAAACCAGTTTTTTAAGATATACTAACATTATTTATGAAAACACTTAAGAAATTCTAATAAATGGCGGTCACCCTGTTCTAATTTTTTCGTCGTTCGTTTGCGTAAGAAATAGATACACAATGATTGTGCGTATTTTCATATACAGTAATGTATTCTATTTCTGACGACGAATATTAGTTGCGAATAATTTGTCGTTCGTCCCAGTTGTGTTTCTAGCATGAGATTCACAACTTTAATTAAGTTATAAAAATAGTTTAACTTCTAACCCTACTCACTCTTAGAAGAATCCTTCAACTTCGTACGGTTTTTATATGCAAAAAACTGCAACTTTTGAAATAAGCGATTAATAATATATATTTCCCTACTCCTACCGAGACAACATCAAAACTCGTAATATAGTTTCTTAGAAAATTTGAATACTCCATGGGTTCTTTAATAAACGTTAATAAGTATTTAATTTGTACAGCTGCTAAGGTAAACAAAAATTTTTACAACAACCAAACACGTACACAATGCACACACAGGCTATTCATGATGTGGTCGTGTAAATTGCCCTGCGACAACAACAATACTAGTGAGAAGCGTTACTAAAAAAAACTACAGAATATTTAAATAAAGTATATCTGCAGAACCGCTAATAATAAAAAAACAGATAACAACATAATGATTGTTACATTCGCTAAAATAGTTATAAGCGGTTAGGGGTTGTGTACTAATACTCAAACACGTAAAAAATAGATATTGTTTATATGTGTGTGAACCAGGGTTTAACAATTAGTAAATAGATTTTTTTTTTCTTCATTGCGAACAACACGGTAAATATTAAAAACTAAAATATTTAAAGGTACTCGTATTCATATTGCAAACACTGTGAACCGTACGCTAAATATTGTTCGGCTTACTATCGAACACTAATATTAGCTAGTTACTTGTGTAGGAGTTGAGCTAACTATCGGCCTGCTCTTCCGAATTATTTTTAAGTCTGGTAGTGTAGATTGATAGATTCCCAGAACATTTGAAAGTTCTAGTTTTTTTGTAATAGGCTATAATAACAAGTGCCTTTACTTTGTATGGTTGTTAACACGGCCACTTGAAGTTTAATAAATATTTATCAATAACGGACCCGTTTGGTCCAATATTTCAACTATTTCCTGGAAAAAAAGTTAAACAGGTTTGTTGCAATTTATATTTTTTCGCAACACAGTGCTCTTCTTTGGGAGTTTTAGTAATCAAAAATATCTAAAGCAATAAATTTCTAGAAATTTTAATGTCTTTTCGATGTAATTATTTTAAATGCGAGCAATAACTATTCTTTAAAATAAAAGAGTAAATTTTAAGGTTTTGTTTCTGGTATGTGTATTTATGGCGAGCTGAAGGTTTGCGTTATTATTGCTCGGTTTTTTAACCTATAAAATAACTTGTAATTGTGTTTGTTACATTTAGGCTCAAATTAACAGTCATTACCAGTAATAAAAATTTGTATTTTTTGAAGCACTTAAGAGAAAAAGCGCGCAATCGAGCACCTTAATGAGACAGCTCTTATACAGCAGTAAATTATAATGAATAAAATATACAAAAAAAGCTGCTATTTTAGTGCTGACAACGAAGAAGGTTTTAAAGCGAAAAAAAATAAAAACATGTAACAGGAATATTTATAATTAATTTCTTAAGATAAATATTATTTTGTAAATTAAATTATTCTATAATTTATATTTTTAATCATGAATGACGGAAAATTATTAATGTCATGATTTTATTTTGTCCTTACTGTATTTTTGTCTGTGAGACTTAGCTCAAGTGTGATTATTGATCTCTTTTTGCATTTTCTTTTAACTATTGTACATAACTATTGAATGCTCATTTAATTTAATTCCACTCAATTGTTTTTGTCATTTACTTTAATTACCGATATTTAAATATAAGAAGAAATAATTTGATTTTTGGTCACTCGTGAACTAGCCATTGAGCTGACAACATCTACATAAATAAATCCTAAATTCCTTTAACTTAAGAAAGAAACAAATATATAACAATTAATAAATTATCTTATCTGAGGGCGAATATAACGCTTAAGCCGTTTGTTCTTGCCCCTTTTAGATAATTAATTCATAAAGAAAATACTCAAAATAACTGAAGTCAACTAGGACATTTAACTGTCTAGTTTAGACTCTATTACTTTTATATTTTCCCGATAGTTACCGAGTCTCATATCCTACAAACATATTATGTTTTACGAAAATGATTGAAAAAGGCGTTTAAACAATTAAAAGCAAAACATTAATTTTATATAATAATAAATAGTCCTCTAAGCCGGGAACACCCCATACAAAAATCGGGCATCAGCAGGTTTGAAGCGATTTGAGGTATGAATTCATTCATAAAACCTGCACATTTTTTACTGGGGAGTTAATTATTAGTAAACTAAAATGATAACTATTGGTTAAATAACATTTCATATTTACAAAAAAATGGTAGCTCTATCAAAAAACTAAATTTAAATGTTGGTAGCACTGCTTTTATTTACATTTAATTATTTCTAGAGATGAAAAAAAAAACAAAAATGTTATAGAAAACAAAAAAGTGACAATTTTACTGTTAAACAAAAAGAATTTGCATGGCAGCGTCAATGTATAATAGTCATTTTCAAGAAAAAATTAAATAATAATTTTTAACGCAACAGCCATTGTCTAACTAATAGTTAACCATTAACATTTGTTGGTTTAACTAATGGTTAACAAAAAGCTGGAAATAATATTTTATTGGTTAAGCCATTGTTATTACTACGGATGAGATTATCATGCACTAAAAAATCGAAAGTATGCGCTTAAAATATGCACTAAAAAAAATTCAAAATATGCATTAACAAAATAAAAAATATGCACTACAAACTAAGAAAAC
Source organism: Pollenia amentaria (assembly GCA_943735925.1). Taxonomy (NCBI): domain Eukaryota; kingdom Metazoa; phylum Arthropoda; class Insecta; order Diptera; family Polleniidae; genus Pollenia; species Pollenia amentaria. Next base: position 241,309,316 of record OX031007.1, on the reverse strand, counting down.
TTCCATAAAACATCGTTTTTTAATTTTACTAAAAACAAAAATATAAAAAATTCCGTATATTGTTATTCAAATATATTTAAAAAACTAAAATAACTAATATTTGTTTTTTTAGATAAATAAGTACTGTTTAATAATAGGAAAACTTTGTCTTGTACTTGAAGAATGCCAATGCACTTTGAATAAATTTATTTTCAGATCCCACTTTGATTCCAGATCAGATCAAAAATATTTGAAACTTATTTTATTTTTTAAATCCTTAATATTTTTTTTTTGCAAAACGTTTGGATTTTTTTTAATTTGTCGGGCTATTCTTCCTTCCACATTGTTAATTTTACTTTCTGCAATATCAATTAATTTCTAAAAAAGGAGTCAATTCCTAAAAAAGGAGTGGCTAATAACCCTGAAAATTACCGCCCAATTGCAATTTGTTCGGCACTTTCCAAAGTTATGGAGAGTATGGTAAATCAAATTACCTACTAAGCGACCGCCAGTATGGCTTTCGTAGAGGTCGTTCTACTGGAGACCTACTGGCCCTGTTATCAGAAAAATGGTGTCGTTCCATTCACCATTTTGGCGAAAGTAAAGTAATTGCTTTAGATATTTCCAAGGCGTTTGACAGAGTCTGGCATGGTGCACTCTTGTCTAAACTTGTTGCATTTGGTGTCGGTGATAATTTCTCTCGATTTATATCGAGCTTTCTCAGAGATCGCACTATACGGGTTGTTATAGATGGGGTTTCATCAAACGAGTTCAAGATTCATTCAGGGGTACCGCAAGGCTCCGTTCTTTCTCCTACTCTATTTCTTATTTTTCTAAATGACCTCTTATGTCAAACTTCCCACCCTATCTATTCTTTTGCAGATGACAGCAACCTTTGCCATTCGTATTCATTTGGTTACAGACCAGGCGTGTCCGATGTTTGTGCTATGAGACAGAACATGAATGATACGCTTGGCCGTGACCTAGACATAATCTCAGAATGGGGTCGTGCGAATAGGGTCGAATTTAATGCCCGAAAGACCCAATGTTGCGTACTAACGCATAAACGCGCGACGGATCAAGGTGCCTCATCTGTATGTATGGGTGGTATAAATATTGAGGAAACAGAATCTCTTGATGTTCTGGGCATGAGGATACAATGTGATGTCCGATGGACAGAACATATATTCAAGGTGTCGAAAGAAGCATTCAAGTGCCTCGGTTTTTTGAAACGGTGTAAGATATACTTCACTCCATCTGATCTCCTTACTATTTATACCACCTATATCCGACCGAGAATGGAATACAACTCTCATGTGTGGGCCGGTGCTTCAAAGTCTATTTTGGAGCTTCTCGACCGCGTGCAGGAGAGGGCGAAGGTTCTCATTGGCGACAGTAGGGTATCCAATTCTATTGACTCCCTTGAGCACCGTCGCAATGTGGGTTGTACTTGTCTATTTTATCGTTACTACAACGGGATGTGCTCTGATGAAATTAGGGATCTGGTTCCCGAAACCCGTGTGTTTGTTCGTAATACACGTTTTTCCTCAAGAGCACATCCTTTTGTGGTCGATTGGCCGGTGAATCGTACAACGCATTACAGGGAAAATTCGTTTTTTGGCCGGACAGTTCGTATGTGGAATAACCTTCCTGCTAAAGTCTTCCCTCTCACTTACAACATGAAAAAGTTCAAGTCGAATGTTCACAAACACTACTCCCTCTTTCCTCCTTCCCATAACCTATTTTCCTAGTTCCAACACAATGCATTGCATTAGTAGGGGTCATCCCCTGAGTGCTGGTCCCAACAAAAAAAAAAAAAAAAAAAAAAATTTGACTTGAGCATTAAGTGAACTAAATCCCTCCTAATTACTTAATTATTGTTCACCAGTATATCCGTTATTGGAAAATATAAATGCTAATTGACTTCTGCTGCTATCTAAATTAAATATTTCTTTTACTTTTTTAATTGCACAATCATGGACATCAACAAGCTCTTCCAATATTTTTAAATTACTTGAAGTTTTTTGAATAGAGTTCTGAAGCATCTAGCCAGGCTCCCATTTTGCTACTACTGGCTGCGGTGGAAGGGGAATCAAGGGATGCATTTCATTAAAAATTGCAATATTATCGAATTGGCTTCTAAATTTTCTGCAACGCAGTATAACCCATGAGCTATACAAGTAGCTTGTAACAGTTTTGGATTAAATATTTTTAACCCATTGGAAGCCTTAACCATGTAAGTTACTGCATCGGTTTAAAATAAAAAATATTATAGTTTAAGCAAAGCTCCAAAAGAATTTATTTATTATTTAAAAATTTTTTTGGAAAGTTTGTTTTGTGTACTAATTTATTTTTAGGAAATTTTTTATAATATGGATATTAAAAAAAATCCCTCAAAACTGTAAAAATATGCAAAAATATATGCAAATATGCAAAAACAAATCGATGCCCTTTTAACGCAAATTTAATGATTTGGAAAGATAATTGGTCGACCGTTCTTAGACTATAGATAAAAAAAAAACATGCATTTGCATGGAAATCGCATTCCTAGTTATTACTATAGAAGTATTGTTATGACTGTAAATTTGGGCCTTAATAATTTAAAAAATAGGCCAAAAATATCTTTCAAGGAACACACAAAAACTTCAATTCTTTTTTTCATCACTTTCTAATGATTTTTAATCATTTTTTTATCAACCTCTTAAATTATTTAAAATATTATTTGAAATAATAATTTTCTTGCCATAAAGTCATTATCCTTTAAAAAAAATAGAAAAAAAATCCTAAAAAAAACTATTTGCAGGACTTTAATATCAAAGTCACGTTTTCAATTTTTACAAGCTAAACTGCCATAAAAATGGAATAGAAATGAAGAAAAAGTACGAAAAAGAGATTCCTTTAACCCGATGGAATACTATAATTTTGCCAGACACAGATGTATTTTCGTTCCAAAAAAAAATTACAGAAAAATAGAAAACATCGACAAAAGATTCAATGAATATGACAACAAAGACCAGTCAGTCGGCCGTTTGAAATGCGTCTGACTTTTTCTCTTAACACGTTTTTACGCCATAATGATTAAGCAATCATCAACACAACAACGAAACAGGAAAAAATAGGAAAAGAATAATAAAGGATATTCAGGAAAATGTTTTCAATATTACACAATAAACATGTAAGTAAAAAGTAAAACTGAATTGAAAATTATAGAAAAGACTAGAAAAATGTTTTACATGGTCACCAGTGTTTTTTGTAATTTGTAGTAGATTATTGTTTGTTTTTTTTTTTTTTTTTTTTTTTTTTTTTTTTTTTGTTTTCCAAAAAGCAGACAATGCAGCGAAATAGATTTTTTATAAGAAGATAATTTATTTAGTTATTTACTCGGTACAATAAACACCATTTCCAGAATGTCTATGAATGCGCCAAGAAATAATGAGTAGGGTCGTAGAAGCAAAACTCAATAAACTCTTAAATAATTAGACCCAAAATAAAAAGTGTCCCAGGTTCAATCCCCATACTTGCATTAAACCACACTCAGGTTAATGTTAAAGGTTTCATAATGAAATCCTAAGGAAATGTCAGTAAATGTTCAGCAGAACTGTTAACATACTGCTTCTTTTGTATTGTAGTATGGGAAAAATTTCATTGTTATATTTTTTAACCTCGTTCGTCTCTTATCTTTTCAGAGTAAACAGTGTAAATTTTCTCTATTATCCAATATCCTTGTATCAGTGCGGTTTTTGCTTACTGAGGAGCCAGAAACGAAGATAAAAAAAATACCAAAGAAGTATTTGTCTGTTTGATGTCATATTTTGTTCGAATTGTACACTCATGGAAACGCGTTTTTACCCATAAATTTTTTTGTATCTAAAATAGAGAAACATGTCTTGTTTTAGGAATTGTTTTCCTATTTTTTTTTTAACTAAATATTTTTATTTTACTTTATTTTAACTGATGTCTGAATGTTGGTTTTTCTTTTTTTTGCTTTTATTTTAGTCGCAAATAAATGTCACTTTTTCGCTTCACTTTATTTATTTTATTTATATTTCTGTTACAAGTTTTTATTATACTTAATGCAGTAGATTTAAATATTTAAACAATGCATATGGCAACATTTATAATATAAAATGAAATTTATGAAATTTTAAATATTTATAATCAGAACAAGCAAGAATATGCGCAGAGTGTACAGGGCCTTCCAAATTTCAAAATAATAATAATAAATCGCTTAATAATCTGTAAAATAGCATTTTAAAAGAAAATGAACTGAAAATGTGATGATTCATATTTTCGACAAAAAAAAATATATTTTTCATAAGAAAATCATAAAAAATTTTCTATGGCATTATACTCAGTAAAAAGGCGTTTAAATTGATAAAAATGGTTTATGTGTGAGCAGGTGAGTTGCAAAACTCATTCGTTACAAAATTAAAAATACGAGATGACAAATGATTCTCACAGTTCTTTTGGTGCTTTATGAGAAGGAATATACTGATTGTATCAACGCCTTTCCTTGGAAAAACATGGATGAGGACATGCATTTATACAATTAGTCTATTTCTTCTCATAAAGCGTCCAACGGTACCGTGAGAATCAGTTGTGATCTCGATTTTTAAATTTTATAACGAACTAGTTTTGCAACTCACCTACTCATATGCTAAATATGAGCATTTTGTAGTTTTTTTCTTTTAATTAATACAGTATTTATTGCTGACATGCATTTAATTTGCATGTCTGCTGATGCTTTTAAATGAAAAATGCATCTGTCTATCAAAGTTTATATGCACATACCGCTTATTTGCTGCAACGTCGTCATAATGAAACAAAATAAGTTTTGGAGTTATCGATACAGAATTGTTCGCTATGTTTTTCTTTATATTTCGAGTATTCACAAGGTGTGCTATCAAGTCATATCGTCATAATGTCCTAAATAATATTTTACAATTGTTTAATGTTTAAAAAAAAATATTGTTGTGTTTGAAACAAAATAAAAATTTTAATGCTGTGTTCATTGATTCGTCATAACCGTACAGTAGAAATCTAAATTGTAAGCGGTTGCCCACAGCAGTTGTAATTATTTTAAGACATATGGCCTTACAACTTTATGACTTCTTTGTGATTCACCCAATTGTGTTCACATGTCACGGAATAAGTGCTTTAAGAACAATTGACACAAATTTCCCACAGGCATATACGTCAAAGCATATTGAACTTAAGGAGACTCTTCATTTAGTTTTATAAAATTGTCATTTACTTAAGCAAAGTGCGAAACTAGGGTCGGCCTAATCATACTATATCGAACAAAATAGATCGACATTTTTTATTTTGGTATCATGGCATTCGATATCGAATGAAATGTATTATAATTTGAGATGATAGCATTCGATATCCAGTAACCAAAGACATTGCATCTCTTGAGTTTCCATTCGATACGGCAGCTTCTATCGTATGCAGAAAAATACGATAGTTTACTCGATTCGATAGATTACTCGATATTGAATGCTGTGATTAGACCCCTGTGGTGCGATTCCCTTACTTTTAACGATCCGACAATCGTAATTTTTGTCGACATATATATTCGCTTGCAGTAACGATAGTGCGATTCTGTAACTTATTTTTAACTATTGTAAACAGCTGTAGTTTTTGTAACATCTCTGTCATGGCTCAATTAGTAGGTCTGCGCAAAACTACAACAATGCAACAATAGAAAAAACAACACGCATTTTGTTAGTGTAAATTATGTTAAAGATGTCCAAAACAATTGCTACAAAAACAATTGCACGATAAAAACACAACTCTACAAAAAATCAGCAGGCGTTTCGAGCAGGCCTACTAATTGGGCCATGATCTCTGTCTACAAAAATAATAGAATAAACGAAAAGAGTATAAATAAAAAACAAATTAAATGGTGCTAAATTCACGGTTTGTATATATTTTTTTGTGAATTTTACATTTAGAATTTTGTTTATAATTTGCTTTTTTGTACATTTTGAACTTAGAATTTTTTTTTTTTTTTTTGTTTGTATGAATGTAGTATGTATGTAAGAAGTCGGGACTCAGCCACTTAAAACATGCCTTTTTTTTATTTGCTTCATTTGTAAACGATTTCGTCTATTTTCTTTCCTTTTTGGAGCATACTACAGTTTATGGCCAAAACAACGTAAAAGGCTTTTAATCCTTTAATTTATCTTTAATTGTATTTTAATTTTAAATTCATAATATTCCCAGCATTTCCAATTTTGTCATCTGTACGATTTCATCAGCTCATTTAACGCATTAATTTTTATTTAATAGTTTTATTTAACAAATATTTACTAAATATTTTACATTTATTACCTCACTCTTTAAAACAGTTCTTTTTTGGTGAGAGGGTCTGAAAAAAAATTGTGTAATTAAATATTTATTTGAGAAATTATGAAAATATGTAAGTTGCAGTTATTTGAGTGTAATTATAAACCGCAAACTTTGATACCGACGAAAATAAACAAACACATACACTGGAACTGATATTACACATAGATAAATAGTTATTCATTCCCTGCAGGAAACCTGGGATAAAGTGTATCCAAGTAGGGATGGGCAAATTGAAAAAATATATCGATATATATTTTATCGATATTTTTTAAGAATATCGATATCTATTAATTAAAAATATCGATGTATCGAACGTATTAAGCTGAAATTATTTCCAAATTTAAAAACTTAATAACTTATGTCAATACATATGTACAAACATATTACATGTAATTCCATTCTAAATTTTTATGGTTTCTTTTCATTTTAAATTAACTGCCTGTCCCTCGATTTCGAACGAAACTTTCATTAGCTTAACTTTTATTTAAAACAAAAACCTATTTTAAAATTTAGTTTTTAAGGTAAGTTGTGCGAACGAATAAAATAAAATTCAAAATTTTTATTTATTCGCCATATGAAATCTAAAAAAAAATTAATTGGGATTATATAATGCCGAATTATATACTGCCACTAAACGAAACTTGTAACACACACTATGCATGTAAACTGTGCAATATTTTATTTTTAGTATTAAAGAACATGCTCAAATAAAAAAAACAAAATATTTTTTTTATTATTAACATTCCAACTTTCATGAGTCTTTTGCTGCTAATACGCCATAATTAAGGCGATTCTTTGCATAAGTCCAGGTACCCTTTTCAGAATATTTTTCCGAGCTTATTTTTTTGTTGTAATCTCTTAAAAACCCGAGACAAGACGGAACTATGTAATCTATGAAAATGTACAATGGAAAAGCGCCGTTATTTTCTTAATATTAATTAATAAACATATGATGAAATTCTTAAAAAACAACAGTATTGTAAGCAGTTGAGCAACGGCTAAAATTTTTAAATATCGATATTTTGATTTATCGATATTTATTGCCCATCCCTATATCCAAGTATCTACTTTTTTCGATTATATTGGTGGTACTGTCAACAAAGCGTCTACTATTTTGGTTGTCTTTAAGAAACAAGAGAAATTTTTAAACAGCTGTAAAGCTAGAATTAATGAAATTGATGCAACAATTTATAGTGAAAGTTTGCCTTGTTTTATAAACATTTTTTTCCAAAGATCTTTTTATTAATTCATCAGACAATTTATTTAATCAATATGGATATAATTAATTTCCTTATCTACTGATGTTATTATTGCAAAATTCAAGAAAAATTATTCAAAAATGTGGACCAGAACTATTAAAATGTACTAGTGAATCGCTAATTCCAATGTTTCCATACACAGAAAAATTAAAAATTGTCTCTAATCACCAAATTCATAGAATCAAGCAAACAATTTATTGATTTGCACCTATTTTAAAAATGATTATATTGATTATAAAAAATTGTAAAATTTTAAAATTGTTAATTTTTTTTCAATAATGATATTTTTAATTTTAATTAAAACATTTCTTAGTTTTTCGAATTTATTCTATTAGCTAAATTTCCGTTATGTATTTTATAAAGCTTTTTGTAATAGTTCTTAAATTTTTTTAGGAATGACTTTATACACTACCAGACTATTATCCTGTGTCTTCCTGTTACATTTTACTTTAGCTATCCTTTGGATAGCAATGAAGTATATTGTATGTACAGAAAAATTTACAATTACTAGACACCAGCAGAATGTAACTGGAATTTAGCTCATAGAAAAAAATTCGAAAAAATAAAAAATTTTGAATATTATAAAGTAGCTCATGAAAAGAAATAATTTCCAAATTGTATTTAATTAAAACAATTAGCAAAAATCTTTACCATTTCAAACAATGTGTTAATTGATTTAATGAAGTAGTTCTCAGGTATTGATAATTCCCAACAACAATTCTAAAAGTTTAAATTATTTTATTTTAAGAGATAAAACCAATTAAGATTTCTTGTTATATAATTAATATTTTTAATAAAAATTTTTAATTAAAATATTAATTTAATATTAAAATATTAATGTAATGAAAATTATATTTATAATTTTTTTTTATTAAATTGAAATACTTTACCAAGAATTTTTTTTAATTGATAAAAAACTACTGAAATTTTTTTTCTGTGTAAGTTCCCAGAAGAACTACAAAATCAGAGATTTTACGGTCAGTAGTGGATTTTTGTGACAAGCATATGGTAAATGTCTTAAGCACACAGTGATGTTATATGTAGGGAAAAATCCCTATTCGTAGGGACTTTCTCCAAAAAAAAATTGCCGTAGGGAAAAGAAGGAGAGATATTTTGAAATCATTCAAATGTAGGGACTTTTTCAAAAATGTGGCAATATTGTATATATTCGCCAATCTTTTTCGATTTGTGACATAATACTAATAAAATTGTTGATGCGGCTTGTCCCCATTTCAACTTTGATTTTAGGGTAAATTTTTAAAGCTCTCTTTTACAAGAATTTAATTTTTCGGAGCAATAATAGATAACTTGTTTAATATGAGCATCAAAAACTTGTAATCAAGTCACCAAAATGAAAAATGTTAATGAAAATTAAATTTTCCCGCTTTAATCGAAATAAGTTGCCTTTCATTTATCACTGCTACATGATAATACAGATAACGATCTTAAATAAAAGTTTAGTAAATCAATAGAAATTTTTAAAAATAAAAGAAGTGACTGATCAACTTACTGGTAACGTTTTTTTGGGTTTTTTCCTCAAATATCTGTTAAGTCTGAACATATCTTTAGTCATAAAATTGCATCTTCAATTTGCATTGTCCGCTCTTTTTTACAAGACGAATCCCTGCAAACAATTTCGATCTAAAAATTGTCTAAATAGTTTTACCATTTAGCAACAGAGCTGTTAAATTTGGATTACGATTAGTAATCAATTAGATTAAATTTTAAAAAGAATGGTATTGATTACATAATTCTCTTTTTAACAATTCCTGATTATTAATTAATTATGATTACAAATAATCCATAAATAATTAAGATTAGTTAGGATTACGAGAAAATAATCAAAAATAGTCAAAAGTAATCAAAAAAATAATTGACTACTTTCGAGGATTATTTTTGATTATATTCGATTATTTTTTTAAAATGCAGAATGCACATCATTTTATACAAACATTTTATTTTGAAAAATTTTCATTTAAAACGTTAAAAAAATTCTGAACAAATAAAACCAAATTAGATAGTTTTTGTCTACAAAATATAGGTTTATTCACTTCAATAACAAAACAACCGATAACAATTTAAGTACTTACTTAATCAACAAAAAAGGGAAAAATACGTGGAAAAATAAAAAAGAAAACAAATACATACATTCAGAATACATTCAATTCACAAAAAAAAAGTTTTATAATTTACATATATTTAAAATTGGCCTTCATTACAACTAAATTTTCAAAAGAAAAATCAGAATGATTGCCGCCTTGGACTGTTGACGATCCCGGCAAATGAAAACAGTCGTTCAACTGGAGCTGAAGACGTTAAGGACGTGTTAAAAAAAATAAATGCATCCCTTAGTAAATCATATTTTTGGTAATTCTCGTCAGCACTTGCATTATCATTTAAATAGCTGAAGAACTGATGTTTTATTGCGGACCGTTGGTCAACTTTAATCTGTTCTTGTGGAGAAGAACTTACTTCAATTTCATCATCTGCAAAGTCAAATCTTTAAAGTAAAAAACAAAATAAATGTGCGCATAAACTCACCATCATCAGTGAAATCAAAAAAATCGGGCATAGTCGACACATTATTAATTTTCCTTTCAAAATTAAATGTTTTACAATTTTTGGCGTAAAAAAAGTATGACATAGAATCTATTAAGTTTTCAATAACGGTAAAGAATATACATATATATACAAATAGTCACCTAAAATCGAAAAGGTCGTAAGTTACAACTTCAAAATAAATTTTTTTGATTGATTATGTTGTAATTAACCAATATATATTATATACCTATACGAAAGAAAGAAATACCTATACGAAAGATTTTTTAATACAAGCTAAAAAAAATTATACATAAACACAGCTTCATCTCAACACAATTAATATTTTATCAGTGTACCACAACAAAATCGCATAATTTGCCAAAATAACAACACCATCAAACAAACACGTGTATTTGGTATACGGCAATTTTTTTACATTTTGATTTCAATGTAAAAATTGTTGTTTGTTTTTGTTTTGACTTATAGAACATTTTTTTTATTAATTTTCTCTATTTTAAACCTACTTCTTTTAAGTTAAAAAGTAGTATAATAAAACAAGTGCATGGTATGTTTTGGGGATTTTAAGGAATATCTTAGTAGAAAAATTTTTGCATTTATTGCAGCTCTGGTAACAAAAAACACGATGATGCGAACAAGTTATCAATTATCAAATCGATGAACATCAATAATAATAACAAAAAATTAAAACAAACAACTAACATTAAACAGTATTGCCATAATTTCGCAAAATAAAAAAAAAATAATCAAAACTAATCAAAAGTAATCTTCGAAAGTAGTCGAATTATTTTTCGATTACTTTTTATTATTTTTGATTATTTTTTCGTAATTTTTATTAATCTTGATTATTTTTCGATTATCTGTAATCGTAATCAATTAGTAATCGTGCGAATCTGAAAATAATCGTTATATAATCATTACTTAACCTTTCAAAAAAAAATAATCTAATTACTAATTATTATGATTAGTAATCATTACTTAACAGCTATGTTTAGCAAAAACTTATCGCTTTTGCTATTCAATTCTTATTGATGTAGTTACGTCGTTCGGGAAGAAGTGTCCCACTATGGTAATATTTACAATAAGAATCCACTTAGTGTCTTTATTTTATGACGAATTAGAGCTCTGTGGTAGTTAAATGTCAATTAAATTTTGTAGTATCGCTTTTGGCTCCATAAATTACTCTTTTGAAGTTAAATTTTTTTTTATTGTTCTTCATAATAACTGTTTATCTTTATTTGATTTTATAGGAAAAATCAGAGTAAAATAGAAAATAAAAAATATTAAAAAATCTAAAAATCAAAATAGCGGTTATTGTTTTGCAGTTAAGGACCTAATGTGGACCAATTTTTTTAAAGGAATTTACCGAAAATCACAAATTAGTTCAAACACTAACTTTGTAAACTGTAATAATTTTATAACTTGCATATTTTTTTCACTGTTTTACAAAACTTATTTTACAAAAAAATTAAATAAAAACACTTATTTTGCAGAAAAAATTTTTGAAGTCCTTTAATAAACAAACAGTTTCACAAAATTTCTAATATCCTTTAAAAAAAGACAACTATAATTTATTTTTTTTAAATTTCACTTTAATTGGCTCTACTAGTCCATACACGCATGTTAAATATAGCCCATAAGAGACTAGAACTAGTTCTAAGGTAATCCAAATGTATGGAAAACATGGTCTATTTAACATTACGATGTCCTACTAGGGCTGGACCATATAATCCAGTTTTGCATTACAACGGAGTAGTCTTAAAACTACTCCATGTTCATACATACTCCCAGTGAACTAGTTTTGAAACTACTCCATGGTATACTCCAGAGGATTAGTTTCGAAATCGTTTAAAAACGAAAACATGTCATTTGAAAACCAAGATATGTCGTTTAACTACAAATTCTTTTTTAACTATGACATGGTCCATGATTGCATTACATGGGACCATGTTGTAAGTAGTCCATTTTAAAATGGATCAAGTAGTACAATATTAATTGCAGGGAATGTATGAGAAATTATTAAAAAATTGCCCAATCTAACCGAAGAATACGTTTGGGCTGTTTTGTACACTCATTTATACAACTTCCGTGTACTAGAACACTTTTCGGTAACATTTAGATTTCGCGGTTTCCTAATTTTAAGTACAATAATATAACTATTACAGTTTTCATATATTTAAAATTTCCCTTTATTTTACATAATTTTATAAATTTATACATTTCACACGCACGTACCACCGATCACATTGCAATTTAAATACAAACTGTCCTCTTTATGTTGCTTCTGTAGTATTCAGTATTTAACATCAAATCGCTGCGAGGAAATCAATATAATATGGGATCATTTCAATAGTGTTATTGTTGTAATTATATAACTGTTACAGTTATCTGAACAACTCTTTAAAGTGACGAAAAAGTAAAATTTTAGAACTCATAATTCGATTCTAACGTATTTTGTTGCTGTTAAATTCCGAAAAATCTACTGTTTAACTACCAAATGTGCCGAAATAGTTAAAATTCGTAGACAATCGAAAAACAATCTACCAATTGCTTGGAGGGATGTGACTGTGAGTGCACCGAAAATCATTTAAAACCCCTGTATGATTGTAAGGAAATCACCAACGGCTTAATTTGTAGGGATTTTTGTAAGGACAATTTTTTGAGCGCGTAGGGACAAATAGCGATTTTTTTCGGGCTGCGTAGGGACTTTTCAAAAAAGTCTATGACATCACTGATAGCACAATTCATCGTCTGGTATGCAATTGGTCAGTATTTATAGTAACAAAGTCAATAGTGATGAAGTACAGTTTCACTATTGATATTTCCTACAGGTTATTTACATATTTACACAAATAGGTAAATATTCCATATGAATATTTGTATATATTAAATTGTTGACAACTACACTGATACGCACACAGTAAGAAACCTGTTTTTGTTTTTCTTTTGATTCGCTTTATATTTTTTTTTTCAACTTATGAACAATACAAACGCTTAAAACTTCAGTATCAATAATATTTTGTCACGTCAACAATTTGATAAATGTCAATACTGCCGGTTTTAATTAGCTGACGTTATCCTGGGCGCACTGTAATGCCATTTTGCCTGCCGAAGTAAAGAATTTGGCGGAATAAAGTATACACTATGTAAGCTAGAAGTACTTAATTTGGCTTAGACTCTTTTTATCCTTAAGGTATTTAAAGTGCTGAACATGAAATAAATCGGTCGAATTTTTTTTTTTTTTTTTTATTTTTAGTTTTGATGATTCGATGAGAAAAGAAGAGCTAGTACAATAAAATTTTGGTTATATATTTTCTATATTTATAACAATGGGTCCACTTTGTTGATTATTTTACAAACCCCTTCTAAAAATGTACTCCCTAAATACCGATTTTTTAATCAATAGACTTTAAGGATATGCTCTAAAAACAAGTCTGTTATAAAAGGAGGGAAACTGTGTGTGTTTTTTTTTCAGAGTATATTTTTTTTTATAAAAAATCAATAATATTTTAAAGTTTAAGCAAAAATAAAAAATATAAAAATATAGTTTTTTAAGCAAAAATATGACTTAAAGAACACTTTGATCTAAGTTTTACAATCCGTTATAAAAAGAGCTTTTAGGCAGAAGTCATAAAGGTTTTAAAAATTTACATATATATTGAAATTTAATAAATAAAAAGGAGAAATGGTATAGGGTTAATTAGATTCGGCATAGCCTAATATGGCACTTTAACTTGTTATTTCAGCAGTTTTTATTCAATTCCTTAACCCATGTTTTATAGCTCAAAGCATATGAATATTTAACAAAAAGTAAAATAGTTATGTACATACATCCAAGTACATCTATACAAACAAATACATACATTTGTACATACAAAAAAAAAAGGAAAAACATTTGTTCTAAAGGCAATAAAATATTTTTCTGACATACACACTGGAATTTCATTTAACTACGATGTGTAATACTTTTACTACTGCAAACTCCCTCACTATCCCACAAAAAATGGGGCTCAAATATCGATGCCTTACTTTCTCAACCTCGTATCTTAAAAAAATACGGTTTTGACTTTTTCATGTCAAACGATTGCTATTTTTGTGTTCTATTACTGCAAAAACTTATTATTTCAATACTTTGTCTCAATTCTGTAAATATTATTAAGCTATTGAAATAATAAGTTGTTGCATTAATAGAACACAAAAATAGCAATCGTTTGACATGAAAAAGTCAAAACCGTATTTTTTTAAGAAACGAGGTTGAGAAAGTAAGGCATCGATATTTGATTCCCATTTTTTGGTTTTTAGGCATTAAAACCCGCGGTTTCGATTTCGGTTAAAACCGAACAGCAATCGCTAATTTAAGAACACACATACAGTGGCATAGAAAATTCTAAATACCCCTTAATTTTTTTTTTTATTTAGTAAAAAAAATTATAGGTGGTATATAGGCTGCATATCATAGACGTCATTTAGATAAGTGGGGTGTATGTAGACTTTTCTTTGACACTGTACATGTAGCGCAAAATGGTTAAAACATATCCAAAAACTTGTTTTCTTTTCTAAGTTATGTAAACATATTCATTCAGACATACATACTTATGTATATACAGACGAAGTCCAAGTCTGTATAAATAGTAGAGGAATTTATGGTTCTTAATAGGACACCTGTTGTCTAGTCTAAAGCTATGTTCACATTATGTGTATTTGTCATGTGGAATTTCACTTTCTACACACATGTAATTTCATATTTGATAAAATTTCAATTAATTTTTGCCGTCACAAACAATTTTGTTAATACGAACCAGCTGATGTCAGATGCTTTGTCACTTGAAAATAGAACTCGTTCTAAATAAAAAATTGCATATGTACTGCACACAGAGAAATAACACATGATATTGTCTGGAGCTGTTCAGACGATATGTACAAATTTAACATGTCGCTCATTTCGTGCAAGACCGTCACAACTCAAAATTTGGCATTTTCGAGTTAGTAATGCAGAAATGTTCTTCTCTTAAATCTCTACAAATTGATCTAAGAACGGAGATAATTATCGAAAAAATAAAGGTTATACAGATGCTTGTGACGCTTTGACCCCTCGTAACAAACTTGAGTAAATAACATCAACAAGGTCACATTTCAGTTTGTGTTTGGCATTCCTCTTGTACATGTGGTTTTCTTTGTAGCAAAAAAGAAACATTTGATTTTAAACCTGTATTTTAGTGAAAGAGAAGGTGAGAAATAATAGGTTGGAATCTTAAAAAGGCTCTCCTGTAAAGTTTCAAATTTTGAGTTGTGACGGTCTTGCACGAAATGAGCGATGTGGTAAAGTGGCAATCCACATGACAAATGCTCATAATGTGAACATGGCTTAAGTCTAAGCAAACATTAATTCTTTACCCTTGTGCCAACTAAATAAACGAGTGTGATACAAGTTTGTAACCCTTCTGGGTTTAATGTATGAGCTTGCATATGACTTAGAGCGTTTGTGGCTAAAACTCTTAAAACAAACCAGGCAGGATAAATAAATCTCAAATGCATATATGGAATCTTTTTGCTTTTTTCATACTGCTATTTTCAATTTTCTTCTTTCACTTTATTGGTCTGTCTTGTCAATTCTTTTTTTTTTAAAGAAATTTAATATTGTTGTACAAGAGAATATTATTTTACAGTCTTGTGACTTAACTTTTGATTTTTCTTTTCTCCAACATTTGTGCGTATACATGCATTTTAGCGCGTGTGTGTTGAAGTACACAAGGACAATAAGGACATCATATCAGTGCATATGATGTTGTACTAACTGACTGTGTTGTTCTTTTTAACAAGACAAATGTTAAATTGATTTGCTTTGCCTAGTTAGTTTGTATATGTATTTGTATGTGGATTTTCATGTGTGTGCATTATGTCTAAATAAATGACGGCATGTCTGCATTCAATTCAGTTTTTTTTATTTTTTTTAATCTTTGCAAATTTATTTTTGGCTTTTTTTTAAATTTGTTTAATACATTTTATATACAGTGGAACCTCGGTTAACGCAACCAATAAATATTTAGGGCTTAGCACAAACTGAGGTTGTTGCGAAAACCGTGTGACAAATTTATATGACTATTTTTCGATTAAAGAGCTTATTTGAAACCAAATAAAAAATTAATTAAAAACAATTAAGAGTTCTATATTCGGCTGTGCCGAATCTTTGATACCCTTCCCCAACAGTTGGAGTATTTGAGGTGTGAGCCCTATGTAGGTCTATAAATTATTAATAAATCTGTATAAAAACGAACGTCAGTTTTAAAATTCGTCCCGGTTTAGACAAACATGTGTTGAATTATTAACCGACAATCAGAAAGCTTTATGCATTAAATCTATTCATATAAAACATAATTTAAACAAATTTGAGTAAAATAAAATAATTCGTTACAGTTTCAGCCGAACTAAAATTATACTCGAGAGGGGAATTCTGTATAGTGACTTCTGATATTAGAAAACCTAAATTCGAACAAATTTCGATATAGAAGTGAAATTTGCTGTAGCATTTTATAGTTTAAAAGTAGTTTTCAGAAGTCTGTTAAATATGGGACATAAGGGAAATTACATGCCGTCTTGATTAGCCATCGCTAAACAAACAATTTCTAGTGCACTCATGAATTTGGATAGTGAAGAACTGCTTTTGTCGATGTTTTGTTCTTGCTTAATAGTGTTGTTAAAACAGTTGTTTGCACAACGATGTCTATCATCTCTGCAGTATTGTCATATTAATAAGCGCCATCTTGATTGTTATTGTTGCTTTTTATACACAGAAAAAATTACGTAGTAAAAAATAGAACAAATGTGTAGTTTTTCCAAACATTTATTACGTTTTTTGCACCGTAAACGTTTGATGTAAAAAATTAAATAAATCGTTCAGCTTCCTTACAAACGTTCGTTTAGCCTTCAATTATGAGGTGTTTAGTTCGATCTAAACTGAACGTTTGCTCAAAAATTAACTATGCGCATTTTATTAGTGCATTACTAAATCTGTGTTTAATTAATAACAATGCGCATTCAGTTTCTGTAAACTAAATGTGTGTTCAGCAATTCACAACGCGCGTTTTATACTTTCACTACCAAACACGAGTTTGTGTTTTTATCAGATGCGTTCAATTAATAAAATAACTTAGTTTATTTTTATTAAATTTTTATTAACATTTATTCCACATTTTGAAAGACTTTTACAATGCATTTAAAATTGTTTACAAATTTTGATAGCGTACATACATTTTTCCATTATTAGCAAAAATAACATTCATGGACTTTGAAGTAAAAGATCCTAAATCTATAATATGCAATAAATTATCTTCAACGTTTAATATTTCATAAGAAAAAAAGTGGTCGCTAAAATTAAACTCTTTTAAAAGACTGCATACTACAAGAATTTTTGAATTATGATTTATGCAAAACTTAAATTTATAAATTTTTATTTCATTGGCATACTTAATACCTAAAAGACAATTTTTTTTATAAATTATATTTTTGTAGGTAATGCAATCAGTAGTTAATACGTTTCTTAAATCTAAATTACAGTTATTTTTGATTTTTTCTGAACTTATATCTTTAAATTTAAAAGAGCAATTGTACATTTTTGGAAACCCTTCTTTGTACTTTAAAAGTATATTTGAAAATTTAAATGAACACTTTGTTGCAATTGTTTTTTCTATATTTCTACGAGATGTAATGCCATGGGCGTAAATTTTCATTTCTTTGTGTTTAGATTCAAAGCGCATGGCCCACATATGTTTTAAAGGTCCGCATTTTAAAATCGCTCTTTTATAGTGTGTCATAAAATGATGTTTAGGTTTTAAATTATCATATAAATGTAAGTATAATGTATGATGTTCTGCTATAAGTTGATCTAAATTTTCAAGATTTTCTTCACTAAACTCACTTTGCATTAAAAGGTCAATTATCTTTGAGAGGATTATTACTAGACCCCAATGTTTATTATTTGTAGGAACTAAATCTCCAATCATTAGCGGAAGAAACGTTATAAAGCATAGCATTTCACTTGCAGTCATTTTAAAACGACCGTTTTTTAAATTGTTCATGGTAATATCGGGAGATCTATTAGCTATCTGAAATTCACCATAAGGAAAAAGACGCTTTCTGGTGTTTAAAAAGCGCAGAGTTAAAACCTTTTCATTTACTAAAAACAATAAGACTCGAGAAAGGTCATAAACACACACTCCTTCAAAAATGTCATGCATTATATCAAATGACATATTTTCAACTGAATGCCAAATTATCCCCTACAATTAAACCTAAAACAAAGCTAATTTTTTTCAAACCAATAAAAATTCCTTCTTCTAATTTTTTCAAAACTTTTACTAGTGGTTTTAAAAATTTTTCAGGGCCCATGGTTTTAAAATATTCACTAGAGCAAAATAAAGCTGGAAATATAAAGTCTAATTTTGACTGCAGATACTGTGGGAGTGCTGGAAAACTATAATAACCAGCGCATATTGAGTGAGTGTGTGTTCCTAAAGCGTTATTAACTTGAAAGTCATCAAAGTAAAAGTTATATGTAATCACTATTTCTGAGTCACTAGAGTATTTTTCCATGACTTCACCATTTAAAAAATTACATATTAATTTATTTTCTTTTATACTTTTAAGATTTTCTTCTATAGTATGGAGAACATTTGGCAACTCAAGAAATTTTTTTATTTGAAATTCTAAAGGCATAATATACATAAACTTTTGTTTTGGACCCAAGATTGGATTACCCATTGAAACGCATTCATCGATTTCATTACTTAAATATTCTGTATAACATTCCTTAAATAAATCAACACTTTTTAAAGATTTTGTGAATTTGTATTCACTTGTGTAGTTTTCAAATGGAAGTTGTAGTGAATTTTTTAACTCGACCGTTAAAATATTTGATTGTTGCAAATGATTCAAGGTAGATTGCCATATATTTTTGAATTGATTTAAAATACTCTTGGCATCTTTTCGGCAAAAGGAATTTTTTGAATATAGACTCGATGCGAAGTCAAGCATGTTGTATTCTAAGCTTTTTAGTAATATATCGTTGTTTTTATGGATGTTAACAGAATTCTCATTTATATTATTGGTATTATCTGAATAGTATGTATTTATAGTGCTTTGTTCTATGGTAATATATTGAGGAATTTTTGCTATTACTTGTACTGGTTCAGTATCATTGTTTTCATGTTGTAGCAAGTGACGTTTGAGAGAAGAAAATCTAGAAAAAGTTGCATTACATTTATTACGAGAACACGTTTTTGAATCAGAGTTTGTTAGGAAATGAAAAAATTTTAAATGATTAAGATATTCGTCTACATGTTCAAAAGACTTTTGGCACTTAAAGCACTTTGACATTTTAAATTATTGGGCTTTAGCATATGATTAAAAAAACTAGATAAAGAAGCAGAACGTATATCCTGCGGAGTATGAATTTCATAAAAATATTTTTGAACAAATGTCCACACTTTAATACATAGATCCGGGTATTTTAAATTTAACACAAAAAAAAGTTTAAACGCACAATCAAAGGCTTCCAAAAATGATTGAAATTTTAAAAACGTACCATCGAAATATGTGTAAAAGTTTTGTATTGATCTTAAACCTTCAATAATTACCAGAGGCTGCAGAGAATTCCCCAATGACTTGCATTTGTCTACCAGTTGTTCTATTTTTATATCTATGTTGTTAATGTTATGCACCGTAACGATAAAAAATTCTTGAGCATCCAAAATCGTAAAAGCCTTTCCTCCAAATCCGACAGGTAACAAGACTGCATTTAACAAATTTAACAGAATACTGTTTTGAAAATCTATGGTAAAAAAATCAGCAATTTAGAAGTCGTTTATTGTATCTATAATTCACTACAAGTAATTACCTTCATTATTCGACTCTAAAGCGTTTTTTAACAATTCTCTGCAATGTGGATTAAGCTGCTTTGCTGAGTAGAATTTTATAATATCATCTTTGAACAGAGCCCACTTATCGATTAATTGGGTTTTCTTTCCAGGATATGCGATTTCAAAGTCTATGTTTATCTAAATATATATTAAAAAAGTTTTAAATCTAAAATTCCGATGTATCGTAAAACAATAAAACTTACCAAATCGATAGCTCTAGCATCTTTTAAAACGTTCCATTCCTTTAAAAATGAAAAATTGTCCAAATTTTTAATGTCCTCCTTTCTTAGTGAATATGTCCGCGCCCACCGATCGCTTATATTGTCCCAACTTTGCAATGGCCAAAATAACTCTTGCTTTAACTGTTTAATATGCTCATCGATGCCTTCTTCTGTTTCGCCTGACAACGTGCTCTGTAATGACGTTTGTTCGAGTTTTTTATTTTTTGATTTATAATTGTGGTAACGATGAAATAATTTTCCTCCCGGAGCTTTTTTCCCTATGCGAGGATAATAATAATAATCCTAAGAAAAAAAATGTTAAACTATTATTTACTTAAGAAATTTTTTATATGAATACTTACAGAAACTTGTTGTTCATTAGGAAATTCTTTGCAAATTTCTTCTAATATTAACATAAAATCGGGGGATGTAAGCTTTTTTCAGTTATAAAGGTGTTTTCCAAAATTAGATTTATTAGTTTGTCTCTTGTTTCAGAGGACAAACATTCGTTATTTTTATAAAAAAGTTGTATACTGTTACCAACATCCGTCGACGATAAGAGTTTTGCCAAAGTCTGAAAAAAAGAAATTATAATTACTTATAAGAAAAAACAACTTAATAATCAAATCTCACCTTTTCAGAAAATTTGTACTTATTTACACAGGTCTCCTTTAAAAACTGTAGAAAAAAAATGGTTTGAAAAATAACAAACATAAATAATATTTTTAACATATACCGAGTTTCTCCTCCACTTAAAAAGTTTTTCGCGAAATTCTGCTCTTGGGCCAACCTTTTTAATTGCATCAGCAATATCTCGTTCATTTAAATACTCCAAGTGCTTGAATTCTATTCCTGCCTCTAAAATAAAAATTTAATTAGTTGTTTGCAAAACACATAAACTAATTTGAAATATAACAAAACACTTACCTTCCAACTCCGGCAAAAGAAATTGTAAACTAAATTCTTCTAACAGCGCTTCCATTACGACAAATTATCTCACTGACCAACAACACACATTTGAATGAAATTGTAGCAAATTTAAACACTTGTAGTTTTGCACGCACAATGAATTACCCAATTAACTTTTTTAAACGAAAAAAAAATGCAACTTTTGTACCATAATACACTTGTATTAACATAACTTCAAAAAGTGATTGTTGGGTTTCTTCTGTTGTCCCGTTAGGTTTGTGTTTAAAATATGTAAAATGCTAAAATTTACCAATAATATTTTTACGATGTTGCGTTCAGGTTTTTTAAACGATGCGTTTAGTTTTTTTGTTTAAGTTTTTTTCTGGGAGTCGTTACTTTGAACGTCGCATTTTATATTTTCTATGAAAATAGGAACTAAATATTGCGTTTTGTTTTCCTAAACCACAGTTTAACCAAAATAAAATCAACTGTTGCAGAAAAGCTGAACAAAACGTTTGTCACGCGTATAGTAAAACATATTTTTTCGTTTAGTTACAATTTTATAACCCTTAAAAAACTAAACGCTACGCAGTAAAAAACAAAATATTCATTCAGGCTTTAAAGTTTTGAACGCAATTTTAAATAAGCAAAATCAATTTGCCTATATGCGTTCAGTCTGGCCATTTCTAAATGTTGCGTTCTGCTTATTTTGTTTTTTCTGTGTATGGGTTTTCGTGCCATACGTTTTCCGCACACATAAAAAATTTTGAGTCGCTAATTCTGTCAACGTTTTGTTCTTGAGCAAATATAGCAATGGAAGGTCTAGACGGCGCACATAGGGGTTTTTTGCCAATCTAGGCGGACATTAGGCAAAAAATTAAATTTAAGAAATGTAAGAATTTAATTACGCAGCTCGACAGAAAACAAAATTTTGCATCGTATAGCGACTTTTTAAGTCTTTTGCTTCAGATTTGTCGTTTTGGGACACTGCTATTTAAAGCAGTTTTTAGAAAATTTTTAATTGAAATTTGTATGATAAAAAAACTCGTTCGAAATTTAAAAAAATTATTTTTTGTGAAAAAAAAAATTACAAAGTTTTTGAAAGTGAAGGTAATTGCTAGCCTTAAAGTGTTATACATCACGATAACATTTTAAATCTCTACTTTTATACTCAAAAAAAAACGTTGCGCGTTTGTACGCCATTTTTTTGATGATTTTTTGAAAATCTTTACGAAAATTTACAGTGTAATTTCTAGTCCTAGAAAACTTTGGCGTAGCAAATTCTATTGCAGTAGCGTGTTATACGTACTAGACTATTTTCCGAGACCTGGCTGTATATGGGACCTATGGTAAATTATGGATAGATCTTCACGAAATTTAACAGTGTGATTCTTAGTCCTTTAAAACTGTGACGCACAAAATTTTATTACAACAGCACTATTTTTTATGGTTTTATGCGTACAAAATTGTTTTTCGAGAGTATGCTTTATATTGGGCCTTTGGTAAATTATGGACCGATATTTACGAAATTTTACAATATGTTTTCTACTCACATAGAAAATTTGAGCAAAATCCTAAATGAATCCATGCATTATAACACTATTTATGTTAGTTTTTGTAACAAAATGATCAGTTTTTTAGGGAAGTGGCTCCACCTTTGTATTCATAACTCTCATCGCACTGAACTGATGTTGCTGGGTTTCAATTTCAATTTGCTTAGGATAACTAGAAGCAATTTTAGATCAACATTGTTTTTTTCTTTGGGGTTTTCCACCACTGGTGGTGTTGGAGGGTATAAAAAACCAATAACAAAAAAAAAGTATATCAGTAGTTAATTGACCGATCTGGTGGAATTTCAATAGCGAACTTTCACTGAGTATATGTAGCAAAAATATATAACAACCGAGTCCTTGTCATTTCTTGGGTCTTCGGAAAACGCATTTCAACATCCATACGGACAGACAGTCAGAAGGACAGACGGATATCGATATTGCTCTTAACAGCATCGTTAAGTTAAAACATCGCTACTTTCCTATTATTCCGTTCTATAATGTAATCAAATCGCTAATCAAAATACCGCTTTGCAGTTTAGTAAAAGAATGTGCCGTGTATGTGCTCCTAAAACTCAAGAACAGCTGGACCAATTGACTCCAAACTTGGACAATAAATTATATTAGTCAGGAGCTAGATTTCTCTTAAGTTTAATCCCGATGGGTGGTACTGTTGTCGTGGTATTAAAAATGTTTTTATTTATAGCACGATTCGGCTAATATTCACAAAATATTTAATTAAACAAAAATAAATTTCCTGATAAAATTTAGACCCGATAGATAGCGCTGGGGTCAAGTTATTAACAAAGTTCTCCAGTATTTAATTTTTTATTTTTATTTAGAAAATCACGAGCAGCGCCGGGACCATTCCGCTAGTAATGAAATAAAAGTTCTATCAAAGTCATAGCTTTATGTGTGTTAAAACCGAATAATGGATAACCTGTTATTATTTAATAACTGCCTTCCCCAATACAAGTTTTGGTAAATAATATTTTCTATATTTGCTTACACACTTTTAAATTAAAATCTCATAACCAAAGGAAGCAATTGAATATTATCATTTTTTAAAGCATACATTTGTGCTCATTAGATAACATAAATACTAAAGCATACATCAAGGTACTCATTCACCTTCTATGACCTTCTTCAATACATAAGCTGTTTATAATTAACTGGCTGTACTAACTGTTTTCCAAACACGTTTCCGACGAATTATTGGCAATAAAAAAACATCTCATAAAACGTTGAGCTGAACTAATTGACTAATCAGCTTCATTTTCACTAATGAGATAACATATGTAATGTTATCTGATACATAAAAAAACAATTTCTATGTGCCAGGGGTTAACACGTATCACGTTTGCTTGTTGAAGAATTTGATCTTAAACTTAAGCATAACAACTTTAACTTTCTATTCTAATGTATATTCTTCATCCAAAGTAAAATGTTGTATAATTATTATCCTTGAGGCTGAAGTGAACAAAATGAATGGCAGCGAATGTCTATTGATAAATTTCGCCTGTTAAGAAAAACAAATTTACATTCATTTAACGAAAATGTAAACACGTTACACCAACTTAAGCTAGAAAAAAGGAATTGAAGAAGAAACTTGCACACACACAGTCGTGAAAAAATAAACTGAAAGTTAAAGTTATCTCATTAACGTTTTTGTTGTTTTCTTTGTCAGATAGCTTAGCAAGTTAATTTAATTCAAAGTCAGCAGTAACATCAAGTTCAGGGATATTTTTGAAAAGAGTTTTTTAGAATAGAAAATATAAAGTATACTTTTAGGTAAACATTTTTATTTAAAATTCTGGTATAGTTTTAGTTGTCAATTCTATTGTAAATAATATTTTGTTTAAACTTTGACAAGTAAATATACAAATAATGTTTTTTTTTCTTAAGTAAGGTTGGCATATTTACTTAACATTTACATGCTAAACTTGTACGACTTATATTTGATTTTGAATTCATTGTCTTCTTTTTTTACTCTTGCCTTTGTACGACATTTGCTTAAATTCCCAGACTTAATGGATATTGAAAAATGAATTTACTCACATTGTAAGTTTATTTGGTTTTTTGTTGGTTTTTATTTGTGTTTTCAAAAGGCCTAAAGGATTTTTTTACAATTTGTTTTTCCAATTCCAATTTTGCATATTGGACACAAGTCCATTACAAATTTCAATCCTTTTGTCCAACTGTTTACACTTTAATGATATTTGATCTTTTTGTTTCAGTAAAAAACAAAAAGTAAAGTGAAGAGATAAAGGTCCTGTGAACATAAATCAATTTTTGTTTTTTGTTAAAAGTTGGAATAGTTTAAAGCTTGTGACCAAAAATAAAGGGTGTTAAGGGCCGATGTTGATTTTGAATAAAACACAAATTATTTAGGAAATTATTGTCATTTCTTTTCATTATGATATTGGTATGGTTCAATTATGTATGGAACAAAATATAGGCCAAAAGGCCAACGCGACCTCTGTGGCACACCTCCATCCGATGGTCCAACTTTTCGATGACGCTGAAGCATAATTGAGGTTCTATGCCGTTAATGTGCCGAATTATCTCATTCTTTAGCTCTTGAATTGTTGCTGGCTTATCGATGTACACCTTTTCTTTCAAATAACCCCAAAGAAAAATGTCCAACGGTGTCAAATCACATGATTTTGGCGGCCAATTAACATCGCCACGACGTGAGACAACACGGCCATTGAATTTGTCGCGTAAAAGAGCCATTGTTTCGTTAGCTGTGTGACAAGTGGCACCGTCCTGTTGAAACCACATATCGTCCACATCCATATCTTCCTATAAAAAGTTCGTTATCATCTCACGATAGCGCACACCATTCAAAGTAACTGCCTGACCGGCCTCATTTTGGAAAAAATACGGCACCAAGCAGTCACTCTTTGTAGGTGCATTGGTTTTCCGACAATCACTCTTGGATTATCATTCGCCCAAATGCGGCAATTCTGCTTATTGACGAATCCACTGAGGTGAAAATGTGCCACATCACTGAAGAGGATTTTCTTCGAAAACTTATCATCCACTGTTGCCATTTCTTGCCACCATTCTGACTATTGACGACGTTTGGAATGGTCAAGGGCTTTAGTTCTTGAGTCGGTTGCACCTTGTAAGCGTGTAAATGCAAGTCTTTATGCATAAAGTTCATCAACGACGAGCGTGAGAGGTGCAATTGTTAGGCACGACGACGAGTTGAGGTGGACGGCTCTTCAGCCACACTATCGCGAACAGCGGCAATATTTTCTGCAGTATGAGCTGTGCGAGCATGCACTGGTGTTTTCGCATCTCCTACAGACCCGATTTTCTCAAATTTTTGCACGGTTTTTCCGATTATACGCACATTTGGACGATTAAATTGACCGAAAAAATCACGAAGTGCACGATATGCATTTTGATTTGAACGCCCATTTTCAAAATAAGCCTGAATAACTTTAACTCGTTGTGTATCTTTCAATGGTTCAAACTTAGTTGGTCTGAAATTGAGAAATGTCAAATGAAATGCAGAAAAAAACTTGACGCTTAGGTGTGGTTCACATTCAACATTAAAATTTAACCACCCTTTATGTTTGAATAGATTTAAAAAAAAACCCCCCACTACAAAGAACGTTTGATTTTAAAGAAGAGGTTTGTGTTATATATGGAAAAACCATTGAATTCAGATGATAAAAATTACCTTGAAAATTATGGTATTTTTGGGAAATTCAATTTTGATAGAATGAATTCCGATATGGCTGAGGAAGTACCGGTGAAAGTAGTGATTTTCCTTCCGCTCATTCGGGTCAATTTGTTGGGAATGTGCAATCAGAATGCATGTATGAGACAATCGAGACTATTGGACAACAATCAACGTCAGAACTGGAATTTGCTCAGGGACTATGGAGTTGATGATTTGAATATCAACCCCAGGTTGGGAGGTGGTGATAAGGACAAAACTTAAAGTCTAGGACTTATGTATGTTTCTGTAATTTTAAAATTACAGAAACAGACCTCGTGGGCTAGCTTTTGCGGAACGCACGGCTCTCAGAGAGATTATTAGTGAACTGTTAGAGATGGAGAAAATTAGACAAAGCCAGTCGCCTAAAATGGGGAACAGAATAGTCGCTGTAGTAAAACGTTACGAATAGCGCTGAAATCAGTGAACAATTTAAATTTGTTGCGCTACAAAGCATTCCTCAGCTTCAGCTACTGCTACAACTACTTTATTCTGTTCAAGGCCTTATGCTTCGCCAGTTGTAATAGCTTTGAAGAAAACTGTGGAGTATCTTAAATGTGTGGACTAAAGGGCATTGAACACGATCACATTTATATATTTCGAACTATTGGCATTCAACAGAAATACCGTTTCCATGACTTTACATTAAGAGATAATATAGGCAGTGTTGCCAAATTAACCATTTTGCTTAGCCATCAAAAGTTGCCACTTGCCATAATTTTTTTTTTAAGTTTAAAAAATTTAAAGGAAAAACTCTAATAGACGCAGGTACATAATGAATGCCTTTGCTTTTAGATGAATCCTGCTGCTTGCAAAAGTTTTTAGGTTAATGCTTAAGTGGTTCCTACTAATTTTGCAAGTACTACTACTAAATGTCACTAAGGCTGGGTTTTTGAGATGTGGAGTAAGTTTAAACTTAGTTTAGCGTAGTGTGAAACCCGGATTTTACCGGCGAAATATGATTTTTTTTATTATTTCATTAAACAGAATCATTTTAAGCAAAATTAAGCTCTTCCGTCCAAATTTTGTTTACAAACTTGGTAATGCCGGCACAATCTTGTTTTCAAATTAACTAAACCTAGTTTAACTGAGTTCTCAAAAACCCAGCCTAATTTATCTTATCGATTATTGCCCTTGGCGGTTCTTGTCTACTGTGGCAAAATTATTACTTTGAAACCGCACAAGCCATCTCTTGCACATTGAAATCGATGGAACATATTCGGTAAAAGTTTTAGTCAGTAGTCCATGTGCTTTAGCTGCTTTTTTTATACCCAAACCACAATAAAATTACGCGTTTGTGCAGCTGTATCTAACACATAAAATATTGGTTCTAGACCCATTTTTTAGTAAACCGATCAACTCAGAATCATCTTCTATATCAATCTAACAATGTCCGTTCGGCTGGCTGGTTGTCTATCTTTGAGCCAATAATCTCTCTTCTTATTTCGGTATAAAGATAAAAATTTGGTTCATAAATATCGTACTGCAAGCTAAATCATCTTACAATTTTTTTTTAAATCGGTTCATATTTTACCATAGCTCTTATACAAAAAGCTCTCCCGAAATAGCTTTAAATGACATAACTTCCTTACAAATGTTGGCATTGTTTTAAGATTTGGCTAAGATAACTTTTATAATAGCAGCTTGGCCATGAGAGTTTCGTATCAGTAGGTCCCATAAAAAACCCCCCTCTTAAAAACTGTTTTAAGACAAAAACCTAAACAAGAGCAGAAAGCGTTTTCTAGCTGTCAAAAACTGGGTTCCCAGTTTTATTTTATACCTTATCCCCAATGTACGATTTTCATCCCCAAAATAGCTGTTTTCTTATCCCCAAAAATCTCCACTGATCCTAAAAATAAAATAATATTATGTCAAAGGAAAAATATGCATGCATTTATTTCTTTAATTAAATTCATTTGTGTAAAATTATAAAAACTAATTTTATTTGTACCTTGAGTTCTAAATATATCTGCTTACTAGAGCTGCAAAACTATCGATAGTCGGCCCAATCGATAGTTTCGATAGTTAGCTTAAAAACTATCGATACTATCGATGGTATCGAAATGTTTTTTATGTGCCACTTCTGTAAATAGGGTTTTAGCACTTCATTTACAGAAAGCGTTTATTAGGTATAAAATTCCAGCATATTCACTAAAAATTTCAGTGTTATCTGGAGTTTATACAGATCGTCGGCTGATAATTTAATTGTCGTATGTGGATTCCGATAGTTTCGAGTAAATTGAGTTTGAACACATTTAATTTGAAAATTGCTTCACCAAATACCACATACGACAAACTCAACACCCCATATCTCGAAAACCTTATGAGGCATCGAAAAACTGATTACGCCAAATGAAAGATCAGGTCAGAAAACCTAAGGAATTGATCTCAACTCAAAACCGCAAAAAATCCACATACGACATTTAAATTATCAACCAACGAGATATAGAGTTGGATATATGGCACCAGGGTTGTCAGTTTTTTTACCTTCGCCAGCAAAATAGTCACCTTAAATCCAGAAATTTAGAAGGGTTTTATGTTAATCTCTTTCCCTTGCGTTGGACATTTTTCCATATAACATTTTGTGAATTTTCAAAAATTTGTATAAAAATATTTTTCAAGAGAGCTGAAGTGCTTTACAAAATAACCCCATTAATATTTTTAAGATTTTTCGTAAAGAATATAACAAACAGGTAAAAAAAAAGTCGCCACATAAAAGAGAAAATACTACATCTAACAACACTGACTGGCAGTCATTGCTTACATTGAAAAAAGATACGCCAAAAGCTATTTTGCTTTAACTGACTAAAAAATCGTTCAAAATAATTGAAACCTTATTCATGTGTTATTTTGAACGTTAAGGTGTTATTAACTCAAAATTAGGTTAAGTCCTTTATCGTTTTTTGCCACAGAATTAAAAAAGTTTATTCAACTTTGTAGTAAGTTTTTAAATTTTCCGATAGTATCGATAGTGATAAAAACCTCTCGACTATCGATTGTTTTGCAGCTCTACTACATACACAGGTATATAAAAATAGTAACTTAAAAAGACGCACAAGACTTCATAATCAAAAACTTCTGGTTCATTTGCCAATGCAATTTTGTTTTAAATGTTGTTTGTATTAAAAATTGATAGTAGCATTTGAAAAGATGGAATAAATTTGTCACAGCAAACTGAATTATTTTTAAAGTGTGTATTTATTCTAAGAAGAGCTTCTAACAACTCATACTGCATTATGTTGCGAACTTTGGTTTTGATTCTATTTATTATAGAAACAAGCGTTACATATATGTTAGTATAGAAAACATATTTAAGACTATTTCAGGGCCTTGGTATGACAAAAACTTAGAACCAAAAAAGATTTTAAGTTGTACCAACGTCTAAACCAAGCCGGCCTTGCCATTGCACAAGACCGGTTTGGGGATTTTCAGGAAATTGGTATCCCGATTTCCAAAAAAAAAATCCCTATGTGGAGATAAATCCCCAAAACTGAGAACGCTGGTCAAAAATTATCAAGCCCATACAATTTGTATGTAGCATACCGAAATAGAGCAACGGCACTGCTTTGCACTTGGAAAAAAACAGCGCGTTTAAAAGTAAAGTTGGCCCCTATTGTATATAAATAATGGCAATATAGCTTTTTTTAAGCTCATCTAGCGGCTTAATCTTCATTTCTTATTTCTATTATGTGGGTTTTATCAAACAAGAAAATTTCTACTGTTCCTGCCACAACGTTGATGCTCTTGTATAGGTACGGCATATCAGCGTAACTGCCAAGCGGAAGAAAACTTTCCCCTTCCCGCACTTGTTTATTTATGGATGTTACCTATTTCGTTCTATAGCTAAATGAGAATAAATGACAGAGGTTTAACCACCAAAACGCCATATTAGTTATAAAAAACTCAAAACAGTGTAAAAGATATGACATCTATTGTAAATCTCGCATTTTGGGGTAATACACCAAATTATTTAATAATAATAATTTAATTTGAGGGGCTTTATACAAAAGGGGCTTAAGTGTTTTTTTTTAAACTGAGGTTTTATCGCACTGCTTCCTCTAAAGAGCGTCCACTCAAAATTTACAAATTTTCAGTAGAGGCAATAAACTGTTTTCTTTTTATAATAATATACTCTTATATCACAAAGGGGGGACACAATTGGATTTTTTTGACAAAATACTAGAGGAAATGATGTAAGATTTTTACAGTGGGTAAATATGGCCACTGGTCATCGATTACATGAAAAAAGTAAAAATTTAAAAATTTTGAGTTGACCCTCTTTAGAGGAAGCAGTGCGATATATGGAATTAGTAGGTGAAGTTCAGAGAATTTCAGAACACAAGAGTTGAATGCGGAATTCTCATCCAGTAGCGAGATACGGAGACCATTTCTAGCAGTCGTCATTATAATACCTGTTTCGCTTGTAGCACACGGGGAATTTAATCTCAATTTTTAAAAAATGGCAATGAAATCCCTTGAGCTTTAAGCCCTCATTTAATTTAAATGATCATTTAAGTTCAAATACAGTGCAAGCATCCGCATGCGAATACCGATCATCAGCTCAATTTTGTTCACTGAGGGGAAATTTCTGTCTACGGGATAGTTGGTTTTAAGGTGTAAAGATGGATCTTAGAAAACCATTGGACTTAAAACTTTGTCCGCCTGTGGGAACTCTCCGACCGGAAGATCTGTCCGTGAGTAGAGCTTTCATTGTACTTACTATTTACATTATTTTCATTTCTTAATTAATTTTCTTTTCATTAGACATAATGAAATACAACTTTCTCTATTAAATGTTAAACGTTGCCCTAAAACAAATAACTACTCCTGCTCCTTTGCATAAACTTACTTTTAATTTTTGGTCCTAAAAATTCATCTCTCATTATTTATTATTATTTTTAGTACAAAAACTCATTTTAAACTTTTCCCATCTAATAGATGATTATTTTTTATTTCTTATATACATACATTTATTTAAGTTTAAGTTTAAAATACGAACACACAAGTCGTATTCATAACTTAACATATTTATTTTTCATTCCACAACTTTCTTTAAATATAAACTACAAACTAAACAAAAAGAAGACAACCACCACACAGTACTTTTGTATGAATTTACGAACGTACTCACGCATAACTTGAGAGTACCATGATAATAACGATGATAATGAAAAAAAAAGTTTCAAGTACCACAAAAAACTTGTTTAACCAGAGAAAGAGAAAACAAAAAGTTTAATTTTTTTGCATAAAAATAATTTAAGTTTAATGAAATAAATCATAGAAATAGTCGAAAAAGAAACTTTCTTTTATCCGGAGAATAAGGAAGAAAACAAATATTTATTAATAACAAAAAAAAAATTAAAGAAAGTATTGCACTGAAAGAAATTTTGAGATTGAAAGTTCGAAGGACTAAAAATTATATGCTTCTTAATGTTCATTTCTTAAACTGGTTTTTTTTTCCCTTTTTATGCAAATGTTTTATTAATAATAACAGAAAACTTGCAAGAATTTTATGCATTCAGCCAAATTTTAGACTTCAAGGTTTAAAGAACTTATGGTCCTTCGAACCTTAAGTTTTCTTTTCAAAATCATTGAAAAAAATTGTAATTATTAATTTATTTAAAAGATTTTTTGAAATCAATGTCATTTTTTTTTTAGCATATTTATTGTGTATATTTCTAACTTGCATTTTTTTTTTTAAATTTTTTTTGGATATAAAAACTTTCCCTTGTAATAAAAAAATTGTTCTACAACTGAAGTATTACATCATTGAAAACTCCAATCATAATTTAAAAACTTCACCTACAAAATCACATAAACAAAAAAATGTTCAAATCCCGATTAAGGAACAAAGAAAAAACATTGGACTTGATTTACTGTGTAGAAATGTATATTTAAAAAATGTATTTGTTGACTCTGAATTTCATGCTCATCGAGCTGTACTAAATGATGATAATAAAAGTGCTTATAACCAAATCAGACAAGTAGCAACCAAAACAACAGTATCCGAAAAGGAAAGAAAATTATGAAAACTCTAAGAAGAGAAAATTGACTTTTCATTTCTTAAATAAACTGTTGCTTCTGCAGACAACCTCAAATATACATACATACAAATACATTTTACAAAAGTATAGGAATGTGTGTTTTTTGTAGAGACGTATAAATAATTTGCCATAAAAATTGTTAAAATGAAAAACGCCAAGAAGTCCTTTACAATCGTACACAGACACACAATTTAAAGTTAAAATAAAAATTATAAGACTCATACCAGAAATAAGGACAAAATGAATGCAGGAATAAGAGCTACAACAACATTTTGAAGTTTATTACATTTTCATTCATTCTATCCGTCGTTCTGTCATTTTTGTTGGTGGTATTAGAGTATTTAAAGGAAAATGGCAAATGGTATGAATGAATAAATATCTATACATTGGGATTTACAACTTTGGCAAAGAAAAAAGAAATTTAATGAGTTGTAAGTTTAATGAAATTTGTGTCAGGATGGTGCTCGTGTTTAAAAAGGCACTGTGGCGTGTTTCATGCAAAAGTGGTCGAAAAAAAATGCATAAGTATTTTTTTTACTTATGCATATTTTTTTTTTTTTTTTTGGTGGAAAAATAACAATTTCTTATTATAAAGTATTCGACAATCCATAATTTTAATTTCTATTTTAATGGAGCTTATGGTCAATTTGTTATATTTCTTAAAAAGGAAATATTAATTTGTATTAATCAAATTATCTTAACTCCTTTGTGTTACGTCTTCAGGATATTGAAAAAAATCTTTACAACAATTGCATAAAAAAATAAATTAACAATATTTTCGTAATTTTTTTGAAATTTTTTTAATAAGGAAATATTAAAATCGTGGAAAGATTGCAAAATTCCGTCGTAAAAGCCAAATGAAAAAATATGTTTACAATATTGTTACGTTACATCCAACTTAAAGCTGAGTTCATTACAGTTTTTAGTCCAACATTTTTAAAAACTTTTAGGAAATTTCGCTAAATAAAACCTTCCCAAAAGATTCCCCAAAAAGTTTAAAATTTTTTATTTGCTTAGATTAATTTTTACATTAACTGAATTTAGTGAGAGCAAAAACTGGATACAAATTTATACTTATAGGAATACATATTATTAACTTATTCTTTAAATTTATATTATTTATACTAAAAAATTATAGTATTCTCTTTTGTGACTTTTTTGAAAAAATTTGTACATTTATAAAATTTTGTAAAAAAACAAAAATTCGATTTTAAATTAAATTAGACTGATATAAATACATATAATAAAATTATTATTTAAATTTTTTAATACCACAATAAGTATGCTTTAATTTCCATTTTTATTCATTATTTTATAGCCTTTCATTCCAAAGTTACAATACAAATTGTGAACTAAGGCCTTTTTTCCAAAAAACAATAATGCGCTTAACGGGTTGAAAAAAATTTTTTATTACTTTTTTTCTAAAATTCTTTGTTTTATGTGCTTGTAATAACTCATCATTAAAAACCATATAATATTTTAAAACTACGGCTTCTATGAATTAATCGTCACTTTGGGTACCATCGAACCCACTGTGTGATGGCTAAACGAGATGAAAACCTCTAAATCAATATCTATGAATTGGCCACATTGATTACGCCTTAGTAATTTATTCTGCTCTTTTATGGAATGGCTAAAAAGGTAAAGCGTACAAGTTTCAAAATTAAATGTCCGAGTAATTTAGCTTTAATATTTTTTGTCATATTTAAATGCTTACTTAATATTAAGTTTAAGTTTACAGGTCTGATATTTTGGTTATATTATAGATATAAGTGTAAGCGTTTTTGGTGCATCTAAGTGTTCAAACAGAACTGCGTCGAGACCAGTGGTGCCACGACTAACAACATTTTTACAACCAACATTTTTGAAAATGTTACCAAATGTGGAAAAATATAACAAAATTATAAATGCCTTTTGGTAATTGAAAAAAATCTCTAAAATTAATAGGAAAATATTAATTACAAATTAAGAAAATAGAGCAAGAAATGCACTTCTTGTACATATTAAACAAATAACGAGAAACTTAAATTAAAAGTTCTTATTAATTTGACACATCTTTCATAAGAAATATTTTTATTTTATAAAAGTTAAAACTCGTCCAATGTCCAAACAAAATTCTGTATATTATAAGATAATAAATTGAATATTTTTTTAAATAAACGAAATTTGTAACTTTATAAACAAACCTGCCAAAAGCATTAAACAAATAAACATACCGACAGGTTAAAAAAATTTAATTTAAAATTTCTTAAATTCACGCCATTTTCTTACAGTAAATTCCATAAATTCTAAAATTATAGATTATATATCAACTAAGTTTTGAAAAATCTTTAAAATTCCTACATATATATGTATATGTATTTCAATATATATAAAAATATACTACTGGAAATAATGTAAACTTAGAACATTTTACTTCTATTCAAGTTTTTAGAAACAAACAACTTTTGTGAACTTTTTCAGTCACTTTCTACTTTAAGTACCACTTGTCTCAACGATTCTTATGGCCGTTTTCTCATTAGACGATTATCTTTTTCGCAACGAAAAACTGCACATTATAAAAATTTGGTTTTCTCAATGCCTCATTTGCTTCTATTATGTCACCCAGCACTCATCTGCCAATTATTTATTTGCCGTACAGATAAATTCAATCAGCTGACTCCCAACTTTTACATATATTTTAAGAGTTGCTGCCAACATTCTGAAAACAATGTTTTCGTCGGTAAATTTGGAAAACCAAAATCGATAACAGACATTTTTTCGGGGTAATAAATTTATGTGGACATTAAGTAACAAGCAATTTGCCGATACATTGAGAAAATTGCCATTAAAATTAGAAATAACTACGCTCATTTAAAGAAATAGTTCAAAATCTACATTGATTAAAACTTTATTATCATTTCAGAAAACGGCCGTATCTTATATAAAAATCACAACAAAAATATATGGTAGCTGTTTTCAAAGTGATTTTTTGTTTTCAATAAAGTATAAAAACTTCCGTTCATTTAAAACAAATAATGAGAAAATCTTTATGCAGAGTACACATTATTGAAGTCGTAAATAATTCCCTTCGAATAGAAGTACGCGATGCAAGTGTATCAAGAAAAACATATTCATACGTATCAAGAAAAACATATTCATACGTATTTTATATTTTAGAAAAAAAGTAACCAAAATGAAAAAAATATCCATATCTCCACATTGAGAAAAAAATTACCATTTTTGATTAGAAATAATGAAAAATGGCAGCTCTGGTCGAGACCACATTTTCCAAATAATTTGTCATAAAAATTTGTCGTAGAATGCCGTCGTGAAATAATTTTATTTTGAGAACATTTTTTCTAATACTCTCACATATAGACATTTATTCACCCAACAATGCTATCAGTGTTGAAAAATTCAGTACTTTAGTACTTTTTTCAGTACTTTTTCATATCAAAAATACCGCAGTACCCCCGCGGTGATATTCGTACTTTTTTATCCTTAGCGCTTTTTTACTTTTAATATGTTAGCAACCTTCTCAACTCAGCGTTAAACTACAACTGTGTTTTGTGATGAACAATATTAAATACTAATAAAAACAAAGAAAAAAACTAAAAATAATAAAAAACGACCCAATTTTACACCCAATTTACATGATGAATTTTATGACGTCCAATTTTCTTAATTCCCTTTTGAAGTTGCTACCAAAAACTACTCAAATTCATACGATGGTTTTTTTTGGACGTCTAATTTTTTTCATTTTCATTCAATCCAGTTGATGACAATATAAAAATAAAACGTAACAGAAAGAACAGAAAAAAGTGTAAAGCGAAGTGTCAAAAAAAACCATGAAAACAGAAATTAAGTCTATTTTTCTACCCTTCTTTCTTCTCTACACCGCTTGCTACCAAACAAAAAATGACGTCCAAAATCGTCATAAAATTCATCATGTAAATTGAGTGTTACTGTACGAAAATCTGTAAATGATGAAATCTTATAAGATACTTGTTCCCTTTGTGTAAGATTAAGATTAACATGAAGAAATGTGCTCTCTCATTCTGCCGACGTTCTCTCACATATTATATCAGATATTATCTCAGGTAGAGACCCTGTGATAAATACCACTACCAAGGCGAATTCATGTATACGGTGGTGTCGATACTACAACAAGTTACTACACCAAAAACACAACAATGTATTTTTTTGTTGGTTTCGTTGATCGATATGTCAAAAATACAAGCAGCTTTTGACATTTTCTCTCTAAGTAAAAAAAAGTAGCACAGCTGTGCTTTCAATGCCTCCTGAAAAATTAGTTCGCCTTGACCACTACCTTGTATTATTAATGCCCGTAATTTCTACTTACAGATATCTGGTCGTGTTCGTACCTAACAGTTATCTTTACTTATCAAGTAACACTTTTTTGTCAATTTCAACGTTAAATTGGCCCACGTGAATTAACTATCGAAAATCGATGGTTTGAAATACACTACACTTTACCCCGTAGGTAAGAAATATGTTTTAAAATACGTCACACAATAGATATCTATACACAGCTAGATATATATTTGTAGAAATTACGGGCATAAGGCATTCACAAGCCAGATGGCTTTCTAGATAGGCTGTTGTTGAAAGATTTTTGGAGTAATGCGGGCCGCTGGCCTATTATTTAAATTTAAATAATTTTAGTGAATCAATTAAATTCATTGGAACAAGAATTTTAAAACCTGAAACAAAAATGTATTTCGTATTTTTGTCATATATATAAAAAAAATAACAACGTTAATATTGAAATGCAAAGCGGGGACGCCAGGATTCATATTTTGCTCTCCAGAATGGAAGATTTGTTCTTGCAACTGACAGGAAATTTTATGAAAATTGATGCATTGGATAATATATCATTGAAATATTTTAATTTAAATGAAAATAATTTACCTTGAAATGAAATTTTTTGTGGAATCCGATCTGACATATTTTCATAAACATGCAAAGTTAACAAGGAAATTGTTTATAAATTGAAAGAAAATGCAATATAAATTTATTTGAGTTTTTGCGAATCATTAAGAACTTAATTTTGTTTTGAAAATAAAACCTTAAAAATGATAAGCAGCTTCACTCCAGAAAATATAGTTTCCGTGAAAACCAATAGCATAATAGCATTATTAGTAGTGTTATTTCCAAACGAGAAAGAAAACTATGAAAATATCAATTCTCAATTCCGTGCACTAGTGGATCATCCAGAAAACTGAAAGTATTTTAATGTTTTGGAAAAATATAACCAAAAAATGAACGAAAAGGATGAACTAAAGTTTCCTGACCTTTCACGTAATACCTTTGGAATTTTATCGATACCACGTTCCTCAGCATCAGTTGAACGCACGTTTTCAATGCAAAAAGGAAAGAATATAAATCGTTTACATGAAGAAACTATTTCAAGTTCAATAAAAACTAAAGATCTATTAAAATCAAATGAAAGTTGCTGTCATAGTTATAAAATTTCTAATGATCTCTTAAATTAAATTGGCTTTATCTTATAACACTGCGTAGTGGTGTGGTGGTCAGCTGCTTGTTGAACACAAACATACAACAAAACAAAAAGAACACAGAGTGGCCAGATTGTCAGCGGCGCTAGTTTGCCCGCGTTTAGCTCGGCCGAAGCTCGCCGGATGGGGTTCATTCTTGCCGGCAATCTTTACCATGGACACACACACTAACAAAAAAAATCATACCAGCTATTGGTTATTTGCTTTGCCGGGGCTCAAAGAAGTCCTGCATCTCCCTACCGGTCATACCTATACACAAATTATTTGCTCTCCCACTCGAGAACTTACTCTCGCCATGACGTCATCTCACTCGACGTCCCAAAACAAGCCTTCAAACTTTATTTCCCCTACTTACCGCCGCTTGATATTTTACTCTAGCTGATCATATTAAAATAATAACGTACAAAATTTGCACTTGAACATTATAAAAAAATAGTTGCTTAATTTATTGAATATAAAAAAAAAAACAAATTTTAAATTACTTTTTACATTATTACTGAGAAAAAAAAAACTAAATTTAATTGGAGTACAATTAATTTCTCTTTCTTTTGCTTTCTTTAGGGAGGATTCCCTGATCTAAATACTCCGGCCACCTCAGCAGCTAGACACACAACAGGTAGTGGTTGGTTTTCTGTCCGTCCATCTTTCTGTCTTATCGTTCGCGAGACTCCAGTAAGTATATTAAATTATTCAGTTTTACTTTATCGCCTTTTAATTAATTTTGATACATGTTCAATTTTTTTTAATGCTTACAAGAGCTTTCGCTAAAAATAAAAAATAATTTTTTTATCAAAATTCTGGATTTTCTGTTTTAAATATATACTCGTATCTGTATATCCAACATGTTGCTTCAATTGCGTCATCTACATATAATTTTTACTCTATAATTGTAAGTCAAAGCAGGTTGTCATTGAAGATAAATGTTATTTTAAACTTTCAAATTGTAAATCTATACAGGTAAAAATTAAGGAAACAACAATTATATACGTTTTTAGCGATGTAATACATAGAAATCTGGACCAATTCTTTAGTAAATCGACCGTATCAGACTCAATTTTTAAAGTGATCTAACGATGTCCATCCGTCCATCTGGCTGGTTGTCTGTCTATGTTAACATTGTGTACAAAGTACAAGTTGCAATTATGTAGATAATTTTATCCAATTTGGGAAATAATTTTAATTGTACTAAAGACAAAATCTATGTCAATGGTGAGAATCGGTCTATAATTTTCTTCCAAATTAGACTTTTGTGTCCGTAAACCATCTAATTATGTTGGCATTTAGATGAAATGCGCCTCAAAAATATTTTGCTGCAATTTAATTCTATTCGAATCGGTTCACATTTGCTCAAAGCTCCCATCTATAAATAGCTTTAACTTCATTTGAAATGTTTACATTAATAAACAATTTAGCGACCGTTCCTGAAATCCCTTTAAGACATAAAACCTCATATGGATGCTAATATCTAGATAATATTCCCCACAAATAACTCTCATATGGTCTTTAACTTCATAACACAACTTTGTTTTTGTGAGCCCGCGACTGCCTATCGTTTCCAAATAGGGTTATATCTCGAAAATTCGTCCGGCGTTTGGACTTTACCGATTATAATTTAAGAATTGTTTTTTTTTTTTTTAATGCAATAGTTTTGTGGTTTGGTTTTCAAATGAGTAATTTTTGATTGTTTTGGGCAATATTTTTAACAATTTTCAGGGCATATTTTCGATTTCTTACTGCATATTTAATGGGCATAAAAAGCCTTTTTAGAGCATATTTCTGGTATCCCTGGTTATCAATAAAACCATTTTGGTAATAGGTGCAAAATCAACCAATTGTTTTTCTTGATTCTATGAATTTGGTGATTAGAATCAATTTTTAACCCTTTCAGTGTTTTTGTCGAATATATTCGACATTGCATTGCACTCCCTTTCTACGCACTTTTACTGTATAAAAATGTACAGTTAATTATATTTTTTTTTGTTTTATCTGTAAGAGGGAAAATTTTGATATTTTAAATTGTTATTATAGTAAACATTGACTTTCTTTTCTTATTATTGGGTGTATTGTCGTATCCAAGTCAGGAAATTTGTAAAAAGGTTATACTTAGGAAGAAGAAGAAAATAATAATTTCGGGGATCAGGCGATATTAAAAAAAATTTAAGTATTGATGCATGCGTAAATAAGTATTTTCTTGAAAAAAATATTGCAAAAATAAATTGTAGGTTCTTTTGTGGACCTTTGAAGGTCAATTTTGAATATATTCGGCATTCTCTAAAAACCAGGGGAGCTGCATGATGTGAAAACTATTATTTTTCCTGGCTACAGCGCCATCACAATACCTTAAATACAAATTTTCAGATTTTTATCTCGCCATAAATTTTTTTTGACCCACCCTGAAAGGGTTAATAACAAATAAAATTTGAAAACCGGCATGTTGTTTCAATATACTCCTGCTGAAATACAAAGCTCTTGTTGAAAACCCCTTTAAAGTAAATCTATTAGTCTGCCTTGTTCTACTTTAATGAACTATGACCAATAAGTAAATTTTCCAATTCCTTAAGATTTTATAAGTATATTCTGATTTATAATATTTGTTTCTCCATATTTTTTTAAAACATTTTAAATCCTGTTACTTTTCTGTAACGAATTTAATGAAATTAACTTTTCTTTGTGTTGCTTTTTGTCCCTGATATTTATTTATTAGTTTTATCCCCTCAGGCGAACATTTTAATTGAATGGCTTTTTAATGAGTTTAACGAATTCTTATTTGTAACCAACGGCACAAAATTACTTAATATTATTAAAGATTATTTAAATAATTAAATAGGAAAACTTTTCTATTTAATTTTCTTTTTAGTACTTGCAGCTTTTAATTAAACAAGTAACAGTAACATAATTTATAATAATTAGTTTAATAATTCAAGTAAACGCCAAAGGATTTTAAAACATAAAACGGATTACAGCAAAATGCATATAAATTATTTTGCTACACACATACACACATTTAAGTGTATAAATAATTGTATTTATATTGTGCAACACTGCTGGTGGCATGTTTATGTTGCATGCATGCCTGCCTCGGGGTTGGCAGTAATGTTGCAAAAAAATTACAATAAATTTAATGGATCAATGAATATTTGAGATAATTGAACATGACACAACTTCCGGAAGTTACAAAACACTAAAAGAGATTCAACGCAACAGCGACCAAATATTTATTGTCTGCCCATCCTCATACACATAAACACTTGTGCTGTGGCATTTAAAACAAATGAAAAATTATGCCACGTTTTACTTTCTCTTTGTGGCTACTGTTGCAAAAATAAAGAAGTTTAAAACTTACGTTGGAAAATTTCTTTCTTTATTTTTCTGCTGCCCGAAAAAAAACAGAGCGCATTTGAAAAGGAAAATTATAAAAATCATTACATGTTTTATTAATCAAGCTTATCTAACCCAAACCATATCTAAAAGTAAATGAAAAAATCCTTACGTAAATCCCTCTTTACAAGCTTTTTCAGGCAAAAAAAATAGCAACTTTTAAATCCGCAATAATATGAGGAAAACAACTCAGCACAATTCTGTGCAATTCTAAAACAGTGGGCAAGTTAAGATAACTTCGAATTTAACATACTCAATTAATTTGAGTTTTTTCAAGCTTCCCAAAAATATATACGATAAGTTAAACTGATAAAACTGCTCAGCTTATAACAAGACAAACTTCATGACTGATTCAGCTTGACAGCAAGCAAGCTCGGGTATCCTATAGTTAAAAATAAGACCCGTTCAGATAAAAATAAGATTAATTAATGATCGCCAATATTATTTCCAATAGAGATGAGCAGTCCAGTGATTTTTAAAGAACATCGTGATTAGTGAACGTGATTTAAAAATCACTGCTCCCTAAAACTGTGATTGTGATCACGGTTCGTCAGTTTTTAGTTCTTTTACAGCGAGTCCAAGCTATATGTACTATGCGCGAGCTTTCGCAAGAGCATTTGTAAGTATTTTGCAAAGAAACAACAACAAATTGTAAAAGTTTTCAAGGCTGTTTACTTGCATATACATACATACTTGAACAAATAAGCTTTGGCTTAAAAAAATAGTAATAACATAGAAAAGAGAATAAAAAACATTGCATTCAAAAAACGTTATTACCCACACAAACAGTAAAATATCATAAATTTTTGTATGTAACAAAAAACAAAAAGAACGACTTAGCAAGTACCTTTTACTGGACAAATTTGGTCACAACTGTGATACGTGATTTTTCAGTAACACTTATAAAATCACAGGTACAGAGATATCGCTCATCTTTAATTTCCAATATCGAAATTGAAAACTTATTCAAAATTTTTGGTCACTGGCTTTTTTTCCCCGTAATTTACTTTAATACCCACTGTTCCTTTATATTATTTCTTTCAAAAAAAATGTTCCAATATTTTTAGTCACTGGCTTTTCTTACCCGTAATTTACTTCCATACCCACTGTTCCTTTATATAATTTCCTACAAAAAAAAAAAAAAAGTACATGTGTATGCATGTAGATATGATTTTTGGAACAATAAAACTCTGTATAAGTACAAACGATAACGCATCATTATCTGTGCGATTGAGCAGCAGAAGCAGATGCTATTCCACCGTTATTGTGAATACACCAGGATTTCTCTTCTTCTAACGCTACAACAAGTTAAACATCCACAACACAATTGTGTTCTTGTTGCTGTTGTTTAGATTATGCTAATATTTTAAAGGAAAATCACCACAGAAACTCCCACCATCCAGTTCATCACTACCAACACATGCATTTGTATTTTCACAGCCATGTCACAACGCGTTCAAGCTTCACTGGTACAAACTCATCGGAATTCACAACTCAATGAGATACCGTGATGACTGCTGGCATCCTATTACGAAGTAACAGTGATGAGCCGTTAACTTGGAAGAAGTGTTAGTTTGCTTAAATGATTGGGACTTTTTGGGAAACACTTTAACACTTGTCGCTCTTATATTTGTAGTCTTACACAGATACAGAATTTCATCGTGTGTTTGTGTGTATGAGTTCCTGAAGTCGATTCATTTCCTTATTTCACTGTTTAGTATGCATGTGACGTCATGACAATCGATATCATGCAAAATAGCAACATTTTCTTTTTTTAACTCTGCTTCTATTGTTGTTTCTGTTGCGTTGAAAATTTGAGAATGTTTGAAAGCATTACATGGTTTTTTATTTTACTCATACTTGAAATATCTACTGCAATGTCTTTTTGTGTTGAAAGATTAATACGACGAGATAAACAAACTGTAAAATAGTAAAATATTTTCAAGTGGTAAATAAAAAGATTAGTTTAGCTCCCAGTCCACTTAAAAAAAAGGAGACAGTTTTATTTAAAATGCAGATAAAATATAAAAAGACATTTTGTTTTGGAATTTATCGGCATTTTAATGCATATATCAGGTTTATTATTTCCAAAAAAAGAAGGAAAAGAGATACAAATGCTTTAAGTGTTGCTAAAAAAAATAAAAACATTTTTGTAAAAAAAAATTATAAAAAGTAAACAGATTAAAATTGAAAAAG
Source organism: Pollenia amentaria (assembly GCA_943735925.1). Taxonomy (NCBI): domain Eukaryota; kingdom Metazoa; phylum Arthropoda; class Insecta; order Diptera; family Polleniidae; genus Pollenia; species Pollenia amentaria. Next base: position 241,265,698 of record OX031007.1, on the reverse strand, counting down.
TTTTTAAACTTTCGATGGAATTAAAATATAAAACGAAATTGTAAATTAAAAGCCTGGCCCCCAATGTCAACTGCTATCGTTCGCCTGCATTTTCAACGTCAAACAGCTGATTTGCGGACCACTAACAATTTTCAGCACGACAAGTCGATCGACAATGCAAGCGACCGATAACGTAACAGTTTTCATAAAAATTTGCGCTCCACTAAGAAATATTATGCGACCACAAATGTCATAATCAGTCACTTGTGTTGTAGTTGTCGACATAGGCGTTTTTAACAACATTTGCTTTGCACACAAACATTAAATATTCTGGGTCCTTGAGTAATTCTAAGTCGATTTAGCCATGTCCGTCTGTCTGTCCGTCTGTCCGTCTGTTGAAAACACGCTCACTTTCGAAAAACGCAAAAGAAAAGAACAAACTTAGTCTCAAATTGCTTGTAATTATCCTAAGCAATTTGGCATTGAAATCCAGCAATATCGGTTCAGTAGGATCAGAACTATGAATCAAAATGTGGAACCACTACCCCCAAAAAATTGATAATTCTGATACAAAAACTAACATAAATGGTGGAATAATGCACGGAATGACATAAAATTTTGCACGAATTTGCTTTATACGACTGCAAATCATACTGTTAAATTTCGTGAAGATCGGTCCATAATTTACCATAGGCCTCATATAAACCCTTCTCGCGGAAAACAGTTTAGTACGCCTAAAACCGCTATAAATAACGCTAGCATACTTACACTTGGTACGTCACAGTTTCATAGGACTACAAATCACACTGTAAAATTTTTTGAAGATTGGTCCATAATTTACCCTAGGCCCCATATAAACCCTACTACCGGAAAACCGTTTAGCACGCCTAAAACCAAATAAAGCCCACTTTGGGATTTATAGATATTGCGGTGAAATTTTTTATTTAAATTCATATGGCAAGAAAAACTATCATGCAAATTTTTGAAATTTACTGTTAACGCTAAAACTAATAACACTGCTCTACTGAAATTAATTCTAATTTATTTTTTGTAATACCAGAAATCAGTCTTCAGAATTTTTGGATGATTTGTCCATAATTTACCATAGGTCCAATACAAATAACGCTCCTAAAAATCATTTTAGTCCGGCTAAAACTGTTACGAATAATGATATTTTTGTCAAAGTTCTTACAAGAAACGAATAACATTTTCTTATTGTCGGTCAATAATTTAATTCAGGTCTAAACCGCAACCAATTTTAATGCTGACGTTCGTTTTTTAAAGCTTAGTTAATAATATATATGTATTTATCATATAGAGCCCACTCCTGTCGGTGGAGGGTATCAAAGATTCGGCACAGCCGAATATAGCACTCTAACTTGTTTTAAATTCAATTCTATATTTTTGGTTTACTGCCTTGTTTGTTTTTTGTTTACTTCTTTGTTTTCTATTCTGATTTGGTTGTAGCCAGAGTTCTATTTGTTGGCTTAATTTATATTTTTTGTCGATTCTTATTTCCAAACTAGCGTTTAGATTTGCCAGTACTGGCAAGACAGTAAGGAAATACATATTAGTTGCCGAAAACACTACTTACTGTCTTCGTGACGTAGGCGTCCAGACAGTAGTTAAGACCGTTCATTTTTAAAAAGAATTTTAACGTGAATGACGCAGTGCAAGTTCCAGCTAAATTTGTTTTATATGAACTTAACAAATTAAAAATAGCATTTAAAAACTATTTCGAGTTAACATAGACAACCCTTAAGTAAAAGTATATATTAATTTTCTTATAATTGTTGATTTTTTTTTTACTTTTGCGAACAAAACTTCCAATTACTGTCAGCAAATGTCAAATCACTGTCCAATTTTACTGTCTGCAAAATTTGCAACACATTGGACAATACAGTTGGAAAAGTGTACATGTATTAGTGAAAAAGTTTGTATGTGCTGCACCTTGCTTGCCAGTTTATTTGTTTTGTCGATTCCTAATTCCAAACTGGCGTTTTATTTATGGAATTGATGATGTAGCAATACAGTCATTTGACAATAAATAAATGAATTACGTTAGATACGTTAAACCTGTCGACCGACAAGTCGATAGTTAGTGGGCCGATTAAGAGACCGATAATGATTGACTTGTTGTTGCTCGCTTAAGCTGGAGGTCCACTCCACGCTTTTTCGCCTTCACGCATTGCATGATTTTATACCTTACTTGCGTTCTACGTTTAAAGTTACATGCAACGCTTTTTATGCGGCATTACTACAAGTAAAAATAAGATTTCATTTGTCAACATTAGCTGTTTTGTTCAAATGCTGCTTGCGACGCTTGCAAAAGTAGAAAGTAACCCTACTTTTTGCATTCAACGCCTCAATGCATCCTACGCTTTTGTGCATGTAACTTGTTACATATAATTACACAGATTCTACTTTTTTGACAGCTGCGAAGGCTGCGAGAAGGCGTGTAACGCGTAGTGTGGCCCTCCAGCTTTAATTTGTCGATCGACATCGGGGGGCCTGGCTGTCAATTAAAGTTCAGTGCTATATGGAAATTTGAAATTTTTTTATGTTAAAGTTAAAACGTACGAAAAAAGTAATACACCGAATAAAAGTAACATAATCAGTCCATTGAAGTAAAAAAGTTTCTCTGGCGGGAATCAAACCCGCAACCCTCATCCCCAACTACCCGACTGGGACATCCAGAACTGTTATTAAAAAGGAGTGCTATATTGGGCTCTGCTGAATCTTATATAATGACTAATCTCCGGTTATAAAAATTTATTTTTGGTTTCGCGCCAGTGTTGCCACTTTGTGGGTAATTACCCGAATTTGGTGTAATTTTTACTCTCGTGGGTAGAGCGTGGGTAATTTCTTTGAGGTGTAGATCAGGTGAAATTTGAAATTCTTTCATTTTAAAACAAATAATATAAAGATTTGATTTAAGTGATAAAGTAAAAATATAACTGTTTATTAAAAAAAAAAACAAAAAAAATATTTTCATAGTTTATCAAGCAAAAGATTGATAGTAATTGGCTTCAGATTGACAATTAGATTTTGATAAATATGAGCTTCAAAGTGATTTAGAACCAGAAGTTTATTGGAAAAAGAAGGAAATTATACTAACCAAACCAAAGCAGAAAAATATGTTTCCTATATGTAAAACACACACAAATAGTTGTTGTAGTATACCGATCGACCTAGAATCAGTATCGTCCATCCTGCTGGCGGGTTGTCCGTCCATGTAAACCTTCTGCGCGAAATACATATGGCAATTTTTAATATAATTTAATTAAATTTGGTACATACGATTTTTGAAAATTTTGACAATTGATCCATAATTTAACATAGCCCCTATACGAACTTTTTTCAAATAGACTCTTTGTGTCCATAAAAATCTTATGATGTTGGTATTTGGACAAAATTTGGCCCAAATATATTTTATTTCAACCTTAATTATCTTACGGAATCAGTCCATTTTTTACCATAGCTCCCCTACAAATACCATTCACGATAATGGCTTGTAATGGTATACCTGCCTTATCAATATTGGTACGCAATGCTAAAAAAAATTGCTCTTATGTCATGGCAAAATTTTGTGCTGGTAAATAAAGCTTTAAACGTAAGTCATATATGAACCCCTTCCCTTAAATTACTTTAAGATGAACAAATCTCAAAAAGATGAAGTTACCTAAATAGTATTCGGCATTAGAAATTCTTATATTATTAGTATTTACATCATAACATAATTTTGTTTTAATAGGTCCATAATTGCAAGGGAAAACTCTTAAAACTTTGTCTGTAAATATCAAATGTTCGGAATTTACCGACCATACTTTCTTATTTGTTATTTTTTGTAAAAACTTTTCTTATAGCTAAACGTTTATTTGATATCAGGTATAATTTCATTTAAATTTGGTAATTTTGAGTCATCTCAAGTGTAGTTTTGAATTCTGCTCGTGGCAACACTGTTCCGCGCCCATTTCTTCAAGCCCGCCCACTATTTTGGGTATCACGTAGTGGTTTCGATTCTATTTGTATTAAATTTTATAACTTTTACTTTTACTGATATATTTTATTTTTATATAGGAGGTGCCACGCCCACTTATGCAGGAACACCCACTTTTTGACCTATTTTTTGTATTGTCTACCAAGCTATGTGTTTTTCTCCTACCGTTCTCCAGATGTCAAGAAATGTATTTTGTGCCACGTTCACTTCTCCAATCGAATTGGTATTTCAACAACTTTATTAGTCTACAATCTAGTTGTCATCTTATTTGGAATTTTCTTATATGTGAAAAAGTGTCATTTTGCAAAATTAAACCTTTAAGGCCATGTCAGATAAAACTTTTGCTTCGCGTTGCGTTGCCGATTCGCTTTGACATCTAAAATAAAATATACATAATTATACGAAACATGTCAGATAAAGTACTTTCAAAGCGGAGCGAAGCAAAAAGTTAGCCAACTCTCATCTTTTTTCGCGCTTTGACAATTGGGTAGTATAATTTTCTTTTGTTTTTAATTGTTTTGCCAAATTCAATTCCAAAAAACCGTCCAATTAAATTTTTAACTTTTATTTTTATAACAAATAATTAAATGTAAATACAAATTACCAACCGCTTTTATAAGTAAACAAACAATGCGTGAGTGTTGTCGAAGTTTTCATTGTGTCATACACCTTTTGCTTTGCGTTTTTCTGCCAAAGGTAGAAACGTCACGCAAAGCGACAAAGTTGTATCTGACACGGCCTTTAGAGTTGCTTTAGAAATTTATATTGAAAACAAAAAAAAAATTTGAGTTTTTTTTATTGTTGTTTCACTATATATTTTCCCAAATTTTTATTTAATTTTGAAAAACAGGCAGTTAATGTTTCGTTACCTAATAATAAAAAAAACCTAAAATTCTTAAATCGGTTTGTACAATTAATTGACAATTTAATGTTTTTTTGTAATCATGGTGATTTTTTTAAAACGTTAAAGCATTATAAAATAATGCATTAATTTATGAAAAAAAAACAACAAAAAACTCCATAAATCCCGTTTTCTATAAAATATGCCCAAATTTATTGCAATACAGTAAAAAAATCTCTTTTTAATAACAGAAATAAATAAAAATCCTTTTAAACGCAGTTATTTTTACATTAACATTTATTTTAAATTATAAAATTATTTGAATACTGTATTTACGAAGGTAATTTCAAAATTATTTAAAAAATTTAAAAAAGAACGGCTGCCTCGAAAAGAAACTACTTAAAGGATCTTTAACAGATTACCATAAAATAAATAGTACCAAGGCGAATTTACTAGAAGGTGAGGTCAACTGTACAACAACACTGCTTTTGTCGCCCGATTGCCAAAAATATTGCTAGTAAAAAATGTTTGCTTACATAAAAAAAGTTTGAATACAAATTTTGACAACACGACCACCGAAAAAAATAATTATATGTTGACTTGACCCAACCTTCTTGTCGCCTTGAATAGTACTAAAGACTTTCAAGAGTAGCTTGACCCTTCTTAGTTCAAATATAATTTATTCGCTCTTAAGAAAACTTTTGAAAATAAAGCATTAATATTTGACTCGATCATAAGACATCGAAACGATAAAAACATTTCTATGAGTTATTGACGAACGATTTTATGCATGTGGTTGCCTTAATTGACTTTGACCTGCAATTTGACAATAAAGGTTCTGGGGAAATCTTACTAAGGTATCTCCGAAAGTATTTCTTAAATTTCTGGCTTAATCTATCTAAATAGATATTTAAAAATGAAAAAGCGTTTGTTTGTTTCCTCTAGACTCCTAAAAAAACAGAACCGATTTTCCTTAAACTTTTACAGTGATTTCCTGATAGCCTATAAATAGTTGTAAATTTTTAAGTGGACGTGGCATCTCCCATATAAAATAAGACATATGTATATATTATGGAGCAATTCCATATGAAAACGATCAAAATTGGCAAATTTTTGGACGACCCCTCTCCGATTTTAAAATAAATAGTCTCAATCGATTGCCCAGCAAAAAATAATGTACCTACATATATTTTTTTTTTTTTTATAGTGACTGGTTTAGTGGTGGTGTACACCACTGTCATGTGACAAAATTGAAGAATTCTTCATAACCTTGCGGCCACACGATCAACTTTTTGTTGATAGTCTTTTACATATACTGTTTGTCAAAATTTAAATAAATTGAAAACTGTGACGTAGGCTGCACGCAATTTTGAAGCAATTTGCTTTCAAGATGTCATCAAGAAAACAATTTACACTGACAAACGAAAAATTTGCTCACTAAACTTCTAATCAGCTGTTAAATTGAATGTAAAATTTCCAAACAAATGGATAGTTAAAATTGAGATCAATCTCGTGGTCAATTTAAAAAGTGTGAGTGTATTAGTAAAAAAATGAGAGTGAGAGCAAATTGAGAGGAATTGAAAGACAAAAATTGATCGTGTGGCCTCCAAGTAAGGGACCTCTTTGAAAGTTGTTTTAAAAAAAAACTACTAAAGCGATCGCAACGAGTGATAGCTCGTTGGAAAGGTATTGAATCTTTAATTGAAAAATAAAATTTCCTAATTTTTCTTAGAAATTTACCTTTAAATTTTCCCAAGAAAATTAAATTTTCCGATTTTCCACAGAAGCTCCTAAATTTTCCGGCTAATTTTTTTTTTTTTTGGATTCCTCATAATTTTTTCTTTAAGAATCAGCAATAAAAAAATGGGCCCCGACTCCTTGTTTGGACAGGAGAAGAGCATTTAAGAGACCACCTTGTTAAAAATACATTTTAAAAATTATTTTACAGTTAAAAATACATTTATGAAGAAAAAATCTTTCTTATTTTGCTGCTTATACTTAATTACAATATTTATTAAAAATTTCAATTGTCTTGGCATCATTATAAAATTAAAGTAACTTTAAATTTAGCACGTCGGCAGACGAAGAGTACCGCTTTACATTAATTGACATATCAGAAATATTTGGTATGAAGCAATGAAACTTTTGCGTTCCAGTTAAAGTTTTGACATTATTATATCTGTTTTGAATTCGTCGCTCCATGGCATCGTGTTCTTTTTGAGTGCATAAAACTGAGTTAATGGCAATTTCCTTGCTTTGAATCCACGAAAACAAATGTTGTACATTTAAGATCTGGTCAGTATATGGCCTTTGCAAACTTGCCTTAGTCGCCATGCGTTTTAGGGTTCCCCCTAACGCATTGCATGGGCCCTTACCGTGGGACGTCGCGAAAAAGTGCCACTCGACCTTGCAGTTTTGTTCTTCTTCAATTATGCAAAGATTGTAAAAATTTTTTTTATTCTTGTACTGAGAAGCCGCGCCGCGCCGTCTGAGAAAAACGTTACTTTGTCGATTGCATCGAATTTTGATCTTAAGAATTCAAACAGTTTCATTTGAAATAAATAAACGGACACATAATTATGAGCTAAACTTTCCGCGACAACAACAAGGCTTACGGTCTGTAGTTCGTTATCTTCGTTTTTGAAATAAATGCAAAAAGGATGCACCGTGCACTGGTCGTTTGCCCAGTGATAAGCCTGAATTTCATCCTGAACGAGAAAAGTGTAATTCTCGGCAAAGTCGCTTATCACAATGAATTCATTTTGGGCTAATTTCTCCTTACTTTCCTTTAGAAATTTCGATTGCATCTCGGATATGAAATGGTGCGCCTTCAGTTCATTCAACTTGAATCCGAATTCCTCGATGAATTCCGGAATCTGCTTTACCACGGTCTCAAGGGAACATCTGCCGCAGCTAATTATCCACTGTTTGAAATGCACCTCCTGAATTAACAGCTGTTCAAACTTTTCCGCCAAATATTGCTCTAGCTCGTCAATCTTCGGACAATTGTCGCATTTGGACAGATGACAATTTTCCGTGGGGTATGCGCACAACGACTTCGACAGGAGGTCCCTATATGTTTCAATTTCACCGTGAAATACTTTCAATTTCTTGCATGGAAAGAAAATTAATTTGATGTTTTGATGAAACATGCAAACGCAGACTGAATGCGTTCCGTGCCTGTCTAATGCCAGCACGCATTCTTTTGGTCGTAGGATGGCAAACTTAGAAAATCCCACTTTTTCTGCTGGGTATTTCTCATTGAACTGATGGTATGCTTCGGATAGATTACATAATAATAATCTGCGCTGCTTGTGTACTTTTTCTCCATCTTCACGTGTGATAACATAGTCACGTGTACCTGGGCAGGCGCGGCTGTTGTCATCATTGCAGTAAAAATCTTGAATCAATTTCACCGTTGCTTCGCTGAGGGTCCTTGAGCCAAATTTCTTGGTGGGAGTCGCCAATATGCCCTTCTTTCGAACTAATTCTTTGCTTCTTCTCGCGATGTAAAAAGATGTTTGAAACTGTTCAGAAATCTTGCGTATAGACCATGATTGAGGCAGCACAGATAAAATGAGATATTTCTCCGGAAAATTGGTCGCTAAATTGAATTTTCTTTTCAACTGCTCAATAATTTGTTTGCCGTCATCAACGTCATCTGCTTGACTGCATTCGTTATCAGAGCCTTCATCAAATATTGTCGTGATTGCACTCATAACCTTGCCTTTTTTCTCTTTCCTGTATGTTTCACTTCGCAACTTTCTTTTTCTAATAGGCGTTTCACCTAAAGTGGTAATAGCCTCATTCAAAGGACTCAAAGACATATTGACCATCGGAATGTCTGCCTCACTATCAGATGAAACATTTTGTTCACTTGTCATTTCACTCTCAGATTGTGGATGCATTTGTTTCAATGCATTTGCTTGTTGAGACAAATCGATTTTACACTTGGGGCAAATGAATTCTGCTTCTTCACCGTATTGTATATTTAATTCATTCATGTATCGCTTCGAAACACCAGTTAATTTTAATACTTTTATCTTTTTCGAACGATGTCCACTCTTGTTAAACGGATTGCAGCAAAATTTATTCATTTTACTTTAAATTGTCTTTACAGCTTCACTCTTTACTTTACAAAAAAAACACTTTTAACACTTTCACGTTAAGTATTCAACTGAAATTTGACTCAGAGTGTGTGAAGTAAAAAATAGGTAAAAAAAATAAGCGATATTTGCTTTTCTTTAATAGGAAAATTTGCGTGAACTACTGGTCATAAAATGTTTTTTAAAAGGGACTTAATTGGTTACTGCCAATAAGCCGACCACAGGTCATAAAATGTTTTGCAAATTTTTTAAATTACCAGGTAATAAATATTTCGCCTTCTTAAAGCAAAAATTATGAGGAATCCAAAAAAAAAAAATTAGCCGGAAAATTTAGGAGCTTCTGTGGAAAATCGGAAAATTTAATTTTCTTGGGAAAATTTAAAGGTAAATTTCTAAGAAAAATTAGGAAAATTTTATTTTTCAATTAAAGCCTGATTCAATACCTTTCCAACGAGCTATCACTCGTTGCGATCGCTTTAGTAGTTTTTTTTTAAAACAACTTTCAATGAGGTCCCTTATGAAGAATTCTTCAATTTTGTCACATGACAGTGGTGTACACCACCACTAAACCAGTCACTATAAAAAAAAAAAAAATATGTAGGTACATTATTTTTTGCTGGGCAATCGATTGATACTATTTATTTTAAAATCGGAGAGGGGTCGTCCAAAAGGTGATCGCTTTCATATGGAATTGCTCTATGGTATTTTGACACGGTAACATTAAAATATTTAAATTTGGTAACACCCAACAAACACGGAGGATTGATTTGAAATTGATAATGATTTGAAATCAAACCTTTTCTCAAACAACAAACATTTGATAATGATTTGAAAATCCTTTGAAAATTATAGCGCTCCTAACAAAAAGGGGAAATTATCTTTAAAGTGAGAAATGCATTTATTTTCAACTTGCTTTCAAACGTAATTCTCAAATGTGGATTTTAAAACAATGTGGAAAATAAATGAAAAATATTTTTTTTTAATTTAAATTCATTATTGATTTAAATAAACTGTCAGCTAAACATTTGGCACCATAGCTAAAAGATTCTTGGAAAGACGAAATAATTGGCTCCATTTTATTTAAAGGATTGGCATGAGATTGTACAATAACCTGAAGTATATGCAATTTTTCTTTAATTGCAAAACACTTTTAACTTTAATAACCATTTTTTATGTTTACATTTATTTTTCACTTTAGTGTTGCCAAGTTCATTTCTGATTCGAGAATAACATTTGAAAACAATTTGTTATTAAAAATATAAAACACTGTATGTCAAATGGTTATATTCAAATACTTTTCAATTTTAATTCAAATGTTAAAATCAAACAATCGAATAAGGTTTGAGAATTGTGTTTGATGTCAAATGATTAAGGGATTTCAAATCAAATGTTTGACTCCATGTTTGTTGGATATAGTAGCATGATTATCAATACAACAAACAGTAAATATATCGAAATTTGGAACAAATAAAAAACATCTGTTAAACTGCTAGTTAAACTGGAAAATGGAGCGTGAAATCTCCCATAAGAGCATTTTTAATATCTGGGGGCAAATTATGGCAGTCGTGATCGAATTCATTTGCGATTCGAAAGCAATTTTATATCGAATTCTTTCAGTCGAATTGAAATTAGTTTTTCATTGTTGTGAAAACTCAAGTGCTTTACAACACTGAAAAAATAATTTCAATTCGTTCAGTACAAGGCGAATTCATTCCAGGTAATCTCGGTAGTAAGTACAACTCGTACAAAAACCACAAGCAATTTGTTTTTGTAAAATCATTGTACAATGTCAAAAGCCGAAACAAATAAAAACAGAAACAAAGATAATAAACAAAATTTTGACGTCCAAAAATTATGAAGCCAAAGAAAAAAAGTTATCAGCATGGCTTTTAGGATCACATGTAATGAATTCGCCTTGGTTCAGTATTAACTCAAAGAATTAGAAATAAAATCGCTTTCAAATCGAAAAAGTATTCGATCATGACTGCCATAATTTTCCCCCTGGATATGATAATAGCAGAAGTATCTTCAGTTGGCACAAATTACTTCGTTATCAATACACGAGATCTGTTTTAAAATTGTTTTACTAATTTTATTTCAATGAGGGCAGCCGGAAATGCTATTACTTTCAAAATTCTTTGACTTAACTAAATTTTATTCTTTCAGAAGTGGTGTAGAAACTAACTCAATATTGCAAAGGATTTAGAATTGGTGGAACGCAAAGAACCAGATATAAAAGTGAGGTACTACAAGTTCTTGTAGCATCCTGAGGAAAAGCGAGATTCACGTGGCGATTGTGGGTTAAATCTAAATAGCGGTAAAGGTGAAAAATATGTTTGTCTATGCAATTTTATTATAGACTAAGTGACAAAGCTTGGCCTGCTTATTGGTCTTTTTATATAATTTTGAAGTCCCCCCAGAGGTATCTTCTCGAAATTCCAGCTTGATGTTGAATGATCTGTTAAATTATTTTCTTAATTGCCATCAAAGTGTTGGTATACATCTGCATTTTATTCTCTATTAATATATTTTCAGACTTTCAACATCCCAAATGAAAACTTTTCCTCAAAGTTTCGGCTCTAAAGTTTAGATAGGACTTTTCAGCCTGACCTCTTATATAAGTAAATACATACATTTGTACACTTATAATATGCAAACATATGTAAAAAACTATATAAATATATTACTATAATATAATCAATGGGTCTTTTCAGAAAACACACACAATGATTTTCTTTGCATTATAAAACATCTGAATATTTAACAGCCATATACAGGGTGGTTCAGTAGAAACGAAAAGCCTTAAATAACTTATTACTTCATTATTTTGATATGAGTTTCTTAAAATTTCCCAGGTAATAATTAGTATTGTGGTTATTTTATTGAACTGTTTATGGTTTTTAATCCAAATTTCGATATTTTAATCAGGCTTAAGTTCATTGAATTTAATTTCCATTAAATTATTTTTATGAAGAAAGGAATTTTACAACATGAAATCAATTAAAATTTATTGATAATTTTTCATTCTTGATTGAACCCAGGTTTTCACCGACAGGTTGCCCAGACTAGTTTCGATTGTAACCACACAATCTCCTCAGAAGGGTTTGCCGTTTAGCAGATAGCTTAAAAAAATAGAAAACCAGATAAAAAAGGAGCAACGAACTGAAATAACTGAATATTATTTTGAGTACAAACTCTCAATTGTTTTATCTGATTATTTTAAAAGACAGACCTTTAATTGTCATTTTTCGCATTTGTCGAATTAAAACGCCACAATTTCTTTTTTAACGTTTTTTAAGGAAGGGGTATACGTAAATAAGCCACAGAGACTATCCAAACTAAAAAAAAAATATTTAATAACATATCCAAGCTATAGCTCTAGAAATCTTAAAAGAAGTAATCGAAACTCTTAGAAAGATAGCGATTAGGCAAAGTTATGAATAGGCGATCATTAGGTGCGTTTGAGTACTTTTACAGTAAAATGCAGTAAATGAGTAAACTTAAAAATTTGCTCTCACAAAAAGCTGTTGTCCAAAAAAGTACGCGAACGCAAAATTTCGTAAAATAAAGGCAACAGCTGATGGCAAATAATTGAATTGTTAAAAAGGTTTACACTTTTGACTACTTAACTCGTTTTCTTATCGATACTCGATTAAATACTTTTTGTAACACGAATATTTTTGGAAAATACAAACAAATTATTTTATGTAATCTTTCATGTTTGTTTGTTTTTTATTTTATTTGAATTTGCTAATTTGTGTCCGGCTAAATTTGATCAGTAGTACACGAATACTTTTTTTTACTGCTGATAACCTTAAAAACAAGGGCTGTTCTAAGTACCCGAGTACTTGACACTTTTACAACTCCAAAAAATTAACATAACAAAACAAAGTTTCAAAAGTTGGTATTTAGCCATATATTTTCTTCACAAACAAGTTTAATTAATTAATATTAATTTATTTTTTATTTTAGTTTTATTTCAACTTTTCTTTTTTTAAACATAGCCACTTAACTTACCTTCCTATAATATATGGATTTAAGAATAATGCTTCGCTGAAGAGCTTACAATCGGCGCAAAATAAGTCCTTGAAGTTGGTTTTTAATCTGCCAATCAGATATCATACTTTGGATCTTTTTGAGAATTATGCTATAAACGTCTTACCAGTAAGAGCATTATATAAAATGCAAATAATAAAGTTTGTTTTTAAATCAATTAAAAGTCTTGGAAATTCGTCAGTTCAATTCCAATAGATTGTTCAAATAACACAAAGGTTAACAAGACAAAGCCAAAATTTGTCTGTATATAGATGCCGCCTTGAATTGTCAAAGCAGCGTATTTGTTTTGCTGGTCCAAATGAATACAATGATTTACCAATTTTTTTGAAAACCATTGAACTTTTGTCAACATTTAAAAGAGAATTAAAAAAATTTTAGCTAACCAATCTCGAAACACTTCGTTAGTAATATTTTGTTATATAAATTTAATTTTATAATAAAATGAAAACTGTAAATAATAAATTTTTTGTTGCCTCTTAGCCTCTTTAATGCCAATATTGGTGCTGAGGCTTTAAACTATTTTTTGTTATATAAATTTATGTGGGATAGTGACTCTGGCAATATACGCTATATTGACAACACCTATGACATACACTGGAATGACAGCAGACATACAACAAACACACGTACGTTTCGAACAAAACAAAACGGAGGCTAGGATTAGCTTAGTGACGAGAGTACGAGTTTAGTTTTTGTTAGAGTTTTGAGTTGTAACGTGAAGTACTAGAAGCAGTGTTCGGTCGCTAAACCGCAGTGTGTTTTGAACAAAAATAAGAAGTAACAGAAAACTTAAAGTAACCTAAACTATTTTAACTTAAGGAAAATAATTAAATAAACTTGACCTAGTGTAAGCTATTCAAGCAAATATAATTTAAGTGAATTAAACTAATAAAATTGTATTAGTATTAAGAAATAAGTGAATTTAATAAATGAATTAAAACTAAATGAACAAAGCTTTCATTTACCCACCTACCCTTGGACCAAAATGAACCACAAATGGGGGCTCAACCAATTTAATAATATTAACCAACTTAAGAAACGCAAACAGTGCTAAGAACAACAGCAAAAAAAAAATTTTATAAAAGCAACACAAATTAAAAAGAAAATTTTATAGAAGTTGAACAAGAAAGTTAACAAAATATGTAAAAGTATTTTAAAAGGAAAAAAAAAACTAAGTTGTGTTAATAAACTAAAATAAACCACAATAAAAACTGTACTTACAAATAGAATTTTGAAATAATTTTTATTAAAGTGCTCTAACGGTACAAAATTATTCAAAAGGGAAAAATCTAGAAATTCCTATAAAAAAAAAACCGTTACTATACTCAAAAATAAGAAAAAACTTTACAAAAAAAAAAAAATAAAATAAAAAGAAAAGAAGGCAGAAGAACATTAACAGAAAACCGACCAAGCATTTTGCTAATCAAAACCAACAACAACATTGTTTAAAGAAGGCGCGTATACATGCGCTTATAAAACGCAAAGGGAAAAAGAGTCGCTCTGCTCCGAAGCAGCAGAGACAGCGCGTTAAAATAAAACAGCAGCAGACACAGGGCGTAAAAATAAACAGCAGCAGAGACAACGTGTAAAAAAAAAAAAACAAGCAACAGCGAAGACACCAACAGGGACATAGAGGGAAAAACACCAGCAGAGGAGTTGCAGTAAGCGACAGTTAATGGAAGACATTAAAACATATGTACACTTACAATATGTTTAGATAAGTAGACAATTTTTATTGTTGTATATTATTTATTATTGTTGCATATTGCAATTTATACCTACATATACTAGTGACTATACAAAAACAGTGTTACCATATACGCAATCGTAAACTTTTTTCAAGGTTTGGGGAAATATCGTTCGGTTTTATTCTAAATTATTTTTTGATTTTATTTTAAATTAAAATTATAATAAAACAGATAGTTTTATACACAAAATTTCACGTGGACAGTAATTAAAATCGTGTAACAAAACTATTTAAGTTGTTTGAAGAATATTTTTAAATTATATTACGTACATATGTATATGGGAACACTGATACCAACCAAAATTACAAATGATGCAAATGTAAACTAAAATAAGAGTGCCATTAAGCTAGACAGACAGGGAAGGGGGAAATATTTTTTTTTTCTTTCTTGGAAATTTTAGATGTTTTTGAAGTCGATCACATAGATGATATTGAGAAGTTGGCGATCGTTGAAAGAAGAAAAAATAATTCCCTCTATTGAAGATTTTAGATATTGATGATTATATAGACGTTAAGAAGATTAATTTAATTGCAATTTGTAGAAGAAGGAAAGCATAACGAAACATTGAAGGAGACAATTAATCGGAAGAAAAGTTTGTTTTCCTTTTTGTCCTCCTCATAGGGCAGCGAATGTAATAATTTTGTCCGACTAAAGTAAATCAATATTTTGATAAAGTAGATCATCAGGATACTTTGATTTTTCTTCCTGAATTGTTTCAATTCAATGGTTATTGCCTTTTGTTGATTTTATTGAAGTTTTCATTCTTGAATAAATTTGTACACTACACACTGGGTGGATTTTTAAGCGACGGTCAGCATGACGAGCATCGACGATATTTTAGGGTTGACGGTGGAAGAATTGAAGGTGAAATTGGGGGAAGCGGATCTACCAAGGGCCGGTAATAAGGCTGAGTTGCAGGAGCGGTTGATCCAACATTTAGGGCTTAAGCGGGAGGAGGAGGAGACGGACTCCGAGTATGGGGAAGCTTCGGCAGTGATGGGACGCGTAGTAGAAGGGCGCGGCAACACTTTTACATTACGGGACATTCAGGATTCGGTTTCAGCTTTTTCCGGGGATGGTTTGCCTGATGTTGGCCATTGGCTACAGGAACTCGAAGATGTGGCAACAACGGTTGGTTGGGATGATTTGAGAAAATTTATTTATGCGAAACAGCTGCTGAAGGGAGCTGCGAGAATTTACGTCAGAAGCCAATCTGACATAACAAATTGGTCAACACTGAAAAGTTCACTAACAAAAGAATTTGGGATAAAGTTATCAGCATTAGAGATTCATAAGCTTTTGTCAAACCGGCGGAAAAAATACAACGAGACATTCCGTGAATACTTATATAGCCTTCAAGAGATCGGTAAACCAATTAGGATCGACGACGAAAGTCTTATCGACTATTTCATACAGGGAATCAAAGATTCGGCCATCAACAAATCAATCCTATACCAGGCTCAAAATATAGATGATCTTAAGGAGAAACTTAAAACGTACGAAAAGATTAGGACAGCCGGAGAGTCATCAAACTCGAAGGGGTTCGCAGTGGAATCAAAGCAAGTTGTAAACGCGAAAAATGACAAACGCTGTTTTAAATGTGGAGACAAGGGTCATCTGGCAACTGAATGTAAGAAGCCTGAGGTGAAATGTTTCAAATGCAAACAGTTTGGCCATAAGTCGTTTAATTGCATGCGTGGTGGGAACAATGAAAGACGGGAGGACGAGAATAACAACAGAGCTGGAATTAACAATAGAAGCGAAAATAACAATACAGGTGGAAATAACAACAGAAGTTTAAATAACGACAGAGCTAGAAATAACAATGTACATACGCTAGCTGACGATGTTGTATCTACCTCCAGGAGAATTTTTACGGAAATTGAAATCGACGGAAAGAAAATCTCAGCAATAGTAGATACCGGAAGCGACATAAGCCTTATACGATACGACACATTAATGATGTTGAGCGATGTAGAACTTAAACCGAATTATAAGCTGTTAACAGGAATAGGGGGTAAAACTATAACAACATTAGGAAGCTTCAAAACGCGTATCAAACTAGACTCAGCGGAAGTATTAATAAGCGTGCACGTAGCTAGAGAAAGTGACATATTGTATTCGGCGGTAATAGGAAACGATATATTAGGCCAAGTGGATCTAAAAATAGATGCCGAGGGGGCAAAATTTAGTCGGAAAACACAAAATGGGGCATTTCAAAAGGCAAAGGTAGCCAATACGGCTAATATATCAACAAACCAAAACAGAGAAACTCTGGACATCAATCCAATCTCTAAACTTAATGGTGATTTTGCGGAAATAATGCATGCAGCGGCAAACGGATATTTTAAAGAGGACGAACTCAAGCTTGAACACCTCAACAAGGAAACACAAGAGAAAATCCACGATAGAATTAAAACCTATAGGCCAGTAAAACCAAATACTTACCCAGTGAAGATGAGAATTGTCCTTAAAGATGATATGCCTGTGACACATAGACCTCGTCGAGTATCTTGTCCAGATCAACGAGTAATCGATAACCAGGTGAAAGAATGGTTGGAGGATGGAATTATTAAACACAGCTTTTCTGAATATTCAGCACCAGTGGTTTTAGTGCAGAAAAAAGACGGAACCAAACGTCTATGCTGCGACTACCGAAAACTAAATGAGAAGATTATACGAGACAACTTCCCGATGGCGATTATGGATGACATCATCAATAGATTGAAAGGAGCAAAAGTTTTCACGACATTAGACTTGCGAAACGGATTTTTTCACGTACCAATTGAACCAGACTCGCAGAAATATACCTCTTTCGTAACCAATTCTGGACAATATGAGTTCAAGTTTGTACCTTTCGGTATATCAAATTCACCTGCCATTTTTTGCAGATACATAATTTCAGTTTTTCGTGAATTGATTAATGATGGAACGCTAGTGGTCTACATGGACGACATTGTCATACCATCAAACGATGAAATGGAAGGTGCGGAAAAGTTGGAGAAAGTTTTAAGAGTCGCGGAAACAAACGGGCTTAGAATAAAATGGGCAAAATGTCAATTCCTGCAGAGGAAAATAAACTTTTTAGGTTACGTTTTCGAAAACTCAACAATCTCCCCATCACTTGAGAAAACAAAGGCAGTTGTAAATTTTCCACTACCAAAAACGCAAAAGGCGTTACAAAGATTTCTAGGGCTTACCTCATTTTTACGACGGTTTATACCAGGCTACGCATCTATAGCTAGACCACTATCAAATCTTTTAAGGAAGGACGTAAAATTTAAAATAGGAGACGAAGAAGTATTAGCATTCAAACAATTAACAAATTCGATGATAAATCCACCAGTACTAAAAATTTTTGACCCAAAGTCAGCCACTGAAATCCATACAGATGCTAGTTTATACGGTTATGGTGCGGTGTTACTACAGCAGGATGAGGACATGCAATTTCATCCAGTTGAATATATGAGCAGGAAAACTACACAAACAGAACAACAATACCACTCATACGAGTTGGAAGTTTTAGCTGTAATAGAAGCCCTTAAAAAATGGAGGATATTCGTATTGGGAATTCCGATAAAAATTGTCACTGATTGTAACGCATTTGCATTAACAATGCGGAAACAGGACGTGCCAACTAGAGTTTCGAGATGGGCTCTTTTCTTACAGGATTTCGACTATAAAATAGAGCATAGACCAGGGAAAAGGATGAAGCACGTAGACGCACTTAGTCGTTTAACATGTCTCATGATCGAGGATTCCTTATGTCACCGGTTAAAACACGCACAAATGCAGGATGATTGGATTAAGGCGGTTCGGAAAATACTAGAAAAGGACTCATACGAAGATTACTTCATTAAATTTGATATTCTGTACAAAGACCCTAACAACGAACTGATAGTAGTTCCGACCTCGATGGAAAGGGAAATAATCCAGATGGCGCATAGGCAAGGACATTTTGCTACTCGCAAAACAGAAGAACTTATACAAAAGTCATACTTTATTCCCAAACTCTCCGATAAAGTTGAGCATGTAGTTAGAAGCTGTGTGGAATGTTTGGTTTCGGAGGCGAAAAGAGGCCGCAAGGAGGGATTCCTCAGCCCAATCGACAAAACAGATATTCCTCTATTAACATATCACCTAGATCACATAGGACCGATGGAATGCACTCGCAAGCAATACAATTACGTATTAGTTGTCGTTGACGCCTTTTCTAAATTCGTCTGGCTATACCCCACTAAGAGTACTGGCGCAAACGAAGTTGTAGATCGATTGACGAAACAGGCGACTATTTTTGGAAACCCTAGTAGAATGATAACCGATAGAGGTAGCGCATTTACATCGGGCCAATTTGAAGAATACTGCAAGTCACGAAATATACAACACCTTCTTATAGCAACAGGTGTACCCAGGGGAAATGGCCAGGTTGAAAGAATGAACAGTACAATAATCGGGATGTTAACGAAATTGTGTGTAGGGAAACCCGATAGTTGGTATACGCACGTAGGTCGAGTCCAACGAGTTCTCAATAGTACTCCACCAAGAAGCACAAAGGTCACACCTTTCAAATTATTGACAGGCCTGGATATGAGAAATGAGGAAGATATTGATATTCGGAAAATGCTAACCAATCTAACAATAGAAAATTTGAACTCTGAGCGAGAGAGTATAAGACAAGAAGCTAGAGAGAACATATTGAAGATACAACAAGAGAATCTTAAAGAATACAACCGCAAGAGAGTCCCAGCGACCACGTACAATGTCAACGAGTTGGTCGCAATCAAGCGCACCCAGTTCGGAACCGGTATGAAGCTGAGACCGAAATTTCTTGGACCGTATCGAATCACGCGGAAGCTAAACCATGGTCGGTACGAAGTCGAACGAGTTGGGAACGGTGAAGGACCTAGGCACACTACTACGGTGGTGGATATGATGAAACAGTGGGAAGAACATTCGAGGGCGAATGTTTAGTCAGGACGGCCGATTGTGGGATAGTGACTCTGGCAATATACGCTATATTGACAACACCTATGACATACACTGGAATGACAGCAGACATACAACAAACACACGTACGTTTCGAACAAAACAAAACGGAGGCTAGGATTAGCTTAGTGACGAGAGTACGAGTTTAGTTTTTGTTAGAGTTTTGAGTTGTAACGTGAAGTACTAGAAGCAGTGTTCGGTCGCTAAACCGCAGTGTGTTTTGAACAAAAATAAGAAGTAACAGAAAACTTAAAGTAACCTAAACTATTTTAACTTAAGGAAAATAATTAAATAAACTTGACCTAGTGTAAGCTATTCAAGCAAATATAATTTAAGTGAATTAAACTAATAAAATTGTATTAGTATTAAGAAATAAGTGAATTTAATAAATGAATTAAAACTAAATGAACAAAGCTTTCATTTACCCACCTACCCTTGGACCAAAATGAACCACATTTATTTGAAAAAAAAAACAACAATTTTTTCACAATTTGTATGCCTTTTGTTTGCTACTTTTGTTTGTTTACCTTTTGAAACATATGTTTTTTTGTTTTACTAAATGTTACTGCAAAAATTTCTGCAGTAAAAATTTGTAAGTACTCAGTCAAGAACTGTCACTTTACGCTCTCAATTTGTTTTCTCATTTACTGTATTTTGTGTACGCGAACGCAATTTAGTAAAATGCAGTAAAGTTCAGTAAAAAAATAGTAAAAACTTTTGTGTTCTCGAACGCAGCTATTATTTTTCATGTAAATTCATTCTACTTTAAGCGCCCCGGAGACTATCAAATAAACACATCAATTACATAGTTGTGTGCGTGCATTCGTTCTTTTTCTGCTACACATACACATTTTCGGCATTGCTTCATGAAAATCAAAAAGTTTTTATTTCTTTATTTGATTACTGATTATTTAATCGTCTCCAGTTGTGATTGACAAAAAAATTTTATGTGCTTTGTATTTCTTGTCATAAAGAAGTGTACGGATCAAAAAAAACTGGAATTTAGGGGGTAATTTTGTAAAACACTTCACCTCACTTCAAAAAAATTTTTTAACGCAAGGTGAAGGGATTTAAAAAATAAGCCCCTGAATTTAGTTTTTTTTTTAAACACAAATGTTGATTGACGTGATCATTTGTACGTCTCCGAAAAAGCCTGAAATAAGCGACACTAACACATATTCACGGATTGATAGGTTTATTTGAAAGTCTCCAGGGCCATTTATATTAAAACAAGTTAGAGTGCTATATTCGGCTATGCCGAATCTTTGATACCCTCCACCGACAGAAGTGGGCTCTATAAATAATACATACATAATATAAACTAATCTTCACAAAGACGAACGTCAACATTAAAATTGGTTGCGGTTTAGACCTATATTAAATTATTGACCGACAATTAACGACAATTTAAGCTTTGAACTGGCTTGAGTAAAATATCATGATTCGTAACAGTTTTAGCCGCACTAAAATGATTATCAGGAGGGTAATTTATATTGGACCCATGGTAAATTATGGACCAATCATCCCAAAATTCTGAAGACTGATTTCTGGTACCACAAAAAATAAATTAGAATAAATTTCAGTACAGCAGTGTAATTAAATTAAACGTTAACAGTGAATTTTAAAAGGCTGCTTGATGTGGGATCTAAGTTAAATTATGGACCGTATATCACAAAATTGCATGATATTTTTTCTGGTCATATGAATCTAGGTTGGAAGAAATTTAACCGCAATATCTATATCTGTTACGGTTTTAGGAGCATTTAATAATTTTCCCCATGCGGGCTTTATATGGTTTTAGGCGTAATAAACTGTTTTCCGGGAGTAGGGTTTATATGGGGCCTAGTGTAAGTTATGGAGCGATCTTCCCAAAATTTTGCAGTATCACTTTTGGTCCTATAAAACTGTGACGTACCAAATTTTATTATGATAACATTATTTTTTACACATATATGCATACTAAACTGTTTTCCGGAAGTAGGGTTTTTATGGGTAAATTATGGACCGATCTTCAAGAAATTTTACGGTATGATTTGCAGTCGTATAAAACGAATTATTCCACTATTTATGTATCAAAGTTTTTGTATCAAAATTATCAATTTTTTAGGGTGGTGGTTGCACATTTTAATTCATAGTTCTGATCCTACTGAACCGATATTGCTGGATTTTAATCCCAAACGGCTTAGGATAACTACAAGCAATTTAATACCAAGTTTGTTCTTGTCTTTTGCGTTCTTTTCTTAAGCTTGTTTTCAATAGACGGGCAGACATACGGACATGGCTAAATCGGCTTAGAATTTCTCAAGAAACCAGAATATTTGTATATTAGGGTGGGTCAATTTGTACGGACCCAGTTCGGGAAAAGTGACAAAGCGTATAGCAAAATCATAATCTACGGAAAATTCCAAAAACTTTTCCTAAAGAAACCGTGGTTCTAAAATCAAAATCGAGCTTCCGGTTTTTGACTTGAAAATTTGGTGCTCAGGAAATCAGAAAAAAATGCTACTTTTTTGGAAATATTAATTGCAATTATTGAATAGTTGGTTACTCTTGTTTAAATGCAAATTTTCTCAGCTTTCTATATCTGTGCTCATTTTTAGAAAATTATGTACATAAGTTATTGGTTAAGAGGTTTTTGTCAAAATAATCATATTCAATCTGGTAAAAAACAATTTTGTTACAATTTTGCTACCCAAAAATTAAATAAAATAATTTAATTAAATTTTAATTCAAAATTGATTAAAAAAAAGAATTTATTTTCAAAACTTTTAATGAAACGAAATTTCAGTACTTTTTATCAATTATTTAAAAAGGGAATTAAGCACAACAAACAAAATCTTTTAATAAATAATAGTATTCCCACAAACAACTTTGATAATAAATTTTAGCAAGTGCACGTGCATAAAAAACTGAACTGGCAAATTGTTTTTATTTTGATTTCTTGCGAAAACAATAAAAGCACTTTGTTTTTGTTTTTAATATGTTTTTTCTTTACCCATTTACAACTACAATTAATGTTGGGAGAATTCTAACTAATTGTAGCGGGAAATGTAAAAAAGATAAAAACTCAACACTGATTTATTGTTTGGTATTTTGTTTAAGCTTTGATATCGTTGCAAACAAGACTTTTTGAGTGTCTGTAGGTAATTCTCATTCCCTCTGTAGTTTTGTTTGCTGATAGCTTTGGCTTTTCTAAAATTATTTAGGAGAACGTTTCCTGATGATCTGGCCTAAGCAACCAGTGAAATGCGCATAGGAACAGCTTATCCTCCAACAATAAATTTCAGTACTTTTTATCAATTATTTAAAAAGGGAATTAAGCACAACAAACAAAATCTTTTAATAAATAATAGTATTCCCACAAACAACTTTGATACGAAAATTTATTTTAAAAAATATGATGCAAAAACTGAAAAAAAAATTATTATTATTCAATTTTTTATTAAAACGCACTTTAATATTACGAAAATTCACTAACTTAAAAAAGGAACCGAATAAAATAATAATAAAAAATGTATAAAAAAAAATACTGGCCAAACCGGGGGTAAATAACTGTAGTTTCGGCCTATAACGGCAATTTATAGACAATATCTTTTTTGCTATCCATTTGTGGTACTCTGTTGCGGCTTTCAAAAGTAACTGCCAAAATATCATCGCGATTACATTCAATGGCACGCCGGTAAACATTGGTAAGCAATTGTACAAATCGCTCAGTTCCATGAATATGTACCGGTATTCCTAGATCAGTAAACGGTGGATCATCAAATTCAATATATCCCAGCAAATGCTCTTAGGGAGTGTTTGTAGTAAATGACGACTCAGACAAAATACTATCGTCATTTTAATCAATCAAGTCAACGTAGTATGAGCAATCAAAATTTATTTAAGATTGGCGGATGTTGACGGATCCACACTCACGGCTTTTCTGCCATCGAAAAACATTGTCAATAAAACATTTTCCGGGTGAGCAAAGAACGCATTATTTTGCACAGCCTTATTGATAATCTCTCTATTAATTCTGATAGTATTTTGAAGTTTTGCGATGGTGAGTTAGTTGTTGCATACAATCGCAAAATTCTGCAGGCTTTTGTTAACCATCCAGAGTGGACTATGTATATGGCCTTATGTTAGCTAAATTTTCGGGACAGAAACCACTAGCAACTGCATTAGCCATGCGATATTAATATTTTACGCCCGTCGAAAGTATCTGTTTAGCTTCAGTTGTCAATTGTGTTGACTTGAAAATGCTGAAATACAATTGGAAATAGTGTAGTAAGAATATTTATGTATGTATAAAAAACATAATTTGAAAACAACAATCTAAGTAAGTATTGAGAAATTAAAAAAGTTTGTAATTCTCTCGTTTAATCCAGGGGTGCCAGATAATTTTGATAAAAAATCGGCATATTTTCGAAAAAAAAATCGGCATTATCGGCACTTCAATTAAAAAAATCGGCAAATTAATAAAACCCATTTTAAGAACTATAAAACATATTTCTATTAAAACACAAAATAACAAAACAGAATAATTCAGCATTAACTTACATAAAACCCATACAAAAACATAAAAATTAAACAAAAAAATGTGAATATTTTTATAAATAAATTGTAGTTAATTTAAAAAAATTTGGTACATTAGGTTAAAATTGTTTTTATAGTTGAAAATTTTTTTTAACATTTTATTTTAACAAATATTTTATAGATACATATTTGAGTTTAATAGTTTAAAATCAACATCAAAACAGTTTGCATTATTAAATTTTAGGTAATCTTTAGAAAAAAGAATTCCTTGAAAGGATTCATTTTCCACGTTTTAAGTGTGAAATTTTTTGCCAAAAAGTTTACGAATTTACTTCAATTGCTTATAAATCTTCTTAAAAATTTTAGTTCTCTACATTCAGAGTTTAAAATTTGTTTTTCTTTTTCAGAAATACAGCTTTCAGAATTTCCGTAAAAAAAATATTTTCCTTTTTAATAATTTTGTACGGGTTATTAGATTTAAAGATTTATAAGATTTTGGTTCAAAATCAAAACATTTTAATATTTGATTTGCAAGTTCTATATAAAAATTAAGACAGTCATTAACAATTTTGTTAATTTCGCTTTTGTTGAGTTTTAATTTTGATAGTAACTCATTAGCCAATAAGACGAAATACTGGTCATAAAAGTTGAAAAATTCTTTGTGTTCATAAATTCCGTTAAGTAAATTTAATTTTTTAATCCTTTTTTCTAAAATTAGTTAATACAGTTTTAAAGACACTTTCCATTTGGTTGTAGAGATTATGACAAGTGCTCCAAAGTTGCACCGTGATATATCGAAAAGTCTGGATTTTTGGAGCAAAAAACGGAAAATCGGCACTTTGCTAATTTTAAGGCAAAAAATCGGCAAATATGGCAGGCCTGGTTGTATCACACAATTAACCGTTTCTTAAACAGGGAGAAACGCGTTAAAATTCTCACGTTTATTCCATTTTAGAAATGTATGGTAAACAAAAATAATTTTTTAAACTTTGTTTAAATTTGAATAAAAATTTTCACTTATTCGACGCGTTTTCAAGAATAGCCAGCTATATTTAAAAATATACAAAAACTCGTATTAAGCGCATAAGTTTATAAGTGCTGTTAAAAGGTTTAGTTGTTATGTAGTGCTTTGTGACCCAGGATGTCATGGATTTATTCCCGGTTTGGCCAGTATTTTATTCTTTTCAATACCTTTTTACTGAAATTGTTAATTAAATTTAATTTTTCTCATTCAGTTTCTTTTTTTGTTGAAGGTAGTTAATTCTTCAAATAGAAAAGTGAGTTATAATAAGAAATAAAATACATTTCTTTATTGTGCCAGCTTGTTATGATTATTTTATTTTTTTCGGATTTCTTGAGCACAAAATTTTCAAGTCAAAACCCTGAAGCTCGATTTTGATTTTAGAATCATGGTTTCTTTAGGAAAAGTTCCGAAGAAACCATGGTTTTGCGATTTTGCTACACGCTTGGTGCGCAAAAAAATTGACCCTAATGTTTATACTTTATGGGGTCTGAGATGTATAATAAAAAAGTTTCACACGGAATGCCAAACTTAGTATACCCTCATTCTTCACTAGTGGTGAATTGAGGGTAAAAAATGTAATAAAAAATTAGGTAAAGAAAAATAGGCCCATTCGTTACTTTTGAGTCACCCGGTTAACTTTTTTTGATCTGTATTTCTGCAATTGAAATAGTAAATTTTCCATTTGACATTTTTCTCCTTTAACAATTTCTTATAGATATTTCAACAAATACATATATTTATATGCTGTTGGCCTTTTCATGAATTACAGGAACAACTACTACTCCTGCTTCTTACTTCCACCATTCAGCTCCTACCGCCATCAACAGACTCGGTTAAATCGTAAAACATTAAACAGACAGAGTCGAGTGAAAAAATATTCATACGCGGAAAAAAAACTTTATAAAAATACAATACGATACGAAATATATGTATATTTGTGTATGTGTGTGTGTGTGTGTGTATGATTGTATGCAAAGAAAAAAAGGCGATATTTTATGCCTGGTGACATGGAAAAGCCATTATAAAATAGTAATAAAGAAAAAAAGAACTGTTAAAGCAACAAAAACAAAAAGCTTGTATCTCAAATTAAAAATAAACCAAGTTTGAGAAAAAAATAAAAAAAAAACCTTAAAATATGCAAAAGAAAAAAACACTCATACGAAACGAATCCAATCTAAAGAACTGAACAGAACAGAAAAATAAATAAAACAGAAGAGAGAAATAAATGCAAGAAATTATTTCAGTAGACGGAAGTTAATGAATATGTACAGGAAATGAAGCAATAATTGTAACGGAAAACATTTTTCGTGCAGTTTGTAGAAGAAGAAAAAATTGAAGTAAAAAAAGGGAACAATAAGTATTGAAGTCATTAAAATTCAATTCGAAAGTTTGCAAAATCATCAATACATACTGATAGGAAAAGCGTCATAACGTTGATGAATTTTGACATCAGTACTATGACAAGTGTCTTTGTTTTTGACCCCATCATTATGATGTAATAAAAGATTGTCAACTTCTCTTCTTCCTGAACTCAGAAAAGAACAAGCCGGATTTCGTGCTCACAAATCCTGTGTTGATCATATTAACAGCCTAAGAGTGATAATAGAGCAATCTGTAGAATGGAGATCACCTTTGTACCTAACGTTTATAGACTTCGAGAAGGCATTCGACACCCTAAATCACTCAGCCATTTGGAGCGCATTAGAATGTAAAGGGGTACCTATCAAATTAATAAATCTCATCAAAGGTCTATATGAAAACGCTTCATGTCGAATTCTTCACGAAAAACAACTAAGCAACAAAATAAACATCAACTCCGGTGTACGGCAAGGGTGTGTATTGTCTCCCTTGCTTTTTAACTGCGTACTTGACGTAGTAATGAACAAGGCAACATCCCAAAGAAGAGGTATCACCTGGGGTCTCCAAGGCAGACTAGAGGACCTTGACTACGCTGATGACATTTGTCTACTTACCCACACTTTTTCAGACATGCAATCAAAGTTATCACTTGTACAAGAAACAGCATCACATGCTGGTTTAAAAATAAATATCGGCAAGACAAAAACAATGCGTATAAACGTTAATAATGTACAACTGTTATCCGTTCAGAATCAATCGCTTGATGAAGTAGAGTCTTTCTGTTACCTGGGGAGCTTATTGGATAAAAGCGGTGGCTCCAAAGCCGACATATCTAGTCGCATAAACAAAGCTCGACAGTCATTGGGCCAACTGAAATCGGTGTGGAACTCATCGTTTATGTCAAGAAGGACGAAATTAAAAATTTTTAATTCTAACGTAAAATCCACGCTGTTGTATGGTTGCGAGACGTGGAATGCAGCACCAAATGATATACACTCCATACAAGTTTTTGTTAATAAATGCTTAAGAAAAATTTTGCATATATTCTGGCCTATAACAATCTCAAATCATCGTCTCTGGTTAGAAACTGGGCAACAACCAATCCAAATTGAAATCCGCAAACGTAAATGGAATTGGATTGGACACACACTGCGTAAACAACCCAACGATATTGCTAAACAAGCCATAGAATGGAACCCGCAAGGCAGTAGACGTATAGGTAGACCATCACACACATGGAAACGGCAAATTGAAGCTGAAATATCCCAATTACACATGAGTTGGAATGAAATCAAATACCATGCATCAGATCGAACTTATTGGAACAACCTTGTAGCGGCCCTATGCTCCTTGTAGGAGTAAAAGGAACAAATATATATATAATATTATGATGTCAGCTTTAACATCACTTGCTCAAATTGTCATCAGGGTCAAAAATTTAAATTATGTCATCAAAGGGTTGGCATTACGGCATCACTGAAACTACGAATCGGAGTCATTTTAATAAAACATGTCATTTGTACAATGACTCAGTAAAATCTTAGAAACGACACATTAAGCTGAATTAAATGACAGCTTGTCATTGTGATTGACTTAAATCAAAGTGAGAGAATATTATTATTTACTTATCCGTTACACATGTTTGTTTCACTTTTGTTGTATTCCGCACTTGTATACAGTAGAATACTCAATTATAAGACATCAGCAGCATGCCCGATATGGTTTTCGTAATCATTCTACTTTGAAAATTTGATGTATTTAACTAAATATTCGTAA
This sequence comes from Pollenia amentaria, assembly GCA_943735925.1. NCBI lineage: Eukaryota > Metazoa > Arthropoda > Insecta > Diptera > Polleniidae > Pollenia > Pollenia amentaria. Next base: position 241,237,302 of record OX031007.1, on the reverse strand, counting down.
TTTACAAAAATTGAATATGCGAATTTTTGCTTCTCATTTTACTTTTTAAACATGAAAATAATATTTATAATATACAAAATGTAAATTTAGAAAATACCCAGTTGGCCACGTCTTTAAGACATCCTTGTACACGGTTGGACGACAATGTTAATTCCTGCACGAAATGTGAGGTACAGCCAGAACAAATCGTCAACGACATTTTCGAACAAGTGTCGCGATAATCGTGCACGACACAGAAAAAGACATTGTCGCTCTTCATGTCGTGTGTAAGTGTTGATAGAGGACTCCTTACAAGACACTGTCGCTCATACTGTCATATATAGGTGTTGATATTAGACACCTTACAACACAATGTCGGTCATGTTTTCGTGGATAGGCTTGTAAAAAAGACAACTTGGTAGACAATGTCGGTCATTTCCTCGTTTATAAACTTCTTTAGAAGACAGTGAGTGCACTAGACAATGTCGAGTATTTTGTCGTCCACGACATTTTCCTCAAAATTGTCTTCCAGAAATACAAAGTGATAGAGGACTAAAATAGTTGACGACAATGACGACGGCAGTTTTGCCAACTGGGTAATGAGAAAAACACTAACATCAAGACAGCGTATGAGTGATTTTAATTACTAAAAAACAAAAAACAGGAATTGCATACTTTCTTGGTATAATAATTAACTTACTGCCTGTTCATCGATTTCAAACGTTAACGTTCGAATAGAAAATTTCATTTAAAACAAAAACAAGTTTGAAATTTTGTTTTTGTTTTAAATGTAATTTTCTATAGGAGCGTCAACGCTTGAAATCGTTGAACAGGCAGTTAGTCTGGCTTTACATTATGAAAGTTTTCTTTCAGGAAGCTTATTGGCGAGAGGGGAGAGAGCAATAGCCTGTTCTCTTCCCCTCTCACCAATACACTCGGACTTTCTGAAATATAACTTTCATAGTGTGAACCCCGACTTATAAATGTCAAGTTTTACTTACCGACATTTGCCAATTGATTTTTACTTTCCTCTCTCCCTCTCTTCCTTTTTAAACTTATTTTCTGTCTTAATAGTTTTATTGCCGGTACTGTTTATCTAACTGAAAATACATTTGCCAAAGCTATAAATCTCTAGTTTTCTTTACAGCACTTTCTCCCTAACTCAGCTATTTTCGCTACTTTTTTAAATTTTCTATGTTTATATTCACTAAATCAATTGCTTGGAAATTTTTCATTCTGATTGATGTCCACTTGATATATTTATAGTTTAAGTTTTTTTTGACAGCAAAAGAAAAAGAAACACTCAAGTTATATTAAATTGTGGTGTTGAATTATAATACTACATTATCAAAGCTAAATCGTGTGAATCAGCAGAATTATTTTAACTACTTTCCCCCGGTGGTCGAATTTTGAAGACTTGAAATTTACAGTTACAATAAATCATTATACATACATATGTACATATGTTTATGCGATTCTTTATTTAAATTCTACAAATGGCATTTCATATATCCTTTTATTCGTAACTTTTATTTCGCTATAAAATCATAAAAAATCGTAATACAGCACAAATAATTTAAAACTGATAACAACATTCAACGAGTACAGTGTAACAACACAACACATTTTAAGAGAAATATTATGAGTATTTTTTTATCAATTAAAAAATTGTTTAAAAAGTATTTCAATTTAATTAATGTGATAATTGAATCAATTATTTTTTTGATTGAAAGAAAATTAAAAATATAATTCTGATTTAATTAACATTTAAGTTGTTTTGAAAAAAATTTTAATTCAAATATTAATCTTAATCGATTTTATCTTAATTGATTTTTTCGTTTAAAATAAAATTTTTTAAACTTGTAGAATTGTTGTAGGAAATTGTCAAAAACTGAGCTAAATATAATTAAATCAACGTTTTTGAAATTTTTTTTAATTAAAATTAAAAATAGCATTTATTACAAAAATTTTCAAAAATTTCAATTTTTACAATTTTTAGTAATTATAATCATTTTAGTAATAGGTGCAAAATCAATAAATTGTTTGCTTTATTCTATGAATTTGGTATGAATTTAATTATTTATTTAATAATAACAATTTGGTGATAAGAAACAATTTTGAATTTTTTTTTTTTGGGCAGAGACGTTTGAACGTTTATACATGTAGGTGAGCGGTGTCACGATTTTTTTTGAGAATTTCACTTGCAAATAACACTAAAATTATGCATTTTATTTTCAGGTATATGGGAAAAATAATCAAAAAAAAAATTTTGGACCTACTTGTAGCCCTCTAACAAATTTGACTTAGAGAGTAACTCCGCAAAGACCAAACGTCGAAAGTAAACGCAACCAACTCTGATGTCAACTTTAAAGCTACATGGAATTCAATTGATAATGTGAACTCCTTCACTTACCTCAGGAGTGTAATTTCCTCAGATGGCGGATCTGCGAACGATATTTATAGTAGAACATCCCAGGTGTAAGTTGCTTTTTCGCAGTTTTGGAAAATCTACAAGTCATCATCAATTTGCACCCGCACCAATTTACGCATCTTCAACTGAAACGTAAACTCGATCGTTTAATACGAGACCTGGTTATTGACGTAAGCACTTGAAAAGAAACTTCAAATTTTTATAAACAGCCTTAGGAAAATTTTTAAAATTTGGTGGCCAAATACCATATCCAAAAAATTACTTCTTAAGAAATGCAGCCAAATTGCAGTAAAAAAACGATATTAAAAAAAGACCATAGAATTGGATTGGTCACACCCTGCGGAAATCACCAATAGAAATATGCGGTCAAGCTCTCGAATGGAACCCGCAAGGTAGCAGAAAACGAGCAAAGCCGAAGCTCCATTGAGACGAACTATTGAAGATGATATGAAAAAAATGGGATACAATTTTAACCGGGTAAAAATCACCGCACGAGATAGAGCAGTATGGCGAAGTTACGTTGATGTCCTATGCTCCACTGTAAGCTAAAGGAGATAAGAAGAAGAAGAACTTTTAGCCCTCTACCACAGCATCAAAATCTTGAAAATTGAGTCAAATCAATCAATGCGGGAAACATCATGTGATGCAACGTTTAACATTTTTTATTATTTTTCGACATAAAAGTTCAGATTTCAGACAAACTTGAGATGACGATTTTTGGACGTCCTTTGTTTTCATTTACTTTGTTTTATTTTCGCGAAAAAAAGCTTTTGGGATTTTTATTGTTTTTAGTGCCATAAATTTTGACAACGGTTCATTTGAACAAAATAAGCTTTCCATTGTTAAATAGATTCCTCCCTATTATTTCAGCCAAAACAACAGTTGTGCTGACAGTTGTGTAATAAAAACGTACTGACTTACAGGCCTTAAAATTTCAAAAAATTTTAATATTAAAAATTTTGTAAAAAAAAAAAATTTTATTTTAAATTGCTCCATTTTTGGGCAGTATTTCAGAGATAATTTTGTGACGATCACACGATGTAAAAAAATTTCTAAACTTGAAAAAATATTTAGAAAGTTAAAGCCATTAAGTGGAACAATCCGAATTTTTTTCACACAAAATTGCTTTAATTAAGTTTACAGTAGTATAATTTTTTTTTATTAATTGCGCATAACTTTGTCTGGGTTCACACCATGAGAGTTTTCTATAAAAACGTGTGAGTTTATTGGTGAGAGGGGAGAGCCATTGAGGCTGGCTAGTCGGAGGGAACTTCTATCTAAGGCTCAGAGGTGTGCTTCGATCGACATTACACGGGCTAGGAAAAGTACCCCTCAGGCAGCCTTGGATGTTATTTTACATATTCTTCCTAAAGAGCAGAATGTGATTGGAATGGCATCCAGGAGCATTATTAGACTGAGGGAGTTAGGTCTGTTGGGTAATTTCACGGAAGGTCTTTTGCGGATCATGGGTGAAATTGGTGCTGGTGGTTATTACCTAGGCTCGCCCGGCTATGGAGAGCTGGTCAAGGCAGGGCAGACTGATGGCTCGAAGTTAAAAGGCACGGCTGCAGGAGTATGGACATCAGAAGGTCATATAGACTAGAGTATTTCAGACGGAGGTTCTGGGGATTTTTAGGGCCATAGAATTGGTAAGGAGCAACATTACCAGGGGCTCGGAGGTCACTATATATGTGGGCAGCTAGGCACCTCTTAGGGCCTTAATGGGCTGTTATGTGAACTCCAGGCTAGTAGATGATTGCAGGAGGGCTTTAGGGGGAATCCTAGAGGATTAATTGGTGAGGCTGTGCTGGGTACCGGGTCACTACAACATCACCGCTAACGAAACAGCTGATGAGTTTTCAAGACTGGGCTCGGAAATGTAGGATCCTGACAGTCTAGAGGCGGTCAGGCCTCCGTTTGAATTCCACTTTGGCAGAATCAGGGAATGGGTTCTGTGCGAGGTTGATCGGACCTGGGGGAGCCGCACGGACTGCAGGGTTTCGCGGGCGCTGTGGCCGTTGCTTAGGAAGTCCGATTCGGATTCGCTGCTGGGTTGGATTAGGGTCTGCGTCAGGACCATGATAGGTATTATCTCGGACGACTTCGTGATAGGCAGGATGGCGCTGAGAATAGGATCTGAATATCGGATATATGTAGGCTGTGTGAGGACCCGAAGACGTTGGAGACAGTTGAGCACCTTCTGTGTTACTGTCCCAGGCTGCAGAACAGCAGACTGAGATGGCTTAGTAGTAAATAAAAATTTATTTTTCTTTTTACTTAATACCCCACTGTTCGGGATCACTTCTTACGAATCGAGTCACACTTTTACTACTGAAATTTCACTTAATATTAATTTTTTTCAAAATTAATAATAGCTTAGCAAAGTAAATTCCTACATTGAAAAGTTCGCTTTTTAACGACAACAATATGCAAGTAGCAATAATGTAAAACATCAGTCATGTAAAAATAATGAAAACGTTAGCAAACTCAATTGAACAATTTCAGCAGAAACAAACTCCCCTAAAAATGACATCCAAAAAAAATCATTTCGCAAAGAAACAAATAATAATAATTTTTTATGATAAACGATATTTACAGTCATATTTTCAAATAAAATAAAACTCAGCATTATTTTTAAAACAAAAGTATACAATTTTGAAGGAATAAGACAATGTTCTTCACCAATAGAAAAATTGTAAGACAACAGTGTAGAAAATAAATGTATTACAACATTAAAATTCAAATTTCTTACATGACAGACAAACCCAAAACGCATTTATTTTACCATCTTGATAGCACTGCAAAAAAATGTTTGCAAGACAAATTCTCCCCAGCTTGAGAATAAAAATAATGAGAAATTGTGAAAGAAAATACAAAAAGAAACAAGTAAGAGTGCTATATTCGGCTGAAATGAATCTTCGATTCCCTTAACCGAGAATTAGAATTTTTTTAGTAGTGGGCTTTATATGGGAACTATTACTAACTTAGAACCAACTTCATGAAATCTGGTCTCACAGTTTTAAGATTCGACTCCTATTGTAAACTTCAAATTTTTTTTTACAATTTTTACTTTTTGTATTATGCTACTATATGTGGTGAAAGTGCCTTAATCACACAGTGCAACAACAAAAATCGGAAAGGTATGAAACCAAAAACAAATAAAATTTGACGTTTTAGCTGCCAGACAAGATTGGTTGAAAATCGTCAAATTTTGAGGAAAAAATCGTCAAATGGAATTACCTAAATCGTCACAAATTTCGTCATTATAAAAAACCACCAACTTTAAAAAAGTTTGGAAAACTTATTGTTACTAGGACCGCCAGGTGGCCGAAATTCTACCACTTGACATTTAAAGTTAAAATAATCGTTTTATGCACTTATCGAATATGAAATTCTTATTTCAAAGGGCTACCTAAAATTAAGAGAATTACAATTGTCATTTTTCCTTTTATTCGTTATTATTAAAGCATTTATTTACTATTTTACTATTTTACTATTTTAACAATGTGTATGTGATAAAGTTTCGAGTATAAAAAGAAAAATAAAATTTAAATTGCCTGTTCTTAGAAATAAAATAATAAAAAAAACAATATGTATATTGATATTCGGCTGTGCCGAATCTTTGACACCCTCCACCGAAAGGAGTGGGCTCTATATGATAAATACATACATATATATTATTAACTACGCTTCACAAAAACAACGTCAGCATTATAATTGGTTGCGGATTAGACCTATATTAAATTATTGACCAACAATAAGAAAGTTTTATGCGTTTCTTGTTAGAACTTTGAACTGGCTTGAGTAAAATATCATGATTCGTAACACTTTTAGCCGAACTAAAATGATTTTCAGGAGGGTCATTTTTATTGGACATATGGTAAATTGTGGACCAATCATCCCAAAATTCTGAAGACTGATTTCTGGTATAACAAAAAATTAATAAAAATAAATTTCAGTACAGCTGTGTAACTAGTTTTAGTGTTAACTCTGAATTTCACAAAATTGCATGATATTTTTTCTGGCCATATGAATCTTTGTTGGAAGAAATTTTACCGCAATATCTATATCTGCTATGGTTTTAGGCGAATTTAATTATTTTCCCAAAATGGGCTTTATTTGGTTTTAGGTTTACTTATCTGTTTTCCGAGAATAGGATTTATAGGGGGCCTAGTGTAAATTATGTACGGATCTTAAAAAAATTTTACTGTGTGATTTCAGGTCCTATAAATCTGTGACGTACCAAATTTTAGTATGATAGCGTTATTTATTACGAGTTAAGGCGTACTCATTTTTTTCCAGGAGTAGGGTTTATATGGGGTCTAAGGTTAATTATGGACCGATCTTCACGAAATTTGGCATTGTAATTTTCAGTCCTACAAAACTGTACTGTACCGAATTTAGTTATGATAGCATTATTTACTACGGTTTTAGGGTACTTAACGGCTTTCTGGGGGTAGGGCTAATATGGGGTCTAGTATAAATTGTGGACCGATCTTCAAAAAATTTTACAGGGTGATTTCTGGTAGTATAAAACTGTGACGTACCAAATTTTGGTATGATAGCGTTATCTTTTACGGTTTTAGGCGTACTAAACTGTTTTCCGCGAGTAGGGTTTATATGGGGCCTATAGTCAATTATGGACCGATCTTCGCGAAATGTAACAGTATGATTTTCGGTCGTATAAAGCGAATTCGAGCAAAATTTTATATCATTCCGTGTATTATTCCACCATTTATGTTAGTTTTTGTATCAAAATTATCAATTTTTTTAGAGTGGTGGTTCCACATTTTGATTCATAGTTCTGATCCTACTATAGCGATGTTGCTGGATTTCAATCCCAAACTGCTTAGGATAACTACAAGCAGTTTGAGACCAAGTTTGTTCTTTTCTTTTACGTTTTTCGAAAGTGAGCGTGTTTTCAACAGACGGACAGATGGACAGACGGACATGGCTAAATCGATTTAGAGTTACTCAAGGAGCCAGAATATATATACTTTATGGGGTCTTAGATGTATAATAAAAAAGTTTCACACGGAATGACAAACTTAGTATACCCTCATTCACCACTAGTGGTGGTGGAGGGTATAACAACAATAAAAAAATATAAATTTCTGAATGAAAACTTTTATTTTATTTTCATAAACAAAAAATTGTTGTATGTGTTTGCAAACATATTTAAAAGACTTTTTAAGCACTTTCATCCTCATAATTGTGCATATCTACACAAAAATATCTTTAAAACGATATATGTTTCATTAAAATCGGTGGACGATAAGATACTAAAAAATCAACTACAAAAATGTTCCCTTATTTTTACTCGTATATAAGATTTTAAGAGTCCATTTCTAATCAAATTAAAATATAATTTAATTAAAAATCCGAAAATAAAAAATATCGCCGATACCGATACGAATTATAAATTTACTGCCTGGTCCACAATGTCGATAAGAACATTTCTTATGTATATTTATATTCAAAACAAAAACAAATTTTAGTTTTTTATTGTTTTCAATATAAATATGCAAAAGAAATGTTTTTGTCGACATTGTGGCCCTGGCTGTTAAATTCAAGGTAAAATTAACAAAACTCAAGTAGAGGAATTTCTTTATTATACAAAATTACAGCGTAAGAGATTATTAATATTTAAAATAGATTTTAATAAGATTTTTAAAACAACAAAATGAATTTAAATTCATGGTAAAATTAATTAATTTTTTAAACAAAAAAAACACTGTAAGAAAAAAATTATAAGTATTCAAAACTAATATTAATAAGATTTTTGTTTAAAAAACAAAGTATTCTCTACTTTTGCGGATATAATTTCGCAACTCCGTTTGAAGCAGACCTGCAGTAAAAAGTCGTCTCTCAGATGTAACTGAACTTATTTGACAACTTAAGTATTTCTGTGCCATGGTCCTAAATTTTGAGTATAATATTTAATATTTAATAGGAACAAACGGATCTGCGTCTCTAGAAAAATTAGAAAATCTTAAGTATATTTAGACTTCTTATTTGGCTGAACCATAGCGTATTTTTTTTTTTTTTGAGATTTTCACAAACACTCCAAAAGTCAGTTCTTGTAGACTTCCCAGAAATGTTACTAGGTGTAGGGTGACCGTGTCTTTAGCACTATTGGAATGTAGAGTCATGCTGAGTAGTTTAATAAGATGTGTTTTCGATCTGTTGTTTTTGAAATTTTCTAGCTTTGTATCGAAGGTAGAGAATTTAAGATAAACAATAGATTTTATTATTATAATCTTTCATTCAGAGCTAATGCTACGTATGTCACCAATTATTGGGAATCTGAACTATTCTGCATCTTAGTTTATTCATTTATCGTATTTCCAATAATTTTCGAAGACTGTTAACTATCGAAATAGTATCAGAAAATGTAGCAGTGTCTGTGCTTATGGATCTTGTGGTCACTTCGAAGTAACCCCCCAAAAGTTGTAGCGAAGTTATTTCTATTTTCACAAAAATCATTAAAAATTAGCAAACAATTCTTTAAACATACAATTACGTACAAAATTTATGAATGGGAGAACGTTTTACAATTGCGGAGCAAAGAACACGGCTGAAACGGCTCCAAACCAATGCGCTTATGCATTAGTCCAAAAAGACGTAGTGTAGAATTGTATTGACAACTTACACAGCAAATGCGTTAAGTGCATATACTTATCGAAAGCATGAAGTATGATTACTTTCTAATTTAGCATGCATCTCCAGTAGGGATGGGCAAATTGATAAAATATATCGATATAAATCGTATCGATATTTTTTAAGAGTATCGATATATATTATTTAAAAATATCGATATATAGAACGTATTAAGCTGAAATTATTACCAAATTTCAATACATATTTACCTATGTACAAACATATTACATATAATTCCATTCTAACTTTTTATTGTTTCTTTTAATTTCAAATTTACTGCCTGTCCTTCGATTTCGAACGAAACTTTCATTCGCTTAACTTTTATTTAAAACAAAAATCAGTTTTAAAATTTAGTTTTTAAGGTTAGTTTTACGTACAAAGTTTTCGTTTGAAATCGAGGGACAGGCAGTTCATTCTACAATATAAAAATTAAAAAAAAGTAAAGAATACAAGTAAATTTTTATTTATTCGCCATATGAAATCTAAAAAAAAATTAATTGGGATTATATAATGCCGGATTATATACTGCCAGTAAACGTAACTTGTGGCACATAATATGCATGTAAACTGTGCAATATTTTATTTTTAATATATAAGGGCAAAGAAACTATTTTTTTATTATTAACATTCCAACTTTCATGAGTCTATTGCTGCTAATACGCCATAATTAAGGCATTGCTTGGCATAATTCTGGGAACCCTTTCCAGAATATTTTTCAGAATATATTTCGCTCTTATTTTTTGATGTCATCTCTTAAAAAAAACTGAACTGTGTAATCTATGAAAATGTACAATGGAAAAGCACCGTTATACTCTTAATATTAGTTAAAAAACAAATCATGCAATTCTTAAAAAACAACAGTATTGTCAGCAGTTAACAACGGATAAAATGTTGAATGTTAAGATCTTAAAAATATCAAGTTCGATAGTCGTAGATAAATATCGATGTATCGATATATAGGTATTTTTATATATATATCGATATATATATATATCGATTATAATTTTTTTATATATCGATATTTTGATATATTCATTGCCCATCCCTAATCTCGAGTAATTGTGAGTCACACCTTAATTTCAAGTTTTTTGCCCAACTTAATTTGACATTTCTTTGTTTCAGTGTTTGACAAATTCAACCATGGAGAGGTACACAATTGAGCCGCGCGTTAAGATTATTGAAGCCTTTTACCGTGCGGCCACACGATCAACTTTTTGTTGATAGTCTTTTACATATACTGTTTGTCAAAATTTACATAAATTGAAAACTGTAACGTAGGCTGCACGCAATTTTTAAGCAATTTGCTTTCAAGATGTCATCAAGAAAACAATTTACACTGACAAACGAAAAATTTGCTCACTAAACTTCTAATCAGCTGTTTATTTGAACGTAAAATTGCCAAACAAATGGATAGTTAAAATTGTGAGCAATGTCGTGATCAATTTAACAAGTGTGAGTGTGTTAGTAAACAAATGAGAGAGAAAGACAAAAATTGATCGTATGGCCTCCAAGTTACAAAAATGGGCGTTAAAATTAAAATGCATTTCGTGCACTTCGTGATTATTTTTTTCAGCACGAATCGATGAAATGTGTCCATAATGTAAAAACACATATGCATGATCGCCCATTGCTGTTGTTCGCGATAGTGTGGCAGAAGACCCGTCAACCTTGACTCGTCGTCGTGCCCAGCAAATGAACATCTCTTGTAGCCAGAAATTGAGGATATGGACCTGGACGATATGTGGATTCAACAGGATGATGCCACTTGCCACACAGCCAACGCAACAATGGCCTTTTGCACGGGAATTCAATGGCCGTGTTACTCGTATCTCATTTAAAACCGTACTTTAAAAGTCAATATGCTAAAATCAAGTATAAAATAAACCATCAAAAAATATCATAATATTTTAAACATTTAAAAATTTGTCATATCTAAACAATTTAGGGGCCCTTCAAATCTCTGATATATGCAAAATTTAAACGATTTATTTCTATGATATACAGCATTTTTAGATCATTTTATTTTTTATAGTGTAAGAAATTTTATAGTTTAAAATAAAATTTTTTTTAGCAGTTTGGAGCAAACAATTTTTTTAAACATTTACACTATTAATTTTTATCTAAATACAAAGTGGAATTTCCTTGTATATCGTAAGGGTAAATAATATTTACAATCACCATGATAAGGGCATTTCTAATATGTATTCCCTGAATAGTTATTCCATTTTTTTTAACAAGACAGGTAAGCTGTTTCTAAACATAAGAATTATCCATTTTTAGACGAAAGTTCATTTTGTGTACGACTTTTTTTAGTCAAAATTTATTATAATTTTTAATCCAAATTTAGATATTTTAATTAGGCTCAAGTTCATTGAATTTAATTTTCATTAAATTATTTTTATGAAGACAGGAATTTTACCACATGAAATTAATTAAAATTTTATTGATAAAAACCATTAACAGTTCAATAAAATAACCACAATACTAATATTGTTAACAGCTAAGGCACGAGCTATGTTTACATTTGTCCTTCAAGTTGAGCTGGAAAAGGTCAACAAGAAAAAAGAAAGACAAAAACATGAAAAACAAAAAAAAAATGTACTTTGGATTTCAAGAAGAATTCTTGACAAAAAGTACGAAAAAACAGAAGTTAGGAAGAACATGTAAATTAATTAAAAATAGATTATTATTCATTCAAAAGCAAATTTCGATCTACCAAAGTGAAATACCATTTGGTTTAAGGATTGATGTTTGACTATTGACGTCACCCGGCTGCAATAGCCAAGTGAGTAAAACGGCAAACCACACCGACGAGATTGTGTGGTTACAATCGAAACTAGTCTGGGCAACCTGTTCGTGAATGCCTGGGTTCAAATCTCAGCGCAGTCAAGAATGAAAAATTATCAATAAAATTTTAATTAATTTCATGTTGTAAAATTCCTGTTTTCATAAAAAAAATTTAATGAAAATTAAATTCAATGTACTTAAGCCTAATTAAAATATCTAAATTTGGATTAAAAACCATTAACAGTTCAATAAAATAACCACAATACTAATTTATAAAAAGTTTTTGATAAATCAATAAAACTATTCGTCCAAATTTTTAAAATAAATAATGCTAAATAAAGCTAAAAACATTATCCAAAAATGCTAAGTGTTAAATGAAAATTTTGCAGCTAATAAAAATTTTTAAAGCTAAATTTAGCTGCAAAAATGCCAAAATGGCCACACTGTTTATTGTGCTTAATTCCCCTTTTTTATAATTGATAAAAATACGGAAATTTATTGTTGGATGATAAGCTGTTCCTTTGCGCATTTTACTGGTTGCTTAGGCCAGATCATCAGGAAACGTTCTCCAAAATAATTTTAGAAAAGTCAAAGCTATCAGCAAACAAGACTACAGAGGGAATGAGAATTACCTACACTTAAATACATAAATATCGTCGGCTGTTAATTTAATTGTCGTATGTGGATTCCGATAGTTTCGAGTAAATTGAGTTTGAAGTTTGAACTCTTATAAAATCCACATACGACATTTAAATAATAAATTAATTTTTTGGTCGTTTTATATGGAAATTTGTCGTATGTGGCAGTTACATACGACATTTAATTTGAAAATTGCTTCAGCAAATACCACATACGACAAACTCAACACTCCATATCTCGAAACCCGTATGAGATGTCGAAAAACCGATTACGCCAAATGAAAGATCAGGTCAGAAAACCTAAGGAATCGATCTTAACTCAAAACCGTAAAAAATTCACATACGACATTTAAATTATCAACCGACGATATGTCTATCAAGTTGCACCTATAATATAAAAACTTTTTATGAGCTGCTAAAGGTGTCTATTATAAATCAAATAAAATTTAAATGAATTTGGAATATTTCGTAAATAATAATTTTGAGTTTTTTAGGTATAATTGTACTTTCTAACATGAATATGGGTAATTCTTGCTTTGGATAAAGATGTATTATAACCTTGGCGATATAGTTAACAATGAAATTTTGTCAAGTTTAAACCTCAATGAAATTAATATAAATATTATTCACCTGAATGAGCAAAGAATTGTGCCGATAACAAACTCCGGTAAAATAGATGAGCTAAAAAGTATTTTTGAAGGTGGGGCTTATGATATAATTGCAGTGTCGGAGACATGGCTAAAGCCATACGTTTTGGATACGGCGGTTTCAATAAACGGGTATTACTTATATAGATATGACAGTCTTATATGTAATGGAGGAGGTGTGTGTATTTATGTTCGCAACAATATTAAGTCAAAAATAGAATTGTCGTTAAGTAATGAACGAGATGCAGTGGGCCTGTTTATTTAAGTTTTTCCATGCTCGGGAGTTGGTTTTCCTCTTGGCGTTTTATGTTTGCCATACGGTGATATAAGAGGTTGTGAGGATATTTTATTAGATTTATCTTCAAGATATGAACATTTAATACTCGTGGGAGATTTTAATATAAATGTGTATAACAATAATAATTCTATGAGATAGTTTTGTTCCGCTTCAAACTTGAGTTTGGTTCACAATAGTATACACTCAAAAGAAAAATCAATCCATCCGTACTCAAATCAATCCGAAGCGGTATCAATAGTACGGTGAGTACGGATTTTCTTGAATCAAGTACAGAAAGATTGATTCAAGTACGGATTATTCAATCGCGAAATACTCAAGTTATCCATATTCAATCCCGAAATCGTACTTAAAATAATCCGAAAATGAGATTGATTAAGTAAAACTGAGATTGAATCAATCTCAAAATGCGCTTGATTCAAGAATTATAAAATTGATTTAATCCCGAATTCGTACTTACAATAATCCGAAAATGAGATTGATTTAAGTAAAACCGAGGATTGAATTAATCTCAAAATGTACTTAAGTCAAGTGTTATAAAGTTGATTTAATTCCGAATTCATACTTTAAATAAATCAAAACTGAAATTAGAAGAAGAATATTATTATAACTAATTTACTTACCTGTTTCACACCTTACAAAGTTCCAATTATAAAACACCACCATCATGCCCGATATTAGAGTTGTGTCGGTCATGAACGACCTCGTTGAATTGAACGGATCAGTCAGACGAACGATGAACGGCCGTTCAGTTTCATCGTTCAATTTCGTTCAATCGTTCACTTGGGTCTTCTTGTCAGACGTTCACTTGTGTAAAGAAAAACTGGTTGAAAAGAAACAACAATACGATTGTGGTTTATATATTATACTTTATTGTTTTATATTCTTGTATACATATGTATTTATTAAACGAATATGCTATATCTTTATATGTATACTTGTTTCTTTTAACACGTTGCCGTATTCAATCAATTGTGAATGACTGAACGAAAATCACAAAAGACAAACTGACCTAAAAGACAAACTGACACAAAAGACCTACTGACACAAAAGACAAAGTAACCTGAAATGAACGATTGAACGAAAAGAACGAGCTCGTTCACTGATTCGAATTGAACGGTAATGACCGGTCACTTAAACGAACGATTAAGCCCAAGACTACCCGATATGATTTTTACTTTAAAAACTTAATGTACATATTTATCTAAGAATATAAACTAAATGAGAAGTGAGAAATTGAAGGCAAGACAATTTTACTTTTTATTAAAGTTTAAAATGTAAAATTGATTAAGATTTAAACATGAAAATAGTGTGTTTTCTTCCTGTTCTGTTGTTTTTGTTGTTTCTACACACAACAAGCCAATCGTTTTATAGCAGGGGTGTCAGCGTCATGCACAATTGTGTCAGCAAAACTCACATGTACGCTTACGCTCTTTTATTTTGCGAGCGTAAAATATAATTTTTTACTGCAAAACACTCTCATTCAGCGGGAAATATCGAAATATCGCACGGCCTGTTTTGAGGCCTCTAAACAGAAATAATATATTTATTATTTATTATCTTTGTTTATGTTTTGTTTTATTTCTGTTTTTGACATTGTACAATGATTGACAAATAATATCTACATTGTTTTGCATTTAAGCTAACGATATGTGTTTTGTTTGTGAAAAAAATTCTTTGTTGCCTTTTAAAGGGTCCCTTTTTCTTTCGTTAAAAAGACGTACCTAAATGCAGAAATTATTAAGAAAAAAATAGCCACAAGAATTTGTTGGTATTTTGTGCTTGTAAAAATATTTTTCTTTCTGTACCAATCGCGTCAATGGGTTTTTTTTTCCTTTGAAAACACTTTTCTCAAGTAAGTAAAAATATTTAAAAAAGTCTTGTTTTCCTACAATTTATGTGTAAACCTATACACATAAAAGCAAATGTGACAGCAGGTAAAATTTTTGGGTAAGAAGATGTGTATTATTAATGTATTAATGAAACTTTATTGTTTAACGTCCACAAACCTAAAAAATGTTTTGTTGTTTCGAAACTGCAATTTAAATTTAGAAGATATTATTGGTAAATAAAAGTATATTTTTATAGGCTAGTAAAATCTTCTCTTTTTATAATGGTGGTTAATAATTATAGAATATTTTTAAACTTAATGGGGTTATTATTTGCATTAGTATGTGCAAATGAATTTTCATTGTTGGCATTCGCAAAGATATGTTGAGCACCAAATTAAAAATTTTGGAAAGAATTGTATAAGGTTGTAAAAAGACTTCAAATATTGTCAAATGCTCAATTTTTCCAAAAAATAAGCAAAGTTTCTGCGAAATGCAGGTTCCAAATTAAATTTATTTAAATAATAACTGAGTGTGTCTGTCCATAACTCAACATTTTTCGATAATTGTATTATTTTTACTCCAACTGTGATCCTAGCTATAAGAATAATTCAACTGTGATATTTTAATTTTTCGTTATTTATTTTTGCATTTATTTTTCATTAATTAAATCTGTTTTGTGTCGTTCATTAAATGTCGTATAAAACCTGTGATGTTAATTTTTTAAAAGTGATGTAAATTTGACGAGAAGACTTATTATTTAATAAAAACGAATCCCTGATGAGGTCGGAAAATACCGACGAAACGTAGGAATACGGGAAAAAAAATGAAATAAAAAAGTCTTTTATTTACGTTTAGAAAATTAATGACCTTGAAAGCCTGATTAGAAAAATTCTAAAAATAACACAAAAAGTATTATTATTAATTGCTCTAAAGTCTTCATAGCAAAATATGTATGTTAATTAGGCCTCGTAATAGGCCTCGCAACCGCAGATTCCTCCCGCTGAGAATGAAAGAGACAAGAGTATTCGCACCAATACAATCATAATTGACACCACTGTTTTATAGCTACTTGTGTGGTGTTGTTGTAGTGGCTACAAAAAATTTTAATAAGTTATATAAGTTTAAAACGCTCAATTTGTAATTTTTCTCTCAGAGTGGCAGTACCAACGAAAAGTTCAATCTTTTTGTACTTGGTTTAAGAATTTTATACTTACTTTAAGAAATTCCGGGAATGATTTTCAAAAGTTATCCCATTTAGGATTGTTGTGAGTACGTTTTAGTGTTATTCGTACTTGAAGCACGCCTCGTACTCAAAGTAAGTATAATATGCTTAATTTATCCCGAGTGTTTTTCTTTCTGTGTACCTACACATTATAGCGCACAATATATGAGTTATTCTTTGATTGACTATTTTTTAGTATCTAAAATGGAATTAGTGTCCACAAAGGGTCAATTTCAAATACCTGCACTCAATTCGTATCACGCAGCTATATATATCTTAAAAATAAGATATTTTAAAAATAAGAGACTATAAAAGTTTTAATGTGGGTAGATGTATCGAAGATATAGCGAGAGAAGATTTTATATAACATTATTGACACCAGTTTTTAGGAACATTTTTCCACCCACAGAATGTTGTCTTTATTTAATCTACATGTTCCTATTAAAACAATTAGGGGCAAAAGTGGGAGCAATTAGATGAAATATAAAGATGTGATATAGCAAGGGAAAGAAGGGACCTTTCTTATCGGGCGTACTTGGAGCAAAAGAGTGTCGATAGATGGAAAATTTTTTGTAAGTACCGCAATAAACTTAAGGCAATTATTAGGAGAGTTCGCGCTAGATATTGTACTCAGTTTTTTTATGAATGTAATAGTAGTCAGATGTGGAAAGAGTTGAAAAGGTGTACCCTAATACATTTTACTAAATGCATGTGGCGCGCCCTAATAAATATATATAGAATAAGATATAGAATAAGACTTTAACTGTAAGACAATTTTGTATAAAAATGGGCTCACTGCCCAAAATAAAACAGATTTAATCAGAACTTCAAATCGGCGTAATCTGCCTTGAGTTTTAATAACACAAAATCTCCTTTTGCCCTCATTGAGTTGAGATCGGCAAAAGCAATAGCGTGGTCAGTGGCAGATAGTATACAATCATATACTATCAATAACACGTTTTCGTTCAGGAATGTAAGCACATCTGAAGTTTATGAAGCTCTTATGAAAAATAAGACCAAATGCACTGGGTCTGACGGCATATCGCTTACATTTTTAAAGGCATTTTTCCGGTATTTCGACTCATTTGACGCACATTTTCCATCCGGTTTTTACCACTTCAATTTATCCGGACATCTGGAAATGTTCTAGAGTAGCAATAATCCCCAAGGTTAAATATCCAGCTGCATGTTCAGACTACCGCCTAATTGGAATTATTTCAGTTTGCTCTAAGATACTGGAAGCGCTATTAAATATGCAAATTACTGAATACATTGATAATATGAAATTTTTGTCCGAGTATCAATCCGGCATAGTACTACTGCTTTAGTTTTAGATATACTAGAAGAATGAGAGTTGCGATGGATCATAAGAAGCTCGGTCAATAGTAAGCTTAGATTTCAGTTGGGCTTTTGAATCATTATCTCACGAAGTTCTTTTGAACAAGCTTTTTCAAAGATATAATTTTTCAACTTCTTCCTGTCTCCTAATGGATACTCTTGTAAGAGGAAGATCACAATATGTGCAGTATGGTAATCAAAATTCTCGGACTAAAATTATAAGCCGTGGCAGTGATGCAAAATGTGGCACAATTGGGCCATTTATGGCACTTTTGAATGTTTGATGGCCCTGTGGTACTTTCTAATCTATTTTGGCCCTTTCAGATCATAATTCAACTAACTACATTTAGAATGTACATTTTTCAATGTAATTTTTTTACGCGGCCATGTTCTAGAAAACGAAATGACGTGAAATTGAAATCGATGAAGACTTTCAATTGAATTTATGAAATAATGAGCGTAGCTTTTCCTGATTTAAAAAGTAGTTTAGGTAGAGGAAAGTGGTCCTGAAAGTATGACGTATATAAAAGGCAATATTTTTATGAACTTTGAACATGGGAGAGTTTTCAAAATATGTTCGATTTCAATTTCACGTGATTTCGATTAGATCATGGCCGATTGTTTCAAACACGAATTTTATTTACAACATTGCTTTGTTTGTTAAAAAAAAACTTCATAATTGTATTGGCAAATCTATCATGTATTAAATAAAAATTATTTTTTGATAGTATGTATATCAAGTTAGTACCAAAAATCGCTGTAATTCTTTTCTCGTATTGAACCATAGCACCGCAACAGTGCAAATGTATTTCAATATATTATTCGCTTTGTTGTGATTTGCGGGATGCAGTGCCTTATCAATAGCTTTTTTCAGGGGTGCGTCGGAGCGTTGTCTACTTACAGGGTTCCAAGTAAGCGCTTGTTGGGTAAAATTTTTGCAGGTTCCTCTTATGTATGGACAATCCATTGCCATTTTGGACGTTTTATTTTATTGCACTGGTTTTGATTTGTTTTTAACCAGAAACCAGTATCACTGATTCTATTTGGCCACTATACACGCAGGATATTTCTGGTGAAAAATGTTGGCCCTATCAAAGTTATTTTGGCCCTTTTAAATCATCGTTTTGGCCCAAAAATTAAAAACTCAAAATGCGTCACTGAGCCGTGGTGTCCCCCAGGGGTCTACTTTGGGTTCCTAATTATTTTTATTATACATTAACGATTTACTAGGCCAATTATCTGGTATAAGAGGGTATTTGTATGCAGACGATTTGCAATTAGTGGCAGTAGCTAATTCAACTGTTGAATTAGAAGTATAAAATATAAATGCAAATTTACGGAAAGTACAGACTTGGTGTCTAAATAATTTTATTAAATTAAACGCCCAAAAGTCAAAAGCAATATTATTTGATGTGGATTCACAAAGTTTACGTGGTATTATTGTTAGTGGAGAGCCTTTGAGCTTTGTTTCATATTAAGAAGTCTTGGGAATTTATGTTGACAACAAGTTACGTTTTGATAGTCATATTAGTTTAGTCATTTCTAGGGTGGTGTTTAACTTTAATACTATATGGAATTGAAGTATATTCTTTGACAAATAATAAAAATTTTAATAGAATTAGGAAATGTTTCAATAAAATAATAAGATATGTGTATCACCTTGGTTTGCGCGATCATGTTAAATCATAAGCTATTGATTTTTTGAACTGCACCTTCGAAGATTATGCAAATGTTAATCTGCTAACCTTTTTTCTATAGGACAGTGAAATATGGCTTACCATCTTATCTTTCTTCTAAATTTGAATTTTTGAACTCAGCAAGAGCATGCTCACTTATGGCTAATAAATCAGTGAGTGTTTAAACGCTGGTTTAGTTGAACTAAACTTAAATTTATATGTAGTTTAAACTCAACAGTTGTAAATCAGTGTCCCATGTATTATATGTAGTGTAAAAAGTGACATGTGGCAGCACTACGATAAATGTTGACAAATTCATATGGTTTGTATTGGTAGTTTAAACGCCCAATTTTGTACGTTTAAAGATGGTTTATATGTTTTCTGATTTATAGATTTGTTGGCTTAAACACATTTTAAACCAAAAATAGAGTTTAACTTGCTCTGATTTATTAGCCCTTAGAATACGAGTACCTGCTTATAATTTGTTGGTCATGAAAAGATCTTTTCACTTAAGGGATGCTCGATTATGGAATTCTGTTATCCCATACAGTGAAAGGGATTTTTCAAGGACAGTTGCGCAGTTCACTAGTCATGCTTTCGATCTGATATAAGTACTTAAGTTCATTGTTAAGCCAAAGAAATTAAAAATGCATACCTGTATTCGTGGAAAAAAGGAAAAATTATGTTAACTTACTAAATTAAAATATATTATATATCTGTTAAGAATGTGCTAAAATTTTAATTTACCCTGTAATCTGTTTTTGGCCTATAAAGGCTTTTGATTAGGTTCAGTTGAATAAATAAATAAAAATAAATAAATAAATTGGCCGCCACGGTTATGTGATTTGACACCGTTGTCTTCTTTCTTTGGGGAATTTAAACGAAAAAGTGTACGCCAATAAACCTAGAACAATTCAAGATCTTAAGGATGAGGTAATTCGTCGCATTAACGATATTGAACCTCAATTATGTCTCAGAGTCATTAAAAATATAGACCATCGGATGTCACTGATGCCGTGGCGAGCATTTGGCCGATATTTTGTTTCACACTTAATTGTCATAGATCCTTCTATCATATGGTATTTTAACTTTGGTAGAAAAACAAAAAAATAAATTTCGATCTACCAAAGTGCAAATACCATTTGGTTTAAAGATTGATGTTTGACTATTGACTGCCAACCGTCGTCGATGCCGGTGAGTATTAAACGACAAAATCCTCTGAGGAGATTCCGTGGTTGCAATCGAAACATGTCAGGGCAACCTGTCCGTGAAAACCTGAGTTCAATTCCCAGCTCAGTCAAGAATGAAAAATTGTCAATAAATTTTAATACATTTAATGTTGTAAAATTCCTTTCTTCATAAAAATAATTTAATGAAAATTAAATTCAATGAACTTTAGTCTAATTAAATATCAAAATTGGAATTAACAGTTCAATAAAATAACCCCAATACTAATTATTAATTTTTAATTATTTTATAATTATGTATTTTATTTTTTTATTTTTATTAAATCTAAAAACTATTTAATAAAGACATCTTCCAACATTTTGTTTTTGGATTAACTATAAACATTTGAATGCACTTTACCTAAGTGCATACGGTACGTTAAAACGTCATTGCAATAATCGTAAAAGTATAGAACATTAACACATTGTAGAACAAATATTATATTAACATTGAGTGGCTAAAAAAGTACGGACACTTTAAAATTGTATTATATAAAAATATAACAAATTATGAAATTGCAAAACTAACTCAGTACAAATTTCTAAATTATTTAGTTCCATTTTGATACAAATTGGCATCGAACCAAGCTATTTTTATAATTTATTTATATTCCTTTAAAAACTTGTCCTGTATCGATTTAAGATTCCTTCAAATACAACATAAATTGACCATTAACTGTTTAGATGCATTTATAACATCCTCAAAAAATTTCACACAGTCACGTAATGTATTGAAAAAGGAGTAAAGTGAGAAAACTGAAACGAATTGAAATAACAATGAAATATTCTATACAGTATGTTTCTTAAATAAATACATCAATATACCACAAACATACAATAGAAGAAACATAATGTTTTGTGTTTGCCTCTATTATAAAATTCACAGGACGCTAAAGTAATCAAAATTTATATTTTGTACAAAAAAAAGTTTAATTTTTTGACAAAACAAATGAAAAGATTTGATATCAAAAATTTTATTTTCTAATTTTAAACAATTTTCTTTCTAAGATATTGCTTAATAATTGAAATAAAACATAACCTCAAAGCTAATGTTTCTTTTAATCGGAATGTTTCTTAGCGCTTTTCAAATGATGATTGTTTTTTCGACACAGTTTTCCGAACTTTTAACCTTCTATTTTATAAAGGACACTTCTATTTTCTTATTTCTTTCGTTACCAAAGAAACTATTCCTAATTTAAATGTTCCCAAATTTCGTTGTATGCTTAAAAAGTCTTGTTGCAAACCATACATTAACACTTAGCAAATACTCAAACCTTCTGTACCAAAAAAGCGCCCTCTCCCACTTAAAATGGTAACAGTTTGGGTATGTGTTATATACTTTTAGTACTTTGTGAATTTCCTCTGTTAATAGCAATGGGCACGTTCATAACCCTACGGCCACACGTGCAATTTGTGATGTCTTAACACAAGCAATAACGCCGGCAGAATAACTTCGTCAAACTTAAATATCTTAAGTTTAAAAACAAGCTAAAGACAGGTTGTGTGTTATATTCATAGCGAAGAACAAGTTTTTTTCACCAATATGCTTTTAAAATGAATTTATCTTAGGAAAACTTATTTTGCGCTTTAATTTTAATTATTTAACAGCCACGCGCGTATTTTTGACAAGTTGTATAAAAAAGTTAATAAAAAGCAACAAACAAAGCTGTCTGTCAAACTTAAACGTCAAGTTGTGTTTTAAAATAGCTTTCAAGACAGATTGCTTAACAACGCTGTTAAAACACAAACAAAACACTAACATGAGGAGGCTATACCTAACACTAACATGATGTTAGTGTTAATGTTAACCATTTGATGTCAGTTGTAGCCTGGGTGCAAGGCGTAACTGTTGTGTAACCGTTTAGTGTTCGTCTTAGAAACGCATAGTTGAGCACTTCCGCTCAACACAACAGTTGGGTATTTGAGGCCATTTATTCCATCATAAAATTTTTTAGCTACCTAAAGTCAACATGTTGTGCTCAACCTTTATTTTTTTCAATTGTTTATGTTTATCAGCTGTTAATTTTGCATTATACTCATAATGCCGTTTCTAAGACGAAAATGTTCGGCTCAACAGTTGTCAACAGTTGAGCTCAACAGCTACGTCTTATGAACGTACCCATTTTATATTCGAATCAGTGATGCAAATAGTAAGAAATTTTCCCTTTTTGTAGGGATTTTTTGGAAAAAATTTGTAGGGAAAAAGGGACAGATATTTTATTTTTAGGCAAATGCGTGGAATTTTTAAAATATTCAGGAGTGTCATAGAATCCAAGTCAGTTTTGCTAATTGTCGGTTTTTCAAACCTATATTGGTTTCATTTGGTGTCATAAAAACAAGTCGGTTTTGTTATGTTCGAATACAAATAAAACCGATATTCGAATCAGCTGTTTTATGTTTTGGCTCCTGTGTTTACAGCTTTATATGCAATTTTTGTTTTTTAATTTTCTAAATTATGATTTTTGAGCTAAAATATTGTTAATAAAAGGAAAATTATAGAAAATAAAATAAGAATAGTAAAACACTAAACATATGAAATAAACGACATCGTTGCATTTGCTGTTTACATTTGTGTAAATTTATTGTTCTGTAAAAATATAAAGCGAATTTATTAAAATACAAAAATATTTTTGCTTATAAATAAATAAAATAAATAAGTGTTGTGGCAAATTTTCTGTTTGCAGAAGAAGTTTTTTTTTTTTCTTCATTATTTATTTATTGAATCTTCATATATTAAATATGAACTAACAATAATTAGTCAAATCTTATACTAATACTTTATTTTTGTCCTGCCAATGCTAGACGAAAATTTTTTCTCCTCACTGTTTCTGTTCACATATGTAGATGTTTAGCGGTCTTCCCTTCGGATGAGTCCTGCGGTATCTCTTCTCCTTAATCTAGAGTGTCCACTGTCATTTAAAATATTTCGAGCAAGTGGATTTGGGTGCGACTCAAGCCTTTTTAAATATTTTGCTGCGTACTTCGTTATAATAATTTTTACTAATGGCACATTGAGATCCTTGTGAATATTAGAGTTTTTAACATACCAGGGAGCGGCTGTGATTATTCGAAGAAGTTTATTTTGGCGCCTTTGAATTTTTTCGATATTTGAGGCCGAGGCAGTGCCCCATAGCTGAATACCGTAGCACCAGATTGGCTTCAATATAGAGTTATAAAGTAGAAGTTTGCAGTCGAGGCTAAGAACAGAATTTCTTCCAATAAGCCAATATATTTGAATTGCTTTTAGTTTCATTTGTGTTAGTTTTGTTTCTATATGGCATTTCCATGTCAAACGCCGATCTAGATGAATACCGAGATATTTTACATGCGATTGCTGGGGCACTAATTGATTATTGATTTTAATAGGGGGACATGATTCCCGACGCAAGGTGAATGTTATATGTACGCTTTTTTGCTCATTGACCTTTATCCTCCATTGTTTTAACCACTTTTCCAGTTCAAATATATGATCCTGCAAGTAACGGGATGCTTCATGACAGTTTTCGTGTACGCTTATAAAAGCTGTATCATCAGCAAATGTTGAAGTTAGGGTGTGGTTGTTTGTTGGCATGTCTGAGGTATATATGTATAAGGTATAAGAGTGGGCCCATGATGCTTCCCTGAGGGACTTCAGCGTCAATTGGCTGAGGAGAACTTATAAAATCACATTCTTTAATAATAAACTTTCGGCCGACTAAGTAGCTTTCTAACAGCTTGTGTGTGTTTACTGGTAAGTTTAGCTTCAATTTATGTAATAACCCTTCATGCCAGACTTTATCAAAAGCTTGGGAAACATCGATGAAGAGGGCGGAACAATATTTTTTTTCTTCAAAGGCTTTTCTTATGGCGTTTACTATACGATGGGTTTGTTCGATTGTGCTATGTTCTCTTCTAAAGCCGAATTGATGGTTAGGAATACATCTATTTACATTTAAAATTGGGGCTAATTTTGACACTAACAGCTTCTCAAACAGCTTTGATATATTAGACAATAAGCTAATAGGTCTATATGACTCAACTTTTGTAGGATCCTTTCCTGGCTTAGGTATCATTGTAACTAAGGATACTCTCCATTCTTGTGGGTAGTATTCAAGGCGTAAAATGGCATTAAAAATTAAAAGAATAATTTTCTTTGCTATGCTGGGTAGCTCTAAAAGCATTTTGTTGCTGATCTTATCAAAACCAGGGGCTTTCTTGGGGTTTAAATTATGAATAGCCTTTTCGATTTCTTTTATCTCAAATCTAAGTGGAACAGCAGCTCTAACAGCAACTGGTGGCAACTCGACTACAATATCGGGAGATGTATGCGGGGTAAATACGTTTTTCAAATGATTAACAAAAAGATTTCCTTTTTCTTCATCATTTCGTGCCCAACTTCCATTTAAGTTTCTTAATGGTGGTTTAGTGATAACTGGTCTTTTAAGATTTCTAGCTGCACGCCATAATGAGTAGTCTGATTGAGTAGTTGCATCAAGTTCCTTAAGATATTTTTCCAGGGAAGCCGTTTTCTGAGACTGCAGTAACTTTCTTAGCCTTTTTGTGCACTCTTTTAGTAAATTCTTAAGTTGAGGGGATCTATGCAATTGCCATTCTCTCCGAGCTCTCCTTTTTTCAGTCAAGAGACGCTCAACATCTGCAGAATATATTTTACTATTTTTGGTTTTTTTGAGGGTTATACTAGAATGTTGAACAGCTAGTTTCAGATAACTGTCAAAATTTACAATAGAAATATCCACATTCTCCGGTGTACTAAGCGGAATATTTTCAGTGCAGTGGGTACTGAGATATTTTTTATATTTTAACCAATTTATTTGAGTGGCTGACGACACTAAGTTATCAGACGGAGATACAATTCGATTAGGATTTGTTATTGTAAGAATTGTAGGTGTGTGATCAGAAGATAGTTCTAAGGAAGCTTCAACATAAATCGTTTCTGCGGGGATGTTTTTAACCACTCCAAAATCGATAACATCTGGAACTTTTTGCTGATCAGTAGGCCAATATGTTGGTTGTCCGCTCGCGACCACATTTAGATCCATTTTACAAATTGTGTTAAACAAGACACGACAGTATATGTGTAATAAGGGTTCTACTTCAAATTTACCCAAAAAGCCATTAAAATCACCCAAAAGCCATTAAAATTACCCAAAAGCCATTAAAAAGCCATTAAAATTACCCAAAAGCCATTAAAATTACCCAAAAGCCATTAAAATTATCCAAAAGCCATTAAAATTATCCAAAAGCCATTAAAATGAACACGTGTTAAAGTATGTCAAATGAACACGTGTTAAAAAAGGTCAAATTTTTAAAAAAAAAAAAATTTTCAAAAACAAAGCAATAAAAATGTCATAAAATTTTAAAAAAGGCAAAATTAGGGGGGAAATTCCTGAACACGTGTTAAAGTATGTCAAATGAACACGTGTTAAATTTTATAGGAAAGCAATGCACAAGTGGTGGGTGCATTGTTGAAGCCTTTCTTTTGTTGTGATCGATAGACGGACCTTGATTTTGAAAAAAAAAATTTTTTGTGTGTGTTTTGTGGAAGACAGACATACTGTACTTGTCAATGCACTTGTTGAAGCCTTTCTTTTGTTGTGATCGATAGACAGACATAGAGATATGTAGATAGATACACAGACAGACCTTGAGGAAGAAATTGGAAAAATATTTTTTGTGTGTGTTTTGTGGAAGACAGACATACTGTACTTGTCAATGCACTTGTTGAAGCCTTTCTTTTGTTGTGATCGATAGACGGACCTTGATTTTGAAAAAAATTTTTGTGGACAATTTTTTCAAAGCGCTGATATTAAAATTAATAATTTATGGGGTGTGAGATGATAAGGGTATTGTATTGTATTGAGGTGTGTCTTGAATATAGATAGATAGATACACAGACAGACCTTGAGGAAGAAATTGGAAAAATATTTTTTGTGTGTGTTTTGTGGAAGACAGACATACTGTACTTGTCAATGCACTTGTTGAAGCCTTTCTTTTGTTGTGATCGATAGACGGACCTTGATTTTGAAAAAAATTTTTGTGGACAATTTTTTCAAAGCGCTGATATTAAAATTAATAATTTATGGGGTGTGAGATGATAAGGGTATTGTATTGGAGTGTGTCTTGAATATAGATAGATAGATACACAGACAGACCTTGAGGAAGAAATTGGAAAAATATTTTTTGTGTGTGTTTTGTGGAAGACAGACATACTGTACTTGTCAATGCACTTGTTGAAGCCTTTCTTTTGTTGTGATCGATAGACGGACCTTGATTTTGAAAAAAATTTTTGTGGACAATTTTTTCAAAGCGCTGATATTAAAATTAATAATTTATGGGGTGTGAGATGATAAGGGTATTGTATTGGAGTGTGTCTTGAATATAGATAGATAGATACACAGACAGACCTTGAGGAAGAAATTGGAAAAATATTTTTTTTTTTTATTTTTTGTGTGTTTTGTGGATTGTTGAAGCCTTTCTTTTGTTGTGTGTGTGTGTGTGTGTGTGTGTGTGTGTGTGTGTGTGTGTGTGTGTGTGTGTGTGTGTGTGTTTATGGGTAACCAGATGGAGGGTTGTTGTTATTTTGTTTGTTTGGGTGATCGACGAAAATATTATTGGATGGATAGACAGACATACAGACAGACTGGCTTCGTAACAGCAAATGGTTTTTCAATTTTATTTGGGGTTGAAGAATAAATTCAAAGTATTTATTTATGATTTTTAAAAGAAAAGAGAAGATAAAAAGGGGGAAAAGGAAAGTTAGTCAGACAGACAGATAGTATTTATACTAGTTTGCATGGATTTTCCTATGTAAGTATTAAAAGTAAAAAAAGGCTTAGTGGAGTATACTTCTGAAAACTACTTTTATTTACATTTGAACACTGAAGATATAAAGAATGAATTCGAGCCTGTTGGAAATTGAATTTGTGGACGAAAATTCTATGGAAGCAGCAGAAGAAGACATTACACAGACGCGTACAAATGCGTTAATCGACGAAGCTATAGCGAATATGCTAAAAGGAATTGAAATCCCCAACAACCAGCTGGCATACTATGATTTTTTGTGGGAAATTGAGGATTTTCTGGACGATGAAGAGGGAGATACCATCATTTTGAAGGCAAATGATGGTTTTTATTTGGACGAAGATGGAGATCGTTATATTAGGGAAGTAGACTTATGTTTATAGATGTAGTAGTGATTTTTTTTTTAATTCAAAATATATTTTAAGAAATTAATAAAAAATATAAATAATAAAAACTAATAAAATTGAAATTAGAATTTGTTTTACAATGGGTGTGGTGGGTAAAAAATTGAAAAAAAAACATTATCGATAACTTTAATGAATTATAGCAAATAACATATGTTTAGACTATGTGTAACCAAAAAAATTTTTTTTTCTATAAATTGTGAATTTATTGAGTTATTTATTACATTTCATTATAAATTATCAAACGATGAATATTAACGCGGAATTAATTGCTTCATTCAATAAATTAAATATGAAACATATTTTAAGTGTAAAAAATATGGTAGATGGAAAGGACTATCCTATTACAGGAGCTGAACGAGTAACTACAAAATATGGAGATGTTATAGTCTTAGAATTGGATGGAGCTATGCTTTATCTTCCTAAAAGATTTAATGCCTTAACTGAAAACGATGTTGGGAGCCTATCAACTGGCTCATATATCATTTCAAAGATTCCTTTAGATGACGAAAAGGATAGCATTAATTATAAGCTGGAAATTAAGACGGCTCCTCCTACGAAAGGATATTATCCTTATACTCATTTTAATACATTTAAATAAAATAATTTTTTTCAATAAAAATGATTAAACAATAAAAATAAATTATTATAAATTCTTGTGTTGTTTTCTTTTATTAGTAAACAGATAAATATATATAATGTAGAATTATTAATATTTTTAATAAGTTGTAACTGAAATCTTAATGTGGAAAGATGGAGGTTATTGAAGCTTTTCTACAAGAATTTGGAAGTGTAATCTTTGAAGAACATTTGGAATTATTATGTACATTCAAAAGAGAATATACAAATTTTAATGTATATAATATGCCTTGCTCTCACGAAAGTACAAGTGGAGATGTCGTGGGTTTGTGTGGATGCTACTTTTTCTATAAGAGGAAAAAGGAGGTTATAAGAATTATAGAAAATTATAAAAAGATATTAAAATATTTTAGAAGTCTAAATTTATGTACAAGAAAACAAAAATAATTAAATAAAAATAAAAAAAAAAAAAAAAAAGATAAAAGCATTTTTTCTTTAAATAGAGAGTTTCAAAGCAAAAATATTATTAGTTTACATTTAAAATTCATCGAGAATGTTCAATCTTGTAAGAAGCCCGAAAATATACGACTGTGTATTTGAGTTGGAATATTTTATAAATTTAAAATTAAAGATATCTTGCGGATTTTCCACAGCTCTTGGTTTTAAGCCTATTGTCTGGTTGCATTATAAGGATAGGAACTTCATTGGATTGGACCGGGATGAATGGATAAACCTTATGAGCTATAAGGAATATATTAAAGCAACACTTAATCAGTATGAATTCCAAGATTATATGAATCTAATTAATAAGGATGAAAAGAAGGATGTTCAATATACATTTCAGTATAGGAATAATATTTGCTATCTCATCCTACAACAGGGAAACCATAAAATAAAAATTGATCCTGAAACTTGGAAATCTCTGACTCAAATTGGAATATTCTTGACGACATTTTTAAGCTGGAATACAATTCTTCGCAAGCAAATCTTATATTTTTATTATGAACATTATATTCCTAATTGCTCTATTTTAAATAAAACAAATGTACAATATTATGAAATTAAAAATATAAATGAAAGAGATATAGAAATTGATTTAACCAGACTTTGTTATGAGTTTGGAAAAAAAATGCAAAATAAAATTAAAACAGATGTTAAAATCTATAGATTATTATTAAGAATGGATAATAAATAAAAAACAAACAAACAAAAAAATAATAAAAAAAAAAACAAAATATTTGAGTTTTTTATTAATTCTTTATTTTGAAATTTATTAAAAATTTTAAACATAAATGACCACAAATAAAAGTATTAAATTTTTGATATCTTAAATAGTTATATTTAATGTTTTTACCCAAGTATCTTAAAACTTCTATAGGTGGTTGGAGATTACCAAAACTATCAAAGTATTCTACATTGTCATTATTTTTATAAAATGCTACCCAATGCGTTCCATATCCTCTATTTGAATCCAAGTTTATAATTCCATTCTCTATTCGGTGTGGAGTTTTAGGAAGTTTATCCCTCATATATACTCCTCTAAAATAAGGAATATACTTC
Organism: Pollenia amentaria; assembly: GCA_943735925.1. NCBI lineage: Eukaryota > Metazoa > Arthropoda > Insecta > Diptera > Polleniidae > Pollenia > Pollenia amentaria. The sequence goes on along the minus strand of OX031007.1, from coordinate 241,207,227 downwards.
TCCCCAAATGTTCTCAAGTCCACATCTGTTAGCGGTCTATTAGGTAGCTGCTTTAATAGTTTTTTGATGAGGTATAAAATATTCCATAGCCTTTTTTATAGGGTTTAAGATATAGACCTTTACCCATAGCTATTGCCTCTAATGTTTTGTTATGACGCTTACTTTCTTCGAGCTGTTGTCTACCATTTTTAGCTAAAGTAATAGTTTTAGCGATTGCTGACCCACCAGAAGCTATTGCTCCCAATGCTCCAAGTGCTGTTAGAATAGGGACAAGTGGAAGAAAACCGCCAAGTTTAGGTATGTTGATAATTCTAGGAATTTTTACTATAGATTTTTTTCCAAGAAATGAATGTTGGATAGCTTTTCGTGCAGTTTTAATAGCGGTTTTGATGTCATTTGGTTTTTCCTTTTTTAAAATATCGGTTGCTGATTTAACGGCATTCTTAAAAATATTTCGTCTACACTTTTTCTTTTGTTTGTCAGTTTTTACTCCCAAGCCCAATTTAACTTTTGACTTCATTGTGTTAGTGACAAGGTATGCGTTGAGTTTTTCTCCAAATGTACTATCTTTAGCTTTAACTCTACTCCAAGCTTTTTCTGCTAGTTCTTTATCTGCGTAATGTCGTTTATGAATATCAGTGTTCTGGGCATAAGCAATATCATGAATTTTACAAGCTGCATCTAACGGATTGATACCTTTATCACCCCTTTGTAATCGTTTTTCCAATTTAGTGCCTGGTCCACAAAATTGATAACCCGGTAAATGAAGTTCAAGTGGTAGTGAATTAATTAAGCTATTTACAAGTCCTTTTCCAAGGACGAAATGTTTTCTACTAAATTCTTTATTTTTATACACAATCATTTATATATAAAATTGCTTTTCTGAAAATAAAAAATAAATAAAAAATCTAAAAGTAAATAAAACGCAATATTAAGCAAACGTATGCTTTCAGTTATAAAGATGCGTTTGGTAAAACAACAATCGAATATTTCAGTGAGAAACTTGGATTTAATGGAAAACAGAAATGGTTTTAAACATAGCTGTCTTTTACCTAATTCTATCAGAGCACTAATAGTTGGTCCCTCAAACTGTGGCAAAACAAATATAATGCTAAGTTTAATTGAAAGTCCGAATGGTTTAAAATTTAAAAATATTTATATATACTCAAAATCATTAAATCAACCGAAATATAAATATCTGTCAAGATTAATTTCATCAGTAAAGGGTATGGGACTTTATACATTTTCAGACAATGAACATGTCATACCACCCGAAAAAGCTAAAGTAAATTCTATTATGATATTTGACGATGTCGCTTGTGAAAAACAAAATAATATAAGATCATATTTCTGTATGGGGAGACATAAGGATATTGATTCTTTTTATTTATGTCAGACTTATACACATATTCCAAAACATTTAGTACGTGATAATGCAAATATGATTATTTTATTCAAGCAAGATGAATTAAATTTAAAGCACATCTACAATGATCATGTTGGCAGTGACATGAGTTTAAATATGTTTCGTTACATTTGCGGAGAATGTTGGAAGGATAAATATGGATTTCTTATAATAAGTAAAGATGATGAAATGAAGCAAGGGCGTTATAGAAAAGGCTTTGATCTATTCATTCAGATTTAGTCATATAAATACTACTAACTACATCAGACGTATACCTATTAATATTAAATACGTTTTTTTTTATACTTGGAGAACTGTCAAAATTATTCCACGAAGCTGTTTAGCTGTTTTCAAAAGCTGTTTAACTGGTTTCAAAAGCTGTTTATCTGTTTTAAGAAGCTGTTTAGCTGTTTTCAAAAGCTGTTTAACTGGTTTCAAAAGCTGTTTATCTGTTTTAAGAAGCTGTTTAGCTGTTTTCAAAAGCTGTTTAACTGGTTTCAAAAGCTGTTTATCTGTTTTAAGAAGCTGTTTAGCTGTTTTCAAAAGCTGTTTAGCTGTTTTCAAAAGCTGTTTAGCTGTTTAAAGAAGCTGTTTAGCTTTTTTTTTTTCATCAAAGTTATAATCATGGAAGAAAATATTTTAAAAGAGTTGGTGAAATCCAAAAAAATTTTAAAGAAGAAATTTGAAAGCATACGACTTGGAGAATTGGAAAAATTCAATAATTTAGAAAGAACATTTAAACCTTTAACAGAACCTCTAAAGAAACTAGTCAAATTGTCAGATTCGTCAAATTTAACAATACCCACAGAAGAAAAATATAAATGTAAGCATAATACTAAAATAAAAACGGAAAATAAAACTATATTCACCAGCACCCCTAAGAAAACCTTAATGAAAGAGAAAAACATTAATTCAGCACCTAATAGAATTAAAATAGATAAAGAAGAAGAAGAAGAAGAAGAAGAAGAAGAAGAAGACTATAATAGTAATAGTGAAGATGAAGTAAATGATAAATCGAAAAATGAACAATTTTATTCTCAATCATCCGATTGGGAGTTTGATTTATCAACCCTAAATGGAAATAAAAAGCTTGACACTATATTTGGACCTCATAAAATGGAAAATGGAGACTGGAAATTTGGAAATTCTATTTTAAAGCTAACCGATGATAAAATAATAATAGGTCAAAAATCTTGGGCACTAACCCCAGGGTTATACTCATTACTTTTTCATAAAAATCCAAAACAATTTGATTCGTCAGAGCTAGCAATATATAAAAATATTTTACTTGATACAAATGCACATCGAAGAAACTATGATCCTAATAATCAAATCAATGGAAACAGAGGTTATAAATATAAAAAAATAATAAATAAATTGTTTACTACAACTACTCACGTTGGTAAGGGTTTAATGGAGGTAAATCTTAATAAACCGAACTATATATACTGGGATAATCCTAATGAAATTGTAGACCGATTGAGGCTGTTAATAGCATCACAACATGCTGGTAACAATAATCATTCTAATGAAATAATATCTATAATCGAAGAACTAAGGGAAGCAAATATAATTGAATAACTTTTAAATAAATAAATAAATAAATAAAAAATTATGACTGTTGACAAATTTGGTCATTACTATAATCAAAAATATATAGGAGATATAACAAGAAACAACATTTCAAAAAAATTCGGTATCAAACTCAACGTAAATAATATTGACATAGAGAATAAAAGAATTTTAAATTTGTCACCTCCAATGAATGGGACAGATGCTGTTAACAAAAATTATGTGAATATACAAATGACCCATATGCAAGAACATTTAAAAAGGGGTATAAACAAAGAAGTTTTAATTGTAAGAAATGAAATAAAGGATTTAAATAAGAAAATTTCTGATATATATAGTGCAATGATTCATCACAACAAACTTTCATCACAACAACAACAACAACAACAACAACAACAACAACAACAACAATAACATAATGGAAAAAAGAACGATAATAAATGAACTACATTCTAGAGCACGCAAAAATTTCTTAAGACGGAAAGTAATAACAAAGGGAATTGATGATCTTTGGCAAGCAGATTTAGTAGAAATGGGTAACTATTCCATTATAAACAACGGATACAAATATATGCTAACAGTTATTGATACATTTTCAAAATATGCTTGGGCTGCAGCAATTAAAGCAAAAACCGCAAATGAAGTTTCCAAAGCTTTCCAGGAAATACTAAGTAAGGGGCGAATACCTAAAAATTTACAAACAGATGACGGAAAAGAATTTTTTAATAAGGAGTTTGGTTTACTAATGCGTAAATATTCAATTAATCATTACTCTACTTATAGTGTAATGAAAGCTTCAATTGTTGAACGCTTTAATCGAACACTAAAAGGTATGATGTGGAGAGAATTTAGTTATAATGGAACATTTCACTGGATTGATATTTATAAAAAACTAGTTGATCAATATAACAGAAAAACTCATAGTAAAATTAAAATGGCGCCTATTGATGTAAAACGTGAACATGAACAACATCTACTGAAAACTGCATTTAGCAGTTTAAAAATGTTTAAATCATCAAGGTTTAAGGTTGGGGACTATGTTCGCATAAGTAAATATAAACATATATTTGAAAAAGGTTATACACCAAATTGGACTACAGAAATATTTAAAATAAAATCGATACAGAACACCTACCCAATAACATTTTTACTTGAAGACTATCAAGGAAATCCTATAAAAGGCGCATTTTACAAGGAAGAAATACGTCGTACACGTTATCCTAATACATTTCTGGTGGAAAAAATTTTAAAAGAAAAAGGTGATAAAGCGTATGTTAAATGGTTAGGTTTTCCAAACCAACATAATTCTTGGATAAGTAAAAATGAAATATTATAAGAAAACAAATACAAAAAATAGTTTTTCTAATAAATGTATAAATTTAATAAAACAAAAAAACTCAAGCATTTTCATTTCATTTACAATTTACCATTCAGGATGTCAATTACTTTAGCTTTAAGTGGAAATTCATCAATCCTAACGGCAAATTATTTCCCACCAATAGATCTAAAAGATGACTATGAATGTTCTCTAGTTGATTTTCATTCATATAACTCTATTCCTAATGTAGATTATGATAATAATTTATTTCATATAGGAGATAAAATAATTGAAATTCCTATTGGATCATACGAGTTACAAGATATTGTTGATTATATAGTTGGGCAGTATAAAGCAGAAAATTATAATAAATCTATTCTCATTAAAGCTAATAATAATACTTTACAAATTGAAATAACTTCATCCCACGATACAATTTTATTTAATCGAAAACGATCCATTGGTACGCTGTTAGGTTTTAGTGAAGAAATTTTAAAGGCTGGTATGAAACATATATCAAATCAACCTGTAAATATATTAAAAGTGAATGCTATACAAATTCAGTGTAACATCATAACAGGAGCATATATGAATAATTCTCCCGCACATATACTACACGAGTTCGCATTAGACGTACCACCAGGCTATAAATTAGATGTTATTGCTAATAACCTAATTTATTTACCAGTAAACGTCAAAGAAATAACATATCTCAAAATTTGGATTGTTGACCAAGAAAATCGTGCAGTTAATTTCAGAGGTGAAGAAATAACACTTAGATTACATCTAAGACCCAGAAAAAAATGATAATTTACAATAAAACTAAGCACATTAAAGTTAATAGGGTCATTCCTACTAATTATATTAAAGCTATAAGACCATCATTATCGAAAGAAAACACCACCTTTTTAAAATTGCTTAAGTTAAAAATAAAGAAAAATGTCTGATATACTCAATGTCATTGAAAAACCGTATTCTGATGAAAATATAATAAAAAAAGATTATCACAGCTATGTGCCCTATATTCAATCATTTAAAAACAATGATGAAATTCGAATTACACTACAAAATCAAGACTTATATGTTCTTCCGTCTGAAAGCTACTTATATATAGAAGGAAACATAAAAAACACTAAAGGTGAAGAAGCGTCAGAAAATACTAGATTGAGGAATAATTGTGTTGCATACTTATTTGATGAAATACGGTATGAGATTAATGGTGTTGAAATTGATCGTACTCGATACTTGGGAATATCCAGTACAATTAAGAATTATGTCTCACTAAATGAATTTGAAAGCAATATGATGAGAAATGCAGGGTGGAATATTTCTGAAGACCTGTCAATGCGAAAATTTAATTTTTATATTCCCCTTAAACTACTATTGGGATTTGCTGAGGATTTCAATAAAATAATTTTAAATAGTAAACATGAACTTATTCTTTTACGAAGTTCAAATGATGATAAGGCGTATTACTCTACAGATGCTAATGAAAAATTAAGTTTATCGATTAAAAACATAACATGGAGAATACCACATATTCACCTATCAGATACACGAAAAATACAAATAATGAAGATTATAAAGGAGGGTGTTTCATTACCCATAGCATTTCGCAGTTGGGACTGTTATTTTAATCCAACATTTTCCGGAGGCAGAAATCACAACTGGAATATTAAACTATCAGTGAATAGAGAAAGGCCAAGATTTCTTTTATTCGTATTAGAAAACGATAATAAATATATACATTCAGATTTGAAAAATGTTAAAGTGCATTTAAATTCAGAATCGTATCCATATGATGATTTAAATTTAAAATTTGAGGAGAATCGATACGCTATTTTGTATGATATGTATGCTAAGTTTCAACAAAATTACTATATGAGAGAAGCACAACCTCTTCTTTCATGTGAGAAATTTAAAAATATTCCAATTGCAGTAGTTGATGTTAGTTATCAAAATGAAATTGTTAAAAATGGGCCTATCGATGTGAAAATTGAGTTCGAGACAAGTAGTCCAGTACCAAAAAATACAAATGCTTATTGTTTAATCCTACACGATCGTATGATGGAGTACACACCTTTAACTGGAATTGTTCGAAAAGTTATATAATCTATTTTAAAATACATTCTAATACTTACTTTTTTTTCATTTAATTTCTATTAAATAAAGAATAAAACTGTTGGTTTTTTTTTAAATAAATTTTGGTTTTTTTTTATTTTATGTGTATATAGGTGTATATATTTACATATATTTACATTTACATATTCTATACTAATTATTTAGTGACTCAATATCGCTAATTAACCTACTTAATTCTAAATCACCATTATCAGTATCTAACTGATAATGGTGCCATGCAAGTGTATTAATCTCATCATTTCTTATTTTACGTTTACTATCAATAAAATTTAAAGCTATTTTATTAACTCTATTTGTTAGTATTGTGTGTAACTTAGATGTGAATGTGTACATACATGCCCCTACTGATTTCTTATTAAATAAGACATGTTTATAATGATCTATAGTATAATTGTCTACCACGCATTTTTTAACCCCCTTAGCTTTTTTAACATCTTTATCATCTTCAACTGTGAAAGAATAAACTTTGGGTCCTAAGCCTACATATTCAGTGATGAATTTACCTTCAGTTTCATCTTTCATCATTCCAAGTACTTTTTTATTTAATTGAGGAAAGTTAAATGGATTATTTTGTGAATATGCTGATGTGTCAAAGAGTGTTTTTAAATCTCCTCTTATATCATCATAGAAATCATCAGTTTTAATTGAGTAAATAAAAGAGTCAGTGTCCATATAATTGAGATTTATATTATCTCCGAATTTAGGTTTCATATACTCATAATGGAAATCATACATTTTCCATTTTGATAGATCAAGTACACAAAAGCCTAAATAAATGGGTTTATTGTAATATGTCAAAGTTTTGTTCATTTGTACAGCCCATAATTTATCAGTAAACTGTGAAATACTGTGAAAATTTGGTTTTGCTATAAGTTCACCTACACCCAATTTATTGCGATTAGTACGACCCCATTCACTAACCAACCGAACGTCTTTTCTCTTATCGACATTTTCCATGGTTTTACCATACACAGCATTATTGAGCAATTTATAGAAATCTTTTTCAAATTGATTCTTAGCTTCTGTTCTATGTGTCGTATTTAAATCTATGTATGTCTTTAACCACGGCTTTTGATTAAATTTCAGAATTCGGTGAACTTTTTCCAAAACCAATCCATTATTTAAACATTGCTCTAATGTTTTATAATGTATGACATATTTCTTTTTGTTAGATAGATCAGCAATTAATTTTTCATATTTACTTCCACCAATTATTTTGTTTTCCACACAGAATGGCAGGTCATTATGATAATCATGACAGCTAGACGGGTATGATAAATCGACTTCATAAATATAACCAACATCTGAGTTATGTGGAATATTTTTGGGGTGAATGAAGTCATTTGTCCAACTGAAGCCTCCATATGGTAGTGACTCTGACATTGCCCAACCATAAAGATTATTTGCGTCTAAATATAAAATGTATTCGGAGGGTTTTGTAGGATCATAATCATTAAGATATTTATGATTCGCCTTACTATACCTCTTACTACATTGTGAAAGACCACCACGAATTCCTCGTTTAATAAAATTATACATTTCTAGATCTGTTAATAATTCTAGCTCAATTCTTGTATATTTTAACATTGCATCCCAAGAAAGCCCTGGGATGGTATAATAATGTGGAGGATCTAGGTTATAAATCTTCTTACAGAGCTTTCTGAAGTTTTCAAATATATCTGTAAGTAACAACACGTCAGTTTTTAAATACAGCTCCATGTAATCCTTAATAGTCTCGCAATCAAATTTTGTCCATATATTTTGTGCTAGCAAATAATCTTCTTCTGAACATTTTTTATCATTTAACCTACTATAAAATGCTTCAATTGGTGGGAGTTTCTTTTCATTTAATTTTTCAAATGAATTTAAATATTCATAAGGAAAAACACCCTTTCGCTTCATAAGAGAAAACTTCTCAGCATCTGGAAAATATTTTCTAACTGCATTTAAATCTTGATCATTGAGGTTACTAGCTAATGATTCCAAACCAGATGCCATAAATCTTAAAGAGTCTAAAAATCTAAGCTCAATTTTTTTTCCAGTTTTATAAACTCGCACCTTTTCAAGTTGTTTTGAAATAATATGCTGAGGAATATTTTGCTTCACTTTTCTTATATACAACTCATTTATATAATCATCAATTTCTTCATCAGTATATACCCGAACAGTATGCGACAAAGAAATGTATAATTCTTTATTTATTGGAATTACATTTGTCTCCCCTTTAATACTAAGTAATTCTTTAATAAATAAGTGACAGTCATATTTCGAAAAATTATGGAAAAATATAGGAATAAAATTTGGAATTTTAAAATTTAAATTACACGAATTATGTGCAGCCCCTCTATATTTTCCTGATAAGTGGCAGTGATCTCTCACAGCTAGTTCATCGCCTAGTGCTAAACCGCAAATATGACAGTTAATAGAGTTTAAAAATTGTTCTTCTTCTAAGGGGGTTAATGAATGCATGGGGACAATTTTTTCATAATACTTCTTATACATTTGTCTACATTCATTTATTAAATTATTTACAAAATGTTGCCCTACATTAACACTACTACTACTACTACTAAACATTTTAAACTTATCTAAATTTTCATTAAAATTACACTTAATATTAAAACCATATGCACATGGAATATGTTTTTTTGTAAATCTACTATTTTCATTAATACTACTTACATCTACTTCCTCGAGAACGCATTCAAAATCCGCATACACAGTGAACGGGAGATTCATTTGTCGCTCATGATGGGAAAACTTTATGATGGATTTGTCTCCCTCCGGCATCTTGGGAATGCACTCTCCACACTCTCTCTCCTTATGAATTACCATTCTCTCTGGTATATTTGTATGGTAGAGACAACTATTGCAAAAAATTAAAGCACCTTTATATTTTGAAATTTGGGACCTTAGTAGTCTAAGAGAAAAAGAATTTTTGTTAATAAGATGTTTTGCACGATATATTTAAATATTTTGATAACTACCTTGAAATATTGTTTATTAGAATGTAGTGCATTTTATCACCACATTCGTCTTCCAGCAGCATAAGGTTTATATGCATATTTTTTTCCTTTTTGGTAATGTAGTATGGTCCAATAACAGCCTTGGATTTCCTATCAAACCCGAACACATTTACACTTATATCAGTATTATTTCTTTCAAATACTTTAATATCTTTCACATCAGTAGGAAATTGCATTGATGTGAAATTAAGTGTTCTACCGCAATCAAGCTTAATATTATTGTCAGCAATATTTGGTATATTGTAAATTGTCTGCCTATGTGTATTAATATTATCACCATTATAAAATGCTGCTATTACACTCCATTTAAAGCAAAATACATCATTGTTTTGAATGTTGACACAAGCTTTCTTCCTCGCCAGCTCTACGGGTGTAGGTATATATTGGGATCCTGATAATGGTGATGCTTTATTTATGTTTATTTCCAGCCATTTAATTTGGATAAGCGTCCAACCAGAATCTCTTTCTTGAAACTCAGACATCTTCGCCTTAATCTTTTCAAATTGAAGTGTGAGAGCTGAGCCAATATTGTCTGCCCTTGATAAGCGTATCATTTCCGTATTGTGGTACATATCAGTTTCTGGTTTAAGAGGATGTGCTGGTAGCTTATATCGAGCTGTCAATTCCAAATTAAATTTCACAATTATGTGCTCAGCCAGACAATTATTTAATAATTTCTGAACATACATTTGACCCTCTTTCAAATATTCATTTGCATTCAAATTCAAATCTCCTTTCGGGAAACGGTACGTCAAAAGTCGAGATTTAAATGAATTTTTTATCAATTGAATCCGGTTTCCAATTCTCTCCTGTACATTTTTCTTGTGTTCGGGTTGGGAGCAATGAATAAACCACTGTTGTGGTTGAATTTTAACATTACAATCCTCACACATAATAAAAGATTCTGAACATGACTCAGGCTTTTGTTGTTTAAATGGTATATTTGATTGTAACATCGATAGACGCTTCCTAGATGCATCCGATGTTGAAGGATGTTCATCCATTTCTTCTACTTGTTGTTGTTGTTGTTGTTGCTGCTGTTTTTGTTGCTGTTGTTGCTGTTGAAGGAAATCTAGATGGATTTCCATATGTTTTTTCCTCTCCATTGATGTCAGGGATATATGATTGCACACATCACATGGCACATGAATTTGAATATGTTTTTGTAATTTTTGTTTCTTTTTATATTGGTTTTGGCAAATTTCACAAATTAGTACACTAGCCATTATTATTATTTTAAAATATTAATTTCTTTTTTTATTTTCACAAAAAAAAAGCACAAACTTTCTTAAGCAAGTCTACTTTAGAAACTAATGAATAGAATATATTTAAAACCTTTTATATACTTTCAAATATCTATACAATCGTAAATTTACTTATCAACAAATAAAATACCAGACTGTCTCTGTCTGTCTATCTGTCTGACTAACTTTCCTTTTCCCCCTTTTTATCTTCTCTTTTCTTTTAAAAATCATAAATAAATACTTTGAATTTATTCTTCAACCCCAAATAAAATTGAAAAACCATTTGCTGTTACGAAGCCAGTCTGTCTGTATGTCTGTCTATCCATCCAATAATATTTTCGTCGATCACCCAAACAAACAAAATAACAACAACCCTCCATCTGGTTACCCATAAACACACACACACACACACACACACACACACAACAAAAGAAAGGCTTCAACAATCCACAAAACACACAAAAAATAAAAAAAAAAAAATATTTTTCCAATTTCTTCCTCAAGGTCTGTCTGTGTATCTATCTATCTATATTCAAGACACACTCCAATACAATACCCTTATCATCTCACACCCCATAAATTATTAATTTTAATATCAGCGCTTTGAAAAAATTGTCCACAAAAATTTTTTTCAAAATCAAGGTCCGTCTATCGATCACAACAAAAGAAAGGCTTCAACAAGTGCATTGACAAGTACAGTATGTCTGTCTTCCACAAAACACACACAAAAAATATTTTTCCAATTTCTTCCTCAAGGTCTGTCTGTGTATCTATCTATCTATATTCAAGACACACTCCAATACAATACCCTTATCATCTCACACCCCATAAATTATTAATTTTAATATCAGCGCTTTGAAAAAATTGTCCACAAAAATTTTTTTCAAAATCAAGGTCCGTCTATCGATCACAACAAAAGAAAGGCTTCAACAAGTGCATTGACAAGTACAGTATGTCTGTCTTCCACAAAACACACACAAAAAATATTTTTCCAATTTCTTCCTCAAGGTCTGTCTGTGTATCTATCTATCTATATTCAAGACACACTCCAATACAATACCCTTATCATCTCACACCCCATAAATTATTAATTTTAATATCAGCGCTTTGAAAAAATTGTCCACAAAAATTTTTTTCAAAATCAAGGTCCGTCTATCGATCACAACAAAAGAAAGGCTTCAACAAGTGCATTGACAAGTACAGTATGTCTGTCTTCCACAAAACACACACAAAAAATATTTTTCCAATTTCTTCCTCAAGGTCTGTCTGTGTATCTATCTACATATCTCTATGTCTGTCTATCGATCACAACAAAAGAAAGGCTTCAACAATGCACCCACCACTTGTGCATTGCTTTCCTATAAAATTTAACACGTGTTCATTTGACATACTTTAACACGTGTTCAGGAATTTCCCCCCTAATTTTGCCTTTTTTAAAATTTTATGACATTTTTATTGCTTTGTTTTTGAAAATTTTTTTTTTTTTAAAAATTTGACCTTTTTTAACACGTGTTCATTTGACATACTTTAACACGTGTTCATTTTAATGGCTTTTGGATAATTTTAATGGCTTTTTAATGGCTTTGGAAAAATTTTAATGGCTTTTGGGTAATTTTAATGGCTTTTGGGTAATTTTAATGGCTTTTGGGTGATTTTAATGGCTTTTTGGGTAAATTTGAAGTAGAACCCTTATTACACATATACTCACGACCCTTAGGTGTAATAAGTCGTGAACCCCAGAAAGTGTGTTTAGCGTTATAATCGCCAGCAGCCAGGAAGCAAGGTCCTAATGATTTGAAATATTTATGATATTGGCTTTCTGATATAGAAAATCTAGGTGGGGAGTATAATGATGAAATTACTATGTTTCGATTTAATTCCTCAACGCAAATGTTCGTTGCTTGGAGAAAGTCTTCACGATGATCACTCATTAAGTAGTGTTTTACTCGGTTCTTTATAAAAATGGCAGAACAGCCACAAGCTCTGTCTCGAGGGTCCTTGGTATCATATAATATATAACCATTGATTTTAAACGTATTTCTTGAGGTCATGAGTTTCAGAAACCATCATAACATCAATTTGTTTATTTTTAAGGAAGTATTCTAGTTCATTTTTGTGTTGGCGGATGCCGTTTGCGTTCCAAAAGCAAATTTTTAAACAGTTCATGGCTTGTTTAGTACAGCTTGCAATAACATCGATTGCATTCTTAACATTTCTTGCATCATGTTACCCATTGTGTTAGTAAAATTGTTAACTGTTTGCACTAATGTTTCCATAGTTTTTTCTAGCCGAGTTAAATTAGAAATGGGAATTTCGTCGTTATTTGGTACATCACCTTGCAGTTGCATAGGATTAGATTTTAATACATTAGCGTACGAGGTTCTGTTATTATTTGGCTGAGGCATCTGGACGCCGTAAGTGTTTGCTTGATTAGTTGCCTGCGTTTGAGGGGGATTAAGTTTCTGTCCAACAGAACGCTTGACAATCGAATATACCGGGCATCCTCTATAGTTGGCAGTGTGGTTACCACCACAGTTGCTACATTTTTTTACATTAGGGTCATTTTTGGACTTATCGCACCGGACGGTACCATGTAATTCTCCACATACGACGCAAACAGGGGGTAAATGGCAGTATGCCCTAGTATGACCAAATTCTTGGCAGTTTAAACACTGAACGGGCCCATTTCTTTTGTGCGGCTCCTCTATCGCGATTTTTCTGTACAGAATGTATTTTAAACTGTAAATGGGATGCGTTTCATTTTTTTTTAGCTTAACATCGCCGGGCTCTAACTCCACTCGAAATAGAGGTTGGGGATTTTTTTCTTTATTTTTAATATTTGTAACATTTTTTATTTTGAAGCCTTTTTCTTCTAAAAATGTTTTTATTTCGTCGGGGTCCACGCATGAGTCAATGCCCTTAATCACAACTTGAAGGCCTTTACTGCTTTTCAGTTGGTACGTATAGAAGCTTTTTTTAAGTGCTTCAAACTTATTAATTATTTTACGGAAATCATTCTCATGATTAATCTGTATTTTTGTCTCGTTTATATTTCCACGCTTGATTGCAGCAACGTAAAACGAATTTTCACCTATCACCGAGATTAAACTTTTTATAAGCTCACTTGAGTTTTGCTATCTAAGATATATCGGGGGTGGCTTCGACGATTTTATGACGTTAGGTGCTTCAGAAGATTCATCCTCCAGAATTGCAAAACGATTTTGTGAATTTATTCTATCAAAAGATGGAACTTTAGAGGCCGAGGCTACAGCTGAAGAGGCTGGGCTGCGACCCCGTTTGAGAACTGTTATATACCTGTCCATACCAACTTGCACTTGTGGTTTTTGAAAATTTTTTACTTGTGTGTTTTCCGTTGCGTCTGTGTTTGAGTTCATGGTATCATTTCCTACTAGGAATGTCTTTTCAATGGTAACACTTGATGGTTTTGCCGTTAGGTTGTTGCTATTGTTTTCTGTTGTAATGTTTATTTCCACATTGCTTTCGCTAGCATGAGTATCATTTATTTTTGTTGTTGTTTCATTGTTATTACTCATATAGAGTTGTTTTTGTTTTTTTCACCGTTTTTTTTTTTATTTTTAATTTTTGTTAACTGTGCTCTTTTTATTATGTATAATGTTGTTACACCGAGATAATAAAAGAAAAAAGAATATTTTTTTTGCACAGATTATTTGTAAGTATGTATGTGCGTACATACATACATATGTAGGTATATTTTTTTACTTGTATTTTTTTTTTCCTTAATATTTTTTTTTTATTTTTTTTTATTGTTCACTTTTATATTGAGCGTCCAAATTCGCTTGTTAAACTGATATTATTAACTAATTTATGTTAAAAAAAAAGAACCGTTTGAGGAGTTAAAAGAAACACGTCTTTTCTCATCGAGCACGACCGACGTAACGAAGAAGTGAGAATACTTTTGCGAGTTTGCAGCAGCCGCTGCCGGAGACTGCCAGAGACATGCAAAAATACTATTTTACCAATTTTATTTACTTACATCTATGCAAAAAAAAAAATAACTGTTGAAAAAATAAAATATAAAATTAAACTTTAACCAACTATATTTATTTTCAATAAAAAAAAGCAAGAGCTGTAGGCTGATTGGTTTATTTTCAATAAAAGTCCGATAATATTTGTTTCTGTGACACCTAAAACCGACACTAATTTCAGTTCGAACAAAAAACCCATAACATTGGATTTCATAACACCAATTTTTTTTTTTTTTTTTTTTTTTGTCGATTTAAAATTCAATTCCAATAAGATTGGTTTCTATGAAACCCCTGATTATCACATTTTCAATATATTGTGTAAAAATAGTACGTAAATATTCGTATTGTTTTCATATAAACATTAAAATGATTCATATACAATAGCACTTAAAAACAAATGTAGTATCTTTTAACATAAACCCTATACTGTGAGTCCTTAACAAAGTCCAAAGCCATGTACGTAAATATTAGTGGGGGCAAGGAATATTCGGGTTCCTATTTGCCAACTATTCGCATATTTCTTTATTTGCATTCGAACTAGCATTCGCTAAAATGAATGCCAATATAAAAATTTCTACATAAAAAATTATTTTGTTCCGAGAAAAAAAACAGTCACACCTTCTAAACTAAGAGAAATAAATCAAACAATTTTTTAAAAAAAATTTAATGAAAACCATTTAGAATATATTTTTAAAAGAGAATTTTTTTATATTTTTGTTCATATTTTTTCAAATTCTACAGAGCCTTTCCTTTTGTACAGACTATGCTAAAAAAAAATTCTTGTAAATAAATGCTTTAATTAAAATATTTACAAAATTTTAACAAAATATGTGCCTGTTGCTAAAAACAATAAATTTTAACGTAGGGAAAAGTGAAGGAAATTTTTTTTTTGTAGGGAAAAAAAGGAATTTTTTTTATTATACACGTATAAATTTTTTTTAATATATCTACTGGCATCACTGATGCGAATTCACACGTTGCTAAAGAAAATTTCTGTTTTGTTGTTGATTTTTTTTCTTTTATTTGTATGTATTTTGTTTGTGTTTTTTCCTACTTTGATATGTTGTTATTAGGGAGGTAACGACTACCGATACCGATATATCGGCGAAACTTCAGATTTTCCGATATATGGGTATCGGCGATATTTAGCTGCCGATGCGACGATATTTATATTTTTATATTTTTTGGGAGTATTCTTGCTTAGCAATTTAGAGAAAAAAAACACATTAAAAAGCAGAGCATAAAATTAAAACAGAACAATGAAATGGTCTCTTATAATAAATCAACGATGATGGAAAATAGTTCGGAGTGTCAAAATATAGCGACTGACTTAGCATTAGCTATTACTTAAAGATTGAAAGCTTTAGAAAATAATGAAACCTATTCGTTATCTACAATGTTTGACCCTCGATACAATGCTCGGATATTTCAAAGACAATTGACTTCAATCGTACCGAAAAAACGTCTTATTTAGCTACTTAACACTTCTCTGCATTCCGAAAGTGTTGAGCACCCGGTTACACCTACAGGTGGTACAAGTTCTGAAAAGTCTACAAGAACTGGCTTTTTAATGTTTGTGAAAAAATTATAAGATTATCCGTAGAGGATGAGCCTCTTTCCATCCTATGCTGTGATTCTACTTAAGAAGTCGAGAGATACCTAAAGGGGTCTGTACACAGTCAAGCATTTCTCATCAAGCGCTATGGTAGTATTAGTGAAAATGTGGTTGTATGTGTGACACCGACGATGCTAAATTTTATTTACAAACTTGATGAAAATGATGCAGGAAGATGTCAAATAAGTTCTGTCGCATCTAAGAGACTTCTTTCGGCGCGGCGAAGTAAGGCCCTAAAAATAAAATGAAAGTTGTTACTATTTTTCATAATGCAATATGACCCAATTTTTTTAATGAAAAATTACCCCAAAAAGATGAAAAATAGCCCTAAATATAAAATGAAATATGACCTTGAAATTGGGGTAATTCTTCATTAAGAAAAATCACCTTAACATTTTTAATGAATTTTTACCCCAAAAAAATTAAAACTAATAAAACAAAAAGAAATTTATATTAAACACTTGGGTTGGGTTCGTATGCCCGAAACTTAAATTCCCAAATTTCAAAATTCCAAGCTTAAGAATCTAGACTTTCAAAGTCCAGAATGTTTATATTCCGAATAATTTTACAGCCTTCGGCCGGGCGCAAGGATTTTTTCCTCTATGGAATAACAAACGCCGGTTTTGCTTGCTAAAGCATGTCTGCATATCCAGCGAGGATTTTTCCTGTGGTGTAAGAATTCGGGATTTTGATACTATCCCTAAATTTTAATATACAATTTTTTGGGGTAAGTTTTCATTTCTGAAAATTTGCCTCGTATATAAATAAAAAATAGTCCCAAATTAAAAATTGTGATTTTATTTGGGGCAATTTTTCATTTCACTTAAAATGCAAAAACAACCCCAACAAAAAAATTTTAAAAAAAAACCCCCAAAACAATGGTCCCAAGGTAGCGTGCTGTTGTGTCTCATGTAAAATTTTGGGGACATTCTTCATTTTCATTTTGGCGCCATATTTCCTGTGGTTAATTTGCGCCCCGCCACTATTTTCCACTGCACTTCTGGTTCAAAAAGTCTGGCGAAATCGTTTATCTCCGTAAAGGTTAAGTAAACTTTGTTTATTTAACCAAAATCCAATTAATATTTTGTAAGAAAACGTTTTCTTTTTTGTTAATTTTATCATACGATTTTCGCTGGCTATCGACCATCGACTATCGAATGTTAATTTGTTATTATGAGTTGGCAACACTGTCGAAAATTTCGTTGTGCATCGAATTTTTCAACGAAAACAAATTTTCTTTCGACGGTGTAAATAATTTAAAAAAAGAATGTTGAAAATGTAAGTTTTTGTTAATTTATTAGTTTTGGTGTGCAAATTCCACATTCTTTATTATTTTTGGTTATTTTATGCAAGTCTAAAGTCGACAGTAGTAAGCAGCAGTTGGAAAAGCTTGTTTCCATTATGAAACAAAATCCTTTGTTGGCAAAAGGAATTTTCACAAAAGTTCAGGCTACAGGTACATGCCAGGTCCAGTAAGCGTTCATCTTCATCAGATGAATCATCGTACCATAATTCCGTCGTAGTCATGATTAATATTAGTCTTAATTTTTAAATTTGTTAACAAAAATTTTTTATTTAAAGCTTGTTTCCCTTATGAAACAAAATCCTTTGTTGGCAAAAGGAATTTTCACAAAAGTTCAGGCTACAGGTACAGGCCAGGTCCAGTAAGCGTTCATCTTCATCAGATGAATCATCGTACCATAATTCCGTCGTAGTCATGATTTATATTAGTCTTAATTTTTTAATTTGTTAACAAAAATTTTTTATTTAAAGTGACAACTGACAAAAATGTACTACTTTGAATAAACTAAATCCCAATAGTTTTTTTTTATCGAAAGTGTGCCATAATACCAAATGAAAATTTGTTCGATCAACAAATTCGACTGCTGTCGAAAATCGAATTAAGTTTATAATAGGCACCAAAATATTTAATAAAAGTTGCGGATAAGAGAGAAAAAAATTTGTTTAGATTATAATAGATATTTCGAGATGTTTGTCGATCAGCTAGCAGCATTGGTTATAACGCATAGAAAATATAATTGGACATGCATGTTTAAGATCGTTTCTTTTTTTCGGAATAATCGATATATTTTGCGTTAGAGTATATTTTTTTTCTTTTTTTTATTAAAAAACCTTAGTTAATTAGCTTGTTTTAAACTTAAGTTTTAATGATAGTCCTTCGAACCTTTTATTTATTGAGTACAAAAATTGACTATTCTGCAACTAACTCCTTACTCTCTCTCTCTCCTGATTAACGCTGCGACTTGTCTGAAAAAAATTTTTTGATCAAAAACAATGAAATAATAGTTTAAAACATTATACATTGTTTTTGGTATTTAATAATTTTTTGTTGGTTTGTTTTTGTTGCTTTTATGAATCAATGTTTTGTTTTTTATTATCTCATTATACCAAAAAGGGTTGTGTTTGTTTGTTTGTTCATCTCTTAACTAATAATGGAGTTTTTGTTTAGTTTTTGCAAAATTTAAAAAAAGAAAATATAAAATTTTAAATAAAAACTTTTTTCCACAATTTTTTTTTTGGATAATTGTAGTTTTTAATATTTTGCTGTAAATTTTAGTAAAGTACGCATATAAAATATATTTTTTTCTTTTTTGTGTATTATTTAACGATAATAATACATTTGAAAACAAAAAACCCAAAATAAATACAGAAGCGAGGATTTTTATTTTGTTGTAAAGGAAAATCAGTGTAAAATTTAAAAAGAAAAATTATTCTGAAAAGAAATGATGGCGTTGTGTAGTTATTAAAAAAACTGTTTATTTAAAAAAAAATATATAAAAAAGGAAGCCACTAAAGCACATTTTTTTGTTTTATGTTTATTTTTATTTTTTTTTTTTGTCTGTGAAAACAAAACAATATTATCCAATTTTTTTTTTTTTTTTAATTTAGTAATTGAAATTTTGGATTTCAATAATTTACTTTTATTATGTACTTGAAAAAATATATAATCGTTTAATCATTCACTAACGGCCTGTTTTTAGAAAATGAAAACAAAATTTCGTGTAAGAAATAAAATTGAAAACAACAACGAAATACGAAAATTTGTTTTTTTTTTATATAATTTCTCACGCGAAATTTTGTTTTCATTTTTTAAAAACGTGCAGTAAATCTTTAATGGCACAAAATTATAATTAAATAAAAGTTGTTTTTTGTAGAAAAATATTATTTTATGAATATAAAAAATTAATTAAGAAAAAATTTAAATTTGTAAAAATTTAATTTAAAAAAATACATATACAAAGGTTTAAAAAAAATAAGGGTCATATTCGGTGATTTTTTATTATTTTTTTAGTTTTAAACGCTTTTTTAGAAATAAAGTTTTTTTTAATAAATTGTAATTGTTTTCACATTTTACTTTAATTTTTAGCATTTTACACTACGGCACAAAAGTTTACAAATAATGGCCAAACTAGTTCGAATTTAAGAGCAAATTGTGACTATTATTTAAAATTTTTTTTAAAAGAACAAATTGCTAATTAAAACTAAATATTTATAATATAAACTAATAAATATCATAAAATTTTTTTGTTTACAAAAAAAAATTATCTTTGCAATTTTTTGCAAAACCATTTAAAAAAACATGACGGTGTTTTTTTAGAATTCTTTTATTTAATAAATTTAGCGTTGAATTTCGACCCAATTTTTATTAATAAAAAATCAATATCTCTCTCATCAACTTCAATAGTGTCATAAGTCAAAAAATAAAGGTTTTTTAGCTAAGTATGCAGAAATGTGCACAATACATATCGTGGTTGATATTGTGTAAATTCTTTCTGAATCGTTGGAAACACAAATGTATTTTCGGAAATTCATAAGTGCGCTGCATACGCAGCGCGTTCCTTAAACAATAACTGTAAATGTCAGCTGTTCGAAAATACGTAACAAAAACAGATGACGCGCAAACAAATCTAAAACATGTATACGGCTCTACTGAAAAATATTGAATTATGACGCTATTGAAGTAAATAAGTTATTTGAATTAGTATGATTTAATAAAAAAAAAACATAATGGATTTATATACAACCCAATTATACATAAAAAATTCCCAGGAAATTTGTTTTCCTTGTATTTATGCCGATACAGAAAAATTACAGGGAGAAATCTCCGAAAATTTTTATTCATAATTGGGTTAAGTGTTTTGAAACCCCCTATTCGAGGACTTATTCAGACTTATTATGAAAGTCGTTATTAAAGTCGTTTGTGTTTTTCTCAATATCACATAAATTTTACGACAACAACGTAAGGATCATAGAAAGATTGCCGCATCTTCTACGGCTAACATTATACCAAAACAACTGGTTTTCGACAACGACGCTTAGGGCTGATCATTTATTTCGTTTCGATTTTTAAATTTAATTAAACAATTCAGTTCGGCAATTATAAATAAAAGGTTTACGAATTAGTTTGTTTTTGAAAATATATTTATTTAATTCGAATCAAGAGTGTTAAGCTGTCATCCACAGTTTTATTAAAAAATAGTTTGTTATTACAAAACGTTTGCTAGATCAGACATTATTTAACAGTGTCTAAATTACATTATACAATTATCTTTTTACAACCAAAGTTTAGTAAATCAATAAAACTTGTTATTAATAAATTTAATATCCCTATCACGGTTTACAACTCAACTCAGTTGAGTTGAAATTAAAACAACTGCTAGCGATGAGTTGTAATTTTTTGATGTTTTTATTATAACAGAGTTGTCAACCACAAAACAGCAAAATTTCAACTTAACTAGAGTTGAGTTGTAAACCGTAATAGAGGCATAAAGTTTTATCAAGTCACGCTATTTTTCGATTTTTTTTTTGTCAAATATTTATTTGGGTGTGAACATACTTTTACTCAGTAAGTCGATTTAACACATTAAGTTTTTCGAAAAGCCCATAGATTAGAAAGATACTTTTAAAAAGTTCTTAGCCCCAGTTCAGAAATATTCTCTGAAAAATTTTGTATTTGGCTTTCAAAATGTTAAATTTTCTTCTAAATCCAAACTTTTACTGCCGTATTCATAAAAAACTAAAATGGATATGAAATCGGTTTTAAGAAAAATTTGTATGGAAATTTAGTTTTAAAATATGTTTGAAATCTTTTTTATTTTTTATGAATACGGCAGTTAATATTTTATTCAGGCTAAGTTAAATTATAAAAAATTAAATTTAATGAGTGAATTTAATAGTGAAATATTTATACAAAACAATATTTATAGAAAACAAAACGATTTTAATTCGATAAGATCGTTTTCAGTATCATAAAAAATTGATTTCAAGCACACTTTCTTCTTATCTCGTCTATATTCTTTAACATTTTTTATTACATATCTAAGTTGAGCTGTACTCTAAACAAAATATACAGGCCTGTTCTGCAAATCACGTGATTCCAAATCACGTGCTTTTAAAATCACGTGTGCTTTTGTGGTGTTCTGAAAATCATTTCGTTTTTGTGTTTCTCGGCAATCGAAAATCATACCGAAACACACGCAATAAAATTTACAAATTAAGGTAGAGGCTGTATATCTAAATTTTAATGAAAATTGCTAACATGCTATCAATCCCCTTTATTTAATAAGATACATTTTAAATTATGAGATTTAGCGGTTAAAAGTCCAAATTTTGCACATCGACTTTATAATTAGCACACGATTCAGATATTATTAGCGGTTTTCACTATTGGTAGTAAAGTTGCAAGTAGTTAAAGTACTAATTTTACAAGAAATACACTCACGCTTTGCAGTATACAATCGTGGTAAGTAAACCAGAGTTATAAACTTAACAAAAAGAGTGAGAACCGCTAATACTTTAATATGAATCAGGCTGATTATTGCGGGTTTTATTAATTAGTCTGGTCTTTTAATACGAAAGAAAACGTTGTTTTAATTACAATTTCGCACATTTTTATTTCACATTAGGAATTTAAAAAGAATTTAAGTTCTGTCTTAAAACTGTTATTCATTTTTTTTTATTCAGTTCTGTTAATTCCGATTTAAACATTTTACAAATTTTCTTATATTAGACCCGCAAAGCTTGTCTGCTTACATTAAATGTTGTTGTTGCACAACGTAAACTATACGAAAAAGCAACTTTAAAGCAGAGACAAAAACAGGCACTAACAATCCATTAATTTGATTCGATCATTTAAAAAAACCAAATTTGTATGTATTCAGATATCAAAACATAAAATAAATTAAGTATGTACAGCCTAATCCCTTAAGATAACTCGAAATTAATAAAAGTTGTTTTTAGAGTAAAAACTTTTGTAAACTTTTTAACGATTTTAATTTTTAACGAAGTATTTCTTTTTTGTTATATATTAAACATAAAATAAAGTTAAATAAAATTTTTTTAATTTAAATTTATAAAAAAAATATAAGATATTTAAAAATAATACAATAAGGTTTATATCTATCATTTGTAAACTTTTGTGGCATAGTGTAAATTGATTATTTCAATATATTATTTATACCTTTCTAAATATTTATTTATTAATTTTAAGTAGTTTTTGTTTGTTTTTTTTTTGTTGAAAAAAAAAATTTTACATTTTTTTATTTTTGTTCAAAAAAATTTCAATTTTTTTTTTTAATTTGTTTATAGATGTGTGTGTGAGTGTGTGTGTGTATGATGATTTGAGTGTTTGCACGAGGAGAATGTTTCAAATGATTTTAAACGTATGATTGATTTATTTTGTTTGTAGGTGAAGAAAACTGCAAGTGCTGGGGAGTTTTTCTTGAATGAAATATTTTTCTTTTTAAATGTTTTGAGAGTAAAGATTAACTTGAATTTGTATTTACTTATGCCTCGCTTTCGCCTTTCTGGTTTCTATTAATTAATTTTAAACTATTTTTAGCAATTAATTTTTTATGTTTGTTTTTAACTTTTTATTAAATATTTTCTTAAATTTAAAAAAATGTTTTATTTTTAATTAACTGTTTTAATTTTTTACTTGTGTGTGGTTTTGTAAATTTTTTTTTATTATTTAATATAGTTGAGCCTTTTAATTAGAAAAATGCTTTAGAGGAGGCTCCTCTCTGTTGCTCTTGCACAATCTGACTTGTCAAATGTAGTTTTTAGTCTTTCTTACTTTCCTTTGCATTCCTTGTTGGGCTTCTTATCAATTTATTTAATAACGGCCGCCTCTTTCTTTATCCTTTTTTATAGTTTTTAGGTAGTGGGATGGGGAAAATTGATTGGTTTGAGTGTTTTAAAAAAACGAAATGTACGGGGCTTTTTTCTTTTTTTTTTTTTTTTTTTTTTTTTTTTTTTGTTTAAAATTATTACGTTTGTTTTAATTTAAATTTTTCTCTATTTTTATTAGAAGTATGTTTTCTTTCTTTTTTTTCTAAATTACAGCTTTGTTGTAACTAATTGTGTATAAATTATATTTTTTGTTTTTAGTTTTAATTTTTTTCTTCACGCTGCTTTTATTTAGTTTTTCTTATTTTCCAACTCTATCTTATCATTCCTCATCATGCACGCATCCATACATTCATCTATCTCTACCATTGTTTTTGTTATTTGTTTGGTTGTTGTTGGCGTTTGTCGATGATGAAGATGTTAAAGACCATGACGATGTTGTTCCTGATTGTTGGTTTATTTTACTGGATTTTATGTTTTGGATTTTTTCCTTTATGATTTTGTTGTTGTTTTATTATTATCATTAGTATTTTATATAGTAATAAATGTATGTAAATGTTCTCATAGTGATTTATTGTTGGTAATTTCTCTTAAAGGAAATAATCTGGTGTTCTTCGTGTAACATGTGGTTCTCCACGTCTGGGTGCTGGGTCGAATTGTAGGCTGAAAAGTTAAAGTAATTGAAATAAGTAATTAGTTTTTCCATTAGTTAAATAATAAGTTAACACCTTTAGTTATTAAATAAAAAATAATTGACGTTTTTTGTTCAATTAATGTTACAAGTTCATCCAAAAGTAAAATCCAAAAATAAAATTAAAAAGTAAAATTTTATATTTGGTAGAAAAATTAATCAAGTGATCTCTTGTGATAAATAATAATTTTTGGCGGAGAAGCCATAACTTTTGGTAAGAAAATCACATTTTTGGTAAATTGTGATTTTTGGTGAGAAACTAATTTTTTATTTTTTGTTGGTGTGGGAAAGGTGATTTTTAGTGAGACAGTTGTTTGTGATTTTTGGTGAGAAACTAATTTTTTATTTCTTGTTGGTGTGGGAAAGGTGATTTTTAGTGAGACAGTTTGCTTCTTCTTTTAACCCACAATTCGAGTCCGAAAAAAACAGACATGTAATGTAAGAAACAGGAATGTAAGAAAAGATAAACTCACTGTTTATTGTCGTTGTTTTGTTTAAGCTTTGATGTTGTTACAAGTAAAACCAGTGTTTTAAATTCTTATTCGCTTTACAGGTGTATTTGTATATTTTTTTAGCTTTTCTTAAGCCTTTGAAAAATGCACATAAAAACTAGCTTTCACTCAACAATATATTTCAGTGTTTTTATCAAAAATTAAAATTGGGAATTGAGCACGTCATAGAAAAATCTTCTTAATAATAATCCTTTTTATTTAGATTATCGGTTAAAAAAAAAAGTCCGGATTTTCGGTAAGAAAATTATTTTTTGTTAAAAATAACTGTAGTTTCGATAAAAATAAATAATAAAATTTTCATTCAATACCTTGCCTTATTAATACTATAGGTGGCGTAATCCAGAACTAGTCATTTTAGAAATGATGTGTGTCAGTCATAATGCAATTTCGAACGACTAAGACAACGACTTTTCTAATAAACCTGACAATATTTTGGAATTTTGATTTTTGGCACAAATTTGCAACCAAATATGTATAAAGGATTACATAAGATATTTTTTAAATCATTTTAGGAAGAACAATTGATTATGAGAAAAACATATATCTGACAATAAGGAAAAGGTCCTTAAGCCTTTTTTGTTTTAGTTTTGTAGGGAGCCATTTTAAACTTAAAAGATGATTTTTGAAAGTTTACTCCTTGCTATTCTAATACAGAAATGATGACGACTTCTCGTAGATTAAAGTTTGTTTTTTTCCTTAATATTCTTAATGTCCCAGTCCAAAATAAACTTAAGTTTTTATTCTAAATATTATTGCATGTTATTGAAAAAGATAAACAAAAAATCATTTGGGTATAACTTTCTAAAAAAAAACGTACAAAATAATTGAATCTTTGCAAATGTGTTCTTTTGAAACTGAAGATCTCAAAGGTGTCATTAACTGCAATTTAGCTTAAATCAACTTTGGCACTTTTCCGTTCTTTGTCAAAAATATTTTATTAGAATTAATAACAACTTTTTGATACCAAAAAAAATCAGCTTCAAATTTTTATCGAAAAGCTTTATTTTTATTAAATCAATGTCACTAAAACCACTTCAAATCTGATATTCAATTATAATTAAAAGATATATTTTCTCATTTTATTCAAAGGGGTTAAAAAGGTTTATTAAGATTTTATGACATCATTTTTAATATTCTTTGTTCTTAGTATGTAGTATAGAAAATAACAAAAATAATCAAATTTGTTATTATTCAAAAATACTAAATCCGTAAAAACAGTGAAAAATTTACAATTTATTTTTTAAATTGCCTTAAATTGCATTTTAAGCCATGATAATTTTATGCTGACTAGTACTGTAAAGTGAGAGTGATTGCTATAAGAACATTGATAAATGAATATAAATGGTTTATTGAAGATTAGATAAGAAAACAAACAGTAACAATAAAATTTGAAAAATAAATCTTGAAAGAATAAAATTTTACAATAGAGTTTTTAACGTCACAATTTTTAGACTTGCAAAAAGACGAAGTTTTTCATTAGTTGACGTAAGCATAGATTTTAACAACAATTGCATAAATACTGACTCAAAATAGCGGACGCCTTCTTTTATTAGATTTTGTTTTCAGTTTTATTAGAGTTTATTTCGCAATCTGTCCATTTTTATATTTCTTGAATTTTTATTTCTTTTATTTTTTGCAGCATTAATTTTGATAATATAAAAAAAGTCCGTTTAATTTAACAAGTTTAAAAAAGCACAAAAAAATGTTACAATTGATGATTACATTAATATTGCTCTTTTTGGTAATTTTTTAGATAAAAAAAAGCTATATTTTATGAGACTGGCAACGCCATTCAACTGACGTTGAACATGTTTCACAGATTTTTCGGACTTGCTCAAGGGTAGCGCGAGGTACAAGACTCAGTGCGAAATTATTTTCTACATAGTTTTTGTCATGTTTCAAAAAAAAAACTTCGCATTTTTGCGTGATTTACTCTAAGTCAACGTCCAAGCTTGCAATTTTTGTTGCAGCAGTTATGAGTTTATTGGTGAGAGGGGTGAGCAGATTGGGGAGTGGTACTCAGTTTTATGTACTCTACAACTCTGTTTTGTTTTTCTCACACATTTTAACTTGATGTTGGCTTTAGGTGACTGTATTTATATACAAAATATAAAAAGGAGAAGAGGAAAACCAAGATAAAAATTGTAAAACTATAATTTCATAATCTGGACTCTAAGCAATTTTAAAGCAGAATTTTCAAAAATTGTAGAAGCAAAAATTGCAAGTCTGTACAATGACTTGTATATGAGGGATTTCTTGTCAAGTAATCAAACTTTTGAAACCGATGTCTTCCGATTTAGGTTAGTCCTATTAGATAATAGTTTAGACACAACTTTTCAACAAGATCGGTCGAGAAATCTCTGTATTATAGGGGTCAAAATTTGAAATTTTGGTCAAACAGGTGTTTGTTCTCATCCATGCAACTTATTACCTATTATTCTTAGCAAAAGCTTTCCTAAATAGTTTCGATAGCTATTTTATTAATCCTTCAAGATCGAAGGTTTTTGACAATAAACGATATAGTTACTGCCTGTTTTAAGAAAATAAATATAAAAGTTCGTGTGAGAAATTATACTGAACACAACAATAAAATACGAAAAAAAAATTTTGTTTTCAATATAATTACTCACACGAACTTTTGTTTTTATTTTCTAAAAACAGGCAGTAACTATATCGTTTATTGTCAAAAACCTTCGATCTTAACGTAAAAACGAACCTTGCAAAACTGAGTTGTGACATTGTTATAATAATGAAAATAAACGAGTTTGTATTAACAAGTGGATAATGGCAAATTTTTATCAAAAGCGGTAAATTTTCAACGATTCAGAAAGAATTTTGTTATACAATATTCACCCTTATCGAATTTTTGTAGCGAAAGTTAGGCGTTTTTACGAACGGCATCGTTAAAAGCAAAAAACGACAAATACCACACTGTTTACAAATCTTTTACAAATTTGTTATCGTGGATGGCGTATTTTTGCAAAAACTGTGGTTAAGTTGTTTTAATCTTGTAATATTTACAAATTTTCGTCTAATTACGCCTGCGACAAACACAATAAAGGGAATATGATAATATTGCGCATATTTCCGCATACTTCGCTAACTTCTAACGTAAATGAGCATTATTTCCTTTGATTTGAAACTAAAAAATGTAGAACATTTCGAATTTGAATATAAATTGTACTTATTTAAGTTTTTTTCTACATTTATCTCTTCTTTAAGAATAAACTTCTTTTAAAAATTCCTTTGCTTATTTAAGATCTTTCTCTTAAGTTATCGGTTTCTGTTTAAAAAATATTTTTCTACTTACAATGAAAATTTGAGTGAATCGTCTAATTCCATAAGTGCCGCTTGATTACCACAACGATAACAATAATTTGGCGCTGAGAAAATTGTGACAACATTACGATCATGACACCAATTATAGCCCTCCATAACCAATTGATGCGCACGTGACACCAATGTTAGGCCGTTTGTATTGTTAAATGTTTCAGAAATATCCTGTAAAATACATAAAAACAAAAACAAATAAATAAAAGAAATAAAGAAATTCCTCGTGTAAACACTCACTTGACCAAAGGTGTAACCAGCACCACGTGGTGAAATACCCCAGCCACCCCTATCATCGGGGTCAGACCAAAGCAAATCACACATGGGTCCCTCATGCGGCACCTCTTGTAAGCGATCCAGCGCGCGGATGTGATCCAAACTATCAATAGATGGACTTAGACCACCATGCAAGCAAAAGATTTGACCATCAACCAAAGCGGTCAGTGGTAAATAGTCAAACAAGTCGGTGAAATATTTCCAAACATTTGCATTACCATATTTACGCAGACATTCATCGTAAAATCCATAGACCTGTGTAATTTGTCGTGATTCGTGATTGCCACGTAATATGGTAATTCTTTCGCGATAGCGTACTTTTAACGCCACCAATAAGGTTACAGTCTCCACCGAATAATATCCACGATCTACATAATCACCCATAAACAAGTAATTTGTATCTGGAGATTTGCCACCTATCCGGAACAGTTCCATAAGATCGTGAAATTGACCATGCACATCGCCACATACTGTAACCGGACACTTAACTTCTTGAACATTTGATTCCTTGGAAAGAATT
Source organism: Pollenia amentaria (assembly GCA_943735925.1). Lineage (NCBI taxonomy): Eukaryota > Metazoa > Arthropoda > Insecta > Diptera > Polleniidae > Pollenia > Pollenia amentaria. The sequence goes on along the minus strand of OX031007.1, from coordinate 241,178,420 downwards.
TCCTTGGCCTAGAACAAAGAAAAAGAAAATTATTAAGTGTTCTAAGCACAATTTGTTAATAGCTAGTAAATAACACAGCAATTGATATAATTAATTAATAGCGGTTTAAAAATAATAAAATGACAACACACGTTTTTATTTATACTTTAATAAATGCTGAGTAAGAACATCTAATTGCAGCTAATGTAATTGACAATATTAGATTGAAGTGTTTTTATAAAATAAATAATTAAAAACACATTTTCTATTTTATTTATTAAAAAAAAAGCTCCCAACGAGCTAAACATACCATTTTAATTCCCGTTAATTTAATTACATCATACTTTCCTAAATCACAGAGATTTTGAAAATATGTATTTCTACTAAAAAAAGTGGCTTCCTTTAAAATGTATCTCCTTTAAAAACACAATATTTTTTTTTAACAACAGTACATACTTTCTTGGTTTGCATAAAATTCTCAATCATTTTTATTTTAAATATTGATTAAAATTTATAATTATAGTTACACAGAAAGAATACTTATCAAGGTTGTCACAATCGGGGAAAAGAATTAATGGGGATTGCTTATAAAAGTGGAACATAACGCGTAGCAGGAATAAAAACCGAAATACATAAAATTATAACTTGAAACCTAATTGAAAATTAAAAATAATGGCTGAAATAAATAGCAATAATGTAGCAAACATTGACATGTTATGGTTGATTTCGGCAAAATTATTTTGATTTTAGCCATATTATAGTCATATTTATGGTAATTAGCAAGCACAAGCATTTTAGAATCCAGCCACGCATATTTTTTCTGCGTGTCAAGTAGCTCAGTAAGACTTGTTCGATATGATTGAATTCCATTGTCTTTATAATATTCGAGCACTGTATCGAGGGTCAAGAATTGCAGATAAACGATAGGTTTATTATTATCTACCTAATGCTTAGTCAGCTGCAAAATTTTGGGACTATTCTTCATCTCCGTTGATTTAAATGTTATATGAAACAATTTCATTATTCTGTCTTGATTTTATGCTCTGCTGTTTAATGTAGATTTCTCTTAGTTTCTATGCAGTTAATAATCATAGAGATTTAAATTGTTTGTTCCAAAATACTCCAAAAATATATAAAAAATATCGGAGTATCGACATCCAAATATCGCCGATGCGATATTTTAGTTAGATATTGCTGCCAGATTGAAGAAGCCCTGTCAGGCGAATTGCGTGTTTTTTTTGTTGTTGTTGTAGTGATAAAGTGGTTGTACGCTGCTAGATTTTACAACTTTTCGTCATTTTGACGATTTTGAGGTCTAAAAATGGCACATAGACTATTTATACCCTAAATTTTACGATTTTTCAAATGACAAATTTTCAAAAAATAACAAAAGTTAATGTTATTTCACAATGACGATTTACGTAAGTCGATTTGACGATTTGTTTTGCAAAATTTGCCGATTTTCTACACTTTGGCAGCTATTGTGATGAGGCCACCTAGTATTCTATTCGCCTTGATACATACACACGTTTGTTGTTTTTACCAGCCAATGTATGTGCAAATAACCTACGTAACTCTAATAATGCGCAGACTGTCCGTTCCGAATCAATGGCTCGATGAGGTGAGTCATTCTGTTATCTGGGAAGCATGCTGGACAAAAGTGGTGGTTCTAAGGCTGACATCTCAAGCCGCATAAACAAAGCAAGGGAATCATTCCGACAACTTAAGCCGATATGGAATTCGTCGTACATAGATTAATCTGTTTAACTCAAAGGTAAAATCAACACTGTTGTTCGGAATAAAACATCGTCCATCCGACCAAGTATATTAGAATAATCTTGTTGCGGCCCTTTGCTTCTTGCAGGAGTTTAAAGGAATATATATATATATTTATAAGCTAGTAAAAGAAAATGTGACCGATTGTGTAATTGTTGGGTAAAAATATGAGTTTTAATGTTGTACAAATGGAACTATGGGTGAGTTTCAAAACGTCAGTTGCAAAGCAACTCACTTTTTAAATGCATTTTATAATGCAAATTTGTATAATTTTACAAATTTATCAGTCTAACAGTGCAGCAAAAAAAGTAATCGATGCTTACACAATAAGAAACCTGAGCAATTTACAGACCACTTTTTTGCAAAAAAAAAAGTGGGCGGATAAATCCCATTTTTCTAGCAATATCCTAGCAAATTTAATTTCAATATCTGTGTGCTTTTTTGAAAAGAATTGCTCATTGAAAATGTACTATATTTATAATTACTTTTAAATGTTTGAAGAGACTGCAAATTTAAGGAATAGAACTATTACAAAAAGCTTTATAAAATACATAACTGAAATTTAGCTCATAGAATAAATTCAAAAAATAAATATGTTGAATATAATAAAGTTGCTTATGAAAGGAAATAATTCCCAATATCTATTTGAATTTCCAAATATTTTATTCAGTTTAAAATTATTTAATTTTTCAAATAAATAGGTACATTTTGCTGCAAATCAATCTTATAATTTATGTGAGAAATACATGCAGGTAATAAAAGAAAAATATGTTGGCAAATAATTACGGAAGCCTCTTTTAGTGTGTCATCATCATCAACGTCGTTGCAATTTTGATTTTTTTTTACAACATTCACAAAAGTCTTGTCTACTGCTATTTTTATTTTTTTCATATTAATTGTATTTGTTTGTCTTTTTTACAAAATTATTTATATTTGTTGGTTTGCTAAAAGCTGATGGAACAAATGAACGGCCCTGATATCTGTCGCTTTTATCGTTTATCTAATTTTAATTACGTTTTCACTCATCTCTATATTGCTTTATCCTCTTTGAGTGGAGTTGCCGTTGAAAATTTTAAAAAAGGGGAACACAAAAGAAATTTTTCGAAAAAATGGGTCATAAAAATATTTTAAGCGGCCCATACACTTGCAATATAAATTGTTCAACTTTTCGTACAATTATATGGAGAACAAAACATGTATGTAATTAGTTGTTCCCATAATTCGAATATTAAAGTTTACAAAATTAATTTTTAGGTCAAGATCCCTTAAAAAGGCACAAACTTATATGTATGTATATTGCCCAACAAAATGCAAAAGAACAGGTCGATTACCTGCGGATTTGAGAAGCTTTCGAAAGACGTGCTGCAAGAATTTTTGTATTATTTTACTACATAAAAATTAAATAGTGGAATAAACTAACGCTGCAATCATTTTTTTTATAATTTTTCTTTAAAATATTATCCACATGCATATTTTTGAACAAAAATTTCTTTAATTTTTAAATTTTTTACTTTTTTTACATTCACTGGGAACTGATAGAGCGGAAAATTGTTCAGGGAGATTCATTTTAGCCTTCGGAAGAATAAAAATTTCATGGGAACAAAAATTCAACTTTCTATTCACGATAAGGGCAAATATGTATGTGATATTCGAAGTTGGCACAATCCGGCTTGTTCTGAAAATCACGTGATTTCAAATCACGTAGTTTTAAAACCGCACGTGGGATTTTGTGGTGATTTAAAAAATCAAAACGTTTTTGTGTTTCTCAGTGTGCTTTAGGATATTGAAAATCACACCGAAAAACACGGAACACCAGAGTATCACACGTGAGTTTAAAAGGCACAAGTGATTTGAAATCACGCGATTTGAAGTAAAGTGATTTTCAGAACAGGCCTGAATATATTGGAAAAATGGTTTAATATTTTAACTACACAACCAAAAGAAGTGCAATATACTGTAAAATATGTTGGCAACGTTGTACAATGTAGTTTGCTTAAAGCTTATGTTTTTTTTAATGACAGTTGCGCCGTTTATTAATTGAAACCAATGTGCCACTTATTGCATAATATAAGTCAAAATGGAAATTATATCTTGACTATTTTATTAAAGACCAGTATGCTTATGAATTAAAAATGAAAAAAGTTAGAGTGCTATATACTGCTGTGTCGATTTTTATTTATTTATTTCATTCACAGTAATATATAAAAGCCTTATAGGCCAATTAACGATTTTTTTATCCGAACTAAAATAATTTTCAGAAGGGAAATTTATATTGGACCCATGTTAAATTATGGATAAATCATGCCAAAATTCTGTAGAATGATTTATGGTATTAAAGAACATAAATTAAATTAAATTTCAATACAGCAGTAAAATTAGTTTAGGTGGTTACAGTGAATTTCAGAAGGCTGCATAATATAGGATCTAAGGTGAATTATGGAGCGTATATCACAAAATTGCATGACATTTTCTATGACCATAGGAAGCTAAGTTTGAACAAATTTTAACGCAATATCTATATCTGCTACGGTTTTCTGCGGATTTAGTTAATTTCCTAGAGTGTGCTTTATATGGGACCAATGGAAAATGATATACCGGTCATTACGAAATTTGGCAGTGTGCTATAAAATTGTGACGTACTAAATTTTATTGTGAGAGCACTATTTGTTAAGATTTTAGGCGTACTAAACTGTTTTCCGAGAGGAGGCTTTGTATTGGGCCTATGGTAAATTATAAACCGATCTTCATTAACTTTGCCAGTATGATTTCAAGCCCTAAAAATCTTTAAAGTATTAAGTTTTATTATGATAGCGTTATTTATTACGGTTTTAGGCGTATTATATAATTATATGGGGCCTAGGATAAAAAAAAAGTAATTTATGTTACTTTCTAATAACTGAAATTTGTTGACTTAAGCCTCCACTTTGACAATTATCTCTTTAAATTCGAAAACAATTTAAAAATAATGTTACATACATACATATATATGTATTCTTGTATATCCCGGGTATGAAAATCTCAGAAATGTTCATACATCTTTTTTATTTATTCTTGAGACTAGTTTATGACAAAATTTAGAAAAGTGACAAAAAGTAGCACAAATTGATTACATTAATAATACAAAAGGGTACATTGCAAAAAGTGGCAATGGCCTCTAAAAAGGGTCAAATTGTCACATTACAGTTACAACGGCAACGCTGTTCCCATTCTCTTTAAACTTTTTAATTATTTCATTATATCAGTGTGTCTGTGTTGCCAAAACTTTGTATTCACATTAATATGGGTCCCATTTTTATGGGTGATTGTTACACTAGTGCATTAATGAATTGTACAGCAAATGATTTATTTTTAATTGTGATATATATGTACATACATACATATATATATATATATATATATAACCAAACAAATACACACAGCAGTCAACTTTTAAGCTGTCTGAACTATCCCTCTTATCAAGGCGTTGGCGTTTATCATTACTTCCTTTTAGTTATGTTGTTGTATTTTTTGTTGTTATCTTAATTTATTAATATTTGTTGCACTTAGTTTATTTAAAAACACATCATTCTAAGAGAGAGAGAGAGAGCGAGAGAAAGGATTAGGGAAATTTAAAGGGTTAAATTAAGTTTAATCGATTTATTCACATTTAAATGGTTTTAGGTCATTGAGTTAATTGGTTGTGAGGATTATTGTTAAAAATAGTTTTAATATCAATGATAATATTTGATAGTGCACAAGGGAATTCGTCATTAAATACAATTAGTTTGATGATCAAGGAAATTGTTTGTTTGTGATTGCACAATTGTTGTCTACTTATACATATTTAAATACTGAAATGATTGTAATTTTCAAATTAAATAAATTGCGTTATTGAAACAAAGAAATTGTCATTGTTTTTTATCTCAATAATGATTAAACATTTAAAAAGAAGAGGGGAGGGCTTACAAAACAAATTTTCACAAACTGCTGGAAAAGAATAAAAAGAAAATTAGATAAAAAAAATAATTAAAATTGTCATAAAAACTGTATCGTCAAATATAAGAACTCTATTTGGTTGGATATTTGCAACCACAAAAAAAAATCGTAGAAGAAATTCAAAGAAAGGAAAATATTATTGTGAATTTAAAGAATGAGCAAAGTAATTTCGTTTGGAAGTCAAATTGAAAAATTTTATTTTTATTAATACTAGGGAATTAAAAAGAAAAATTTCTAATTTTAGTTTTTCATAAGCTGTACAAAAAGTTATCCTGTTCGTCTTTGAATATATTGCTATATTGCTTGTCGAATGTATTTAAAAACAAAATCAATAACATCTAATTCCATACGGAATGTGCGATCAGTTTCGCACTTTGCTTAAGCAAATGACAGTTTAATAAAAATAAACAAAAAGGGACCTTAAGTTAAATATGCTTTGACTCATATAATTTATATGCACATAATAACAATATGCTAGTTGAAAAAACAGACAAGCCGGGCACCTGGCGTTTTAACATAATTCGGGTACGCTGAATCCAGTGGTGCCCGCGGTTTTTTAAGATTGGCTCTGGTTTTCGAGATATACCGTTATTTCGAAAATAAAGGAGGTTGCACAACATATATTCGCGTAACTCAAAAACGCTTTAGCTTATTCAAAAAAATTAAAAACCGAAATTTCGGCCAAATGTATGACCAGCACAACTTTATTTTTCATTCCCATCATTTATTTCTAAGGCCTGGTATTCACTCCTAGGTGGATAAAATGTATGACCGACCTCCAATGTTTTTTGTTCTTAACATTTTCTTAAAACATAGTTGCCATATATATCCACCCCTTAGGGGGCTCCCATACAAATATGGCCGTTTAATGAAATTCTTAAATGTGGCCCCTGCAGCGCCTAGGATGCCCCTAGATGGGTCAAATGTCTGACCAACCTCACTTTATTTTTCATCTCAATCATTTATTTCTAACATACCCACCCGCTATCTCCATTGCTTAAGGGGGCTTCCATACAAAATGTTCAATGCAGACTAGAAATATATTGAAGAAAAAGTCCCATAAATGCCCAGGAGTCGCCCCTAGGGAGATAAAATGTATGACTGACCTCCATTAGTTTTTTGTTCTTAACATTTTCTCAAATTATGCTTTCCCTTTATCACCATCCCTTAGGGATGCTCCCATACAAATATTGCGTTTTATGAAATTCTTAAATTAATTAAAATTTGTCGACTTTTGTGGATAAAATCAAAAGTTGCAAACAGATTTTAATCATTTATGGCTTGTTTTGTTTGGAATTTTGGTTTCTTTACGTCTGCAAAAAATAAGAAGCATAACTGCATTTTCCAATTTTTTATGAATTTTTAAAAAACGAAATTTTGTTAAAAAAATTATTTTTTTTCCAAAAAAAAAATTATGTTTCTAAAAGGACCAAGGATATTAGAAATACATTTTATTTTTCTTAAAGGAAATTTTATTGCGAAATTTCGGTTTTTTAAGTTTTTTAACCAGAGCCAATCTTAAAAAACCGCGGGCACCACTGGATTCAGCGTACCCGAATTATGTTAAAACGTCAGGTGCCCAGCTTGTCACGAAAAAAAAGTGTCAATTTCTTGCACAGTGTAATTGGACCTTTACACCCCAACTTCAACATTTTTTTTTTTTGGTTAAGACCAGCACTCAGGGGATGGCCCCTACAAATGCAATGCATTGTGTTGGAACTAGGAAAGAAGGTTATGGGAAGGAGGATAGAGGGAGTAGTGTTTGTGAACATTCGACTTAAACTTATTCATGTTGAAAGTGAGAAGGAAGACTTCATTCATATCTTTTTTAGCACTGATGCCGATTTTATTTTTTTTTTTTTTTTTGCTATTTCTTCCTACTTTTAAAATATTTTAATGCTACCAAAGTAAATGACTTTATTTTTTTACTACTGCTCTATAGATAGATTATGTTTTATAATCAGGCCTGTTCTGAAAATCACCACGAAACTTCAAATTATATGTGTGATATTTTGGTGTACCGTTTTTGTGTTTTTTTCTGTAATTTTCAATAGTCAAAAGCACACCGAGAAATAAAAAAACGTGATTTAAAAAGCTGCGTAATATGTAGTTATTAAAGGAGTAGCTCCAGTTAAAACAATGAATTTGGTAATAGTAAAAGTAGATTTTTTTTTTAAATTAAGCAAGAAAATTTTAAAATTAAAAAAACTGAAGAATATTTTGTAAAATATGATTTATTTTTAATTGTTTGGTTATTTTAAACACCAAAATAGAATGTTTTCGTCTTTTTTTGAATTCTTACTTAAGCCCCTAAAAATACATTAAGTATTAACAAACTTTAGTGCAATTATAATGATTGGTAAACATGAAAATTAACAACAGACATTTGATAATATCTTTTCATGTTGGTTGTGCTTTCTTTTTCTTAAACAACTATAAAACATGCAATAATATTTGTTTTCTTTTCATTTCTACTTGAAGAAAGTTCGTGTGACAGGTAAATAATAAATTCATATAATAGAAATATTAATTATATAAATATATATTAATAATAAATAATATAAAAAATTATTTATAATTAAAGAAAGTAAACTCTTTTTCCTACTACCAGACTGTTAAGTGTCTATTCGACCACTAAATTTACCACGGAAATCGATTGGTTGTGAATTTAATGTCATGTTTAAAAAGTCATCGATTTTGGCTAAAGTTTTATTCCTAACATGCATTTTATTTTATAATTTGTGTTTTATGTCTGTTTTTGAGGGGAAAACACTAACTAAATATTTGCATTGAAGACTTTCTACTGGTGTCAAAAAACAGTATAACGACATACAATTGTAAATTGAATTTATTATTATATTCGATGCTTTCTTTATTTCTTAGACGTTCCTTTTTTGTGACTATAACTGAAGCTTATTTTGATTTATTGACTCACGTGAACGATGTATGCATTGAAGATATGTAAATGTTATTAATTTTATTTTACTCTCAGTTACACTATTAAATGTTGTTTCTCATTTTTTTTTTTTTTTTTTTTTTTTTTTTTTTTTTTTTATAATTCAAGATTTATTCTCGTGGTCTGTATAGTCTTTTTTATTTCGTTGTAGTTGTGGAGGTAGATGCGACGTCGTCATTGTTGTTAGAAATTTTACGAGGTTATTGAACTTCAAAAAATGTTTTTGAAAATTTTGAAAAAATAAATATGTAAATACATAATAAGTTTTATGATATTAAGATACATATACATAAATCTTTAAAAATATTAAGATTTTTTACTAAAATAATTAAATACACAGTTTGAAAAAATTGCTGCTCTATCACAAATAAAACAAATTAAAAACTCATTATAAGAGTAGAAAAAAATAAATACGAGTATAAACAAAAATAAAATTTTAGCAAATAGCTCAGATAATAATCCAAAACATATTTCAACAGGTAGTTTTAATGGGAAAAGTAGGCATGGCCCCTCCCATACGAAGACACTTGAAATTTCTGTATATCATCTGTTGAACGGTTACTGTAAAATCAATAAAATCATTCAAATTTAGTCCAAGCTGCTTTATTTTTTTGGCCAAGGAAGGTGGTCGTATGGATGAAGCATTCATTGATCAATTCATTGGCCTTCCAATGGCTCACTGTAAGTCACTCATTATGCGCGAGAATTATAGAATTGCGCAAGAGGGATGGACCCGTGAGTCCACCTGCTCCATATCCAGGGCCCTTTGGCCTGTATATGATGAACGGAGAACCAAATCTCTACTTGGGTTCAATAGGAACCAAATCAGGACCGTGGTGTCGGTCATAACTGGACACTGGCCTGTTGGGACTCATGCTAGAAGAATGGGTCTGGTATTCAATGACTACTGTAGAAGTTGTCATGATGAGGAGGAAGAGGAAACTGTGCTTCACTTTCTCTGTCAATGCCCTGGGCTGCGGGGCATCAGGGGAAAATACCTGGGAGAACCGGTGTTTTCCTGTTTAGAGGATCTATCGGAAATAGAACTAAAATTGCTTCTTCTCTTCATTAGGAAGACGAATTGGCTCAGCACTGCAGTGACGCCATCTGAGTAACTGCTCTCTGGGATGGGCATTTGCGCTGGGTATCACAAAGGGACCGCTATAGGACCCAAGTGAGCTGTCTCTTGATGGCTGCCCATGGAACCTAACCTAACCTAACCTGCTTTATTTTTAAAAAAATCTTACCAATTTTATTTCGATGGGGGTAGCAAAGCGCACCGGGTTAAGCTAGTTTCTTTTAATTATTAAAATAACAAGAAATTAAGGCCCTAATCATGTACAACGCAGCGCAACGCCACAGAACTAACGCAACGCCAAAGAATAACATTGAAAGCACAAACAATGTCATAAATATTTTGTAATTTTGTTGTTGCTTTCTACAGAAATTCACATTGCGTTTTATAATTTCAAACGCTCCATTGCTTGTGTCGTTGAAAATTTTAAAACGGTACATGAATTTCTGTTGAAAGCAACAACAAAATTACAAAATATTTATGACATTGTTTGTGCTTTCAATGTTATTGTTTGGCGTTGCGCTGCGTTGTACATGATTAGGGCCTAAATTCTAGTTACATTTAGAAGAAAAGTTTTAACCAAAACATAGTTATATAATCCTCCCTATTGTCGATGTTAACGTAAATTTTAAGTTGTTGTGACATCAATTTGTCGACTACATCACTTCGGCGTTACTTTAATATTTTCTAAGAATGTTTTAACGATGTCGACTATTTATCAAAAATCTAACAAAAAAAAATGCCATATCTTATTAATTTTTTCTTCTGGCGCTGTGTTGTTTTTTAAATAAATTAATATAAATCAAAATAAATAAAATTAAAGTGTGTTTTTAGAAAAATAAGAGTAAAAAATCGTATTTTAAATATGTACATTAGAGGATACGTACCACGTTGCAATAAAAAAAAACGTGCGCGTTACAACGTATAATAAGTATAGAGTATATTTTAGAAGGTGGTTTGAAAAAAATTTTTCCCGAACGTAGGGGTGACCTTTTAAACATTTTGTTATATCTTTGGTATTTAGAGTCAAGTATTTTGTTCGAGAAAATTTTTGTTTCCAGAAGTCCAATGTTTTGCTTTAAAAGTCATTGACTTTAAGTATCCTGCTGTAGTATTTATCGACCATAACTCTGTTCGTTTGTACTTCCCTAATGTCAAAAAATGAAAGCTCGCAAAAATCCATTAAAGCAAAAATAATTTAAACAAGTCAAGAGCGCTATATTAGGTTGTGCCGAGTTTTTGATACCATCCATCGACAGTAAGAATATTTCAGGCGTGGGCTCTATATGGTGTCTACAAGCGTTTAACCAATCTTTATAAAAACTGACGTCCGTATTGACTGCAGTTTGGACTTATGTGAAATTATTGGCCGAGAAATATTGACCTTTATTTCAAGTCATATAAAACTTTCTTTGAACTAATTTGAATAAAATATCATGATGCGTAAAAGTTTTAGACGTACTAAAATAATTTTTTGGAGGAGAATTTTGGGTCAATTACGAAGCAGCAGCCGTAATTGTGCAACGCCGCTAATGTTCAAATATAAAACAAAAAAATTATTTTAATTTCAACATCTGCGGCGTTACTTGAGTTCAAGCAACTGAACTTTGTTTGCTTTCCATAATAGGCACATTATGTTGGACCCATCGTAAATTATCGATCAATCATCATAAAATTCTCTAGTGATTTTTGGTATTCAAAAACGGTTATAAGACCAAATTTCAATAAAGTAGTGAAATTGGGTTTAGCGTTTTATAAGTTTTAAAGAGCTTATTATGGACTAATTATCACAATATTTTTGATCCAAAATATTGTTTTGTGGAGACTTGCTTTATTTCTCTATTTTAAAAGAAAGTTCTGCATTTGTTAAAGTGCTGGTGAACAGTTATATAAAAAATAAATGGATAAAAGTTTTACAGCTAATTTCATGACTATAATTTTTTTTGGTTCCGTCGCAATACTTGAAAGAGAATGAATTTGGAAGTTTGGAAGAATAAATATGATGTTTCCACCTTAATTTTAATAGTAAATAAAATTTTATGTATTCAGTAAAACATTTTATCAAAAAAAAAAAAACTGCGTATTACACCTTAATTAACCAATATTACACAAACTAACACAAAAACATTCCCATACACAAAAATTGTAAAGTAAGACAATTTTAGAGAGAGTAAATTTGATTCTCTTTTTGCTCAAACATAGACGAAGTATTATGCGTATGATGCTCCTAGACGGGTCAAATGTATAACCAACCACGTTTTATTTTTCATCTCCATCATCTATGTTGTGTTACCTCCTCCATTTACGAAATAACGGTATATCTCGAAAACAAGAACTAACATTAAAACAACGGTTAGCACCACTGGATTCAGCGTACCCGAATTAGGTTAAAACGCCAGTTCTACCTTATGTCTCAAAAAAATGTGTCAAATTCTAGCACAGTGTAAATAACGGCAATTTAGCAATTTTTTGGTCATTCTAGCGGTTTTACTTCTATTATGTGGGTTTTATCAAACAAGATAGTTCGTGAAACAATGTTGACGCTCTTATTTAGGTATGCCATATCCGTGTAATAGCCAAGCGAAAGAAAACGTCCCGCCTGCCGCTCTTGTAAAGGAACGGCTGTAAGTACTATGGTTTCCACGTTTATCTGACTTTTCAATATACTCTACAAGTAATTCTCCTGAATTTTAAGTTGTTCTCTACTAATTCAAATCAAGTTATGTATGGTTCTTCGCTAGTTTAAAGTTAAAAACGGAAAAACTGTAGCTTGGTGTCGTTAAACGAAAGTCAGTTAGCCAATGCATTGAAACTCACAAAAGACAGAGAAACAAAATTGGACTGATTCACCTTAAAACAACAACAATTTGCACTTAAAACTAAAAAATTTGAATAAAATTTTTAGGTATTTACTTAAATGCAAAATTATGTGTTATTAAATTCTCTTAACATATCACACTTGCTCATAAAGAGGGTATTAACTCAAACTTTAAAAATTTTCATAGAAGTAGAACAATTTTCAATTTATTAAGGTGTTTTAGAAACAATTTTTATATAAACCGTTTTACTACCAAAGAGAAGACAGCAAAGCAAGATATTTTACAGCGTATAGATATGCGTATAACGTGTCGATTTCTTCTAAAAAGTAAAAAAAAAATAAAAAGGAAAATTTTGAGTTAATACCCTCTTTATGATCAAGTACGATTTGTATATGTATTTAACTACATTTGTACATACATATGTATGTATGTATTTTATAAAATATAGCCTAATGTACATATTTATCTAACTTCTTTGTTTTAAACTAGCATTTAAGGCCTGTTAATGTGTTAAAAGCACCAAAAACACTAAATAATGCGCAAAAATCTACATTGATTTAATTTTTGTATAAAAAAATTGGTTTTTTGTTTTTTCATTTCCGTATTTACGCCCATTTTTGATATTTTTTTGAGAGGAATTCACTTTTACTCTTAGTTGTCCAAAATTTAGTCAAAAATTATAGAAACATAGTTATTTCAAAGTAGTAGCCGTCATTAAAAACAACTTTTTAAATGTATTACAAAATCATTAGAAAATTCTCTTCATTTACGTAATAAAGGTGAGTCATTTAATATATTTCTAGAGCAAGAGTTAAACACAGAAGAGAAATGCTACCAAATGTGTACAAACCAAAATAAACAATAAAAGAAAATGATGACGAATTAATAAAACCTTGAAATTTTAAATGACACTAAAAGGCAAACTACGAATGAACGAACGACCTTTTAAACAAAACAACTAGAAGGTACGAGAATAACATCGGCCAGTCTGGTGCCATTCATTATAAACAAGTAGAAATGCTATATTTAGCTGTACCGAATATTTTATACCCTCCAGCGAGATAAAGAATACTTTAAAAGTACGTTAATATTTAAAAAAAGGCTTTACATGGGATCTAAAAAGTATATGAACTAAACTTTTTAAAAAATTATCTCACAGTATTTTAATTCGTTGCGGTACCACTTTATATTGGACCTATGGTAAATAATAGGCCGATAATTTAAAATTGTTCATGTTTTGTTTAAATTGCACTCGAATAAGTGGTGGTTTTCACAAAATGCGGTAGAGATATACACATATATCGTCAGCTCAGAATTGGTTTGGCGCATATGCCAAAAAGTCGGAGTGGAGAAAAACGACAAAGAAGATTTGCATGAAGATATTATGAACATATTATGTCGTATTTGAAAAAAACAAATTGGAGCAAATTTGATTACAATGCCATAAATTTTAAGCGTTTTAATATGCGTTTTAAAAATACTCTTTATATGTGATTTATGACAGATTATGGACAAAAGTAGTTTTTTATGGGACGGGTTGTAAATTATGGACCGCTCTTCGTGAAATTTGGCAGTGTAATTACTAGTCATATAAAACGAATTTGTGCACGTTTTAATAACAATCGGTTCATTTCGACACGAATTTATTATAGTTTTTAAAACGGAAATATCGATTATTTTTGGGGTGGTCCTTACATAATTGGCTTGATAACACTTCTTCTACTGAACCGGTTTGAGCTGCACATTAATCCCAAACCGCTTAGCAGAACAATACACAATTTGATACCTACACTATACTTCTCTGAGTGTTCGAAAGTGAGGACTACTTCAACAGTTGAACTTGAAAGTTGAAATCGACTTAGAATTACTCAAGGGGCCAGAATATATACATATGTATTTACTTTATAGGGTCTTAGATTAACCAAGTTTCACACGGAACTTAATATATCCTCTTCACCATTAGTTGGGGAGGGTATAGAATGGAATGAAGTAGTTTAAATTAAATCGTTTTTTTTTTTGGAATTGTTAAATTTTTTATATACAATTTAACTACATACTCGTTGTACTACACACACTTAAACAAAACATATATATGCATATAAAATACATATACATACATAGACGTGCATTTGTATCTATAGATATTTTAAGTTGGGTTTGTAGTGTTTCATTCATAAATATTCTTAATTTACTACGCAAAAATACAACCCACATTTGAGAAAATAAATGAATAAATAATAGAGCGCAAAAGTAACTCTTAGCAAAAAAAATAATAATAATAGTGTAAACAAAAATAAACTTTTAAACAAATTGTTTGTTTTGTTTTTGTTTAAAATGTATACGTAAAAACATACGCAGGAACAACACATAATTCTGTTCAGCGGTTTTTCTCAAAAAATTAAATTATTGGAGTTAGTGATGCAGAATGGTTTGCTATGTTTTTCTTCATATTGCGTATTAAATTTATTCTTATATCTTTTTTACTTTCTACGTTTGAAGAGAATGTGTCATTATTATTTCCAAGTGGTGCAAGCAAATAAAAAACTTTAAACACGTGAAATGTGTTTTTTGAGTTATGACGACGTTGCAGCAAATGAGCGATATATTGTTTGTATATACATAGAAAAAATAAATAAACATTCGTGTCTTAGAGGCATAATTAAAAAAAAGGAAGGAAAAACGCTCCTTTTCTAAATTAAATACACATAAAACTTAAAGAAGTTTTTGAATGAGTCATCAATTTATAGTTTGTTTCTGTATTTTTTAACATTAACGTGTACTCACTAGGACATTTTCCTAGTCTTATCAACTTTATCATATATTTATTATTGTAATATTTAAAGAAATAAAAACAAAAACACTTTTTATTAAAACTCAGCGTAGGAAGAATTCATGTTTTATTCAGGTACATACAAACATGTGTCTTTAAAAATAGAATTGATTATAGCAGACAGACAAATTTTACAAGCGGTACCACAACAAATTTTTAAATATTGAACAACAGCTACATAGATTTCAAGATAACTATAGATCAGTGTTGCCAGGAGAAGGGAAAATCCATTAATCTAGGTTTGTTTCTCTTAAATAGTAGCGAAGGTTTTTTAAATAAGTAAACAGGAATTTTTAAAATATTCTAGAATTTCTAGAAACATTGCTAAGGATTGTCCTTGAGGGCAATAACAAAAAATTTTTTTTTACTTTAATCAAAAAAATGTCGGGAGTGCTTTGGTCACACTTAGGAAATATTTGACGAAAAAAACGTGACCAACAGGCTGTCTACCACATCTTACAAAAAAAATATTAAAACAGTATAATTAGTTTTATTCAAATTTTTTTATTGTGTAATATTAACATGTTGCGCTTATTCGGTCATATATTTAATAAGTGTGACCATAGCTAATTAAACAAATTAAAGGGTTAGTGAATTTGTTTTGAAAACAATATTAAAAACTCCTATGTCTTTAACAAGAAATAATATTGAAAACAACAATGAAATACGAAAATTTGGATATATTTAATTTTTTAAAAAGAGGCAGTAAGTTGAGCCTTACATTTTCCGTAATAATTGAAATTAATAGTTCCTAAAATAAATGTAAATTTTTTAACTAAAAATCGTATCGGTCGATTACGGATGGCAATACACTGCCGGCAGAGGGCCGTCATAGAAAATAAATGTTCCCCCGATTAAACAGGCTGCAGCCGATATTTTACAAATTGCGCTGACAGTAAATCCTAAAGGTCCTGTCTTTGGGGCAAACTAAGCTGACATTTTTAAGCAAGAGACTGACTTCCAAAATATTAACTAATGGAACCATCAAACGTAGAGGCTTTGATATATGTATCTCCTAAATAGCGTCTAATAGATGCCTGTTTAAATGCCTCCTCTTGGCCTGCTAAAAATAGGTCAACAGAACTAATTATAGGTACTACAAAGAATTAAATCTATTTAATATGCTGTCAAATAGTATTAAAAATGAGATTAATCAAAATATATTTAGAATGTAAATTGTAACTTTAATAAGAAATATTTAATTTGAGTTTATTGATGTAATTTAATTTTATTTAACTTATCATTTGCTTTGAATCACTTTATTGTTGGTTTTTTGAATATTTTATATTAATTTAAAGTTGCCAAACTTTCAAAATAGCACTAACTATAACTCAAATTTTCCATCTGTAAATGTTATACACATCGTGTGATACATATGAAACTTTGCATGTGTAAAATACATGTGGAAATACATATGTAATTTTTTCGATGTGGCAAACATAAACAAAACAGCTGGTTTGTTTTGAAACGAAATTTAAACACGTTAAAAAGTTAGCTTGTTTACATTTATAGATTATGTCATAAGGAAAAACATAAGCAGGTGTGATAGCAAAAATTATGAATCGTATGTAAAATCGAAATTTTGACATACATACGGAATTACATATGGGTAAGAAAAGTGGCAGTACATATGTAAAATACATCCCGTCTGATAGTACCTTAATCAGACAATTTGTTTATTTTCTACCAATTTATTTTTATAATTTATGTGCTGTTTCTAGGTGACAAGCCATTGATGTGTAGTAAAATGAATATGAAAAACACTCAGTTTTTTAAGTTATTTTCATATAAATTTTACTACACAATCAATTGTCTGTCACCTGGAAACAGCACATTAATCTAAACCTATATATGTATATAATTTTCACTTGAAATTTTCTCTATTTATTTTATTTATTGTATTTTTTACCTAACATATGCAAGGTAATTTTGAATTGGTTTGTAATTTTTACTTTTATTATTATATTTTGTTACTGTTAGACTTATACGAATTGAATAAGTTTCTGCTGATAAATTTCAAAAAATTTAAAAGGTAACACAAAATGGAGTACAAACTAAGCGCTAAATATTTGTTAGTTTGATCTTTATTTCCACCTCTTAAAGATAAATTAAATATGGGGCAAAACAAATAAACAAAGATGGAAAAATATTTAAAAAAATAGATGTTAATAGACGTAATAAAACAAGTGAACAATAACAAAAATATTAGCTAAAAAATATGTTTATATTACATATTAATACAAGTCATTAAAAACATAAACAATTAGGTAAAAATATAAAGAAAGTAACCATAAACAGTTCGATATAATAACTAGGGATGTAACGAATACCGATGCCGATATACATATATGCGATAGTTCACGTTTGCCTATATATCGGTATCAGCTAAATTTTACTGTCGATATCTCAATACTTATTAAGTTTATTTTTTGCATAACAACTAATAGCAAAATATCGAACAGAATAATAAATTGTTTCTTTGGATACTTAAGCTGGAGGTCGGTCCACGCCACGCGTTTTTCTTTTTTTCGAGATGCATGCTGAAGTGGAAAGTAATCCTACTTCATGACTTCGATATGTATCTATATGTTTGCTGTGTAACTTGTCAATACAATTTTACACTTCGACTTTTTGGGCACAAGCGCATTGAATGCTTGGCGTGGACCTGCATCAGCCGTTTTGTTTTTGACCATAATAATAAAATGTTCTCCCATTGGTAACTCATGTATGTATTTGTACGTTTTAAGACATTTCAGTAAATTTTTAATGATATTTGTAAAAAAAAAATCATTTCGCTACAAATTTTGGGTTACTTAAAAGAGTCCAGAAAATCAATAAGATGCAGAATAGTTCAGAGTCTCATAATTTAGCTCTGAATGAAAGATTTGAGGGTTAAGAGAGTAATGAAATCTTTTGTTTACCTAAAATTCTTTACCTTCGATACAAAGATCGAAAAACATCTTATTGGGCTACTTAACATGACTCTGCATTCCGAAAGTGTTAGACACTGTCACCCTTACATCTAGTAAAAGTTCTGATAAGTCTACAAGAACTGACCATTAAAGCGTTTGTGAAAATCTTAAAAGAAAATGGGGAGAAGAGTGATCTTTTTTTTTTTTGTTTTATTTAGCATTAAAAATACTTTTCAAATCTTTTACATTAAAGTTATTAAATTTAATTTATTATTAAAGTTATTAAATTTAAGACCATTGGGCAGAAATACTTAAGTTTTCAAATGGGTTCATTCACTTCTGAGGGATGATTTTTTACTGCTTCAAGTTGTGAAATTATCTCCGCAAAAGTAATGTAAAACGCAACGCAACGCCAAAGTAAAACATTGAAAGCAAAAACAATGTCATACATATTTTGTAATTTTGTACCGTTTTAAAATTTTCAACGCCACAAGCTTTGCAGAGTTTAAAATTTTAAAATGCAATGTGAATTTCTGTTGAAAGCAACAACAAAATTACAAAATATTTATGACATTGTTTGTGCTTTCAATGTTATTGTTTGGCGTTGCGCTGCGTTGTACATGATTAGGGCCTAAATTCTAGTTACATTTAGAAGAAAAGTTTTAACCAAAACATAGTTATATAATCCTCCCTATTGTCGATGTTAACGTAAATTTTAAGTTGTTGTGACATCAATTTGTCGACTACATCACTTCGGCGTTACTTTAATATTTTCTAAGAATGTTTTAACGATGTCGACTATTTATCAAAAATCTAACAAAAAAAAATGCCATATCTTATTAATTTTTTCTTCTGGCGCTGTGTTGTTTTTTAAATAAATTAATATAAATCAAAATAAATAAAATTAAAGTGTGTTTTTAGAAAAATAAGAGTAAAAAATCGTATTTTAAATATGTACATTAGAGGATACGTACACGTTGCAATAAAAAAAAACGTGCGCGTTACAACGTATAATAAGTATAGAGTATATTTTAGAAGGTGGTTTGAAAAAAATTTTTCCCGAACGTAGGGGTGACCTTTTAAACATTTTGTTATATCTTTGGTATTTAGAGTCAAGTATTTTGTTCGAGAAAATTTTTGTTTCCAGAAGTCCAATGTTTTGCTTTAAAAGTCATTGACTTTAAGTATCCTGCTGTAGTATTTATCGACCATAACTCTGTTCGTTTGTACTTCCCTAATGTCAAAAAATGAAAGCTCGCAAAAATCCATTAAAGCAAAAATAATTTAAACAAGTCAAGAGCGCTATATTAGGTTGTGCCGAGTTTTTGATACCATCCATCGACAGTAAGAATATTTCAGGCGTGGGCTCTATATGGTGTCTACAAGCGTTTAACCAATCTTTATAAAAACTGACGTCCGTATTGACTGCAGTTTGGACTTATGTGAAATTATTGGCCGAGAAATATTGACCTTTATTTCAAGTCATATAAAACTTTCTTTGAACTAATTTGAATAAAATATCATGATGCGTAAAAGTTTTAGACGTACTAAAATAATTTTTTGGAGGAGAATTTTGGGTCAATTACGAAGCAGCAGCCGTAATTGTGCAACGCCGCTAATGTTCAAATATAAAACAAAAAAATTATTTTAATTTCAACATCTGCGGCGTTACTTGAGTTCAAGCAACTGAACTTTGTTTGCTTTCCATAATAGGCACATTATGTTGGACCCATCGTAAATTATCGATCAATCATCATAAAATTCTCTAGTGATTTTTGGTATTCAAAAACGGTTATAAGACCAAATTTCAATAAAGTAGTGAAATTGGGTTTAGCGTTTTATAAGTTTTAAAGAGCTTATTATGGACTAATTATCACAATATTTTTGATCCAAAATATTGTTTTGTGGAGACTTGCTTTATTTCTCTATTTTAAAAGAAAGTTCTGCATTTGTTAAAGTGCTGGTGAACAGTTATATAAAAAATAAATGGATAAAAGTTTTACAGCTAATTTCATGACTATAATTTTTTTTGGTTCCGTCGCAATACTTGAAAGAGAATGAATTTGGAAGTTTGGAAGAATAAATATGATGTTTCCACCTTAATTTTAATAGTAAATAAAATTTTATGTATTCAGTAAAACATTTTATCAAAAAAAAAAAAACTGCGTATTACACCTTAATTAACCAATATTACACAAACTAACACAAAAACATTCCCATACACAAAAATTGTAAAGTAAGACAATTTTAGAGAGAGTAAATTTGATTCTCTTTTTGCTCAAACATAGACGAAGTATTATGCGTATGATGCTCCTAGACGGGTCAAATGTATAACCAACCACGTTTTATTTTTCATCTCCATCATCTATGTTGTGTTACCTCCTCCATTTACGAAATAACGGTATATCTCGAAAACAAGAACTAACATTAAAACAACGGTTAGCACCACTGGATTCAGCGTACCCGAATTAGGTTAAAACGCCAGTTCTACCTTATGTCTCAAAAAAATGTGTCAAATTCTAGCACAGTGTAAATAACGGCAATTTAGCAATTTTTTGGTCATTCTAGCGGTTTTACTTCTATTATGTGGGTTTTATCAAACAAGATAGTTCGTGAAACAATGTTGACGCTCTTATTTAGGTATGCCATATCCGTGTAATAGCCAAGCGAAAGAAAACGTCCCGCCTGCCGCTCTTGTAAAGGAACGGCTGTAAGTACTATGGTTTCCACGTTTATCTGACTTTTCAATATACTCTACAAGTAATTCTCCTGAATTTTAAGTTGTTCTCTACTAATTCAAATCAAGTTATGTATGGTTCTTCGCTAGTTTAAAGTTAAAAACGGAAAAACTGTAGCTTGGTGTCGTTAAACGAAAGTCAGTTAGCCAATGCATTGAAACTCACAAAAGACAGAGAAACAAAATTGGACTGATTCACCTTAAAACAACAACAATTTGCACTTAAAACTAAAAAATTTGAATAAAATTTTTAGGTATTTACTTAAATGCAAAATTATGTGTTATT
Organism: Pollenia amentaria; assembly: GCA_943735925.1. Classification (NCBI taxonomy): domain Eukaryota; kingdom Metazoa; phylum Arthropoda; class Insecta; order Diptera; family Polleniidae; genus Pollenia; species Pollenia amentaria. Next base: position 241,157,075 of record OX031007.1, on the reverse strand, counting down.
AAATTCTCTTAACATATCACACTTGCTCATAAAGAGGGTATTAACTCAAACTTTAAAAATTTTCATAGAAGTAGAACAATTTTCAATTTATTAAGGTGTTTTAGAAACAATTTTTATATAAACCGTTTTACTACCAAAGAGAAGACAGCAAAGCAAGATATTTTACAGCGTATAGATATGCGTATAACGTGTCGATTTCTTCTAAAAAGTAAAAAAAAAATAAAAAGGAAAATTTTGAGTTAATACCCTCTTTATGATCAAGTACGATTTGTATATGTATTTAACTACATTTGTACATACATATGTATGTATGTATTTTATAAAATATAGCCTAATGTACATATTTATCTAACTTCTTTGTTTTAAACTAGCATTTAAGGCCTGTTAATGTGTTAAAAGCACCAAAAACACTAAATAATGCGCAAAAATCTACATTGATTTAATTTTTGTATAAAAAAATTGGTTTTTTGTTTTTTCATTTCCGTATTTACGCCCATTTTTGATATTTTTTTGAGAGGAATTCACTTTTACTCTTAGTTGTCCAAAATTTAGTCAAAAATTATAGAAACATAGTTATTTCAAAGTAGTAGCCGTCATTAAAAACAACTTTTTAAATGTATTACAAAATCATTAGAAAATTCTCTTCATTTACGTAATAAAGGTGAGTCATTTAATATATTTCTAGAGCAAGAGTTAAACACAGAAGAGAAATGCTACCAAATGTGTACAAACCAAAATAAACAATAAAAGAAAATGATGACGAATTAATAAAACCTTGAAATTTTAAATGACACTAAAAGGCAAACTACGAATGAACGAACGACCTTTTAAACAAAACAACTAGAAGGTACGAGAATAACATCGGCCAGTCTGGTGCCATTCATTATAAACAAGTAGAAATGCTATATTTAGCTGTACCGAATATTTTATACCCTCCAGCGAGATAAAGAATACTTTAAAAGTACGTTAATATTTAAAAAAAGGCTTTACATGGGATCTAAAAAGTATATGAACTAAACTTTTTAAAAAATTATCTCACAGTATTTTAATTCGTTGCGGTACCACTTTATATTGGACCTATGGTAAATAATAGGCCGATAATTTAAAATTGTTCATGTTTTGTTTAAATTGCACTCGAATAAGTGGTGGTTTTCACAAAATGCGGTAGAGATATACACATATATCGTCAGCTCAGAATTGGTTTGGCGCATATGCCAAAAAGTCGGAGTGGAGAAAAACGACAAAGAAGATTTGCATGAAGATATTATGAACATATTATGTCGTATTTGAAAAAAACAAATTGGAGCAAATTTGATTACAATGCCATAAATTTTAAGCGTTTTAATATGCGTTTTAAAAATACTCTTTATATGTGATTTATGACAGATTATGGACAAAAGTAGTTTTTTATGGGACGGGTTGTAAATTATGGACCGCTCTTCGTGAAATTTGGCAGTGTAATTACTAGTCATATAAAACGAATTTGTGCACGTTTTAATAACAATCGGTTCATTTCGACACGAATTTATTATAGTTTTTAAAACGGAAATATCGATTATTTTTGGGGTGGTCCTTACATAATTGGCTTGATAACACTTCTTCTACTGAACCGGTTTGAGCTGCACATTAATCCCAAACCGCTTAGCAGAACAATACACAATTTGATACCTACACTATACTTCTCTGAGTGTTCGAAAGTGAGGACTACTTCAACAGTTGAACTTGAAAGTTGAAATCGACTTAGAATTACTCAAGGGGCCAGAATATATACATATGTATTTACTTTATAGGGTCTTAGATTAACCAAGTTTCACACGGAACTTAATATATCCTCTTCACCATTAGTTGGGGAGGGTATAGAATGGAATGAAGTAGTTTAAATTAAATCGTTTTTTTTTTTTGGAATTGTTAAATTTTTTATATACAATTTAACTACATACTCGTTGTACTACACACACTTAAACAAAACATATATATGCATATAAAATACATATACATACATAGACGTGCATTTGTATCTATAGATATTTTAAGTTGGGTTTGTAGTGTTTCATTCATAAATATTCTTAATTTACTACGCAAAAATACAACCCACATTTGAGAAAATAAATGAATAAATAATAGAGCGCAAAAGTAACTCTTAGCAAAAAAAATAATAATAATAGTGTAAACAAAAATAAACTTTTAAACAAATTGTTTGTTTTGTTTTTGTTTAAAATGTATACGTAAAAACATACGCAGGAACAACACATAATTCTGTTCAGCGGTTTTTCTCAAAAAATTAAATTATTGGAGTTAGTGATGCAGAATGGTTTGCTATGTTTTTCTTCATATTGCGTATTAAATTTATTCTTATATCTTTTTTACTTTCTACGTTTGAAGAGAATGTGTCATTATTATTTCCAAGTGGTGCAAGCAAATAAAAAACTTTAAACACGTGAAATGTGTTTTTTGAGTTATGACGACGTTGCAGCAAATGAGCGATATATTGTTTGTATATACATAGAAAAAATAAATAAACATTCGTGTCTTAGAGGCATAATTAAAAAAAAGGAAGGAAAAACGCTCCTTTTCTAAATTAAATACACATAAAACTTAAAGAAGTTTTTGAATGAGTCATCAATTTATAGTTTGTTTCTGTATTTTTTAACATTAACGTGTACTCACTAGGACATTTTCCTAGTCTTATCAACTTTATCATATATTTATTATTGTAATATTTAAAGAAATAAAAACAAAAACACTTTTTATTAAAACTCAGCGTAGGAAGAATTCATGTTTTATTCAGGTACATACAAACATGTGTCTTTAAAAATAGAATTGATTATAGCAGACAGACAAATTTTACAAGCGGTACCACAACAAATTTTTAAATATTGAACAACAGCTACATAGATTTCAAGATAACTATAGATCAGTGTTGCCAGGAGAAGGGAAAATCCATTAATCTAGGTTTGTTTCTCTTAAATAGTAGCGAAGGTTTTTTAAATAAGTAAACAGGAATTTTTAAAATATTCTAGAATTTCTAGAAACATTGCTAAGGATTGTCCTTGAGGGCAATAACAAAAAATTTTTTTTTACTTTAATCAAAAAAATGTCGGGAGTGCTTTGGTCACACTTAGGAAATATTTGACGAAAAAAACGTGACCAACAGGCTGTCTACCACATCTTACAAAAAAAATATTAAAACAGTATAATTAGTTTTATTCAAATTTTTTTATTGTGTAATATTAACATGTTGCGCTTATTCGGTCATATATTTAATAAGTGTGACCATAGCTAATTAAACAAATTAAAGGGTTAGTGAATTTGTTTTGAAAACAATATTAAAAACTCCTATGTCTTTAACAAGAAATAATATTGAAAACAACAATGAAATACGAAAATTTGGATATATTTAATTTTTTAAAAAGAGGCAGTAAGTTGAGCCTTACATTTTCCGTAATAATTGAAATTAATAGTTCCTAAAATAAATGTAAATTTTTTAACTAAAAATCGTATCGGTCGATTACGGATGGCAATACACTGCCGGCAGAGGGCCGTCATAGAAAATAAATGTTCCCCCGATTAAACAGGCTGCAGCCGATATTTTACAAATTGCGCTGACAGTAAATCCTAAAGGTCCTGTCTTTGGGGCAAACTAAGCTGACATTTTTAAGCAAGAGACTGACTTCCAAAATATTAACTAATGGAACCATCAAACGTAGAGGCTTTGATATATGTATCTCCTAAATAGCGTCTAATAGATGCCTGTTTAAATGCCTCCTCTTGGCCTGCTAAAAATAGGTCAACAGAACTAATTATAGGTACTACAAAGAATTAAATCTATTTAATATGCTGTCAAATAGTATTAAAAATGAGATTAATCAAAATATATTTAGAATGTAAATTGTAACTTTAATAAGAAATATTTAATTTGAGTTTATTGATGTAATTTAATTTTATTTAACTTATCATTTGCTTTGAATCACTTTATTGTTGGTTTTTTGAATATTTTATATTAATTTAAAGTTGCCAAACTTTCAAAATAGCACTAACTATAACTCAAATTTTCTATCTGTAAATGTTATACACATCGTGTGATACATATGAAACTTTGCATGTGTAAAATACATGTGGAAATACATATGTAATTTTTTCGATGTGGCAAACATAAACAAAACAGCTGGTTTGTTTTGAAACGAAATTTAAACACGTTAAAAAGTTAGCTTGTTTACATTTATAGATTATGTCATAAGGAAAAACATAAGCAGGTGTGATAGCAAAAATTATGAATCGTATGTAAAATCGAAATTTTGACATACATACGGAATTACATATGGGTAAGAAAAGTGGCAGTACATATGTAAAATACATCCCGTCTGATAGTACCTTAATCAGACAATTTGTTTATTTTCTACCAATTTATTTTTATAATTTATGTGCTGTTTCTAGGTGACAAGCCATTGATGTGTAGTAAAATGAATATGAAAAACACTCAGTTTTTTAAGTTATTTTCATATAAATTTTACTACACAATCAATTGTCTGTCACCTGGAAACAGCACATTAATCTAAACCTATATATGTATATAATTTTCACTTGAAATTTTCTCTATTTATTTTATTTATTGTATTTTTTACCTAACATATGCAAGGTAATTTTGAATTGGTTTGTAATTTTTACTTTTATTATTATATGTTGTTACTGTTAGACTTATACGAATTGAATAAGTTTCTGCTGATAAATTTCAAAAAATTTAAAAGGTAACACAAAATGGAGTACAAACTAAGCGCTAAATATTTGTTAGTTTGATCTTTATTTCCACCTCTTAAAGATAAATTAAATATGGGGCAAAACAAATAAACAAAGATGGAAAAATATTTAAAAAAATAGATGTTAATAGACGTAATAAAACAAGTGAACAATAACAAAAATATTAGCTAAAAAATATGTTTATATTACATATTAATACAAGTCATTAAAAACATAAACAATTAGGTAAAAATATAAAGAAAGTAACCATAAACAGTTCGATATAATAACTAGGGATGTAACGAATACCGATGCCGATATACATATATGCGATAGTTCACGTTTGCCTATATATCGGTATCAGCTAAATTTTACTGTCGATATCTCAATACTTATTAAGTTTATTTTTTGCATAACAACTAATAGCAAAATATCGAACAGAATAATAAATTGTTTCTTTGGATACTTAAGCTGGAGGTCGGTCCACGCCACGCGTTTTTCTTTTTTTCGAGATGCATGCTGAAGTGGAAAGTAATCCTACTTCATGACTTCGATATGTATCTATATGTTTGCTGTGTAACTTGTCAATACAATTTTACACTTCGACTTTTTGGGCACAAGCGCATTGAATGCTTGGCGTGGACCTGCATCAGCCGTTTTGTTTTTGACCATAATAATAAAATGTTCTCCCATTGGTAACTCATGTATGTATTTGTACGTTTTAAGACATTTCAGTAAATTTTTAATGATATTTGTAAAAAAAAAATCATTTCGCTACAAATTTTGGGTTACTTAAAAGAGTCCAGAAAATCAATAAGATGCAGAATAGTTCAGAGTCTCATAATTTAGCTCTGAATGAAAGATTTGAGGGTTAAGAGAGTAATGAAATCTTTTGTTTACCTAAAATTCTTTACCTTCGATACAAAGATCGAAAAACATCTTATTGGGCTACTTAACATGACTCTGCATTCCGAAAGTGTTAGACACTGTCACCCTTACATCTAGTAAAAGTTCTGATAAGTCTACAAGAACTGACCATTAAAGCGTTTGTGAAAATCTTAAAAGAAAATGGGGAGAAGAGTGATCTTTTTTTTTTTTGTTTTATTTAGCATTAAAAATACTTTTCAAATCTTTTACATTAAAGTTATTAAATTTAATTTATTATTAAAGTTATTAAATTTAAGACCATTGGGCAGAAATACTTAAGTTTTCAAATGGGTTCATTCACTTCTGAGGGATGATTTTTTACTGCAGGTCTGCTTCAAGTTGTGAAATTATCTCCGCAAAAGTTGAGAAGTTTTTTAATCTTATTAATATTAATTTGGAATATTAATAATCGCATCCACTAAAGATTTTCATGATATCGCTTAAAATTGCCATTTGTGCAAATGGGTAAACTTGCGAGACTCGTTTCATGAAGTCCCTTTTTAATTTTTGTTTAATTTTAAAAAATTAATATCAGTTTGAAAGAAACGTCAATGCAAAAAAAATGTGAAATTTATTTTTAAAAATGCATAAGGAAGGCCAAAAGACTAATTTATTTATTTAAATTATTGGAAGAATTTATTGTTTGTGATTTATAAACACTTGAATTATTCATTGAAAACGTCGGCAAGCATTACAAAAATCTGTATGCACAATTGATCAGCGCGAGATTGCGAGTCAAAATTGAGAATTAGAAAATTTACGAAGTTTGTGTAAAATAAAACTCGAACAATTTTTGCAAGTTCATTTGCGAGGGCGTACAAATTCACAATTTGCACAGATTGCATTTTAGGCGACATCATGAACACCGTTACTGTTTTTTGGTTTAAAAAATAAATTAATTTACCATGAATTTAAATTAATTTCGTTGTTTTTAAAATCTTATTAAAATCAATTTTAAATATTAATAATCTCTTACACTGTAATTTTGTATAAAAAGAAACTACTCTACTTGAGTTTTGTTAATTTTACCTAGAATTAAAATTGAATATTCGGCCATGTTCTCGAAATCGAGTAAAATTGAAATCGAAGGAAATTATTAGTTAATTTTTTTTTAAATAGCCGTTGTTTTTCATGATTTTTGGAATTATTTTAATACATTTAAGTGGTACTCAGAGTATGACGTATATAAAACGGAATATTTTTAGGAACCTTTAAAACCGGATCATTTTAAAAATTCATCCGATTTTAATTTCACTCGGATTCGATTTTCAGAACATGGCTGATTCGTATCGTTATCGGCGATATTTCTTCTTGAGTATCGGTATAGTATCGCCAAAAAGGCGTATCGTTTTGTCCCTAATAATAACCACAATTCAAATTATTAAAAATTTGTAATTTTAATCGAAGGAAAATGATAAATGAACTATTTTTTATTTATTATTATTGATATTATTATTATTGTAGACTTCATTATAAAGAAAATAAATCGTCCTTATTGTGTAAGGCGTTGTCGTAAACGCCAAAGTCGTTTTTGTAATAGCTTAAAGAACACAGCTTGTGTGTTAATTAAATCTTTTACAAAAAAGGACTTAGGCGTTAACGATAACGCCTAACACAATAAAATCGAATATATGAATATACATAAAACACACAATTAAAATTCTTTGTAAAATTATAAAATTCGGATAAACTTTGATTTCGAATATTATGTCTTTCATACTTATGTAAGTGTAAAGGTATAAAGCTAAAAATATAAATTTAACAAAAAAAAAACAGCTGCTTTATGCATGTTATTTAGCCTTATTACGGTTGCCTTTGTTGCAAACGACTGTGTCGCTGATTTAATAGATTAAAGTAACGCGCAACTATTGTTCTTTAATCTACTACAAAATACGAATTGGGCTGGATTTTTGAGATCTTAGTTAAACTAGGTTTAGTTATTTTACAGATTTCTGCCGCCATTACCAAGTTTGTATACAAAGATTTGACTGAACAGCTTTGTTTTGCTTAAAATATTGCAGCCGTATTCATTACAAAAAGCTAGCCACAGTTTGTACTCTACGTACAACGAGCTGCTAACTTGAATGCCGTTTAAACTTTGCAGCTTATTAGCACAGAGTTTATTTATAAAAAAATTTATCCGTCTGCTAACTTTTAAAAAATCAACACTGAATATTAATGATGCCACATTATATTACTCAAAAATGCAACACGTTTTGCATTAATCACCGCTGGTTTTGAAATTTATTTTAAAAATTTTTAATGTTTTAAAATTAACTTTAAATAAATTTTAAAAAAATCCTTAAATTAAAAAATTATTCAACATAAAAAGTATGTTTTTCACAAGTTGGAAAACGTTTGGCTTCAGGGATGACAGAATAAACATTTAACCTTAATTTTGAAGATTTTTTTAATTAAAATTAGATTAAAATAAGTGGCTTCATATATTATTATCATTATAAAGCTACGGTCACACATGGCAAATATTTGACGAAAAAAACTTTACCAACAGGAAAACTTATATATTATTTCAATATTTATTAGTTTATGATACCACCCACATCTTTTATCAGACAGCACAGCAGCCCTACTAAGGCTGTTGGTGCCAGATATATATTAAAAAAAAATTATAAACAAAAACAAGAACATCTACATTAAATGACTAACACATCTATAGGCTTTATAAAGAAGTGGAAATATTTTTTTTCGCACAGATCTTAGTTTTTGAATGTGCTTATTTCTTCTAGATATCTCAAAAGATGAAGTATTTTAACAATTAAAAAAATAGTAAAAAATCTAATTTTAGTAGAGTTTATTTTACTTTATTGAATTAAAAATTGGGATCTCAATAAGTATCTATAATATATATATACACACATACGTACATTTATATTTGTTATCAAAATGTTTAGGCATCTCTTTATGCTCAAATAAATTTATACAAATGAATATTTTGGCTTCTTGGGTGGCCTAAATATTAAAGTGGTTAAAGATTTCCTCTTTTTCTTATAGGGGAAGAAATTCAGAAATCTTTAACCATGATAATTATAATCACTCAACGGAGGGTTATAAGTATCAGGTTGGAAGAGATGAAAGACATTAAGTGGGGGTTAATGTTCTTTTTTTTTAATATGTGAGGCAATTGTTGCTTACCGGGATTTTGCGTTGCTCCAAACCAAGAAAAAAGATGGTGGTTTTTCTTAAACTTCACTTCGGCGGCTGCCTTGATTTTATTGTTGTAGGGTTTTTTTTGTTTAAGAGCGGGTTACAATTCAACCGTTCTCATTAAATTCTTAGCGCATAATAACTTTTGATTTTGCTGCCAAACTTATTCAACCTCTCTTGATTATCCACTCGAAGGTTGGATAAGTTTGACAGCTTAACTCTAGCGAGTACTAAAGTACACCGTACGAAATTAAATTGTTCAAATATTAATAATTCAGTGCGGTTGATACTGATAATAATTCAATGATACAAATTCATTTTTTAATTGTTAATTGACAAAAGTAACAAAAAATATAAAAATTTATGCTTATAATAGATAATTGCAATTGTAAGAAATTGCTTTATAATAATAAATAATTCATGTGTGTCCAATGTAAATTGGACAACAAATAATAAGGGTAATCACGATGGTCATTGTGCAAATTTGCACTTTGTAAATTTTCAGTGAAAATTATGATTGATCGTAGGCATGCAACTTATATTTTTTTGTACAAATGTGCTACTTTCTGGCAACACAAAAAACTTCTGGCAGCACTATCATAAGTTGTCAAAAATATTAATTTGTTACAATTATGCAGAAGCAAAGGTAAAATAAATTTTTAAAAAAATGAGAATGCCTAAAATCAGTGAAAAATAATTTTCTCTTTTACAAATAAAAAAATATGGCGATGCGTATGTCAAAAGTTGTTGTTTGCTTTTATTTTCAACTGAGCAAATATGCACTACTATTTTTGCTCAAGGTTTTTTTTACGTACATTTTGTTGTTGTCTTGTGCAAATGTGTGTATTTTTGCGCACATTTGCGTCGTTTGCACTACCCATCGTAATTACACTTAATACAGTGAGCTCTCGGTAATGTGAAGTTCCAATATAGTAACTATCCAGTAATGTGAACACCTATTTTTTATATTAACGCTCTAAATAGTGAACAAAGTTTAATAGCTCTAAATAGTGAACAAAAATGTTGGCAATATTTGTTTATTTTCTAATTTTGGGAATCCTGATTGAATAAAAATTGAAAACAATATTTACATGCATACATAGTTTTGTTAAAGAAGGAAATCACTTGATCTAAATATTTTTTATTAACAAATATGCCTTGGAATAACCAAAAATTTTAACCCTCAATTAAAAATACGTATTTCTGCAACTTTTGGAAAAAGGAATGTTAAGAGCTTCAATACTTTCTAGCAGTGTGACCATTGCAGCTTAATTTAGCATAAAAACCTTTTATTTTTTATGTTTATGTTTTAAGCTTTTCTTGCATCATTTTCAAAATTTGGATGAATATTTTTTTAGTATTGATTTTACTTAATTTTTTTTTAAAAATTATAATAAAATTTTGACTAAAAATAGTTGTACTCAAAATTAAATTTCGTATGAAAGTGGTTAATTCTTAAGAAACAGCTTGCCTGTCTTGTAAAAAAATAGAATATTCATATTAGAAATACCCTCATAAAGTTGATTATAAAAATCTGTAGAAAGCAACTACAAAATTACAAAATATTTATTACATTGTTTGTGCTTTCATGTTATTCTTTGGCGTTGCGTTGCGTTTTACATGATTAGGGCCTAAGTTTCGAATAAAATTTCATACTGGTAATAAATTTTTAGCAAACATATTTAAAAATGTTAGCATTATTTCTAGCATTTTTGAAAATCATTTTTAGCATTTTTTGTTCATGTCTATTGCCAGATTTAGCTGTAAAAATTTTTAGGTTCTGGTGACACTGCTTTCTAAACTTTTTTAACCAAAAAAACACAGAATGTCCCGACAATTTTGTAAAATCGAATATGTGAACAAATTCAACAATGTGAACTACCTTGGTTTTTATTAGTTTTTATTATCGCGAGTTCACTGTAATTAAATATTTACTATGTTTGTATGTATGTCAGCAGGCAGCAGTGCAAAATTAAAATTTTTTTTTGAACACTTGTTTATATAGAGAAATTTGTTTTATTTTATTTAAATTTTGTTTATAAAAGTATACATATACATAAATTCGTAGTTTTTTTGTAATTTTTTTTTTTTTGGTCTATTGAAATACATTTCCGTTTTCCTGTTCTTATTTTAATTTATTTTACATAAGAATGCACATGTTCTCTTTTTTATGGATAAAAATATTAAAATTTATTAGAAACGTATTTGACTCGTTTATGTGAATATGGGAGCAAGATTTAAAGGTAAAGTGTTTTTTAAGAGTTTGCCCTATAAAATATATACGGACTTTTTATGTTGTTTTCTGGATCATTACTTATTTTATGTTAAAATATTTCTATAAACATTATTTGAATTGTTGGTTTTCGCCAACTCAGCTGTCCATATGAACAGCAAAGAGTATCTGAATATGTATATTCCGGCTACTGGGCCATATATTATCTGTATACCGAATTTATCAAAAAGAAATGTAGCAAAAGTACCAATTTTTCGGTTTTAACATCATAAAATGTACTATATATTTTAATCTGGGCCATTTTGCTCTATATACTAAATCTCTCTATACTAAATTTTTCGAAAAGAGAAAAAGTAAGAGTACCAAGAGTACCATGTTTTTCTCATTTTAGGCCCCCAGAAAGTACACTGTATGTTAATGTAGGCTATTATCTCTTTTTAAACCAGAAGAAAAATAGTACCATTCTATCCCGTTTTTATCTCTTTAAAAGTATTTATCAAAAAGAGAAGGAGTAGCAAGTAGCCACTTTTTCCAGTTTTTACCTTTTTTAAAATTACCCAATAATTATATCTGGCCCATATGTTCTTTGTCTACCAAATTTCATCCAAATCCATTAAGCGAATTTCGCGTGATTGAGCCACAAACTTACAAACATACAAAAATTCAAATTTATAATAATAGGAGGATATTTTGGAATTGTTTTTACGATGGTTTAGATTTGGTTAGGTTAGGTTAGAAGCAAACTTCACACCCTCACCCAGAGACCAATATGGTCCATTGTGACGTCTTAATTAGTGAAATAAAGAAATATAGTGTGACAGAGTAGAAGTAAATGGTGAAAGCACAGGAAAGGAAGATAGTGGAATATAAGAAATCGGACAGAACAAGAAAAGAAACACTACCAAACAGGAAAACTGTCCTACAACTGTCCAGTCCCCAGCCTATTACGAATCCCGTCAGATTCTCGAGCCCGAGACATCGCCCAATTCGTGCAGTAATCTGCTACCTAGCCACTTCAGCCTGCTGTTCTGTAGCCTGGGACAGTGGCACAGAAAGTGCTCAACTGTCTCCAACTCCTCTGGGTCCTCACACAGCCTACATATATCCGATAAGCCAGACCCCATTCTCACCGCCATTCTGCCTATGATACAGTGGCCCGTGATAATACCTATCGTGTTCCTGACGCAAGCCCTACTCATACCCAGCAGCGTGTCCGAATTTGACCTACTAAGCATCGGCCACAGCGTGCGCGATACTCGGCAGTCCGTTCGGCTTCGCCAAGCCCGATTAGTCCCGCTCAGAATCCATTCCCCGACCAAGAATAACGAAACCCCAAAATCACTCAGTGCCTGCCTTATGGCCTCTATTCTCACATTGCTAAAGGCCCCCTCTATATCTAGGAATGCCGCCAAGGTGTATTCCTTGTCTCGCAATCCCCGTTCTTTATAACCACCACATCATGAAGCGCATTCTCAACGGACCTACCCTAAGATAGGCATGCTGAGCGCCGCTGATGGTGCCGCCGTCGATCTTCGTCCTCAGATGTAGATCAATCAGTCTTTCTAATGTCTTCAAAAGAAAAGACGATAGGCTGATAGGTCTAAAATCCTTGGGGTTAGAGTGACCGGTTCTACCTGCCTTAGGTATGAAAATAACCCTGACCTCTCTCCATCCTCTAGGAATGTAGCCATTTAGCAGACATACGCTAAATAGTTCCACCAGCAATAGGAGTGATGATCCCTGGATATTCTGTAGCATAGCCGGAAATATACCATCTGGTCCTGCCAATTTGTAAGACCCAAAAGTATTAACCGCCAATGTAACCTTATCCAAGGTGATGATGTCTCCCACCGCCTCCCTTATCTCATGGTTTAGATTTAATATTTGTAAAATTTAGAAAATATAAAAATTACTTTTTATTATTGATTTATGAAAATTTAAAGTTTGTTTATTTTTAAAAATCAGTCACGTTGGAATTAGACTTAATATTTTATCTCATGATAAATATTACGAAATAATAAAACAAAGAGTTTAAAAGAATTAACGTAATTATGAATAAATTTTCCCATGAAGTACTTTTTTGCAACTGAATATTAATCAAGTCACACTCAGAGAGTATACTAAAGCACAATTCCATTTGAGCGCATAATCAAATCATTCAAAAATTGTCAATCTCTATAGTGTAGTGTCGCTGTCATAAACAAATACTTAAGAGAAGTTTAGACGAAGAATTAACGTAAGTGTGTGAACGTAAAGAAGCAAAAACAACTGCTTTACTAGTTTTCTCAAAAAAATTTTATATGTACCTATAAATTACTTTTTTATACCTATTTTGATGTAAAGCCCAAGTAGCTCTACATGTAGTTACAAAAGGGATATCTTTTGAAAAGCATGGTCCTGAACTACACAGTTATTTGCTTGCTGGGTTCACGTTATGTTATAAAAAGTACTTTTCGCTGGAAATGCCTATATGTACATTTTTAGCGTACACTGAACTAAATAGGAAAAGATGGGAAAAGGGAACTCTCCGCAAGTTAATAATTGGGTGGAATTTTATTGGCCTAAAACTCTTTTTATATTATGAACTTCCAATTAATTTCAAACTCAAAAAAAAACAGTTTTTACTGTTAAATTTTCATTTAAAATTCCGCAAAGTTTGTGGTTAAACACAGAACCTTTTGGTTTGGCAAATGAAATAGAAGTTCGAATGTGTCGACGGATTGTCCATATCCTTAGAAGACCCAGCGGAAATATAGCTCAAGAAGCGCTTTCTTGAACCTCTCGAGGTCCGCGGCGCCCCTCAAAAGCCTGGCAAAGAACTATTGATGAGGACATATGCTCCAATGGAAGAGGATGTCAGTTAGGATTAGAGGGGCCAATCTGGTTAGAGATGTTATTATAATTACTCGGTTAGGAGATTTTATGGTTTGGGATTATGACAAATAAAAGAAAAGAAGAAAGAGTTTAAAAAAATTTCAAATTTTATTACACTTTACATTCATGGAATTGAAACATTAATTTTTATATTCGAAACAGATTTCCAATAAGTACCTACTAAATTTAAATATTGTTAATAATTTAAATGTTGTTTTACATTAGCGATCTTCCACACGACTAATATACGTACTAATATAAACTAAAAAAATAAAAAATGATTTTAAAGTGTCCAAAGTATTTTGGACAAGACATTTATTATAAAATGTTTCCGTATTTTTTTAGTTTGTTTTTTATATAAACTGAGGTTAACTATATTTGTTCCAAGGATTCTTTTCAACTATCTGTCAATCGATTAAAGACTTAATAAGATTGATAGCATTTTTGTTAATCTTTATGAAAAAACATATAAATCCAGTTAGTCAAAATATTAGTTTTTCCTGTAAACAATTTGAAAAAAAACACTGGCGATTATATATTTTATTAACTCATTATTTTGAAACTATCCCCAAATAGATGATACACTAGGTAGAAAAAGTATGAGTACCTATAAAACAAATACACTTAAAATATTGCAATTAAGTGATACAACGATAGCTTATCAACCAACAAAATTTATTTTAATTTTGCAGTCTTATAAACAATACTAATACTAAACAAAAACTTCGACTAATAATAAATTGAAACCATGGTAGAATAAATACAAGGTATAGTCATTAAACATTTTGTTCTCAATTTTAAAACCCATATAACGTCAAACAAAAGAAAATAAGGAAAAAATTAAAACGCGCCAATAATCATTTTTATTTATCAATTATCAATTTTATTTTTTTAAAAATTTCTTAATATAAAAATTTTGTGATATCAAATTTTATTTATTTATTTATTTATTTATTTATTTTCAACCAGTAATATAACAAGCCTAATTAGGCCAATAAATTTACATTACAATGCAGAAAAACCAATAACCAATTTCTAATAAACAAAATATTGAATAAAATATAGTTTTATATAAAAAAGTAAGTTTGAAATATCTAAAAAGCGCAAAATATGTTGAAATTTTAATATTTGCAAAAAGAGTAATATTTCGTTGTTTGACAACTCTCCCAAATGAACATACCTGGTACTTATTATACTATGCCTGGTACTTATTATACTATGACAGAATAATAGCAGTCTAGAAAACAGTAAAGAAAAGTCTACGTAGGTACAATTTCCCTAAAAGTTTTGTACCTACTATATCGAACTATTTCGCAATTATTTTAAATAATGCTAAAATTTTTAAAGATTTTTGTTAAAAAGTTATTACCAGTACCTTTTATTTGAAACTAAATACATTTTAGTGATAAATTTTTGAACGAAATGGAAATAAATGGTTATATTAAAGCAAATGGCTAGATTTTGGTAAACCATGTGATACATATAAATATGTAGCACAGAGGGTTAAGATTAAATGTTAAAATTTATTTGGCCTTCAAACCTCTGATATATAAAAAATTTAAACGATTTATTTCTATGATATACAAAATTTTTATATCAATTTTTTATTAATAGTTTAAGAAAAGTTGAAGCTTTAAAATAATTATTTCTTCAGCAGTTTAGAGCAAACGATTTTTTTACACTTTTGAATTTTTATAACATAAGAATTATTAATTTTCATACACAGAAAAAAGTGATTTATCAATTAAAAAATGGTTTAAAAAGTATTAAAATTTAATTCATATGATAATTGAATCAATTATTTTTTAGTTGAAAGAAAATTAAAAATTTAATTTTGATTTAATTAACATTTTATTTGTTTTGAAATAAATGTTTAATTAAAATATTAATTAAATAACAAAGTATCTTATTTGACTTTTTTCGTTTAAAATAAAATAATTTCAACATGTAGAATTGTTTTTGTGTACGAAATTTCATTTCAAAAATAGTTGTAGTTTTAGTCAAAATTTATTATAATTTATGAAAATTTTTTTTAGTAAAATCAATAAACTATTCGTACCTACACATTTTTTAAGCAAATAATACTAAAAAAAAAGCTAACAACATTTTCCAAAAATGCTAAATGAAAATTTTGCAGGTAAATACAAGTTTTAATGCTAAATTTAGCTGCAAAAATGCCAAAATGGCCACACTGGTAGTGGGATTTGCCTTTGCTTTGAAAACCTCATCAAATCTTTTTTTAATGGAATGAAACAATTATATTCAACATTTTTTTTTTTTCGAATTTATTCTATGAATGAAACAATCTCATGTTGTCCTACTTGATATTTTCCGGCATTCAATTTTTCGATAATTTGACATTCTGATGAATTTTTCGCTCCAACAAATTCCATCAATGCTCAATGGGATTAAGATCTGACCACAGGAGAGGCGTGCACAACTGGTTCGGCACATTATAAAGCCACCAAACTGTTCTCAACTCCCAGTTTCGCTTTACTTTGCTTAAAATTTGGCTTTTAAATATCGAGATAACCTCTATTGTGAACTCAATAACCTTCAGATTGCCTACCTACAAACTACCTATATCACACCCAGTACCATGGTTGACTGTCACACGGATTAGCTTATTCAAAAAATGCGTTATCCCTAATTCGTGGAATATAACCGATTCTAAAACTAAAGGTTTATTTAATTGCTATTTGGCGAATGAAATAGTTTTCTTCTTGCTATTCGAACATAAATCCCATAGCGCCTCTATGTAGACTTGCCCGACAGTTTCATGGCATATGCTTTTTTTAAACTTTATCTAATGTTTTCAGCCACTTTTGGGGCAGGCATTTTAGGATATTGCTGTACAGTAACTGAAATATGTAGGTATATTTTTATCTCATATACCTACATATGTGGTTAATTTTTAAGGATCTCCTAAATGCACCAACTTTTCTGCCTGGATTTTAGTCAAAAAAAAAAAAAAAAAAAAGGGAAACACAAAAATATATTAATAAAAAAGATGCAGCAACGTAAGAATTTTTAAAAAGTCTAGGCAACAGAAAAAAAAGATATAAAACCGGTCGGAAGGTATGTATGTAATTCTCAATTTAAAAAAACTTACAAAAATAACCAGTTCAATTTAAACTGCAAGATCAAGAGAAATGTATGTTCGACCTAAAGGATATTTGGAAGGAAATATTTAAAAATTGAGTGTGACTCAAATAACTTAATGTTGTACCGAATTCCAAGAAAAATTAATTTCAACATTAAATGCAATCTCCGATAGCTTAAGAATTTCAAAAATTAACAAAATAAATATTTTTGAAATAAATTACTCAAAAAACATAACCTTACATTATTAACAAGTTGGGATAAAAAAATCAATCAAATATCATCCAATTTAACCAGCTGTAAAAAAAGACTACTGCGGAAATTTTAAATAAATTTTGTTAATTAATAATAATTTTAAATTAAACTCAATATTTATTTACATTTTTATTCTAAATCTTTAAATAAAAATTAACGCACAGAGGTCCAAGTCGATCGGCTTCAAGCCGGCTCAGCGCCGCCGCCGGTATGTTTTTCTTAGCATTAGCCGCCGCCGAAAGTTCCGGCTAGTTTCGGCTTAAATTTTACGCCGACTTTAGTAGATAAGCCAAACATTTTTTGTGTTAGAACAAAAAATTCGATATGGTAGCATTGAAAATTTACAACCCTGGGCTTTGTAAATATATGCCGTTATTTTCGCAACGTTTCTACATTTATAATTTTCTATATAAAGTGATGAACAAAATGACACAAACAAATATAAAAAGTTTTTTTTCTCAACAAAGTGCAAGTGAAATTATAGAAAGTTCATCAGAGTCCGACAATGAAGAGCTTTCTAATTACAATAAGTATTTGAGTTATTCTGGATCAATAGATTATTATAATAAACTATTGCAAAGAAAAGCTAACGTGAAAAAAATGGCAAAAGTAGTTGTAAGCACAAGTGGTGTCTCTAAGTGCTGGAATTTTTTTGGAGATTTGTATATTGGCCAGAGGCATATACTTGAAAAATATAAATTCTGCAAAATATGTTTCGAACAAGAAAATATGATATTAAAAGGGTAAGTTGTTTTTTTTTTTGCCTAAAAATTTTATTTTTTTTCAAAATTTTCCTTTTAACAAGGTTTGGAAAAAACACTTCAACAAGTAATTACCTCAACCATTTACGTTCAATACATGACATTGACGTAAAATCAACGAATTATAAAAAAACAACACTAATGACACAGAACGCATTAGATTCAACAATGTCAAAGAACGATAAATTTCAAAACGCTCGTAGATTGGCTGAAATGTGCTGCATTGATTTGCAACCATTTTACATTATTGAACGAAGCGGATTTCAAAAGTACGTAAAATCTTTAAACCCAAAAACACACTTTCCTAGGGCCTACACAGTTTCTTCTACCGCGTTGAATGATGTATATGATGTATACTTAAATCGTGTTAAAGATAAATTAAAAAACTCTACAAACCATATTTGTTTAGTATTAGACATGTGGACAGACAAACACAAACGTCTTTCGTATATCAACATAAAAGTGCATTATTGCCAACAGTTTAAGTTGGAAGTAGTTACTTTAAAAACCGAGATATTTCCTCGACCACACACTGCAAAGGCTGTTGCAGAAAAAATCAAAGTAAGTTTAATGGAATTTAATCTTAGTAATAAAAACATATGTGCTATAACCGATGGTGGCTCAAATATTGTTGCTGCGCTAAAAACAGAAAATATTTCACGTTATGGATGCATCGCCCATGCTCTGCACCGGTTTCTTTCGCACGATGTGCTTAACAACAAATCTTTTAATCATATAAACACCATTATTAGCAAATTGAAAGATGTTTATCGCAGTTTGATGTACAGCTCTGAGGAAATCACAAGACTTCAAAATTTAGAAGAGCAGAATAAAATATTGCAGTTTTTGGAGGAATCACAAAAAATTCTTGAAGAACAAGATAAAATAGAAAATTTTCCTTGTGGTGATGACGACTTTTGTGAGTCAAGTGACAAGCTCATTAATGCAAAGCATTCCATTTCTTTAAAGAACTCAGTCCCAACAAGATGGAATTCGTTGTTGTCAATGTTTACAAGCTTTGAACAAAATATAGATGCAATAAACATCGCATTGTTAAAAGTCAAACGTGAAAACTTAATAATACCTGAAATGGAGAAACAAATAATAAAAGAGGTTTTATTATTTTTAAAAATCTTCGAAAAAGCAACGTGGTATTTGCAGGGGCAAAAATACGCCACTTTATCATCATGCATTTATTTTTACGAAAACATTATATGTTGTTTGGAGAAGACAGAAAGTGAATCATGCTTTGATTTGACAATAAAATTGTGCCGTTTTGCCATAGACAATTTTGGAAAGAGGTTCAAGATTTTAAAAATTCACCTTTTAGCAGCTTTATTAGATCCATGCCAAAAAAACTGGGTTACTTTAGAAAATTATTGTAAAAAAATTCCAATAAACTGCAAGGCTGAATGTTCATTTGAACTGAAAATGGATTTTATACACCACAAAACAAAAGAAGACCTTCTTCTTGAACAAATTAAAGAAATAAACTCTCAATCAGAAAGTCAATGTGACTTTCAAGAAATGCCATCAACCAGTAGTATAGCCTATGAAGATAACAACAAAAAACAGGTATGTGTGTTATGGTATTTCTAATTTTAACTTAAGTTCGACTAATAAAAATTTTTTTGCAGAAAATTTCTGACACACGCCAGGAAATGTTGAATTTTGTTACAAAAGCATCTACAAATAAAGAAAATTCTTTAGAAATAGAGATCAATAAATATTTTGCAATCAATGTAGATGAAACTGAGAGTCTTGATTGGTGGCAACAACACAAAGAGGTATGTTTGTATTTAAATTTATACTGTTTTAGTTATTAACTTCCAAATACGTATATTTTTACCTTTTTTTACAAATTCTTTTTAGATTTTTCCAAATATAGCAAAATTAGCTGAAGTTTGCTTTGGTATACCGGCCACCTCTGCCTCATCAGAACAGGCTTTCTCTATTGCTGGAACATGTATTAACGAAAAAAGAAGTCGACTTAATCCGACTACAATAAGAAAGCAACTTTTTGTGCACGATAACCACAAAATTGTGGAAGAATTGTTATGTTTAGAGAAAACATAATTAATTATTTTTTATTCATAGACTGAATTTATTAATTTGTTTTTTAGATGTACATATGTTTATATGAAAATAAATATACATTTTTTTAAATTGAGAAAATTTGTTAATTAACATCGGCTCCAGCCGGCTTAAAGCCGCCGCCGACTGTTTTTCTTCAAGCCGCCGCCGCCGATAATTATTAATCGGCTTGGACCTCTGTTAACGCATCATATAAAAATTAAAATACTGTTCAATTTTCTCTTTTTATTAAACGATATAGAGCAAAACAAGAGAAGTAAAAAATAAACACAGGCACACACTCTATTTTTCCAATTTTACACATGTTGTCTTCTCTGTTTATCTAATGGGAAATTACCAAAACATTGAACAGGGAGCCTTAATGGAAAATGGCCGACTTCGTTAAAAAAAAAAACAAAACAAATATGACACTAAGCTAATCTCAAGCACTCTTTAAATAACAAAACAGAACGTTAGAAAGGGAACACCATATTTTCAACACAACTCAATATGTGCAAAAAAAAGGTTACTAAAAAATTTTCATTTTTGTCTGATTTTTTTGCATGTGATAAAATATTTAATGAACTTCGCTGTTTATTTAACATTGTTTTTTCCGATAAAACTTTTTCGTACTGTATACATACATACCTTTTCGCACAAAGTTCTAACTTGTGCTTCTGTCAATTGATTACATTCATTCAATTGTTCAATCCATTGATCCAGATCTTTTGATGTTGCTTTATCCTCCATTGCAGTTGAAGTAGAGGAAAAAGTCTCGTCAATCTTTGTCGATTCAATTTTGACGGCTTTTTTTTAACAGAGGGGCGAAAAAAATTTATATAATCCAAAGAGTTGGGGTTATAAGTTCGATTCAAGTTTTTCTTTTGGTTGCTCTCTATATCATTTCTTTTATCACGTAGTTTTATTTCATGGGCGTTGTAAAGAAATTTACAAAAATTTTCGATAAGAAAATAGAAAAGTGCAAATTTCAGCAACAACGTTTAATATTAGTTTATTGAATAAAAACACGATAAACGTCTTTAAAAAACGATACGAACGAGTGAAAAAACGACGAGCGACTGACTGAGTACTTCACTATTTTTTCTTACAATTGAAATAGTGATGCTAAATTTATTACTGTATTTATCCCTTTCTAACTTATGTGAAAATGCTTACTTCTTGATAAATATAGTACAATACAATTTATTTATCATTTTCGTTTTAAAAATTTTAAATTATTAGCTGATAAATTGTTTTGTTTTTATATATTATAATTTATTAGTTTCAAAAATTAAAGTTATTTTAGCAGATTTAATATTCGAAGACTGTTGAAAATAGTATTTTAATGATAAATTTAAATGCTTCGCAATTTAAATGCTTCCCAGTTGAATATAGAATTAGTAATGCCAATCATACGGTAGTAGTAATACCAAGGTTTTATTTATATTGCCATATTTTTTGGAACCCACAGACGATGCAGCATTTGTCGAAACACGTGTTACTATTTATGTTTCAGTTTTTACCACAGACGATGACACTAAGAACGAAACATCTGTATTACGTGTTTTTTTAATATATTACTACAAAACACAAAAAAAGCTATATATTTCTTGTATACCTTTCATATTTTATGTCCAATAAATTTGGAAAAATTTTATATTCAATTATAATTGTTTTCCAACTCTCACAATTTGCAATTGTTGCTATTTTCCGATTTCTTTCTTCATATTTTTTTCTCCGAGAGTTGCAAAAGCACCTCACTCAACAACTGCTCTCAACAAAATGAGAAAGAAAAAATTGTCAACATCGCCATGCACGATGAAACATAAAATATCAAAAAATTTTGATATTTGAGAAAACAAAAAGGTAACAAGAATTTCAACCACGTAGCAACATTTAGTGAAACATGCCCATGTTTCGACAAATTTTGCCTCGTGTGTGGGTAACTTTTTAACTCTTTTACAGCCAGTCTCCACGAGCATTATTTACGTACTCAAATCTAGTTTACCAATGCAGCTCCAAACAAAAAAAAAAATACATTGAGTGATGGAAAATATAAAATTAGGAAGAAAATATTATACCGAAAAAGTCTCGGAAACGCAAAGTTTTAAAGCTATGTATCTCTGAAGATTTCATACATATATGACTTATATTAATAGCATTTGTAAGCCTATGAATAGATCTTTCTGGATGTACAAAATTTATTGAAATATGTATAACTCTTTAGCTCCCAATACTGTGTAAATCAAAATGTTACGGAAGCGCACTAGGTATGATGTACGTAGTTTATGCTAATAAAAGTGTAAAAGACAGTGTAATTAATAACACTATGCGACAGTCAAAATCGGGATGGGATTAAACCAACGGAAAATGTTATATCGGTAAAAAAAGAAGTTATACGTGTCCCGGCGTTTCGCTGGGTCACGTCTAGGAATCGAGATATATCGATTTGAAGGGGAAATTGTGACCTTTGGTGGTCTTTTTTTTTAACATAACTCGAGAACCACCAGTCCGATTTTGCTGAAACAAATTTAAATTAAAAATTAGGAATTACAATCTTTAATCTGTTAATACAACGTTTCGCTACATAAGCAACAGTTTCGCAGTTATAAATAAATGTATGAAGAAAAACACTATTTTTTGCCTAAAAAAATTGAATTTTTTTATTTTTAATTCATAAAAAATCCAAAACGGTAAAAAAAAGTTTCAAGTCCTATTACTTTCACGTAAAGTCACATAACCTTTAAACAAAATGAGACATAAATCATGAAAATCGATAGACGCGTTTCGCTTTTATTCACAATTAAGTGAAGGTATCTCACTTTGACAAGAATATTGATTTTATGTTTCAATGAATTTGGATAATATTTATTATATATTATTTATTATAATTATTAACACGTAAAATTAAAAATTATTACAGGTAATTATTAGGTTATTACATAGATACATAGGTTATAAAAATCGATGAACGCAAAACTTATTTTCGTTTGTTTGCGCCCTTTACTTTCTTGCGTGGTGGTTCGCCCACTTGTTCAGAGTCTGTATCGGATGAGGATCTTTCTTCATCTGGAAAAATCAATTGTTTTTAATCAGTTAGTTAACTTCATTTTTGTGACTTACCGTCGGAGGAAACTCCCATTGTATATTCTTCTAATTAATTCCTAATTTTTTTAAATTTGTTTCAGCAAAATCGGACTAGTGGTTCTCGAGTTATGTCAAAAAAAAAAAGACCACCAAAGGTGACAATTTCCCCTATATGATATTTACTAACTTCAAATCGATATATCTCGATTTCTAGACGTGACCCAGTGAAACGCCGGGATATAACCGATATAACTTTCCCCGGTAGTTTGAACCCTTCCCGATCACTGACCCCTACCATTTTTCTCACAGTGTAACCAAACACCACTTCGCTAATTAAATTGTTGCTTCTTAGCCGGCATATGGCCTGACGCAAGGGCTTTTTCCTCTATGGTATAACAACACCCATTTAACCCATTTTTCGTCGACCGGTGATTATAATCACCAGTGCTCACGCTCTTTTTTTTTTTTTTTTTTTTTGTTGCAATGTTCTTTTTTCTGTCAGTTACTTTAAATCTTTTTTCATTATTATATTGTCAGTTTACTTAGGGTTAAAAGCTTTCAAATAATACCACAATTGGCCACATTAATTCAGAAATGTAATGGAAAATGGCATATACTTTTAAAAACTTTAAAGGTCCATAAATCGAAAACTATGCGTTTCCGAGTATTTTTTCGTTTAATATTTTCTTTATAATGTTTCCTTCTTCGCAGGGTCTGCGTGAGGACCATAATAGGAATCATCACGGGTCATTGCATGATAGGCAGGATGGCGATGAGGTTGGGATCCGACGTGTCGGATATGTGCGGGTTGTGTGAGGACCCGGAGGAGCTGGAGACGGTTGAACACATTTTGTGCCGCTGTCCCAGGCTACAGTGCAGCAGGCTTAGGTGGCTGGGCAGCAGATTCCTAGGCGAATTAGGGGACGTCCCGGGCTGTGGGCTCGAGAGTCTGATAGGATTCGTAACATAGAGCTGCAACAAGTATGATCGAGCCGACTCAATCACTACAGCTAAAAATTCTGAATAAATCAAAAAAGTGTTCAACATTTTTGTTTTCGTTCAAACGCCAACACGAACCACAAAATTCAGTAACAAGTATGAATCGACCACAAAATTATACTTACATGTGTTAATTTCAAAGCGATGTGTCTGTTTATGAACAAGAGCTAACTTTTACTCGGCTTTCGGCTCGGTGATTCGACATGATTTTATTGGGATCAGTTTCAACGACCACTCAAAATGTATGATTCAATCATTTTTGTTCAACAACAAGAAATGATTTTAATCTAAACAGCTCATTTCAAACAATCAGTTTGAATTCTGGTACTCGCAACCAACATGAGTGTAAATATTTCTTTGGTATGATAGTAGTAAAATTCATGTTATAGGCTCGAGCCACTTGTTTTAATACACATTGTGTTTATTTATATAAGCAACCTCATGCTATTGTAGTCGTTGCGTGTATATAGTTCTTAGTAGTACTGTTCCTTTTATATAAAGTAGTTTATATGATGGAAGAGCGTGCAAAATTAATTTCTGATGAAATTTCTAAAGGCAATTACACTCTGTCAGGACGACGAAAAGGCCGAAGTTTGATATGGAATTTGCTATCAGAAATACTACAGCCAGACGAAACTGTACTAAAAGATTTTGTTTATTGTCGCAATTGTTGTGCAGTTTTAAAGTACAATGGAAACCAAACGTCCAACTTAAATCGCCACAAATGCTGTAAAGACATGAAAGTGTCCAAAGTTTTAAAAACAGTCACACAACTAGACAAAAATGACGCAATTGAAAAATGTACATCATGGGTCATCGAAGACTGTCGACCCTTTT
This sequence comes from Pollenia amentaria, assembly GCA_943735925.1. Classification (NCBI taxonomy): domain Eukaryota; kingdom Metazoa; phylum Arthropoda; class Insecta; order Diptera; family Polleniidae; genus Pollenia; species Pollenia amentaria. The sequence continues at coordinate 241,132,028 of OX031007.1, read as the reverse complement.
CAGCCGTGCAGGGTTCGGGCTTTGTAAAATTAGTAAAAATTTTTCTGAAGATCGGTGCAAGGTATGGAGAATACGTCGATGTGGAAGATTTGCTCCCAGATGCTACAACAATTTCTCGAAAAATAAAAAAGTGTGCAAATGAGAAAAAGGAAGAGATGATGGACGAAGTTAACAGTGTTGTGAGCAGCGGTGGAGCATCAGCAACCATAGATATGTGGACGGACAACTATATTAAGCGAAACTTTTTAGGGGTAACCTTTCACTACCTAAAAGATTTTAAATTTGTTGACATGGTATTGGGAATAAAGTCAATGGATTTCGAAAGATCTACAGCCGAAAATATTTTAAGAAAACTAAATTCCATTTTTAACGAATTCGGTATACAGAACATAAACAAAATTAAGTTTGTTACTGACAGAGGGTCGAACATAATTAAAGCGTTGTCAGAAACCACTCGGTTAAATTGCAGCAGCCATCTGTTTTCGAATGTTTTGGATAAATCATTTGCTGAAACAACAGAACTTACTGACGTTATAGAGTCCTGTAAAAAAATTGTAAAATATTTTAAAAAATCAAATTTACAACATATGCTGCCAACGTCACTAAAAAGTCAATGTCCAACAAGATGGAACTCTCACTTCAGAATGTTTAAATCAATAATTGACAATTGGTTTGAGATAAATAACGTTCTGAGCGATAATGAACAAAGCCAGCGTACGCTGCACATAAATATACCTATACAAAAGGTTTTAGTAGAAATGTGTAAGGATTTTGAAATTATTTTTAAGAAGCTTTAACTCTGCAGTTCACCGTCTTTGTGCTATGTCTTACCATCTATTAATAAAATTAAAAGTATATGTGAAGCGAACATAAATGACATAGCTGCAATATCAATTTTAAAAGAAAACATTAGGAAAAACACAGATGTCGTATGGGTTGCCAATCTAAGTTTGTGGCATAAAGCAGCATATTTTCTATACCCACCGGCTGTAGCTATGCAGCCAAATGACTTGGGCAGTATCAAAAAGTTTTGTATTTCTTGCATTGAAAATAATGCAGTATCACCGTGCATTTCGCAAACAACGTCTGTCATACTTTTAGAAAATGACTCTTCCATTACAGGCATGACCTTATCTGTTTCAGCATCTCTTAATGAAACCGAGTTAGACAAAAGTAGTCCCTCTGTGACTTCTAAGAGCTTTAATGATATAAACTTTTTTTTCTCCGATTTGCTTAAACAATCACTGTCTAATGCTACAGAAAATCTTGATGATGAAGTGAACAGATATTGCAAGGAGTTAGTAGAAATTACTGAAAATTTTATATTAATGGAGTGGTGGCAAACAAATCAAAAAAAATATCCCCATTTGTCAAAATTGGCACTTCAAATGCACTCTATGCCAGCTAGTAGTGCAGCGGCTGAAAGATCTTTTTCTTTGGCCGGTAACATTATATCAGAAAAGCGAAACAGATTGGGGCCAGGTTCGGTCGACAGCTTGCTATTTTTAAACTCGTTTTATAAAAATTTTTAATTTTAAAAGCTAACAAAAATTAAAACAGGATCTCAATTTTTTTTTATTTCTTGTATTGTTGTGCCAACCAAGTGAATTTTTTGTGTAATAATCATTTATGTTACCTTTATTTATAATTATTATTTTAGTTTTTTAATTTTTTGTTTTCTTGAATCTTGTGAATTGTTTTTGTTTATTTATTATTTTATAATCATTATTTGTTTTATCTATTTGTATTAAATAACTTGTTCCTTTTTTACATTTTGAAATAAAATAACTTGTTTTCTTATTATTATTAACTTTTTTTTATTTTGGGGTAAAATTGAAATTTTAATACAAAAAAGTCAAATTCGAAAAACATTGGTCCTATATAAATATCTCATAAAATTTCTTCGAATTTGTTTTGATGCCTAAAAAAAATATGCAAGTACATACTTTTTGGTGTTCATAATATCTATGAAAAATTGTTTATATTTATGAAAAATTTCTTATTTTTTTGAATTTACTAGCGAATCCCGGTATTTAATTATGAATTTTTCCATAACTATTATGAAGAACGTTCATAATATTCTTATTTAAAAAAATTCATAAATATTATGAAAAAAATTCATAAATTATGTGAAATGTACATAATTTAGGAAAAATGGCGAAGATTTCCCTACGTTTCTTTATTATCAACTACATAAATAAAATAATCTTGTACATATTGTTTATGAAGAATTTCATTAATGGAAAAAATTACAATTTATGTAATTGTTCATAAATATTTAAACAATTTTATATTATTTATGGACTTTGTTTATAATTTTTCTAAAACCGGTCTGATGCATGTTTCAAAATATTTAAATTATTAAAAGATTCTTATATTTATGAACATATTCCTATAAAATAAAAAATTAAATAAAATTGTTCTTAAAACATATATGATTTTAACGGAAACTAACGGTTTCAAGTTGCAGAGTATTGTTTGGCATGCTGTGAGTAAGAAGAGTATAACATATCATGTTCTCCGTCTTACACACTGCATGTAATGAAAACATAAAACTACTTGATTTCAGTTTTGTCTTAGCGTGCGTTGTGAAAAGATTAAAAAAAAGAATACATTATAAATAGTTGAAACAAAAGTTATTTAATTGTTAAAAAAAAAATATTAAAAAACGTGAGTGCCACAATGATTTCATGTTTTAAGTGTAACAAAGTGTTTTTCGTTGTTAATGAATATATATTACATATAAAAAATATTCATTTCTGTGGAGTAAATGATAAATTTGAATGTACCTATGAAAATTGCAACCAATTGTTTGATAATATTTATAGATTTAAAAGACACTTTACAAGAAAACACAAAATTGGTTTAAATACTATTGAATCATTCTTTTGAAGAAGCTCAAAGAAAACTTTTAATAAATATAATTGCAAAATACATTGTTGACAACGATTTACCATTTTCGTTGGGCGAAAGTTACAATTTGGAAGTAGAAATAATAAAGCTATTTCCCAACGAAAAACTTGTAAGCCATTCGTATTTGAGAGTTGTAAATATTGAATATGTTACATATGTATAAAAATATACTTTTTTATAGGAATTTTATCGAACTTGCAAAAGAGATCGTATTTATACTAAAGTGTGCAACCTTAAAACCCTAACGAAGGTTGTTTTACCAGAGTCCACAATACCTTCATCATCATCAAGTAGTGAAGATAATCCAATTAGTAAGAAGTAACAATAATTAAAAGAATTTATTATTAATTTATTTATTAATTTTATTTTACATTATCAAAAATAGTTCCTGAAGAAGATTTTGAAACATTAAGAAATTCTTTAAGAGATGACAAGCTTAACGAAGACGAATATATGGATTATTCGAACAAATGCAGCCAGTACCGTTTTTCGCAAATAGAAAAATGTAATACTGCTGCGGATATTTTTAAAATTTGGCCAGAGTACACAAATTCTATCGGCGTTCGAATGTTAAAAAATTAAAAGAAATATTTTAAGTGGTATTATGAATTAATCTATTTATTTGATTCAGTTTGATATTGATTTTTCTATTAAATATCCATGCTGTGGAAATATTCATGAAAACTGGGCATTAAAATCGGACAAAATCGAAATGTTTTTAAAAGGAAAAATTTCAGGAAAAAGTACTAACGGATTTAACTTAAATGCAATAAATGATGAAACTAGAGAGAGTAAGTAAAACTTATATTTTAAAAGTAAAAATACTCATTATTGAACAAATTCTTATATTCATAGATACTCGGGATATTATATTACTAATGAACCTTCACCAATTCCTTTTGTCACCAAACAAATGTGGTGGAAAACAAGCAAGAAAATATAGCGTTGAGGATTCGTTGGGAGCATTTGCAGTTTTTGGAAAATCTAGTGAAGAAGTCGAAGACAAACTTCGTCATATCAGTGTAAAGAAGCAATATCTGCAGCCCCGTATTTTAATAATAGGTGATATACATATGATTAAAGATATTTTCGTTTATGTTGATGGCGTTCGTTTTAAAACGATGTATGTATTGCACGCTCTAGATATATGTTTTAAAATCTTTTTCTTTTTTAATCTTAAATATCCAGAAGAAGCTTATCTCTTCTGGGTGTTTATTGAATACTTTTTTTACAAATTAAAAAATAGCAAGACTTACATTAAAGTTTCTACTTTGTGTAACGAATTAAGTGCTTCAAATTTTAAATTTAAGTTACATATGTTTATTTTATTTAATCCTTGAAGTGTTTTTGTTTGTTAATTCTTAAATTAAAAAAAATTATATAAAAATGTTCATAAATATATGTATATATATATATTATAAAATTATAAATATTATAATTATAAATATAAAATTATAAATAAATATAAAAATTTTATGTATTTTATTTATCAATCTAGATAATAAATTCCTAAATATTATGAACAATTTCATAAAAAAATATAAAATGTTATGTACAAAAATCAATAATATATGAAATATATATGCAAAAAGTTCATAAATAATTTAAAACGCATTTTCATTTATACTAGGAACCAGTTCTTAAGTTTATGAACTAATTCATAAAAAAACCAGTATTCATAATACTTAAGAACAAATTCATAAATGCTAAGATTTAGTACATTGGCAAATTTTTTAGGAAATTTTACATAAATACAAAGTATTTCCTCATAAGTACTATGAATTGTTTCCTAAAAGTGCCATATCTAAGTTTTCCTTGTATTTTTTATATTTTAAGAATTTTTACATATATACCATGAAAAAGTTCTTAAAATCGTTCATTGGCAAATTTTTCATAAAATATTCATAAATACTATGAATTATTTTTTTGTGTGTACCTTCCTTCTTATTTTCCAATGTGCTATCACCCTATTTAAATTTGTATACTAGATTTAAACCAACATTTTTAATAACAATAAAAAGTTAGCTGATGAAATTTCAAATAAAAAGTTAATCTTTTATAATAAGGTTGGCTTTTATAATTGATTCTAATATTTTTAATATATCTTTAACTTAGTCATTATTTTGGTATTTTTCAGAAGATTTTATTTGATTAACAATATGGTCAGCTATTTTGTGAGGCATATTGCTAAATGTAATAAGTTTTAGCGAAAACTTTGAAGAGTTTTCAGTAGTAAATTCTAATTTTTTAATCATTATTCTCTACTCCAAATTATATTCCTTGTTTTATATTTCTCCTCCGTGTTTAACAAAAAGTCTGCAAAGACAGTTAGTAGTGTTTTTTTGTTAGTCTGAATTAACACGTTTTATCTTTTGATGCTCAACTTCTCTTAAATTCCCTATTGAAGGTGATGATCACGCGCTACAATCGGTTTCAACTTTTTTTTGCTTCAAAACAACAACAATTTTATACAAAGCAAACCAAAGAGAAAAAGAAAAAAATTTACATACAGCCATTGTTGTGCATAACCTACGAATGAAAACACAAAGCGTACTGACCGAGTACAGGAATCTCCGTATCAACCCTCTCTCTTCTCTCTTCCATCTCCTAAAAATACAAGAGTTGAGCAACAAAAGATGAAAAGTATGAATGCAGAACGTCGACAATATGAGAGAGCACATTTCCTTAAGTTAATCGTATCTTAAACAACGGGAACATGTATCTTATAAGATTTCACAATTTACTGATTTTCGTACAGTAATCGTATAGTAATATTATTTAGTTTTTTCTTTGTTTTTAGTGTTTAATATTGTTACGAAATTAGATTTATCTAAGAATTATTTGTGGTTTTAGTTATAAGTTATCTTGTAAATTATAGTTTTATGTCATATTAGTTCGAATTTTTATGAAAACCATTGTACTGAATTTTCTAGTAATTGTAATTGTAGACTTTAGATTTAGATGTATAACAGTTATTATAAAATAATTCGAAAACAAATTTCTAGAAACTACTAGATGGTTCTTGAACCAACTAATAATGGTTTTGAACTATAAATACAGGCTAACACTGCAGCCACACGATCAAGTTGTTCTTGATAGTCTTTTACATATACAGTTTGTCAAAATTTCCAAAAACTGGAAGCTGTGACGTAGGCTGCACGCAATTTTGAAGCAATTTACTTTCAAGATGTCATCAAGAGAACAATTTATAAAGACAAACGAAAAATTTTCTCACCAAACTTGTAATCAGCTGTTTTCTTGAACGTAAATTGATACACTCACTTGTATGAGAATTTTAAAGGCAAGTTCGCTTCAATTTTTAAAAGTATGAGTGTATTGGTAAAAAAGTGAGAGTGTATTAAAACTTGATAGACAAAACTTGATCGTGTAACCCTCAAGTTACTCATAAAAGTTTAGTTTAGTTTGATTGGAGACATTAAACGGTTCATTACGTTACTTACAATAGTGCTTAAATTTGGTGAACATTATAATTAATTTCAATAAAGTTTGTTAAATTGAATTCGTGTGTAAGTATTTATTTTGATTTGCAATTAAAGGAACTCAAAGGCTTATTATAAAGGGAATAAACCTTAATGCGTTTTATAAAGTAAAAACGTGACAATATTGTTTTTCTCTCCCCTCTCGCCTATAAGGTAAGAATCGCAACGACAAAAATCGTATTATGTAAATTGGGACCAATCACTCATACTTTTAAAAATGGAAGCAAACTTGCCTTTAACATTCTCTTTCAATTTGGGTGTATCAATTTACGTGCAAGAAAACAGCTGAATACAAGTTTGGTGAGAACATTTTTCGTTTGTCTTTATTAGTTGTTTTATTGATAACATCTTGAAAGTAAATAACTTCAAAATTGCGTGCAAACTACGTCACAGCTTTCAATTTTTGGAAATTATGACAACTGTATATGTAAAAGACTTTCAAGAAAAACTTTATCGTGTGGCTGCAGTGTATTATAAAGGCAAAGGAAAATTTTCTCACCAAACTTGTACTCAGCTGTTTTCTTAAATTTAAATTGATACACTCAACTTTTTTTTTTGTTTCCCTATGCTAATCCCGCGAAACTCTACGCTGGCCTGCAGAAAACCAGAGTCTCTGGCGGGAATCTAAGCCGCAACCCCTGCACTGATAGACTAGCTCACTACCAGCTAGCCTACCGGGGCACCCAAAGCAAGTTCGCTTCAATTTTTAAAAATATAAGTGCTTGGAAAAGAAGTGAGTGTATTAAAACTTGATAGACAAAACTTGATCGTGTAACCCTCAACATGGATACTGACAAGAGTGCTGCTAAGTTTTTTCAGCTAACATAATATACCGTTTTTGGCGCTACCTGGCAGGGAGTAGTAAACGACGCAAATGTCAAACGTTGAACTACAACTCTACATTTTTATTTCCTTCTTTTTCACCAAAACCTTCTTCAGGTTGGACGTTTGTTTGTTAGCGCTCCGCTGTCTAATAAAATTAATAAAAAATGACTGAAACTTTGCAATTACGTGGTACCCTTTTGGGACACAATGGTTGGGTAACCCAAATCGCCACAAACCCCAAGGATCCCGATACCATCATCTCTGCGTCCCGTGGTAAGCAAGTGTTTGTTTTTTTTTTTAATTAAATGATCCGTCTTAATCTTTGCAATCTTATAAAAATTCGTTGTCATTTTTTTTTTTATCGTAGACAAGACTTTGATTGTTTGGAAATTGACCCGTGATGAAGACACCAACTACGGTTTTCCCCAAAAGCGTTTGTATGGTCACTCGCACTTTATCAGTGATGTAGTGTTGTCATCCGATGGAAACTACGCTTTGTCTGGTTCGTGGGATAAGACTTTACGCTTGTGGGATTTAGCTGCTGGAAAAACCACTCGTCGTTTCGAAGATCACACTAAGGTGGGGAATTGTGTTTTTTTATATGAGATTTTATAGGTCTTAGAGACAGGGTTATTTGATTCATATATAAAGCTAGAAAAGGCATGGAGTTTGGTAGGAGGTTAGATTTTTATATGTAAAAAAAACTTCATGCCATCCAATAAATGTGTAGCCCATGCGGGGCAGAATTTCTGGTTGTTCATCTTTATGTGGAATATGTTCATCCTTACAAAGCATTTACTACTCTATCGAACTGAATAAAGGAGTGGTTTCTCGTAAGTGTTTTAACAATAAGAAAATTTTTTTTTTGGTTTTTCTAAAATTTTTTAATTTTATTTTAAATTTAATTAAAATTTGAATCTGTTTTAATTTGCGTTTGTTGGCTTTTTTAGGATGTTCTGTCTGTTGCTTTTTCTGCTGACAATCGTCAAATCGTTTCTGGATCTCGCGACAAGACTATCAAATTGTGGAATACTTTAGCCGAGTGCAAATTCACCATCCAAGAGGATGGTCACTCCGATTGGGTATCTTGCGTACGCTTCTCTCCCAATCACTCCAACCCCATAATTGTGTCTTGCGGTTGGGATCGCACCGTCAAGGTATGGAACTTGGCCAACTGCAAGTTGAAGAACAACCACCACGGCCACAATGGTTACTTGAATACTGTTACTGTCTCTCCTGACGGATCCCTTTGTACCTCTGGTGGCAAGGACTCTAAGGCTCTCTTGTGGGATTTGAATGACGGCAAAAACTTGTACACCTTGGAACATAACGATATCATCAATGCCTTGTGCTTCTCTCCTAACCGTTACTGGTTGTGCGTTGCCTATGGTCCCTCCATCAAGATCTGGGATTTGGCTTGCAAGAAAACCGTCGAGGAGCTTCGTCCTGACATCGTCTCCAACGGTTCCAAGGCAGACCAACCCCAATGTTTGTCTTTGGCCTGGTCTACCGATGGTCAAACCTTGTTCGCCGGCTACTCTGACAACACCATTCGTGTATGGCAAGTCTCCGTTTCTGCCCATTAAGCAGGGGCAGTTCTGCAGCATCATACTACTACAACCATCATTATTTGTATGCATCCTGGGAATCATCACAAACGAGTTTTTAAGAAATAAAAGTGTAGTAGTAACACAAGATTTACATAAGAAAATGTATTTATTTTGAGCGCTGATTTGTTTATTATATAAACAAATAAATAACAAGTTTAAAAATTATATATTCTTTTATTTGACTAATTAGTTGGCCACCTTATTAACTATATTGTTATTAGGGACTATTATTTTTTAGTTTTAAGGACATTACAAATAAAAAAGATTTTTGTTACTGGTTGGCTCGCCTGTTGCTAACGACCAAAATTTTTGAAAAAGTTGCCAAATGTGAAAAATATAACCAAATAAATAGAAAAATAATTACAAATTAAGAAAACAACAAGAAATGTAATTCTTGTGCATATTAAATTAACGAGAAACTTGAAAGTTTATGTGAGACCTTGGGGGCTACTCTATTGCGATGCGAAAGAAAATGGTCGCAAATCTAGCGATTGGTACTCTTTAATGCGTTTGCGCATTTGTCTTTCGCATCTTTTTAGTTTTTTCTTTTCGCAAACCATCACTATTTATTTTATTTAAATTTTCCAATTTAAAATATTTTTACATATTTTGGCATTTTATTGATGTCAATCTGCGCAATCTTTAATTTTTATTACCAATATTGCTTCATTTTAAAAAAAAATTGCGAAAGTGATGGAGAGTACCAAGTTGACATTTAGCTTTCGCATCGCAATAGAGAGTAGCCCCCCTTGTTTTCATAAAAAGATATAAAATTGTAACGTTATTGACACCTATTCATCATCGCACAGCCTAAAACGCCTTAAGATACTGGATTTTCCGAAATTCAAATGTTTGAAGCAACCTTATATCTCCAAAACTAAGAAATACAAAAATATATACATATATATATACCGTTCTTTGGAAAAAATAAGCGGACGGTGGTACTTTTTTGAAGTTCGGCTCTAGCTGAGTAAACGGATAAAACCTGGGGCGTTACCGCGTATTTCGATTCGAAAGAAATAATTTACGAGTTCGAACAATTTGTACTGTGTATTACGATTTTCGTACAATTTGTTTCGAATGAACGGAAATTTTTTATACACTATCGAAAACCAAAAATCCCTTTCGAAACGGCAACTCTATTACGAACAATAAAAATCCCTTTCGAAAGTGCAACTCTGTATTACGAAAACGCGAGTCTGTTAAGCAAAAAGTGTTAGGAAATTGTTCGAAAGCTATTTTGTTGGTGACAAAGTGAACGAAAAACAAAAAATGTAAATATTTAAATCTTTCAAGATAAATAAAAGCGTAAAACAAACAAATTAAACCAAATAATGCTATGTATATTTGATATAAACTAAATAATTACTAATGTTATTATTGTAAATGTTTTAATATTTGTGGTCTTGAAATTTGAAAAAAAAATATATTAAAAAAAATATGTACATATGTATGTATGTACATGTACAAAAAGCAGTATAAAGAAGTGATTGACTTTTTCTTTGGAATCTTCAAACCACAGGGAAATGCAATCAGTTTTAATTAAAAAAAATCACAATTATAACATTTTTACACATTGAATAGTATTTAATATTTCTTTTGTTTTGGGATATTTTCGTCCATTTTTGTATTTTAGTAACAGTGCTACCAACTTTTTATCAAATTTCCCATTTGTTTATAAATACAACTCTGTCATCGTTTCGAACGAGTTACGCAGTACGGTTCAACTTTCGAATCGGAAATTGCTTTCGAAAAATGTTTCGTTTCGAATCGAAATACGCGGTAACCCCCCTGTATTTTAGTACTTTTTTTCACCACATCTATCTTTTAAACCCATAAACATAGAAGTAAGAGTTATATCACATTTGAAACTATCGGGTCTGTTCTGAAAATCACGTGCTTTTAAAATCACACGTGTGATTTTCTGGTGTTCTGAAAATCATTTCGTACTTTTGTTTCTCGGTTTGCTTTCGGCAATTGAAAATCACACCGAAACACTCAAAACCGGAACACAAAAATATCACACGTGATTTTTAAAGGCACATGTGATTTGAAATCACGTGATTTAAATAAAATTGATTTTCAGAACAGGCCTGTATCTAAAAAATACAAATGCGAATTTGGTACTATTTCGAAATTCGGAAGTTTTAGGGGTAAAAACTGTAACTATTTTAGGTACTTCCTTACAAAACATTTTTTTTTTGTTCATTGACATACCTATTTAATTATGGGCTCCCACTACAATACTGGAATTTTTGATGCTTCAATGTTGAGGAAAAAAGTACCAAAAGGGTAGGTAATACGGGAAATTTTTTTTCTTTAGCTTTTTTGGTTCTACAACTGGTACTTTTTTATTATCGTTGATATTGGACCTAGAAACATAAATCCAACGTGCAATGTCCTGAGTGGATAACAATCTACGAGGGAACTTTTTCGTTCTTTTAATGGTACTTTTTAACTTTTCGGTAATATTGGATCTCTGAACATAAAATGGAAAATGCAGTCTTAATTGAATGAGAATCTGTATGTGGACTTTTGGTACTTTTTTTAATTTTCGCTAATATTGGACTTATGAACATAGAATTAAACATGCATGGTCCTGAGTGAATGAGAATCTGTAAAAGGCCGTTTGGTACATTTTTGTGCTTTAACTGGTACTTTTTGAATTTCAGTTTGGAATCTTATTGGTACTTTTTTTAATATTGGACCTACAAATATAAAATTAAGCTTGCAATGCCCCGAGTGAATGAGAGTATGTAAGAGGGGCTTTTTGGTACTTTTTTGTTTCTTACCTGGTACCTTTTGAGTTTCTCTTAATATTGGACCTTAAAACAAAAGATTAAACATGCAAGTTCCCAAGTGAATGAGAATCTGTAGGAATGATTTTTTGGTAATTTTTCGAACCTTATTGTTTTTAACAGGTAGGTACTTTTTGAATTTTCGTTAGTATTGCACCTACAAACAAAATTAAACAAGCAATGCGTTGATTGAATGAGAATCTGTAATAGGCTCTTTTTGGTACTTTTTGTGCTTTACCAGGTATTTTTTGATTTGCCGTTAATATTGGATCTAGAAACATAAAATTAAACATGCAAGTTCCTGAATGAATGAGAATCTGGAGGAGTTAACGGGTAAAACCTGTATTTTAAAACTTTTTTTGCCTTGCCATCTATCTTTTTAACCAAAAAACATCGAAATAAAAATAAATCACATTCGTAACTTATCTAAAAAATACAAAAAAAAAAAATTTGGAACATTTTCGAAATTTGACCGTTTAAGATGTTAAAATCGTACCTATTATAAAGTAGCGAGTTAAATGCTAGCATTTAGACAAGTTAAAGCCTAGAAACATGAACTTTGGCGTTAAAATGTGTCCACGAAAGAAAAGGAATGCTAACGAAGTAGCGGGTTAAATGCTTTATCTGCATTTTGCAGTATTTATGCCTCTAAAATAGAAAAATGCTGATTTTAATATTTTTGACCGAAAAATGCAGATTATTTTATATAATTATAAAATCATCTAAACACTACCAATAAATTGTATTTATCCTTTTTGAAGTACATTCTGGGTAGGTATAATGAATAATATAAATAGAATGCTCCAAATCTCCACACTCAATATATCCAAATTTAATAATAAGTAGTCACTCTAATTCAATTTTAAATATTGCGAAATATTTTCCAAATTTGTTTAAAGAAAATTAAAAACAAGATCTGGATTTTGAGATTGGAGAACAAAAACTTTTCAACTAAAACAATAATTTAAATAAGGAAGAAATTACGTTAATATGTTTTTGGAAAAAAATCTGAAACCAAACATGCTGGTTCCGATTATGATTTTCCTACTCCTACTAAATTTGTTCAGGATATACTGATTTCGCCACATTCATTGGCAAATAGGGTTGCCAGTTTTGAAATCGGAGAAATCAGTACATAAGAGAAAAAAATCAGTACAATTGCATAAAAAAAAGTACATTTACTTTTTTAATATAAAATTGCATATTATTTACATAAAAACTTTAATCTTTTTGAAAACAAAACTTGAATTCATTCTTTAATTTGAACCGTGACAAAATTTAATTAATAAAACCGAATTTTTTTCAAAATAATAATTCAATTCCGAATATATTTTTAGCGGGATTACAAGTTGTTCAAAATTCGATTTATAATTTCTTGTTAGCTACATGGTTTAATATTTTTCAAAGAAACATGTCTGAAACTTTGGCCAATGTCAATATTTTGTGTTTCGAGTTAATTTTTGCATTAGCTCTTTTCTTAAGCTTTGGTCACACCTGGCAAATATTTGACGGAAAAAATTGACCAACATGTGAACTAAAATTGTATTTCCTTTATTCTATTATATTTTTTGAATATAGGTCAACATAAAATTAAATAAAAGTAGTTTTTTACTATATCTACTAGCATAAAAAATTTCATTTTGCTATTAAAAGGTCATGCTGAATCTTTTTTATTTTGCGGAAACAGCCAATGTCTTATTTAACCGAGAACAGCTTCAAAAGGTTTTTGAGCCAATTTCACTTAGAACTCTTCTATAAAAAACTGAAATTTAAATTTTCTCTAAACTGAATTATTTGACATTGGCCTTTTTAGCACAAAGCTACAGATATAAGGACAGCAATGTTAAAAAACAAATTAAACACTTGAAATGACGAAGCTTGTTATGTATTTATCTTAAAAATAATTTGAAAAATTATTTAAAAGTGATTTACAACTAATTTCTTTTAATAATTGTAATTATTGCAAAAGGCACAATCGTTTTTTAGACGATCTTATACCTACTATAGATTTTTATAAATAATATATTTACATATGTATGGACATAAATATTTACAATGTTACAAGTTAAAAATATTTTTGGCCTTTTGTGCGTTGTCCACAATTTCTTTCCTGTCTTCAAGAAATTGTAAAACTCATTACAACAATAACCAAAGTTTGTCTTTATCTGCAACTCACTTTCTAGGTTTTATATTAGGAGCCCGTTTCTCCCTTTTCTTCACTTTGAAAACTAAAGACTCGTTCTGTAAAAGCGTTTGAATGTAGAATGAAAGAAATAAAATTACAAACACTTTCCACTCGGCAAAAATCTTTAATGTTAACAACTCATCGATAGGAACATCTATATTAATATTTGTATCGCAATTTGGCAATATGACAAACTATATACTGAGCCCAATTAATATATAATAACAGTACAAAAACAGTACATTAATGAAAAAATCAGTACATTTGCGTACTGATTTGCTTGTAATGCATAAATCAGTACTTTAAACAAAAAACAGTACATGTACTGATTAAAACAGGGGGGTTACCGCGTATTTCGATTCGAAAGAAATAATTTACGAGTTCGAACAATTTGTACTGTGTATTACGATTTTCGTACAATTTGTTTCGAATGAACAAAAATTTTTTATACACTATCGAAAACAAAAAATCCCTTTCGAAACGGCAACTCTCTATTACGAACAATAAAAATCCCTTTCGAAAGTGCAACTCTGTATTACGAAAACGCGAGTCTGTTAAGCAAAAAGTGTTAGGAAATTGTTCGAAAGCTATTTTGTTGGTGACAAAGTGAACGAAAAACAAAAAATGTAAATATTTAAATCTTTCAAGATAAATAAAAGCGTAAAATAAACAAATTAAACCAAATAATGTTATATTTGATATAAACTAAATAATTACTAATGTTATTATTGTAAATGTTTTAATATTTGTGGTCTTGAAATTTGCAAAAAAAAAAATATTAAAAAAAATATGTACATATGTATGTATGTACATGTACAAAAAGCAGTATAAAGAAGTGATTGACTTTTTCTTTGGAATCTTCAAACCACAGGGAAATGCAATCAGTTTTAATTAAAAAAAATCACAATTATAACATTTTTACACATTGAATAGTATTTAATATTTCTTTTGTTGTGGGATATTTTCGTCCATTTTTGTATTTTAGTGACAGTGCTACCAACTTTTTATCAAATTTCCCATTTGTTTATAAATACAACTCTGTCATCGTTTCGAACGAGTTACGCAGTTCGGTTCAACTTTCGAATCGGAAATTGCTTTCGAAAAATGTTTCGTTTCGAATCGAAATAGGCGGTAACCCCCCAGTACGAATGGCAACCCTATTGGCAAACGTCGAGAGAATATTTAGTCAGGTGAATCTAGATAAAACAAAAGGCCAAAATCGTTTTGATAATGAAGCCGGAATATTGCTTACAAAAAAGCATTTAAAACTTAAAAACTTACATTGCTTTGACACTTCAATATCTTCAGATTTGCTTGAATCGATTTCAACTGATATACATATGCTTAAAAATAAATAATTATTTAAAAATATATATGTACATATCACACACTAATGGGTCGATTACGGATGAAAACTGTTTTATTTTATATTTTAACATGAGCATCGCTGCTGGCATCTCATCTTCAGTTCAGTTGTCATCCGCAATCGACCCATAAATCAAAACAGACACAACTCAAAATTTATCGAAATCGTTTTATTTCCCATTAACAAGTACACAAATCAAATCTATAACGACCAATAAAATTTCGTTTGCGTCACTAGGGATGGGCAAATTTAAACAATATATCGATATATATCGTATCGATATTTTTTAAGAGTATCGATATTTATTAATTAAAAATATCGATATATCGATGTATCGACCTTATTAAGCTGAAATTACGACCAAATTTAAAAACTTAATATACCTATGTCAATACATACGATTATTTGCATATCTACAAACATATTACATGTAATTCCATTCTAACTTTTTATTGTTTCTTTTAATTTCGAATTTACTGCGTGTCCCTCAATTTCGAACGAAGCATTCATTCGGCTAACTTTTATTTAAAACAATAATCAATTTAAAAATTTAGATTTTAAGGTAAGTTATGCGAACGAAGTTTTCGTTTGAAATCGAGGGACCGGCAGTTAATTCTACAATTATATAGTTAGTCATATTGTCAAATTGTTTGCAATACAAATATTAATATAGATGTTCTTATCGATGAGTTATAAACATTAACTGCCTGTTCAACGATTTCGAACGTTAACGTTCGCATAGAAAATAACATTTAACACAAAAACAAGTTTTAAAATGTTGTTGCTGTTTTAAATGTAATTTGCGAACGTTAACGTTCGCAATCGATGAACTGGTAGTAAAGATTTTTGCCGAGTCAGTACGAAAAAAGAAGACAGTAGAAAAAAAATGGAAAGTGTTTCTAAATGGTAGTGCTTTTACGAATTTGAGGAAATGTGTAATTTTATTTCTTCCATTGTAAATATATTCAAATTAATTATGCTGGTAGATATAGCAAAAAACTACTTTTATTTTATTTTATGTTGACCCATATTCAAAAAATATTATGGAGTAAAGGACAAACATTTTAGTTTGTACCGTACGGGACGGGATTAACCAGAGTGTAGTGTGGCCAAACTGTCGGCGGCGCTGGTATGCTGGCGGTTTGCGAGGCTTAAGCTCGCCGGATGGGGTGGTTCTTGATAACCAGCTGACGCAAAACCCGGGTCCAAAAAAAAAACTTCATAACAGCTATGAAATTGAAAAAGAAAATAAAAAGTATTGGGGCTGGAAGTAGCTAAACAAAAACAAACAGCAGAAAAGCATATCCTTTTTACCATTGTCACACATCTCCGGCTGATGTTGTACCGGGATTGGCCCTCCCTCTAGAGACTAAATCTCTGCATGGCATCCTAAAAAAAACGTTGGGATGCCCCAAATCCTAACCTGCAAAAATTACTTTCCTCTACTTACCCGCCTTTCGAGAAATTGACCAACTCATCATCATTAAAAACCAGGTAATCTTCATTTTAAAACGTTATGAATCATAATTTTGTTTTATTGAAAAAAAAAAAATGATAATGATAATAGCTGCGTTCGAGAACACAAAAGTTTTTACTATTTTTTACTGAACTTTACTGCATTTTACTAAATTGCGTTCGCGTACACAAAATACAGTAAATGAGAACACAAATTGAGAGCGTAAAGTGACAGTTCTTGACTGAGTAGGTACTTACAAATTTTTACTGCAGAAATTTTTGCAGTAAAATTTAGTAAAACAAAAAAAACATACATATGTTTCA
Source organism: Pollenia amentaria (assembly GCA_943735925.1). NCBI lineage: Eukaryota > Metazoa > Arthropoda > Insecta > Diptera > Polleniidae > Pollenia > Pollenia amentaria. Next base: position 241,115,052 of record OX031007.1, on the reverse strand, counting down.
AAAGGTAAACAAACAAAAGTAGCAAACAAAAGGCATACAAATTGTGAAAAAATTGTTTAAAAAACGAAAATTTGAAATAAAACTAAAATAAAAACAAAAAATGAATTAATATTAATTAATTAAACTTGTTTGTGAAGAATTTATATGGCTAAATACCAACTTTTTAAACTTTGTTTTGTTATGTTAATTTTTTGGATTTGTAAAAGTGTCAAGTACTCGGGTACTTAGAACCGCCCTTGTTTTTAAGGTTATCAGTAGTAAAAAAAAGTATTCGTGTACTACTGATCAAATTTAGCCGGACACAAATTAGCAAATTCAAATTAAATAAAAAACAAACAAATATGAAAGATTACATAAAATAATTTGTTTGTATTTTCCAAAAATATTCGTGTTATAAAAAGTATTTAATCGAGTACCGATAATAAAACGAGTTAAGTAGTCAAAGTGTAAACATTTTTCAACACTTCAATTATTTGCCATCAGCTGTTGCCTTTATTTTACGAATTTTTACAAATTTTGCGTTCGCGTACTTTTTTGGACAACAGCTTTTTGTGAGAGAAAATTTTTAAGTTTACTCATTTACTGCATTTTACTGTAAAAGTACTCAAACGCACCTAATGGTAAGAAAAATAAAGATACAAATTTTTTTTTTTTAATGACAATTCATTTTCATTTGCAATTTTGATAAAATTAATAAACCAAGATTAAAATTTTATATTGAAATTTAGATAAAAAAAAAATAAAACAAATAAAAATTAAAATAAAACGGTTCTTTCAGCTGCCACTGTAAAAATCTGTACTCCGGGATGAAGCGTGCAAGGTCTGCCGTCCGTCCGTTATCTCGTCCGGGTGTCCTAATTTGCCGTAAGTCTAAAAGAACCTCTACACATACATATATATGTATTACACCTGCATTAAAATTCTCCGCTATTCTTTTCTTTTAGGGAACCTTAATCTTACGGGCAACTCTACCCTACCACGAACGAGTACCTAGGCATGAGCTCAACCCTAACACCGCGCACTTTAAGATCCTAATTGCCTAAAGGACTGAAAATCCGGTAAAATTCCCTAAAAAAAGTTAGCTTAAATTTTAAACCCCAAATAATATATATTATTTTGTCCGTAGGTCTGTCTCTTACTTTCATCCGATGTCAAGGCAGATACCTGTTCACCTCAAGGTTTGGGTGGTGCTTGCTGCTGGCTTATCCCACGCTAGTGTGACAAGGAAGATTCGTGGCGCACCCGGCTTTATTTGGTTATATCTCTTTTATATGAAATTTAACACATAGATTAAATTCGAAAAATAAAAAAATTTTGAATATAATAAAGTTGCTTGTAAAAAGAAATAATTCCCAATATCTCTTTTTTATATTTATTTTTGTTTAAAAACCAAAAGTTGAAGTTTTAATAAGTTATGGGTTTTTTATTTATTTTATTTCATTTAAATTACGAATTTAAGTAAACTTAATTTTGCGTAAAGTTTTTTCTTTGTTTCAATCTTTCTTTTCTTTTTGTTTGTTTTTAACTTCTCAGTTTATTTCAGTAATATGTAGTAACTTTATTTAATCTTTTTCTTTCATTTTAATTTAATTTTTAATTGCTTCAAAACTTTTTTTGTAAGTTAGCTTTTAAGTACCACGACAACAAAAAACGTCTTCAATAAATTTTTATAAAATCTTCACAATTTCAAATTGGTATTTTTTCTTTTTCCTCCAATGGGGGTGGCCACTTGTCACACTTCTTATCACGAAATTCAAAAGGGCCGACATATTCTATTTTTCACCCCAAGAAACCTCGGGGACGCTACCATCCACCATCTTCAATACCAAAAAAAAAAAATTTTTTTTTTCCGCAATATAAAAAAAATTAAAACCATAATACCACTTTCTATTTATATCTACTGGTCTCTGTTTATTTGTTTATTTTTCTCTTTCTCTGCCAGCTGTTTTGTTCTAAAATAAAAAAAATATTTCCCTATTTAAATATTGTCAACCATAAACTGCCTTACCATCCGTAGGGTGACCGTAACAAGTTCACATGTTGGTCACGCTTCTTTAGTCAAATATTTGCTCGGTGTGATAGCTTAAGAAAGACCTAATGCAACAATTAACTCAAAACAGCAAAATATTGTCATTGGCCCTTTTAGTACCAAGCTACAGACATAATGAAATCAAATTTTGCTTTTAATAAAATTAATATTAAACCAAGTAGCTAACAAGAAATTAAGAATCGAATTTTTAGCAACTTGTTGTGTTTTAGATTTTTTTGTTATTCACTTTGTATTCCCGCTAAAAATATATACGGAATTGAATTATTATTTCGAAAAAATTCAGTTTTATTAAATAAATTTTGTCACTGTTCAAATTATAGAATGAATTTAAGTGTTGTTTTAAAAAAAGATTAAAGCTTTTTACATATGTAATTAATATGCAATTTTATATTAAAAAGGTATATGTACTGTTTTTTATGGAATTGTACTGGTTTTTTTTTGATTTCAAATCTGGCAGCCCTACTTACAACCAAGAATGATAAAAAATATTACGCCATCCCGAAAACTAAATTGAAATCTTCTGCGCATGTCGCACATATGACGTCATGCAAACTGCTTTCCTATTGGCTACTAATTTCAAGTTGTCTAACTTAAGAATGATGTTTTATTGTTACTAGGACCGCCAGGTGGCCGAAGTTCGACCACTTGGCATTACAGTTAAAATAAATCCTTTTATGTAATTCTTTAAATAATATCGTGGACTGTAGACTTACATTTTCTAACCAATTCTGGAATTTCTTTCACAGTTTTACCCTCTAAATTTTATATTACTATTAACTGCCTATTTCCAACAGATGATTGCTTTCCATTTAGGGCCATTTTCAATATACATATTTCTTTACTTATAGTCCAAAGCTCACTGCAACATAAACGGCAATGAGGTGCCTGATGAGTTAGCGAGACAGGGCTCAGAGATGGGGGATCCTAACTGTATGGAGGCGGTTAGGCCTCCAATAGGCTTCTATTTTGTTAGGCTCAGGGAATGGATTCTGGGCGCGACCAATCGGGCATGGGGGAACCGAACGGACTGCCGTGTATCACGGACGCTGTGGCCTGTGCTTAGGAAGTCCGATTCGGAGTCGCTGCTGGGCAGGAGTATGGTCTTGCGTTAGGACCATGATAGGAATTATCACGGGCCACTGCATGATAGGCACGATGGATATGAGGATGGGATCCGACCTGTCGGATATGTGCGGGTTGTGTGAGGACCCCGAGGAGTTAGAGTCAGTGCAGCATATTCTGTGCCACTTTGCCAGGCTACAGGGCAGCAGGCTGAGGTAGCTGGGCAGCAGGCGGCTACCGCGTATTTCGATTAGAAAGAAATAATTTACATACGAGTTCGAACAATTTGTACTGTGTATTACGATTTTCGTACTCGTTCGAAATGATGGCAGAGATTGTTTTTATAAACAAATCGAAAATTGTTGAAAATTTATTATTCGTAATAGAAAGTTGGTTTCAAGGCGAATTCGCCTTGGTTGGTTTTGAGAAAGTGATTTTCTGTTTTCCATAAAGTATAAAAAATTTAGTTTATTCAAAACAAATAGTATGGAAATCGTTATACACAGTACAAATAATACGAGTTCGTAAATTATTTCTTTCGAATCGAAATACGCGGTAACCCCCCAGATTCCTAGGAGATTTAAGGGATATCTCGGGCTGTCGACTCGAGAGTCTGATAGGATTCGATTCTTCTCCCAATGTTACAACTAAATTTTATAGGGAAAATTATTGAATTTTTCATTTCAATTGCATTGTGATGTACTTAGATGCGCAGTAACAATTTTTTTTTTGTACGGCTGAGTGCGCTCTTGTTTTTTTGATTACAAAAACAAATTTCCTGTTATTTTTCTGCGAGTTGTACTTGTTGTAGTTCCGCAAAGCTTAGCTACTTTTTTTAGTCTCTTGCGCAACTCTTAATTTGTCAGGGGTAAGGTAGCGGTAAGGGGGAAAAGATTGCGTACAAACTTTAGGCCCAACCATAATGTGCTTAAGTTGGCTTCAGCAAATGTGCGAATACATGTAAATCATATGAGGCAAACCATATTGAACTTAAGGAAACGTTTTGTTAAGTTTTATGAAATTGTCATTTGCTTAATCAAAGTGCGAAACTAATCCGTACGGAATCAAATGTTTTTTTAAATACATTTGAGAGAATTTTTGTAAATTTTTGACAGTAGGTTAAGCTAGGCTATGCATATTATGGTTGGGCCTTTTGTTGTCTAAAAGGGGGCTTACTTAGAGAGAGGAATGTAAAAAGTTGCTTGTGTTTTTGGCAGTATCGCCATCACCAGGGCTACCGCTAGAAATTTTTGAAAAGTCGCACAAAAGGTCGTTTCATATAAATAAAGTCGCACAAAAAAGTCGTTTGAGAAAATAAAAGTCGCACATCTTTTTTTAACGTTCTTTATTAATAAAAAGCATAACACAAAAAAATAAACTAAACTAAACAGTCAGTTGCATTTTTCATTTTCAGAAGCCCCTTTTGCATTAAGAGTTTTCATGATATCGCTTATAAGTCTCGCAAACTGTGTATTTTTACACGCACGCAAATGAACAGTCAAAATCTGTATGAGATTTCATTAACACAACCTTCGTAAATTTGGCTCACAATTGCGCTGTTCAATTGTGCATTTATACAAAAAATATTTTTTTTTTGATTACTGTCGTTTTCAACGAAAAAGTCAACAATTAAAATAAAATAAAATGGATTAATATGAGCAAATTAGTCTTGTGGCTTTCTTTAGATAATTTTCAACTTTTTTTTATATATTTTTTATTTATTTTTGTATTGGCGTTTCTTAAATATTGACATTAATTGTTAAAAATTGCACAAAAGTTAAAAAGGCGATTCATACAATGAGTCTCGCAAATTTCATGAAAACCCTTAAGGCCATGTCAGATAAAACTTTTGCTTCGCGTTGCGTTACCGATTCGCTTTGACATCTAAGATAAAATATACATACTTATACGAAACATGTCACATAAAGTAGTTTCAAAGCGGAGCGAAGCAAAAAGTTAGCCAACCCTCATCTTTTTGTGCGCTTTGACAATTGGCTAGTATAATTTTCTTTTGTTTTTTAGTTTTTTTTTGCCAAATTCAATTCCAAAAAACCGTCCTATTAAATTTTGAACTTTAATTTTTATAACAAATAATTAAATGTACAAATTACCAACCGCTTTTATAAGTAAACAAACAATGCGTGAGTGCTGTCAAAGTTTTCATTGTGTCATACACCTTTTGCTTTGCGTTTTTCTGCCAAAGGTAGAAACGTCACGCAAAGCGACAAAGTTGTATCTGACACGGCCTTTATATTGCTGTGTTTTTCTCATGTCGCTGAAGATGATTGTTTTGGTTCACTAAAAGCTTTTTTCAACACCTGCAAAAAGGCCGATTTGACTCCATGTCTTGCTTACTTCAGTTCCCAGTCTCTCGAATACCTCCAGCGATGTTAACGTTATCCGTGTTATACTCCGTGGTTTACTTTGCCTCTGAACGCGTATTTGTAGCTCCATTTCATTTTTCGTTTTCAAATTTCCTTTTCGTTTTAACAAGAAATCTTATTTTAAGGAATAAAATAAGTATTATTTTTTATTTTTTTACAAAAACGTCGTCTTTCACTGAAATCTGTGAAGTGCTTTAACATTTTAAAGACGTTATTTTGACGATTTACCGCAAATTAACTGCTTCTTGTGAGAAACTTTACAAAAAAATGGGTAAAAAGTTGCAACGAAATTAAATAAGTCGCAAAAGTCGGTGATTAGTCTCACAGAAAGTTGCAGACCGCTAAAAAAGATCAAATTGCGACTTTAGTCGGGCAAATGCTAACGCTGACCACCACCATTTACATGAATTTGCCTTGGAGACTACCTTTACGGAATTCGCCATGATTTTTTTAAATTTGTTTTAATTTTTTAATTCACTCATGAGTATTTTTGTCCTTACCTTCAATTCAAGTTTTATTTGGTTCTCTATCAGACAAAAAGTGTAAAAAGCAGAGTTAGAAACGAATGCATATAGTTAATGTTAAAACCCGAAATATGTATTCTAACTCGGTTATGCGGAGCCAAATTAAAGTTTTTAAGATAAAAGTTGAAAACGTACCCGTCTAGTTTTGCTTATTTAAAATTATCTTACCCTTCTAAACCAAAAACAATAAAAATCGTTGATAATCTGTTATTTAAATAGTATATTTTCGTTTTGTAACTGCTTTCTTTTGTTCTTAATTAAGAATTTTAATTGAATTTAACAATTTAATTTTTTGTAAAAATTTAATTATTTAAAATTTCAAACTCGTTAAAAACTAACGTATACGACACACAATTTTTAAGAGAAGGGAGGTGCTGGTGTTTTAAATAAGTTAAATAAATTCATTAAACAATAATATGAACAAAAAACAACGTACATAAGTATGTATATAGAAAGAAAAAAGATGTATATATGTATAGATAGAATATAAAACAAGTAAGACATTTTTTTAAGCATTTATATTTTTCTAGCCTAAAAGACAACAACAAATATGTTAAAGAAATTAACTAAAAAAAGAAGTTTGTTGTTTGATGAAGTGTGAGTGTAAATATGTATGAAAGCGCTCTATAAGAAGCAGGCGGGTGTTGTGGGGTTTCTCTGTTTGTATTTGACTTTAAAACAAGAACTAACTTAAATGTTAAAATGCGTAGATTTTACAAAAGTTGATTTGATTTTTAAGCTTTGGGCACTTTTTCAATGACCTGGCATTTTGTTATTGGTAGTTTAATGTGAGGATAACAAAATTCATTTGGTAGGTGAATGATTTAGAATGCAACAAAGAATTGACGACAATGGCGACAACCTTGACTTTAAAAATATATTATTTAGCACGAGCACTGTTCGAACGATTCAAATTGGTCGATGCGATTGCAGAAGCTGCAGACTTAGCTGACTCCTTGTTTGAATTGGTCGGCACTGCCGATCCATGAGTTGATGAAGTTGCAATCGATAGCGCTGAGTTTGCTGCTGAACCAATACGATATACACCATTTTTGAAGGCTATTACTAAAACAGTAATATTGTCAACCGAACCACGATAATAGGATTGTAAGGCCAGTGATTTGGCACCAAAATCTGGTTCACTAATATGCTCTTTTATAAAGCTACAAGCTTCCTCATTGGTAAATGTATCCCAGAGTCCATCAGAAGCTAAAATTAAAAATGATGGCCTATAAAAGGTCAACAAAATCAGTTTAAACATTAATCAATAGATCAATATTCGTTAAAACACTTACTTGTGATCATTTAAATCAAATGATAGTATATCTGGATTAGCTATGACTAGATTTTTGTCTTTCAACGGATAATCTCCTAGAGCTCGAGAGGTGGCCAAAATGCCCGCTACACGCCAAACACCTCTGAAGGCTATAAAACCGCCAGCATCGTGAATACGTTTACGTTCTCTAACCTATAAAATAATGAGTTAATGTTTTAATTATAAATCCTCTATAAAAGTGAAAAGTGATTTGAATTTTATTCTATATTATAATTAAGAACCTAAAGAAAGGGCTTAAAGGCCGTTTAAAATTTTTATAACATCTTATCTCTGATGACGAAGATAATTTCTAAGCTGTAATGCATATTTTTAATTTTTTGTTCAGAACTCAATTATAGAAAGTTAAAAAATTCTTTCAAGAAAATTAAAAAAAAATCTCAAAATTGTAGGCATCTCACAAATTTCTAAAAATCCCGATAAATAAACAATTCATTAAAAAATTGTTAAGCTTTAAAAACTGAAATAATTCGAAATACATAACATAAACTAAAAAGCAGTAAATTAAAGAAATTTACAAGTTTGTATTTATGTATTTAGTTCATCGAGGGAGGCAGTTAATGTTTACGTGCATTGTTAAAAACTGTGCTGTAAGAATATAAAATTCCCTAAGATATTTTAAGTATTTTAAATTGTAAATAATTATTTAGAGCAAAAACGCATACCTGTTGCGGTTTATGGTCAAAGGACAAGGGAATAGCAATTCCTCTTGAGTTGCACATAACACCACGCGAATCACCCACATTAGCGACTATTAAGCGGCCGCCTTGGATAATGGCAATTAAAGCTGTGGTACCGGCTATATTGGTCTATAGTATAAAAATCAACAATTTTCTGAGTACAGACTCAAACAAGTGAACATTTTTATTACATACTGTTTTTTTAGCTGCTTCTACCAATTTATGATCGGCTGCTAATACTTCATCGGTAATTAATTTACCGAAATTTATTTTACCATTTTCAATATAACACTTGGCATCGAACTGTTGAGGGCCCTTGGCATCGTTGGTCGATGAATCTTTATTATTATTGTTATTTAAAAAACTATCCTTAATGCTAGAACCACCGCCTACGCCACGTAAGAGGGAGTTTAATTGTAGAGTAAAAACATCTGGTGTATCCTTATCATTCGATTTTTTAGAACCGCAATCATCGGTAACACTGGAATTGAAAAATGTTAAAATAAAAATAAATATATTTATGGATTTTTTCCAAGAGATCAATTGATTGAAATGTTGTTAAACATTTTACGTCATTTTATAAAAAATAATGTGAATTTTTCCTCATATTTCAGTTTAATCAAGTCATAATGAATTGCGTTTCCGTTCATAAACAATACCTTATAAAAATGTCTGTAAACTCAATTGTTTTTGTGAATTTTTATTATTGTTACTACTGCTGGAGCTCCAGCCAGATTGTAAATCTTTTTTCTGTTTCAAGCGATTTATAATTTGCTGCGCAATTTTTGTAGTGTTATTATTTCTATTTTATTTACATACATATGTACTTAAAACAGATTTGGTTTTTCTAAAAACATTTCAAAATGAAATCTTAAACAGTTTATTGTATAAAAAACAACCCTGTAGAAAATGTCAATAGTGAAACTGTTACTGATCCATTGCTATTGAACATCTGTAGACCAGACAATGTTTTGATCTACAGACATTTAGCATGTGCTTGTCATGAAGTGGAAATCAACTACTGACTAGGTAGTTCTTGTGGGACCATATGGAGACATTGAAAGTTCTAGTCTGCATATTTTAAACTTTTTACAAGATTATAGGTGTGTTCATTTACTTTACTAGCAGAAACTTGCAAAGAGAGAGTAAGTAGGAATTTAAAGAAATTGCTCTCAAAAATACTAAAAAGTAAATGAACACTATGCCAGCCAAAATTTGCAAGTAAAAGTAGTGACGAATATACAGGAATATTTAAGTACCCATTAATTATTCAAAGACTTGGGAAAATGTTATACATTACGGTAAAAATAATGTGATTTTATTAATTTATATTTGTTTATGTTGAATAAAATGAATCATGAATTGGATGAATTCGGGTTTTCATCAATAATAAAAGATAAAAAAACCCTTTTTTAACAATAAAAGTATTTATCAGCCAAAAAAAAATATTTACTGCCCGTTCGCCGATATCGAACGTTAACATTCGCATAGTAAATAACATTTAAAACAAAAACAAAATTTCAAAAATTGTTTTTGTTTTAAATGTAATTTTCTATGCGAACGTTAACGTTCGATATCGGCGAACGAGCAGTTAATTTAACAATCTATGTATACTAGACCGTCTCACTTTTCATTTTTTTTCGAAATTTCTTCATGAACATCGATTTTCTTTATCTAGTATAAAAACCAAGAAATTTGGTGTATAACACTTAAATATTGATGAATGGGAAGTGGTCTCTCAAATCGTTTTTTAATTTATTAGGCAAAATACCTTTTTTTCAAAAAATGGAAAAGCAGTTCTGAATGGATTTGAACATCATTTCATGCATTAGAAAGCTTATTAAATATCCTAAATGTTTCTTAAAGCAACATTGCCATTTTGTTCGATGGTTTTTTATTCATAGCACTACAAATTCAGATTTTCAAATACAAACTTAACATTTTTGTTTGATTTTTGCTTACCTTTTCATATATAAAAATTGAACGAGGCAAAACTTTTATATTCTGTAAATGCAGTATGGTAGGAAATTTTAAAATAAAGATTTTGGTGTAAATAACAGTCGTATTCTGTTAAGAAAAACTACAGTTTAAGTTGAAATGTGTAAAGTTGTTTATTTCTAAATTTTCTTCTATTGCATAAATATATTATAAAGTAAGAACATATTGGTTTTTTTATTTTTTCAAATTTGGTAAAATTATGCTTTTGTTGGAGTTTGGATGCGTTTTGTGAAAATGCTCGATGACTTAAATTAAATCATTTTGGGTGTGGCACTTCCCATACAAAGACGTTATACATTTCTGTATATCTGGAGAACGAAGCGAGCTAAAGTTCCCAAATTAGGTACAAACATATCGGTTATCAATACACAGCATCCCTCAAAATATGGGCGGGATTGGTAAAGTGGGCATGTACCCTCCCATACAAAGATATTATTGAAAATACTCAAAATTTTAAATTTTAGGGCTTTAGTATGACATATGAACACGTTTTATATATCAAAATATCAGAAATTTTTAGCAGAATATATTTCCCGAAAACCCTACAAGTTTTTTCCCAAAAATGGAAGAGTAATGCCCAAAATAATTTTTTATTTAAACATACCCATTTTCGGAAACAATAGATCTTTCCGAGTCCAAGCGTTATAATCTAAGTAAATGGTAAATTTCTTCCTTAAGACGTGGGTATATAAATCTGCCAAATTGGTTAAGAAATGGTTAAGTTATTAGCAAAATACTCCAAAAATGGGCTAAAAAGCATCAACATTTTTATAAAAACTTAAATTTTAGAGCTGTTATGTGACCTATGGATACGTCTAATATATCAAAAGATCGGAAATCTTTAGTAAAATATATTTGCTGAAAAACTCGGAAAAATTGGTTCAGATACAAAAAAGTTATTACCAAAATATTGTTTTTTTTTTATATTTAGAAATAAACCACTTTAAACATTTCAACTAAAACTGCAGTTTTTCTTAACAGAATACGACTCTTATTTACACCAAAATCTTTATTTTAAAATTTCCTACCATACTGCATTTACAGAATATAAAAGTTTTGCCTCGTTCAATTTTTATATATGAAAAGGTAAGCAAAAATCAAACAAAAATGTTAAGTTTGTATTTGAAAATCTGAATTTGTAGTGCTATGAATAAAAAACCATCGAACAAAATGGCAATGTTGCTTTAAGAAACATTTAGGATATTTAATAAGCTTTCTAATGCATGAAATGATGTTCAAATCCATTCAGAACTGCTTGAGTTTGAGGCAAATTACTAAATCAAGATTTTTTTCATTTTTTGAAAAAAAAGGTATTTTGCCTAAAAAAATGAAAAAACGATTTGAGAGACCACTTCCCATTCATCAATATTTAAGTGTTATACACCAAATTTCTTGGTTTTTATAGTAGATAAAGAAAATCGATGTTCATGAAGGAATTTCGAAAAAAGTATAAAAACTGAGACGGTCTAATGTATACCCTATGTATGCAGGTATATAAAATTTCAACGTTACGGACTAACTGATGGATTCATCTTTGCACATCCTTAACGCCGTGAGTTATAAGGCTGAAATTTGAAACGAATGCTGGTCTCTCGCTAAATCGATCCACTAAAAATCGAAGAAATTGCCTAATAGTACGAAAATTGTGTGTGTGTTAGTGAACAAATTTAGTGCATTGCGACTCGCAAGAAACTACTTTCATGTGTAAATGCTAGGTAAGATGGAATTTTTGGAAATTCTAATGTTTTGGGGATAAATAGCGTAAAACGAGTAAATTCGCTAACCTCATAACTCCTAAACTAACCGTGGATTCATCCATGCGTTCCGAACAATATTTTTGTCCGAAGAATAATTTTTTTACTGAGAGTGTTCTTCAGAACGATTCACCTATTTCGGAAAGTTTTTTAAAAGTGTGTGAAGAAAATGGACGAAAAAAGGAAAGTGATTTTATTATTCTTAATTAAATATATTTTTTTTATTAAATTATTCAGCAAAAAACAATTGTTGCACTATAGCACTATATGATGTGGCATCAACTTTTATGTACAAATAGAAGGAAAAGATTAAAATTAAACCATTAATTTTTCGATTAAAGCCAATAAATATAGAAATAAAATCTGTTTTACATTCGTAACTTATCCATTCAAACATTGAAAGGCTGAAAATGTTACCTATTTTTGGTACTTTCTTAACATAACATTTTTCTCCATTCTTTGTAATATACGTTCTCAATTATGGGCTCCCACTACAATAATGAATTTTTTTTATATTACAGTTGGGAGAAAAAATAAAAAAAATGGTGAAATGCGGGATATTAAATGTCTTTGTTTTACTTTTTCGTTCTTTTTAATTTGCTATAATAGATATTAGAAACAAAAAATTATAGGTATAGAATGAAAACCTATAACGTTGGTAATTTTTTTTTAAACTTAGAAACATAAACTTTGGCATTTAAATATGACCACGAAAGAAAGGTAACGTGGTAGCGGGTTAAATTATTGTTAATTACAAAATAATTTAAGATATTCTCATTATCTACTTAATGTCCGTTTTATTTGGTCCAAATTTATTTCTTTGGTGTTTGTTTCATAATAAACAAGACGGTCATAAAGTAAACACTGAGAATATTTCAAATTATTTTATAATTAATAAGAATCTTTAATTTTGTAAATAATTTAATTTGCAAACAAACTTTTTAACTAATGGGGTATTATACTGCAATAGTGTAAAGTATCGGGTATCTATGTAACCATTATACTCACAGTACTAATAACAACACCTGATCGGTTAATAGCAAAATAAAATACATAAGGATTTTTTTTAACAAGTTCGTTATGTTATTTAGCAATACAAATATCTGTCCTAAGTTAAATAAAAGTATGATTTCTTATCGCATAAATATTTTTAAAAATCAACATAAGCTTTTAAATTTTGCAAAATATCCTTATTTAAAACTTCTTTTGAAAAGTGTGTTTTGTAAACAAAAACATGACACAGCTGTTTCAAAAATTCTTGCAAGTTAAAAGTTTACCAGTAAGAATTTGCAAGAATTTTTTTGTCTCTAAATTTTTCTCTCTCTTTTGACGGTCTCAACTTGCAAATTTTTTGAGTTAATGAACACTTTCAAGTAACAATTGTTACAAATTCGTAACAATGAACACAGCTAATATAAGTGGATAAGTCAATTAATTATTTTGTTTTGTTTAAATAAAATGTTCAATTAAGAAAAACAAATCAGCGGTAAATATTGAAAGGACAGCAAGTAGTGGCAGGCGTTTCTAAAAGATTCGGTTCTTATGATATCCTGCCTTCAGATATAGCGCACTTGATCATAAAGAGGACATTAACTCAAAAGTTTTATTTTTTTACTTTTTGAAAAAAAAAAATCGACTCGTAATATTCATAGGTATTTATCCGCTGTAAAAATATCGTGCTATTTTGTCCACTTTTTGCTAGTGAAACTGTTAGTTTAGAAATTATTTTTCATATGCCTTTAATATTAAATTAAGAATGGTTTTGCTTTAACTGAACATCTTTTAATTTTTGAGTTAATGTCCTCTTCATGATCAAGTGCGCATGCCTTCTAGAAGGTATAAATGTCTTTAGGACATACGTTCCAAAATATTTACATTAGCTACTCCCTTCTGCAAGAAGGCAGAAACGAAGCTGTTAAGTTTTCATTTTTTTAGTGCCATTCCGTCCAGACTACCCATTGTTATGTTTGCTCAAGAACAAAACGTTCGCAAAATTACGAAGAACAATTGTTTATGTTCTTCAATGTGGGGAAAACGTATGGCACGAAAATGCACATAAAAATCAACAATAACAAACAAGATGGCGTTTATTTTATGCCAATACTGCAGATATGTTAGACATCGTTGTGAAAACAAGTGTCTTAACAACGCTGTTTACCCATGTTCTGTAACTTTGGTGAAAACTTCTCGCATCGACAACATGTGAAACAAAATATTCCATCGTTTCTCGAAATGTGAGAAAAAAGTGTGTCTGTAACTCATGTCGAAAACTACCAAAAGAGATTATATCGTTACGTTATAAATGTCATAATCTCACAAAAATTTTACAGACACACTTTTTCAGTATATTGGCGAGAAATTTCCTTACGTGACAGTTATTACTCGCCAAAAATGTTACAGACGCAGTTAACTGAGAAAAACAGCTGCTTGTTGGTTTTAATTGTTGGTATTTTTGTTTCATTTCTCACATTTCAATCGAAAAGTTTCTCGCCGCGGGAGTTAGAGAACATGGGCACTGGTTGACCATTCGGAGGAAGGTACCCTTACCTTCGGTGAAGGGTACTTGATGTAGATTTGGAGGGAGCTTGATGTACATTTGGAGGGCACAGAGATGAACCGAACCAAGTCATAAGATATTTATATGTATTTAAAAATTGGTACGTAATTCTCCGCAAAGACTAAATCAAAAAGTGTTTAGTTCCTAAAATAACGGTAATTAACCCAAGTCAATGGCTACAGAACTGATTGGCAGTTCGCTTTAGCTCTGAGCCCTCCATATGTACGTATGTACATTAGCGTGCTCAAAAAAAAAATAAAAAAAAAACTTCCGAATTTTTACCGCCAATTCCCCCCTAGAATTGTTCTATGTATTGTATATACGCGTTGTGTAAAATATTAGGATAAAAGGATAACGTAAGTTTGAAGGTGCATTTACAAGGGGAAAATATAAATTGTTGTTGGTAGTTTTTGTAAAATGTTTGCCAATAAATTATTACTTTTGCAGTGAAATGTAAAAAAAGCGACATCTGTACGTAATTATCGTTCTAATGAGATATAAAAGATAACATTTAATTAAAAAATGTTAAAGTTATTAAAATTTGCCCAGAACATTTACGTGTGTCAGACCACTTTAACAAGAAAACGTAGCAACAAAATTAATATATTTTGAGAAATATTTTAATAAGAGCGAATTTTTACCTAAAACATTTTCTTGTATATAAGTTTTTGTCTTCGTAGGATACCGTTAACATATTCGCAGCTATGAGCAAAATAAATTTGATTACGGCAGTTTCAAAACTCTATTTTCAAATTTTTAAAAATGTTGTTTAACAAATTTCAGAATTTTATATCATTACATTGGGATTTATTGAGAATATAAATGGGAATACAAATTTGAAAAATGTCCGGATCTGCGATTTAGATTTTGGGATTTTCAGGAAAAACTAATTTTTTTGGCCATCAATTTGGCGAATGAGCCACTTTTCCCCACCGTTATGAATTTTAAGTAAAATTTATTATAGATTAATCTAGCCAGTTAACGTTATCCTATTATCCTAATATGTATTTTACACAAGGTAAACCTACAACATATTTAACAATTCTAGGCGGGTTGTGCCTTGACATTTTTCGTCCATATATGTAATATTGTTTATTATTTCATAAAATCCGAACTTTTACTTCTGTCTCAAAGGCAGACAAAAGTGTAGACGCTTTGATGACAGTGCCACCAAAATAATCGACAAAAATGGCGACTTGGAGACTCTTGATCCCAGGTTTCCTGCCGGGAATGTTGAAAAAAAATTCTGGGGACATGCATGCATACATACATACATACGACTCCAACATTTTTCGGCATAATAAATTTAAAAAAATTTTCTAAAATTTTCCAAAATAAAAATTCTTTGAATTTGGCGATGCAATATTTAAAATATCGATTCAAAATTTATATAGAATAATTTACTTTTTATATTTAGCCATTTAAAAGGTACTGCATTAAAAAGAGTCTAAAGTCAAATAAGGACCAGTCTCATAGATTTAGCATCAATGTAAGAGAAGGAGCCTGAGTCGGACTTAAAAAATTTCAGCCTTTAGAGTCGGAGTTAGAACTATTTTTTGACGTCTCCACAGCCCTGCACAAAATACAAATGACAAAAAAAATCTCATGGTCAAGTATCTTACCTTGTAGCCTTTCGTAAACTATCACGTCTTCTAATTACTGGTTCATTTTCTTTGTTACTGCCATCATTGTTATTGTCTTTACGGCTTGATTTCCTTTTCAAATACGGACTAGCATCATATTCTACATAGTCTTTATCAATATCGGCTGCATTTGCTGCCGTTAAATGTTTCTGTTCTAATTTTTGGACACTTATCAACTTTGTTGTCTCAATGACCTTGTTATATATATTTTTAACCAATATATCTCTGGCAAAGTCGGCAGCAAATTCACCACCATGACCATCGAATACGGCAAAAAAGGAAATACCGGTGTTATTGTTAATATTTTCCTCTATAATGAATCTGAAATAAATAAAAAAAAAACAAGACAATTATTAATAAACTACATATGTAGTATATGCTAATAAACAATAATACGTAAGAAATGCCAATCTATACTAATTAATACAAAATGTTCAGCTTTATCATGGCCCAATTAGTAGGTCTGCGCAAAACCACAACAATGCAATAATAGAAAAAACAACACGCATTTTGTTTATGTAAATTATGTTAACAATGTAAAAACCCAATGCATTTGTTTGTGTAAAAAATCGACAAGATGTCAAACACAAATGCACGATAAAAACACAACTCTACAAAACATCAGTAGGAGTTCCGAGCAGACCTACTAATTGGGCCATGAGCTTTATAAAGCTATGTTCACATTATGTGTATTTGCCATGTGGAATGTCACTTTTCTACACACATGTAATTTCATGTGTATGTAAAAATTTGAGTAATACATAAGGTTTATAATTTTCATGTTCAAATGTTGGTGTGTAAAGTACATTTGACATAAACTATCAAGAAAAACAATCTTAAAACAGCTGAGTGGTTATATGTACAAAAATTAATAATTATTTGTGTATTTTTTATTTTTTTATTATTTATATACTATTTATATTTGATAAAATTTCAATTAATTTTCGCCGCCACAAATTTTGTCACTTGAAAATAGAACTTGTTTTATATCAAAAACGTCATATGTACCAAGGCCTATCCAATAGGTCTGCTTAGCGCTACAACAATACAACAGTACAAAAAACAACAGGCATTTTGTTTGTGTAATTTTCCTCACGGTTGTCAAAATCTTACTACTACATAGGGAAAACAAAAGGAAAAACGTGTTTTATATGCATGTATGTGTGACAAAAAACAAAAAACGTAAACGTAAGCAAAATGTAAACAACTTTTGACATGGTTGAGGAATAAACCAAATAAACATCTGGCTCCTTAAGCAGACCTAATGGATAGACCTTGATATGTACTGTACATAGAGAAATAACACATGCTATTGTTTGGAAGTGTTCAGACGATATGTAAAAATTTAACATGTGAAAAAGTGACAATCCACATGACAAATACACATAATGTGAACATAGCTTTACATTTATATTATTAAGCTGAAAAGTTTGTATGTTTTTATGTTTGTAAGACCTAAACCTAAAAAAATGTTTAACAAAATTAAGAATGGAACCTCATAACGGACATAGGCTATATAAGGTTGTAATAAGGTGCTTAGGATAGGGTCCAGCGGTGCTAAACATCCTATACTCAGAAAATTTAAATTATCGTTTTAGAAGAAGTCTATGAAAGCAATAGTTTCCGTACTCAAAATAAAAACAAAGCCATTTTGACGAGAGTACGCTGGTCACCCTCCATTCCGTCTCCATTCTATCTGTCCGCTCGACCGTCCCCTGACCTAATGCTTTATCGCCTAAATAGCTGAACCGATTTTGATGACATTGGAAATATACTCTTTTTGTTTTTTTAAAACAGGACCAAGACATAAGGAGAATTGCTATATGTTTTTCCCTGCTAGGAATATGAAGGGACAGATAGGCAATTTTTGCCTACCTGAAACTTTCTTATCGATTTTGATGAAATTTAAAACATACAATTAAACACACAGGCTCTATATTTTTTTTTTCAAACCTTGAACAAAGAGGAGAAAGAAAAGCAACTTCTGTCTCGGCGACTCTTACTAACCGATTTTAATTTTATTTTTATAGTTAGTCAAAAATAAACTCTGGGCGGGCTGTATAATATATCGAGCCATAACCGCAGGAAGATCGTAACCAGACTATTTTTCGATTTCCGTTTTTTATGTAAATACTATCGATTTACATACGATCTTTTGCACTATCTGTTAAAATTTTATAGTTCTACAAAATTACAGAAAAATCAATTTTAACGTAAACCCAAATTTATTTTTGTTTTTGGTGACTTAAATATTAGTTACATAACAGTTGTTTTATTTCTAAAATGCCATTATTATTTGAAATTTATAATAAAGAAACAACCCTTTTTAATAAAATTGTAGACCGTTAAGTCATATTTTGAGGTTTGGATGGTCTAATTGACGATTTTCTACAATTTGCTACTTATGTAACTTGTAAGCAGCTGTTTAATTAAACGTAAAATTGCCTAACAAATGGAAAGGTAAAATTGAGAGCAATCTCGTGGTAAATTTAAAAAGTGTGAGTGTGTTAGTAAGTGTGCACGACATAGGCAACCGGGACCATCTCCACTATTGTGGTGTGGTATTATTAAAGGTGTTTAAAAAAAATTTCACGGCAATAAGCTGTTCTGAAAAATACAGAAAGGATGGTGGTAGATTTTACTGAACGCTAGACATCAACAGAATATATGCAGTTTTTGTCGAACTTCGACACCAACCCCGAACTAACAATTTATGTTAACTGTGGATATATTAAAAATATGTTAGAATGATTATATCAATGTTTAAAATCCATTGTCTATTATCTTTTTAAAAGGAGATCTGATGTGATCATAAAACGCTACAACACTACATGATGAAGTAACATGTTTCCTAGTATAGCGTTTGAGTAAACGGTATTATGATAAATATTTTCTCCCGTATTTAAAAACGGTTACTAATAAGGCGTGGAATTTCATGCATTTATTTTTGGATACATATACCATAACACCGACTCAAGTTGTATGGAGCCGAAAAAAGTGTTTTAGTTACCCATCTGAAAATAAAGCTTGATATGTTTTATGATGATTTCCAAAATATTTTGGATCTAGCGTTGACCATCCGTGAGCTGGACCATAAAGGTATTTTTTCAGTTTTTCGAATTTGTTTGTACTTTGCTCCAAGACGACATAAATAAAATTTGGTATCATCGAAAAGTTTTTGAAGCAGCATCCAATGGTATATAAAACTTTACCACTAATTGAGATATTAAGCTAAATACATATTTTCGTTTCGGGTTTTCATACAAATTCTACGTATGTGGAAGTAATGTTCTGCTTTTCAAATTGAATCTGTTTAAAATAATGTTAATTTACTTTTTTCCGACAAACTGTGACATAATCCAGCAATTGTTATTTTTGCGACAGCAGTGCAATAACCAGTCATATAGAGTAATATTAATAGATTAATATGTTTTTATTAAAAAAATTAATATTAAAGAACTTAAATTTGCTCACAGCATTCAGGGTTTGAAAACGGATCTTTTGCTTATCACCAGATTATTATAATTGTAAAATCAAACAATTTTTTGAAGGTACACATATAGACCGATATACTGTTAGAATGAAAGGTTATATATCCCTTCTTTTTAAAATGAATTTGTAAAAAGGCTCATCTCCATATTTATTTATGTGTGTTTAAGTAAGCAATGGAAAAACTGTTTGCATTCAACATTTTTACATTGAGAGGTATGTACTAGGGTATTCATATAATCAGACGTTTGCTTTAATCGGTTAATCGCTTGATTAATTAACCGAGGTTTTGGTTTAATCGGTTAATTTTTTTATTGATCGGTTAACCGATTAATAGTTTTTTTATAAATTAATTAATTTTAATAAATTAATATGCATAGATTATTTATTATTTGGAGTTAGTTAGTAAAAAAAAAAATAAAAAACATAACAAACATAACAATTCTTAAACTAAAACGAGCTAAAAAAAATAATTCATAAATATGTACTACATATTTTTTAATTATTTCATAAATATTAAATATTATGTATTACTTAAACAATAAACTGTGAGATCATTTTATTAGTTATTTCAATAGTTTAAGATCATATAAAATAATCTTTTAGACAAATAATTTGGTTTAAATGTTAAGGATTTAAGTGATTCTTTTCTTTAGTTTTGATTAAACTTGACGTGGAAAAATCAAAATCAACCCATAATACAGAATATCTAATTTCTCGGTCCGTTTCCTGGATTTCTCTAAACATATAAAATCTTCCATTATGCCATTAGAGTCCTGTTTTAATTTTTTTAAAGTTTAAACACTTCTAATTGTTTCCGTTAATTCTGTTAAAAGATTGATAAGAGAAGATATGAGAAGAAACAAATAAATTAACACATACATATAAAAAGTACGTGAAACAAAAAGCTGTTGTTGTAATTTTAATTGAAGATCACTGAACACCTTCTTTGTTTGTATGAAAAAATATTTTTTAAACATATTCCTTTTGAATATATGAGGAAACAAATAATTAAAAACACAAACAAATATGTTACAATACTAAAAAATATTAAAAATTTTATTGCATCGGTTAATCGACTGAAATTAACCGGTTTAATCGTTTATCGAAAAAAGCCAATTTTAAATTAACCGATCAGTTAATCGGGTAGTAATTAATCGGTTAACCGAATGAATACCCTAGTATGTACATAAGTTTTGAATGTTATTAAGAAATCTTAAATCTATTAAGTGTATTAATCTATATTTTTCATTTCAGGAGAAAACTATAGATTAATATAAATTTTTTTAACTTCATGTTGATAATGAGTGAATCCAGCTGCTCGGAGGATAATGATATCCAGATGGTGGATTTCCAAAATGTTCATGAAGACATTCCGCAATGGCCAACCGACATGTATTCACAAGCAGATGTAGAAGATTTCTAATTCATAGGTTTATCTTGATGAAATATTTTCGTTTTTGATTTTTTATGAATGTACGAGTATGTTGTGTTTTCTAATTTGTTGTCTTAATAAACAGATAAAAATGTACCGTAATGTTCTTATTGTTCTTTTATATTAAAACGATTTCGTTAAAAATTTTGTTTACTTTCATTAAAATTTTCGAGTTCATAAATGAATCTTCAATGCGTTGTTAATCTTATCTTAAAATGCAAAATATATATTTAGACGTTATAGATTATTTTAATATTCGCGTGTTTCAATAAATTGCATACACCAAAGATACCATTTTGCTACTAAGACCACGAAAATTCAAAAATAATTTTCGAAATGGGCTCATCTCTAGAAACTGTAATGACGTTTTGCTCCTTAAAATATTACTTAAAACAATTTTTTGTTTTGTACTATTACAATTTACAATTTTAGGAAAAAATTCTGCTTCAAAAAGTCAAATTGTTTAAGAGATATTAATTTTTTGTGTCTCCTGAACACTTTGTATTTTTGTATCTGAGCCCTTTTCGAAATAAATGATTCAATTATATTGTGATTTTTAATTTATGTTAATTCATGCCTTCAAATAACCTGTCGGTCAGCCAATTGAATTTCCCGATAAATCCGAAACTGGAATCCCGGGGGAAAACTGTAGTGCGAAGTGAATGTTTGTCTAAAGCGTTGGCGTGTGTCTACAAAATTTGTTTGTTTTGTATATAATTTAAAAAAATCTCATAAAAAATTTTCGTTAATAAACATAAAATTTATTTCAAATAACAAATACTGCAGATAACATGAATTTTGATAAAAAAGTTTATAAACATATTTAATACAGTATTTATCTCGATGTTTGATGATTGCTTCAAATTTTATTTTTTTTTTCAATATTTCTAAAATAAATCTAAAAAAAACATGCTTGATAAGAGGGAATTTATGCATCTTTTTGTGTTTTGTCTTGTGCAAAATTAAAATTTTAAACATTTTTGTTTTGGATTTTTTTTCTTTTTCTAATAATAAATTTAATTGTTTTGTTTTGAAATATTTTTATTTCATCTTTTTGTCTTGTACATGGATTATATGAAAGGTTTATAGTGGTCAAAATTTAATTTATTTATTGCCAAAAATACTCGTATAAGCCCCTTCTTCGCACAAGTTCGTGTGATAGTTTTATTAAAACGTTTGGTAATTATTTTTGTTTTTGTGTATGTACAATTTTAAATCTTAATGTAAAATAGTTTAGATCTTTGTAAAGATCTCATTAACTTAACAAAATTGTATGTGCAATTTTAACGTCAATATGAGATAATAAAAATACAAAGAAAACAAATTAGTATTACTTGAATCAAAGACTTGTTGGGTGGATTCGTAAAACCGTTCTAGGTGAAAAAAGAGCTCGCACGTTATTGTCATTATTTTTTTTTAAGGTTAACAAGGTCATCCATGTTTGTCCGCCTTCGCGCGTTAAGCATTTCGTTCGCATTGGTTGAAAGGAGCGTTAAATTTTATCTGCGCATTAAAAAAACATTTATGGATAAAATAATTAGGACATTTTGCGTATCTATACAACACGATATTTTACATTTTGTTGATTGCGACAGACCAAGTTTAAAGTAGGGCACAGCGCCTTTATCGTTTTATAATTCATACATATTTACGACCATCTAATTGTTTATATTGTTTATAATAATAAAATAAAATAAATCTATACGCTTGTGCGAGTATGACACTTGTACCATTTTGAAACCACCATAAAAAGATGAGTATTTCGTTAAAAAAGGATGTAAAAGAATATAAAACTCAAAAACTCCTAATTTAATCTATTGGTCAAGTGTCCCCATTATTAACCCATCATATTATAACAATTAAAAAAATTATAAGTTTATGAATTTAATTATATGTACTTTAGTTGGGCTTATCAGTTGAGTAAAAAAAGCAGGGCACAGAAACGTTCACTCAAATATTTTGAAGCGTGAACGTTTCAAAATAATCTTGCTTATTCATCATCATGAGCGTAAGGAATACAAAATTTTGAATTTCCTCGCTCATGAAAAGTTGTCAAACAAACAAATTCATATGTGAATTTTTCAGATATGAAAATTTTGATTTATTAATATTAAAGTTCTTCACAAGGAAAAAAACAAACAAAGCATGTACACACCCAGGCTATTCGTGCTGTGAACTGTCAATTTTTTCAACTTTAAATGGTGTTCAATACCCAACATATTGATAAGAAAAACAAAAAAAAAAATTTACTGTTGGCAACCCTGTTTATGTACAAACAGCTGTTAATATTTACATACATATTTTTTAGTACGTGTTAATACAAGTGAAGCAGCAAAATTTTTATAAAATTAAAAACTGTTTTCCGTGGTGAGTATTATTTTTACTATATACAAATATAAGCGGAATTCACCCTTGATAGTAAAGTCCCTTGTAGACCTTGTTAATCTTATAATTTTAGTAAAAATACTAACATTTACAACACAGCAACAACAAAATGTATTAGACTAAAATATACTACTCTGTGGTTGAAAAATCCCACAAAAAGCAGTAGTAAACAAAGTGTGTCAATTTACCAGAATAAAACAGTTGAAGAAACTTTATCTGTCTCTTTCTCTCACTCAGCAAGTTCATTAATTTACAATGCATACGAAAAAGACACTCACGTTTTGAAGTATAAAATCGTATTAAATATAAAAGATTGGTACAATTAATACAAAGGGTGAAAACCGCTATAGTTTGCTTAATGTTTGTATTTCGTACTTATTTTGTTGGTTTTTTGTGTCTATTCTTTTGTGAAATTCTAAAGAGATTTTTCGTTTTTTATGGAGTAAAACTAAAAATGTCATGAAGTTTAATTGGAACTATTTACATGTGATTGTTTGTAGAAAACTCAACTTTTATGTCATGAAAAAAGTGTATGCAATTGACTGCTAATAACCGGATTTTTAATATTTTTGTAGAAACACTCAGGTTCAAAAATTCTGAAATATTTGAGTTTTGGTTGAGAAACAACAGGAATGTTTCGAATTAGATAAAAGGAAATATTCCATACGAAATTGACAGTGAATTAATATGTACTAAAGCTCGTAACTTATTTAATTTTATTAAACTAAAATGGGATAAACAGTCTAGATGAGAAAGCATTTAGAAAATATAAAAAGGAATGGTTGGGTCGAGAAACAATTTTTGTTATACCGAAAAAGATTAATGCTGTCGGGCGACCAAAAATTACTTATGATGATAGCTGCGAAAGAATTAAAAAGAGATAAGCTTCCCAGCAAGGAGACAATGCGCAATTATTAGTTCATGCTGCCTCTATATCTGCCAAAAAATCCTACGCAATGGATTTGAAATTTGTCCTACAACAAGTTGCTATATCTCCAAATCGGCCATCCAAAATTCGAGAAATTCTTAATACCAGCGATAAAGAAGTTACGCCAGTATCACCTGATTAAGCTCTACTATTTTTGTTAGAAAACGCATTAAATAAAAAGCAGTACATAAATATGCGTCAATTAAACATAAAACACAATAGTAGTATTTATCCGACTTATGATAAAGTTTATAAAAGCAAATTGAAATGTAGACCGGATGAAATCAAAGCGAATGAAAACTCTGTCGAAGTATCGGTGCAAAATTTGGTAGACCAATTTGAAGTTGCATATCAAGTTGAAGTACTGTGTACAATGGGTGTGGAATAATCGATCCTTATTTTGAGCTATGGGTTTGATGGTTCTACCGGTCACAGCTTGTTTAAACAAAAATTTGTGGAAAATACTTTGGAAAGTTTCGATCAGTCCCTTTTTGTGACATCAGTCATTCTAATAAAAATAATTTCATCAGCAGGTGATAATATTTGGACAAACCGTACACCTCAGTCAGTACGTTTTTGTAGACCTTTAAAAGTGGAGTTTGTTAAAGAAACAAAAGAGCACATTTTAACTTAAAACCACAACATAAATAAACAGATTAATAAGTTGGAACGATTACAATACGCACTAAGTAATGGGGAAAAAATTAAAGTAAAATATAAGTTATATATGATATTAATAGATGGGAAAGTCTTTAATGTGTTGACAGAAACTAAAAGTGCAAAGCAATGCCCCATCTGTCATGCTGGTCCAAAGCAATTTCGAACTATAAGAAACTTTGATTCTCCTAATTTTGAAGCGAAGGCCGACGCTTTGAAATATGGAATAAGCCCTTTGCATGCGTGGATTCGTAGTCTCGAGTTTGTTTCAAAACTTTCATACAAGCTAGATTTGAAAAAACTGGCAAGTTCGTGAAACAGAAGAGAAGAGAATCCTGACAGACAAGAAACAAAAAATTCAAAAAGAGTTTTTTAGCTTCCCAGGAAGTACGTTTGGCCACTACTTTGGAAAATGGGGCGTGGCTCGCCCATTTTTCTCAATTCGATTTTTTTTATCATTAGATGTCTACACACCAAATTTGGTGAAGTTAGCATGTGGGGAAGTATTTTTGCCGCTAAAATCGCGATTTCAGCCATGGTGCTGTGGTTGTGCAAAACTTTTTAATTCCTCACCTTCAGGAGTGAATGCGCGAAAAATTACCAATTCATTCTTGACTGCGAAAAAAAGTTAAACATTTTTGATTTCTCATTAAAGAGTAAATTGATGATTGTGTAAATATGAACAATCATAATGAATTTCTCTGAACTCTGAAGAAAAGTATTTGGTAAATAATATTTTTAAATTTAGAATTAAAGTTTAGCTGTTAAAGTTTAAACTCAAATTGTAAAAAAAGAGTTCTGCATTATACAAAATTTCGCTAAAAATTTTATTCTCAAAAATTTCATGATTAGCTATGCATGTCATGCCAACTCAAAGAAGGAGTAATGATGACATGTTATGCCAACCATGTTGTACCATGATGAAATAAACAGGTGGCATTACTACGCCAGATGACGTTTTTTTGCTCCTGTATTGTTTGTCTAGTCCTATGTCCAAGTTTTGTTTATGTTTACAAAAAGTCAACGTTTTGTGCTGTGATTATTGTATTGTATTAAAGTTTTTGATTTTTTAAATTAAAATTAAATAAGATAGTAACAATAGTAAAATAAAAATTGGCTAAAAATAATTCATTTCATTGTGTTAGGCCGCAAAATTTGATTTTAGTTCAATATAATTTTTGGCGTATACGGAGGATTATTTAATTTTTTGTTGTAATGTTGTATTTGTTGCCGTAGCGCTGCCACCTACTTATTCCACCATGTGTTGCACCATGTCTTTTAATGGGTACGTTCATAAGACGTAGCTGTTGAGCTCAACTGCTAGAAAACTGTTGACAACTGTTGAGCCGAACATTTTCGTCTTAGAAACGGCATTAAGAGTATAATGCAAAATTAACAGCTGATAAACATAAACAATTGAAAAAAAAAAATAAAGGTTGAGGTTGAGCACAACATGTTGACTTTAGGTAGCTAAAAAATTTTATGATGGAATAAATGGCCTCAAATACCCAACTGCTGTGTTGAGCGGAATTGCTCAACTATGCGTTTCTAAGACAAACACTAAACGGTTACACAACAGTTATGCCTTATGAACGTGCCCAATGTGTTTTTTTACCGTTTCCGAAAAGTGTTGCTCACCGCAAATTGATATTAATTAATTAATTTGACATTTGTTATACATTTCTCAAACTTTCGATGTAAAATACAATGGGAAAATGTTAAATGTTAAGAGAAAAAACATTTTTCACTATGGTCAACTTCAACAAAACAGTATCTAACGACAAATTTTAAACATATTATGGTTATTTTAACCATATCATTATCACTGGTAACATTATTATGGTCACATTAGTCCTCCATCACGAGGCCGCAACCATATTAAGGTTGCCTTTAAAAATGTTATGTTTAAATTTGACAATAATTTGTTTTTAAATTAGTATTTTCCTCTTTTCTTAGAGCAACATGTATGGTTGAAAAGCAACCATGCTTTTATAAGTGTTAAACATATTTTTGTTATTACTCGTATAAACCTTAACATGTTCGTAGGTAACCATAATATGGTTGTGGCTTCTTGTTGAAGGACTAATTTAATCATAATATGGTTGCCGGTGAGAATAATATGGTTACAATAACCAAAATATATTTTAAAATGTTCGTTACAAATAGTTTTGTTGTATTCATATGTCGTTTTCAAACATGTATCTATGATCAGCATTGCATGAATTGACAGTTGTATGATGTGACACATGTCGCTATGTTGTATAGTACAACATGTGCAGACCATTTTTATAAACCGTAATAGGGCCATAGTTCTCCCTTTATTAAACAAAAGTCTTTTACAAAATCCTTTTTCTTCGATCTACTAATAAAAGAAATTTTCAAAATGTATCGATCACTCTTATAATAAAAATGTTATTTTAGTGACAATTTTAAACTTTTAATTTAAGAGGATTGTTTTACTCTACAATGAATCCACATAAAATGTCTTGTCGTACATTTATTTTTAATTATCATAAATATTTAACATTTTTTTAAAAAAACATAGAATTAAGCATAACAATAAAGATAACATTAACAAATTGATACGAAGGAAAAAAATTACTAAGTATATGATATACAAATTTTTACGCCCACTTCTAAGTTGTTCAAGGCCAACCTTGAACTTGACTGGCATATATAAGCAAAACATATTTTAAGGGAATAAAAACGAAATAAAAAGTTTATTGAAATTTTTTTCTATGAACTACATCTCGTACTTTTACTTAAACGTTGCCGTGTTAATGTACGCCACCTGGGATTTAGTTTTCGTAAATATCCACATAAAATATGCTTGCAATATGCCGTCAAAAATGAGCATTTTATATAGAAAGAAAAAAAGGATAAAAATCGATCCAAAAAGTACTGTAAATAATTTTTGCTTATGGAAAAAAGTGCTCTAGAACTTCAACCTATTCTCAAGGAAGTTTACAACGATCATGCTCTATTTCATGGAGTCTCTATAAGTTTTCTAGAATTGAGTATTCTTCAAAAGTAAACAAGTGAATTTTTATTATGTTTTGACGGACATTTTTGATAACCAGGGAAACCAGAAATATGCTCCAAAAATCTCGTTTTATGCGCTTTAAACATGCAGTAAAAACTCGAAAATATGTCCTGAAAATTGTTGAAAATTTGCCCCCAAAAAATCAAAAAATGTTCATTTTTAAAACAACAATCCTAAAATTATAATCAGTAAAGTCCAAACACCATAGTATTAACAGACGAATTTTCAAGATTTTACCCTATTTGAAAACGATGGGCAGTTATGGGTTCACAAAAATAAAGGTAACAAAAAAGAAAAAATTACATAAATTTACTAGGTGGCAACATTGCTATTGAGTATTTATATAAAAAAAATTATAGAGAGTGAAAACTGTAAAACAAAAGTCGTTTCATTGAACAAAGTCTTTGTGTTTGCCATATGAAACGAAATGTGTTTGCAAGTAGCATGAATATAACAACAGTTTGTTCAGTGGTCTGAATTTTATTTGAATACGAACTTCATTGAATAAACATTTCAGTATGTTTATGAATGAAGTTATTCAAGCAGCCCTTTAGTAAATAAATACGATAGACACCATTTTAATGGCTTATATTTTCCAAGTTCTCTTTTGTAAACCTTCTGAAATTATTTTCTATTTAAGATTAATGTTAAAGCTTGTTATTTGCTGTAATTTATTTTTGAGAATAAAACGACTATTAATTATAAACCATATTAAATGGCATGGCATGAAATGGCCGTAAAGAACTTACATCTATACAAAAACCAAAAAAAAAAATTAAAAACTTCCTATTTGTTTTTTACAAGTTTTACAGTACGTTAAGTTCGCATCTGAGTTAACCAGTATAGAAAAAATAAATTAGAAAATTTTAATGGTTAAATAATAAGCTACAACTGATTTTATCTAGTGCATTGAACCATACATTCCAACATGGATATGTCAAATTGTTTGATCCAAATCTTCGAATCTGCTCTATACGGCTTTTTAAACTTCCAGATGATGTTCTCTTAGAACAATTAACAATTTGTTTTGTATTAGAGCGAACCATCAAAATAAAAATAATAAAAGATATATAGAATATTGAAACAGTTTTCTTGACGTGTTGTCTAGGAGACACTACAAAAATATAACAAAAATATTGATGTGGTTGTTTCTCAGACACCTACCTTAATATTGAGGTGGTTGTCTTGAATACATGTTTCTGCTCAGCGCAGAAAAAGAACGGAGAAAATTACGGGTTTCTTTCATTGGTGTCTGTTAGACAACCACGTCAGTCGCAGAGGGTTAATAATAACGAATTAAAGGATATATGAAAATACATTTGTTATTGTCTTAAATTTTGGTAACTCTTTTTTTTTTTGCATATTCCATACGTGCATAAAAGGATTTATTTTAACTTTAAATATAAGGTGGTCGAATTTCAGAATTATTGGTCGTAAAAATTTACAAAAAGGTGTTTGATTATTTTGTGAAATTGTTTTAAAATTCCACGAAGCAGTTCAAAGAAAATATTATCGAAGTTTAAGTAGATTTGTTTGATGATTCTAAGAAATGTGTACTACGATTTGTTTTCTGAAATCTTTTCTGAGCGCCTTCTTTTTATCTCTTATGTCTAAAATATATTCTAAACAATACAATCAATTCAGTTTTTTTTTATTGATAAAGCTCTATTTTGCATAAAAATGCCATTAATTGCTTTTTATTTAATTACACTGGTCTCCAAAAAAAACAAAAAAAAAAAAAAAAATTTAAAGCCTTCAAATAAAAATATGTGGACTATAAAGATTTTTAAGAGCTTAATTTATATCGGTTTTCAGTTTTTTCTATAGAGCTAAGATTTTTTATGGGCTTGACTAATTAATTTCATCATAACTAAAGAACGATTTGTTCAATTGGATAAAACTATCAGCAAATGATTTGTAACAAATTATAAAACTAAAAAATGTTTGCCCTTATAATTTTTTTAAGAATGTTTGAAAACAAAAATTTTGCATTATAAAAAATGTTACCGCCACTAATTTCGAAGTATTCCCGAAATTGTTGAAAATATAAAAAACTATTGTTAAGATGACTTAATGGGAATTTTATTCAAAATCATTTGCTGGTAATCGGACAAATCGTTCGTTCTCAAGTTATTATCAAATGTATTAGCATAACCGCCTTATTTCGGGCGAAATATTAGCGAAGCCCATAAAAAATCTTAGCACGATTAAAAAAAAGAAAATGGATTTGAATTAAGATCTTCAACAGCTTTGTATTGTATATGTTTTTTGTTGCAAACCAGTGTTAGTTTAGCATTTTTAACATAATAACTACCCAGCAATGAAAAAAATTGGTATACTAGAAACCCCAGATAATACTTTAGAAAAGGCATGATATATGAATTAAAGACTGGAATGCGAAATGGAAGTGCATTCACTTTTGTTTTGGAATTGACAATTATTTGTTTTGTTTAAGTGTTACCTTAAGGACTAAAGTATACATTTTCAAGTACTGTTTACTTTTGATTTGTGTCAACTCAATTGTTTAAGTACTTTTAATATTTGCAAACACATACTCGAAACCCTTTTAAATAATTATTATTAAAAATTGTAAAAAAAGACCATAGGCATCTACTGTGTCCTGATAATTAATGGTTATAGCATATGAACGAACTATATAGTATACATGTATGTAAATATATACACACGTACACATGTGTATGCAAATTGAAATGAAAAGTTAAAAACGGAAATTAAATTATAGTATTATCATACAGTTCATAGTATTTTATTGATTTTTTTAAGTTGTTCTTTTCTTTAAATGTAAATTACAACTAGATTAATATTCTATATTTAGATTTAATGTCTTTTCTGTTTGGGTGTTATAATGTATGTACTTGAAACAAATGCAAAATTAAAATTACTTTAGATTTTAAATATACAATATATACTGTATTTTAACAAATGATATATCATCGAAAGATATTTTTTGGGAGATTCTGTCAATGTAAATTGTTTAAATCGGTTCAGTATTTTACGAGTTATACGCGTTAGAAAGTGGTACTAATCTATTGAAACAAAGTCTATTAAACGGCATTCTGTTCTCTTTCTTTTACAACCTCTATTATACGTGATTTTACCCCTGTTATCCGTGCTTCGTTTATTATACAGTGGTTCAATCGCAATACCAAAATATGCTCTGAACTTTTTAAAAAATTTCGATATTTTAATCCGGCTTAAGTTCATTGAATTTAATTTTCATTAAATTATTTTTATGAAGAAAGGAATTTTACAATATGAAATGAATTAAACTGTATTGATCATGTTTCATTCTTGACTGAGCTGGGAATTGAACCCAGGTTTTCACAGACAGGTTGCCCTGACTAGTTGTAACCACACAATTTCTCAGAGCGGTTTGCCTTCCGTAATAATCGTACTTATGTAATGTATAGTGGTGAGGCAAAACTCTTTCAGCCAGAGTTTTTAAAGATATTTTAGGTTCCTTTGCCGTTTTAAAAGGATCTTGATTATTTCTTTTAATATCTAACGCTTTTTCCTCGCATTTAATATATTATCTTGACCTTCTCGGCTTTTGTGGGTTAACCTTAACTCATTGAGAAATCTTGTGATAATTTCGTGGACTGTAGACTTAAATTTTCCAAGTAATTCTGGAATTTCTCTCACAGTTTTACCTTCTAAATTTAATATAACTATTAGCGAATAAATAAATAAGTCAAAAAAAAAAAAAAAAAAAAAAAAAGATGAAGTTTTGAAATTAACGTAATTTTTATCATTGATAATTTGATTGGTCCGATTATGCGTTCTTCATTCGGATTTTACAGTTAATATTGGAAAAGTTCGTTGTTGTTTCTTATAAAGGGTTTTTTTTAAGGGCGGATGTTGAATGTGAACCACACCTAAACGTCAAGTTTTTTTCTGCATTTCATTTGACATTTCTCAATTTCAGACTAACTCAATTTGAACCATGGAAAGATACGCAGTCGAGCAACGCGTTAAAGTTATTCATATTCAGGCTTATTATAAAAATGGGCGTTCAAATCAAAATGCATATCGTGAAAATCATCTTCAGTGATAAGGCACATGTTCACCTCAGTGGATTCGTCAATAAGCAGAATAGCCGCATTTGGGCGAATGATAATCCAAGAGTGATTGTCGAAAAACCAATGCACCCACAAAGAGTGACTGTTTGGTGCGGTTTATGGGCTGGCGGCATCATCGGGCCGTATTTTTCCTAAATGAGGCCGGTCAGGCAGCGACTGTGAATGGTGTTCGCTATCGTGAGATGATAACGAACTTTTTATGGCCCGAATTGGAAGATATGGATGTGAACCATACGTGGTTTCAACAGGACGATGCCACTTGCCACACAGTTAACGAAACAATGGCTCTTTTGCGCGACAAATTCAATGGCCGTGTTATCTAACGTGGTAGCGATGTCAATTGGCCGCCAAGATCATGTGATTTGACACCGTTGGACTTCTTTCTTTGGGTTTATTTGAACGAAAAGGTGTACGTCGATTACCCGGCAACAATTCAAGAGCTAAAGGATGAGATAATTCGGCACATTAACGGCATAGAACCTCTATTATGCCTCAGCGTCATCGAAAATTTGGACCATCGGATGGAGGTGTGCCGCCGAGGTCGCGGCGGCCATTTGGCCACTATTTTGTTTCATATATAATTTAACCATACCAATATTATCATAATAAAAAGAAATGGCAATGATTTCCTAAATAATTTGTGTTTTTTTTCAAAATCAACATCGGCCCTTAAAATTAAGAAAAAGTGAAAAACAATTAATTGATAGTTTTTTTTTAAAGTTTAGAGCAAATTTTGATCTTGCAAAAACTTGTCCGATTATGCGAATAAACCGTGCTTTATCTCTATTATCCATGCGACAAACATAAGTTTGTTTTCTCTTCCAAATAAATACACATAAGCATTATTCAAATTCGGTGATTCCCATTTTTTGTTACGTATGCACTCACGTTTATATTACATACAAAAACATACATATAGTACATACGTACTAACTTAAAATACCTTTGCTAAATGTAGACGAACATTTCATGTTAAAAATATATGTATTTTTTTGTGTTTTCATACTATATCTATTAACCGTGTTTTTCGATTATCCGTGCATAGTCCGGTCCAATGCAAGCAGAATAATCAAGATTCAACTGTAGTTATAAATATTAGGACGTCCCCTTGAAAACAAATTTAAGGTACTCTGAGGCATACGATTGACAACATGAATTGATAAAATTTTTTAACAAAAAAAAAAAAAATATTGCAGAATTTACTAGTTCCCGCAAATCAATTTCTACTAAATTATTTATTCGCTTAATTCTTAAAGCTTTTCTTCTAGAAGAATTAATTCCCAGATGAATTCATTGCTATTAATGGTTTTTTATTTTAACTAAAAGTTTTTGGATAACTACTTCTAGATAGCCAGGGTATGACACAATTATTGAGCCTCAACCAAATGTAATCGGTCGACTTAAGCTACGTATATGAAGGGTGACAAATTCCTGAATCCGCTTGAGAGTATTTTGGTTTCCAAAATTAATCAATCTGAGTTTTGAATGGTTCTCTACTAGTATATCGTCAGAGTTTTATACGGTTCTCTACTGAGTCACATCGATGTTTACGGCTCCAAGTTATAAGCCAATGCGAGATGAAACGCAAAACACACGAAAAGCAAAGATACAAGGTCGCCCGTTTGCCTTAAAAAAAAAAAAATAACGACAAAGACGAGCGAGCTACTTCCCCGCCCAGAGCAGTTTTACGAATGCTACACAGAAAAAAATAAAAATTGATTTCAATTAAAAAAATTGTGATGTTAATTAAAAAATTAATTCAATTTTGCACCAGTAAACAAATTAGTAGTATCAATTAAGGCCCCTATTACGGTTTACAACTCAACTCAGTTGTAAAGTTCAAGGTATATGCATATAAACATAAAACGATTAAGCACTTGAAATCGAAAGTGTATTTGACGCGCTATTGACTAAAATCAGCCTGTATTTCTGCGGAGGGTGTGTGAAAACTGGAACTCAAAGACATACCATTTTATGAGCTAGCCGCGGCGGCTACATGCCAAAATTATATTTATGTAATTATGCGATAAAAATTATCTATTTAATAGAACCAATTAAATGGGTATTAAAAACTGTTTTCTCCATTTGATTTCAATTTAAATTTGTCTGCATCTAAAAAAACTACCGGATATTTTGAAAGTCATTGAAAAAATTTCAATTTATTAAAAAACCAAAATATGAAGAAAATACTCAACTAGAAAAATGAAGCTTGGGAATTCCGAATTTTCAGCGAATTGATTTCAAATAGAGTTTATATTTTTAAAAGTTTCAACTATAAACGATGTTATTATTAATAGCCACAATTTTATTTACTTCAAACACATACACAGAAAAATATAAAAATTTATTTAAATTAAAAAAAAATTTATATTATATAAAAAATTTATTAAATTTGCACCAGTTAACCAATAATTATTATCAATTAAACGTTTAATTTAATTGATTAAAGTTTTTATTAACACTGATTTTATTTTTGATTAATGCTTTAATTGGTGAAAAATTTTAGAGAATTTTTCTGTGCACATTTTTATACCCACACCACAATAGTGGAGAGAGTATTTTACGGTTGTGTTGATGATTGTTATACCTTAAAATATTGGTCCTAAGCCCACCTTTTAGTATATCGATCGACTTAGAATCGCTTTTTGAATCGATCTAAAGATGTCGGTCTGGCTGTCTATGTAAGCCTGGTGCACAAAGTACAAAAATTTTGGAGATAATTTGATAACATTCGGTACGTAGGTATTAATTGGCACAAGGGCCAAGCCTATTGAAAATGGGGGGAATCGGCCAATAATTTCACATAGCCTCCATACAAGATTCTTTCCAGAATAGTGTCTTCATACCCATGCACCATTTCATTATGTTGGTACATATTTAAATTAAATTTGGTCCAAAATTATTTCATTGCAATCTAAATCATCTTACCAAATTTAATTGGAATCGGTCCATATTTGACCACAGCTCCCACAAAAATACTACTCCCAAAAATAGCTTTTAGTGATTTACTTTCTTATAAATGCTGGTATTGTTATTCCAGCGCCAACACTTTTAACGATAGCACCTGTATCATGGAAAATATTGTGCTGATGGGTTCAAAATAAACTTCAAGTGCCATATAAACCCCCTTCTTAAAATCACTTCAACCCTCCAAACAAATCTCATACAGATGAAGATATTTAGACCCCTATTACGGTTCAAAACGCAACTCAGTTGAGTTGTACTTTCTTAATTTTTGTACAACTTTGCTATATTGCGGCAAACAAAAACATCAACAAATTACAACTCAGCACAACCAGTTGTTTTAATTACAACTCAACTGAGTTGATTTGTGATCCGTAATAGGGGCCTTAAATAATATTCGGCGCCAAGATCTTTTACATGAATCTTAACCTCATAACATGCTCTGTCGTGTCCATGATTGTCCATGGCTCCCAAATACGGTACGCTCTCGAAACTTTGTTTTTAAATATTTTGGTGTTTGTAATAATTTTGAAAAGAAAAAAATTCGAGAAAAGAAAAAACTTTACATCCTTTATCAATCGATTTCGCTTATTTACATACATGCATATCTAATATTATACAAAGCTTAAATAAGATATATGTATATAAAATAAGCACTTAAATCCGTCAAGTGCTTAACAAATTTATTTATTTTTAACTAATCTAAGACTTACCGATCTTCCATACGAGGTCGTCTTCCCAATATCGCATATGCCGAACTTTGAGAACGCATTGCCTCCCATGCCTGATGATCACCTTGTCCAGACGCCTCCAACAGCTTTAAGCGATTCAACTTTTGACGACCACTTAAAGTGGCCTGAATACGGCCCAGTAAACCACGTGACCATGTGTCTACAGCTTGTAAATAAAGTAGTAAAATGAATAGTATAACACCGCAAAATATCACTTCTGGTCGTAAAACATAGAGACGACATAATTTCCATATATAGGCTAATGGTGAATTAATGGACGAAAAGCCCACGGCAAATTTCGATAAAATCTTCATGTGTGAAACGTATGTTTGATAAAAAACTTTATCCTCAAGCTCGTCATCCATGTAGCGAAACAAACAGTACGATATTAATATAAATAAGAAAAAAGGCGACTGATTGATTTATTCAAACAACTTGCAAGTTGATAAATAATTGAAACCACCTCTAACTGTTTATCGAACTGCTATTAAAAAATTATTACAGGTTAAGAGGCGAAAACTAGTAAACACAATTATTTAAGAGGCGAAATAAAAAGGTATGACTTTTATTTTAAATTTCTTTTTCAAACAGCTGCTAAGTCACTTGATAATTGTCATAGATTTTATTTTGGTTCTTTGTTTTAATTAATTAATTTGTGGTGTTTTTTATTTCTTTAATTGACAAAATATCTGTAATATTACAAAACACTATATAAATAGTAAAAAGATATTTTGTTGGGTAAAAAAAAAAAAAAAATTAAAGATGACTTGCACAAATATCACACTTATCACTAAAAATTCAAATTTAGTTTTGTTGTTTTTACTTTTTTATATTTTTCTTATTTGCGGTGACCCAAAAATAAAATTATGAAGTGAAAATCTTTTAAATGGTATTTTTTTCTCTTGGTTATTTTTCGTACATAGTATATTTTATTTGCCGTAGTGTTATTTTTGATATAATTTTTATATTGCCTTCAGATGACTATCGTTACATGAAACGCAAAAGGACCTATATAACATTTTGAAAATGTGACAGGAGAAGCAAAAAACTATTTCAAATTATAAATTGCCTTAAGTGCCCTGGAAACTATCAAATAAACCCAACAATCACATATGTAGTTGTGTGAGTGCTGTCGTCAATTTTCGGCCACACATACATACATCGGACAAAATTTTGAGTTTAAATTTGGGTAAATATATTTATCAAATATGAAAGAGCACTTGTTATAAAATAAGAAAATAATTTGTCAACAATGACAATATAACGTTTCTTTAAACTTAAAAATTTTTGAGTGAATGAAAAACAACAAAAACACTTACATGAAAATGCTAATTTTTAAAAGCGTGTAACTTTTTATTGGAATGGAATTTTTAACGATTCTTTTTTTGTTTTGAAGCTCAACTTATTCGCTGTTAATATCATGAGGATTTATTTTTAGAACTGGAAAATTCTTTTTGTGCTATTTCATTTAAACAATTACTCTTTTCGTTAAGTTAAAAAAAAAAAAAAATACTATAATCGATAAATTCTTTTCGTCATAACGCTTCAACACCAAATTAGTTTTAAACGAACGCCTGAAGTACCTAATTTAAGGCACATATAAAATTATCTGCCGAGGTTTGACGATAAAAAAAAGAAACAATTAATGAGTGATAATAAGACCACATACCACGAAATTTTTGATGTATGGCTTAAAACACCCGAAAATAAAAGGCTTGACTGTTTCGTTAACCATATTTGTGGAAGTACTGAAGTACTTCATTTATTGCAATCTCCAGAAATACCAGAAAAAACCCATTAATTTTAACATTTTATTCTTACTTTTATTTATATGTACATATGAAATATATTCTTATTTTAAAATTAATGAAGAATATTTATTTTAAACATTCTAATGCATACTCACCGCTTTTTTACTTTTTGATTATCCAACTCGAATAATATCAGATACAAATTTTTGGAGAATGCAAGAAAGAAAAATTGACAGTTTATTGTTGTGCCTTGTTGAAGCTTTGATATTGTTACATGTAGGACCTGAGTGTTTAAAATTCTTATTCTCTTTATGGTCTTACTTGTATAATATTTTTAGCTTTTCTAAAGTATTTGGAAAATGATTCCTGACGAGCTGGCCTAAGCAACCAGCGAAATGCTTTCCCACAACAATAAATTTCAGTGTTTTCATTCAAAAATTGGGATTATTAGCACATCATTAATAAATGAATTGATTAATAATAAATATTTCATTCCCGAAAATAATTTTTGATAATAAATGTTTGCAGTTATATGGAAGGTGGGCGTGGCAGTGATCCAAATTCGCCCAATGGTACTTAGTAGCCTAGTAACACCTTGTACCAAAATCATAAGTCTAGTTTAATTTTTTTCCAAGATGTTTAATTTTGACTCCCTAGAATGGCTAAATCTTACACTGTGCAATGCTTGATGATAATCAAATAGTTTTGATTTCTTTAATTGATAAGTGATTATTTGATAGTCTCCTGTTGTGATTGATAAGCAAATTTTATTTGCTTTGTGTATCTTGTCATGCAGAAGTGTACGGATGAAAAAACCTATATACATATGTACGTATACATGGTATGTTTTTATGTTTTATATATTTTTTTTATTATATATAATATTTATAAAGTATATGACGTGTTTATTTGTACGTCTCCGAAAAAGCAACACTAACACATACATATGCACTGATTGATGGGTTTATTTGATAGTCTCCAGGGTCCTTGAAACTGTTAATAAGTTATTTTTGTTCTATTTTTCATGTAAATCATACCAGTTGCTTTGACAATATTATGCAACCTGTTAGTTAGGTCTTTAAGTGTTTATCATATAATGTTTTGTAAATAGGGTCGTTTGTTTATTTTAATAAGATCGAAAAATTTCAAAATTTGTTGTGGACATATGTGTTGATGCAATACATCAGAATTAATGAAAAAGTCGATTTTAAATTTTTGGTTAGTAAGGGCCTTTTACGTTTTAGGCAACGGTATGTAGAGTACAACTTTGGTTAAATATATGATATGCTCATTTATACCCTACAATATATTTAAAAATTGTAGAGAAGAAATTGATTTTTGCTTTGAATTTAAGTTATACCCTAATTATTAACAGACGACGTATCTTTTACACAGTATTTTGTCTTCAGTAACTTATGGAGGTCAAACGTCTCTCATTTATTCTCACTAGTCATTAACCGACAACGTTTTTGTTTGCTTTATAAATGTAAAATTTTGTGCCAACTGAGCTCCATTTTGCTTTACTTTTTGAATTTAAGAAAAAGTGCAGACCAAATAATAAAAAAGAAAAAATATTCGATTTAAAGAAATTTTATTTATAAAAGTCCGTGAATTGTTAAACCATTATCCAGACCATATGTAATGAACTGATATAAAGTTTGACATTTTTTCCTATTAAAGTTTCTTAGATACGTATGCCGTTCATTGTCATGGCAAGTTTACAGGATTTTAGCTTCAAAAAATAAGTTTTTGTATTTTTAAATGATTTTTAGTTAAACAGTTTTTCTTTTTCATACGAGGGCGGATCAATGAGTCCGTGACTTTTTGAATGAACCACAGTTTAAAAAAAAAAAAAAAAAAAATTATTTTTCAACATAATCTCCTTTTAGCTCAATACACTTAGTCCAACGTTTCTCCAATTCGTGTTTTAGACATTTTCGGGTGTAGTGACTTCAATTGGCCGTCCAGAACGTTCAGCGTCATTTGTATTTGTGCGACCACAACGAAAGTCAGTAAACCACCTTTTTACCATTGAAATCGATAGTGCAGAGTCCCCATAGTATTTATCAAGTTTTCCTTGGTCTGATTGACGGTTTTTTTTCGCAAAAAAAAAAAAAAAATTATTAAAGCACTCGAAATTCACTTTTTCCCAATTTTAAAAAAATCCACGAGATTGTATGTTTTGAACAGCTGGTAAACGCAAAGTAAATGACGGAACTTGCTCAAAACTTGACAGTAGTCTATTAACAGGTGGTACTTGATGGGAGCAGTGATGCATTTCATATAACTACGAGGGAACTTCGAAAAGTCACGGACTTATTGATCCGCCCTCGTCATTAAGCAATCAATTTCTTAACAAATATAAAATTAAATGTTAGCAACAATGACTTTATTTAAAAATAATAAAAGTTCTAGCCTGAATTAAACTAAAGTCTGTTTTATTTATTTTAATACATTAGAAACATTCTCGGCCAATAATAGGTGTTTTCCACACCATCTCGGGCAAGTTCGGACTAATGGGAGTAAAATGGAAATAACTCTCTAAATTTGCCAAAGATACCCAAAATTGTTGGAACGCAAAAAACCATTTTTGAAATACTAATGATGCTTACTTAAGTTAAGTTAAGATCTATTTTAGTGATTTTAGACGCTTAAGTCATTAAATTATAAAAACAAAACATTTGCATCATTGCCATTTTTTACATTTTATTTTTTATATTAAAGTACGTATGCACTAATGTATTTACACCTTAACTTTTTCATTAAAACCTTCCATAATGTTTTTTAATACAGACTAGCCTTTTTACTTACAAATTTTTTGATTACTTTATTAGTTTCATATGTAAACAAAAACTTCTGATTGTTTAATTCTTGTCCGAACTAACGCAAAGAAAAAGTTCGTGCAAATTTAATTGCATAAAAATTGTTGTCTGAAATCAAGCTGCCATATAAAATGTGTATACTTTTGCAACAAAATAAAAATCGTCAAATTGACTGACTTAAATCGTCACAAAAATCTTTATTGTTAAAAAAAACTTACTTTTGCAAGTTTTTATAAATGTTAAGTTATTTTCCATTTGTTTTAATTGAAAAAAAAAAAACAACAACAAAATCTTACTATGGAGGCATTTACACGGTGTCTTTTCAGACTTGCCAGTTTTATTCATTTTCTTTTGAAGATGCTTCCAAAAACCTATTGTCTTTTCACGATGTCTTTCCAAACATGCCTGTTTTCATGTCTAATTGTCTAATATCCATATATGTGCATACTTACAAATTAAAAAAAAAAAAACATGTAAATTCATAAAAACAAACATGAAAACTCGATACGTGTCAACCCCTCTTTCTTATCTAACCCGATCGCCTACAAGCAAAACAAACGTGTTTGTTAAACATGTCTGAAAAGACACCGTCTTAACTCCCACTATCTATTTCTTGGCTCAAAAAATCTCTAAAAATACATAAAATCGTTATTCTTACTCCTATTGACTATAAATTCAAGTTTTAACTTCTTTTACGTACCAACTTAAATAAGAGCGGGAAGAGTTTTTTAAATATTTTTTTCTCATAATCCAAAATGGGAAAATTTTAAAAAAAAATTTGATAGTACACCCAGAGAAAAAATATGTTTAAATATGGTCACCTCCAACAAAACTATTTTTAAATAAAATTGTAAACATACTATGATTATTTTTAACCATATTATTGTAATCGACAAACATATTATGGTTAAATTAGTCATCCATCAAGAAGGCACAACCATATTATGGTTGCCTCCGAACATGTTTTGTTTAATAATAACTAAAATATGCTTAACATTTATAATAGCATGGTTGATTTTCAACCATAGAATGTTGCTCTTGAAAAAGGGGAAAATACTATTTTTAGTTTAAAAACAAATTATTGTCATATTTAACCATAACATGTTTAGAGGCAACCATAATATGGTTGTGGCTTCTTGATGGAGGACTAACTAAACAATAATATGGTTGTCGGTGACAATAATATGGTTAAATTAAACATAATATGTTTAAAATTTTCTTTAAAAATAGTTTTGTATTGAAACATATTTTTTCTCTGCGTGTACATATAAGTTAATTGTCGAAGCTTGTCAACAGATCACTTCGCTTGTCTTGTGTTGTTCACTTTGTCATATATCTAAAATGCTACAAAGCTTAAGGATCTAGAATTAGAGAGGTGAATCGAATAAGATCTTTAATCATTCATGAATTAGAACGAAAATTTGGTACCATATGAACTGAGCGATATCGAACACCGATTTTACTAATACAAATGGTTGAAAAATGGGTCAATTACTAGAATCCCAAGTGTAAACTATTATATTTATATTTTTGTAATGAACTGCGCTCACACGGGACAATTAATGTCAATCATATAAACGAAAATATCCAAAATGTTATTCAAAAATACGAAATAATATTTTAAAGTTTTGTAAATTTGTGCAAAATTTTACATTTAAAAAAATCGTCAAATTTAGGGTACAAATCGTCAATGGTCCATTGGACACCAAAATCGTCAAATCTGGCAGCCGTGAGTAAACGTAACATAAATAAACACAACTTAAGGCCTCATTAGTTGTTACTTTCCGTTGCCGTTCTGTTTCGTTCCTTTCTGTAGCAAATATTTTGTAATTACTTTTTCTGTGAAAGGAATCAGCTGCTTTTAAAAAGAAAAGCAATGAAATTGTAAAAAAAAAACTTTTCGTAAAAAATAAAATATTAATATTTTGTGTCAAAAATACGTCAATTTATAAAAAATCAATACTTTGGCAGTAACTTAACGTTGAAATCTGTTTTCAACAGATTTGTCCGCAACAGAACAGAACGAAAAAGTAGAAACAAACC
The DNA here is from genome assembly GCA_943735925.1 of Pollenia amentaria. Taxonomy (NCBI): domain Eukaryota; kingdom Metazoa; phylum Arthropoda; class Insecta; order Diptera; family Polleniidae; genus Pollenia; species Pollenia amentaria. The sequence continues at coordinate 241,072,719 of OX031007.1, read as the reverse complement.
ACTCACACAGACGTTCAATTGAACAGAAACAAAACAGCTGATTCGTAACAGAACAGAACGTACAAACTAATTCTGCCTTTAGCCCCCATCATATCTGGGGTCTTTGGCAAATCGATTTCAACATATACACTGACATCGTTAAATCAACTTCGCTACTTATAAGAACCCCAAATATATATATGTACTTTATAGGTTCTAAGATCAATCAATATTGTATAAATTACAAACAGAATGACAAACTTATATATATCCTTTCAACTTACCCTTCCCACCTGCTAAAGGGTATACAAATGTTCAATCCCTTCTTCCAATATATTAATATTAAAACCTTTATGCGACCGAATTTTAAGTGAACAATGATTCGGTTCTAGTAAAGATAAATCAGAAATTATTGTTGTAAGGGGTGATTTTTTAAGCGATTGAATTTTGAAAATTATAAAAACACAGGAAATTTGCAAAATTAAATTAAATATTTATTTGGGGCGATAAATTTGTTAATGTCTGCCATTTACTTTCTAAAGATTATTTCATGTGGGTGAGCTCCAATTGCAGATGTAAAGTTTTCTGTCTTCCAGGGTTGGAAAATGTTTGTCCCTGTACACGAGAGACTTCACGTATCCCAACAAAAAACAGTCTAGTTGGGTCAAATCGCATGATCTTGGTGACAAATGAAATATGACGATCATATATATGAAATTTACGAAACACATTTCTTACACAGCACGAATTTTGACCATAAAATTCAATAATTTGCAAGCGTTGTTTGTTTGTTTGTCTATTCATGATGAAATGGTAAACTTACGAAAATTTTTGGCATTGCCACACAATGATGTTAACTTTTCCTTTTTCATTACTTTGCGGTCCTCTAAAAATGACCGTTTTTAAGAAGAAATTGCCGTACGCATAACAGTATTCATAAACTTTTTAAACTTGAAATATGTTTAAGAAAAATTTGAATGGATATGTTTGTTTTAAGATACATTTTAAACCTAAATTATTGTATTTTTTATGAATATGGTAGTAAAATCATCATACCTACATATATATAAAGTTGGAACGTTACTGACTGACTGAGTGATTCATCATCGCACAACCTAAACAATTGAAGCTAAAGTTGGACCAAACGTTGGTCTCTCGCCAAATGGATCCGCTAATGAGGGTGTTTTTGGAAATTCGCATACCTCACTTGATCATAAAGGGGTAAATAAAAATTCTATTGTGTAAATGTTTAAAAAAAATTTTGCTCTAAACTGCTGGAAAAATAACAATTTAAAAACTTTAACTTTTCTGAAACTATAAAAATAAAATGATCTAAAAAATTTTGTATAGCATAGTAATAAAATCGTTTAAATTTTGAATATATCAGAGGTTTGGGGGCCCCCCAATTTATCAGGGGTGTTCTGGAAATCGAAAACGCAAAACGCAAGAATTTTGAAGTTCTTTTTAATAAACTATTAATCCAATTTCTTAAAATTTTCTTAAAGAGTTCTGTTTAATAGAGAAATATTTGTATTTTATTGTATTTGTATTTCTTTTGCTACAAAACTCTTATTAAGAAAACGACTTTTAAATTCTTGCGTTTTGCGTTTTCGATTTCCAGAACACCCCGGTATAATTTTATCTCAACTGTGCTACATTTTTCTTTGTATCTGATGATTTACCATAATCTACCCACTTGTTTAAATATAACCATTTATTTCAATTTCTTTAAAAAAATAAGTCACTCAAATGTATTTAGTTTCGAATAAAATTTCATACTGTAATAAGCGTTTATTTAACAAACCCTTAAAAAAATGTTTTCATTATTTTTATCATTTTTAAAATAATTTTTAGCATTTTTGGCCATATATAATGTAAGTTTTAGCTGTAAACGGTTTTAAGATCTGGTCACAAACCCCAATTTCTTTAAATTACCGCAATTTAAATGATATTACCTGGCTACCTTTTGGGGCTCAAAGCTACCGTAAGAAAGGTTAATTACTGTACGGTTAACATCACTGTTGCCACACGTCACGAATATTTTTTTTTAAACTGAAGACCAAATAGCAAAAAAATTTACAAATTGAATCTGCAATTCTACCACATACACATTCTAAGTTTTAATTTCTTAAATTATTTTATAGACATAAATCAGTTGTTTTAATAATATAGCGTACTTTAAAAGTCGTTGCAAATCTTAGTTGTATTTATTTTTCGCCGTCATATGCCGACAATATACATATATATTTTCTAATAGAAAAGATTTTCACCCCTATTTATTTTTGGCCTTTTCGATTCGTTTTTAATTAATTTTTTGTTCACAAAATTCACACAAGATTCTTTTTGTTTTCATTTCTTTTAATGTACATAAATGCGTTTAGGAATCGCGAAATATTCTTTGACATCGAAAGTTTCTTTTAAAAATTTTCATTATAGGTATGTATAAGTTATTAATAAGAACAAATTTCCATATGTATTTATAAGCACAAATTTCTTTTTGTTTTTTTTTTAACAAAAATGCATTTTCAAAGTTTATTGGCTTAATTTAAGCTTTTTTTTTATCCAATTGAAAAAAAATCTTTTCTTTTAAAATGTACATCTGAGATATAAATATGGATGTATATAATGCAATTGAATATAAATATGTACTTATGTATGTACATATGTACATATGTAGTACTAATAATAAATGGAAAATACACTGATGTAGTTGAAAAAACTATATTTAACTTTTTTGGTTTGCTAGTTCTCGTTGCTCGCTTATTTTTTTTTCGTTTTATTGGGCAAACTTTGCCATAAAAATTATTTTTATTTCATTTTTTCCGTTTATTATTCTGTTATTATTTTTTCATTATATTATTATTTTTTACTTTTATTCTTTCTCTCTTAATCAGAGATAATTGTCGTGTTTGTCGTCGGTTTCCTTTTCTTTTATTTTATTTTTGAATTTTTATATTTTCAACTTGTTGACTCTAGTACCGTATGGGAAAGACTGAAACTGACCAAATTGTGTGTGAGCCATTTTACATGTGTTCGATTAGTACGTACCTATTTGTTTATATATGAATGTATGTATGTACACATGTACGTACACATCCATTTTAATATTCCTCTAGTTTAGGGGTATTTTCTCTAAAGTAGATGTATACGAAATTAAAGAGTATTTTAGTTTTGGTCTCACTTAATGGGAGAGTTTCACCAACAACGAACAGTTCGTTCGTTTTCTCATTTTGTTCTGTTAAGTGAATTTATATTTTTGCACATTTTATTTTAGTTCCAAATATTTGTTTTGTAGTAAAATAATGACCAATAAATGTCTTGAATAAAACGAAATGTCAAAATACGAACAGGGTGTCTAAAAGTACTTTTGAACACAAAATAGTTTTGCCTGTAATCATAAAAATATTTTAAATTTAATAAAGGTTTTCAAAACAATTTTTATAAAAATTTTCCTTAATAAATAATGTTATGCTCAATTTTAGAGTGAACACCACTGTACAGATTGTTCCAGTAAGAATGTTATACCAATTTTTTTTTGCCTAAAAGTAGTCTATTATATAAAATGTGTTACGGTTCTAATGCCCTAAAGTTGGTAACGCAATTCAGGGAAGGTTTAAGAAATTTATATATGTTTAAGATTAGGTATAAATCTACGAAAGTTTCAGATTAGGTATAAGTACAGAGAAAGACGGCGATGTAAGTAGAGTTTTATTTGAGCCTTCGTGAAGATAATATACTAACCATGGGATAAAACGGTTTTGTGAACTGTGTTATCAAAGTGGTACAATTAAGGTTGGTAAAGTGAATAATTAAAGCACAGCCGGGAATAACATCGTAAAAGCAACTTTTGGCAAAAACTGTTTTTTTTTTTGCAGATTACCGTTAGCATAACTCTCTTACACTTATTAAACATCAAATCGCCTAAAATTATGCAACTTAACGTCTGTTAAATGCGATACAAAGAGTCAGCAAGTGGAAGAACATTTTAAGTTACTAACAAAATTATACAAACGAACTAGTTTTTCCAACGTGGAATAACGTTTTAAAAGTCGCTTGCATAGTTAAAAAACGTTTTAAGTGACATCGCGATTGTGGATATGAAACGTTTTCCCACGAAAAAAATAGTATAAACTGTACATTTGCATGCAATTTAAAATTCAAATTTCTTGATATTTTTTCATAAAAGTTTTTAGAATCATTATTTTTAATAATCTAAAAAAAAAATAAAAAAATAAATAATCCTTCCTCTTAAAAACGTTTTTTTCCTCTCCTGAAAAATAATTATTTCGTAACTTAAAACGTTATTCGTGTCTGTGCTTTAATTGTTTATTTATTTTTAATAAAAGAACTCAAGATATGTAATGTGCAGTTTCCACTATACAGGCGATTGATTCTGCAGTAAAATTTATATGAAAAGTACCATGTTTTTTGAGTGCTTTTCATATAAATATAACTCCTTAATCAATCGCCTGTAATGTGGAAACCGGACAAAAGTTTAACAAATTACACTATGCAACAAGCAAAAATTCCCTGAATAAACGCTATCGGTCTTATTTATAAAAAAAAAACAGGTTTATGAAACAGGGTTTCTATGTTTATTTTTTTAACAAATAATTGGGTATATATTTTTGATCCGCTATAGTCACCTAACTGCAGAAATCATCATTATTTCATATTCTATGTAAGGCTTTTTTTAATTTTTTTTAAAAAATTGAGATCTTGTCCTAACTTTGGAACGACGTACTCGATTTTGTTATGCAATTCGTTATAAAAATTTAATTTAAGCCAGATTAAAGTCTTTCTAATATAATTTTTTGATTTAGCCATTAGTTTTGTATTTATTGAGGCACAAGTGGAAAATAATTTTTTTGTTTGGTTTAATTATAAAATTTTTTAACTCAAAAAATGCATTAAAAATTTAAATCAACAAATACGTCCCTTTATAATTTTACTTTGGTAGTTAAACGCATCTTTTAGAAATAAAATTAATTTAATTTCATGAAAATCGATGGATAAATTCGTGTTTTATAATAAATAAAAATTTTGAAATTTTTGATTTCCACTTTTTTGATATTCCCTACAATTAATTTACTCAGAGAGTTTTCAAAAAAAAATATTATATTAATTGTCAAACAAACTCATAATTTTAATAAATATTTTATATTAAAATAATATTAAAATATAAATTTATATTAAAAACGTTAAAACTCTTGTGTTTAAAGTTATATAGCAAAAGAATTCAAATTTTAATAATTGAAGAGAGAAAAACAAGAGTGAAAATATGAATGTACAGTGGGCAAATGCAAATAAAATAACAGCAAAAAATAACCGAGAAATTGTGTAAAAAATAACGTTTAGCGTGTTTTTAATAATATGTTAATATTCTTGACTATATGTAGCTGTATCATTTTACAATTTTCCAAAAGATGTAGTCCAAACTAAGAGATGGTAATGTTTTGCAAGCGAGTGAAATCAGTAATTTTGAATAAAGAAAAAAATTTGTGCTATACATTTCACACAAGAAGATTTTAAAAGAAACTTAAAATTTGAAATGGATAATTGAATAAGATTTAGCAATCGTCGTGCACCAAAATAAAAGATAACCTAAATTATTCATGAAGGTGGTTTAAGTAAGCCATCAAGTGCATTAATGGAAACGTTGGATTATGTAATGCTATCTTCTTGCAATGAAATGGGAAAAATTGTCGTTTAAAGCAAAATATTTGTTGGAAGGAAAGATATTAAAGTAAGTGTAGACCTGAAACTACTTTCTTCTGGATGAAGGAAGTATTTTCGAATGGTGTTACTAAATGCTGAGATTGCTTAAAATTCCATCAAGCGAAAGAGGAAACGAAATAAAATTAGAAACTAAAATTCTTGATGTAAAAGTACCTATTTCCCTTTTTCGTCTGCTTTAATTTACGTAGTAAAGATAGAGCTAATGTACATTATGTAATAAATAAAACTATGGAAAAATAATTATTTTATTTTAAATAATTTAAGTAGAAAAATTATAAATTGTCCTACTGTTATGTTTACACATAAATATATCAGTTTGAGAGCTAACAATTTTTAGCCAATGAGAACACAGGTTGTGTGACATCAGAGTTACTACATGCGCAGTAAAATAATTTTATGTCTGCCTGATATCGTAATCTTTATTTCTATCATTCTTGAGGACTACCAAGCCCTTATAACAAACTCGCAACCATATCGCTCCTCCGATGCAATATCGACGACATTGCAATTTTCATAAATGTTGAGGAATCACATTCATAGCTTTCTTGCTTATTCAAGATACAATTACGCCCGCAAATATAACTTATGACATTGTTGCAGCAAATGAGCGATACGTGTAAGTTATTGGTTTGTTATAAAAAAGTCTTAAGCAAGCAAATTATGTAACTTCTTTAGCAAAAAAATAGATGTTGGTCCATGTTGTTCTAAAACCATTACAGTCCATACAAATATTTGGCATCCACAATGCAAATTCTTGTTAAGTCCATTTACAGCTTACTATTGTGATTTGCACACTTTAAAGTTTATACTAATATTAACTCAATGCCGTCTTTTGAGAATCTCAATGCCACCTTTTGAGAATCTTTTTATACTCTAGCCAAATCGTCTAGATAACTCTAGATTATTCGAGCCTTAATGTCTATTATATTATATAAAATTATGCAACTATAGTTAACTACATTAACATTGTGCCTATATCTAATATTGAAGCTGTATTTTAATTTAACTATTATACACAGGGCTGCCAGATAAAATTGTGAAAAAAATCGTAAATTTCCTGAGAAAAAATAAAAAAATCGCTTTTTTTCTGTTTAAAAAATCGTCAAAAAAAAATCGAACAATTTAGATTTTAAACAAAGTTTGGTTGATTTTTATTTAAAAACAAGCAAACAAAAACAGATTATATACATACATATACCCCCGTATGTTTAAGAAATTGGTTGTTAAATTTAAAAAAACGTTTGTTAAGGAAAATTACTATTTTATAATAATCTAAGGTTTTTATCAAAGTCTTAAGAATAAAAGATACTTTAAATCGGGCCATTTTCTAAAAAATTTCAAATTTGTATACCGTTCACCGTTTAGAGGGTATATTATACAAGCTCGTTTTTATATAAGTTTGTCATTATCCAAATCCATAAATCTCTAATTTTGACGTGTAAACCTTAACTTCTTTAAATCTTCTTATAATTAATTATTATTTTTTGTTTTTTACCTGAAATAATATTTCTTCACGAAATTATAGTTTTGGCACCATGGCACCCATATAAGCTAGGGATAAAACTTGGATTAAAATTTTTTCATATAATTATATGGAGTATTAAATGTTAAAATGTGAGCCAAATCAGTCTATAACTTCACCTGCTCCCCACACGAGTGAACTCTCAATCTCAAAATCAAGGTTTTGGTACGAATTTTTACTTAAATTGACTTTACTCAAAATTTTGGTTTTGCCCATAAAATTTTGTATGGAAAAGAGCAAAAATTTCTCGAATAATTTTATTTACAATAGGGATAAATATAAAAATTTAAGCTTTCTTGTTTACAAAAATGTTTTTTTTCTGTGCTGCCTAATAACAAACATTAAAATATTTAAAATTGTCTTATTTTGCAGACTGAAAAAATCGTCACTTTTTAGAAAAAAAAATACGCAAATCGGCACTTTGTTAAATTCGGAACCAAAAATCGTCAAAATGATGATAAATATTCAAATCTGGCAGCCCTGATTATACATCATAAAACTAAAGTATAACTTAAGGCGTAACAACTATCTGACTTCTTGTAGAACTTTCGAGTAGACTTCCGAATGGGGTTGAATTACAATTGTACATAACAATTTTAATATTATATTTGTATGTTCTTGAAAATTCTGTAGTGATTTTTACACTAGAAATATGCATAACTAATACAATAACAATTTAAACTAATAAAATAACTAACAAACACGAAATAACCAATAAATAAAAGATACCTAATAAATAAAACTGATTCTTAACTAAAGTTACTTTCGTAAAAAAAGAAATTATTAAATTCATTGTAGCTCCATTTTATGTATAATAATAAAATAGTTGTGAAGCAATAATTTCTCATTTCGCTATTGTCCACCAGAGGTTAAAAGTAGGGTTAAAAACGATAATGAAACCCAAAATGCTCGAAAGGCAGACAAACAAGGACGGCATTATTACACTTAAAATATAATAACAAAGACACGCGAGCTGCTTCTCCGCCCTAAGCACTTTTACGATTGATTCTCTTATTGTTTAATATAATTGTATATACATACATATGTACATATCGCTGCTCTCGTGTAAAAAAGCCTTACTGCCTATTACACTAAATGCGAACGAAAGCGTTCGTTCGCATTTAGTGTAATAGGCAGTTAATTTGATATTTTTCGAAATTGAAAGTCAATTTAAATAAATATGCAATACATTTGACACAGATATACCTCGTCACAAAAATTTGTTGCAAAAGTATAAAAATTAACAACAATAGATGTGGCTGGATTTAAGATGAACCCTGCCAAAACCAAAACACTGCGAGTTAATGCGACGTCTCAGGAATTATTAACAATAGGAAGTAATCCAGTGGAGGATGTCAGCCAGTTTTGTTATCTTGGGAGCATAATTTCCAAAAATGGCGGGTCAAGTGCAGACATTGACAACCGTGTAAAAAAGCGCGACAAACTTTCGATCTTCAACACAAATGTCAAGTCCACTCTCCTCTACGGTTGCGAGACATGGAACGCTGCCCTTCGAGACATGCAGAAGATCCAAGCATTTGTGAATCAATGTCTTCGCAGGATACTGCGAATATTCTGGACTAGAGTGGTGTCAAACAACAGGCTTTGGGAACAATCCAAACAACAACTCATGGCCACAGAATTAAAAAGACGTAAATGGAAGATCAAGAAACGACATCACAAGAAATGCCATAGACTGGATCCCGTAAGGAAGTCGAAGAAGAGAACGCCCAGCTCATACGTCGAGACGGCAAATCGATTTAGAAGTAGCCAGAATGGGTAAAACCAGGGGCGAAGTGAGAGCGTTGGCACAAGACAGGAATCTGTTTAAACAATTTATTGAGGCCGTATGCTCCTTATATGATCAATTGGAACATATATGTATATAAATATGTATATATATATAAAATAACAGTTTAACTAGCGATTTTATATGTTGATACAAATAGTTTCTATTATGTTTTTAACTTTTCCTGTAAAACTGCAATTATGTGAGTTAGGGCCTTTCTATATGTGATCAACAATATATATTAACAAAAACAAATGTATTTGTAATAGGTTAGTTCATAAAGGAAGATTTAATTGAATACTTTACCATGTTTACACACAGAAAGTTTTATTGTGTAAGTATTGTCTTTAAAGAAGACACAGAGGGCGAATTCAGGGGTCTAATCACCGCATGCGATATCGAGCAAAATTATTCAAAATTTTTTATTTTGGTATCATGACACTCGATATCGAATGAAATGTATTGTAGTTTGAGATGATAGCATTCGATATCGAGGAACCAAAGACAGTACATATCGAGTTGTCGTTCGATACGTCAGTGTCTATCGTATGCTGATAAATACGATAGTTTACGCGATACGATACTTTACTCGATATCGAATCGGGTAAAGTATTTCTTACTTTTTCAGTTTTATTTATTCCTACTTTTATAAACTTATGACTTGAACATGAAAACTTGCTGAGTTTATCTTGCAGAATAAATATATATATATTAAGAAGTCTCAAATTAATTTGTTGAAACTTTTAAATAAAAATTTTTTTTTATTATGTATTCTTCGATCTTAACAATTTGGGCCATCTTAATTTATCTACATACATATATATACACATTAATTTAATTGGCTCAAAGAACTTAGGATATAAGTTGAATTAAAGTACACACATACAATCATGTTAAACAAGTCGGTCGTACGTAAAGTTTTTGCAACGTTTTTAGAAAAATCACGTGTTGTAGAAATGATTATAATCAGGGAAACCGTATATATGCAATTGCATGTGTTTTCTTGTGCGACAAATTGAATTTAGAGCCTTTTTTGAATTCTGGAAAAAGAGCATTTTCGAACCATATTGATAAGTTTATAAAGCATATTTCACCTGTTTGAAGCATATTTCGAGAATTGTAGAATTTTTTTTTAGATCTTACAAGTTCGGAACAAAAAAATGGATTGCATTTTGTAGCATATTTTTAACTTTATATTGCATATTTCACCTTATAAAAACATATTTTAATACTTCCTGAATTATTATTATTTTTAATTCTTATATGTGTAGAACAAAAGAAAATGGAATAAATTTTTGTTACCAGATAGCTTTTCTATTTATAACCACAGATGTGTAACACAAAGAAATAGTGATTCTAGAGCATCAACTTTCTCAATTTATATAACGATATTTGTCTTTCCAGCTAGTGTTCTGTCCATGTAAACTTTGTGCCCAAACTAATGGCAACAATTTTGGAAATAATTTTAAATAATATTTGGAACATACTTTTTAATTGTCATAGGGACGAAGCCTTTTGAAAATGGTGAATAATTTCACATAAGTAGATTAAACTCGGCCCAAGAATATTTTTTCAAAATCACCATATAAAATTTTTTTTTAATTCCCACACAAATACCACTCCAAAAAAAAACTATCAAAATTTGATATTCATATATTTGGATGTAATAACTTTTAAAATAGCTTCTATGTTATGGCAAAAATGTTGCAATGGTAGGTCCAGAATTGACACATAAAAACTCAGTCTCCCTAAAATTTCTTAAAGACGAAAAAATCTTAAAGAATGAAAAAATGCATCACTGCGCTGCATCAGAAAAGCAAACTTTTTTATTGCAGATAAAAAAGTAAAAATAATTTTTTTTATTGTGTGGCTATTATTTTTGTGGAGTATTTGACAATATTTTGGTCCACATCTACTTCATTGAAATATATATAAACATTTGAAGTCACTGATGTAGCGGAGTGATGCATTTACGAACGTACCCATATAGTTTCAAGTTTTTACTGCATATTTAATGCGCAAATTTCCGGCTTCCCTGGTTGTAAGTAATAGAAAAAACATATAAACCCATTTTTTCAATTTGGGTGACATGATGTTTTAACAATCAGCCCTTTAGTTGCATTTTTGTTTTAGAAATTGATCAAATCAAAAGTAATTGGATTAAGTAATATATTTAAAAACGTAATAACTATATTGTAAAATATGTATTCAACTGCAATTTTCTTTGTATGTAAATTTTTTTGAGCACATTTCGAATGTTTTTGTTTATTTTATTTTGTTTTCCATTTACATGTGTACATTCTACATAAATTGTTATTACACAAATACAATTTTTTTATGGCCTTGCACTTCTGTTTTTTACCTTCAAATATTATTCACAAGTTTGCAAAAAAAACTACCAAGACAATAATTTTAATCGAAAAACTAAAATAATTAATTGAATTGAAAACATTCATAATCATTTTTTCCGAAGTCCGTAGAAATTTGTTTTTATATTCTTTTATTTCTTAAAAATAAAAAAAACCTTAGTTAGTTAAAGCAATTTATGTCAATTTGACTTGTACTTATACATATTTGTAATGATTTTCATATTTTTCCATATTTTTTCAGCCTGATCGGTCCACAAATGCTTGATACACGAGCAAAAAACTACGACTACCTCTAATTTTAACCATAAATCCATTATTATTGTTTTTTTTAATGTCTGAAGAAAGACAATAGCCAAAGTTTCCAAATAAGGTTATCAACAGGCAAAATCCGACGAAATGTTGGCGGGTGTGTAGAAGTGGGCGTGGCACAAAATAGATTTATTTATTCAAAAGAACTTCAAGAGAAAAATCGTCCGAATTTGATACATTGCTGGGTTATCAATAAACCTCTCTTAAAATATGGACGGGATTGGAGATGTGGGCGTGGCACCTGCCGTGCCACATTATAAAATTCTGTATACGTCAAATCCTGCTTGACTAGCGCTTCATTCTTTCGTCTCTTCGGATTTAAATATAAACATTATTTGTTCTTTTGCAAGTGATAGTTTTAACTTATCTCTAAAGGGTGATTCGCCGTGAGGTTTGATTTTTCAATATGCTTTTTTTACAGATCACGCGTGACTCAAATTAAACTGCTTTGTCATTTTTGTTCAGTATCGTTTGGGAAGTCATCATGAAAAGAATCACAACACAAGAGCGTCTCCAAATTGTTCAGCTGCATTACGAAAATCAGCGTTCTGTGAGAAATGTTTTTCGTGTGATTCGAGGAACTTACGGTGCGCATAACCGACCTAGTGAAACATCTATTGCCAACATCATTCGCGAATTTGAGTCCGAGTTTACTTAAGTGGATGATACTCGACCGGTTAGACCACATCCAGCACGTACTGTAGTGAATATAGCAGCTGTAGCTGAGCGTGTACGCGAAGACCGTGACAAATCAATTCGTCGTCGTTCTACACACAACTTGGTGTATTTTACGTAAAGATCTCGGTCAAGGTGAGCTCGCCATACAGCTCGTAAAACAATGACCTAGTTGAAAAATCATTTTGGTGAGCACTTGATTTCACGTTTAGCTTCGGTAAATTGGACACATAGGTCGTGGGATATCACACCTTTGGTATCCTTTGATATCACACCTTTGGACTATTTTCTCTGGGGATATGTAAAGTCTGAGGTCTTCTGGAATAAGCCAGTTACGATTCACGCTCAGGAAGCCAATATTACTCGTGTAATTCGAGAGATACCAGTCGCTATGCTCGAACGAGTCGCCTTAAATTGGACCTTCCGAATGGACCAACATTAACATATCATTTTCAAAAAGTAAATGTCATAAATTGTTATTTTAACCGATAATAAAAATTGTAGGTTCACTTTAAAATTTATGTGTTTTATATTAAATTATAAATCAAACATCACGGTGAATCACCCGATATACTAACGCAAAAGTAATTTTATGAACGTTTTGACTCGGATCGGAATTCCGTTTGGCAACTTTGGTATTCTGCGTTCCGTTTTAATTTTTTCTTTCGATTGTATGTATTCAGTATTACACCTAATAGTATGAAAAGCTTTGTAATATCTAGTTAAAAAAAGTTAAAACCACACAAAAATCAAATCAAAATTATAAAAAAAAAAGCGAAAATATCACGAATATAGCGAAACCCCCAATTTTTAAATTACAGGTTTAGATATCTCAGAGAAGTAACAAGATATTACAAAGCTTAAACATTTATTTCAAAGATAATTGGTAGGACTTTTAGACAACATATCCGGTTTGATATATAAAGACGAATTCGAGCATTTATAACGTCTCGAATATGGCGAAAAACAGAGTTTATTAACTTTATATCGATAACCTGATGCAACAGAGAGATTCTGAGTACAGATACGGATTCAGCACAACTCAAGCCCTAAGAAAATTATACTCTGGATTATGGGTTAGAAATTTGTTGGCCTGTGTTATCTACACATATTTGGACAATTTTATTTAAAATTTTCTTTTTAAAAATAAAAAAAAATATGAATGTCAAAAGATGTTGGTTTTATATACGTAACATAAATTTTTAACAATGAAAACAACAAAACAATTTATTTTATTCATATTTTTATAACACTGGCCTCACCCATGATCAAACTGATTAGATTCTGAAAAAAGCTTAAACAAATAAACGTATCTCTTAGTTTTTCTAGATCAATTCATTTCAGTTTTATGGCAGCAATTCAATTTTTAATGTGAATTAAATTGTGACGACATTAATACACTGCAAAGTGTAGTCCTCATCGATCTCGATAGCTGAGAGAAAAACTGTAAAACTATGTCGACTGCAGTGCAGTACACCTCCAGGGTGAGGCGAGATTCATTATCAACAATTTAAGTACGTTTGAAATTTATTTTAAAACAAAATTTTTTACAAATGTTTCTTAAAACAGATTTCAAGTTTAAATAATTTATTTATGAAAACGTCAGTGTTTATTTATAAAAAAATTATTTTATTTACCGTATGTTTTTTAAGCAAATTTTTTATTTTTATTGGACCGAAAGGAATATGAGCTATTTCATCATAACAATTATTTCTTGATTTCCATATTTTGCGTAAAAATAATCATTTTTCTTTTGGAATTATGTCTTAAGCCAAAGCTGAACTTGCTAAACGTAATTGTAAAAAAGGATTGAGATGTGAATCTGCAAATTTCGTTTCTACTTAAAATAATGGTTTTTATTAAGCAAAATATAAAAAACAGAAATAGTCGTCATATACTAAGCAAAAATTAAAAATTTTAAATACTCGCTGTGTGCCAAAAACAAAAGTTAAACTCAAAAATAAGAATTATTTGCAATACAAAATATAACTCAAATATAATTTTTAATAGTTTTTTTGTCTATATGTATAATAAAAATTCAATAAAAACGAACAGTTTTGTACATAAAAGTTGATATGTTAAAAATCCCGGGATTCATAAAAATAAATCCCGGGATTCGGGATTTATCAATCCCGAAAAATCCCGGGATTTCGCGATTCGTGATTTCCCGTTTGGCATCCCTAATGCACTACTATTTTTGCTCAAAGTTTTTATTAGTGCAAACGAAGCAAATTGCAAATGCATATATTTTGTTGTTGTGTTGTGCAAATGTGTATATTTTTGCACACAATTGCATCGTTTGCACACTTTGCACTACCCATCGTGATTGCCCTTATAGTTATTTAACATTTTATGGATAAAAATTAAAGATTTTTATTTATTATTACATATATTAAATATAATACATATAAAGAGGTAATATTTGTGTGTTGGTTTGTTGTAGGAGGTAATCACCGTAACCGGTTAACCGATCTTTATGAAACGTTTACAGTATATTACTATTACTTTTATTATTAAAGGCTATATTTTTTGAAATTTTAAGTGGGCGGGGCATCTCCCATACAAACTCATTATAGATTTATGTTTATCTTTACAACGATAAAAACTACACTATCAAAATTTAGTACGAATATCCTGCTTATCAATACACAATATCTGACTAAATCTGGGCGGAAGACGAAACTGGGCTTGGCACCTCCCATACAAAGACATAGGTACTAGCCGTTACATCTGAACCGATCTTTATGAAACTTTTATAGAATATTACTGATGATTTCGAGGGTGCTATAATATATTAAAACGTCTGTTCTGGGTACGTGTTACTAAAACTCCAGAGCCGATTGACACCAAACTTAAACCATAAATTTGTTAAGTCTGGAACCAGGTTTCTTTAAAGTTTAATCCCGAAGGGCGGCGCTGTTGTTGTTATATTTAAAAAAAATCACAATGCAATTAACAAAATAAATTTATTAAACAAAAATAAGTTTCCTTATGAAATATCGACACTGTAGATAGCGCTGGGGTCAAGTTATTAACAAAATTCTCCAGAATTTAAATATTATTTGGAAAATCCCGAGCAGCGCCGGGACAAAACAATTAGTATTAAATAAATACACAAAATGGTCGTTAATGATGATAGTTTTTAAAAATGTAAATAACATAAATATCGCAAAAATAACATAAATATCGCAAGCGCCATGTTTTTTTTCTCAAAAAATAATTTAATGAAAACATTTCGATCGTAAGCGTCATTACTATTGCACAATGTATAGAAACCACATTTTTTACTTAGCAAAGATCCAAATATGAGACTAAAATTTTTTTCATAAAATCTCCCGTTATTTATTTATTGTTGTTTTTTTTTTTTTTTAATGTGTAGACTTTTTTTCTTTTTTTTTACACAAAACAAATACATAAATGATTTGAAAAATATCCGAACCCAAATAACCCAACATTTACGTCTTAGAAACGGCGTGATAGTCAGCCCACTTTTTTTACTTTCTTGCAAGTAGAGAATACGTACATGGTTACTTGGTTGACGGGGCAGCACGCCCAAAACTAGGCGTAGTGCAAGTAGAGTCGACAGTGATTTCTTTTTAACACCACACAACTCGTCAAGAGAAGGAACCCCGAATCAAACGTGACCCAGGGCAATACTGAGGTGGCTAGATCCAGCCCTTTGCGTTGAGATATTTCACCAAATTGACGAGTTTCACCCGCGATATCTCAAAGAGTCCTTGTAGAAGGTAATTCCCAAATAATCCGTGTCGTGTTGAATCAAACGCTGGGCAATCACATAGGAGATGAAATACCGTTCCTCAGTTCCAGGTTTTCTGCAGATGCGGCTGCATTCCCTAAAAGGGAGATCGAGTCTCATAGCGTGCTTACCGATCGTCCAGTGACCCGTAAGTGTAAGCGAAATGTACCTGCGACTGAAGTTGAGAAGTCGATCAGAGCGATCTATGTTGTATGTGGGCCATGTTACTTTGGTAGCCCTGCAGCTTGGCCAGTCTTGGCCAGCGCGTCCGCCTGTTCATTGCCATAGTGGTCACTTTACGCAGGGATCCAAATTAAGGCAAGCCTGAATAGTACTTATACGTACATATTGTCAATATAGTTTGATCCCGGGAGTTTTCAATTGTGTTCCATTCACGCATTTAATCCCGCAATCAATTCCCGAGAAGTTTTGAAGAAAAACATTTTTTCAACTTTAGTAAATCTATGTGGGACTCGTGTCTTTAGTTGTTTTATCCAACTAAATTTCACCACAATATTACAATTTGCTGCAGTTTATCGCGCTACTTAAATATTTCAGTATCGATTTATTCATTTATTAATGTTACCATTAAAAATGCACTTTTTAGATTTTAACTTATTTTAGAATCTGTATATCATAACCAACACGCAAAAGGCCCCTACTGACCAGAAATTAAAAATCGACTTTTTCAATGTTTCTGATGTGTTGCATCGATAAAAATGCCCACAAAAAATGTTGCAATCTTTCGACCAATTTTAACGATTTTATTAACAGAAAACAAACGTCCCGATCTACAAAAGATTATATGATAAGCGCTAAAAGACCTAGCTAATTCAAATAATAAATAATAATTCAAATATGTAATATAAATTGCCATATATCTGAAGAACGGTTACAGTTAAAGAATTCAAATTTAAAACAAATAACTTTGTTGTTAATACACAACATCTGCCAAAAAGTGGGCTGGATTCGAGAAGTGAGCGTGGCACCCCCCATACAAAGATAATATAGTTTACTGTATATCTGAAGAACCGCAACAGTTGCCAAATTTGGTACAAATTCAATGGAATCAATACACAACATCTGTCAAAAAGTGAGCTAGATTGGAGAAGTGGCCATGGTACATCCAATACAAAAACAATATAGATTTCTATATATTTGGAGAACGTTCACAGTGAAAGAATTTCGATTTTTTACAAGTAGATTCGATAATTATACACAACATCTGTCAATAAGTAGGCTCAATTTGAAAAGTGGGCATTGGCCCTTCCGTGGAAAGGCAATATACATTTCTGTTTATCTTGGTACAAATAGCTTGATTATCAAATCAAAACATCTATCAAAAAGTGAGTTGGATTGGAGGGAATAGTGGGCGTGAAACCCCCAATACAAAAATACTATAAATTTTCGTATATTTGTAGAACGGTTACAGTAAGTTGAAACAAAGAGTTTAGTTATCTACATATATAAAACATCCGTCAAAAAGGTCTGGTCTGGATTGGAGATTTGCCATGGCCACCATTAATACATATAACTACAACATAGATTTATGTTTATCTGGAAAGAGATAAAGTATCCCAGGCAGAAATGGCAAGGGACTAGATTTCACGACGAACTGGGGTGTGTCGTTGGATGTAATCCAACCGATCCACTGGGGTTTGTCAGGGAAATAGGACGGCTGTTTCTGTTGGGGGGGGGGGGGGGTCCATAGGGGGATACCACCTACGTGGTATCTATCCATCTGCACCAAACCTGAGGTCTATTTTCTACTTTTCTTCTTTACTTATCTTTTTCCTCTTTTCTCCTATTCTGAAGGGATTCACAATGGACCTCATTGGTATCCGAGTGGATATGTGCCCTTGGGCGCATAACCCTTCTTAACCTAACCTAACCTATCTAAATTTGTACAAAATACTTTGTAAAAATTGTATGTACATGACATCTGCTTTAAAAAATTTTACTAATTTTATTTCAATGGGGGGAACAAAGCGCACCGGGTTAAGCTAGCTTTATATATAAAATTCATATATATCAGGAAAATAGAATTGTTTTCATATGTTGGGATTGTACACAGAAAAAAGTTTTTTATCAATTACAAAAAATGGTTTAAAAAATATTTAAATTTAATTAATGTGATAATTGAATCAATTATGTTTTTAGTTGAAAGAAAATTAAAAATATAATTTTGATTGAATTAACATTTTAGTTGTTTTGAAATAAATTTTTAATTAAAATATTAATTAAATAACAAAAAATCTTAATTGACTTTTTTCGTTTAAAAGAAAATAATTCAAACTTGTAAAATTGTTGTTGGGAATTGTCAATATTTAATTAATTAA
Organism: Pollenia amentaria; assembly: GCA_943735925.1. Lineage (NCBI taxonomy): Eukaryota > Metazoa > Arthropoda > Insecta > Diptera > Polleniidae > Pollenia > Pollenia amentaria. The sequence goes on along the minus strand of OX031007.1, from coordinate 241,054,241 downwards.
ATTAACACATTGTCTGACATGGCAAAGTTTTTTGATAATTTTTTTAATTAAAATCAAAAATACCATTTATTGAAGAAAAATATTCACAATTTTACAATTTATAGCAATTAATATAATCATTTTGGTAATAAATAATCAACAACTTGTTGGCTGGATTTTATGAATTTGGTATAAATTTGGTGATTAGAGACAACTTTTAATTTTTTCTGTGTACAATAAACATTTGTATATAAGTTTTTGTATTTAAGCTACATACTGTACGTTTGTTTGGCCACAGTCAAAGAATAGTCATAAATATAATAAATCTTTTTGTATTATTAATTAAAAAAAAAAAAAAAACAAAATAGTTTGCATACATATTAAGAAAAATAACCAAAGGTATCATATGATAAACCAAAACCACAATTTAGATAACGTTTAAGAAAACGTCATCAATCTGGTCGGTCGTCTCTATGTTTTCTTATTTATTGTTGTTATAATTTGTATAGAAAATAACGATAATAAAGATATAAATGCGCATTTGTATTTGTATTATGAATTTTGGCAATAAAATTTAATTAAACAAATAAAAGTGTAATGAATAAATATGTAACACCAAAATTTTAAATGACAATATACATACATAAATACAAATACAAAATAAACTAAATACGAACAAATAAAGAAAATTACAATTAGAATAATTACCTGAATTAAAACTAATAGAACGTTTAAGGGAACGACTAAATAACGTGAGTGTATGGGTATTACAACTAATATTTCTATTAGCAGAAGTAAAATTATTGCTATTAGTATGCATATTGTTTGTTATTATAATTATTATTATTAAAAATTGTCAAATATTTTATTGAAACAACATTTAACATATTATTATCACTGAATTTTAATAGATTTTTCTTACTCATTGTGACGAATTTAATAAAACATTTTAAATTAAACACTTATTATTATTTTTTAATTCTCAATTTTTTTTTGTTATTTTTTAATTAAATTCAATTATATTATACACACACAAATTTTCAAGTTTATTGTAATAATCCTTGAAAGCATTAACTTTTTTTTTTGTGTTTTTTCCAATTTTTTATATTTTTTTCTGCCTTTCACTAGCGCACTCTATATATTTTGGTTTGCTAATTTTTAGAATTTGTCAAAAACAACTGAAAAATGTATTCTTGAATAAGTGTTGTTTTGGTTCAGTATTTAATTTTTTTTTCTTTTTTTTTTTACAAAAGAAATGGATGCATGAATGTTGAATCAAAGAATAATAACAAAAGAGCGAAAAAATTTAAAATAATATAGTTGTCGTATACAAATAAAATATTATTTATTTTTTATTATTCTTATACATATTAATTTTGTTTAATTTTGAATGACAACAATAAACACGAGCAAGTGCACTATACTAAACACCTTTGAAAACCCACTGCGTTTAAATGTTAGTGTTAGACTCAAATTCTCCCACTGAATTTTGAGTATTTTCATACAGTCTACTAAGTGTTGCAAAAAAAAATTTGCTTTCGCACAATGGGAACTTTAAAACATAAAAAACAAATTGTTATATGCAGAAATCCATTTTCGATAAATAATTTTTTGGGGTATGTACTTCCAGTGTTGTGAATGTGATATTGTACGAGTAACTACATAAGTTTTTATTTCAAAGAAATGTTTTTTTTAATTTACAGATATTTTAAATAAAATTTGGTGAACCTAGAAATGCAACGAAAATATACTAAATAGTAGGGTATTCATTCGGTTAACCGATTAATTACTATCCGATTAAATGATCGGTTAATTTAAAATTGCCTCTTTCGATTAAGCCGATTAATTTCAGTCGATTAACCGATTTACCGATGTAACAAAATTTTTAACTTTTAGTAGTATTATAACATACATTTTTATGCTTTTAATTATTTGTTTCGTCTCATATACAAAAGGTTGTGTTTAGAAAACATTTTTTCATACAAACGAAGAAGGTATTCAGTGATCTACATTTTAAATAAGTGTTTGCTGTCAACAGTTTCTTGTTTCACGTACTTATTATATGTATGCATTCAGTTATTTGTTTATTTTTATATCTTCTCATATCAATCTTTTAACAGAATTAACCAAAACAATTAGAAGTGTTAAACATTTAAAAAAATTAAAACAGGACTGTAATGAAATAATGGAAGATTTCATATGTTTAGAAAAATTCAGGAAAAGGACTGAGAAATTAGATATTCTGTATTATTGGTTTTAATTAAACATACAGATTTTTTAATTAAAACATAATATGTATTAATTAAAAATAAGTATTACATATTTATGAATTATTCTTTTGTTTGTTCGTTTTAGTTCAAGAATTGTTGTTTGTTATGTTATTGGTTTTTTTTAAATAATAAACTCCAAATAATAAATAATTTATGCATTTTTATATATTGAAATTACTTGATTTGTAAAAAAAATTATTAATCGGTTAACCGATCAATAACAAAATTAACCAATTTTTAACCGATTAAACCAAAACCTCGGTTAATTAATCGAGCGATTAACCGATTAAAGCAAAAGCCCGGTTAAATGAATACCCTACTAAATAGTCTAGTTTAAAAATGTTGAGGACCTGGAGGCATATTTTCACTACTACTACTGCTAGCTACCTTTACATTTTCTAAGCAATTGCTGTAGTCGTAGAAAAAATAGTAATACATATAATATTTTAAGAGTAGAAGAGTTGTTACCATTTTTTTTGCTACTGCTATTTTTACAGTTAAAAAACAGTAGAAAAAGTCTAAAATATAAGACATAAAACTAAGTGCTGGTTCACACTGTTCAAGTCTTAGCAGTCAAGCAAAAGCAATAAAGTAGTAGTAAGTGAGGTAACATTAAAAGTAGCAATAAAGTAGATTATGATGCAGCACTTAAATAGCAATCTTATTAAGAAAAGCGATTATTTGGCGAACGTCGAAAACCGACAACACTTATTACATTTAAACGCCGAACTCAACAATAGCAACAACAACAACAGCAATACATTACTGTTTTTTTTTACTATTATTTTGAGGGCTTTCTTAATTTCGTTTAAAAGTCTCGCAATCAGCGCAAACTGTACATTTTTACTTGCTCGCAAATGAACTGTCAAAAATTTAATGAGAATTCATTTACACAAACGTTGCAAATTTGTTAAAAATTTTGACTCGTAAGCAATCTTGCGCTGTTCAATTGTGCACTAATACAATCAGATTTTTAAACGTAAAATTTAAGTGTTATCAAATTACAAACAACAAATTCTAAGAATAATCTGAGCAAAATTAGTCTTTTGGCTTTTTGTAAGCATTTTTAAAAACAAATTTCAAGACACAAGTTTTAGCTTTAAATTTTTTTATTATATCAAAGTTGGGATTGTTCGACCTTTTTAATTTTAATTAAAAAAAATGAATCAATGGTAGTGCTTTTTTGTAAATAAATATTCCTTTTTATTTCATACCAATATTTCGATCTTCGTTGAAGATCATCGTCAGGGATATTCTTTCAGTGAAGTTTTATAAATACAAATACTAATTTGAATGTGTTTTCTAAGTCAATTTACAATTTAATTGAAGCAAAAAGACTATTAAAGTTTGAAATCTTTATAAATTGTAATTTGACTTAGAATACACATTCGAATTAACATTATTTATAATAAAAATGAAACCCAACATGAGAACTAAAATTCCCAGATTCTATTTGTTAAATACAAATAGATGTCGATACGTACACATATTTTTAAGTCTTTATATTTATAAAAATTCACTAAAAGAAAATCCCTGACGATGATCATCAACGAAGATCGAAATATTGGAATGAAATAGAAAGGAATATTTATTTACAAAACAACACTGGCCTCGAGCTTGATTAAATTTTATTTATTTTTTATTAAAGTATTCTAGAAGGCCTTCTTAGAATTAAAAACCTATAAAAGCAATATGCAATTATTAGATCTATTATAACAATAAAAATACGTATTTATTAACACTTTGGCCCATAGTGAAATTATTAGTTCATAAAAACGTAGAGAATGTTTACAAAACTATAAGAAATTAAAAAAGTTAGTATGCGACTGAGCATGTTCTACTATGACGTTTTAGTATTACGTTTCGTATACGCCTCAGTGCTCTATTTTAACAAATTTGTAAAAACTAAGCAATGCTTAATAAAGGGTGCTTTTTTAAGACCAATAGAACTTCAAATTGTAAAAAATAGTACAAGAAATTGAATTTTAATTAAAAACATTTTTTATTCGAAATATCAATATTAACATTGGAAATGATTTTGGGCGTATGGGCACCACAGCTGTTCTTGACGAAGCGTATTCTGAACGTCTAATATTCGACCTTTTTTTAAGAAAAAAGGTTCTATGATGCCACCAGCATGTAAACCGCACCAAATGGTGAATTTTTCTGGATGTAATGAAGTCTGTTGTCGATTGGTCTCCCTCCATATGCCGCAATTTTGTTTCTTAAAAACCCGTTTAGATGGACGATTACCAAATTTGGACAATTTGCAGTTTGACAGCTAACCCTTTCGTATGTTCCAACCGGCTAAAAAAACACCCTTTACTTTACAAAACTATATAAACTATATAGCTACACACATTACAACATACATTCAATTCTATGAAGTCAAACTATTTGTACGCTGAGAAAGTATGTTTTTGCACATTTTTCTTGGTCTCTTATTTCGTATTTCTGCTCTCTTTTGTTCTAACTTATTCTAGTTAATTTAGTTGCTGCATTAATAGATAGTAGTCTAGGGAAATTTTTGGTTTTATTTGTTTTTACTATCTTCAATTTAGAATCAATTTTATAAAAGACATCAACATATTAAACTTCAAATTGTTTATACAGGTAACTATGAAATGTATGATTTTAAATATTTGCTAAATTTTAACAAAATATGTTATACAAATTTTTAAACTATTTCATATTGAGATTTAAAAGTTATTTAGTTTCATTTGTTAAAAAATTCGCTCGTCATTGCAAGTGAGTGGTATTTTTTTTTTTTTTGGTATTAAATCGAATATAACAAACGTACAGCTAATTCAGTTTTATTTTCTTTCAGCGATTAACTGAGAGTCAATAAACTATTGTAACGGTTTGTTTTTGCCAAAGTTCTTCAATTAACCTATTTTAGTTTCTATAGAAATGAAACAAATTATAGTTGGTTGGCATTAAAAAATAAGGGCGCTTTTTGTGAATACAACGTACATACATATTTAATTGTTATTTTTATTATTCAGTATTTTATTATAACTGTTTGGGTACAAATTAAAAGTTTAGCAAAACAACACGTTTGTTTTTGAAGTACCATGCAGCAGTAAGAAGTGATGAAACTGACCTTAAGCAAAATCGCCCAAATATATCACACTTATCGTGGTTGGCGTATTTAGAGAAAAATTTGTACATATACGCTGTCGTGATTAAAAAACTTAACGATAGTTTTTGCAATAAAGACGCCAACCACGATAATCTTTTCAGTAATAGATTTGTAGACACTGTCGTATTTGTTGTCGTTTTTGCTAACCACACCACAAAAATGCCTAAATTTCGTCACAAAAACGGGCGAATGTGTGAAAAATCGAAAAAAAAAATTGAGTGATTTTGCATTTGGAATATTACCCTTTTAGGGCGATTTTTCGTTATTTTTGGGGTGATTATTCAATTTTACCAAAGTCTTTTCGGCAAATTCTTCAATGAGATAGCAAAAAATAACATGTGCGAAAAAAGTAGCTAGAAAAGTTTTTTTTGTGGATGTATAATGGATTGTTTTTAGTGTATCTATCTGTCTTATCAGTAATTTTTTCATATAAAAAATATAAATACTCGAGCCAAGAGATTTTGCTTATCTCTCTTAATAATATTATTTAGCATAAAGGCACATATTAAAGCACGACTTTATAGAAATTGTAAGAGTCCATTTGAGATTAGTGCACTGCCAGAAGTCAAGCTTAAGAAATCTTAAAAAATGCTCAAAATAAATTATAGTCCTAAAAACGAAGATTTGCAAATTGATCAATTTTGGCTTAGAGATCATTGCAGATGCAATAAGTGTTATAATGAAAGTACCAAACAGAGAAGGTATAATTTATTAGACATACCCAAGGATGTTAAAGCTAAGGAGCTTGTTTATTTTAACAAGGCAAAACTATTGAAAGTAACATGTAAGTGAAAAAGAGTGAACTTTGTATGGACACGTAATTTTTAGACATTTTTCGATGTTCTAGGGAGTGATGATCATGTTTCACAATATGATATGGACTTTATTTACTTGGCTCAATTAGAGAATAATAAATTAAGTAATCATTTTCAGTCAACAAAAACTAAATGGAATTTACCTATAATTTTACAAAATGAAAGACATTTACGCTTTAAACTTACCGATTTGATTGCTAAGGAATCTTGCGTTAAGGATTTAGTTACTTCATTGATTCGTTATGGTCTAGTGTTTATAGATGAAGTGCCGCCAAATACTGCTATGACTGAAATGGCCATACGTAGAGTATTTCCTGTAATGAAAACGTTCTTTGGTGAAATGTATACATTTTCCGACGCCCCAGATCATGCTGATACCGCCTATACCAAAGATTATATTGGATCTCATACTGATAATACATATTTTTGTGATGCTGCTGGTCTGCAGGCTCTGCATTGTCTGGAACATGTTAATGGCAAGGGTGGTGAAAACTTCTTTGTTGATGGTTTACATTGTGCCCTAGAATTAAAGAGAAGAAATCCTAAAGCATTTGAAATTTTAACAAAAGTTCATGTACCTGCCGAGTATATTGAGAAGGGCCAACATCATACACATTCAGCACCAATTATAAGTTTAAATTCCACCACACAAGAAATTATACAATTACGTTTAAATATTTATGATCGTGCCGTATTCAATACACTGCCTCAAAACGAAATGTCGGAGTTTTATGAAAGTTTTCGCCAATTTCTGGAAATTGTACAAAGTTCTGACAATCAGTGGCGTTTAAAATTGGAACCTGGTACTATTGTACTCTTTGATAACTGGCGTGTCTACCACGGTCGCCATTCTTATACGGGACAGAGAACTATGACCGGTTGCTACGTGCAAAGAACTGATTATCTTAGTAAAGCCAGAGTTTTGGGTATAATTGATTGATTGGATAATGTAAATCAAATATATAACAAGTTTATTTTATTTTTTTTAACGCATAAATAACATTTATATTACATATATCTACTACATATAAAAAAATAAAATTTATGAAATTACTTTACAAAAAAATTTCTGAAACGTTTTGAAATTTTAAAACAATATTTTTAAAAATAATAAAAATAAAACAAATTTAACAATTCAATATTACTTTCAATTTAAAAAATAAACCAATTGTTTGCAGTTATTTTTTAACACGTTTTGGTTTAGCAAAACCTTCAGAAGCATCTGTATCGGTAACGTACTGTAAAAAAGGTAACCAATTTAAACTCAATTAAAGAAATTATTATTTACATTAATATTAAGTAATTATTACACTTGATCATAAAGGGTATTCAATCAAAATTAAATAAATTTCAGTAGAAACAAAACAATTTTTAATTTATTTTTAATGCATACGAAAGGGGATTTTTAAACCAACCGTTTCGTTGCCAAAAAGACAAAATAGCACGATATTTTAACAGCGTGTAAATATAAATTAAGGACGTAACAAATACCGATACAGATATACCAGCGACACTTCGAGTTTGCAGATATATCGGTATCGGCGATATTTTATTGGCGATACGACGATACTTTTTTATAGTTTTTTTGAACAAACAATTTAATTTTCAATGTTAATAACGCAAATTGTAAAGGCTAAAATTTACTTACACAGTGGGTATTTGGACGCCAGAGTTGCTTGGAGAAGTTATCATAGTTGAAGCTTTCATCGTCGTCTTCATCGCCAGAAGACAGGGAAAACTCGTTATATTTTACTAGGGCTGAAGTTTGCCTTGCGGGTTGACTTCGTCGTTTTCTGTTCGTACCCACATTTTCCTGCTGTGAACTTGTAAGTTGTATAGGACGTTGTGTCTGAATATTTTCGGATTTTTTGATTTTATTGTTTGACGAAGTATATATATTATCATTAGAATTCTATATAGAAAGATAAATTAATTTTAGTTTTACTTTATAAATTAAAATATACTTCTGAATTATTATCATCTTCTGATTTATTGTCAGCTTGTAATATGGGTTGTACACCCTTTGCTGGCAGACTAAATGCCCTTTCAATGCGGTGTATTTTATTTTTTAGTTCATCGATAATGAGCTAAAATAAGAATAGTATTATTTTTGTTTTGCTGATTACGCACTTAAAAACAGTTAATAATAAAATTACATTTTTCTCTTTTTCCAATGCATTTTTATTTGAAATGCATTCCATTAGTACTTGATCTTTTTCCTTTAATTCAGTTTTTAGTTGCTCAAAATCAAGCTAAAATTTGTTAAGTGTTAAAGTTAAAATAAAGTTAAATGTTTAGATAAAGTGTTAGATGTTAAAATAAAATATTTACGTATATTGATAGTAGAACATACTTTATTTTTTGCATCATCCCTACTTTTTTCCTCTTGCGCTTGCTTTTTATATAATTCGAAATCATTTTGTAGCTGTTCAAAATCTGTTTTCATATGTTCAAAATTCTGCAATGTTTGCAAATGCTGATTATTTAACTGGGTCAAGTCGTTAACACTGACTTGTAATTTTTGTTGTAAATCTTGGCATTGCAAGGAAAGTTCTTGAAGTTCTTCTTTTTCTTTTGTTTCTTGTTGTTTTAACTTTCTCAGCAAATTATCATTTTCTTGCTTTTTTAATTCCAAACTTGCATCGTAATCAGTTTCAAGTTGATAGAATTTTTCCTTGAAAAAATTAAATTCTAATAAAATCTGTTTGTTCTCCTCTTTTAATTCATCCAAATTGGATTTTAGTTTATCGATTTCGGCATCACGATGATTAATGCTGTTTAAGTAAAGATTGAATTAAGAACCAATTTATGTATGTTACCTAATACCTTTGCTCCAATTCAGCTATAAACTTATCTTTTTCTCCCGTTCCACACTCCGAAAGTTGTAATTTGCTTAACATGGATTTTAATTCACTTTTAAGTTTTGATACGACCACTTGCTGATTTTTAAAACATGTCTCAAACTCAGCATTAGGAATTACATTTGATTTTCTGTGTGAGGTTTTACATTTTGATTCTTTGGTCATTTTGAAAAACCTAATTGTTAAAAAAAAGAATAGCATATTTACAGGCATATTAAACAAAAAGATTAGCTGCTTCAAAAATACATTTGCACTATGGAACGTAATGGGAAAAATAATCAAAAATAAAAAAAATCCTTCCCGTTTTATGCAGAAAATTAAATGGCGGAACAGAAGTGTACTTTATTTATAAAGTACATTCATACTTTATTAGTAATTATCAAATATTAAATCTTGTTAATCGTAAACTTTATGTAAAAACAATCAAGAGTGATATATTCTATTATGCCGAATCTTAGGCCCTTATCATATAAAACGCAGCGCAACGCCAAAGAATAACTATGAAAGCACAAACAATGTCATAAATATTTTGTAATTTTGTTATTGCGTTCTACAGCGTTGCGCTGCGTTTTACATGATTAGGGACTTAAATACCCTTCACCATGGGGCGATAAGAACAGAAAGTTATATAAAATATACATACCTGGTGCGCTTTGCTCACATCTTTTGGATGTCTTGTATTAGTATCGGAACAATTTGTACAAATTTTTGTAACATTTACTGTAACTGCTCTGTTTTGTCTTTGTGTGGGGGATGCCACGCCTACTTATCGAATAACAGCCACTTTTTAATGGGTTTTGTGTATTGGCAACCCAGCTATGTATACCAGATTTGGAAAAGTTTTCTCCTACCGTTCTCAAAATATAAAGAAATTTATCGTGTCATGCCCTCTTCTCTAATCCCGCCCATTTTTTTTTTCAGAGATCGTGTATTGATAACCCAACAATTTCCATCTTTCCGTTCTTGAAATATAAATAAATCTATTTTGCGCTACGCCCACTACTCCAATACCGCCTATATTATGTCGGATGTAGTGTATTAATAAGCAAGATGCTTTTACCTAATTTTAAAATTTTGGCTCTTGCGGCTTTCCTGATACAAAAAAAATCTGTTTAGTAGGGTTGTTGTTGTTGTAACAGCTCGACCTGAAAAAAGCACGTTTAAAATTCATTTTCTATTCTTCTTCTTCGCTCTGTCCATCCAGCTCAGCTAGGTCAAGGTCCAGTAGCTGTGCTACCTCACGTGGGCGGGTCCATAAGGACACTGTTTCTAGCTGGGTTGGGTTTGCACTGCAGTTGAATAGGTGTCGTACGTCGTGTGGGCCAATTCCACATGCAGGGCAGAGGTCTGGGATGGTACTATTTATTCTGGGCCAGTACGAGTTTAGACGAGTGCACCATCCCGACCTCAATTGTGCCATTATCACTCTGGTCCGACGTGGCAAGTCCCGTTCTTCGTTTGCAACCGCAGGGGGAAGACCTCCTAAAACAACATTTTCTCGGTGGCTATTCATTAAACTCTCCAACGACTCTCCACCCTATGAATTTCATTCAGAGCTGCCCTGTATGAGGTGTGGTCTGCCATAGAGTCCAGGTGTTGTTGGACTTCACGCTCATACCAGCGAAGATCTTTCCTGACATGTCTCGGGGGCGGGTCTAACTCCGTTAGATGGTTTAGTAGGGATGTTCTGCTTGTGTTGTCTGATTTTTTATCATCTACTACTTTCTCCCTTCCTGTGCGTTCACACTTTATTTCTCCTATTATTTTCTTACTAGAATTCTATCACTAAGGCGTCACAATGGACCATATTGGTCTCTGGGTGAGGGTGTGAAATTTACTTCGCACCAGTCTTTCTACCTAACCTAACCTAAAAACAACAATAACAAGGGACTTATGGGAAAAATAAGAGGCAGTCGAGATTTTTGTTCATATCTCTGCCATTTTTGCACCGATCAGTCTGAATTTCATAGCAAACTTTAACGGAGTATATGTAACATAAATATATAACAACCTACTCCCCATTATTTCTCGGGTCTTCGGAAGCCCCATTTCAACACACACAGAGAGACGGACATCGTTAAATCAACTTCGATACTCAAAAGGACCCAGGATATAAATACTTTTTAGGGTTTAAGATCAATATTGTAGAAATTTCAAATTTAATGACAAATTAAATATAATTTGTATGGAGATATAAAAAAGCTTTATGGTTACAGTGTTAAGGCAATAAGATCTCAATATAGCGTTCTAAATTTTTTTTTCTAAAAGCGGAAATCACGCTTAAAGAGCAAGTAAGAAAAAACTTATGCACACTATTCCAGCCAAAACTAATCCTCGGTCCAACAAACTTTTATTTTTTGATCACGTTAGCTTTTAAAAATATATCAGATCAGATTTTAAACTGTTATTTCGATTAAATTGGATGGCGAAAAAAGTACGTGAAAAATAATTTAAACTTTTCAAAAAAATTTTATATGGACTTAAAAAATAATAGCAAAAGATCTAAAGGTTCATCGTCGCACTATTTCAAAAGCCATTAATTAAAAAGTATAACGAAGCCTTGAACATTGAATGAAAAACTGGATCAATGAGATAAAAAGGTCGAACAGATATTGCTAAGGCAATAGTCGAACAACTCTTTAGAAGAGAACCGAACATTTCTATCAGAAATGCAGCACGTAAAGGTAAATGTTCTGTTTATTTTGTGCGCAGAGCCAAAGCTTATGCTGGGTTGTGGTATGTTGGCGTATAAAGTTCAGAATGTTCCAGATCGCAATGCGGTCAAGAACTTAGAAGCACAAAAACGTGCGAAAACATTGAGGTCAAATTTTATAAAACCAAGTATAGCAAAGAAAATTATTCTTATTATTTGTAATGCTATTTTACGCCTTCAATACTACCCTCAATAATGGAAGGTTTCCTTAGTAACCATGATACCAAAGCCAGGAAAGGATCACACAAATGTTGAGTCATACAGGCCTATTAGCTTATTATCTAATATCTTAAAGCTATTTGAGAAACTACTAGTGTCAAAATTAACGCCGATTTTAAATGAAAACAGATGTATTCCAAACCATCAATTCGGTTTTAGAAGAAAGCACAGCACAATTGAATAAACTCATCGAATAGTAAATGTCATAAGAAAAGCCTTTGAAGAAAAAATATTGCTCAGCACTCTTCATCGATATGTCTCAAGCTTTTGATAAAGTCTGGCATGAAGGATTATTACTGAAATTGCAGCAAAACTTACTTAAACATACACAAGCTGTTAGAAAGCTACTTAGTCGGTCGTCAATTTATTATTAAAGAAGGCGATTTTTTAAGTTCTCCACAGCCAATTAACGCTGGAGTCCCACAAGTCAGAATTTATACTTCGGATATGCCAGCAAACAACTACACTCATACCTCAATATTTGCGGACGATACAGCTTTTCTAAGCGTACACGCAAACTGTCAAGAAGCATCTCGTTACTTACAGGATCATATATTTGAACTGGAAAGGTGGTTAAAAGAATGGAGGATAAAGACCAATGAGCAAAAATGCGCACATATAACATTCACATTGCGTCGGGACACGTGCCCCCTATTAAAATCAATAATCAAATAATACCCCAAAACTCGCATGTAAAATACCTCGGAATACATCTAGATCGGCGTTTAACGTGGAAATGGCATATACAAGCTTAATTAACTCAAATGAAACTAAAAGCAATTCAAATTAATTGGCTTATTGGAAGAAATTCTGTTCTTAGTCTCGATTGCAAACTTCTACTTTACAACACTATCTTAAAGCCAATTTGGTGCTACGGTATTCAGTTATGGGGCACTGCCTCGGCTTCTAACATCGAACAAATTCAAAGGCGCCAAAATAAACTTCTTCGAATAATCACATCCGCTCCCTGGTACGTCAAAATATCCACAAGGATCTCAATGTGCCATTAGTAAAAACTATGATAACGAAATATGCAGTAAAATATTTATGGCGGCCACACTCTCTTAAGGAGAAGAGACACTGCAGCACTCACCCAGTCAGATGAGCGATAAACACCTACATATGTGAACAGAAACCGTGATGACGAAATCTTTTTTGTCTGGCACTGGCAGGACATAAATCAAATATTAAGATAAGATTTGATTTGATTGGATTTGTCTTAAAATGAAATTTTTTAAGAGAGCCGAAAACCATTGTAGATCTAACTATGCAATTGCATTTTTTAACTTTGTTATTACGTTACAAAATCGGTATTGGTCCACATTTTTCAGAAATCTTTCGAACCATGTAAAGAGAGGCATCCACATCTCAAAATAAAAAAAAAGTACATACGCGGTTGTCCACTAAACCACAGATATATATTAAGAAGTGTCTACAAAAACCGGCTTTTACCTTTCTTAAAACCGCACAAAGTTCCTTCATATTTCTTGGCTGATTTGGCATCATGCCACTATGGAAAAAAGGACCTTGAATGGTATTGAAACAATAATGTAAATTTTGTATCACGGGAGGCAAATCCACCCAACCGTCCAGATCTTCGGCCTGTGGAAAGGTATTGGGCTCTTGTAAAAAAAGAATAAAAGAACACAGGAAAGGTATCCCAGGAAATGTCCAATTTTAAACGTAAGTGGAGTTGGCGATGATGTCTTTGAACCGAAGTCGGAGTCTGATTGGAAGTACCAACAAAAATCGCGACCCCGGCTCCAAAATTTTCGGCATAACAAATTTCAAAAAAATTTTCAAAATAAAAATTCTTTGAAATTGGCGATGCAATATTTAAAATATCGATTCGAAATTTTTATGGAATAATTTTCTTGCTATATTTAAACATTTAAAAGGTGCTGCATTAAAAAAAGTTTAAAGTCAAATAAGGACCAGTCTCATATACATTCATCAATGTAAGAGTAGGAGTAGGGGTTGGAGTCGGGCTTAAAAAATTTCAGCGGTTGGAGTCGGAGTTATAACTATTTTTTGACGACTCCGCAGCCCTGGAATTAGCTATAAAATCATACGTAGGATGATTTCCGGATAAAGTGGATTAATTTATAAATACGGAGTAATATGCCAATATTTTAATGTTAAATGAATTGGTACAATATTTGAATATATTTACGTATTTTTAAGAATTTTTATATTGAACGGTTTAAGTTTTATTTAACCTAATACAAGTATAAGTTTTTTCTGGCTCACTCTTTAGTAGTAAACTAGCATTGTAGACCTAGCAGATCTTGTGGATCTGCTCCTTCGTCAGCTCCTTATTGGTTTGACCTACCGGCCATTTAAAAAAAAATTTAGTTAGTTATGTGGGGTATACATATTTTGAAAAGCCCACTTCTGAATTTAAAACCTGTTTTACGAAACTTTTTTTTGTTTCTGAGATATTAAGGATTCATTTTGCTCCATATCAACTGTTTTAAAGTTTTTTTAAGTATTGTTTTGCTCTACCTGTCACTGCTTGGCGTTTGCAGCAAATTCCTCATACAAAACGTACTAAATAAATTTCACTCTTGCTTTGCTTCATTGCTGTAAGAAAAAAAATAGTTAAAGCAAAATAAAATGACAAGAAAATAATTTTCACTTTTGCTTCTCTTCAATGCCGTAAAAAAAGTAGTTAAAAGTAGCAGCACAAAAGCTACTTTTCAAAAATTAATTTAGAAAAGTGGCGTATGCGACAGAAAACTATAATTTTCACTTTCAATTACTATTAACTTCTAAGTTCGTTTAGGAACGTTCACAAAAATTTTCTCAAAACATATGTACGCCAGAAGCAGTGGTGAAAATACAAAAAAATTATCGAGTATATTTTTAGTAAACCTTATTGTCATATAAACCTTATTGTCGTTTTTCTCCACTACGACTTTTTGGCATATGCGCCAAACCTATAATGAGCTGACGATATGCCACGGTTTACAAGATCACACTTATGTATTTTACCACATTGTTGTTAAAGTACTATACCAAAAACTGTGGTAAACTCTGAGCGCATTCTTTTGGACTCGTTACGTCTGACACATTTTGTTAATTGATATAAGCGTTTCAGTTTTTCCTGGTTAAAGTTACCATTGTTTATTGATTAAATTGTTTATGTAATTTTTTAAATAGATCCGAAATCGTTTTATTTTTTATTTTCTTAACACATCGGAGAAAGGAACCCTGCGATCTGTTATTTAAAATAACATTTTTTGAACATACAAGTGTAATATTTGATTAAAAAAAAGTTGTGTTTCAAAGTTTAAAATATTACTTTTTAATATTATACATCCTAGAAATTTCCGGGAATGAAAGAAAATTGTTTTATGCGCTCCTGATCGATTTAGTTTTAATATATCTTCAGCTCATTATTGGTTTGGTGCATATGCCAAAAAGTCGTAGTGGAGAAAAACAACAATGAAGTTTTCTGAAAGTATACCCGATAGAATTTTTTTGTATTTACAGCACTGCTTCTTGGCATAGGTTTTAAAGAAAATGTAAATTTTTATGAACGAACTTAGAGTTAATAGTATTTAATTGAAACTGATTGAAATTGAAATTATTGTTTTGTGCCGCATACGCCACTTTCTAAAAAGTAGCTTTTTGTGCTGCATTACGTATACTTACTGCAGTGTATTGAGTTGTTGACATTTTATTTTGCTTTTACTACTTTATTTCTTACGGCAATGAAGCGAACAAGAGTAAAATTTAATTTATTGTTGTCATTTTATTTTGCTTTCGCTTTAATGCCCGTAATTTCTACATATAGATATCGAGCTGTGTTAGATATCTGTGGTGTAACGAATTTTTTTTTAACACGTATGTATATGTAGCGAATAATTTTAACACGAATGTTTTACCTACTGGTTAAACTCATGGCCCAATTAGTAGGTCTACGCAAAACTACAACAATGCAACAATAGAAAAAACAACATGCATTTTGTTTGTGAAAATTATGTTAAAAATGTCCAAACCGTATGCATTTGTTTGTGCAAAAAATGGAGAAGATGTCAAAAACAATTGCTACAAAAGCAATTGCAAGATAAAAACAATGAAAAAACACGTGGGCAAAATTAGCGTTGGAAGTACCAAAATAGTTTTACCGGATAGGTAAAGATAACTGTTAGGTACGAACACGACCGCATACATATATCTTTGTAGGAATTACGGTCACAAATACTTGTTTTTCTTACGGCAATGAAGTAAAATTTTTTTTTAAGTTTTCGTATGATGAATTTGCAGCATTCGCCTAACAGTGGCGCGTAGAGCAAAAAATACTTCATAAAAATGGGGTATTTAAAATATATATACCCCGTACCTAACTCAATTTTTTTTTAAATGGTCGGTAGGTCAAACCAATAATGAGCTGATGATATGTGGATATATATAAAAAGTATTAACTGCGTAAAAATAGTTCTTTTGCTCGGTTGAGAAGGTTTATTATGGTTCGGAGAACCGACAAAAAAGCAAACCCCTAATATATTTACATCTGTCTTACTGTATCTTATGATATTGTTCTTTAGGCCTGTTCTGAAAATCATGTGATTTACCGTGATTTTAAAAGCATATGTGATTTTAAAAATCACCTGAATTCAAATCATGATTAACCCTTTCAGTGTTTTTGTCGAGTATATTCGACATTATATTGTACTCTCTGTCTACGTCATTTTACTGTATGAAAATGTATAGTTAACTATATTTTTTTTGTTATTTTATCTGAAAGAGACACTTTTGCTATTTTAAATTTCTATTATAGTAGGCGTTGACCCTATTTTCTTATTATTGAGAGCATTGTCGTACACTAGTCAGGAATTTTATAAAAAGGTTATTTTAAAAAAAAATAATAAAAAAATAAAATAATAAATAATAAAAAAATAATAATTTCGGTGATCGGGCGATATTAAAAAAAATTGTAAGTATTGATATATGCGTAAATAAGTATTTACTTGAAAAAAATATTTTGAAAAAATAAATTGAAGGTTCTTTTGTGGACTTTTGAAGGTAAATTTTTGAATATATTCGGCATTCCCTAAAAACCGAGGGAGCTACATGAGACGAAGACTATTATTTTTCCTGGCTTTAGCGCCATCACATTACCTTAAATCAGGGATGTCAGCGTCATACACAATTGTGTCAGCAAAACTCACATGTACGCTTACGCTCTTTTATTTTGCGAGCGTAAAATATAATTGTTTACTGCAAAACACTCTCATTCAGCGGGAAATATCGCACGATCGCACGGCCTGTTTTGAGGCCTCTAAACAGAAATAATATATTTATTATTTATTATCTTTGTTTCTGTTTTGTTTTATTTCTGTTTTTAACATTGTACAATGATTTTAAAAAAACAAATTGCTTGTGGTTTTTGTACGAGGTGTAGTGTACTTGTTGTAGTATCAAGAATAACTGTGATGAATTCGCCTTGATGTTGTGTTTATTGAGCTATGTAAACTTCAAATTTGAATTTTATTAATTAAGGCCGTGTCAGATACAACTTTGTCGCTTTGCGTGACGTTTCTACCTTCGGCAGAAAAACGCAAAGCAAAAGGTGTATGCCACAATGAAAACTTTGACAACACTCACGCATTGTTTGTTAACTTATAAAAGCGGTTGGTAATTTGTACATTTAATTATTTGTTACAAAAATAAAAGTTAAAAATTTAATTGGATGGTTTTTTGGAATTGAATTTGGCAAAAAAAAATTAAAAAAAAAGAAAATTATACTAGCCAATTGTCAAAGCGCGCAAAAAGATGAGAGTTGGCTAACTTTTTGCTTCGCTCCGCTTTGAAAGTACTTTATGTGACATGTTTCGTATAAGTACGTATATTTTATCTTAGATGTCAAAGCGAATCGGTAACGCAACGCGAAGCAAAAGTTTTATCTGACATGGCCTTTAGTCTTGTAGACAGCGATAACGAGCATACAAGCGGATGAGTTTATTAAAAATTTAATCATCCAGATAGGGAAAATATTATTGAGTTCTGGAAAAATTTAGACGGGGCACTATATCCTGTATTAAAAAAAAATTCCTTCAAATGTTTGTCGCTTTTTTTCCTCAATATATCTTTGCGAACAAATATTTTCCGATTTGAAATACATTTGCTCAAAACAACTCAATAAATTAACGTCCGCAAACCTAAAAAATGTTTTGTTGTTTCGAAACTGCAATATAAATTTAGAAGATATTATTGGTAAATAAAAATCTTCTCTTTTTATAATGGTGCTTAATAATTATAGAATATTTTTAAACTTAATGGGGTTATTATTTGCATTAGTATGTGCAAATGAATTTTCATTGTTGACATTCGCAAAGATATGTTGAGCACCAAATTAAAAATTTTGGAAAGAATTGTATAAGGTTGTAAAGACTTCAAATATTGTCAAATGCTCAATTTTTCCAAAAAATAAGCAAAGTTTCTGCGAAATGCAGGTTCCAAATTAAATTTATTTTAATAATAACTGAGTGTGTCTGTCCATAACTCAACATTTTTCGATAATTGTATTATTATTAATTGCTCTGAAGTCTTCATAGCAAAATATGTATGTTAATTAGGCCTCGTAATAGGCCTCGCAACCGCAGATTCCTCCCGCTGGTAATGTAAGAGACAAGAGTATTCGCACCAACACAATCATAATTGACACCACTGCCTTAAATACACATTTTCAGATTTGTATCTCGTCACAACTTATTTTTGACCCTGAAAGGGTTATATAATTTTCAAAATCACGTGATTTGAAATCCAGTGATTTTCAGAACGAGCCTGCTTGTTGTATTTATAACCTTAACTTTTGAACAGAACACCCAGATTCGATTAAATTGTTGTAGCAATAAATTACCTTTTTAACTTTTATTAGGCAACATGTAAAAGTCGTGGAAAATGTTTCCGTTACACAAAAATATGTTAAACCCCTTCATAAGAAAAAAACACAACTTTTATCTTTTTTTAATTTTATTTTTAATCTTTAAACATCAAATATACTATATATAAAAAAAAGTAATGAATTATGCTTAAAAAGGACAAATGGCAAAAACATTTAATTTCGTATTCGAGTTATTAAATATTGCTATAAAGTTTGTTTTAATTTGTAAAAGGCACATAGTAATTTGAAAATTTTTACCATCCATTTTCATATAATTGCAAAAAAAAAAATAAAGGTAATATTGCATTTATAAGAAAAATTAAACTATAGTCATCTTAAATAGAAAACTATTTCTAATAACATTGGTTTTTTTAACAGTTGTAATTACTTTACTTAAACAGGACAAAAGAGACATGTATGAATGAGTGAATGCATCTACATAGTGTTAAATTTATTTCTTGGATATGACATTTGTTTGTTGTAAAATAAAATAATGATAATTACAGAAAAAGTAAACAAATGAAATGATATAAGAAAAAGTAGCTTTGACCTCTAATAGAGTTTTAGAATAGAATTAATTAAAAGACTCTTTAAGTATATTCTTAGCTAAATGCTACTTTTTGTTAAATATAATTTTTTTTTTCTAAATTTCTAACACTGTCTATAACGCTCAGCATTCGTTTGTATATTTTTCAAATGATTTGAGAGTTCATCATGCAGTGGCTGTAAATCATCCTGAAGTTTTTGTAATTTGTCGTTCTTTTCCTTGTAGGAATCTTGCATGAGTTTCAATTCCATTAATTTCTCTTTAGTATCGACTGTTAGTTTAGAAGCTCTTTGTAACAATTGTTTTGCTCTCTCGCGAGCATTTTCTGAATGTATGGCACGATCAGTGAGGGTCTGGTTGGCAGCCGAAGATGAATATTGTAGTTTTTGGGCATCCGCATAAGCATTTTTAGCTGATTCTTTAACTTTGTCAGCCTCGTTTTTGACATCCTTGGCATCAAGTTCGTTTTTGAGTATGTTTTTTTGCAAACGGTTTACTTTTTTCGCCAACTCTTCAACATGTTGGGCAGTTGCATTAGCGGGAGCTTCAGCCTCACCAGTTTCAGCATCAATTTGATCTAAATCTTTGGCAGCCAATTCAATGTTACTGTTGGCTTGCAAAATAGCTTGAAGGGCAATTTCTTGTGAATTATCTGCATCATCAAGGTTTTTAACAACAGTATTGGCAGTGGTTAATATTTCATTGGCCAGTTCCTTAGTGGCATTGGCCTTGGCTTGTAACTCATTGACTCGAGCCAAATCGCCGCGGGTATTGTAAATAATAGATTCTACATTTTTAAGAGAAGAAACAGCATTGTTAATTTTACCGCCCAAATTTTGAATTTCAAAGGGATCCAAGGTTAAGTCCAATGTTAGGGTTTTTTGCGCTAATTCTTTAGTATCAGCTGGTAGGGCGGTTTGATTTTTCATAAAATCGGTCAAGTTTTGAATCATTATTTCACCACGTTTAATATTGAGTTCAGTACGATTAAGATAGCGTTCGGCATCTTCATGGGCACTCTTGGCTTTTTGATAAGCCTCTGATGCGTTTACTTTAGCTTGGAATAAAGCACGTATAGTTTGATCGGCCTGGTCTTTCTTTTGCTTAATCTCTTGTTCAGTATCTTTGGCAACCTTCAAAGCCTTTTCCGTACGTGTTAGAGCTCCAATTTCACAAGACAAGCCACCGCATGAACCACAACCAGCACCACCACAAACATTGTCGCAAGGATCACTCTTACTGCCACAAACTTCATTATTTAAATTGGGAATCATGGCGGTTAAGGTAGACAATTCATTGTTGTATTGCTCGATAATTTCGTCATTGGCATTAATTGCTTGAACATCATCTTTCATTTTGTTAGCCAAAATTTCGACACGCTTGCAGTTACGCTCGGTATTAGTGGCAAAATCTTCAGCTTCATTTTTGATATTTGATAGATCCAAAACACGCTCATATGCATTGCGCGTCAAGTTGAGAGCACCTTCAATATTGGATTCTTGCAATTGTATACCGTGTTCTTTTAAGTCTTTCGACAGCTTTTTAACCAAAGCAGATTGTGTTTGCAGCCCCTCTAATTCTACAGCAGACAAACTTAAAGCTGAATATATGTCTTCTAAGCTGGCCTCTGTGTCCACAAGTTTTTGAGCTGCTTTACTCAATTTGGTTCTTAACTCAGCTACTTCCTTATCCAAACCATCAATATCCTTTAAGCTTACTGAAGTATTCTGCAGCAAATCTCTGATATTCTGTAATTTTGTGTCTAGAGTATTAAATTCAGAAGTGTAAGCCCCTGTGGCTCCTATTAGTTTTATTTCCTTGGCTCTTTGTATCGCCTCAACTGTAGCTTCTTCTAGTTCCTTCAGTATCAAGTCCCAATTGTTAAAACATTCTCCACAAGGCATGCAATGAGGTGATTCACCAATATAACCACGATCACATTGATTACACTTGTAACCACCAATTCCCTCATGACACACACATTGACCGGTTTCACGGTCGCATTGGAAGTCTGCTGAACCATAGGGATCGCAATCACATGGTTGACATTTCTCGTTGGGATTACCCCAGTAGTTTGCTTGACATTGATTACAAGCACGACCACCAAAACCAGGCCTGCACTCGCACTGACCATCGTAACGGTTACATTGTTCCGAAATAGAACCAATTGGATCGCATTCACAAGCCTCACAACCCTCACCCGAAGCAATCTTCCAATGATTTATGGCACATTCATCACAGCGCAAACCAACAACATTGGGCAAACATGGACATTGACCAGAAACACGATCACAGTATTGTAGTGTATTATTTGTGCCCAAGAAATCACAATCACATTGTACACAATTTTGTTGTAAAGCATCTCCAAAGAAACCATCACGGCAATGTTCACAATGATCTCCAGTTGTGTCGTACAAACATTTCATACAATTACCGGTACGTCTGTCGCAGTTACCAGTATCATAAATATCAATATTGTTACCGCAATTACATTTCTCACACGAGCCGCCGGGAGTTTCAGCATCACCGAAATAGTTGTCGGCACAGATATCACATCGAGGTCCATCATAACCTTCTTGGCAGTGACAAATCATATTGTTGTTGCGTGAATCTAAAGAGCATCCTTCCGCATGAGCATTGCCGCTTGCTATAGTATCAGGACAACGGCAAGCACGACATCCTATTTCACTGCCCAAGAAAGGATTGCCATAATAACCATCCAGACAGGAGTCACATGCATAACCAGTGGTAAAATCAGCACAATTCAAACACTGTCCAGTACGAGCATCACACTGTTGGGCATGGCCGTTACATTCACAGGCCTGACAATTAGGGAAGTTCCAAAAACCAGGTTGGCACTGATCACATTCACGGCCGTAAGTGTTGGGGTGACAACCACACTGACCCGTTATAACATCACAATTGTTGTCCTTTGCTCCTATACTGTTGCAGTCGCAAGCTTTGCAACCTTCTGGTCCAAAACCATAAGTACCAGGAGCACATTGGTCACACTGACGACCGATAACATTGGGCTTACAGTGGCAATAGCCACCTTTCGATTCACACTCTTTACTCAATGAGCCCGTGGGATTACAACTACACATACTGGCACCATCGTAGATAACGGTACTCACATAATTTTCTAATTCACGGCAGCGTTCGTCGGCAAAGGCCCCATAACGCAAATCGTATAATGATTGATTACAACCCATTTGATAGTATTCTTGGCGTCTGGAATCAGCTGCAGGAGAGCCATTAAACACACTGGTAAGCTCTATGCGTGGTATCAACGTTAAAGAATCGATCATTATGGTGGCAGTAGGATTGTCTTCGTTATGTCTGCGTCTTTCAAAGTGTATCTTAAACTTGTATACCTTGCCAGCCTCAAGACATACTTCACGCAAGGCAATGACTTGCCGTTGGCGGTCAGGCATGTAGAAAGGCACCCGAGACTCATAAACACTAGAACCTGGTGGAACTGCAGCAGCACAATCACCTTCCGGATCAACTTCATCAGGTCGTACTAATGTGATAAAGGCATCATCCCAATCTCCCCGAGAAGTGGATTGATAACGAATGACTACGTCGTAGGGCATAGAGCGTGGTATATCGTCAACTGTTATTATTAGTTCAGAATTTTCAGGTACACGTATAAAACCTATGCCGGTTGAATCAATAATACGATCCTGTGGGGGTTGATAAGGCACCATAGAGCAGTTTCCATTATTTGCGTATGAAATGCAATGTTTAGCTACTTCAGCTTCGTGTACCAAGACCAATTGATGTATGAAATAGTTTTGCTTTGGTTGAGAGCATGTGCGGCCTGTCATATGAGGACGACAACGACATTGGCCTGTGATAACGTCACAGAAGTTATCATAGGAACCGCCGACATCACAGTCGCAGTGAGTACAACCATCTTCAGATTCAGAAAGGCCGTAAGTTTCCGGTGCACACTGGTTACAATCCTTACCGGTGACCAAACGTTTGCAGGTACACTCACCAGTATACATATTACAGCCCGAATTATCCACAGTTCCTAAAATGTTGCAAGTACAGGGTTCACAACCATCAGGATTTTCTTCTACCAAATTCCAGAAACCATCTTTACAGGTGTCACAACGGCGACCCTTGATATGAGTTTTACAATGACATGAACCGGCCTCAACTCCATTTTCTGGATCATTAACTGAGTCACAAATACCTTCATCTAAGGAGCCAATTAGGTCACAATCGCATGGTTTACATACATAAGGACTGCGTATGTCCTCCAACGGATCGCGATAGAAAAATGGCATACACTCTTCACAATGTTGGCCCTGAGTATTGTGCATACAATTATCGCACACACCTCCAGAAACACGACCCGATTGTTCGAATACGGCTTCATCGAAATGGCAACTAACTGCATGATCGTTACATTCACATTTCTTACAGGCATTGGTCTGTTTGCCAAAAGCAGGTTTCCAGGGGAAGTCATTGAAGAAATCTTCACATGTTTCGCAATTAAAGCCCTTAGTGTTGTGCGTACACTGGCAGCGACCATGTACCATATCGGGCTCAGTATTTTCGGTGCCATCCAGCGGCAAACATTGCGAAGCATGACCATAACAGGAGCAAGAACCACGCACAACCATGTTGTTTATACCGTAATAATACTTTTCTTCATTCTCTAAACGATTATCCAACAAGTTATCACCCAACTTGTGAAGTTTTTTAAATACAACACGTAAATTTGTCACTTTCAGCATGTTTTGAACATGGGCGGCATATGGATCAGTGACGTTTATATTGGGCGGTAATACACGGAAAATCACTTCACCATTACGTGAAGGTTCCACATTTGAATAACGAGAAGTACATACTACATCGGTGATATTACGCAATATAGTGGGTACACCGGGGAAAGAATCTGCACAATCGTAAGCAAAATAACGATAAACATGCCATGTCTGACCGAAATCAAAAGAACGTTCAATGTACATAGCGGCTGGACGGAAAGTAGTAAACGACATAATTAGATGAGTAAAATGGAATTCAGCTTCCAAATCCAATTGAATCGAAACATCTTCTTTGCCGTTTTCTGACTGCCACCAAGTGGGTACATTTGTACCTGGTTTTGTTTTATAAACTATTTGGCCAATGCGATGATTCTTGTAAGGATCGTTGCGCGACTCCTCACGAGTGTCGCATAAGAAACATTTCTTATCTTGTAAATGGGATAAAATACAAAAGCGTTCGGGGGACTGTAGACCACAAGTCGAAGATGCTGTTAGACGATTTTCACGGCCAATCAATAAATTACCAGTGGCGGGATAACACGACGACCTCTCACAAGGATGAGTTTTTACATATTGTCTGGGAGGATTGCGAGGACGATCACGTCGTCCAGCATGCTTTTGTTGAGCATTGATTGTTTCTACCAAACAAGAAATACTTAATAAAACAATAACAAATACTGTCGAGATAAGCGTGAAGCGGCTGTTAGCAGAGCCGCTCCAGCATAACTTTGTCATGTTGTTATGCTATTTTAGCTTGATGATTTCTCTCCGTGACTTGACTGATTGTTTGTAGTTTTTGTTCTTAACGAGTTGTTGTGTTATTTTATTTGTTTTGTGTGCGCGCGTGTGTGGATCCCTCTTGTTCTTTAGCTTACAAATTTCCGGTCTTAATCTTAATACAGAGCAAAAGACGCTCTAATTTCGTTTTTGTTTTTTGCGTTCAGTTCGTAGAGATAAGTTTAAATGTTGCGACAACAAATAAAACCTAAACTTTCTTTTCAAAATGGGGTTTTTTTCCTCCTTTTTAAAACATTTCCATTTAGGTCTCTTATAATTCACCTGCAAGAGATTAAATATAAATTTAAATTTTCTTTTTCCTTTATCGATAAACTTACTTGCTTTTTGTGAATATCTTTAAAATATTTATAGTGTAGCGTAGAGTAGTTGATGGTTATCTGTAAAAGTGGAAATTATTAACATTTGTTTAAATAATTATAAATACAATAAATATAAGCATGAAAATGAAGAAGAAGTACGGAGCATTTCTTAAAATTAACTGGGTAAAATATTTAATTAATTTTTATATTTTTTAAAGATCATTTATTAAATGACTTTCGTGCTACAAACGGCCAATTTCACCAGGTTCAGTTATAATAGAACTAACTGTCAAAAACATATTGTTAACTGGAAGTTGAGGCAATAGTTAGTTTAACTGAACTTGGTGAAATTGACCGTAAGTTTAAAACTTGAAAATCTGATTTTTACAATCTAATAAACATTAACAAAACGATTTCCTTTCTATGATAACAAATGCTCTTCTAACATCGTTTTCGAAAACTTCTGTTAAATTAAGTCGATTTTTAACTAAAATTTTTATTAAAAAGAATTTTGTATAGTTCTTGATATAGTTCTTGTTCTCAAATAATTACTTAAAGGTTTATTTCGAGGATGGCTTTGATTTTAAATCATTATCAATTTTAGTTTAAACAATTGAACAATTTTGTGAACAGTTGACTAAGTAATCGTCCAGACTTGCAGTTTTTAATGCAGCAATTCTTGAGTTTATTGGTGAGAAGATTGGGGAGGGGCACTCAGTTTCATGAACTCCGCAACTCCGTTTTGTTATTTGTCACACTTTTTAACTTGAAGTTGGCTGTAGGTGTATTTGTATTTATATATAAAATATAAAAGGAAGAAGAGGAAAGACAAGATAAATATACTAAAAGTGCAAAACTATAATTTCATAAACTGGACACTAATGCAATTTCAAAGCAGAATTTTTAAAAATTTCAAGTCTGGACGATGACTAATGGATGTGCATGTCATACTGCTCTTTTTAAGAAAGTAAAATCAAAGCTAGTTAGCTTATTTATGAATGAACTCTTTGGTGGGATGCGTTGCTCCACTAGGAGTGTATATCTTGGCATCTAAGGAGCAAGGAGAAGCACACCCTCATTGAATATTGTGTGAGGAGTGTGGCTGCTAGGAAATTATTTAGAATCTATGATTCTTCGTTGGTTAGTCCTAGGCGGGATGATCACACGAGAATTTTGTACGCTGTAGGTCTGCTTGAGCAGGGTAGCGTTCTCGAGGCAATATCGGATTATAGGAACACCACCAGTGGAGTTCCCGAATAGGGAGGTGATGGGCGTGGATACAACGGGCTATTTAAGGATTGGTCATTATTTACTGATGGGTCCAAGTTGGCACTGGCACTGGTGATACTGGGTCACATCGTCGAAGGGTCTGTAGTGACAATTTACGTCGATAGTCAGGCTTCGCTCAGGGTATTGACAGGTTATACGGTGCGATATTGCCTGGTCGCACGGTGTAGGAATGCTCTAAAGAAGCTCATGGAGCTATTCACAGTAGGGCTGTATTGGGTGCATGGACACTGAAAGGTGGATTGTAATAAGGTCTTAGAGATTTGGGACGAGGGGGCAAAACCCCCTAATGTCACTAGTATGAGGTGATCCAGAATAGATTCCGCGATGCCGTTAACCGGTCCTTGATGGATAGAACGTATTGCAGGGTGTCTAGGACATTATGGCCGGGATTGGATGCAAGTGCAACCAAGATTTTATTGGGCTTGGATTTTTTTCTTGATGGGTCATTGTTCTGTTAGGGCTTTTAAGAGTAAATGGACAATAACATACTGGACTTCTGCAGATTATGCGAGGATGTTGAGGAGCTAGAGACGCTTGATCACGTACTGTGCCACTGTCCTAGGATGCAGGGTCTCAGGCAAAACGGCTAGGAGATAGATTTCACGGCGAACCGGGCAGTATCGCTGTATGTTATCCAATCGATCTACTGGGGTTTGTCAGGGAAATGGGACGGTTATTTCTGGGACTGTAGGGGAAGTTTTGTTCTATTCACTGCCTTCTATCGATCTTATATCGACCTAACGATTATCTTCTCTCTTTCTTGAAGGGATTCACAATGAACCGCATTTATTTCCGAGTGGAGGTGTACCCTTGGGCTCATAGCCCTTCTTAACCTTACCTAACCTACAAAGAATGACACACGTGATATTTTTTAAAACAATGCTAGGAAGGTACATATACTTAAAAAAATTCATGTTTATTTTGGGTTTAACTTGAGAATGTATGCACTACGATCATTTCTTGAATGATTCAAACTTTTTTGAATTCAATCTCTTACAAGTTTAGTTTTTCAGCGAATTAATTTCAAATAGAGTTCATTCTTTTCTTGGTTTCAATTTTCTTTTTTTTAATATTAACACCATACAAAAATTTACTTCCTGATATCTTGAGTTTAAAAAATATAATTTAAGAATTTAAAACCAAATTATTTTTCTTTTTTATCACTTTTTCTTATTGGAATATTTTTTTACACATGTCTTATTTATTTATTTAAAATTTTTTTAAGTTTCTGTATTTTTGAAAATTTTCTGAATTTTAACTTAGTGAAAGTAATCACTATAATTCTCTTTACAAAAATATAGAGATTTCCGCCATTTTTAGATTAATTTTTAGAAACATAATTCTTATCAGTATATTTAATTGGTATTTCCTTTTTCACTATAAATTAAGTCATCCCTATAAGATTTAAAATGTAATTATAGACCCCCCAAACTTATTTAATATTTTTATTTGATATTTTTCGATACTTATACATATAGATTTATGATTAAAAAAATTATTTGAAAAAGTGATATTGTGTGACAGATATGTATTAAAAATGTTAAAATTTTTCAGTACCGGGTCTCCAAACGTATAGTATAGTTTTTTTTTTTTTAAAAAGTTTATCCGTTATTTATTTTCTTAAATCCGCTAAGAACCGAACCCGACCAGATACTCGCCAAGACTGAGAGCATTAAATTTCAAAAATATACTTTAAACATACAAACACATATGGATACAATGTTCATTTCAATGAATTAAAAGAAAAAAATCTCAGAATACAACACAACATGCATGAAATAAAAGGCGATAAAAATGTTATACATTGTATATTTTTTATAAGTTTTTTTTAAGTAAGCCTTATAGTTTTAAACCATTTTTATCAGTTTTTCTTAAACAAATACACGGACATGTGGACTCATTTTACATTTTTTCTTTTCGTTAAAAAAATTCTTATCAGCATCTTTGAGAATTTTATGTTTTGATTTGTATACCCACACCACCGTATAAGGAGAGGGTATTTATTATGTGTTTGTGCTGATGTATGTAACACATAAAAATATTGATTCTTTTAGTATACCGATCGAGCCAGAATCACTTTCTAAATCGATCTTAAGGTGTCTGTCTGGTTGGTTGCCAGTCCAGGTAAACCTTGTGCGCAAAGTACAGGTCGCAATTTTAAAGATAATTATATGAAACTTGATGCTTATGTATGTTCTATTTCTCACATAATTGTGGGCGAAGCCCATTTTATAATAGCTACTAGTCTTGGGCTTAATCGTTCGTTTAAGTGACCGGTCATTATCGTTCAATTCGAATCAGTGAACGAGCTGGTTCTTTTCGTTCAATCGTTCATTTCAGGTCACTTTTTCTTTTGTGTCAGTGGGTCTTTTGTGTCAGTTTGTCTTTTGTGATTTTCGTTCAGTCATTCACAATTGATTGAATACGGCAACGTGTTAAAAGAAACAAGTATACATATAAAGATATAGCATATTCGTATAATAAATACATATGTATACAAGAATATAAAACAATAAAGTATAACATATAAACCACAATCATATTGTCAACCAGTTTTTCTTTACACAAGTGAACGTCTGACAAGAAGACCCAAGTGACCCAAGTGAACGATTGAACGAAATTGAACGATGAAACTGAACGGCCGTTCATCGTTCGTCTGACTGATCCGTTCAATTGAACGAGGTCGTTCATGACCGACACAACTCTAATAGGTACAAATCAGAAGGTACAGGATAGAGGGTTTTATGGTGCCAGTGCTCGATGGAGTCGGGTTAACTCTACCTGACTGTGCTAAGTATTTGGGTAACTTCCTCGACTGTAAACTGTCTTGGAGAAGAAAAACCCAGGAGAGAATGAAACTATACATGCAGACACTCCATCGGTAAGAATTGGGGACAAAGACGGGATATGGTCAATAGGATTTATACATCGGTGGTTAGGCCTATTCTTACTTACGGATGCACTGTTTGGTGGGATGCGTTAAGAGATGATTGCATCTCTTGGCATCAGAGGGGTAAGGAGAAGCACACCACAAGCAGCGTTGGACATCCTACTATATCTGTCCCCCATTGAACATTATGTGAGGAGTGCTTATTAAGACTCTATGAAACTTCGTTGAATAGACCTAGGCGGGATGAGCACAAATAGATTCTATACGAAGTGGGTCTGCTGGATCAGAGTAGTATTCCGACGGGAAAAGGTCATTTAGACTCCCGTATGAGTGCAGTGTCTTCCAGGCTGAGATCCTAGCCATCTGGAGAGCGACGTCAGGCTTCGCTGAGCATTGTCAAATTATACGGAGCGATCGTGCCTGGAATTCTCTGAGGGAGCTCATATTGGCATTCACAATAAGGCTGTATTGGATACCCGGCCACTGCAATGTGGATGGCAAAGAGGCGGATGAACTCGCGAGAAGGGGTTCGAATCTGGACTTAGAGGTTAGATACAGAGGGGTAAAACTCCCCATATGTCACGACTGTGGGGTGATACGGGAAGGATTCCATGATGGCTTTAACCGGTCCTGGAGGAATAGAACGGATTGCAGGAAATCGAGGGCCTTATGGCCCGGATTGGACGCAGGGACAACCAGGTCTCTATTAAGATTGGACAGCAGTGACCTCATAGGGTTTCTGACGGTGCATTGATCTGTTAGGGCTTCTGCAGACTGTGCGGGGATGCCAAGAAGCTAGAGACGGTTGAGCATGTACTGTTCCACTGTCCTAGGATGTAGAGTCCCAGGCAGAAATGGCTAGGGGCTAGATTTCACGACGAACTGGGATGTATCGCTGGATGTAATCCAGCCGATCTACTGGGGTTTGTCAGGGAAATAGGACGGCTATTTCTGTTGGGGGCAACGTAGGGGGTCTTGTCCTACGTAGTATCTGTCTATCTGTCTTAAACCTGTCGACTATTTTCTTCTTACCTTCTCTCTTTCCTCTTTTTCTATACTGAAAGGGTTCACAATGGACTTCATTGGTCTCCGAGTGGAGATGCGCCCTTGTGCATAACCCTTCTTAACCTAACCTACTAATCTAACCTAGATTAACGTACTATGAAACCCGAATTTTCCGGCGAAAAGTGATTTTTTTAATTATTCTATTAAAGTCCATAGCTGGGTTTTTGATCTCAGTTAAACTAGGTTAAGAAAATCTGAAAACAGATTTGTGCCGCCATTACCAAGTTTGTATACAAAATTTTCACGGAACAGCTTAGTTTTGCTTTATATGTTGGTCTTTAATGAAATAATAAAAAAAATCACATTTCGCCTGCAAACCCTGAATGTCAGAGTACGTTATACTAAGTTTAAATTTAATCCACATCTCAAAATCCCGGCCTTAGTGTTCTAATATTCTGTGAAGCTTTTCTAAAGATTGACTCGTTAACATCTTTCACACTGTAAAAATATTCTTAGTTTCTTTTGCTGTTCCTTCAAAATCTCGTAAACGGTTAAACCTTACGTTTTTTGTTACAAGCTACAATTTGACGTTTAAGTCTTAAATTCAAATTTACCTATTGAATTTCAAAAATTTTTACGAATCATATTGAAGATGAACATAAAATGTGTGCTTGATTTTACTTTACACTCTTTTTTAAGAATCTTCTGTTTCTTGAAATATTTCTTTGCGACATGTCGGTCGCATAGTTTTTTAATTTTTTATTTATTTAAAACATTTGATTAGAGTTCATTCACTGATTAAAAAAAATTTTTTTTATATTCTTAATATTTTTTAGACTAAACTTTAACTTTTTAGAGAAATGAATGTCTTAATTAGCCGACATTGAATTGCATTTGTTTTTCTTTCAATTAATTTTCATATTATGAGCTCATCTTAGTTTCACAGTTGTATTAAATAATTGTGAAAATTATTTTAGTAAAATCATACCATACTTTTGTTTAGATATTTTATAATTTTGTACGTAAGTACAACTTTTGTACCATGAATTAAAAAAAAATGAAGAAAAATTAATAATAAAATTTATCTCATTTGTATAATAAATATTTGCATAATATTTATATTTTTTGTGTATTTTTCAAGTGCAAATAATTGACGAAAAAAAGAGCTTAACTATATAAAGAAGATATGGTGATTATTAACCCTTTAAAGATTCACAGTCTTTTAAAACCTACATTAAAAATAAAAGATTGGATAAAATTTTGTATATTGACCATTTTTTTAAATAAAAAAAAAACAAATATTTTTCATTTGTATAAACAATTAAGATAATGTAAACAAAAGGCAAAAATAAAAATAATATACAAATACAACAGACTTCATAAAAATTTAGTAGATGTTTAATTAAAAATTTGCAGAGTTTAAAAGAAATGTGCCCAATCAGTACATCAAAGAATTATAAACCGTTTTATTTAGACTGGACCACATCAAAAAACCACAGAATAAAACAAAACAAACAATTATTTCATTTTCGGTCTGTTCATAAAATTTGAAGGGAATAAGCAAAATTAAATTCTGCGCAGAATAATGAATGAAGTAATAATTTAATATGTTTGCTTAAATGTACTGCAGTCAGCAACGGGGTAGCCAGTCAACTATTATATATAAATTAGACCGACTCAAGTTGTATGGAGCCGAAAAAAGTGTTTTTTTTTAGAACCAAAATATTTTGGTTCTAGCGTTGACCATCCGTGAGCTGGACCATTTTTAAAAAAGGTCTTTTTTTCAGTTTTTCGAATTTTTTTTTGTACTTTGCTCCAAGACGACATAAATAAAATTTGTTATCGTCGAAAAGGGTTTTTGAAGCAGCATCCAATGGTATATAAAACTTTACCACTTGCGACCTACTAATTGAGATATTAAGCTAAATACATATTTTCGTTTCGGGTTTTCAAATGGCAAATGTATTTAATTAATTTTTTTCACTATAAATATTTAATATTTGTTTATTTTATTAAATTTATTATTTATCACTGTTTATTTCCACTAAATTTAATTTTTTATTAAACTGCTTAAAAAACTGCAAATTTTGTCTTCTTTTTCTTTCGATTAATTTTTTTCTTTTTTTTTTTTTTTGTTTGTCGTTTTGCTGGAATACCTTTTTCGATTGATGCACAACAGAATGCGGGATCGTGATCGAAATGCGGCTCATTTGTTGTTTTGCCATGGTTCGTTAAAGTGCTTAGTCCAAAAATGTAATATAAAATTTTATTATTAAAATAAAACAAAACTGCATTTACAAATTTAAAATTTATTGAAAACTAAACATTTTATGAAGTTTTTTCTCACCCCCTGTAAAATTTATTAAATTGGACCTGGGTGTTTTGCTACTGAAGGTAACGATTAACATATTTGGTGTACGACAACATTGAACGAAAAATTAATTTCGATTAATAACTAAATGATTTTTGTGTTATTTATGAATTTCGAATACTTTTTGATTCGAAAGTATTAAAAAATGTATATCTTATATAAAAGCGAACTTGTATACACTTTTTTAGGAGCTATAACCTAAAAATGGTTAACTATAGCAACTAAAATGAATAAAAGTCTTCCAGTTTGAAATTAAAAATACGATGTCATAGATCACTGTGTTGCAATATCTAACCTGTGATATAATTTTTTAAGTTTATGTTTCATTTAATTTTTCATGTTTAATGTTTTTTATGTTTGTCTACAACAAATTATTGTTCAATGTAATAAAAATTAATTTCTCTTATTAAGCCTATAGTATACGGCATGTAAAAAGCCACATGCGCATGTGGTTCTGACGTAATTTTGACGTCATCACACAACACGCAATGTTTATTGTGGCTTTGCATTGACGTCAAAATTACGTCAGAACCACATGCGCATGTGGCTTTTTACATGCCGTGTACTATAGGCTTTACGAATCCCTCGATAAAGTGGATTAAGGCCCTAATCATGTAAAACGCAACGCAACAACAAAGAATAACAATTAAAGCACAAACAATGTCATAAATATTTTGTAATTTTGTTGTTGCTTGCTACAGAAATTCATGTACCGTTTTAAAATTTTCAAAGCCACAAGCTATGGAGTGTTTGAAATTTTAAAACGCAACGTGAATTTCTGTAGGAAGCAACAAGAAAATTACAAAATATTTATGACATTGTTTGTGCTTTCAATGTAATTCTTTGGCGTTGCGTCGCGTTTTACATGATTGGGGCCTAAATGCATTTTTAATTACATATAGAACTTTAGGCCGTATTAGCTAAAATAAAATCTAATTAAATGAACAATTACATTAGCCAAACAACAAAAATAATATAGATAATAAGCCTTATTTTTTGGAAATTTGTATACCTTCAAAAAACTAGGATAAGAATGGAAATGGAAATCATTTTTGGATTTTGTAAAAAATGTTTCCAATAAATCATTAAACAAATTAGAATGAAAATGTAAAATTTCAGAATTAGTTTGTTGCTCTCTTAAACAAGCTGCAAGTTTTTAACTTAGACAAAATTTCAAAACTCCTTTAAAAGTATTAGTGATGGTCACCCCATAATAACAATTAAATGAATATGTACATACAATAAAACATTTGCAAAATTGTTTAAACTCTCTGTTTATATATTTTTTATACGAGTAAGATGAAGAAAAAGATCGAAGTAAGAGCATTCGTTTGTGCTATTTTATTTTTCGTCGACATTATTGTATTCTAATACTTTTTTAAATAATTATATTTATAAATCATTTGTATATAAAACTAGAAATATTTTAATACATATGCCTAAAGTTTATTATGTTTCCTGTCGGTTAGATTTTCTTTTAAATTATGTACGACGACTATGATATATCATGTGTTAGTCGTTGAGTCTACAGAATCGACACATGTTTAACTTGCACTTTATTTTCAGAATACAAATTTACTTATTTGTAGAGAATAAACCGAAAAATTTTCATGAAAATAAAGATGAGATCAGCAAAATGAAATGAATTAGAGAATATGGCATAATGATTAATTGTTAATGTGTATAAAAACTAGAATGCAATGTTAAATCTTTTAAAAAAAATTTAATCTTGTTAATTTTATGTTTATAAAATAATAAAAATTAAAAGTTACACACACACTCAAATTAAATATTTCAGTTGGTCTCAATTAAAGTGTTTGGACACAATTTAATGAATTAAATGAGACAAAAGTCAGGGCGGACAAATAAAATACATAATAAAAAACCAAGTTTAAATGAAATTATATGCTTTATACTTTTCTAGATAAAATATTTCTATATACAAAGATAAAAACAAGAACATGAGAAGGATTTTTTAAAACAGACACACTGATGTCATTGTTTATTAAGAGTAAACCAATTTATTTTCAAGTGGTTTAGGTCGAAGTGATCATATGTACTACAATTTAATTAGAGATTACTTAAAAATTGTTTAGCATTCACGTTCTAAGAGAAGTAAATTAGTTTAAGAATTTTAACTAAATCAATTAGGAGCTAAAACTTAGTATCTAGTGAAAAGGGGAAACTTGATTTTGGTAAGCAAAATTAGCAATGATTTGTCCATAGTCCATAGAGTAGCTGGATAAAGCGTTTGCAGATACAAAAATAACTGAACTTGAGTTTGTTGCAACTTTTATGCTCTGCTTAGCAGTTTTTATTTAGTTTTTTTTTTAAAAAAAAAAGCTTGCAACAACAAATTTGTAAAACTACTATATACATGTAGTTTAAATTACAAACATCCAGCAAAAAAAAAAAAACAATTGTCTGAAAAATTTGATATGGACAAGTATTTTTTTTTTAACAAAAACAACAGAAAAATGTAAAATTAATAAAAACCACATAAATGAAAAAGGCATGTTTTTATTTAAGAAGATCACTAAAGTGCAACAAAATGCACTTCAGAAGAAAAAGAAAACATTTTAAGAAACCATATGAAAGAATAAAAAAAAAATAAAGAGTAGAAGAAATATAAAATAGGCAATCCAGAAAACCAAAGAAAATATTGTGTTAAATAAAAAAACCTACAATTAATTTTACTTAAAACGTTTATGCTTGTAACACGTTTCAAAAAGAAAACTTGAATATTTTAGAAAAAAAAAAGAAAATCAAAATTCCAGACCCCATACTTCATTCTCATTATTGAAAATATGTAATTAAATTTACTGAAAAGTATTCTTCAAAAATTGTACTTACCATGTGTTTTTAATTCCGGAGTTTAATTTAGATTTTTTCAGAGATATTTATTAGTATGTATTTTAAAGTGATTCCTGGGCCACTTACTGATCATAATAGTTTCTTGTAAGAAAGACACCACACACAAATACACGATCGCATATATTTTGAACACATCTAAAGTTACAACATACAAATACTTTTTTGTCTGTATTTTTTTTTTTTTATTTATTTTGATTTGTTTGTGTTTTATTATTTGGTCAAAGCCAAACAATATACATATATCCAAGCGTTATTTAATCATTTAACATTAACGTTTAACTCACAACTAAACTCTGTAAATGCGGCAAAACATTTACAAAGTCTTAAATATTTTTTTAAAGAAACACGAACAGAACGCACTCTCTTCTCTTGCGTTAAATACAGCGTTGCCGATTTCTCTCTAATTATCCACAAATAGTACGAAAAGTTTTTCGGATCATTAAAGTTTTGTGTAATTTCGCCTCAACATTATTTTTAATACAAGAAAATTTTCCAAAGTATTAAGTAATTAGTATTTTTGATTTTTCAATTGGTCTCACAATTTGATAATGAGCGATTAAACTCATCTTCTATTATATGAAAACGTTAAAAAGCAAAACTGCAGGATTTGGGCTACGAAGAATACAGAATCGTTCACCAGCGACAATTATACAATACACTTAACTGTAATGTTTGATGTGGCTTATCTTCCGAAAGGATAATTGGCCCACATTTTTTTTAAAAATTACATGTGTTTAAATCTCTGTCAACGGAGGTTCATATCGGAGGATGTTGTAAAATTGTATTAGGCCAGCACAAACTGTAGGTTACTTGAAGTCTTTGGTAAAGGTACGCATTATTTCACGCAAAAGCCATTTTAAATTCGATGCATGTTAAACAGTTCCTGCCAGTTTTCTTTGGAAATATTTGTAAGAGAGGTATATGTTACCGAGCCAAAAAAAATCCTCGAATTTAAAACCAATATTCGAAATGAAAAATGGCCATTGCGTGCGAAATTTTGCAAAATATTATAAAAAAAGAACGTATGTGCGAATCAGAAAACGGTCGCCTCTCACAGGATATCATTTTTCAAAGCTAATAAAATTAAATTAACAAATAAAAAAAATTTAAATAATCATTGCAATAAAAAAAAGTAATAAACAATTTAAGCCATATATGTAACTCATTCTTCTTCACCTTGTATGTTATTCACCCCTATCGTGAAAAACAAGTGGAATTTTTGTTCCCATGAAATTTGTATTCCCCTCGAAGGGAAAAATGGTTTCGTGAAACTCCCGTTAACAATTTTTCGCGCTATCAGTTCTCAGTGAATGTAAAAAAGAAGAAAAAAATTAAAAAAACATAAAAAAATTGTTTAAAAATATACACGTATTTTACAGAAAAGTTAAAAAAAAGTAAAATATATTGTATTAGAGTGATAGTTTGATTAAAACATGAGCTTATTGCACTTTTATGTAGTAAAATAACTTCTAAAATTTTGCCACCACGTCTTTGAAGAGGTTCATTACTGCTTAGGCAATC
Source organism: Pollenia amentaria (assembly GCA_943735925.1). Classification (NCBI taxonomy): domain Eukaryota; kingdom Metazoa; phylum Arthropoda; class Insecta; order Diptera; family Polleniidae; genus Pollenia; species Pollenia amentaria. The sequence continues at coordinate 241,016,974 of OX031007.1, read as the reverse complement.
GACCTGTTTATTGCATTTTGTTGAACAATATACATACATATAAGTTTGTGCCTCTTTTAACGTATCTTGATCTTAAAATTTATTTTGTACACTTTAATATTCGAATTATGAGAAGAATTACTTACATAAATGTTTTGTTTCCCAGCAAAAATAAAGTGAGAAATTCAAAGGGAAAAGTGAACAAATTACGAGGGAAAAATTTTTTACGATATGGGGAATTTTTCCCCGCGAACATTTTTTCGCGTTATTATTTTCCCATGAATTAATTTTTTTGAGTTTTTCATGATCGCAAATACGTGTAGAGGGAAAAAATTACGAGGGAAAAAGTATTCACGATAGGGGTGATTACATTTTGGATAATTTTGATGATTTGCCGGTGCAAAATTAAGTCAGATTCCGGCAACACTGGTTCATTATCGAATACTGCTCTGACTCTCTTCATTTCAGTGCATGAAAAGAAGTCGTACAAATTGAGAAATATGTATCTTTAAGATATAACTTTCACGATTGAATTTTGCTGTTATTTGAGATTACATATTTGTATTGGTGTAGTTGTGTTTTTTTAGAGCAAGATTAAGTTATATACTCTTTAAATATTAAAGGATAAATGTGTTAAAAAGGATGTGTTTATGAGCATGGAGATACAGCAACTCTTTCGACAATTAACATACATAAATATACATACATACTGTATAATTAAAAAAAAAAATCATAATTAGAAACGGACTCGTCAAGCAAAAATATTTTGCTTCTTTATAGTTTTACAGCCAGTTAATCGATATTGAACGAATATTTCGTTTGCTTAAGTTACATGGAGCATTCCATGAAAAATGGGAAGTCTGATCCATTTTACTAAATTAATTTTTTATAAACTTTTTAACAACATAGTACGCTCATATAAAATAATTTATATAAATTATGTGTTACGAAAAGATCACATTTTTTCATACCGTTAATTTTTTAAAGTAGCAACAAGTAATCGCTTTTATTTCACTTTGCATCATTATTTGCGAGGTCGCTGTCACTATTGTTTATCAGTCAGAAACTGAACTTCTCAATTTTTTTGAAAACCCCGAGTAATTTATGCACCATCCTTGGTAATTTTGAAAAAAATCCGTCTGCATCATCATTAGGTAATACAAAAGCTGGTATTTTTAACTTCCACTTCATAAAACTAATGAAAAAGTCGTGAAGTGTAGAACACATTGCTCGTCGTAGACAAAATTATATTTGACTATTGATTCTTGATTATATATAGATATAAGTTTAACTATGTTCAAAACATCGCTCATTCACGTAGTCATAACTCAAAAAATTAAATTTTGGAGTTAGTGATGAGTTCGCTATATATTTCTTTATATTGTATTTAAAATTCATCTTTATGTCTTTAAGGTGAACCTTTCCCAGATAAGATGGAAAATATTGCTACAAAAATTCAGGCAGATCATGCGCAAAAAAAAACGACAGATATTGCGGTAAAATTTGATCCAACTTAGAATGTCATGCAATTTTGTTATATACAGTCCATAATTAACCTTAGATCCCATATTAGCTGCCTTCTAAAATTCACTGTAAACGCTAAAACTAATTTCACTACTGTACTGAAATGTATTCAAATTTATGTTTTTTAATACCAGAAATTACTCTACAGAATGTTGGATTGTTTGGTCCATAATTTACCATGGGTCCAATATAAATTCCTCTCCTTTAAATCCTTTTAGTTCGAATAAAACTGTTACGAATCACGATACTTTACTCAAGCTTGTTCAATTTTTAAAAAAAGAAAAGCATACAACTTTCTGAATGTCGGTCAATAACTTTTTATACATTTGTGAGGTCGGATATTATATATGTTTTATTTATAACTTATTTTTTTTAAATATGTTGTAGGTTTTGTTATTTTCTGCCAGTTCAACGATTTCGAACGTTAACGTTCGCATAGAAAATTATATTTAAAACAAAAGAAAAATTTCAAAATTTGTTTTTGTTTTAAATGTTATTTTCCATTCGAACGTTAACGTTCGAAATCGATGAACAGGCAGTTAATCAATTTGAATTTTTTATGAAACTTTCATTAAGAAAGAAAATTTTCATATATAAGAAAAAATTTTTTTTTAAATAAAAATTTAGATAATTTTAATTAGGCTTAAGTTCATTGAATTTAATTTTCATTAATTATTTTTATGAAGACAGGAATTTTAACAACATGAAATTAATTCAAATTTTATTGATAATTTTTCATTATCGACTGCGCTGAGATTTGAACCCAGGCTTTCACGGACAGGTTGCCCATACTAGTTTCGATTGTAACCACACAATCTCGTCAGTGGGGTTTGCCGTTTTACTCACTCGGCTATTGAAGCCGGATGACGTCAATAGTCAAACATCAATCCTTAAACCAAATGGTATTTCAATTTGGTAGATCGAAATTAGCTTTTAAATGAATGATTATCCATTTTAATTGATTTCGGCTATTGAAGCCTGATGACTTCAAGAAGAATTCTTGACAAAAAGTACGAAAAAACAGAAGTTAGGAAGAACATGTAAATCAATTTAAATAGATAGTCATTCATTCAAAAGCAAATTTCGGTGAGTTTGGTTATGTTTTGTTTTAAATTTGAATTGGAATACATTTACATATTTTTATTTTCAATCCGTGTTACCACTTTTTATTTAATAAAATAAATAAAAAAAATTTATGTATTCCAATTCCAATGTAAAACAAAACTTAACCAAACTCACCGGATGTCCCTCGTTGTTTTCAGGCCTGATTTACGAGTCTACTTTTAAATTTTTTTGTTACTCCACTTTCATTTTAAAAATTGTTAAGATTTGTATGATGTTTGAGATGGTAGGGATATAAAACACTTTTAAATTAAAATAAATAAATAAAGTTAAAGTTTATAGAACCTCCAGATTCTATACAACAAATATAAAAAAATACGTATTGCAACGCTTAACGCGTATATACAATTGAAATTATTGAACTAATTTAAAGTACTAAAATATTCCGTATTAGGTTTGAATATTTTAATTATTCAAAAATTATATATTTTTTTATTTAAAAAACTAGCCTTTATGTAAGATTCAAATTGATGAAGGCAAATTCATTACAGGTGATCCTAAAAGCCCTGCTGGTAACTTTTTTCTTTAGCTTTATAATTGTTGGGTGTCAACATTTTGTTTATTATCTTTGTTTCTGTTTTGATTTGTTTCGGGTTTTGGCATTGTACAATGATTTTACAAAAACAAATTGCTTGTGGTTTTTGTACGAGTTGTACTTGTTGTACTACCGATATTACCTGGAATGAATTCGCCTTGAAATTGATTAAATAACAAAACCTACTACATATTAAAAAAAAAAATAAGTTATAAATAAAATATATAATATCCGACGTTTGTAATCAAAATAATTAACCTTAGAACTCTGCGTAAATGATCTTCGATAAACTGTTTGACCTATTTTAAAATCCTTATTCCGCGATCGCAAATTTTATACCATAACATTTTTGTCATATGCCTTCTTAATCAATGATCTTATCGTGTCCCGTATCAATTCAAACTCATCCTGCCTTTCAATCTTAATGTCAACTTAAGTTAAAAAATTCATATTGTCCAAAAGTTTATAGTCTTTCCCATTATTCATCATAGTCTGTCCAAATACTATTTCGTATGGTGTTCTGCCAACTGATTGGTGCACTATTTCTCAGCGCACAGTTAGCACTACCTATATTCAGGTCCCACAATCGCTGATCCTTACGAACATATGAGCGTAAAGCCTCGTTTATTAGGTTTAAACCGCAACCAATTTTAATGCTGACGTCAGTTTTATAAATATCAATTAATAATATATATATATATATATATATATCATGTGGAGCCCACTGCTGAAATATTCGAACTGCCGGTGGAGGGTATCAAAGATTCGGCACAGCCGAATTATTATTCCTAACATTATGGTCTTGGCACAATACCATACCACACGAGTTAGGAAGCCCAGATTTGGGGTAGATATATCTTACATTTCAGGAGTATTGGGTATTGAGACAAATCCGTCTATTACTTTAACTGGTCCCCTACACAAGAATCTTCCTGAATTTACGGTTTTGGTATGAAAAGTTTCATACAAAATGAGCTAGCATGATGAAATTTTGCTTTAAAATTCTCTATAGGTATATGGTATTTGTTTGGTTTTAAAAATTATTTGTATTTATTTTAACTTATCCTTGCACAAATATCACTTTAAACTCTGTGGTATGTCGAACACAGGCTTCACTTAACGAAGTTTTCCTGCATTGCAGGTGGTATAATTTTAAAATTCATGATTTTTTTATTCATATGCATAAAATTGGACGTTTTAAAACATAATTTTTTTATGCCTTAACAACTTTGGAATTTTATATTTCATATGCATTGATCTCTATCGAATAAATACCGTTATATGTACACAATTTTGAGATAACGGCAATTTGTAACAAACAGTAGATAGGTATGTATTTTTGGGATAACTAATTCGGCAAAGCCGAATCTTAATTAATTACTTTAATATTATAATCAAGTCACCAATTCTTAGTAAATATTACTCTTACCTGATTTTTACAAAAATATCTTCTTTATATAATTCAATTTTAGTTATAAACTTGTCCAGTTTTTAATGTTGAACAGAAAAACTATTTTTGCGCAAAATAAACTTTTGATTTTGCTCACACAGTGTTGCATTTTACGTTGCCTTTACACATGCAAGTAGTGGCATGCCACTGTTCTATACATATTACAAACGAAAAAGTGTTCGAAATAGTCGAATCTCATGCCATTTGCGTTTCTGTTTACACATGCCACTGCCATTTCATTTTCAAAATGTCGTCGAAGCGTCAACTTGAGATAATTTGTTTACATCTCAAATTAAAAAAAAAGTACCAGAAAACAAAAAAGAGTTGCCGACTTCATAACATAGTTTTAGTTTTGGGGAAATAGTTTACATTTATTTATATTAGCATTATTTTAGCAAAATTAATGCTCTATAATTAGGAAACTTACTTATTTTAACGCCCGTTACTACAAATTAATCATAATAATGCATTTAACAGTTAAAACTTAAATTACAGTTCGACAACAATCTAGTCGATTTGCATTAAATATTGAACAGGGTAACATTGCTAATCGTTTTGACATTTAGTGGCATGCAAGTGCCAAATTTCCACTCGCATGCAATTTTTGCTGCCACTGGAGCTGCCATTGCGAAAAATGTGAGTGTATTAGTAAAAAATCGTGAGTGTATTGAGTTTTTCGAAATGGCAGTGGCATGTGTAAATGCTAGGTTACAATCTGTAGCCAGCGTTGCCAATTAAGCGTGTTTCGCTCTAGATTTAACGCGCTTTAACTATGCTCGGGCTTTTTTCGTGTTAGCGTTTTTATTAAAATCGTGCTAAATTGGCCGGTCATTTTGTTACAATAACTGAAAAAGTATATTGGTATATTGAACTTAAAATTTTTATTATCGGTTAAAACCACAATTTATGCCATTTACTATTTGAAAATGATTTCATGTAAATGTTGGGCGACTCGTTCGAGCATAGCAACTGGTATCTCGCGAAAACACTAGTAATGTTGACTGCCATTAATCGTAGCAGGATTATTCCTGAACACCTCAGACTTTATATATGCCCAGAGAAAATAGTCTAAGTCCCCTTTTACAACGTGGCAAGTGGCAGGCAGACATTTTTCTGATTCTCTTTTGAACTTGCCTTAACCTTTTACAATCGCGAAATTAATAGACAGACAGAAATTATTCGTTTCCTTTCTTCGTTCATTTTCGCTGTTGACGGAGACAAACATTTAACAGGCAATGATATATAAAATTACATTGGTGTGAGAAAAATGATATGAAGCAACAACATGAAAATTGGGAACAGTAAAAGAGAAACACGAAAAATGTCTAGTTCAGATAGTCATGTACTACACTCTCTACCTCTACAATCTCCGCCAACAAACTTCGTCTGTCTGCCTTCCACTTGCCACATTGTAAAAGGGGACTAAGGGTGTGATATCGCATGATATAGGTGGCCCATTTACCGTAAAAAAACGTGAAATTAGGTGTTCACCAAAAGGATTTCTCAACAAGGTCATTGTTTCACGTGCTGTGTGGCTCGTAGCGCCGTCTTGCTGAAGCCAGAGCGAACAGAGACCATGCGCTAAGGAAGCACATAGTACGTTAACATGGTGCGATAACGGCTAGCATTGACGGTAATATTCCGATTTTCCCCATTTTTTAATATGGACCAATAATTGCACCAGCCCATAAGCCAGTAGGTCTCGGTACTTGTCGTATTTAATAATGTAAACTGGGGCTCAAATTCGTGAATGGTATTGGTACTAGGGGTTTCAGTAGATCGATTATGCGCACCGTAAGTTCCTCGAATCGCACGAAAAACATTTCTCACAGAACGCTGTTTTTCGTAATACAGCTGAACAATTTGGAAACGCTATTGTGGAGTAAGTCCTTTTGTGATGACTTGCCAAACAATACTGAACCAAAATTACAAAGCAGTTTGATATGAGTATGATAATGATCTGTAAAAAAAAGCGTATTGAAAATCAAACTCCACGATGAAATAATTCTCACATTCTGTTTCTATTAATCTGGTTTTTGGTATTTGTGCTTAGCTAAAAAAAATTCCGTCTACCAGAATTAACCGTCGGAACACCGTAATTTTGTTGAACTGTGTGAACTTCATAACCTTCTACAAAGGATTTATTTTTTGCAGATACTGTAATCTAAACAAGTAATAGTGCTATATTCGGCTGTGCCGAATCTTTGATGCCTTAAATTCAGTATTAAAATTCTCCGCAGTTTAAACCTACATAAGTATGTTACATTATTGACCGAAAATTAGAAATATTTATGCTTTTATTTCTAGGCTTCTTTATATGGGACCTAAGGTAAATTATGGACCGATTATTACAAAATTGCAAAGTATTATTTCTGGTCATATGAAACTAAATTGGAACAAATTTAACCACAATATCTACCGTTTTAGCCATATTAAAATAATTTCCTAGAGTGGGCATTATATGGGGAATATAGTAAATTATTGACCGATCTTCACGACATTTTCTACAGTGATTAAATGACTTGTGAAACTACAAAAGTCCGAATTCTGTTACAAAAACATTATTTGTTACGGTTTTAGGCGTTCTAAACTTTTTTCAAAGAGAAGGCTTTATATGGAGCCTATAATAAATTATCGACCGATCTTTACAAAATTTGATAGTGTGATTTCTAGTCCTATCAGTATAATTAATAAAGATTTTAGGCGTACTACACTTTTTTCCGAGAGCAGGCTTATATGGGGCCTATTGTAAAAAAAAAACACATTTCTTAAGTATTCCATAATTCTTTGTGAGATAGAAATCTAATGAGTTTTGTTGCGACTGTCAAAAATCTAATTTAACATGACAGTTTGTGTTCACACCATCACACATCAAATAAAATGCAGCCCTGATCCAATGAAAAGTATTATTCACCCTTATTCTGCGTTTCGATTCGAATCGTAAATTTCCCAGTTTGGCAGCTTTGGTATTCGTTCCGTTCCCCGTATCTATTCGATTTGTTTTTCGATTGTATGTATTCTGCGTTACGATCGTAGCTACGTTTTTTCAAGTTGTTTAGTCCCTATTTACATTATATGATTTTTGTCGTTGCGATTATTGTCGTTTCTTCTTTGAAGTCGGTCTTATGTTTCCATTGTACGATTTTTGTCGTTACAACTCCTTGTGTATACATATAATTTGACACTACGAATGAATGAACAAAACGAATCGTAGAGTACACTCGCTTGTGTACCCCTTTTAATTCCTCTCTCCCCTCTCGTCAATAAGGTAAGAATCGCAACGACAAAAATCGTATAATGTAAATTGGGACTTATTTACTTACGGAAAGTTTTTCGATGTTTGTTTCTGTATACTATAGTTAAAAAAGTGTATAATTAAATAAAATGTGAGTATAAAATGCTATAAATTTATTTTGTAATAAATTTTGTTTTTTTTTTGTAACTTTAAAGCTTTATTTAATTTATTTATATAATTAATATTATATAATTTAAAAATTAATTAAATTAATTGTTTCACACACATTTAAAACATATATCTTACAATTTATCACTCATCTCGAATGGATTGCAAGTGTCTCTCAATTTCCGCTTTTCTAGTCTTGATTCTGCATTCTGGACCACGTTGTTCTCCTCTTCCAACAATAACGCCGCTGCTATCGATTCCATTTCTTCTCTAAACTAAATTTTTCTTTTGCAATGATGTGTAGAAAATGAAAATTTGCCTCCGGCGCTTCAGGATTCCTCACACTGGAATAGTGGCCACAAATACCGTTTGCTTATAATCTGGCTATTTTTCTCCTTTCCGCACTTAACTGATGAGTTTATTTAATTATAGTTACCACAATAGGTATTTAGTTTTTATATATGTATTTATCACTATTTATTCATAATATTTTACTTTTTATAGTTTAACAATTACAATGTTTATAAATTTTTTTATTTTTTATGTTTCTATTTCATACGTTTCATAACAAAGCAGCCGGTTCAAACATATTCTTCTCTTCTTCTTTTTCTTTCGATTAGGTTTTTTTTAGAATACCTACTTTCGATTCGAGCGTAACTGAATGCGGGAACGTAATCGAAACGCAGAATAAGGGTGATTGTTTAGAAAAATTTCAAAAAACGAAGAAGTCGTATGGTTTGACAAATTTTTTCTTCATAATACTAGTCATTTTCATTGCACTATCACACTTTTACATATTACTTGAGTTTTTGGAATGTATTAATACAAAGTATTATAGTGTAAACTAGCCTCTAGGCGTACCAAGATGTTTTCCCAGAGTAGGCTTTAAATGGGACATATGGTAAATTGGTGACAGATCTTCACGAAATTCAACAGAGTGATTTTTAAATTTTGAAAACTGTGACTTAATAAACTGTATTACAACAGCATGATAAGTTGAGGTTTTAGGCGTATTCCGAGAGTATGCTTTACATGGGGCCTATGTATGTTAATAATATGATTTCTAGTCATATAGAACGCCAATTCGTATATCAATACGTGCATTAGCCACCATTTTTGTTAGTTTTTGTAACAAAATTATCAATTCTTATGGGTGGCGCAAAAAGAAGTTCCGAAATATCGGTTAAAATAAAATCAAAAATTTTAATTCAAAGTTTGATATTTTAATCAGGCTAAATCGTCGCCATTGGCGTTGAGTCTTAAACGTCAAGACCCTCCGAAAAGACTGTGAGGTGTCCGGGAAAACCTGGGTTCGATTCCCTCCTTAGTCAAGAATGAAAAATTATCAATAAATTGTAATTCATTTCATGTTGTAAGACTCTTTTCTTCATAAAAATAAGTTTATGAAAACGAAATTCAATGAACTTTAGCCTGATTAAAATATAAAAATTTGGATTAAAAACCATTTACAGTTCAATAAAATAAGCACAATACTAATTATTAAAAATTTTACATAAAAAAATACCACATCATGTTGGAAAATTTAATTATACATAACAAAGATTATATTATATTTTTAAAAGAATAATAGTTTTTGATTAGCGGAAAATGTTTTAAGTCATATATTTTTTATAGTCCAAAGAAGATATAATTCCAATTTGAATTTGTATCACAATTTTAAATGGTTAGCGTTAAAACATAACTCTGTTAACACAATACATTTTTAAATTTACTTCACTCGCATACATTTTTAAGCAACTCAATCTGGCAGCTCCATTTTAAGAGATTAAAAAAAGAAGTTGGCAATAAAGTGACTGTTTCATCGACATATCGTACTACCGATAAAGTGTCGATAATGTAAATACAATGGATATTTGTCGGTATTACAGTACATGGAAGCTGCCGTTATTTCTAACAAAAATTGGTACATAATTTATTTTCGCAATGTGATGTCAATATTTTTTTCATTTTGGTTACTTTTTTTTCTAAAATAATACGTATGAATATATTTTTCTTGATATACTTGCAATTAACGTTTTTGAAATTTCACCATGTAAATAAAAACGATGGAGATTTTCAATTCATATTGGTTTATTTTCATCGAATTTATTTAAATTACATAATTTTTTTTTAAGTTTTATTATTTATTTTTGTTGAAGCTTTCCTATACATATGCGAATAAAATTATTTTTTTGTTACTTTTGGTTTGTCTTAGACTTAATGACTATTCAATTTTTCGTATTGTGTAATTATATCGCTAATGTGTACGTGATATTCGAAGGTGGTACAATATATTGGAAATAATCAAATTGGTTTTTATTGCACAATAAAGAGAAGTGCAATATGTAGCGAAATGTGTTGCCAACATTGTACATTGCTGTTTTGCTTAAAGGTGTTCTTAATGAAAATTGCGCCATATTTTAATTGAAACGATTGTGCCACTTATTGCATAATATAGGGAAAACCGAAAATAGTTTGGCGAATAACATATACAATAAGCTCAGTGCAATCATCTTGTAGTCTGCAATATTGAATTTAGGTATTTTATAAATTAAAATTTTTATAAAATATTTGTGATAAATAAATAAAATATATAATAATATTGTATAATGGATAGGGAGCTTAAAACGCGTAGGGATTTTTGTTGTCAAATGTTTTCATTGTGTAGGGAAAATTGGATTTTTTTTCAGTATGCGCAGGTATTTTCCAAAAAATTTTGTGGTAGCACTGCATGTACATATGTACATTTGCGAAAGAACAAATTTGCTACCGAACTAAAATAAATTTTGTATCAAATGATGGAACAAAATTTCTTAATTCTACTCTCTCCTCTAGATCACAAATTAACGATTTTCGCTAATAATATTGCATTTTTCTACATTACTCGTATGTTGTATGTTTTTTTTAAAGAAAAAAAAAATCATGTATTTTAAATGCAGTTTTTTCAATAGATTTACGGCATCGCTGGGCCACAGAACACATAGAGGCGTCACGAGACAGATGATATTGCCTTTTTTCTGTATTTTTCTTCGAAAGCTGCACTTTTTGCATTTCTCGTTTATGCCGCAGTTCAATGAACACAAATTCTTTTATTTGAGATATATTTTCCAAACTGTGTGAAAATTAACTTTAAAGTTTACCACAATAAAAATTTAAGATATTAAAGTAAGTAAATAACAATACAAAACAAAACAATATGTCTTAATATTTTTTTTTTTGCTCAAAACAAAACGACTTTTAAACTAATTCTTTTGTTTATTGGGGTTGAGTTTAGTTATTTTTGTCTTGATCACGAAATTTGTGTTCAATGTAGTGGTCTGTTTTTACACATTGCCGCTTCACGACCACAACAACGCTTTCTTTCTCTTTCTTCAAAAGCTGCTAACGATTTGGGCATTTTTCTAACGTAATTTTTTTCATATCTGTGTGCTCTGTATCTGGGCTGCACAATAATTATACGCAGTGCTGCCATATCGTAAGATTTATCTGATCTTGCACGTTTTTGAGATGAAAAAAGTTATAAAGTTAAAAAAAAGTTTTTCTAAAATTAAAGTTGCTTACATAAGATAAGTTATAATTGTAAAAATATTTTGATTTTTTAACGATATGTAAAAGAAAGTAATTAAAAAAAATTGAAAAAAAGCATGACAGCACTCAGCGTTGTGAACTCGATGCGTTTCGCACCACTTAATATATAATCTTCACTCAGCTCAGCTTAATTTAAAATATAAAAACTGAATACGTGTTATAAAACAAATGGATGAATTAAATATTTATTTATATATTATGTAGTTCATATATATGTACATATGTACAGTTGTGTTAAAAAAAAATAGGAGTGACCTTAACAAAAATTTTTTTGTTATTTTTTACAAAAAACACAAAATTTTATTTCACTTTTTTTTTGTAACATTAAACTAGAAATTCTTAAGAAATAATTACATAATTCCAGAGGTGATTAAAGCTATAAAATTAAAAATATATACATTTTTAACAAAACATGATGAAAATTCAGTGTTCAAAATAATTAGAGTATTATACTTTTCATTAAAAAATTTTAACAAACAAGATTCAAAACAAGTGGAAAACGTTCAGAATGTTTAATATTTCGTACAAAAAACTCGGTTTTTTAACAACGGCGGCATATCGCCGCGGTACGGAGTCGATGAGGTCTGTACAACGGTTTACTGGGATGTTACCCAACGCATCCTGGACTGTGTGCCATAAAGCCTTAGCATTAGACGGTTTCTTTTCGGAAACATATTTTTTAACATCCCCTCATAGGAGTTCTAATTTACTGGTATGTTTTGGGTCATTGTCTTGTTGATAGATCCATTTCAGAGGCATACACCACTCTGCGTATGATAGCATGACATTATCTAAAATTTCGACGCACACCCGTTAGTCCATGATCCCTTTTACTTCATAAAATGGATCATGTAAGAAAAACATCCCCAAATCATAACTTTTGCTCCGCTATGCTTGACGTTGTTTCTGGTGAATTGTAAGAGATATTCCGTATTGGGTGGACGTCGAAAATATTGTCTAGAACCAGTTCCTCTAAATAAAATGATCTTACTTTCTTCGGTGCATTGCTTACCACGTCCCACTCTTAAAAAAATTTTTTTTTGTAAATAAAATTACAGAACTGTAACCATAGAGCTTATTCATTACTTTTTGAATTTAGAGCTTAAATTTTAAAAGTTTAACAATTAAACTTATCAGTTAATGCAAATATGTACTCCTATTTGTATGATCAATGCACTTTGGAACCAAAAAGAAAATAAAATAATTGCAGCATAAATACTACACTTAGTTTGATTATTCCTTGTGTGTTTTACTTTCCACATTACAAACTAAGTACCGTTCGAATATGGCTTACTTATTATATTTTAATTATATTAAAAAAAAAATATGACAATACTGAATAGAATACCTCTGTTTCAATACAACTTCATTCGACAGTACAACAATTTTACAGACCACAATAAGAACAAGCAATGATGTTTAAGACGTACCAAATCATATGCCCAAAGTGAAACGGTCTTGTTGTTGTAGATAATTAGTATTATGTAAAGAAAAAGCTTAATATATAATATTATATCAAAAATAAATTTCAAACTTGGTGCGTTTTTTCTCCATTTCGGTGCGTTTTGAAATTTCAAAGTTGACAACGCTGACAGCACTGGTTTAACGAGAGAGTTCAGTGTTGGAAAGTTTAATTTTTCCTACTACAAATTGTTTTTCAAGCGCTGCCACTACATATCTTCTATCCGACAAAAATAGCTTTGAAGCCGACAATAATTATTTTAATCAAATATTTTAATATTTTATAACAAATAATTACATAAAGTATCATTATATGTGTTTTTGATATAAAGTTTATTTTAATTTGATTAAATGTTGTTAAAGGCATTTAATTGATAATATGTATATTGTTTTGTTTAAGATGTTTGGTGTTTATTTTAAAAAAAAATATATATTTTTTGTGCTTTTTTTAAAAATTGCATTAGATACGACAAAAGCCGTCATTTTTTAAATTAAGCCCTTTTTGCCCGTTTTTCAAATGTTTAGTGTCCTAATTGTAAGTGGCATCACTGGTTATTTTTGACATATCGTATTTTTTGTTTAATAAAATTTCCAGTCGATTTTTACGCGTCTACAAAACAGGTTCTACTTTTGAAGCATACGGTAGTCGTTATTTGTTTAACTCTGCTTCATTCATAAATTTAATTTTTTATAGTAAACATTTTTGTATAACTTTTGTTATGGTTGCATTTCCACATAAATAAATTAATAATATATGTGTTTAGTTTTCTTTTTATTATAATAAATTGTCTATACAACAGTGAAGTGAAATTTTTGATAGAAAAATTGCACAATTATTAAATAAATCTAAAGGGCAAAAAAGTTACAAAAGAATAAAATATAAATCTAAGTATATAAAAGTGCGTGTGTGTGAGTGGGTGTACAAAAGGGATTTTCGATGTATTCTAAAGCGAGTTCAGAACAAATTGGAATGTTAGCAAAAGAAATAAATATGGATTATTGAATCTATAAGATTAAAATAGTATTTTATAAACAAAAATAAATTCTGTCTATAATAGTAACAATTTCTAAAAAAGTGAGTGTGTGTATAACAAAAAATAAGAAAAGAAAAAGCCGCTTTTTGAAAAACACTGTAGAGGGGATAAAATAAAAATATGTGGTACATATTGTAAAAATAATAAATAGAAAGAAATTTTTAGCAAATTAACAATAAACTCACCTATAAAATCAAAACAAATATGTATTGTTGATATATCAAAATTACAAAAAAAGTGTAACTAAAATGAATAAGGAGACACCTTTCTACCAAACGCATTAAGGATTACTCATCACGTCATTATCAGTGTTGCCATAAACAATTTGTTATAGATTAATAATTGCATGCGCCACCGTCGAACTATACATACCTTCATACTAACGATCCAATCCAAGAGAGAAAATATAATTTTCCGTATATCCCTCAACAATATTTTATTAATTCTACTTTGCAACATCATTAATGATAAACCATAAAAACGTCACTGTCGTATTTTTACCTTGCCTTGCAGATCTGTTTTAAACTTAATTTTTTAATGAATCTAAAAAAACAGCAGCAAAACCACCACGAGGAATTTAAGAACAACAAATAACAAAACATCTCCACTTCTCCCCACTCACTACTCGTTCCGTTTGTTTCCAACAACAACATTTTTGTTGTTGGGAGTGAGTGAGTGTGTGATAATTGTGCCTGTTTTTATTATTATTTGTGTTTTGTTTATTTGTTGTTCTTGCAAACTAGAAAAAAATCATCCAAAAATAAACTTGAAAACAAAAACCGGGAGAAAAGTTATTTTCTTAATTATTGTGTTATTAAACTTTTTATGTTGTTGCTTAAGCTCCAAAATTAAATAATAAAAAAAATGACAGAACGTAAATTTACCCGGGCCTTAAATAAGCCGGGTATGGCTGCACAATTGCGTGAGACAGTGTCACAAGTTGTACGAGAGAGTGCAGTTTTGGTAAGTGCATATTTAATATTTTTGTTTTTTCAGTGATGCATTAGTTTAAAGTTTTTTTGTTTGGGGGCAAACTGACTACATATTTGAAAGGGACAAAATTTGTTTTATTAATACATACATTTATACTTATTTAATTATTAGGTTTTTATGTATTAAGATAAAAGAAAGAGTAATTATAGGTATAAGGTGGATACAAGACGAATTAATTTTTCAGGTGCCGTTGAAAGCACGGCTGTGCTACTTTTTTAAGGTGCTACTTTTTTTACACGGTCAAACATTTCTCATCAAGCACTATGATAGTATTAGTGAAAAGGTGTGTACGTGTGACACCGATGATGCTGGATGGACGGCGAATATTACCTTTAGCACACGTTCACGAATGAATTCGCCTGCATGACAATCATTTTGACCGTGCTTCTGTTTTTGACATATCGACCAACGAAAGCAACAAATAAAATATTATGTTGTTTTACTGGTGTTGTACTTTTTGTACAATCCAGTGATGCAAAATGCGGCACAAATGTGCCATTTGTGGCACTTTTGAATGTTTGATGGCCCTGTGAAAATCTATTTGGGTCCTTTCAGGTCAAAATTAACCTAAATACTTTAAATCGTTCAAAACATTTTTCAATGTTCTTTTTTCACTCTTTCGAACAGCCCTTTTGTTTTGATTTGCAGGGAAAAAAAATGGAAAGTGAGACGGTCTACTATACATATACACTAGTGGCATAAACTAAAGCAATTCGGAAGTAAATCTTTTTATCGTTGGCTTGAGTTAGTTAAATTTTTTTATATAATGCATATAATTTTTAAGCTTAATAGGCTGAGTAAATATTAAAAAAAAAAAAAAAAATTATAACGGTATTCTTCCTTTTTTTTTAAAAAAAAAAAATAGGAACCTATTTCCTAAAAATTTAATACTTTTTAGCTGGCAAAAACTTAAGCAACTATTCCTTAATATTGTTTTTAATAGACTACTTTTTTATCTCCTAAGTTTTTTTATTGCGGAATTTCGGGTTTTTAGTTTATTCAATAAACTTAACCGTTAAAAAAAAACAGCAGCGAAGCAGCGCTGGGTTTTAACAGCTCGTATATACATATATAATATAATGTAAAGGCGAGATTACGCAAATATATTAAGGGATTTCATCAAACTGTTTTAAAAATGACTGTGCAAATGGGCAAACTTGCGTGACTTGTTTCATGAAGCCCCTTTTTAACTTTTGTGCAATTTTATACAATTAATGTCAGTTTATAAGAAACGTCAATAGAAACATAAATTAAATTGTTTTTCAAAAATGCCCAAAAAAGACAAAATTCTAATTTGTTAAGATTATTTAAAGAACTTGTTGTTTGCGATATGTTAACATTTAAATTTTTTGTTAAGCATAACAAATCTCTTTGAATAAATGCACAACTGAACAGCGCAATTTTAATAGAAAAAATTGCTGGGCAAATTTACGAAGTATGTATATATAAAGGAATTATCATACCATTTTTGACAGGTCATTTGCGAGGGCGTAAAAAAGCGCAGTGACATCATTTAAACCGACAAAAATTGTCAAAGAAAATTATTTTTTGTCTCATATTTCGATATTGGAGAAATTGGAAACGTTTGGGTTTGGTGTCGAAGCTCGGTGAAAAGCTGTTCGGTTGATGTTCGGCGTTCGCTAAAATTTTTGCCAAACACCAAACTTTGTAAAAATGGCTTATTTTTGTTTAAATTGGCAACAAAACAATTTCTTATTGATAAGTTTATTATTTTAGGAACTCCCAACCATAGAAATAAATCAAAGAGAACGTCAATAAAAAGTTCAAAATTAGGGATTAACATCAGTGTGGCCAGGTTTAAAAAATTGATACAGCTAAATCTGGCATTAGACATGGCCAAAAAATGCTAGAAATTATTTTAAAAAAATGCCAAAATTTGTTAAAGGTTTTTGTTAAAAATTTATTACCAGTATAAAATTTTATTCGAAACTAAACACATTTCAGTGACTAAATTAACGTAATTGAAATAAATTGGTATATTTAAGCAAGTGGCTAGATTTTGGTAAAGTGGCTAGATTTTTGGTTAAGCAAGTGGCTAGATTTTTGGTTAAGCATACATATAAATAAGTAGCACAGGCAGTTGGGATTAAATTTTAAATTAAGGTGGCCTGCAAACCTCTGATATATGCAAAATTTATTTTGCATATATTGATTATTTTATTTTTTTATAGTTTAAGAAAAGTTGAATCTTTTAAATAATTATTTTTTCAGCAGTTAAGAGCAAACAATTTTTTCAAACATTTACACCAATGAATTCTTATCTAAATACAATGTGAAATTTTCTTGTAGACAGAAAAAATGTTGCCCCAATTAAAGCATTAATAAAAAAAAATAAATAAATCAGTTTTAATTAAAAATTTAATCAAGCGAATCAAACGTTTAATCAAGTGAATTGAACGTTTAATCAAGTCTATTAAACGTTTAATTGTTACTGTTAATTTGCTTATGGTGCAAATTAATTTATTTTTTAAATAATATTACAAATTTTTTAACGGAAATCAATTTTTTTATTTTTTCTCTGTGAACGTGACAAGCGTAACATTTTCTAGTGCTTTAAAGCTGAAAAAATATATGTATGTACATAAGGGTTGTCCTTAAAAAAAGTGTTCAAAATCTCGGTCGTACTTCCAAAAAATATGCGAATATCCCGAAAGCCAAAAACAATTTAAAATTTTGGGAGAATAAAAAAAGATTTAAAGGTGGCTCAAAGCGACTGGAATCCTGAATAGTGAATACTTGGCGAAAATATCACTTTTTTTTTTTAATTTTTGTCCAATTTTTATATATCATAAAAATTTAATTAAGATGGTAAATTAGTCGAAATGCAAAGGTATGAAACCCAAAACCGGCGAAGAACTAGCCTGGTAATAAATAATGCCCCAGACCACTAATGTGCCAACATATATTTGAAAGTGGAGATTTGAAAAAATCCCCGAAAATTTTGTCCGTTTTTGAAATCACCTGAGGACAGGTTAGCGGCATACAAAAAAAACCTTTTTCCATATCTCAAAATTTGGACTATTTTGAATAAAAAAATTATGTAACAGAAATCGATTTAAAAAATATTTAAGATGTGTGCTCGAATAACTAAATGTAAAAAAAAAAGTTTTCACTTATTGAATTATAATAACGCTCGTTACACAATTAAAAAAATTGTGATATTAATTAAATAAATAATTAAATTTGCACCAGTAAACAAATTAATAGTATGAATTAAACGTTTAAGTCACTTGATTAAATGTTTAAGTCACTTAAAAAAATGTTTAATTCACTTGATTAAATGTTTAACTCACTTGATTAAATTTATAATTATTTAATTGGGGCAAAATTTTTTTCTGTGTACTTTTATATCGTAATATCAAAGGGCAAATAATATTTACAATCGATATGATAAGGGCATTTTTAATACAACTATTTCTTGTCAAAATTTATTATAATTTATAAAATTTTGCATAGTAAAATCAAAAAAACTATTCGTCCAAATTTTTTAAATAAATAACGCCAAAAAAGCTAAAATATTTTCTAAAAATGCTAAATAAAATGCCAATTGCTAAATTAAAATTTTGCAGCTAAATAAATATTTTTAATGCCAAATTTAGCTGCAAAAATGCCAAAATGGCCACACTGATTAACATAGTAACTACTCAATCAACATATTTAGAAGATCCATAAGAGCATGAAAATGTTGTTGATACCATTCCGTCTTGACTACCCATCGCTAAGTTCAAAAAACATGCATTTTCCTGTGCTTCAGGGTTACCGTTGGAAATTTTCGAAAAGGAGATTTTCCAGAAATAGGGGAAAAGGGTGATTTAAATTAAAAAGGGGTCAAGTATTTCATATGCAGTATTTTCCTTTTTAAAGAAAATAATAAGACCAAGTTTTTTATACACAAACAAAAAATATTTATTTCGGGTAGGAAGTGCTCAAAAAACTTAGCTTTTTATTTAATGCCCTTTTTTGTTTTAAACACCTGACAAAAAGTTTGTTCTTAATCATTATAGCTAATTTTTTAATGCTTTCTATGTTATTTCCGAAATTTTTTTTGTTTTTACCGATTTAGCGATTTCAAATAAATTTTAGGGTTTGTTCCAATTTTTTTCCTGTAAGTTTTCTGATTCTTTAAGCTTTGAAACTTTTTTTTAATAAATATTGGGTTTTGCTATCATACCGCTGTTACCAAATATTCGGAAGTTTCCGCTAATTTAGTAATTTTTACCCATTCCTTTTAGTTTTAGGAACTTTTAATAAATTTTATGGCTTGTTTTAAATATAAAAAATGTTCGCTATTTTTTGCAAACTTTTCCGAATTTTTCAATTTGTTGCTCTTTGAGGTAATCGTCGCCGTCTTAGAAACAAGGCCGAAGTCACCTATTTTTCAGGGAACTATCAACGCTCTCGATTTATACGGGCGATAATGCCTTATGTCATTACAAAAGGTGAATTTCTTAAAATAAAACATGCTGCCCTTTTGGAGAGCAAAACATTTTTAAGAAAGGAACACCAAATTGATTTTTTTAAATAAAATTTCACATTTATTTTGTAGAAAAAAACAACACCATAAGTTATTCAATAAATAAATAATATATATAAAAAATAACAGTATTTATTTATGTATATGAGTTATGTTTTCTTTTAGGGAAATTGAGCTTTAAATTGTACTTTACTATCGAAAATCTAATTTAGAAGTCGTAAAAAATGTTTTAACACAAACTTTTTACAAGAAGTAACTACGTTTTAAGAATGTGCGTGCTATATTTTGTTAGTAAATCTTCACTTGAAGTCCATTCCTCCATCTCCACTTCGAACAAATTAAGAGAGGAAAGCATGGAAATGTAAGATTCTACTTTTAGTCTGTTCGAAAGTTTATTTTTAATCGATGTTTATTTCGAAAACAATTGTTTAGCTGAAGCAGAGAAAAACAAAATGTGAGTGCTATTTCAAAAAAGGGTCAAAAACTGGCACAAAATAGTTAAAAATGGTACAAAAGGGTAATAAAAAAAGGGTCATAAAGGGAATCAAGATTGTCGAAAAAGGGTCAAATCGATACTTTAGTATCACATCGGTAACGCTGATGTGCACACAAGAGAATGACAAAAGTATTATTTTAAAGCGGGGTACACACTATCGAACATGAATTTTGGTTTTGCTCAAATTTTCGCTTGTTTGATAGTGTCAACCACAAATTATTTTGTATTTATACCAGGGCTGTGGAGTCGTCAGAAAAAAGTACAAACTCCGACTGCAAACGTTGAAATTTTTTAAGTGCCACTACGACGCCAACTCCTACTCTAACCTTGATGCTAAATGTATGTATATGAGACTGGTACTTATTTCACTTAAAATTCTTTTTATACCCTCCACCACTAGTGGTGAAGGAAATATACTAAGTGTGTCATTCCGTCTGAAATTTCTTTATTATGCATCTAAGACCTCATAAAATATATCGAGGGCCTATATACAAAACCCTCTATCTTTGATTTTCACGAAAATGACTTTTTAATTGTAAAATGTTCAGTAAAACAACGCTCATCTATGGTGTGATTTTCATAACAAACATATTTTTTTTGCTGTTTTATTTGCATTTTTGTACTTTCTCTATCTTACACAACTAATTTTTCTGAATGCAAAACCCTCTATCTTTTCTAATAATTAACTTTCAAATATTTTTTGGAATAACTTGTTCTTGCAATGCACGTTTTTTTTACTATTTTTTGCAATCGGAACATGAATTTGACATTATACCACTGGAATACCATTATTTTTGCGATCATTTACACCAATCAAACTCCAAACAAACTTAAAAAAGCAAAAACAAAAAAAAAATTGTTGCTATAACTTTTTGTTTAATTGTTAATTTTTTTTATCTTATGTTGTATTATCTTAAATAAACCACGTTAAACACCGACTGATGGCATAAATAAAATCAAAATAATTTATTTTTATTAAAATGCAATACCCTCTATCTTTTCATTTTCATACATACATAAAGCATAAAGTCCCCAATAATGCAAACTTTTATGAACCAATTAACTGTAAGATTCAGTAGTTGATTTAAAAAATATTGTAGAATAGCGAATTTTAATAACTCAAGTAATACGCGAAAAAAACAGTTTTTCGGCTCTCCTGAAAAGTTGTGTTTTTTAAGATAGAGGATTTTGAATATAGGCCCTCGATATATATTCTGGTTTCTTGAGTAATTCTAAGTCGATTTATGGCTGTCTCTCTGACTGTTGAAAACACGCTCACTTTCGAAAATCTCAAAAGATAAGAAAAATTTTGTTGGTCAAATTGCTTCTCCTAAGTAGTTTGGGATTGAAATACTGCAAAACCGATCAGTAGGATCAGAGTTATGAATCAAAATGTAAAACCACCACCCAAAAAATTGATAATTTTGTTACAAAAACCATCATAAAAGGTGGCATAATGCACGGCATGATATAAGATTTTGCACAAACTCGTTCTATATGTTCTATAATAGGTATTGCAATCATATTAAGATGTGCTACGTCATAGTTTTATAGGACTAGAAATCACACTGTCTAATTTCGTAAAGTTCGGTCCATAATTTACCATAGACCCCATAAAAAGCCTAAAACCGTAATAAATAATGCTATTATAATTAAATTCGGTACGGTACAGTTTTATAGGATGGGAAATCACACTGTTAAATTTCGTGAATATTCGTCCATAATTTACCATATGCCCGATATAAAACCTACTCCATGAAAATAGTTTAGTACGCCTAAAACCGTTACAAAAATTGCTATCATAATAAAATTTGGTACGTCACATTTTTATAAGGCTAGAAATCATACTTTAAAATTACCTAGGCCGCATATAAAACCTACTCTCGGAAAACCGTTAAGTATATTAAAAAACGTAATAAATAATGCTAATGTACTAAAATTTGGTACGTCAAAGATTTATTGTACTAAAAATCACACTATAAAATTTCCTGAAGCTCGGTCCAGAATTCAATATTAAGCTTACTCTGTGAAATTTTTTATATACGCCTAAACCCGTAGCAGATATATATATTGTGGTAAAATTTGGTACATTTTTAGTTCATTTTGGAGTGCCCCGGTAGGATAGCTGATAGTGAGGAAAAAATATGGTCAAAAATAATATGCAATTTTCTGATTATCGGTCCACATTTACCTTCGATCCCTTATTGAGCAGCCTTCTGAAAAGCACTTTAAACGCTAACACAATTTGTTCCATTTAGATTTTTAATAACAGAAATCACTCTACAGGATTACGTAATGATTAGTACATAATTTACCATCGGTCTAATATAAATTCCCTTCCTGAAAATTATTTCAGTTTGGCATAATCTGTATACGAATCATGATACATTTTTTATTCAAGTTAGTTCAATTTGCTAGAAATAAGAGCATAACACTGTCTGATTGTCGTCTAATTGATTTAAACAGGAACCAATTTTTATACTGACGTTCGTTTTTATGAATATTAATTAATAATTTATAGCTCTCATGTCGGTGGAGGGTATCATAGATTTGGCATAGCCAAATATAGCACTCTAACTTGTTTTAATGCAGTTCCTTTTAAATGGTTAAACATAGCAAGAAAATGATTGTGTAAAAATTCGATATTTCGATATTCTAAATATTGCATCGCCAATTTCGAAAAATTTTTATTTTGGAAGATATTAGAAACATTTTTTAAATTTTTTATGCCGAAAATGTTGGGAGTCGGAGCCGCGTATGGGTACTACGACTCCGACTCTGACTCCGGTACAAAAACCTTAATTCCGACTTTTTAACTCTGACTCCGACTACACAGCCCTGATTTATACATATCGCTACATAAACGTATTGAAATTTTTTACTTGGCTCTAAGCACTTAGAAAAAATAACGATACATTCTCTTCAACCGGGAAAAGTATAAAATGTATAACGATCATGTACACAATATAAAGAAAACCATAGCGAACAATTCTGCATCACTAACTCCAAAATTTAATTTTTTGAGTTATGTTACTCACTATTGAAGTAAGTGAGCGATACGTACATACATATGTATATCGTTTACCTTTTACAAGAAAAGTATGCAGTTTTTTTATCCTTAGTTACCTATATCACACTGAATATGCAAATACTTTTTAATATCTACCATAAATTTGTTAATTATTTTTTTAAAAAATCTCCAAAGTAAAAATTATTTCTATTTAATAAAAAAAAGTTCGTTTTAGCTTAGGTTCGAGTTCGGTCTAACAAATCTCAAGAAGTTCGGGTTCGTTCTGAAAAAGTGCATTCGATCCGACACTAATTTTTGCTTTTCATTTGTCATTTATTTTACATATATTTTGTGTAAACATGCGAAACCCTTTTTTTTTTTTTGAAATTTCATTTATGTAAACAAAAAAGGGTGTGTCTCAGTTTTATCAGGTTTTTTTTTGCTTCCAGCAATTTTTATATGAAAATTTTATGCCGGCATTTGTTGTTTGGTTTCTTTTCCTGTTAAAAAAAAATGAGTGTGCAAAAGATGCGTTTGGCAAACACCTTCCGAATGCGTGTTTTGCAACGTTTTTTCATTATCAACGTCATGTCATGTTTATTCATGCTCGAACTAAAAATTGTTTATTTATTAGAAACGGGTGTACAGTAATTTTCTTTAATAACATAAATTTATGCATTTGTTTATTGGACGAGTGCAATGACAGTGAAGTCTTTGCATTAAAGCAATTTTTGATTGTGTCATCAAGCATTAAATGTTGACAAGTAATGCATAAAACTTGTTTTAAAGTCTTATATGGCAATAGTCTTAATGAACTATCTGGGTATGTAAACAAAAATTGTACTGGAAAATTTTTTTTATTTGTTCCGTTGGGTTTTTACTGTTTTTGGCTGTATTGGGAAACAGTAGTCGGTATATTGACCTTATAATGGAATTGATAAGAAATTGTAAAAATACACGCCCTGACGACATCGATTTGGCAAAAAATTATTACTTAAAATGTAAAGGTTTTTAAATTTCACAGAAAAAGGTTTTTCACCGAAAAGTGTTTTATTAATTAAAAGAATGGTTTAAAAAGTATTTAAATTTAATTAATGTAATAATTGAATCAATTATTTTTTTAGTTGAAAGAAAACTAAAAATTTAATTTTGATTTAATTAACATTTTAGATGTTTTGAAATAAATTTCAATTTAAATTTTAATTAAATAACAAAAAATCTTAATGGACTTTTTTCGTTTAAAATAAAATAATTTAAACATGTAGAATTGTTGTTGGGAATTGTCAATATTTATTTAAATAAATCAACACATTGTTTGAAATGGCAAAGTTTTTTGATCACTTTTTTAATTAAAATAAAAAATATCATTTATTGAAAATATTTTTTCAAAATTTTTAAATTTTTAGTAATCAATAGAATCATTTTGGTAACAGGTGCAAAATCAACAACTTGTTTGCTTGATATTATGAATTTGGGTTAAATTTGGTGATTGGAGAAATTTAATAATTTTTTCTGTGTTGGGACTTTTAATTCCTTTTATTAATAAATAAAAAACTTATTTACTAACAGTTTGGATAAATTAACTTCTTCTGAAAGTGTATTAAGAACAAGACCTTTTTAAATCAACTTATTTGATGTTAAGTAGATTGAATACCAATAAAGAATTTGAGACATTTTAAATGAATGACAATTTAAACTAAAGGGTGGTTAAATTTAAAGGGCCGATGTTGATTTTGAATAAAACACAAATTATTTATGAAATCATTGTCATTTCTTTTTATTATGATAATATTGGTATGGTTCAATTATGTATGGAACAAAATATTGGCCAAATAGCGCCGCGACCTCGGCGGCACACCTCCATCCGATGGTCCAAATTTTTGATGACGCTGAGGCATAATTGAGGTTCTATGCCGTTAATGTGCAAAATTATCTCATCCTTTAGCTCTAGAATTGTTGCTGGCTTATCGGCGTACACCTTTTCTTTCAAAAAACCCAAAAGAAAGAAGTCCAACGGTGTCAAATCACATGATCTTGGCGGTAAATTAACATCGCCAAGACGTGCGACAACACGGCCATTGAATTTGTCGCGCAAAAGAGCCATTGTTACGTTAGCTGTGTGGCAAGTGGCACCGTCCTGTTGAAACCACATATCGTCCACATCCCTATCTTCCAATTCGGGCCATAAAAAGTTCGTTATCATCTCACGATAGCGAACACCATTCACAGTAACTGCCTGACCAGCCTTTTGGAAAAAATACGGCCCGATAGCCAGCCCATAAACCTCACCAAACAACCACTCTTTGTGGGTGGCATTGGTTTTTCGACAATCACTCTTGGATTATCATTCGCCCAAATGCGGCAATTCTACTTATTGACGAATCCACTGAGCTGAAAATGTGCCTCATCACGATATGCATTTTGATTTGAACACCCTTTTTCATAAAAAGCCTGAATAACTTCAACGCGTTGCTTGATTGTGTATCTTTCCATGGTTCAAATTGAGTCAGTTCGAAATTGAGAAATGTCGAATGAAATGCAGAAAAAAACTTGAAGTTTAGGTGTGGTTCACATTCAACATCGGCCCTTAAAATTTAACCACCCATTACAATAAAGACAAGCACCAACTTTTTCGTTTGCAAGTCCTTAAATTTATTTAAAAACAAAAAACACGAACTGCAATTAGTATTTCTCATTTCCTGGACTTTTTATGTTCCTAGAAACGTTAAGGCTTTACATTTCATTCCTGTGATTTTTTTGAATGTAAAAAATTATATACAGTGCCGGAAAAAATAATGGGGGAATTTATGTAAAATTCTTTAAAATATAACCTCTGGTAAACTCTAAAAAATAAAATTGGGACTTATAAATCGACAAATAAACTCGTGATGTCGGCAAGGGTTCAAAAAGCTTACAGCTTGGACCTACAGCTGAGTTTTTCGAACGCTCTAATATTTTGTTATCGCCATTTATAAAACCATTTTGAATCAGTCATGTCGTTTGTTTTACATACGCCCATCGAATTATTTGTTATTCAGTGGTTAAACAATTTAAAAAAAAATACTCATTAAAAAAAACCAAATTTAAAGAAATTAAAAAATAAATAAACTGTAGGTAAACTAAAAAAAAAGTTGAAAAGAGTCACAAAATAAAATATCAATGCTAAAAAAATTTCAATATTGTTTGAAAATGGTGCAAAAATATTGACCATCGTTTTGTGTTATTTTAGAGAAAAAGAATGAAAACTCTATACAATAATTTATAAATAATTGCGACCTATGACAAAAATAGGTTAACAATATTATGTTGTAAAATTGCTTCAGATTATGATGTGAAATATCTGTAACAGTTTCTCGTTAAGGTTGCCAGTAAGTAAATAAGCATAAATATATATTAAAAATATTTTCGGTTTTAGATTTTATCTACATATTATTATGATTAACATGATCATAATATGATTACTTTTTAACTTATTATGATAAACATTAAATTATAATATGATGTAATAAAAACAAATTAGAATTAAGGGAAAAATATTATGATGTAGTATTACGAATATATTTGGTCATAATATGATTCAATAAAAATCGTAATCGGCCATGTTCTGGAAATCGAAATCGAGTGAAATTAAAATCTAAGCAAATTTTCAGTTAAATTTTTTTAAAAATGGCCGTAGTTTTTAATAATTTTTATAGTAGTTCTAATAAGTATAAGTGGTACTCAAAGTATGACGTATATAGAACGGAATATTTTTAAGAACCTTTAAAACGGGATCGATTTGAAAATTTGTTCGATTTCAATTTCACCCGAATTCGATTTCCAGAACATGACTGAATATGTTGACTACATTCATAAATCTTATCATAATATGTTGCTCTTAGAAAATGTTTACCACAACCATGTTTTTTAGCATTTTTCCTTCATTAAGTTTTGGCAACACTGGCAATTACTCATATTACGTGTAATTTTTACTTGCATGTGTAGCCCATGCGTAGTTTGCTTCATGTGTAATCTGTGTGTAATTTTACTTTGTGTTCTATATTTTCATTACCTTTTGACAGCACCTATTTCCGAAAGAAACCTTCGTTTGCTTAATTTACATTTAAAACAAAAACAGATTAAAAAATATTGTTTTTGTTTAACATGTAAAGCAAACGAAGTCTTCATTCGAAATCGGTGAACAGGCCATTAAGCACTTTTTCCTTTTTGCTGCAGAAATATTTGTGCAATTTATTTTAAGACTAACGAGTGGGCAATACAGGATACCCATAAGTCAATAAAGTGTTTTCCATTAAATAGAACAGTTTGCAGCAAATTTTAAGAAATTATGCTGCTTGAGCTTGAGCATAAACACTTTTTTACTGTTCTTCTGCCTGCGTTATTGCTTATGTTTGAGATGTGCTGTTAAAAATGTGCATACATTTCTCTAATACTTCAGGAATATGTTGTCTTTGCCTTTTTTTATAAACATGACCATTTTGTTGCAAACAAGGATTAATAAAAATGTGATACAGGCCGAATTTTTTATTAAACCAATTTTTTTCGTTTTGTGTGTGTAATTTTGCTTCAAATGTGTAATATGGGACACAGTCATATTTAGTTTCCGAATTCTTCATTGGCAACACTGGTGCACTCTTGAAACGTTTCGAAACTACGAAAATATTAGTGCAATCCAAAAATGTGATTAATTGGATCAACTTGCAATAACATCATTTAAAGTCACAAAATTAAAATTAAAGTCAACGATTTTGCAGGGAATTTTATAAATATTTTTCTTAGGAATTCCGGTGAAATTTTTAATCCGAATGGGAACCCTAACTGCAAACAAGACACCTACCAGTTAAAATTTACTTGGAAAACAGAGAAGGGGGAGTTGTATCTCATCTGTCTTATAGCCCAGATTTTGTAGGGGGGTGCTTTAAAACCATGTGAGATAAGGCCATGATGGCTTTATTGCTCAATTGAATGGGAGATAAAGCCATAATGGCCTTATTGCCCAATCATTGAGAGGTAAGGTCATATTTAAAATTTTGCGAAATTAGAGATATATCCATATTTTTTTTTCGCAAATGAGAGATAAAGCCATATTTTTTCAGAATATTGTTATGCATGGTGTAAACATTCTGTAAAAGGGAAAATCTTTAGTTATCATTGAAAAATAACAACTAAGAAAACTTTATTCAGCGAAGCCACCTGCCGCGTCCTACTGGAGGAGAAAACCCGTAAGCACGGCCGCAGGCCGCCACGCAGAAAATTTTAGTATGCGAAGCCAGATTTCAATACTTAACTTTAGTGTCTCCGGGAAGACATTTTTTTTACAGAATGTTATTATTATTATTAATATTATTAGATTTTCTTCCTTCAATGAAAACTATTGATTTTCCCTTTTACGGAATGTTTACACCTAATGTAAACATTTCGTAAAAGGGAAAATCATTACCTCTTAATAATAAAAATAAGAAAACGATTAATCAATGTAAAATGCAAAAGTTCTTCAAAACTAAAATGAGAGATAAAGCCATTTTCTAATATTGCTAATGTGAGCTTAGGCCATGATGGCTTTATCTCCCATTCAAATGAAAAAAGGCTTTATCTCCCTATTGAATGAGAGATAAAGCCAACATGGCCTTATCTCACATGGTATTAAAGCACCCCCTCGATTTTTCTCTATCTTTTTCAGCAAAAACTTGCATTAGGGGCCGTTTTAGTTTTAGCAAGATTGAATTTTAATTGAAATTAATCTGCCTCGCACAAAAATGAGCAAGAGATTTTAAGTTGTACTCGTATCAAAATTAATATGTTCATCACGTTTATGTTATTATTAGGGCTAAAACTTAATTATGTTCAATTACAATATTAACTCCAAATTATATTTGTTTATTTTTTGGAAAAAAAAAATCGAAACGTAATATTTACATCTACCCGCTGAAAAAATATCGTGCTGTTTTGTTAATGAAACGGTTGGCTTAAAAAATTCTTTTTCATATGCCTTTTATGTTAAACTAAAAACTATTTTGCTTTTACTGAACATTTTTAAATTTTGATTTAATAGCCTCTAATGATCAATAATATGAACTTGAGGGGCCAACTCCAAAAAAAAAATATGTAATTTGTAACAAATTAATTCTTTTTATGGTGGTTGTTTTGTAATTAGTAAGTAAAAAATTTTTGTTAATTTGTTTTATTGAGATTTCTTTTTAACAATACATTCGTAAACAATAAATATTTACTTATTACAAGTACTTCTTTATTTAGATTTGTAAATATTAAACTAAATGCTCAAGTAGATACTAAAATAAATTGAAAACAAATTTCAAAACTTGTATTTATTTATTGTTAATTGTTAAGTTCATGCAATACGAATTGTTAAAATTTTTTGAAGGGGGGACTGTTCACAATTGCTGAAGTAGGGATGGGCAAATTGAAAAAATATATCGATATATATCGTATCGATATTTTTTAAGAGTATCGATATATATCAATTAAAAATATCGATATATCGATGTATCGAACGTATTAAGCTGAAATTATTACTAAATTTAAAAACTTAATATACCTATGACAATACATTTTTACATAGGCACAAACGTATTACATATTACAAAAAAAATTTAAAAAAAGTAAAGATTACAAAAAAGTTTTTACTTATTCGCCATATGAAATTAAAAAAAAATAATTAGGATTATATAATGCCAAATTATATACTGCCGGTAAACAAAACTTGTAACACATACTATACAAGTAAACTGTGCAATATTTTATTATTAATATATAAGAACATGCTCAAATAAAAAAAAAACAAAATATTCTTTTTATTATTAACATTCCAACTTTCATAAGTCGATTCTTTGCATAATTCTAGGAACCCTTTCCAGAATATTTTTTCCGCGCTTATTTTTTTGTTGTCATCTCTTAAAAAACCAAGACAAAACTCCTTTATTTTCTTAATATTAGTTTAAAAAAAAGCTATGATGCAATTCTTAAAAAACAACAGTATTGTAAGCAGTTGAGCAACGGTTAAAATGTTGAATTTTATTATAAAGTGATCTTAAAAATATCGAATTCGATAGTCGTAGATAAATATCGATGTATCGATATATCGGTATTTTTAATATCGGCGATATATATCGATTATAATTTTTTTATATATCGATATTTTGATATATCGATATTTATTGCCCATCCCTATGCTGAAGTACTGGCAAGGCTGACTGAACGTCATTCATGGCTTTAATAATTAAATATCATTCATTTCATTTGAATATTTAAAATTTTACACAAAATTGAGTTATTTAAAACCTTTTAAAAGCTAATAGGTAGTAATAATAGTTGATGAAAAGTTTTTGTCAGTTG
Source organism: Pollenia amentaria (assembly GCA_943735925.1). Taxonomy (NCBI): domain Eukaryota; kingdom Metazoa; phylum Arthropoda; class Insecta; order Diptera; family Polleniidae; genus Pollenia; species Pollenia amentaria. The sequence goes on along the minus strand of OX031007.1, from coordinate 240,986,531 downwards.
TTGTGGATAACAATGTGCACACATTTTAATGTTTGGCTTAAAATGTTCATGCGACTTGTATGATCACCAAAAACGGAAGTTAAAATTGTTTAAAAAAAATAATTATGCATATAAATTTTTTTTTATTTATTCACATATACACTAGGGAGATCGAACGGTTTTTATTTGACCGGCTTTAAGCGGTTATTTTAGTTTGACCCGAACCGGTTATTTTAAAATGTATATTTTTTGAATATCGAAAAAACCGGTTATTTTGGTATAATAAACCGGTTGTTTTAATAATGTGTAACTTATATACGTTTTCCTTACTCTTGTTGTAAATGTACCCGTAATTTAATTAATTTTCTAATTGAATATTCGGAAAACTTAAACTTTTTATGAAGAATGTCAAAACGAAATGTTACAAAAGTTAAAAAACATTATGAACAATGTAAATACAAGTCGCTTATAAAAGCGAGTGTTCTTTAAAAAAAACCAAAAACAATTCAATATACTACAAAAAAGTGTTCAGTTAAAAAGTAAATAGTAATTTGTGCGGGAGTATTCTAAATATTAAATATATTTTTATACAGATGTTATCTCTGGAGATATCTCGAACTAATCCCGACAAAGTTATGTGCCTGAAGTGCCCTTAAAGTATAAGTTGCAAAGCTTCTTCCACGTCACGACTTATTAATCACATTTAATTAGTCCACATGCTTGACATTAATGTACTCCAAATCATACTTAACTCCCTTCGAAGTAGTTCTTAAGAGACGGCAAAATATGAATCATTGGGTGAAATATAAGCCCGTTGTATTGCCGAGGACGGAATGTCCGCTAAGGCACTAAAAACTCTTAAGTAGATCTAGCAAATCTTCATGCTTTAAACTTTAACATTTTGGCGGAATCAACGATATGGAAAAAATTAATTAGTTTTATTTATTAAAACATCAACAACTGAAAAACAAAATTGAAGAAATCAAACAATGTCATGGAAGGTTTTAAATTGTGGTCGACGAATCAACAAATATTTCATACAAAAAACATGTTCATATTACTATTCGTTTCAATAATGTTGAAGCACAATAATTTGAAATATATAATCCTGGCTAAGAGGTTTTGCTTGCAACTTTTCAAAAATAAGGTTGAAGTCTACTGATTCGTATAGACTTGCTTAACCAACCACTAACAAATTTAAACTCATTTAAAATAAATTTAGGAGAATATCTCAAATAATAAATTTATTGAATTCCTATAAATTTTTATTTGATTGTGCAAAACGTTTGTCTAGATCAAAGATCATTCAACAGCTTCTAAATTACATTATACAATTATCTACTTACAAATAAAGATAAGTAAATAAATAGAAATTGTAAAAAATAAAGCTAAAATTTGATAAATTTATTGGCCACACTTTTCTTGGATTTTATTGTCAAATATTTGTTAGGTCTGAACATTGCTTAAGTCATATCTATGTATTTTGTTGGTTCCTTACCTTTGTGAATTATTTTGTTTTTATTTAAATTAACGTTGTATTACAAAAACTTATGTGTTGTTTTCACAACACGAGTGCTTGGACGAGTAGTAAAATTTATATGAAAAACACTCAAAAAACTGAGTGATTTTCATATAAATTTTACTACACGTTCTATCACTTGTGTTGTGAAAACAGCACATTAATTGATTTTTGTGTTTTTATATTTTTGAATTAAATAATTATAAACTCAATTCAGTTCATAGATAAAGAAGTTTAAAATAATAAATCAATATTTGGTTAAAAATTTGTTTTTCCGTTTCCGAACTTTTGTTAATTTTTGATATTATATGAGCGGAATTAGCTTTTATTCTCAGTTATCTAAACTTTATCGAAAAATTAAAGAAACAGGACTTATATTGTACTTTTTGGAATATTTGTTCTTTTTTTTAAACAAATGAAGCTAAAATTTCAATATTGTATTTGGAGCTCATTTAAACGTACATGTATGCCAAAGAATGGAGAAAAATACAGGGTGGCTGATGAATTTTGCTACGTTAAGAAACTCAAATAACTTTTTGTAAAGTTTATGTAATTTATTTTTTATTAATTCATTTGAAAAATAATACATTTTTATTAAAGTAATTCATTAATTTTTGAAAATAATTGAATTCGAATGGCCTCCACCCTCGGTGAGACATCTACGACATCTTAGCAAAAAGTTATTCATTACTGCTTGGAGGGTTGCAGCGGGAATTGCCTCAATTACCGTTCGAATGGATTGCTTTAAATCATCCAAATTTGTTGGGTTTCTTTTGTAAACTTCCTCTTTGCAATAACCCCACAAAAAAAAAAAAAAAAAAAATCGGGTGCAGTAAGGTCAGGAGTCCAGGGAGGCCAACGGAATGTGGAGTTTCTTGAAATCAGCTTATTGGGGGAATTTTCTCCGCAATTCTGTCATAACAGGCGCGGCTATGTGACAAGTTGCCCCATCTTGTTGAAACCACACGGAGTTGAAATGGATTCTCTTTCGGCGTAGTTCTGGAAAGAAACACTCTTTCAACATCTTTAAGTAAAGGCCTCATTAGTTGTTACTTTCCGTTGCCGTTCTGTTTCGTTCCTTTCTGTAGCAAATATTTTGTAATTACTTTTTCTGTGAAAGAAATCAGCTGCTTTTAAAAAGAAAAGCACTGAAATTGTAAAAAAAAACCCTTCGTAAAAAAACACTAATATTTTGTGTCAAAAATACGTCAATTTTTAAAAAATCACAGATTTTTCATATCACAACAAACTAATACATACACACTTTGGCCGTAACTTAACGTTGAATTCTATTTTCAACAGATTTGTCCGCAACAGAACAGAACGAAAAAGTAAAAACAAACCACACATACAGACTTTCAATTGAACAGAAACAAAACAACTGATTCGTAACAGAACAGAACGTACAAACTAATTCTGCCTTAACGGTCTCCATTAACCGTAACAGTAAGACCGTTTTCTTCGAAAAAGTAAGGCCTGACAATGAACCTTGATGAAACTGCACACCACACTGTGACGTGAAGTGGATGCAATTGCATCTCATGGAGTATCTGTGGCTTAGAATTACTCCATATTCCACAATTTTGTTTGTTAACATTGCCGTTTAGATCAAAATGTGCCACGTCAGACATAAAAATTCAGTTCAAGATGTTTTCATCCTCTGCCGCCATTTGAACCATCTTCTCGCATAATTCCAAGCGAATCAAGAAGTCTGCTATGTTCAGTTTGCTTGTTAATTGAATCTTATATGGAAATACGTTTAAGTCTTTATGCAAAATTGTCTGCACTGACTGTCTGCTGACACCCATTTGTGCAGATAAGCTTCTTGTCGAAACTCTGGGGTTGGATTGTATGGCAGAAGCTACAGCAGCGATAGTTTCCTGCGTCCGAACTTAGGGATCTCGATGATAAGGCATTCTTGCGACTGTGCCACGCTCGGCAAAATTATTCACGAGCCTTATTATAGTCCATCTGCTAGGAGGATTGCCGCCAAACGTGCGCCTATATTCTCGTTGGACGGAAACTACGGACTCTTAAGCGTGAAAGCGGCGGACTATCCAAATTCTTGTTTCATTGTCCCAATTCTCCATTTTCGTTAAATCTAAAGATCAATCTATAAAATAAAATAAAAATGGAACAAGTAAGTTACACAGAAAAAAAGTTATTACGTTTTTTTTTGGTACCAGCTTTCATCAGCCACCTTGTACATACTTTGTAAAAAAGTACCAACAATAGTTTCGAATTCCACCCCTTAATCGTTCGAATTTCTAAAAAGTACCAAATTTGTATTTTTAGATAAGCTTCGAACGTGATATAATGTTTATTTTAACTTCTATTGGTTTAAGAGCTAGATGGGCTAGATCAGGTTTTACCCGTTTACTTCCTAAAAGGGCCAAATTTCAAAAAAGTGTCAGACTTATTTTTCCGCTTTTTTTTCTAAAGAATCGCGAATAAGTATTAGATTTTTTCTTGTCTCTTTTAGTTTTGGAGATATAAGTGAGGTTAGAATAGGAGGCTTATCGTAAACATATCCGTTAGGAGGTTTCATTCTTCATTTTGTTGAAGAAATTTTTAAAATCGGACCGGCAGTTCCGGTGATTACCTCTTACAAACATAGAAACATACAAACTTTTCAGCTTTATAATATTAGTAATTAGTATTGTAGTTATTTTATTGAACTGTTAATGGTTTTTAATCCAAATTTCTATATTATCAGGCTTAAGTTCATTGAATTTAATTTTCTTTAAATTAGTTTTATGAAGAAAGGAATTTTACAACATGAAATGAATTAAAACTTATTGATAATTTTTCATTCTTGACTGAGCTGGGAATTGAACCCAGGTTTGAGTATAGATAAACCGACTAGCTTTTCTACCATGTTATAAACTCAATTCAGTTCATAGATCAAGAAGTTTAAAATAATAAATCAATATTTGGTTAAAAATTAGTTTTTTCCGTTTCCGAACTTTTGTTAATTTTTGATATTATATGAGAGGAATTATCTTTTATTCTCAGTTATCTAAACTTTATCGAAAAATTAAAGAAACAGAAATTATATTGTACTTTTGGAATATTTGTTCTTTTTTTTTTTAAATAAGAATGTTATTATCTTTATCATAATAAACTATTCTGTAGAATTAAAACTAAAAAAAAAAACCATAAGAAAATAGTTCTATGATAATATTTTTATCTGTATTTTGTCAAAAAAAAAAAAAAAAAAAAAAAAATACGAATTACAAATTGTTGTCATTTATAATTATCAACAATTTTTTACTGTTTTATGCGCATACGGCATTTTGAAAAACTTTTTTATTTAATTTTTTAAAATATTTGCTCACAGCTTGTTGCGTGAAAAAATTAAATAAAACTTTTCAATGTTAATAATAAAAATATATTATAATGAAATAATATATAATAATGAATGTATGTTTATTTGTTTGTTTGTTTTTACATCATAGCCGCCTAAACCGCTAAACCAATCTTTTTGAATCTCTAACAGTATATTACTAATGGTCTAGAAGGACCTATAGGCCTTTTTGAAATTTTAAGTCGGCGTGACAGTTCACGTACAAAGGCAGGTAGTAAAGATTTCAATATATCTGGAGAATGGCAAGAGCTTAAGTTTCCAAATTGGGTACCAGAATCTTGGTAATCAAAACACAACCTCTTAAAATACTGGGCGGGATTGGGAAATTGGGCGTGGCACCTCCCATACAAAGACATGATAGATTTCTTTCTGTATATCTGAAGAATGGCCAGAGCCAAGGTTTTCAAATTAAGTACAAGCATCTTGGTTATCAATACATAATATCCAACAAAATGTGGGCGGGATTGGAGAAGTAGGAGTGGCACTTCCCATACAAATACAAATAAATTTTTTTTATCATTAATTTTTTTATCATGTTTATAATTTCTGTATATCTGGAGAATCGTAGAGGTAAAAGTTTCCAAATTTGGTACAAATAGCTTCGATGTCACTGCATGACATCTGCCAAAAAGTGGGCGGGATAAGAGAAGTGGTCGTGTCACAAAATATATTTCTTTATATCTGTAGAACGGCAGAAGAAAAATTGCCCAAATTTGGTTGTCAATACACAACATCCGTCAATAAATGGGCGGGTAATAAGATCGAATTCTGTATATCTGGAGAACGGTAATAGCTAACGTTTCCAAATTTGGTACAAATGGCTGGGTTATCAATATACAATATCTCTTAAAAAGCGGGTTGGCCGGGATAAGGGGGAGTGGCACCTCCCGTACAAAGGCAAAAGAGATTTCTTTATATATAGAGAATGGCAAGAGCCTAAGTTTTCAAATTTGGTACAAATAGCTTGGTTTAGTAAAAAAAGTGGGCAAGATTAGATAAGTGGGCGTGACACTGTATATCTAAAGAACGGAAAGTGTAAAATATTGCAAATTTGGCAAAAATGGAATGGTTATCAATACACAACATTTTTTTTTTAGTATTTATTTATTGAATCTTCATATATGTATAAAACATGAACTAACAATGATTAATCAAATCTTATCCTAACACTGCATGTGTCAAAAATGGGCGAGATAAGAGAAGTAGGCGTGCCATAAACATATTTTTGTATATCTGCAAAAAGCTTGGTTATCAATAGACAACATTTGCCAAAAAATGGACTGGATTGGGCAAGACAAAATTGATTTACGTTATATCTGGAGTTCGGTGAGTGTAGAAGTTCTTAAATTTCATACAACTGAATACAAAAATCTGTTAAAAATATAATTGGTTAATTGGTCATGGTACGTCCCACACAAAGGCAAAAGAGATTTCCGTATATCTGGAGAACGGTGACAGTTGAAGTATCTAAATTAGTATATACAGCTTTGTTATCAGTACACGAGATCCGTTTTAAAATATTTTTACTTCTTATTTCAACGGGGAAAGCGAAGCGCACCGGGTCAAGCTAGTATATAAAGCAAACAATGTCATTTTACAATGTCTAGGTATCAAAGACTAACTAACAGAAATAAATATATATTATCTATATACAAATATACGTTAGACATTCCGTTTGTAGTTTTTACAAAGTATATACATACTAGGGATGCCAATCGGGACTGGTTTTTGCAAATCCCGGGAGCCGGAATTTAAAAACATCCAATCCCGGTATTCTGGGATTTTTCGGAATTACGGGATTTTACGAGATACCGGGATTTTTTGGGATATCGGGATTTTTCGGGATTCGGGATTTTTGAAAGTCAAAAGATAAATGCTTTTTATAGATACTTATTAAAAAAATCATCTTTAAAAGAAGTTTACAAACAAAAGTCTAATGTTTTATAATTCATTTAATATTACAAAGTTGTTTAATGATTATATTGATTACTTATATTTGTAAAAATTGAAATTTGTTATTTTTGTCTTAATTAATTAAAAATATGATAAAAAACAAGGTACGATTTCCAACAATGTGTTAATTGATTCAATTAAAAAATAATTAACATAAAATCTGTATTTTATAATTAATCTTTTTTTTTAAGCTTGAGGCCTTTTTCTTTTTTTTTATAAAAAATATTAAATTTTATTGAATCCAACATTTCAGCACTCCGTTTTGTGCCTTCTTCAGGGATTTTTTCTTGAATATTTGACAAAAATTAACAATTTTTAAAAAATTTAACAAATTTAATAAAATGTTATAATTTCAATTAAATACAAAAAGGTTGTCCAATTTTAACCTAATCTATTACAGTTTAAATAAATTTTTAATTTCCGTTTCTATTTTTATAAATTAAATGTCTATAATTTTGGGCTACATTTTCAGTATCTGACTTAAAATTAATTCTTGATATTGTTGGTATCTATATAATTTGCAACATTTCTAACATAAATCTACGCTTATAATTCTTTTCCGTGTTTCTAACTGATATATTTTCAAAATCAGAAATGTTGCAAATTATAAAGATACCAACAATATCAAGAATAAATTTTAAGTCAGATACTGAATGCCGTATTCATAAAAAATAAAATAGATTTCAAATGTATTTTAAAACAAAATTTCCATATAAATTTTCCTTAAAATATATTTCAAATCCAATTTAGTTTTTTATGAATACGGCAGTGAAAATGTAGCCCAAAATTATAGACATTTAATTTATAAAAATAGAAACGGAAATTAAAAATTTATTTAAACTGTTAAGATTAGGTTAAAATTGAAAAACCTTTTTGTATTTAATTGAAAATATAAAATTTTATTAAATTTGTTAAATTTATTAAAAATTGTTAATTTTTGTCAAATATTCAAGAAAAAATCCCTGAAGAAGGCACACAACGGAGTGCTGAAATATTGGATTAAATAAAAGTTAATATTTTTTTATAAAAAAAGAAAAAGGCCTCAAGCTTAAAAAAAGGATTAATTAAAAAATTTTAAAGGTCGAATAAGAGCCAATTTATATCAAATCTGTAGTTTACTCAATTACCTCAGTTTAATAAAAAAATAATTAATATACTCGTAGTAATTGAATAGAGGAAACTAGTAATTGATTTATTTGTAAGATTCTATTGAAATTTTTATTAAATGAATTAAGATGAATAATTGAAATTTGAAGTCGAAATTAATTAACAAATTATTTAATTAAATTACACTACTTAATATCGTGAAATAGCTCCATAAGTAACCATATGTCCCATGTCCACTCTCGGAAAACACTTTAAAAAGCCTAAATCTGTAAAGAGTAAAGTTTAAATTTTGCATTTGGTGCACCAGTGGAATCAATTAGATAATAAAACCACACGGTACTTTTGGTTTTTCTTTTTATTTTGTGAAATTCAAAGGACATTTATTTCTTTAATTAATTTTCTTCTTTAATTATTTTTAGCACTTCTCACATAAAAATGTCTTTATAATTATTAGACAAACTTAAAAAGAATAACAAAGTTCAATTTTTTTCTTTAATTTTCAATGACTGTATTAAGGGAGTTTATCAAATAAATATAAAAGATCCCTATTGTGTTCCCTATCCTCTCAAGGGAGAATGTCATGATGAATTTATCTTTATAAAAAAGATAAAACCTAAAAATTAAGTTACCGATTTCGGGATTGGATAAATACCGAAAATTCCGGGTTAAAAAATTCGACTCAGCGAATCAGGAACGCGGGATTTTTCGGGATCGTGATTTCAGGAATGGCATCTCTAGTACATACTTATGCATCTATGCGGAATCCTCATTCTTACCGGAGTTAATTAAACGATGTTTATCTGTTCATGTGCTGGTTTAAATGGGTAGTTTATTGTATCGTCGGTCACAGGTTGACAACTCTTAACTCACTTTTAAATTGTCAACTCGTATTATTTATTTTAATTTTTTTAATCTGAAATTATTTCAATACCTTTGTTTTCTTTACACCATCTTACAATAAATATCTCCTACTAATTTTGGTTTTTTTTATTTACTTCCAACACGGTTTAGTAACGGAGTAATAACGTTTTTTTTTTGTCTCCTGAAAAGTACAAAAAAACATGTTAAGTGTTGTCAACCTGTGACCGACGATATGTATTTTGAATACATATATATTTTTTTTCTATGCTAATATCGCGCAGCGATTCTCTGGCGGGAATCGATACCGCAACCCCGGCGCTGATAGACCAGCTCACTACCAACTAGCCAACCGGGAGGCACCCAATCACATATACCCTGAAAAGTTTGTTTTTGAAATTAGATCAGATCTGCTTACATATGTGTAAGGAATGAGTAAAAACCCACGACTGTCTCTAATACTGTTTAAGTCATTATAAATTATGAACTTACTTATTACACATTTACTTAGCAGAATACTGGTATTAAAACTGAGTATAACCGGTTTATAAATGACCGAGTTATAGACAAATAACTTAATTTTTTATTCCCAAATAATGGTTTTGGAACAATATCGCCCATACAATATGGCTCAGATATTTCTTATAGGTTTAAGGAGATTTTAATATGAAAAATAAGTCAAATCACCTGGCTCCCTTGCGATAGGGTCCACACAAAGACTTAGCTCATATATTATTTATGTTTAAAATGAGTTTAGTATTATAAATCAGCCAAATTTGCATATTATTTTACTTAGCCCACACACACACACACATGTCTTTTAAATCTGACTTATTATTTTTCATATATAACTACAAAGTTTTTTAAGTATGAAAAAATTAAGAAACGAATAGGGTGTTAATACTATCTATAGAGAAGGCTAAGATGTGGCAGAGCCTAAAATATCCCTCTTATTGTTTTATTTCTTGACAAGACAACTTTAATTAAATTATTACAAACAACAAGTGCGCATTAAAACATTAAATTGTAATAAATAGGGGGTGAAATTTCCTCCATTTATTATTGAAAAATATCCGCATAAAAGATGCTTAAAAAATTCCAAATATTCATTAAAAACTAATAAAATATACATTTATTATTCAAACATAAATTTTAATAGAATTAAAGTTACTTTTACCTACAAACTTCAAATTTTTTAATTGGCTGATATTCTAAAAATTAAAAATTGTAAAGATATAGTGAATTCTTATTTTTTTACAAGTTTCTGTTAAGAATATGTCTTAATAAAAATCATTTTACAGATATTCAATCTTGTCACGAGGAGTTAGTTTAATGCCAAGTATTTTCTCTATCTGAAACCACTTGTAGGTTGTGCGCTTGACACTTCATAAATTGAGACACAAATTTAAAGATTTTTGTCATACACAAAAATGTCTTGTAAAATTATTTAAAATGACACAGCAGATAGAACAAACGGTAGTTTTGCACATCGGAAATGCTACTTCAAGCATTAAAATAATAGTATGTAATTTTAAATTTTAAAAAAGTCATTTATTGCCTTACATTTTTTAAAATAATTTATTAAATTTTTGTTTGAGCATTTGATATTGATAACATCAAAAATCATTTGAATAAAAACAAAGAATATGCAAAAATTGTTTTTTATAGCAAATACCAATATAATATGCAAATTTATGCAAAAATATGCACTAACAAATCGATGCCAATTTTTTAGAAAAAGTTGTGATTCGGATAAATAACTTATTCATTTACAGCCTTATTTATTATAAATAAAACAGGTTTATAAAAGGTTTATGAAACGAATTTTCTATGGAATTTTGTTTAACAATCCTTTAATTGCCTATTTTTTTATGAATAAGGGCGTTAATATTGAAAAATTCGAGGAAAAACTTGAATTTGCATGAAATTGCACGCCCTAGTAATAACAATTATTAAAGCCATTTTTGTTTTCTTGTTTTGTTCCCGGAAAATTTAAATCTGTTTACTAAAGTTTTATAAAAAAGATTTGAAATGTCTTGGGGAAAATTTTGGAATAGGTAGTGTAAGACAAGAATAAAATTAAGAATGGACCGGGTTAACATTTAACATTTTTTAAAGTTAGGCGGTTATCTCCCAATTGTTTACCTTTTAGATACATTAAAATAATGGAAACAATTTTATAATATAGTCAGATACCAAAGGGAGCAATAAAAACTCTAATTTTGGTCGCCTGCAGTCTGTAGTTGCAATTACAACTGTATACAAAAGTCTCATAGCAAGTTGGTAGTTTTTATCAAAGTATGTAGTTTATATATATTATATTATAATAATTGATTTTTTTTTCGTTTTGTATTGAAATTTTTTAATGTGGAGATGCTGACTACAAACAACCTTGACCATATACTACATTTTTCTCTGTTCTATTAGAAATTATAATCAGATGACCTCTTCAGATAATAAAGTAACATTTTGTCTAGAAAACACCTTGAACATTTCATACAAAAAATTCTTTTTTAATAAAAATTAATTTTTAATTAAAATCCTAATCTTGAAGAAATTATTAAATTAATTAGAATTGTACAATTTTTTTTATGGTTTGTAATTAAAATTTTCATATTTTTAATTAGGTTAAAGTTTATTAAATATAATTTTCGTTAAATAATATTTTTTTTTTATGAAGGAAGGAATTTTACATTAATTAAAATTTATTGATAATTTTTAATTCTTGACTGCCGTGGGGCACGAACCCACGTTCACGAACAGGTTGAGCTGACGCGTTTCGATAGTAACCACACTATCTCTTCAGAGGTCCGTTTTACCCTCACCGCCATTGAAGGCGGCTGGCAGTCAATAGCCAAACCCAGCAAAAACTTTGCTTACAAAATAAACAGAAAAATAATGAGAACTTAAGGCAAAGAGTACTTATTTTTCTACTAGAAAAAGTACTTATTTTTGTTCGCAATGTCCCAAAAGTAATCCTTTATAATTTGGACAATTAAAACCTAAAAAATAATACCTTTATTTTATACTTAAAAGTTGTATAAAAATAAGTAGTTACCAAAAGAGACAAGAAATAAGTACTTTCAAATTAACTTTGAAAAAGTTTAAAACACACTAATTAATATTACCGGATATCTAACAAATGGATTTACAAAATTGAGTATTTTAAATCATATAATAATAACTTATTTAAGTCATTATACCAAATTTTTTTTTGTAATGTATAATTATGACTTATTTAAGATATTATAATAAAGTTATTATTTTATATGTAACTTATAATGCAAAAAGTGGCGAATAAAGCTACAAAGTAATGAATTCAAGAAGTCATTAAAAGTAGCATTGTAAGTTAAGATTTAGCTGGGAACATCAGTCTTGAAACCAGATTGGTAGATCAAAATTTGTTTTTGAGTGATTATCTATTTTAATGGATTTACATGTTCCTCCTTATTTCTGTTTTTCATACTATTTCTCAAGCATTCTTCTTGAAGTCCAATTTACATTTTTCTGTTCATAAAAATAATTTAATGAAAATTAAGTTTAATGAACTTTAGCCTAATTAAAAATATGAATATTCGAAACTATTAAATCCCAAATATTATAAAGTTGTGTAAATATTTTGCAAAATGTCGTAATCTGTAAAGTACTTATGTATAGTTATATGCTATAACAAAAAAAAAACTCCTTGAAATTCAAAAGTATTTTATGGCGCATGCAGTTGCAAGTAAATGAGGCAACATTTCGGGGAACAACTGACTTGCAGTCTCAGAGTGCACAAAATGAAAACTATAATACTTTATTTTTCTAATTTTTTCACTGATGACGTAATTGAACTAATAAACTTAGAAGCAGATTAGTGCTTCAGTCAAATCATATTAGTTTTGTGGAATGTTGATCTGACATTAGTTTTGTGGACAAATAGTAAAAATGTTCGGCTATGTTGAACATATGTTGGCCAGCCCTCTAATCATCAGATCATCCATGAGTACAATGCTTATATGGGAGGTATATGCCTACTATACTCCTGTATGGGTTGCAATGGACTCAAAATAAAAAGTCAGGACAGTAAAGGCCAGAACATTTTGTCATCTGCTTGATATGGCCATAACAAACGCTTTTGTGTTATATCGCAGAGTTAACGCGGCAAATAATCAAAACTCTGATAATGAAAAAGAAAAAGGCATGACGATGTATGAATTCCGCTCGATCAATGCAAATGAGCTATGCGCTTTCGTCGTTAAACGTTTGGTTGTTCAACCGTTATTTTCTGAAAACCCAACCGGTAGCTCTCTTTTTAAGGAGAAAAAAAGTAATTCATCCTGTTACTAGAACAAGGTACAACAAGACTAATCCTCTTCAAAAACGGGGTTTAAAAAATCCTGTAAACTGTGCAAAAATGTGATATACACGTTTTGTACTAAGTGCAACCAACGGCCACCTATGGTTTTCAAAGAATAAAAACGGTTTTACTGATTGATTACCATTTATATACGTAATATGTATTTTTATTTGAAATATATTATTTATTTTTATATCAAAAATCTAAAATTAAGCTGATACTCCTCCAATTAAGCATCATTATTTTTTTAATTTCTGAAAAAAAAATTCCCATTAACCACTAAGACCGTCTACAGGCGGTCTTCCTTGTTTTTGTCCAGGAGTTTTCCAGGAGAATTTTTTTACCAATTGGAACTCAAATTCATAATTTTCAGCAGAAAGAACCAAAATTATTGCCGCTATCCAATTCGTATTTCAAATTCAGGCATTTACAGGGTAAACAGTTACTTACAGTTATTTTTAAAAAAAAATTACTCTTAAATTTTTATGATACAAAATTCGTTCGAAATGAAAAAAAAACGATTTTTTTGTTTACTTTTTTTCTAAAAAAAAAAAGGGTTTTTGAAAGTGTAGCGAGTCGCGATATTAAAAATGTTATATATCACGATAAAAATTGAAATCTCTACTGTTAGACTGAAAAAAAAAACTTACGCGTATTTGAGCCATTTTTTGAGATTATTTTTTTTAAATTTTACCTTTTTTCTGTTTTTGGTGATCTTGCATATGTACATATGAGTAAACAAATTTTGGTATACCTCCCCCTACCGATAAATGCTCAAAAATGTTTATGGTATTAAAGCGTTAGAATTCCATTTCTTTTAATATTTACATTATTTTTGCAAATATTATTTTATGTAACCGCCCACAAAACGGGGCGGGGCGAAAAATGGCATTTTACGATCTCCTGGGTCCAATTTTAGATTTTTTTTAAACTTTCGCCGACATAGAAAGTTGCATTTGCTATACAATAGTATGGTTAAACTTGAAAAAAAGTTGAATTTTTCAGAGGTAGGATTAGTTCTTCTAGGGGGATCTTCTTTATCTTTGGTCCGATTTTTATTTATTTTTGAGCTTTATCAGCCTATGAGCCACATATAACACATATTTCTGCCAAGTTTCATCGATCTAGGGGCACTAAATAGCTTTTAAGAAGCAATATAAACTAAAAAAAGTAATGTCCGGCTATATTGGCAAAACACCCCTCTGTGCGGCGATCAGCAGGTTTTCGCTTAAAATTTTTTTGACAGGCAAATGAACGCGGCATATTTTAAAGCGGCAAATATCAAATAACAACTTTTTTCTATTAATCAATCTATAAAAAACCCTTTATTTGAACATAATAAAATCCTACCTAACAAATACGTTTTTATCAATTTCATTTGTAATGTATTTTTAATTTTCTTTGTCAAATGATTATGTTTGTGTATGACAACGTTTACTTCACGCGGCTTAAAAGAAAAAAATTACAAAAAAAAACTAACTTTGCCGCGCGGCTGCTCTACTCAGTAATGCCAAGTTTTAATTATTGGGGGGATTCACAAGGTGTGCTATCAAGTCATATCGTCATAATGTCCTAAATAATATTTTACAATTGTTTAAAAAAAAATATTTTTTTATGTTGTTTGAAACAGAACAATATTTTTTTTTTAAACAATTGTAAAATATTATTTAGGACATTATGACGATATGACTTGATAGCACACCTTGTGAATCCCCCATTGTAATGTGTCTCTTTTTTGGATGAATATTTTTGTAAACAATGCTAAAATTTTTACAGTGGCAATGCTATTGCAGCCCGCGTCAGCGACATTGGCCTTCCACTAAAGGTATATGTAGGTACATAACACGCGATAATTCGCGCGCGCTCTGTAGACTTCTTTAAAAAAAAGTAAAATTAGTGTTTTTTAATAGAATAAGTTACACAAAAAACTTTTTGACGCGTACGCGGCAGGAAGTTGGTTAACTTTGAACTTTTTAACGCGTTGTGTAATCAGCTGACAACCAGAAAACATAATTTAACAAATTTGTGAATCATGGAGGAAAACTTATTGAAGTGTTTATAAAACATACCGTATCGTAAAAAAAACAAGAGCTGAAGCTCGGAATACTATAAAAAAAGTGTTAAACAAATAAAAACGTAAAGTTCTTAAACGCATGATACTCGTCAACGAATTAACGCGTTTTATTTAAATCTACCTTAAAAGGCCAGTTTTCACAACTTACCGGTATCTAAAGGTAGGATTTTATCGGCCGTATTGAAAGTGTTCCATTATTACAACTTACCGGTATCTAAAGGTAGGATTTTATCGGCCGTATTGAAAGTGTTCCATTATTACAACTTACCGGTATCTAAAGGTAGGATTTTATCGGCCGTATTGAAAGTGTTCCATTTTTAACACATTACTTTAACCTAAAGTGAGCGATAAGTTTAGAGAATATTCATTCTACCTGGTAGGTTAAATTATAGGTGTAATAATGGAACACTTTATTCTGCCGAAAAATTCTAACTTTAACTATCGACAAGTTGTGAAAACGGGGGTAAAAGTTTCATTATTTATATCATTTAAAAAATATAAACAAATATTTTCATAAAATATATAAATTATGCAAACACAAATTTTTTTTTATTTTTTTTATTATTTCAGCCAACAACATTTACATCACATTCTAAAAACAAATCAGTTTTTTTGTATCTCGTTGTGTCAGTACTTTTGTGTGAAATAATTTATAGGGATTTTCCAAAAAAAAAAAAATATTATACTTTTTAGATTTTTTCTAAAATTATATTTGTAAATTTTCAAAAACAGTGAAATAATTGGACTTATGCCAAGTAAAAATACCGTAAAATATAAACTTTTATTCGTGTAAGTTTCATATTTCCTATAGGGATGGCAAGTACGACAGTTCGTTTGACAGCTAAAACTTTTATAAGCTCCATCGGGCTTACCTAATGATGGTTCATTTTGCTTTAAAATATTTAACTTAGTTGCTTAAAATTTTTTTTATTTTAAATATTTTAAGGTAAAACTTTAACAATTTTTTATTTAAAATATTTTCAATTAATTAATTTAACACGTTTTATTTTTATTCCAAAAAAAGGTCATAATTGTCAGAAGAAATTTCATATTTTTTTTCAGTAGTAGAGTTTCTGTTTTGTTTATAATTTATGAAATGTATATAAAATTTGTATTTGTGTATAAACAAACTGAAGAGGAAAAATAATGTAACTATAAATTTTAATTGAACCAACATTTGAATAATTTGCTAGAAAACAACAACTGCAAAAAAAATATTAATATAAACACTTCAATACATGGCCAGAAGATGAAAAAAATTTATGACGCAAGATGAACAATGAATTCTTTTTTTTGAAAAAAAAAAAAAAAAAAAAAAAAAAAAAAAAACGTGTATATAAACCGATTGTCTATCTCACACGTTTGTTTTGGAAAATTAAACAAGAAATTAAAAAATAAAAATAAAACAATTTATAAATTGGTTCATAACATCTGTTTTTTTAAGAATATAATTAAAAAAAAAAAATTTAAACAAAATCTCAAAAGAATAAAAGTGTTCATTTTGTATCGTCTGTAGTACATCGTTACTTAATTGACCTAAAGATATTTATTAGGATTTAAGCAGGGACCGTTAATTACAGATATCAAGAGAATTAAACTTAAAACCTATTCATTTTAGAGTCAACGGACCCCTTAACATACCAATATATTCGTATTGACGAGCTCTTTCAATGGTGATCTTAAAAAACGATCTCAACTCCACATTTAAAAGTTATTTTTCAACATAAAAATAAAAGGTCGAATAAAAAACTCTTAAAAAGAGAGTTTTATTTTTTCCGTCTAAAATAAAACTCATTTAAGAAGTTTTAATTTTTCAGTCTTAAATAAAATTTATTTCGCCGCCATTAAATTAAACTCTTTTGAAGAGTTTATGTTGAATAAAACATAACATAATTCACAAAAAGAAACTAAAAATTCCAAATTCTTATTGTTAAAATTGTTGAGTTAAATACATAAAATTTTTAAAGTAAATGGTGACGAAAAACATTTTGGACCATTCTGCTGGTGCCTGATAATTGAAAATGTATTTCTTTGAAAAGATTTTTTAATATCAAAAACAAATTTAACTAACTATCACAATTATATGTTGAAAAACTTACTCCTCAAATGAGTTTTATTTTATGACGGCTAAATAAAACTCCTCAAAAGAGTTTTATTTTATGACGGTGAAATAACTAAAACTCTTTTCATAAGAGTTTGTTTCGACCTTTTATTTTTACGTTGAAAAATAACTGTTTTATTTTTTTGGTACTCACAAAATACCTCTGTAACTGTTTTAAAATAAATTTGTTGATATCACTTATACCGTTAAGGTCTCTGGATTTTAGTATGGTCCTACAAAATGTAAAATTTTTAAATATAAAAAAATATGTATTTGGTAAATATAAAACATAACTTATATTAGAATTTCATATATTTTTTTATTTTATTTAACTTTTGTTTGTAGAGACCCTTCGGAGATTCATTGTTGAGTGATAAAAACCATAACTGAAAAAATTCCCAATCGTTTAAGTTTTTAGAAAATCCATTTTAAATTTATTATTATACCTAGGGGTTTTGCTATTATTTAAATGTTTACCACATGTGCTGCCAATTTCGGAAATTCTCAACGAAATCTAATGGTTTACTCAAGTAAATTAATAACTCGTATATTTAACTACCTGGGTGGCACAACTAAGAGAGCAGTTCAAACTGTCCTCAAAGTTATGTCTTCTATTCAGTGCGGCCATTTAGGCATTTTTGCAGCTAAATTTAGCATTACAATTTTTTATTTAGCTGCAAAATTTTAATTTAGCACTTGGCATTTTATTTAGCATTTTAAGAAAATGTTTTTAGCTTTTTTTTAGTATTGGTTATTTTGAAAATTTGGACGAATAGTTCTAATGATTGTACTTAAATTTTTATAAATTAAAATAAATTTTGACTTAAAATAGTTGTACCTAAAATAATTTCGTATGAAAAGGGATACTTCTTATCTTACCTGTCTTGTTAAAACAAAATAGAATAGGTATTCAGGGAATATTAGAAAAGCCCTCATCATATTGATTATAAATATTTTTCGCCTTCGATTTACGATATAAAAGTACAAGAGAAATTTAGCTTAGTAGGTATTAGAATAAAAATTCAATAGTGTAAATGTGTGAAACTTCAACTTTTCTTAAACTATAAAAAATTAAATGATCTACAAAATGTAGGTATATAATAGAAATAAATCGTTTAAATTTAGCATGTTTATAACCATTTATTTCAATTTCGTTTAAATATAAGTCAGTAAAATATATTTAGTTTGGAATAAAATATCATACTGGTTATAAATTTATAAAGAAAATATGGATCCCGAAACTAAAAACAAGTATCTGAAGGCAAATCAAATGTTTAAAAGTATAAGTAAAGAAAGAAAGGAGAACTACTACAGAGAGCTGGAGATTAAGCTTAATGAAGTAAAAGACAGTAAATCATGGTGGAAATTAGCGAATGAAATAAGAAATAAAGATTTTTATGAACTACCAAATATATCGACATCCGAATTTCAAAACTATTTCATGACTTTACTAAATCCACTTCAAACAGCAAATGATATACATTATGCAGCCTTGTATCAAGCAGATTACTTTTTGGATCGAAATATAGAACCAACTGAAGTCCTTCAAGTACTCTCAAAAGCCAAACTCAACAAAGCCCCAGGGGAAGATAGGATCCCATATGAATTTTTTAAGAATGCCCCACATGAACTTATTTTAGAAATGACAAACGCATACAATAAACTATTTCACAACATGAAGGTAGATGAATCGTTTACAACCAGCGTAATCTTTCCAATTTTTAAAAAGGGTGATATAAACCAGCCAAGCAATTATAGAGGCATTTCCTTTATGAATTGTATTGCAAAAATTTTAATGGGTGTAATAACAGAAAGGATGTATAGATGGGTATATCAACATAATATTATCACAGAATACCAAGCCGGATTTAGAAAAGACTATTCTACAGTAGATAATATTTATAACCTTACGACAATAGTTCATTTAAAGTTTGCACAGAAGAAAAAAGTCTACGCGTTTTTTGTCGACTTCACTGCTGCTTTTGATAAAGTTGTAAGAAAGTCACTAATGTTTAAACTACATGCCATAGGGGTGTCAACGAAAATGGTTCGTTTTATTGAAAATTTATACCTGAACACTTGTTCCACGGTTTGGAATGGAACAGAATTATCTGATAAATTTGAAACTGTATCGGGAGTTAAGCAAGGGTGTCTATTGTCCCCTTTGCTTTTCTCCCTGTATGTGAATGACCTGCATGAAGAACTAGGAGGGGGGCTCCTCATTGGAAATATGAATGTGAGATTGCTTTTATATGCGGACGATATAGTGTTAATAGCAGATGATGTTAAAGTACTGCAGAAAATGATAAACAACTTAGAAACTTACTGTAGTTATTGGAATCTACAAGTAAATTTGGAAAAATCAAAAATTATGATATTTAAAAATGGTGGACGTTTAGCCAACAATGAGAAATGGGTATACTTAGGAAGAGAAATTGAAATAGTTTCGGAATATTGTTACCTTGGTATGATAATAACTCCAAAATGTGTTTTTACAAGGCATGTAGAAAAAAGGAACAATGTTGCGAAATCCTGCCTCAATTCAACATGGAGTAGCCTTCTAGGTAAAAGAGATATTGCATTTGGAACAAAAATTCACCTTTTTAATGCTGTCTGCAGGTCAGTCCAATCATACGGTGCCCAAGTATGGGGTCATTCTCACTTTGAGGAGGTGGATAAACTGCAAAGATATTTCATAAAACGCATTCTGAATTTACCAAAATTTACTCCCAACTACGCCCTCCTTCTCGAGTCTGGAATCAGCGATGGCCATTTATTTATGCTTAATCTTCATATGCGATACATAAAACGCACCCTCTTTGAATATCAAGAATCTCGTCTACCGTATCAATTAAGTAGACTGGCATTGGAACAAAATATATCCTGGGTGAAACGTTTAAATACGATCGGTTTAGAGTTCAACATATCATGGACAACAAATACTACTGTAAGGGAATGGAGTGAAAAACAAACACTCTTTTTAAATTGTTTAGAAAATAAATATCACCAAAGTCGATTGACTCGAGCAAGTCAAACACAATCGTTTTACAGTAGAATTGATACTACAGTTGCACACCTATATTTCTGCGGCAACAATTATCAAACGAATATCATGTGGGTATTCAAAGCTCGATGTGATCTAATAGAACTGAATGGTTCCTATTTCTCAAGGAAAGCTGTAAAATATTGTTCATTGTGTAATAAAAAGGAGATCGAAGATATAAAACATTTCATTGGAAGGTGTCCTATATTTAATAATATTCGGCAATATTGTTTCCAAAAAATATCAATTACAGAAAATGAGCTAATTAGCATTTTAAATGGTAAAGATAATTGGGAAAAACTAGTGAAATATTTAATTAATGCTTTGGCTTATAGAAAAACCTTAATTATTGAATACAACAATTAATTTTTACAAACACAAACACATATATGTTTATGCTTATAAACTCTCTTTTCCGGCTAACGACATAGTCAACGCCGTACATTCTTTTAAGTTTTATAATGTAATTTAAAAAAAAAAAAAAAAAAAAAAAAAAAAAAAAAAAAAACACATTATCGAATAAAGAATTCTTACTACTTACTACTACTATAAATTTTAGCAAAAATCTTCAAAACAATTTAGCATTATTTTTAGCATTTTTTAAAATAATTTTTAGCATTTTTTGGCCATGTTTAATGCCAGATTTAGCTGTAAAATTTTTTTAGATCTGGTCACACTGCTTCTATTTTACACTACACACTTCCAAAACAAAACATGAGTCTCACTAAAAAAAAAGCATCATATGAAAGTTTTTTTTTGTACAGCTTTTTTAGCGCTTGTGTTTTCAAAACAATTAGAACATCAACAATTAACCGACAATGAAATAAAAAAAAAAAAAAAAACAGTAAATCATAGCAAAAGCTTGAGTACCAAAAGAATATATCGTTACCTAAAATTCAAAAGGCCCTTTATAACATATTGAAAATTTTACAGAAGAAAAAAATCTATTTAAAATAATAAATTGCCTAAAAATGTTTGCCCCATATTCATAAAAAATATTTTTGATTAATAAAAGGTTTATTAAACAAATACCTATTCATAGAAAATTCGTTTGATAAACCTGCTAAAAACCTAAAATATTTTTTATAAATATGGAGGTTATAATATTTCTTGTAAAACCCATCAGTTGTTTTGACAATGCCGCATATTATGCAAACTGTTAGTTAGATCATTTAGCGTTTATCATATAATCTTTTGTAAATATGGCCGATTGTCTTTTGTTAATAAAATCGCTAATTTTTAGTCGAAATACTCCAAAATTTGTTGTGGACATTTGTATTGTTGACAGCGTTGCCAAATGTGCAGATTTATCTACATTTTGCAGTTTTTCTAAGCATTGAACAGTTTTGAATTTTTTTGTTAAAAAATAAGTTTTTTGGAAATTGTGCAGATTTTGCAGTTTTTGCCTTAACATTTTTCAATTTTAATTTTGTAATATTATTTTTTATTTCTTAAGCCATAATCTTAACTAATTTGCTTAACACATTCTCGTATAACAGAGGCAAGCATTAAGAGCCAAACAAAAAACACAAACGGCTTGGGATACACGCACTTTTCGTTAACAAATAAACCACCCAAACCTAATAAAGCATGTAATAAAATACTTTTATTCTTTTAACTTGTTATGTTTCGTTGTTTCCTTCTTGACTCTGCAAAATTTTCACTTAAATGATAAATTTTAGCACTAGGTAGTGCAAACAGCTTGGAAAATATACAACATTTCGATTTTTCTACAAACGTGATTTAATCGTCGAATACCCCAATTAACAATTCAAGAGGATTGCACAAATGTACAATTTTGACGTTTGCCAAGCCGTCTTAGTAGTTTATTTGGCTTTTACTTTTGAAAATTTAATTATGTCCCTGTTTACATTTTATGATTTTTTATGTTTCTTTTCTAAAGTAGCATTTGAGTTTACATTGTAAAAGTTTTATTGCAGCAATTTTTCATGTATGTTCACTTGACAAATTGCAAATCTGTGCCCATTCTAAAATAAACTTTGTATTAAATGAGGAAACAAAAAAAAATCGAAAGACTACATGTCCTTGTGTACCCGTCTTAATTCCACTCTCTTCCATCGAGCCTACAAAGTAACAATATTCGTTAATAATATATTGTATTTGTTACTGTATTACACGTATGTGTCAAAAAAATTAATTTTTATACGCAGTTTTTTTAGTTAAATTAATTTTTTTTCTTAAGATGCAGTTATTTTCAAAAAAATTATGGCAACGCTGCACAGTGGCGCCATTTGAGTTTTTTCGTTTCAAAAATCATATCTTTTGAACCGAATAAGATAATTGAACAGTTTAAACAGCATATGATAGATAACTGTTCAGCCTATGAAATGAGCGTTTGGAAAGGGTGCTACGCTTTGTAGGGGCCTACTTATGGGTTATCAAAGTTAAAATTAGTAGAAAAATCAATTTTATGGTAACTAAAAAAAATTATTTTTACATTTTTAGATTGTTTTTATTTTTTTTCTTAAGGGTTTTATGTTTTAAATTATTACCCAACAAATTAAAAAAAAAAATTATTTATTTTTTTAAATTTATTTTTTCAATTTTCTGTAAAATATTCATCACAATTCGTAAGAGAAGGTATATCTAAAAGACTAACAATTTCTAAACTATAATTATTTTGTAACTCTATTCGTGACTTCACATGCCGCAGGGAAGAAATAAGTGGATCGGAAGATGCTGCCAACATGTTGAAGAGGTCCTTATTTTGCCTTACCCTTGATGCTTTGAATGTGTTCTGCAATCTATATTTTTTATAAAATTTGTTAAGAGACTCCTGTGCTTCTTCAAAAAGCTCTCCAATTGGCAAAGACTGGTACTCAATTATATCTTTGCCATGCGCCAATATTTTATGGACGGTCGGGGTCAACTTCTTCTGTGGATACATTTCTGCTAAAAGAGATGCAGTTTTCGACGCATATTCTCCATATTTTGTAGAATTGACATTTTCTTTGCAGTTTAAAACACCCAAGATCGTTCCCAATCTTTTCACGATTTGATTGCCAATTCCAATGATTCTAGTTATTGCCTCATCATTTTCAAAAATTCTCCTAGAAGTGTTTCCATCGTTTGAGTTACCGTATCCGTGCTTGGGACAGTCTACTTTTAGTCCAACTTGTTTAAAAAAAGCATCCTGTATTTGCTTCTTTCTGATCTTTTCCTTATCCTTTATTGATGTATTTTCATCGAAGTTTTCCTCCTCTTGTGGTAGGGTATATGCCAGTTTTAGCAAGAATTCCATACACCTTATCCTTGCGTGCAATGGTGACATTCCATATTCGTAATTCTCCTCATTTGTAGAATTGTTTAAATTACCAAAGTTCTTCTGACAAATAATAAAAATAATATAAAATCGATAAAAAAATATAAAAATAAAACGAAAAAAGGGGTTTAAATAGGTTTTTGCTAAATTTTTACCTCCAATATAATTCTGTCTATATATATGTATATAATAACTAATTGAAATATATTATAATTAAGCAGAAAAAGATACTAATCTTAAACTCTTTACAACTAATTATATAAAATTGAGATGTAACATATTATATATGAAATAAATTGAATTGAATTGAAAAAAGTTCTTCTGACTCTTTTTGCAAATCGGGCATGACATTGTTGAGGTTGTTCCTGTCAGTTCGTTTACGACTTTTCCGTCAACCATGGTCAGGTGGAACTCGTAATTGCATTCAATATATTTTCCTTCTCCAATTTGCAGCTTTGTAGGCTTAATCTTGCTTATTTGTTCTTCAATGTCCTTCACCGTAGTCCTTATGAGTTCTGCCGATTCCCTTGCAAACTGAAACATTATTGGTCGGCAATAATGCACTGATGACGGACGTGGATTTTTCCAGTGTAGGGAATCATCCGATTTTAGCCGCAAAGGAACAACAGATGCCATAAACATATTTCCGTCCGATATTGTAGCGTCATCGAAAGATATCCTTTGCTTATAAACGCTTTGTCCGGATGATCCATCGCAGCCCCATTTGCTGATCAATGTCAACTTCTCAGGAAGAATTTTCACTTCCGTGAAAAACTTTGGTGTGGTTGACTTTCTTAACAGTTCAAATAATTTTAAATTGTTCAACGCCATGTTTTCAGTACTTAAATTGTTTAATGGTTTCAGTAATTGTTGCGCCAACTTTCAGGCGTAGACTAATCCAGGCATTATGCTTATTTTGCAATATATAGGCTTATGCTACCATGCCTAAAAATTTAACTTTTCCCTGCATACATATGGATTTAGGCTAAATAATGCAATTTTGATATTATGCACGTGTCCAAATAAGATTTGTGCCTACCTGTAGGGACCATAAGTCAATATTGTTCCTGACCATTTGTACGCCAAAGTATTGTTTATGTGAGGTACGTACCTGCTAATTTCAATGAGTAGTTTTTTTCAAACTATTAGATCAAACTACTGTCAGTCAAAACATATAAGGGATGGACGCCATACAATTTCTGCAACCATGTATTTTTGAACTTTTTTACCTCTAGAAGCCAAACGGGCACGTACGGGCAGATAAAACCTTTTGAATTATGTAAAGAAATAATCAAAGAACAGGTTTTGCACGTATGGCAAATATAGAAAAATATAGTTTTTTTTTATTTTCCGTCAAAGTTGAAAAATAGTGAAAAAACGGATAGTTTTTAAATAGTGATTTACCAGGAGAAACACAAAGCAAACAGTTAATTTTTTTTTTATCATTATACATTTAATAAATACATCAATCAATACAAACAAAAAATAAGGCGATTCGTTACCTATTTTTCGTGATATTACACCTGAAATCGCAACAAATTGACTAAAAATTGTGTGTTTTTTTGAAAACCGAAAGTCGGTCAACTTTGAACGGTTATATCTTCTAAACTAAAAATGTGATATTATTAAGAGTGGCATATTTGAAATCGTTGAAAAGTTTCCTATAACATGGGTTTATTCAAAACTTCGTCGGCACTCATGAAAATTTTGATTTTTGCAACCTCGCTTGCTCTACGGGCGCCACTGTGCGCTGGTTGTTGATGATACATCGGAATCAATGAAAAAGTTGATTTTTAATTTTTGGTAAGTTAGGGCATTTTGCGTTTTAGGTAACGATAACCAAAAAACGTTAAAATATTAAACAGCAGTGCAATTAAATAATTTGGGCAGTTTAAAGAGAAAACACTTTCTTATAAGCATCCACCAGTGATGTCAGATTAGAGGATTTATGCCCAAACTGGTGATTTTATTCTGAAAATGGGAATAAAAAAATATGATGTGGGGATTGGAGATTTCGTTAGTGGTTTTTTTTATTTTCGAGATTTTTGTGGGGATTTTTGATTTTTATTTTCATTCTAGTCTTTCACATTTTTCATGTTTAGTGTATTAAGTGAAGACGTAGCAAAAATAATTGAGGCGATAGAAATAGATTCATCCTACTTAGCGTTACAATCAATGGATTTGGGCTACGATTTTGAAGATGATATAAAATCGATAGATTCAGTGTTGTCATTAAGAATAGAGAAGATATGTGTTTAAAATGTAAAAAGTTCAAGCGTTTCCCACGAAATATAATTTTTTTTTATGACTTACAAACATTTTGTTCCAAATTTATGTTGTAACCCATTAGGACAGCCCAGTTTTAGCATAATTATAAAAACAATTCGACATACATTTAAGAATGACAATGAAGAAAACTGACGTTTGTTAAATTTAAAGATTTATTTGACGTAACAAATTTAATACTTTGAGCTCGTTGTGGACAGAAGTTTATTAATATCAAGATGAGGCTGGATATCAAGCCGCGCTGTTTCAAGATATAGCCAAGTTGGGATTAACACTGTGTTATAAAAATAAAATACAAATTGCGAGCAACGTTATTACGAATAAATACTCATTTAAAAATTAATTCGAACTTGTTGAGGCACGTTTGAACCATCCCAAGAAATGATACAACTGATTAATTCAAGAAATATATACCAAATAATTAAGCAGGATGATACATTTGATTGTGAACTTTTTGACTTTGTTAATCAAATTTACATTTATTGAGTTAAGGTATAATTTAAATGTCAAATAATACAAAATGTACACATAAAATGCAATACAAATAAAATATTTTATGACAGAATTTAAGATGTTTGGTGATGTTTTTATCAAAATATTTTTTTTTGGAGATTTTTGGGGAGAAATTTACAATTTGGGAATAAAATTTGGAAAACATCTGACAACCTTGAGCTTTGTTAGATCTTGTGTTTTTAAAACAAATAGAACATCAACAAAAATCCGACAATGAAATAGAAAAAACGGCAAATCATAGCAAAAGCTCGATGCTTTACAATATACAAAACATATACAAGAAACGTAACATTTTTAAACAGCAGTATACTTTAATAATTTGAGAGTTTTAAGAGAACCCATTTTCTTATAAGCATCAACCTAGACAATAATTAGCCTTATTGCGGTATTTACAAATGTAAATACTGCCCAAGTTAGGGGTAATATAAGAGCAACATAATATACAGTTAAGGAAAAAACTCTACATACACCATACTATTTTGAACTTTTAGAGAAATAGTGATAATATTAAAAATAATTTAGATGTCAATGTTTATGACATTAATAATAAAGAATGTTGGAAGAAAACAAAATTTGAAAATATTAATAATTTATGAAGTATTGGCGATAAACATATCGAGCCTTTGCTGCAATAGAGTCATAACTAAAAAAACCTAGTTTTTGAGCTTATGCATTTAATTTTTTAATTCCCAGAGGAACATAGGGCCGCTTACTAGCTAATAATGTGGAGTTAATCGCCATATCGTTTCTTTGTATTGTGTAAAAATTTCAAAGCAATGTCTTATATACTCAACTCTAGACAGAAGAATTAAATTTAAAGACGCTAGAAAATTCAAATTTGAGTTATGACTCTATTGCAGCAAAGGCTCGATATGTAGAAATCGGTGAGGAAAAAGTCTACATACAGCATCCGCAACTCTTAAAATGAATAAGAAAATGAAGAAGATAAAGGGAGAACCCGTTAGTTTTCTTGATTTGCTTTTTTTTCTCAAACATTACAACCATTTAAATTCAGAAAGCGTGTAAAACACGTTTTAACCAAAAAAATCTTAAATCTTTTAATCTTTGAAAAGAAAACAAATCTTACGGGGAAATTGCTAAAATAGATATTAAATATATGCTTGCTATGGGGGGTATTACTCCCCCTTCGCCTACCCCTTTTATTTATATTTTTAGTGGTGTCCATAAGAGTGACTTCTACCAAGTTTAAACATTCTCACTATAACAGTTCTTAAGATATGCGATATTAAACATTGGCGTCCTATGGGGGGGGGGGGGGTGGCACTTCCCCTGCAGCTGTCTTACTTCAATTTCGGTGCTCATAAGATCCTACTACAAAAAATTGCGTCTTTCGGAAAAATAAGTAGCCTATTTTCGGGTCTAATGTGATGTTACTGTCGGTTCAGTCGTTTAGGAGTCTATAAGCCAACAAACAGACAAACATATTTCATTTTTATAACTATGTATTAGGGAGATCGATTATTCGACTTTTTTCAATAACCGGTTTTCGAATATTACGAATAGTTGCTATTTTAAAAAACCCGGTTTTCGGTTAAGCAATTTTTAAATAACCGGTTAACCGGTTTTAATTCGAATACTGAAAAACACAAAAATCAAATAAGTTTTTAAATAAAACGTTAATTTGAATAAAAACAAAACAATTTCAGAGGTAAGGAACCAACAAAATACATAGATATGACTTAGGTTAGGTCTGTTCTAACCTAACAAATATTTTAGGATAAAATCGAAGAAAAGTGGGACCAGTAAATTGATCAAACTTTAGCTAAATTTTCAACAAATTTTTTATTGATTTCCTAAACTTTATTTGTAAGAAGATATTTGTATAATGCAATTTAGAAACTGTTGAATGACATTTGATCTAGAGAAACGTTTTGCAAAAGCAAATAAATTATAGGAATTTTATAAAGTTATTATTTAAAATATTCTCTCAAATTTATTTTGAATGAGTTTTAATTTGTTGGTGGTTAAGCATGTCTATATAAATCAACCATATTTTTAAAAAGTTGCAAACAAAACCTCTTAGCAATTTTGTTTCAGCATTATAGAAACGAATAGTGAACTTAACATTCTGTTTGTGTAAAATATTTGTCAATTCGTCGACTACAATTCCATGACATTGTTTGATTTCTTCAATTTTGTTTTTTAGTTCTTGGTGTTTTAATAAATAGAACTGATTCCGCGTTATGTTGTAGTTTTCAGCATGAAGAGATTCTAAATTATAGTTTTTAGTGCCTTAACGGGCATTTCGTCCTCGGCAACACAACGGGCTAATATTTTACCCAATGATTATTTTTTTGCAGCGCATTTTAGTTAAAATTCATTTAGATCACATTAATGTCAAGCATGTATACTAATTAAAGGTGATGTATAAGTAACATGGAAGAACCTTTGTAACTTATCAGTTTAGGGCTCTTCAGGCAACTATCTTTTTCTAATTAATCGCGTTCGAAAAATATCTAGAGATAACCTTTATATAAAAACATATTTAATATTTAGAACACTCTTGCACAAGTAACTACCTACTTTTTAACAGCACACGTTTTTGTAGAATTTTGAATAGTTTTTGGTTTTTTTTTTCTACAAGAACACACGCTTTAATAAGCGATTTGTATTTACAGTGTTCATAATGTTTTTTGACCTTTGTAACGTTTTGTTTTGACATTCTTTATAAAAAGTTTAAGTTTGGCCAATATTCAATTAGAAAATACTTAAATTACGGGTACATCTACAACAAGAGTAAGGAAAATGTATATAAGTTACACATTACTAAAATAACCGGTTTATTATACCAAAGTAACCGGTTTATTCGATATTCGAAAAATGGGCATTTTAAAATAACCGACTTGGGCAAAGCTAAAATAACCGGTTAAAACCGGTCGAATAATAACCGTTCGATCTCCCTACTATGTATATACATATAGATAGACCTTTAACAAGTGCGTGTCATTGGAAATCTACTTTTTGGTGCTATTGATTAGGTAGTACTTTGTTTTTATGTAGACATCACTAGTACATTTTAATAAAAAAAATCGAGTCCATAACAATCTTTTTTTTTTATTATTGCTTCAACTTTTACAGAAAGTCTAATTCTCAGTTGTTTTTGAAAAAAAAAAAAAAAAAAAAAAAAATACAAAAGACACTTCGTTCACAATGTCGCCAAAAAGTCGTCAAAACTGGTGACTTGGAAATACTTGCATCCAGGTTTCCTTCAGGGTATAAACAAAGTCTTTTTACCGGCACACAATTGACTGAAATTTGTTTGTGATTATCGCCGAAAAAACATATAACTTTTGTGGCCATGCTTTCTTCAGCCTCGTTTTTTTCTCTTCGTGCAAATAAAATTAAAATCTTGTTCAAACTTTCCTTTTTCGCAACTTTATCTTTCTTAAAATTGTTTTAAAACCAAACCACGTGCTTTCTGTTTTTATTATTATGGGCTCGTAATCATAAATTTTTTTTGGCTTTAGTGCTTTTTTCGTCTTTATTAAAATGTATGTATGTTTATATATGGAACACTAATCATCTCATCAATGTGGTTCTTTAAAAATAAGTATTCACTTTTAATTATAATATTGTTTGTTTTGCTTTCATCGCAGGTCTGAGTTAATTTTAAAACTCATACATGGAGTTAATCGAAATCTGCTTAAAAATACTCGTAGGTACCTACAACAAATTTTTTTTTGGCAATTTTCAAGGTTACAAATGTTATTTTTTTATGATTTTTCTAGATGTTTAATATTAGAGTTTCGTTGTAGATTTTCTAATGTCATTCTTTTAATGGGCTATTTTTTTTAATGAAATAAGCTTTAATGAAAATACTGTTTAATATGGTGAGTAGTGTGTTCTTTTTATATTTGCCGAACAAAAAAACCAACATGGAAATAATTTATTTATAGTATCAAATAAAAGATACTAGGACGAGTATTGGGTTAGTTTTTTTTAAGTATATTAAATAAGATCTACAATTCGTACACAGAAAAAATTATTAAATTTCTCCAATCACCAAATTTATTCCAAATTCATAATGTCAAGCAAAGAAGTTGTTGATTTTGCGCCTGTTACCAAAATGATTATATTGATTACGAAAAATTGTAAAATTTTGAAAAAATATTTTCAATAAATGATATTTTTAATTTTAATTAAAAAAGTGATCAAAAAACTTTGCAATTTCAAACAATGTGTTAACTTATTTAAATAAATATTGACAATTCCCAACAACAATTCTACATGTTTAAATTATTTTATTTTAAACGAAAAAAGTCAATTTAGATTTTTTGTTATTTAATTAAAATTTTAATTGAAAATTTATTTCAAAACAACTAAAATGTTAATTAAATCAATATTAAATTTTTAATTTTCTTTCAACTAAAAAAATAATTGATTCAATTATCACATTAATTAAATTTAAATACTTTTCAAACCATTTTTTTAATTGATAAAACACTTTTTTCTGTGTATATTGAAAGTTTTTGTTTAACAAACTCTGTTTATAACAAAAGAAAATCATAATTTCATCAAGTAAAAAAAGTTGTCCAACCTAAGACAGAAATGAATTGTATTTCAGTCAGATTGTGCTAGTTCGACTGGTTAAAATGAAATCAGATAAAATAGACCAAAAGTTTGTTTGCAAAGCCCCCATGGGATAACCAGAGAAGGTTTTTGCCAGGGCTTAAAACACTGCAGCCGAAATCAAAAACTGTCGAACAAAAAACGAATATTTGTGTACAACTTTTGGCTTTTTGATATGGCTTGGCAGCGACTGTTAACATTTAATGAATCAGAAGTAAAAGCAACAGCTTTTTTTGGCCAATGACAAATGAAGAAGTGAAAGAAATTACAGTTTTTTTTTTAACTTTGACAGCAGTTTTTTGCAATTTCTTGTGGTTTAATTTGGGTTCGAAATAAACCGAACATTATTAAGCGTACGGTACACAAACAGCTAGTAACGTTATCTATTTGTTTAGTGTTTGTGTATTATTACACAACACTTAATACCGTTCATAACTATTTTCACGAAAGAAACAAACATTATGTAGTGTTCTATTTTTCGTTTAAAAACAGACAAATTTTAGTGATTCTGTAGACATATATTATATTTGAAAGATCTTTAAGTGTTTTCTTTTACATTGATGCAGGAATAAGCAAACAAACAGTTTTAACAGCGCTTTTCACAAGTATTGCTGTTTAACAATTTGCACGAAAAGCCAGTGCCAAAGGACGCTGAACCCAACTGAAGTGAACGAACATTAATGTGCTGAACCAAACACAACGAAGTTTGTGGTTTTTTACGAAAAACCGGACGCATTGAAATGTTCTCATCTTTATGTTGTGTTGGATTAGTACAGTATTTTTATTGTGTGCGAAGATCACAAACAAAGAAACGTTTTTTTAGGCATTTACTAGGGTATTCAATTAATCGATGATTTGTTTTAATCGATTAATCGGGCGAATAATTATTCTGGGTAAAAATTTAATCGAATAATAATCGAATAATTTAATATTATTCGGTTAATCGAATAATTTTACTTTTGCCTAATTTAGAAGTTTAAAAATAAGACTTTTATTTATTAAAA
The DNA here is from genome assembly GCA_943735925.1 of Pollenia amentaria. Lineage (NCBI taxonomy): Eukaryota > Metazoa > Arthropoda > Insecta > Diptera > Polleniidae > Pollenia > Pollenia amentaria. Next base: position 240,954,515 of record OX031007.1, on the reverse strand, counting down.
AAGAAACAACCAATTAACAAAGGTACTTCATGAAATAAAAGAGGAAAACTTTTTAATAACAAATAGAATGAAAATTTTAGCTAATCTTTGAAAATAAACTTTCAAAAAAAGTATACATTTTGAATGTTTTTGTTTCAAACGATTTCCTTCTTTTGTGTTGATGAAACTTGATTTAGAAAAGATTCTTTCACTTATTGTTAACGTTGGAGAGATTTAAAGTAGAGCGTTATAAAGCATATCCAATTTCTCTGTTCTTTTTCTTGTATTTTCTAAAAATTGGTAGTTTTTCATTATATCAATTGATCTCTTGTTGATATTTTTACAATTTTAATACTATTTTATTACTATTTGATTACTATTCTTGTTAAGGTCTGGTAGAAAGTTGTTTTTATTGGTTTAAAAAATTCATCTTCTTCATCTGAAACATTGTGGTAAAAGCCTGTACTAAATATTCTTAAAAATAAATAATTCTCAAACTCTTTGGTTTCAGTTTTTGTAGTATATTTACAATAATTGTAACTCAGAGTAAATGTTCCTGATTATAGAACAGAGTCCGCCAAAACTACGCACATGTGCGAATGCTCTCACGCTAATGAAAAGAGCATAAGAAGATAATTTGTATTTTTATTACTCTTTTTACTAGACAACACTTAACAAAATGTTCTATAAAGAATGGGAGAATGCTCTTTTACTGACTGATGTAATAAAAATAAAAATTTTCGTTTGGGAGTTTACATTAAAACAAAAAAAAAAAAATTAAATTTTTTTTCGTTTTCAGTATTAATTCCCTAACGAAAATTTTTTTTTTTATTACAAAGGCTTAACATTAAGTATTTTTTGTATCATCTTTAACGTAACTTGTATTAATTTTCATTAGCAGAAAACGAGAAATAATGACCATTATATATGTAGTTATATTATCTTCAAATATTAAAAACTACATATTCTACATATGTACATATGTATGTATATTAAAAACGGCTTATGTAGTGTACTACGAAACTTTGTTATTGAAAGTTTTTGAAGTTCGTCAATTAATAGTTCTTTAATTGCGATTTTAATAAGTCAATTTTTATTTTAAATTACTAAAATGCAACAACTCTTTCAAATACACTTGTAAGACTAATGGTAAAAAACGTTACATACATTTTTTTCAGTGGAATAAGAGAAACACAATTACGCTCAAAAATAAACAACTAAGAAAAGCATGAAATGTAAATGTATGTGTTTGGCGGACTCTGTTGCAAAACCAATAAAAGGGTATTTAAAACGTACCGGCTTGTTTTTTTTATCTAAAAAAAAGTAATTCTGTGAAAAAACATATTTTCGGTTAATCGATTAACTGACGAAAATTATTCGAATTATTCGTTAATCGAAAATAAGCAATTCTAATTTATTCGAACAGTTAATTGCCCAAAATTAATCGATTAACCGAACAACGTTTGAATACCCTAGTATTTACTACACATACACAGAAAAAAAAAATTTTTAAAATCAAAAAGAAACAATCTTATTTTAAAATAAAACAGCTGTGAAATCGAGCCAAGCTGGTTTTCTTTTGTTTTAAAAGTTTTCGTTTTTATTTTAAAAACTGCAATTTTTATAAAAAAAAATTTTAAATCAAAAATAATAATTTAAAATAAGTGAAAATCAATTTTAAAAGAAAATATACCATTTTTGTATTAAAAATTATAGTTTTTAAAACAAGAATATAGCCCTTTTAAATCAAAAATTTAATATTTTTAAATTAAAAATGTGTAATTTTAAATTAAAAGTACCTCATTTTGAAGGTATACGTTGCTTCATACTTACCTTTACACCAGGCAATAAGTATTTAACTCATTATTAAATTTTTAAGGTTTATTAGAGTATAAAAATATACAGCTTAGTACAACTTAAAAGTTATTTAATCTTATTTGATTTATAATTATAATTGAGGTATTTTTGTTTATAAAATATTATATTTATTTATTGACCTTTGGATAGCATCGTCAGTTAATTAAATTTACAAAATTTTAATATGGATAACACAAAAAAACCAATACTTTAATTATATATTATTTTTGTTATTATGGCTTTTTGTAATTGTGTTATGACAAATAGGTTTTGAAATTTAAATTAAGAAAAATTTTTTTCAAAATTTTGTTTTGGTTTTTTTGTGTTATTCATATTAAAATTTTGTAAATTTAAGTTACTGCCGATGCAAACTAAAGGTTAGCGAATAATCGATAGAAATAAATAAATATAATATTTTATAAATAAAAAGTCCTTTAGCTTAAACATCTAAAAATAATTATTATGTTCTAAAATATTTACAAAAATTTATTAGATATATTTAATATTTTATTTTGTATGTGCTAAAATAATTACAAAAAATCATTGGATGTACATATCTAATGGAATACTTTTCAAAAACTAACTATAGTAATTTTGGTCTTACATATATTTTACCATTATTATTTGCATATAAGTTTATTGGAGGACTAGAAAATACTTTTATATCTTTTATATATAAACATTAAATCTCATATTTACATATTTTGAATATAGCTTTCCAGAAGGATTTCTTTTACCACATGATATTTTCTTTCGTTGGGAAAAACTTTACATATCTCATCAACAATATTTGTAAAATCCTTTGGTGATAGTGACCTATTGCAAAAAAGAGAGTCCTCAACGATTATATTAATAAGTTCCGTTCTGTTCACGTTGGTAAGAGCATTTGCCTTTTCGTAAAAATTTAAAATGGCTTTGCCCTTTGACGTCTCCATCAATAAAGTTTTTAAATCCTATAATTAAATCCAGAAATTATTTCATTTGTTAATTATTCAAAGATAAAAACTTACTTTTACTACAGCTGCACCCGAGTTGTTCGATGATGATTGTGTTTGCGAATGACACAACCAATCTTGCACTTTTGACGGAGCTGATAAAGTGTCATCATCTTCAGAATTGTCTTCCATTTTTTACAATATTCTTTTTTTAACTTTTTTTAAAACACACTGCACCGAGCTATTATTATTTTTGTAACTTGTTATATTTTTTAAAATACACTGCACTGAGCTATAATATTTGTTTAACTTTTTATACTTTTTCACTTTTTACAGTTTTTTAAACACACTGCACCGAGCTATTAATATTTTTTTTACTTTTTTAAATTTTTAACACACTGCATTGAGCTATATTTTATTAATGACGCTTAATAAAAAATGGTGTCAACTTTTAAAATTAAAATGGTTTATTTTATTTTCAATAACAAACCTGTTTTAATTTTAATACGTTTTTCAAATTGTTAAACTGTTTAAAACAAAAACGAAAAATTTTAAATTTTAAAATGTTTTTTCTGCTTCTTATAGTAAAAACAAAAGTGTTGCCTTTTAATATAAAAGAAAACCTTTTTGTTCTTAAAAGTTTTAGTAAAAAAATAATATTTTTTGATACAAAAACGTACATTTTTGTTTTAAATATGATTTTTATTGCCTAATTTTGAAAACCACACCGTTTCTTTTTAAAATAAAATTGAACATTTTTGTTTTTAATTATTTTCAAAAAAATTGATGCAATTTTAAAATAAAAACGTAAAATTTTGTTTTAAATAGCGTTTTTTGGTTCAGTGTACGCTAATAGTTAATAGTTGGCTGCAATTCCAATTGATAAGTTTTTCTCTGATCGCAATTAACGAGAATTGCATTGCCATACAAGTGCTAACTTTCTCTTACAAAAAGGGTACATTTTTGTAGGAAATTTCCCTTTTGATGATATTTTTTACTAAAATTTTTTTAAAACTATTTGAAAATTATTTGTTTACCTTAAATGAAAACCAGTTAAAACGAAACATGATCAGTCATAAAGTTATTTGAATGTTTTAAATGTTTACTCCAATTTCTTTTATTCAAGTGTGAAATTGTTAAAAAAAAATATAATTTCACCCAGTGAAAAAAATTGATGTTATTACACATTTAAAAACTAATTTAATACATTATTTATTTTGCAATTAGTTTCTCCGACTTGCCACTTATCGTTAAGTTAATGCAAAAAAAAAAAAAAAAAAAAAAAATAATAAACACGTTCGTTATTGTAAATAGTTACCAAAATTAATAATAATAATTTTTTATTGACCATAACATTTGCATTATAATTAATTTTAAAATATTTTTTTTTTTATCTTTTTTCTCTTTATCTCTGTATTCTCTTAAATTGTAAACACTGAAACATCAACGCCACATTAATTAAGATGAAATATCCAACAAGCAAACAGCGTAATACTGGTAGTAAGCAATGGGTAATGTTGAAAGGAATGAGTTATACTTTTCTAATAGAATAAATCTGTATAATGAGTTTTCTGTTATAATATTTCTGTATGGTGTCAATTATTGTTAATAAGAGTTTTTATTAAAAGCATCTAAATTTTGTATATAAATCAATAATTTTCCTAAGTCTACTTCTTTCTCCTTTTTTCTATATGTGTGGCATTTTAAATATTTCTTTCTTTTTTTATAAGTTTCAACTTGTTGTTGGTTTGAAAATGTTTTTTCTTGCTGATTTAATATGAAAAAATATTTATTTTTCTTTTTATTACTTTAATATACATAATTTAAATATCCTTGACGTTGTTTGTACCACAACGTTTAAAAATTCATTTATTTTCTTGGCATATTTTTGATAACAAATTATTTTTACACATAATTCTTGAGACGACTTCTGTTCTGTTTAGTTTGTAATTATACATTTTTTCTTTTTCACTTGATTTGATATTGAGTCATTTAACCGCCTTAAACAAGTTTGGATACAAGGTTCCCTTGTTATTTATCAGTTGTTTTAGTTCGAGCATGTTTCCTTTATAAATGTGGCATGTGGCTTATTTTAATATTTAAATATTAAATGGAAAACAAAATTCTAGAAACTGTTTCGTTAATGTTTGTCTGCATTAAGAAAACATTTTCAAAGCAGTAGAAATTGTTTTTTGTCGTTAGCTGTAATTTTATAGTTGATGTATGTGTGTGTTTTGTTTTAAATATAAATATCGACTTTTAAGAATTTTTTCCTTTTTTTTGTCCTTGTTGCTTTCTCTTTTTATGGAATTTATGTCATTTTACTTACACAACAAGAATGAATATATTAACTTATTTGTATAAAATTAAATTTTTTTTCAAAATTGTAATAAAGCGAAAAAGTACCCCTTTAGAAAAATTATGGAATACTAAAGAAAGTTACTTATTTAAAATTTCCAACAAAGTACTTTTGTATTAACAGTTAGTTACTTCCGTATAAAGTATTTTTTTTGTGAACAAACTTATGTTTACAAAAGTGGCTTTTTTTATGAACTCAATTTTCCAAAAAGTACTTTTTCTTAAAAAGGGAGATTTTTAATTTTTCCAAAGACTACATTTCTGAATAATTATAAAAGTTACTTTAAAATTTAATTTTCGTTGAAAATATTAATAAAGAGAAAAAGTACCTCTTTAGAAAAATTATGGAATTCTAATTTAAAATTTTCAATTCTCATTCCCTCTGTAGTTTTGTTTGCTGATAGCTTTGGCTTTTCTAAAATTAATTAGGAGAACGTTTCCTGATGATCTGGCCTAAGCAACCAGTGAAATGCCCATAGGAACAGCTTATCCTCTAACAATAAATTTCAGTATTTTTTATCAATTATTAAAAAAGGGAATAAAGCACAACAAACAAAATCTTTTAATTACATTTTTTACTTTTAAAGTTATTCAGCCAAGTTCTTAAAATATAATTTGAGTGAAATTGAAATCGAATAAATTTTTAAAACGATTCTGTGTTAAAGTTCAGTCCCCTTTAAATACGAGAACTTTAAATACTCCGTTTCCAAAACTACTTTTTAAATCAGGAAAGCTAAGGTTATTTTTTAAAAAATTTAACGCAAAATCTCCATCGATTTCCATTTCACTTCATTTAACTTTCCAGAAAAGCGCCAATTATTTTATATCGCTTTTTAGTATAAAAAAGTACTTATTTTTAAGTACGTAAAAACCTTTCTTTTTAAAAACAAACATAAAAAATAACTTCTTAATAAGGTACTTTAAAAAATAAATACTTTTCTTAATATTCTATCCCCCTTATTAATAAAAAAATATTTTAGGTTTATTAAACAAATTTTCAAAAACTGTTCAAAAGCAAATTTCGATCTACCAAGGTGAAATACCATTTGGTTTAAAGATTGATGTTTGGCTATTGACGTTATCCGGCTGCAATAGCCGAGTGAGTAAGACGGCAAACCCCACTGAAGAGATTGTGTGGTTACAATCGAAACTAGTCTGGGCAACCTGTCCGTGAAAGCCTGGGTTCAAATCTCAGCGCAGTCAAGAATGAAAAATTATCAATAAAATTTTAATTAATTTCATGTTGTAAAATTCTTGTCTTCATAAAAATAATTTAATGAAAATTAAATTCAATGAACTTAAGCCTAATTAAAAATATCTATATTTAGAATTAAAAAATCTTTTGTAATAAAGTGTATTTTCCAAAAAGTACTTTTTTTTTTAATAAAACTTCCTTTTAAGAGAACCCCCACTTTCCAACATAAATTACATTTCAAACACTCAACTCTCAAACGTCATTAAGTCATCAGACATAATTTAATGCGTATTTTTAAAATAATTTTTTTTTTAAATTACATTGATGAAAACATTAGAAATTAAATACAAATGCCAATGCATTAAAAGATCTTTCATTTACATTAAACATGATAACACTCCGTGTTTAATGAATGACTAGACGTACATAAAATACGCTAATAAGAAAAATTCATGAAATGCAGACAGTGTAACTAACAACACTTCACACAACATTAATAAAAAATTAAATTAAATCACGTGACAGAAATTTTAAATAAATGGCGAGTTGTTGAAATAATTGAGATCATTATAAAAGAAAACTTTTTGCAACAAATAAATAAATTCTTAATGTCAGCATTTAAAATAAAATTTTTCTAGACTACAAACAATATTTTTAAAAATATACAATTAATTGTTTTTTCGCATTGTTTATTGTTTGCATAGAACTGATTAGCACAAACTCGTTAGTTTAGTTAAGTTAATGGGTTAGAAAAAAAATCTAATGCGTCACCCTCCATTTTAAAACATGAAAAGCATTTTCTTGCCTGATTTGCTTGAATGTTTTAATTTTCCGCCAACTAGCTGGTTGTTTTAGATAGTTCAGTTTGTTTTGGCTTGGCTTGGCCTTTTTTTTTGTCATTAAATTCAATGATTACATTACCCAGAAATGAATTTATACGCGTGTACATCTCATAAACAAATGTATTTGTTGAATTTGCCTTTAGTTTTACCAACCATTCATCCAAACGGATAAATAGTTACAGAAAGATGCAATACACTGAAAAAATTAATGTTTTACAAACGTGAAAACTGTCGTGCATAGTAGAAATTTTATAGTTTTAGAAAAATGCAATACACTGAAAAGAAACTTATGTTTTACAAACGTGAAAACTGTCGTAGAGAAAACTGTGGTGGAGAAATTTATCGTACACATTTGGAAATTTTATGCTAGAACACAACTGGGTCGCATGTCGTAAGAACGTAAGACGTAACGTCGTACGCCCGTAGACACTCTTTACGTTTGCGCCAGCTATTGTATTCCTTTGTATAAAATATTATACGTATTAATTTGACCACGTCTCTGTGTACGTCATACGCCACTACGTTCATACGGTGCAATTGTGTTCTACACTCATAGAAGAATGCATCTTCATATTGATGATGCCCTTACATCAGAATTGTGACATCAATGTTATTACAAATGGCATCAATGAGGCAAAAAGTGACATCAGTCCAATGACGAACGTCAATCTAATATTTTGTCATATATTATGAGTCATTTACGCTATGACATCCATTCGATGCCACATTTTGTGAACACTGATAGAAAAGGCGTCATAACGCTGATGTTTTTGACATCAGTATAGACAAACTGTCATCAGTGCGAAGACAAACTGTCATCAGTGCAAAGGCAAACTGTCATCAGTGCGATGACATAATTATCATGTCCTCAGTGCGATGACAGTATATATCATGTCATAGTGCGATCACAAACCGTCATCAGTGCGTTGACAAACTGTCATCAGTGCGATGACATAATATATTATTTACATTATTTTCAAAAGATGAAAAAGTAAAATTAGAAGCAAAAATTCCCATATTCTATTTTTTTTATTATTTATTTAAATACATCAAATTTTTAAAGTAGAATTATTACAAAAATCATATCGGGCATGCTGATAGTGTCTTATAATTGAGAATTCTTCTGTTAACGAAGGGCGGAATACAACAAAAGTGAAACAAACGTGTGTAACGGGTAAGTAAAAATATAATAATATTCTTTCATTTTGACTTAAGGTCAATTACAATGACTCTATTTGGTGAGAGTTTGTCATCGCACTGATGACTTGCTTTATAAAACAGACTCAGATTCCTCATTTCTGTGATGCCAATGTTTCATCCCATTGATGACATGGTTTAAATTAATGGCTCTGATTACAATTTGGCCAAGTGATGTTAAGGCTGTCATCACAATGATGAAAAGTGTCATGGGGTCAAAATCGAAGACACTTGTCACAGTACTGGTGTCAAACTACATCAGCGTTATAACGCCTTTGCCATCAGTGTAACGGTTATTGTTAAAATAAAAATCAGGAATTTAAATTATTCCTAAGCTTGGTGTAAAAAAACATAACTGTTTTCCTAAAAAAGACTCTTCCAATAAGAACTCCTGAGCTTTGAGAGTTAATATCGGCCATACTTTTTAAGCTTTATCTGTCGAATTGGCTGTTATTTATTCAGTCTGATTTGCCAAATCAGAATGAACGGCTTTACGCACCACATAGCTCATGCTATAGCGAATATTATGCAAAAACGATTTGAAACAGAACAATTAATTAATTTGGTGCAGCAGCATCAGTGCGTTTTTAATGTTATATGTTCTGACTATGTGGACCGCAATAAGAATGCCAAAGCATTTAATACAGTTTTTTTTTATGTTTCCCTTGTTTGACCCAAATTTTACAATTCAAATCACTTTTCACAATTAAAATAAAAGCAGAAATGAAAAATAAAAAAAGAAAAGTAAAAAAATATTAAAAATATCATTAAAAAAGAAATTGAAAGTTGCACAACTAACTTGCCGAGTCTGAAAGGGGTCTATTCGCCGGTGGTATGATACATTTCTTTGGGACTATTTAAGAATTTGTTCTTAAACTTAATTCTAGGACTTTTATTGGAACTGTTATCTGACTGTTTATGATTTACTGCGTTTTTAAAAAATAAAAAAAAAAAAAAAAAAATCGTGGAGAAATTATATTGAAAACAAAAACTAATTTTCGTATTTTATTGTTGTTTTCAATATACTTTCTCACACAAGTTTTGTTTTCATTTTCTAAAAACAGGCAGTTAGTGTGCGATATATACGAAATATAGACAACTGTATACGAAACATTTGTAAACAGAACAAAACACTCAAATATATATTTTTTGTAAATAAATTTGCTACGAAATATGATCTTGTATTTTTTTTTGCAATCTCTAGCAAAGTTTCCTAATTTGCACTAAAAACGAAAGTACTAAAGAACTCTTTAGTATCGAAAACTTAACAATCCTTTTGAAAACTATTTTTTATACATGAAACTTTCGTTAATACAGTGCATTTCGCTTATAGTCCATTCCGCTTAAAGGCAAAAAACGGATTAAAGCCAAAACTGTCATATTTACTTGCAGATTTTTGCGAATTTCATACAAATTATTTGTTCTAAGGTCCATTTCGCTTGTAGTCCGTTTTTGCTTAAAAGCCACTTTTTCTTTTCATGCGTATCTAATAGAGATGAGCGATCCCGTAATTTTTAAGGAACTTCGTGATTTGTGAATGTACAGAAATATTGCTCATCTCTACTGACAACCCTGAATTCTATATATACACAAGAAGAAAAAAACACTAGTAACCTAACGTTTACATTTGCCAGTACTGGCAAGACAGTAAGAAAATACATATTAGTTGCCAAAAACACTACTTGCTGTCTTCGTGACGTAGACGTTCAGACAGTAGTTAAGTAGTTAAGTGAATGTCACAGTGCAAGTTCTAGCTAAGCGTGTTTTATATGAACTTAAGAAATTAAAAATAGCATTTAACAACCATTTTTTGTGAACATAGATAACCCTTAAGTAAAACATGCAAAACCAAAGCATAATTTATTAATTTTCTTTTAATTGTTGGTTTCTTTTTTTACTTTTGCGAACAAAACTTCAAATTACTGTCAGCAAATGTCAAATTACTGTCCATTTTACTGTCTGCAAAATTTGTAAGACAGTAGACAAGACAGTTGGAATGCAGTGTACATGTATTAGTGAAAAAGTTTGCATGTATTGCAACTGTCTTGCCAGTACTGGCAAATGTAAACACCGTGTAAAGTAGACGAGAGAATAAAAGGAACAGCATTATTATTCGTTATTGCATTCAAAAACACTATTACCCACACAAACAGGGAAATGCTATTACCCACACAAACAGTGAACTACCAAAAATTTGTGATGTAACAAAAACGAAAAGAACGACTTAAGGCTGGCATTCACTATCCTATTTAGTCGCACGATATGTCAAAAAAATCGTGTGTGCTCATAATGTATGACAGTATGGCTTAAAAATGAATTGAGTGACAGATTTTTTTGACATGTCTGTCCGACTTGCAAATGTTTTTGAAAATTTTCATAAAATGATAGATTATATGCGTTCAGAGTTGCATTTTCTTGTAAAGTAGATGAGTCATTTGAGTTTGCATCTTTTTTGTGGGATAGTGTGGCATCGACAGCAGATTTTGCAGACATTTTTTTATGTCGGATAGAATTCCGTCAGATTTTCGTGTGAATGAATCGTACGATTATGTAGGATAGTGAACACCGGCCTTTAGCAAGTACCTGTTACTTAACAAATTTGGTCACAACTGTGATTCGTGATTTTTCAGTAACAGTGATGAAATCACAGGTACAGAAATATCGCTCATCTCTAGTATCTAATACCTTACACAGTACAACACATGATTTGCCAACTCAATTCTGTGAACTGTATGTGAAATTAGACCCAAAAAGAAGAATTTCTGCATCATTCGTTTTGTCTTCTTACCTGCGATTTGAAGTGAGTATCGATTTGAAGTTAGTACTATCGTATAGGGGAATTTATCACGTTTTAGGCCCTGTTGTTTGACATAGCTCGACAACCCCTAGCCCAATTTAGTTGAAATAAATTTTAAAAAATTAAGAATTACAATTCCCTTAATCTGTTCATATATTGTTTTCCTATACAAGTAACACTTTCGAAGTTAAAAATGAATGTATGAAGGGAAAAAATTATTTTTTGCCTAAAAATTTAAATTTTTTTTTTTAAAAATACATAAAAAATCCAAAATGGAAAAAAGTTTCAAGTCTAGTTATTTTTTCGCAAAGTCACATAACCTATGAGCAAAATGAGACAAAGATCATAAAAATCGATGCACGCGTTTCGCTTTTATTCGCAATTGAGTAAAGGTATGAATTTCACTCTGTTTTTTATATTTTTTGAACAAACTGTTAATATGTTTTTATTTACATTTCTGGCAACTTTTATAAACATCAAATTTCTTGTTAATTCATAAAAGTAGAAAAAATTTGTTGAGTGGTTTTATGGAAGAAAATAATTTTTATATAGTCCAAAATGTAGATTATACTAGGATTCACATATTATCCATAAAATGGCTTTTAAAAACCAATCGGCTATAGTCCAAAATTGCTTATAGTCCACAAAAGTTGTGCAACTATAGTAGTGTAAACAATAAAAGTAACTGCAAAATATGTAATCCAAAATGTAACTTAGTTATACCTCAACTGTTGTAAATTGTTCGAAAAAGTGTCACTGAAAGTTATTGTAAATTATGAAGTGTAACAAAAATTACTTTCAGTGTGTATACAACTTGATGTGAATATTTCTTGAACATTGAGTATAAATAAATGTCATTCAAGTATTACATGTCGAGGAGGAAAACAAGCGCAACTCATAACAAAAAAAAAAAAAAAAAAAAAAAAAAAAAAAAAAACAATAATAATAAATTTTTCTATTATTAAAATAAAATTATACACTTTATTAACATGAAGCTGATGTTGTAGGAAAACTCGTTTTTATGGGAAACTTATCAAGAGGAGTTTCAAAAAAAAAATAGTTTTCAAGTTTTATGAGATAACTTAGTTTTGAAATGTTCGGTAGATTGTTTTTTTTTAAACATTTTTTAAAAATAGAAATCGAGAAAGCAAGCACAATAAAATAAATATTTAAAGCATTTCAGCGAAAAATTCCCCCTACCAAGTAACGTTTATTGTAATGAGAAACTCCTTATTTTTACAAGGGATGTCTCCATTTAAACTCATTTTTATTTTACTACACCCAGAGAAAAAACATGTCTATATATGGTCACCTCCAACAAAACTATTTAAAAGAAAAATTTTAAAAAAATTTTGTTTAATTTTACCATACTTTTGTCACCGACAAATATATTATGGTTAAATTAGTAATACATCAAGAAGCCACAACCAAATTATGGTTGCCTCCGAAGATGTTTTAGTTAATAATAACAAAAATATGCTTAACACTTATAATAGCATGGTTGGTTTTCAACTATAGAATGTCTCTCTTGAAAAAGGGGAAAATACTATTGTTAATTTAAAAAAAAATTATTGTCATATTTAACCAAAAACATGCCTAAGGGCAACAAAAATATAGTTGTCGGTGACAAAAATATGGCTAAATTAAACATAATATATTTAAAAATAGTTTTGTTGGAAGGGGCCATTTTTCTACGTGTATAAATAGCCGTTTTGTAAGAAGAAACTTTTACATAAAGAAAAAATTACTTGCCTGAACCGAGTTTCGAACCCAGCGCTAACAAACACCATATATGGTCCCACTTAACAAAGACTTGACGCTCTACACTTAATAATTTTTTAAATACTTGATAGATTTTACATAACTACATGACGTTTACTAGATCTAACAGTATTTAACAGTTTTAAGTTTACATTCTTCTAAATTTTTTTTTAGAAATAAACTTTACTAAGGCTGGTTTTTGAGATCTCAGTTGCACTAGGTTTAGTTAATCTGAAACCAGATTTATTCCCGCCATTACCAAGTTTGTATACAAAATTTTAACGGAACAGCTTTGTTTTTCTAAAAATATTGGTCTTTAATGAAATAATAAAAAAATCACATTTCATCGGAAAAATCCAAGTTTCAGAGTACGTTAAACCAAGCTTAAACTTGATCTACAAATCAAAAAACCGGCCTAAATCAACAAAAATTATTAAAAAGAATGTCAAATACATTAAAAAATAAATTTAGTTGTCACCTGAACAAATGATTTTTCCGAACTAGCACCCATTTTACTCTCTATAAACACTGCCCCATTTGATATTTAAACTTGGGTCTTACCCAGTGTTGTTATACGTGGGGAAAAATCCCTATTCTAAGGAATTTTCTTCTAAAAAAGTGGCTGTAGGGAAAAGAAGGAGACATATTTTGAAATCATTAAAATGTAGGGACTTTCCAAAAATATTGCAAAATTTTATTTATTTATATATATATGTGTTCCTCTAACTCCCATTGGAGCAAATCTTTTTCGATTTGTGACAAAATACTAATAAAATTGTTGATACGGCAACATTACAAATTTCATTAAGTGATCGCTTGCCCCCATTTCAAATTGGATTTTTTCGTCAAATATTTATTAGGTCGGAACATACCTTTAGTCATAAAATTTTATCTTCAATTTGCATTGCCCGCTCTTTTTACATAACGAATGTACCGCCCAGTGCACCGAAAATCATTTAAAAAAATTGTATCCTTACACCTGTACGATTTTTAGGAAATCACAAGTCAAAACTAATACGGACAAACAATTAATTTTTCTTGTATCCAAATAAAATACATTCAGATTTTTCTTGAATTCGCTTTTTTATAACCAATAAACTGAAGGTGATTTATGGTGAATATCACTTGTTTTTTCGGTTTTTTTATTTTTCATTTATTTATTTTTTAGTTTATAAAAAGAACGGATTTAATGGTATGACAACTTTAAATAAAATATCATATACAACAACAATAGCTTTATTTAAAATTTGTAGGGATTTTTGTAGGGACAATTTTTTGAGCGCGTAGGAAAAAGTAGCGGTTTTTCGGGCTACATAGGGACTTTTCAAAAAAGTCTATAACATCACTGGTCTTAACTGTGTTTGCTGATTTATTTTTGGTTTTGCACTCTAGCCAACTGAGCTACGTGGCATATACCTATTCTGGGTTCACACTATGAAAGTTTTCTTTCAGAAAGTCTGAGAATATTAATAAGAAGGGAGAGTAAAAAATCAATAAACTCAGACTTTCGGAAATAAAACTTTCATAGTGTGAACCAAGCCATACGAATTATTTTGTGAATTAGAAAAATATCTATTAATTGGTGTAATGTAAGGCTGCGATTAGGTATGAAATATAATGCGTTAAGGAAGTTGCTTTAGAGGCTGTTGCTGGTAAAATGTAAGTGAAGTAAGTGAGGATTGTAAGTCAAAAAAATTGGTTACTTAGATAGATAGATATGCAGAAGGCAACAAGCACCGCGACCCAAACGGTCTATTGTGCAGATTATTGGTAACTTAAAAGTAATGGTAATTATTTTTTTAATTGAAGGAAAATTCTCACTATTTTATATATAAGAGTAAGTTAAAAAGTTTTTACCTAAAACAGGTCTCAGTTTTAAAATCCGATAATTGGCTTACATCGATCAAAAAGTACTCGTATGACTAATTTTATACCTTATAAGAAAGTAAAAGGGTATGCAAAAGAATGTAATTTCGTTTGTCATTTCTGCAGTATTGATCTTAGACCCTATAAAGTATATATATTCTTGGCCCTTATGAACAGCGAAATTAATTTAACGATGTCCGTATATGCGTTTTCCGAAGACCCCAGATACGATGGGGACTTAGGTTATTACATATTTCTGTTACATCTGCTACTGTATTTTTAGCTATTGAAATTGAGCCAGATCGGTCCACAAATGGCTGATATATGAGCAAAAACTCACTACTACCTGTAATTTTTACCCATTGACCCATTTTTCGCCGCACCAAGTAAACTGACAATATAATAACGAAATAAGATATTAAGTAACTGACCGAAAAAAACATTGCAAAAAAAAAAAAAAAAAAAACAGTATGAGTGCTGGTGATTATAATCACCGGTCGTCGAAAAATGCGTTAAATGCCTTTTTGTGGTTGTTTTGCGTGGCAGCTCCCATACAAAGACATTAAAGATTTCTGCGTTTATGGAGAACTGAAGGAATCAAAGTTTTTAAATAAGGCATAAACATCTTAGTTATCAATAGAGGACATCCGCCAAAATGAGGGCGGCACGGCGAAGTGAGTGTGGCAGCTCTCGTACAAAGACATTATAGATTTCTGTACATCTTGAAAACAGCAAAATGTGGGCGGGATTGACAAATTGGGCGCGTCACAAAATAGATTTTTTATAGATATAGATAATATATATTAGAGATTTAAAGGATATAGAATAGATTTATAGGTTTCGGCAAAGCCGAATATAGCACTCTTACTTGTTTTTTGTTATATTTTCTTATTTTATTCAGCAAATTCCTTCAGGAACATAAGCTGCGTACGTAAAATCTCCATGTCTGTCTGTCTGCTGTGATGTGTCTCAGTTCATTGAACGATTTTCGGGTTTCGGAAAGAATTGTTCGCCTCCATGTTGTCTTTGGTCTTCCCGGTTTCCTCGAAACTTGTTGGTTCCATTTGAGTGCTTCATGGTAAATTTCGTCTTATGGTTTTCTTAGTGTTTGTCCGAGCCAGTTGTTTTTTTTCATTAAGTGTGTTTGATAAGGTGCGTTAGTAGGTGAGTGGTATGGTGAAGGGTATTAAAGATTCGGCACAGGCGAATATATCACTCTTATTAGTTTTTTTTTTAAGTTAACCATTTTCATCACTTTTATTAATTGTTATTATGGTTTGCATTTTAATTTATTTTGAAGATTTTATGTAATCGGATGATAGACATTTAAATAAATGTATATGGGCATTTCCACGAAAGAGTCTACTTTATCTCACGTTAAGCTAGCAAGGAATTAAAATTGCTTCTAAAAGAAAAATTTTTATATTATCTGCTTTTTTATATTTTTGTAGACAGAAAAAATTAAAAATTGTCTCGAACCACCAAATTCATACCAAATTCATAGAATCAAGCAAAAAATTTGTTGATTTTGCACCTACATATTACCAAAATGATTATATTGATTACTAAAAATTGTAAAAATTTAAAATTGTGAATATTTTTTTTCCAATAACTCATATTTTTAATTTTAACTAAAAAAAACATCAAAAAACTTTGCCGTTTCAAACAATTTATTAATTGATTTAAATTAAATATACAAGTTTAAATCATTTTATTTTAAACGAAAAAATAAATTAAGATTTTTTGTTATTTAATTAATATTTTAATTAAAAATTAACTTAAAAACAACCAAAATGTTAACTAAATCAAAATTAATTTTTTAATTTTCTTTCAACTAAAAAATAATTGATTCAATTATCACGTTAATTAAATTAAAATACTTTTTAAACAATTTTTTTAATTGATAAAAAACAAACTAATTATCACCCTTATTCTTCTTTTGATTACTTTTCCGCATTCAGTTACGCATCAATCGAAAAAAGGTATTCCAACAAAAAACTAAATCGAAAGAAAAAGAACAAGACAAGATTTGCAGTTTTGCTATGAAACGTATGAAATCGGACCAGAAAAAATAAGTAATTTTGTAAACATTTTAATAAAAATGTTAAATTAAATTTAGTGCATAAAAGTGATAAATTAATTAAACAAATAAAATAAACAAAAATGAACTATTTATAGTAAAAGAATTAATTAAATAAATTTGCCGGCATTTCGTACTGTTCAGGTGTTCTTGTTTTCGACTTGCATTAAATTAAATAAAACTTCTTAATTTAAGTACGAACAAAAATAAATAATTAAAATAAATTTATTATCTTTAATTTTTTTTAATTAAACAGTTTTTTTTTTAACGAAATAAACAACAAATCGAAGAACTTTCCTACAGTAAATAAACAACTTAATAAAACGGAGCTTCGATCGTAATGCAGAATACATACAATCGAAAGAAATAAATTTAAACGCAACGCAGAATACCAAAGTTGCCAAACGACGAAAATTTCGATTCGAATTGAAAAGCAGAATAAGGGTGAATAATTTTTTCTGTGTATATACCGTAACTAGCTATACATTTAGTTAAAGAGGGGAAAAATTTCACCAAATATGGGTTTTAAATAGATGCTTAATTGCATGGTGGCGTAACGTGACAAAAGGTAAAATTTTCAGTGGAAATGCCCATATACATACGTTCATTTTAAATGTATTGTTGCTTTTGATTTTTTTTTATGGAAATAAAGTGACACTAATTTCCAAAACATTAATCTATTCAATAATTTGTACTTGTATTGTGTTTTTTTTATTAATTTTTATTTTTATTGTAAAGAATTGCTTTTAATAAATCTCAACAAATTAAATTTATTTATATAGCGTGACTGACTGACTTACTTATTTAACAAATAAATTTTGGTGCACACTATTCACAATGAATTTAATGATTTATTATTTGTGAGTGCAAAATATGTTTTCTTTTTTAATTTTATGGAAATTTTTTATAATTAAGTTTTTGTGCAAAATATAAAATAATTTGGTAACGGAAAGTTTCTTCATACATGAAATATGAAGAAGACCATATTAAGATCCGTAGAACTACAGTTTAACTGCCATATTCATAAAATGTGTTTTAAGGCAAAAGTTTCATACAAAAAAAAAAAAAAAACTTAAAGTAAATATCGAGCATTTTTTTCTCATGCCCGAAAACTTAACTATTGGAAAAGAATTTTACGAGAATGTCCCAGATAAATACCTACTCAATCTGGCAACTTTAATATTATAATTATTAATTATGTGCAGATAAAACACAAAATTTTAGGTTTATACTTGTGCAGATTAAATAAGCGCAAAAATACAAATAATATTTTCTATAAAATAAAAATTGTAATAACAACGTATGTGTTTGCATGTTTTTAGTAAACGTATATATTTTATCAGCATATTTTGTTACTGCTTAAAAATGTTTAAATAAATATTAAAGGTTTCTCGTTTTTAAATGCACTTTTACACGATATGTATTTTGCAGTGGCTTTGTCAGATGTAAAATCCATATGTAATTGCACATGTCTGTCAAAATTAACAAATACAGAAGGTTTATAATTTTTGCTTCAACACGTTTGTTTTTGGTTTTATCTGACATTATCTTAAATCGTTCATAACAGCAAATTATATACTGATTTATATTTCTATTCACTCTTAATTGTATCTCAGTTAATTAAAAATGTTGTTATTTTAAGAATATGTCGTTATTTTAAGAAAATGCCGACAAAAAAAAAATTATTTGCAAAACAGCTGATGTCGGATGATTTTTCTGATGAAGGGACTGTAGGGACTATCGGTTTACTATCTATCTTGAAACTACCTGTCAACTCTTTTCTTCTCTATTTCTTCTTCCTTTATATTGAAGGAATTCCCAATGGACCGCATTGGTCTCCGAGTGGAGGTGTGCCCCTGGGCGCATAACCCTTCTTAACCTAACCTAACCTAATTCGAGCTGACATTTACAGTAGCCATTTTTTTTTGCTTTTACACGACATGTATGAATTTTGCAGTGGGAAATTTGGCTAAAAACATATCGTGTAAACGTGCCTTAACACAATAACTTGAAATCGATCTCGATATTCGCTGTTATTCAAGAAAATCACAGGATTTTATTAAAAAATTAGTTTTCCAATTGCAGTACGTCATAGGAAACTAATTTCTTAATATTTTAATTTCAAACACATTTTAACAAAACGTAGTTTTGCACCTTCAAAAAAAAAAAAAAAAATAAAAAAAAAAAAAAGAACTGAAATCCGCCGAGCTTTTTTTTGGTTAGGAAACAAGAAATAAACACACAAAGCGAAATACGGAGAAAAGGGCGGATGAGAGAGCAATTCGTAGCCTAAATATAAATGCTTGCCATTGAATACTTCATGAAGAGGAGTAAATTTACTCAATACAATCTACAAAATTATTACGATAATAATAAACAAAAGGCTATCATATTTAGCACAAGCACTACGAGAAGAACAGGCAGGATTTAGTCCACAACGCAGTTGTGTCGACCAGACAAACACCTCACGTTTAATAATATGCCAACTAATTGAAAGGCGCACGCCGCTGTACTTGGTTTTTATCGATTTAAAAAAAGCATTTGATTAAGGTAAGCGAAATGCTACATTAGTGGCTCTTTGTATTAAAGTAGTACAAACAAAAATAAAAAACCTAAACAGAAAAAAGGTTGCCCCATATAAAGCATTAACCAAAAATAAAATCAGTTTTAATTAAAAATTTTATAAAGTGAATTAAACGTTTAATTAAGTGAATTAAACATTTAATCAAGTGAATTAAAAGTTCAATTGATTCTATTAATTTGCACCAGTAAACAAACTAGTAGAAACAATTATATGTTTAATTCACCTGATTAAACGTTAAATTCACTTGATTAAATTTTTAATTCAGTTGATTAAATTTTTAATTAAAACTGATTCTATTTTTGATTAATGCTTTAATTGGTGCAACATTTTTTTCATTGTAATATAGGCAATGTACGCTAACTCCACGCTACATATTAGACACAGTAGAAGAACTGGCGAAACAGGGCTAATCCTTGTCACCCCTCCTCTTTGCGGTTATGGTAGATGAAATAATGACAAATCAATGTGAAAAGAAAAGAGGAATCGTTTGGAACTGTCGGGAGCACCTACAATATAGCAGAGGTTGTCGGCTTGGTAATAAATATAAAAAACACATGCGATTCGTATAAACAAACAAAGCTTGTTCTGCATTTGGACGCCGAAATGCAACATAGCGATCAACTAAGTTTTTACATAAGATGAAACTTTAATGCATGTGATAAATCGACCCTGCTCTTTGGAAGCGAAACGTAGGTGATGTTAGAACAAATAAATCAATGATTACAAGTATGTATTTGTAAAAAATTCTTGCTTACCGAAGCACCTGACGGCATCCTATGGCACCTAAACCAACGCCTCCATGACTGGGATTAAGCAGATGATTTGTGCCTAATGTCACACACATTGTTAGGAATACAAGACAAAATTATTAGATTATACGAAAATGGCATACAAGTTAGACATAAGTTAAATTTTCGGAAGACAAAAATAATGACGATATTAGCAACAACAAAATTACAAAATATTCATGACATTGTTTGTGCTTTCAATGTAGTTCTTTGGCGTTGCGTTGCGTTTTACATTAGGGACTTAGTGACGCATTTTGATAGGAGCCAAATGACAGATGCCTGTTGACAGGAGCAGTGCTGCCCTTTCAGTTAAGAGGGAGGAAATTTAAAAAGTCATGGACTTATTGACCCGCCCATGTATATTTTTCAAATAATAAAAAAAGGAATTAAAAAGCCATAATACTTATTGAATAATTGGATTCGAAAAATTCTTTTGCAAAAAATTTAAATCGTGCACATACTTTATGTATATTAATTACAATTAAATAATTTCTTTTAAATTTAATTATCTGCATAGTTCTTACATAATAATGACAAACATTAAATAATTTAACTTAATCCAAATTTTTATTTTTTATTCAGGCTAAAGTTTATTAAATAATAAATTCCATTAAATTATTTTTACGAATAAACAAACTTTTACCCACCAAAAAGGTGAAAATACCAATTGGCTTAAATATTGATGTTTGACTATTGACTGGCAGCCATCGCCAATGTCGTTAAGTGTTAAACGGCCAAGATTTCTGACGAGATACTATCAAAACATGTGAAATCGACCTATCCATGAACGTGGGTTCGATACCCCGGTCAGTCGAGAATAAAAAATTATCCACACATTTTAATTCATTTCATGTTGTAAAATTCCTTTCTGTATAAAAATAATTTAATGAAAATTAAATTTTAATGAACTTTAGCCTGATTAGAAAATAAAAATTTGGATTGAAAACCATAAACAGTTCAATAAAATAACGTTTATAATTATAATTTAAATAAATATATTATTATTTTTAAATATCAAATATCATTTTTGAATTTTATTCTAACTATAAAATTTTAAATCTTCATACAGGAGTTTAACTTTTAACCAAAAAAAAAAAAAAAAAACACGTTTGAATTTTTAATGTTTCTTTTTAATAAAATGAAAATAAAAATAAAAGAAAATAAAAATTTGGATTGAAAACCATAAACAGTTCAATAAAATAACGTTTATAATTATAATTTAAA
This sequence comes from Pollenia amentaria, assembly GCA_943735925.1. Taxonomy (NCBI): domain Eukaryota; kingdom Metazoa; phylum Arthropoda; class Insecta; order Diptera; family Polleniidae; genus Pollenia; species Pollenia amentaria. The sequence goes on along the minus strand of OX031007.1, from coordinate 240,933,052 downwards.
TAAATATATTATTATTTTTAAATATCAAATATCATTTTTGAATTTTATTCTAACTATAAAATTTTAAATCTTCATACAGGAGTTTAACTTTTAACCAAAAAAAAAAAAAAAACACGTTTGAATTTTTAATGTTTCTTTTTAATAAAATGACGTAATGTTTTATTTTTTTTTTTGTTTTACATTTATGTTGGTTTTGTTGTACAAATGTTGCTAAAAATGTCAGTGGGTAAAAACCACTTCACACACTCTCTGATATCTCTGCTAGTGCTGGCGAAGGTGTGGAGTTTTGAAAATGAATGTACCAACTTTAATTCTTGTGTTCGAAAGGAAATACTGTAAAGGTTAAAGATCTTTATTTTGAAAATATTTAAACAAAATATTTTTTTCTTAAATTTTTGGGCCGGAATTTTTTTTAAAACTTTTAAATTTTATTGTGACAATTCTATTTTATTGGTTTAAATTTAAATTGTTAATGAAATTTTATAGTATTATTTAAACAATTATGCAATATTTTTGCGGTTTGTATATCATTTCAAATGCATATTTCTTTTATTTGCAAAAACTGATAAGAATAAAAATAGTAGTTAGTTAATTGTAAAAAAAATGTATAATTAATATTTTTGCTAGTTATAACATTTATGGGAAATTAATAGCAAATTGTTGCGGTTGTGATATTTTTCTTTTAATTTACAAAAATTCTTAAATGTAATTGTTTAAGAATAAACACTTTATTACTGCCTATTGTTGAACATTAATAACACAGTATGACATATAATGTTAAGTATTATTATCAGTCATGATGAAATAAACAGGTGGCATTACTAAGCCAGATGACGATTTTTTTTGTCTAGTCTTATGTCAAAGTTTTGTTTATGTTTACAAAAAGTCCACGTTTTGTGCTGTGATTATTGTATTGTATTTAAGTTTTTGATTATTTAAAATAAAATTAAATAAGATAGTAACCATAGGGAAATAAAAATTGGCTAAAAATTAATTTATTTCACTGCGTTCGGCGGCAAAATTTGATTTTAGCTTAATATAATTTTTGACGTATACGGAGACTTATTTTTCATTTTTGTTGTAATGTTGTATTTGTTGCCGTAGCGCTGCCACCTACTTGTTCCACCATGTTATCAGTACCTGCCATGTTGGACTAACCCCTAATGCTCTTAAACATAACATAGAGACAATATATCCAACGTCGAATTCATTTGTGACACAGGTGGCAATTTGTGTGTACAATTTGACAGAATTATACACTCGTCCTTGCTAAGGAGCTGAATCTATCTTGCCTCCACTGCTGAACTGCATCAGATTTTGTTAATAAGCAAAAGCACCTAGGGAGATTCACCAGCAGGCCAAAATTCCCCACAATGCGTTGAAAATCAGACCTTAAAGTCGACCTTTCTTCCCGTGACCTTGGGTATAACCACTGCTTTCAGGTGATTTCCAAAGGAGCCTAACCCACAACCAGATCACGACCGATTACCCAGGAGCTACTGTTTCCCATGGTACCAGATAGAATCTTTGGCTTAAGGAAGTTGTAGCACTAAAAACTTTTCGGGAGGGGTATTGAAATGATCAAATCTGGATCGATATCAACTAAATTTGGCAAAGTGATTGATAAAGTTTAGGCCAAATGTAATATAAATATCAACATTATAAGAATTCACAGACTGTTCTCCGAAAATATGTTTGTTGGGGGCATCTGACATTCACCCATGTCGGGAACAAATAGCAAACCGTTTTCCCCTCTAAATTTTGCTTTTTCCCATACATTTTTCAAAGAAAAGGGAACAAATATCGGGGGCAATTGGATTCACCATAGGGGTGATTGTAATACGATTCTCACCGTTTTCAATAGGGTCAATAGTGATAATTTGGACATATGTACCAAATTCTATCAAACCATCTTTAAAATTTGGATCAGAGGGCTAATTCTGGCAGTCGTGTTTGAATACTTTTTCGATTCGAAAGCAATTTTACTTCTAATTCTCTCAGTCGATACTGCAAGAATCCAAATTCTTTTTGAAATTAGAAATAAAATTGATTTCGAATCGAAGAAGTAATCGATCACGACTGCCATAATAAGCCCCCTGTACTTTGCCCAACATATTTTCGGGGACAGACAGTCTGGTAGACGGGCGGACATTTTATATCGATTCAAAAGTGATTATAATTCGATCAGTATACTAAAAAGTGGCTCTAGAACCGATAACTTTATATGTTACACATATCATCACAAAGGCATTATACCCTTTCTACCATGGCTTGTAAAAAAATGGGAGTAAAAAATATCAAGTTTCACTGCAGAAAAATCTAGTATCTCTTAAATGGAATTAACGTTTTTCAAGGTTTAAGTAAAGCAATAATTCTCTGATGTTTAAACAACCGGAATCTTTAGATTTAAATTATTTTTTTTATTTGAATTAATTTTTTTGTTGCAAACAATTTTCTTTGATTAAACTGCAACTAAACTTTTCATAGAAATAATTGTTTTAAACTTTAATTAGAAGTTTCCTTTTATGGTGCCTCTTAATTCGTTTCATTATGAGAAATAGAATTTTCTTCTTCTTGTTATTTATGATTGCGCTGTTTCTTTAGATTCATGTTTTTTTGCTGCGTCTTAAATTGCTTTATGATTTTTTTTAAATCATGTTTAAAATGTTGAAATCATGAAAAGAAATGTATTCAGTTTTTTTAATTGTTTGTAAGTGTAACAAAACGTTTTAACAATAATCATCTGCGACTTGTGTGCCACCTAAACTGACAAATAACAAACACTACAAGTGCAATCAGAAGAAACCCAACTGACCCATTACTTTGAGACACTGACTGTCTTGTGTGAGTATGTTTATATATGTGTCAAGTTTTTGAACTAGATTAAAACTATTATTTAAGTTATAGTCAGTCATATTAAAGTACAGCTAAGTGATGTTTTGAGAAAAAATAAATTCGTTTCAAAAGATTCCACATTTAAAGTAGGGATGTATCGATAGGCCTTTATGCCGATACGGTGCCGATACCGATACTCAACAAGAAATATCGCCGCTATCGATACCGATACGAATATTATATTTAAATTCAAGGTAAAATTAACAAAACTCAAGTAAAGTAATTTCTTTATTATACAAAATTGTAGTGTAAAGGTTTCCGTAGATGACATGTTTTTTACATCTGACTTGCCAAATTTCCCACTGTTAAATACATACATTTCGTGTGTTACCTTTAAAACATTGCATCTGTAAAAGTCAGACGCAAAGTCATCTTCTTGTCAGAAGGAAATAGAGCACGCTCCATCTGACATCAGCTGTGTCATACATCTATGCCGGGAAAAACCGACAGCGGCGGTGCACTATTGACGGAATCATTAGCCGGCTGAAGTTAATATTATACAATAGAGATGTATGTGTATGATAATTTCACCATTGAATATAAACTTTGTTCATATATATTAAAAAAAAGTTTTATTTTAATATCCTAAATTCATTTCTTCGATTTTAAAGAAAAAAATGAACTCTTTTACGGCGCAAATAAACATTTTTGTGGCGGCAGCACGATATTTTAAAACCGAGAACTACTTTGGTTTCTGCAATAACTATGCGAAAAAAAAACAGAGACAATGTCAGAAGCAAATTACATGTACGTGTGTGACCAAATATTATAAACCTTATGTAAAACTGCAATTTTGACAGACATGCACAAATACATGTGACTTGAAAAGTTGACACGTCAGATGTAAAGGACATGTCGTGTACATGCACCTTAAGAGATTATTAATATTTAAAATTGATTTTAACAAGATTTTAAAAACAACGAAATTAATTTAAATTCATTCTAAGTTAATTTATTTTTTAAACAATAGAAAAAAAAATTAGTAAGGGTTTTCATGATATCGCACTTTCTTTGCCCCTTATTTTCCAATCCCCTTTAGTATCATCTTGTATTTTTTTGTATCCCTTTTGCCCCTTTTTGAACTAACTCTTTTTATGTTGGTTGTCAATGAACGCAGATGTGCCTTTCAGCTTTTATACCTTCGTATGTTTTTACTTTACCTCATAGTAGTGCATCCGCTGAGGGAATTTTTTCTAAATTCCTTATAACAAATTTCCATACCGTGAAGTTTTCTTTAGAATGAACTTGTGAACAAAATGTTTTCCTTTAAAATAACTATAATTCTTGTTAATTTAAAACTCCAGCAAAAATAGAGCAAAATTACATTGATATTTAAATTATACTACGATTCACGTTGAATGAAAGTAATTTCAAGTTGAAACAACGTGAATTTGAATTTGATTCGACATGAAATCATATTGGATTATGTGTGAAATTACAGTGAGAAGAAGCTACAGAGACAACATATCGACCCCTTTGCGCGAAATTATCGTATATGCCAATTTTTTGGAAATTGAGTTTTTGATGCAATCTTGTTCTACATTCAAAGAGACGTCACCTGACAAAATATTGTAGGCGAATTCCACTTCGTTGCTCCAAAAATTGAATGTATATTTTCATTTTTATATTGCAAGCCATAGCAGAGTAAAGTAGAAAAATGGCTGTCCTGTAAAATTTGGTTTTTGTAACATACGATAATTTCGCGCAAAGGGGTCGATATGTATTTATTTAAGAATAATTCTAAACACTTACCCGCGGAACCAGAGATAGAGAATACTATTATTTATTTTCCTGTAACACATGTTTCATCTTTTTTGTATTGCCCTTTGCTTATAGAAGCACTCACAATTAAGACACCAGCAGAATGGCCCAATATGCTTTTCGTCATCATTCTACTTTGAAAATTTTATGTATTTAACTAAATAATTTTAACAAAAACTATACGGGAATTTATCTTCTTTTTATAAATTTGTTTTAACAAGAAAACAAAACTAAATTTGTTTTTCTTCTTGAAGTGTTGTTGTTGTTTCTATACAAAACAAGTAAAACCGTCTTTTATAGGCTCAATATTGAACAATGCTTTTTTTTTTACCTTTTTTCAGGGTTCAGAAATATTCATACATGAATTCTAAAATTCCAACATTCATGATAAATTGTCATGAATAATGCTTGCAAAATTTTTTGTTTTATTCTCACACTGTAAAATGAATAGCTAAGATTTTTTTTTATTTTTAAGCACATGAATAGTTTTGTTTTTTATTTTCCAGTTTGTACATATGCACGTATGTGAATAAAGAAAAGTACAAAATTGTAAAAACTAAAATATGAGAGGCTAATCGTTGCTGTCATTTATGTTTATAATAAAAAGAGTTCCTCTCTGTTGTGTTTTGCTTTATTCGTGTTTAAAAACACAAAATATCGCTTGCTTCATTTGTTCTTGTTTAATAGTATTTGTAGCCTTGATTTGTACATGATAAAAATGTTTTTTTAAGCGTCGTTTATTCGTGGTTTTTTTCATACATTAAGAAAATAAAAACAATTGCAACTTTATTTTGAACAATTGTAAATATAACAACAGTACAAATTTTCAACGAATTACTTATTTTGAAAGTGTTGTGGTATGTTTTTTTTAAAACTTTAATAAAAAAAATATAAAATAAATCATACCTATTTTTTTGTTTTTTTTTATGAGCAGTATTTTCACTTAAAAAATTTTTTTTCTCTAAATTTGCACTTCAAAAAAAAAAAAAGAAATAAAAAAAACTAATCGTGCCACTAATTGTTGAAAATTTGTTTTTTTTTCAACGTTCATAACTATTTATGTATGAATAGTAAAATTCAAACATTTATAATAAATAATTTGTCTTATCTCATGTTTTTTGTAGAAACAACACAAGAATGATATAAACACAGATTACGCATTGCGCATGTTTTTTATTATTTACAAAATTTTACTGTTTAATATTAAGTCACATCAGCACATTATACACATGTTTGTTTACTTGTGTTTCTACATTTCATTTTTAAAAGCTGAATGAGCTATTTTGGTGTCTTTGTATCATGGAAATAAAAAACCATACAAATATAAGAACAAATAAAGCAAGAGATTTTTTGTGTTTTTAAACACGAATAAAGCAAAACACAACAGAGATTATGATGTGAATAGCAAGTGTATATTTGGAAGTTGTATAAGAATGCAAGATGAGCAAAAGAAGTTAAAAAAAAAAATTCTCTCATGTACAAATGTAAGAAAAAATAAATCTCTATTATTATCTCATGTGTTTTGTAGAAACGAAAAATAATGAAAATACTTTTATACAAGAACGAATAAAGCAAAATTTTTTTTGTGTTTTTAAGCACGAATAAAACAGCACACAACAGTGTATAAAATTTTTTATTCCTACCCATGAGTGAATAGTGAGTGAATATTTGGAACTCTGCCTCTTTTATTAAAATTTAATATGAAACGGTGACAATTTTAAAAAAAGACCATGCCTTGTAGAAATTTACTATGATTTTCAATTAACACTGCGCCATGTTGATTTAACATTGGTATTTTTTTTCTGTGTGCAAGAACTTTATTTTTTTAATGTTTATGTTTTCAGTGAAAAGAACTTAATAAATATGTTTGATTTTTGAAAATGTTCTTGTTTTTCAAGTTGCCCCTTTTTTTTCTCAGAATTTCCCTTTTTATGCCACTTATTTTTTGAAAAACCCTTTTTGTGCCCCTTTTTGAAAATTTTGAACGGTAACGCTGCTTAAAAGGCTCGCAATCTGTGCACGAACTGTCAGAAATTGTATGAGAATTATTCACACTAAGTTCATAAATTTGCCCAACAATTTTGACTCGCAAACTTGTTCAATTGTGTATTTATGTAAACAGATTTTTTGTAATGCTAACCGTCGTTTTCAATGAAAACTTCAAGTGTTTATAAATAACAAACAATAAATTCTTTCAATAATTTGTACAAATTAGCCTTTTAGCATTCTTTATACATTTTTTAAAAACAAATTTCACATTTTAATGACCAATTTCAACTTTTGTTTTTATATTTTTAATTGTTTTTTTATTTTTTTTTGCATTGACGTTTATTACATACTGATATTAATTGTTTAAAATTAAACAAAAACTAAAAAGGGTCTTCATGAAACGAGTCTCGCAAGTTTACCCATTTGCACAAATGGCAATTTTAAGCGATATCATGAAAACCTTTAATGTATGCGTTTATTAATATTCCAAATTAATATTAATAAGATTGTTGTTCAAAAAAACAAAGACCCTAATCATGTAGAACGCAACGCAACTCCAAACAATTATATTGAGAGCAAAAACAAATTCATAAATATTTTGTAATTTTGTTGTTGCTTTCTACATAAATTCACATTGCGTTTTAAAATTTTAAACGCTGCAAAGCTTGTGGCGTTGAAAATTTTAAAACGGTACAAAATTACAAAATATGTATGACATTGTTTTTGCTTTCAATGTTATACTTTGGCGTTGCGTTGCGTTTTACATTACTTTTGCGGAGATAATTTCACAACTTGAAGCAGTAAAAATCGTCTCTCAGAAGTGAATGAACCCATTTGACAACTTAAGTATTTCTGCGTCGTGTTCTCAAATTTTGAGCATAATATTTAATACCGCCAGTAAACAATCGGATCTGCGTCTAGAAAAATTAGAAGATCTAAGGTATACCTAGACTTCTTATTAAGCTGAATTACTGCTTAGGATGGACAGAGGATCATTCTTCTCCAAATTTTCTTTTAAGATTTTCACAAACGCTCCAAAGGTCAGTTCTTGTAGACTTATCAGAACTTTTACTAAGTGTAGGGGTGACCGTGTCTTCAAAACTTTTGGAATGCAGAGTAATGTTAAGTAGCCCAATAAGATGCTTTTTCAATCTATTGTCTTTGAAATTTTCTAGCTTTGTATCGAAGGTAAAGAACTTTAGATAAACAAAAGATTTCATTACTCTCTAAGCCCTTAAATCCTTCATTCAGAGCTAATGCTACACAAGTCGCCAATTTATGGGACTCTGAAAAATTCTGCATCTCGTTTTACTGTTAACTAGCGAAATAGCATCAGAAAATGTAGCAGTGGCTTTGCTTATGGATTTTGTGATCTCTTTGAAGTAACCAAAAATTTGTAGCGAAATTATTTTTATTTGTACAAAAATCATTAAAAATTAGCAGAAAGTTTTTAAAACGTACAATTACATAAAAGATTTATCAATGGGAGAACGTTTTACCATTATGGTGAAAAACAAGTCCACATTAAGCGTTCAATGCGCTTATGCCCAAAAAGTCGAAGTGTAAAATTGTATTTATAAGTTACACAGCAAACGCGGAAAATACATATACATATCGACGGCATGAAGTAGGATTACTTTCGGCCTAAGCATGCGTCTGGAAAGAAATGAAAAACGCCTGGCGTGGACCGACCTCCAGTTTAAGAATACAAAGAAACAATTTATTATTCCGTTTGATATTTTGCTATTAGCTGTTATGCAAAAAAAAAGTATTGAAAATAAAATTATTTGTTCAAAAAAACTATAAAAAAGTATCGGCATATCGACAGTAAATAACGCCGATACCGATATATCGGCAAACGTGAAGTATCGCCGATATATCGGCATCGGTATCGATATTCGTTACTTTCCCAATTTAAAGTATTTTTATTTTATTAGAAATTGCATTTTCCAAAAGTACCTATACAATTTTTTTTTTAATAAATCGCTTTGTTAAAAAAAACTTTTAGAAAAAAAAGTATTTTTGGTACCCTTGAGAAAACGTTTGTTTTTTAAAAATATATATATTTTTTTTTGCAAACAAAAATTTATTTTCTAAATATTCTTTTTTAAAAGGTTCTCTTTTTGCAAAAATAAAAAAATTAAAACATTTTTTTTGTAAACAAAATTGCAAAATTATGGAAAAAATATCTAGCTTTTGCACAAAAAACCCCATTTGGTAAAATAGTACCTTATTTGAACAAAACATTAGGTTACTATTAAAATCACCACAATAGTGGAGAGGGTATTATGCGTTTGTGCTAATGTTGATAACAATATTGGTCCTAGACCCACATTAAAGTATACCGATTGACTAAGAATCAATTTTGCAATCGGTCAATGCAAACATTGTTTGCAAAGTACAGGGGTCTTATTCTGCATTGCGAAGGCGAAAAAGTTAATACGATGCGAAAGAAAGTTGGTATACTTTAAGATTTTCTCGTATTCGCATACGAATCAGGGCAACACTGATCAAACAAAAAAAATTGTTTTTAGTTTTGATGAGGGCTGTCAGATGTGGCGATTTCTCGCTAAACGTGGCGATTTAAAAACCTATTTGGCGATGAAATTTTGTGTTTGGCGACATGGCGATATTTTTAGCAAGTAGCATTCTAACTTTGAGAGGAGTGTAATATTGCGTCCACCAAAGATTTCTTAACAATGAAATAAATTTTTATGAAAAGACCTCTCTTTGAAAGGCCAAATACATTGGTGAAATGCTTGACATACAGGCGAATTCACTCGTGTACGTGTGCTTGACGTGATATTCGCCGTAATATCAAAATTTTTTGATTTTCCGTCCAGCATTGTCGGTGTCACATATTCAAGCACATTTTCACTAAACTACCACAGCGCTTGATGAATAAATTGATCAATTTATTTAGCCCTTAAGAAATAGCTTTCATTTTCAGAAAAAAATCTGTTTTGACATTTTTTTTTTTAACGAATATATTTTATTTTAGGAAAAGTACCATTTTGGAAAAACTTTTTTTTTTGTTTGTTTCCTTTAATAAAATTTCTCTAAGTGTATTTTATTTATTAAAAATTCACTATTATGATTATGCTGCGAAAGTTGTTTTTTTTTGTTGTTTTTTAAGAAATTGAAGAATTTTAATTATGATGATTTGTGCTTCTTTGGTGGTAAAGTTGTTGAAAAAAAAATTTGAGATTTTGTTGAAAAAAAAAAATGTATTTATAAATTATCATTTGCACATTTTTTAAATTGTTAAATGCAAAAAACAGTAAAATAAGCATTTAAAAGCAAACAATTCTAGCTTGTCAAGCAGTCGGCTACTTAAATTTGAAATATGAGTACAGCTAAAACTATCAGGTGTATCGAGTTGAAAAGGCGAGTGGTTAAGTAGGTTTTTTTCGAAAGTGAAGTGTATCTGAATAATGACGAATGACAGCAATTAACTAAATACTCATAAACATACATAACAACACATACTAGACAATTTAAAAGTTTGTAATGGCTTAAAAATTACTATTACCAAGTACAAGTATTCGAAATGCCAACTGCCAACTGATGTGCATGTGTTTATGTTTTGTCGGTTTTCCTTCTTATTTTTTTTTTAATGGAAAATTAGTAAAAGCTTTTGTAATGAAAGGTGTTGAATTTGGCTTTTGGTGTTGGGTTAAAAAAAAAACAATGAAAAATATAAAAGGTCGCTGAACAAAAAAGTTCAAAAAGGTTAAAAAATTCGGTTTGGGAATATTTAAAATTTAATATAAAGTTTATTTTTAAAATAAGCTAAATTTTGTTATTTAGATTTTGTGATAAAAACTAAAAATAAAATATGTTTTGTAAATAATAATGTATAATCTCAAGTAGATTCTATCTTTGTAAAAGCTTTCCACTAAAATGTATTTTGTATTTTATGGATTCCCATTAGTGTTGACAATTCCCCACAGCCATAGAAAAAGGGGCCATAGTCTTTTTTTTTTAGAATATGTAAATGCATGTTGTATTCTTTAACCCCATCAAGTAAATTAATGTTCATGCATGCACAATTATGTTTCTGCAAGTTTCATGAATAGAAAAAAAGCCATCCATGAAGTGCAGTATCTACTTTTAAAGATGTGACACTGAGACAAACAACATCTTTTATTTGATACACTTTTGAGACATGTGATATTATTGTCTACTTCAGAAAGTCTATTGTCATAATTCAGTTTATATTTATTTAGACAGAAAAATATAAAAATGAATTTTTTAGTGTTAAAGTATGAACTTAGCATGAATTCAACTCAACCAACGCCCTTTAAGATATCGAGTTGGAAAGTTTAAATGCTGAACATTTTATTGCACTCAAGTGTTTTCTAATATTTTTAAACAATTTCAAGTGGTAAACGGAAATTTTAAGTACCCAGTAAAAACTTCTGTTTTCCTTCTAAAGTAGGAATTTCATATTTTAAATTTTGAAATTTTTATTAAAAAAACTTTCAATGTTTTGGTGCTTAATATCTTAATAAATAAACCTAACTAATTTTTTTTTTCTTATCATATCTAACAGCCCTCGTACATTTCTAACAATGCACTTTTCACCAACAATTTATTGATTGATAAATAGTGCACAATTTAATATTTCTAACATGAGAAAACTGAATCCTTTGGAAAATAATGGTTGGTTGACAGCAAATCATTATGATTTATCATTCGCTGTCATCAGCACTTAATCATTCTATTGAGTCCAAAAATTAAAAAATTAAAAAAAAAAAAACTTGTAATTTGAGACATTAAACTAGATAACGAAATTTTAACTGGAAAGGAAAAAAAGGTTCATTAAACTTTATCATCATGATCAGCGTTGCCAAATGTGCAGATTTATCTGCATTTTGCATTTTTTCTAAGCATTGAACAGTTTTGAGGTTTTTTGTTTAAAAAATAAGTTTTTTTTTGCAAATTGTGCAGATTTTGCAGCTTTTGCATTAAAATTTTTCAATTTCAATTTTGTTATATTTTTTTTATTTCTTAAGCCATAATCTTAACTAATTTTCTTAACCCATACTCGTATAACAGAGACAAGCATTAAGAGCCAAATAAAAAACACAAACCGCTTGGGAAACACGCAATTTTCGTTCACAAATAAACCACCCAAACCTAATAAAGCATTTTTCAATAAATTCTAATAAAATACTTTTATTCTTTTAACTTGTTATGTTTCGTCGTTTCCTTCATGACTCTGCAAAATTTTCACTCAAATGATTAAATTTAGCACTAGGTAGTGCAAACAGTTTGGAAAATATACAACATTTCGTTTTTTCCACAAACGTGATTTAATCGTCGAATACCCCAATTAACAATTCAAGAGGATTGTACAAATGTAAAATGTTGACGTTTGCCAAGCCGTTTTAGTAGTTTATTTGGCTTTTACTTTTGAAAATTTAATTATGTCCCTGTTTACATTTTATGATTTTTGATGTTTCTTTTTAAAGTTGCATTTGAGTTTACATTGTAAAAGCTTTGTTGCAGCAATTTTTCATGTATGTTCAATTGACAAATTGCAAATCTGGAAAATTAAATGAGGAAACAAAAAAAAAAAAAAAATCGCAAGATTACATGTCCTTGTGTACGTACCCATCTTAATTTCACTCTCTTCCATCGAGCCTACAAAGTAACAATATTCGTTAATAACGGGTGGTTAAGTTTTAGGGCCGATGTTGAATTTGAACCGCATCTAAACGTGAAGTTTTTTTCTGCATTTCATTTGACATTTCTCAATTTCAGACTAACTCAATTTGAACCATGGAAAGATACACAATCGAGCAACGCGTTAAAGGTATTCAGGCTTATTATGAAAATGGGCGTTGAAATCAAAATGCATATCGTGAAAATCATCTTCAGTGATGAGAATTGCCGCATTTGGGGGAATGATAATCCAAGAGTGATTGTCGAAACCAATGCACCCACAAAGAGTGACAGTTTGGTGCGGTTTATGGGCTTGCGGCATCATCGGGCCGTATTTTTTCTTAAATGAGGCCGGTCAAGCAGTTACTGTGAATGGAAGATATGGATGTGGACGATATGTGGTTTCAACAGGACGGTGTCACTTGCCACACAGCTAACGAAACAATGGCTCTTTTGCGCGATAAATTGGCTGGCCGTATTATCTCACGTGGTGACGATGTCAATTGGCCGCCAAGAACATGTGATTTGACACCGTTGGACTTCTTTTTTTGGGGTTATTTGAAAGAAAAGGTGTACGTCGATAAGCCAACCACAATTCAAGAGCTAAATGATGAGATAATTCGGCACATTAACGGCATAGAACCTCTATTATGCCTCAGCGTCATCGAAAATTTGGACCATCGGATGGAGGTGAGCCTCCGAAGTCGCGGCGGCCTTTTGGCCAATATTTTGTTCCATACATAATTGAACCATACCAATTTTATCATAATAAAAAGAAATGACAATGATTTTCTAAATAATTTTGTGTTTTATTCAAAATCAACATCGGCCCTTAAAATTTAACCACCCTTTATTATATTGTATTTGTTTCTGTATTATACGTATGTGTTAAAAAAATTAAGTAAAATATATATTTTTATATGCAGTTTTTTTTTAGTTAAATTCAATTTTTTTTTCTTAAGATGCATTTATTTTCAAAAAAATTATGGCAACGCTGATCATGATACATAAAAGTTGTAGTAATGTTGTTGTTGTTGCAAGTTGTTTGTTTAATAAAACAACAAAAATAAACAAACAACATATATAGTTCTTTTTTATTGTTTACAAACAAAAGCAACAATAATAAAAAAAATAACAAAGATGACAACTACTTCCACATAATGTCATGAAAATATGTGTCAACCTCTATTAAGTGCATAAAAATGGGAGCATTACAAAAAGTATATAAAAAATATATTTTTTTTAAATTGCATTCTAACAAGCATCAGCTTTTTCTACAAACTTAATATTTCATTAAAATAAATTTTATAAAAATTTTGGATATTTTTAAGGAACTAATTGTATAAAACGCAGCGCAACGCCAAAAATTACATTGAAAGCAAAAAAAAAAGTCAAAAATATTTTATAATTTGGTGTTGCTTTCTACAGAAATAAAAATTTTATTTAAAAATATTCAACGCCACAAGATATGAAGGCGAATGCATTACAGGTGGTCTTAAAAGCCCTGCTGATAACTTTTCTTTTAGCTTTATAATTGTTGGATGTCAAAATTATGTTTATTATCTTTGTTTCTGTTTTGTTTTATTTCTGTTTTTGACATTGTACAATGATTTTACAAAAGCAATTTCTTGTGGTTTCTGTACGAGTTGTACTTATTGTAGTACCGAGATTACCTGTCATGATTAGGAATTTCTGTATAAAGCAACAACAAAATTATAAAATATTTTTGACTTTAGCGGAGTTCAGTGTTTGATGCGAACGGTTTTGCATAAGTGCAAAATATTGTAACTTTTGTTTGCAATCCAACAACAAAATACACAGAATTGTAATTGTCACATCATTGCCTTTGCGCAATACTAAAACTGTATAGCTTTTCTGCTACTTGTGTTGCGTTTGTATTCCTGATGCTCGAACAGCTGACATTTGGAAACAATCATTTAGAATCTTCAAGCAAATCTTTTAATGCTGCGATAATGTTTTCTTTAATATTTCTTCGTGGTAAATATTGTAAAAGAATTCAAACACGTTCGGGTCTGTTCTAGGTTTCGACTCGTTTTGAAAACGCAAATTTTTTTGAATCCGCATAATTCATAAATTGGTATTCTCAAACCTGCATGTTTTTGTGTATTCGAAGTTTGTGTTCGAAAAAAAATCTAAATGTCAAAAACAACAAAAAAAAAAACAGCTCTTTATCAGCTGTATCTGGATGATCAGTCAGTCATAAACTCTTCAATCTTTTTACCAATGATATTGGTTTTTGTTTTTTGTACTTTTTTCAAGAATTCTTCCTGTATAAGAAAGGAAATTTTTGTTTTTATATATTCTTTTTTGTCTTTCTTCTTTCGTTGACCTTTCTTTGCACAACTTGATGGACTAATGTAAACATAGAGCTTTTGAAATAGCTATTTTTATAGCAATTGTGGTTTATTCAACTGTTGTCTTAATTGAAATTTTTGATATTCAGACTTAAACTGATCAAAATTAATTTTCATTAAATTATTGTAATGATGAAATGTACTTTGTTTACAAGAAGAATTCTTAAAAAAGGGACGAAAAAACAGAAGTGAAGAAGAAATATATATATAAACAACTAATTACAGCAAATTTCGATCCACCAATACCATTGGTAAAAAGATTGATGCTTGACTATAGACTGCCAGACGTCGCAATGGCGGAAAGCGTAAACTTCAAAAAATTCTGATGATGGGAATGTGGTTATTCTCGAAACATGTAAGTTCGGCCCGAGTTCGATCCCGTGTTCAGTCAATAATAAAAATTATCAAAAAATTTCAATTCATTTTATCTTGTAAAATTCCTTTCTTAATTAAAAATTTTATAAAAATTAAATTTTAAAATATCAACAATTTTAAAATATCAAATATTTTAATTAAACCGACAGTTGAATAAAACACAATTGTTTAATAAATTTTATTATAAAAAAGAACCTTTTATTGAAAAAAGCACATATTATTTTCTTCTTCTTTCTACTAAAAAATAATAACATTATACCCTACATCACTTAAGGTCGAAAGCGTATTATGCGTTTGTTTAGGACCCATCTGTTAGTATAACAATAAACTGAGAGTCACATTAGTCGCTGTGTTAATTTAATATTGTCCGTCCATCTGGGTAGTCGGCTGTGTGTTAATATCAAGATTGACAATCGAAACGAATTTTGGTATAGGTATTAAAGTCTTACTTAATGACACATTTTTTACAAGGTGCCAATTTTCAAAAGAATTTTTCTCTTATATATGGGGGATTTCATGTCAAGTGAACAAACTTTTGAAATCGATGTCTTCCGATTTGGATGAAATGTGCACCAAGGTAAGTCCTATAGACACATATTTTAAACAAGATCGGTCAAGAAGTTTCTGATTTAGAGAGGGTCAAAATTGGACATTTTGGACAAACAGGTGTTCTTTCTCATCCAAAAATTTAAAATTTATTCTTTTCAAAATTTATATTTTTAATCAAAATTAATTTTTTTTTATATTTTTAATCAAAATTCGATTTTATTTTAGATCAGAAGGAAGGAATTTTACAAAATGAAATAAATTAAAATTTATTGATAATTTACCTGACTGAACGAGGGGTTGAAATCGGTTCGAACTTACATGTTTCGAAAATACCCACATTCTCATCATCAGAGTTTTTTGTAATCTTTTAACCAATGGTATTTTTTGGCGGATTTATATAATTTTAAATATAAATTTTGCAGAGAAGAAACAAATTAAAATTGTCAACACTTGTGCTAATGGATAATATGTTTGTTGGAAATTGAAATGAAATTCAGCATTGGTATCAATACCGGTATTTATCTATTTGTTATCTGGTTATCTCATATCAATACCGGTATTCAATTTTAAACGGTATTTATGTGTTCGGCTTCCAAACTTTTTAACCAACTGTTCGCAATTTTTAAAGAAAATTGGTACACAATCTTTAGTTTATCTAAGGACGAAGCCTACACAAAAGTGTAGAGTCAACCTGGAACCAATTTTGTTAGTTTGCCAAATTTCAAAAGATTATGACAGTACATAGGTCTGGTATTGACTTTAAGTTTTATATTGGCCCTCTCTCGAAAATCCCTTAAAGACGAATAAATCTCATGTAGATTCTGATATGGTATTTCCACCGAAAAGTCTACGTTACACGCCAGCAAGCTATTAAAATTGTTTCTCAAAAAAACTTTATTTGTATTATTTACTTTGTTGTATTTTGGTGTTACTAAATGTAGAGTTACATAACGTAACAAAAAGGGGAACCTTTGAACAACATGTACCTAAAATGGAAGCTTAATGCCGGCGTAACGTTACAAAAAGTAAACCTTTCTTTTGAAATGTCCATATTTACACGCGAGATATAATATGGTCAACACCAAAGAACATTATTTTTAACGAACATTTTTAAATATATTATGGCTAATTGAACCACCGGCCACCGGCAATAATAGCAACATACATTTTATGTTTGCCTCTGAACATGTTATAGTTAACCCTTAAATGCCTAAAGTTTAAAATTTTATGCCGGACTTAAATCGAATTGTGCGCTTACAATTATTACATTTTTTTCATATTATCAAAATAAAAAATATTAAAAGTATTAAAATGGTTACTTGCTTTATTTTTGCAATTAAATGTAAAAAAATTAATTTTTTTTTTTTATTAGGTTTCCTTTATCTGGTGAATAAAATAAAAACATTTAAATTTTTTGAATATGATCCACGAGGAAAGACCAAATATATAGTTCAATTAGCGGTATATTTTTTGGTTTGTTTTGGATGCTATTCTAATGTCACGTACATACGTGGTGCAAAAACATCATTTTTTTCCGTCATTTGTATTTGATAAGCCGTAGGTGTTTCATAATAAAAGTTCAAAGCAAGATATTTGTTGTAAAAAAATATTGATCGGAATTTTTTTCTGAATTGGTATAATAAAAATTTTATAAGCTTTTAAAGGTCGTCACGTACGATGTTGTAAGAACTGTAAATGCAGCTAAATGTATTATCTTATTATGTTGGTATTAAGTTAAAATTGGGTCCAAGCTTATTTTATTTTAATCTAAAACTCTAAACCAATATTATTGGAATCGGTCCATTGTTTACCATAGCACCCATACAAATACTACTCCCGGAAATAGCTTTTAATGTCATAACTTCCTTATAGATGGGGGTATTGACATACAAATTGGTGACAATAACGTTTACGAAAGGAACTATGACATGGCAAAATATTGCGCTGGTAGGTCCAAAATGAAGTATAGGTCCCATATAAACCCCCTTCGTAAAATCAGTGAAAGTCAAACAAATCTCATATAGATGAAGATATCTGAATAATATTCGGCACAAATAACTCTTATATAATTCTTAACCTCATAGCATAATAGTGGTGTATTGGCGCCCATGATTGGCCATGGGTCGAAAATAGGGTACACTCTCAAACATTTGGTTTTAAAATATTTTGATATAGGGTGTCAAATGGTCGGGCCTTTCTTACTTGTTTGTTTTAAGTTTTTATATACATATATGTACCAAAAATATATTCATACCTTGTAAATACTATAAGAGAAAAATCTGTCACGTATGTTATGTCACGAACGATATTACATTTTCTTCATTATAAAACCATCCAGAAAATTTTTTTCTTTCTAATTATGGACTATAGAGGAAAAATATGTGGTTTAATGAAAAAAATTAAAAGGAAAAATACCTCCCACAATTCGCCCAAAAATCACTTCCGTTTTATGTCACGTACGATATGCACCTATTTTGCTAGATATTTTAGACAAGGTTCCGCAAGTAATAATTATTTTTTTCATATATTGTACCCTCTAAATGAAACATGATGATAAAAATCTTTTCCAGTTACTATTATTTGTGCAAAATCTCTATCGCTCTGAAAGCGTTCAAAGTCACGTACGATGACATGGAAATGCCCATATGACAATAATTTGTTTTTCACTAGTAATTGTTTGGTTTTAAATTAATAATAGTATGAACCTCAAGATCAACATGCTATGGTTGAAAAACAACCATGTTATTAAAAGTCTTAAACATATTTTTGTTATTATTAACCATAAGATGGTTGGAAGCAACAATAATATGGCTGCTTGATGGATGACAAATTTTTACCATAATATGGTTGGCGGTGACAATAAAGTGGTTAAATAACCCATCATAATTTAAAAATAGATTTGTTAGAGGTGCCCATATTGAAATATGTTTTTTCTGTGGGTGTAGATAAAATTTGTAGACACTTTAATAAATAAAACAAAAAGAATTTTTTTTTCTACGAAAAAGTAAATTTTTACCAGAAATTATACTAAAAAATTGCAACAATTAATTTTTACAAAGAGGAAGTTTTATCACAAAAAATTACTAAGGAAGTAACTTTTAAGCTTCCCCTCGTTCATACACGCACTTCTGTCCATAAAAAATATGCATGTCAAAATATTAATTTATTTATGTATGTGTGTATATTTTTATTTTTGTTTATAAACAAATGTTAAGATTGAATGAGTAAAAATAAAGAATAAAAATATATAAAACAAAAACATTAACATTAAAAAATTAATGATGATGCTGTTGGTTAAAATATAATAAAATATAATAATAACAACAAACTCATTTTTCATAAAAGCAGGTTTGAAATTTAAAACGTTCTTATTAGATCATGTTATTATGAAATCAGTAAAAAGGGTTCTTTTTGAAAGCATGGGAACAGGCAATAACGAAAAAAATGTCACATACTTAATTACCGGAAGTAACAGCTCTTTAAAGTATGGCAACGAATACATGTATTTCCTCTCTTTCACACATGCACACACATTCAAATATGTACTCTCTGTAATTATCAAGTGCTTATATTGTTTTAATAGAGATATTTTTGTTACAAATTTTGCATAAATTTGCATATTTTAAAAATGTCAGACAAATTTTTGATTTAGTAGGGAAAATGTTCTTACAAATCGTATTTGAAATTGACATTTTGTTAGTTAGTCAGTAACAATTTAACACATGAAAATGGGGAAAAAGAATGAAGAAAGAACAAACAAAAAACAAAAAAATGGCTTGCAATAAATTTGTACCATGAGTACAAACATGTTTGCTACTTACTCATAGTGCTAGCTCAACAATGAACCTGAACTAGACCATGACTTTTTAGTTGTTTTGCGTTTTAATAATCGTTGTAAAATGCTTGAATGGTTTCAAGCTAAATGCGTATGGAACGGCAACAACACTTTTTTTTAAATCAAAGTAAAACAGACAAAATATAAAAATAATAAAATGTGAGTTACAAGCCAAACACACAAGTGTCTGTCGAGGAATGAGTTATAGAAAAGAGTGCACTTGTCGTAACTAGCACTTGCCAAATTGCCCAACCATCATGGAAACATTTTTAGGAAAGTTTTCTCCACAACTTTTGTTTTTTATAATTGTCTTTTTTTTTTGCAACAAAAGCAGTATTAAATAAAAAAATTTAATTTTACATTGTAATTGCTTATATTATTTCTGAACCTTTTTTTTATAAATTGTCAAAGTCAAGTTGTTTTTATAGTAAATTAAATGACAACACTTAAAGTTAAATGGAAATAACAAAAATTTGGTCGCAAAATCTTAAATTGAAGCCATATAAGATTGGCAAAATCATTTGATTTTTATAAAATAAATCTATACGAACGTTGTATGTAAATTGAAATAATGTAAATTAAAATAAATCGATTATAAGGGTGTCCAAAAATTTAAGTATCATTTTAATTTCAATAAAAAAACAGTTGTATTGAGACTAGGGTATTCATTTAATCGGGCTTTTACTTTAATTAGTTAATCGCTCGATTAATTAACCGAGGTTTTGGCTTAATCGATCAATAATCGGTTAATATTGTTATTGATCGGTTAACCGAATAATAAAGTTTTTATTTTATAAATTAAGTAATTCAATATATAAAAATGCATTAATTGTTTATTATTTGGAGTTAATTAGTAAAAAAATCAATAGTTACCATAACAAACATAACAATTCATGAACTAAAAATAGCAAACAAAAGAACAATTCATAAATATATATTCATAAATATTATGTATTAATTAAAATATAAACTGTGAGATCATTTTATTAGTTATTTCAATATTTTAAGAAGATCTTATAAAATAATGTTTTATACAAACAAATTGGTTTAAATGTTAAGGTTTAAGCGTTAATTTTCTTTAGTTTTAGTTTTTATTTTATTTTATTTAACTTGACTTTGAAAAAATTCTTTGATTTATTGTAGATGTTGGAGAAATCAAAAGCAACCCATAAACGAGAATATCTAATTTCTCAGTCCTCTTCTGGATTTTTCTTAACATATAAAATCTTCCATTACGTCATTTGAGTCCTGTTTTAATTTTTTTTTAATGTTTAACACTTCTAATTGTTTCGGTTAATTCTGTTAAAAGATAGAGTTGAGAAGATATGAGAAGAAACGAATAATTAAACGCATACATATAAAAAGTACGTGAAACAAAAAGCTGTTGACAGCAAAAACTTATTTCAAATTAAAAGATAAAAGATATGTGTTTAGAAAAATATTTTAATCGTTAATCGAAAATAGGCCATTTTAAATTAACCGATCAGTTAATCGAGTAGTAATTAACCGGTTAAGCGTTAACCGGTTAACCGAATGAATACCCTAATTGGGACATTAAAAATATTTTTATTTCAGTTAATTACAAATATGTTCCGGTTAAAATTTAAAAATTATTTCGTCCAAGTGACTCCCCCTACTGGCTTGGCACTCCCAATTTTTTACCAAAATTCTCAACCAACTTTTTTAATAAACCGCTGTCAATGGTTGATATCTGCTCGATAAGGTTGTTTTTAAGCTCTTGAACTGTTGTGATTTTATTGCTGTACACTTTCGATTTCAAAAAACCCCACAAACATTAGTCCAAAAGTGTCAAATCACACGATCTTTGTGGTCAACTCACTCCTCCTCTACGAGAAATATTGCGATTTTTGAACTTTCTAGTTAAACCAGATATTCTCTACGTCTAAATCATCAAGTTTTCGCCATAAAAAACTTCGGATCATCTCCCTGTAGCGACTTCCATTGACTATTAATATACAGAAATTAAAATACTCGGGATAAATTAAGTTTTTACACTAACTTTAAGTACGAGTCGTACTCAAAAATTCAAGTACAAATAACACTAAAACGTACACAAAACTATCCTAAATGAGATAACTTTCCAAAATCAATCGAAGACTTTCTTAAAATAAGTATAAAATTCTTAAACCAAGTACAAAAAAGATTGAAACTTTTCGTTGGTAGTGTCACTCTGAGAGTAAAATTAGAAAATGAGCGTTTTAATCTCAAATAACTTATCAAAATTTGTTGTAGCAACAACAAAAACAACAGAACAAGAAAAAAACACATAATTTTTATGTTTAAAAGCAAAATTGAAAGCAAGAGTTCTCATTTAGTTTATATTTTTAGTTAAATATGTACATTAAGTTTTTAAAGTAAAACCCATATCGGGCATGATGCTGGTGTTTTATAATTGAAATTCTGTAAGGTGTAAAACGAGTAAGTAAATGAATCATAATAATAATAATATTCTCCTTCTAATTTATTTTTTGGTTTATTTCAAGTACGAATTCGGGATTAAATCAACTTCAATAATACAGCACATTTTGTGATTGATTTAATCTTACTCAATTCAATCTCATTTTCGGATTATTTCAAATACGAATTCGGGATCAAATATGGATAATGTGAGTATTTCGCGATTGAGTTATCCGTACTGGAATCAATCTCTCTGTACTTGATTCAAGAAAATCTGTACTCACCGTACTATTGATACCGCTTCGGATTGATTTGAGTACGGATGGATTGATTTTTCTTTTGAGTGTACCTCGAATTTGGACACCCTCTATAACTTCAAAAAGTCTCTAAACTTGAAAAAGTATTGCAAATTACGTAAGAAGTAAAATTATCTCAATAATATTGTGCAATAATTTTAAGTACGGCATTGAGAATAAAAAATATAGCACGGAGTGAAATTGGTAGTTAACCCGGCGATTAAAATCAGTTTTACGACTTGTCAAAAAAAAAAAAAAAAAAAAAAAAAAAAAAGTGTGTGCTTATAGAGTAGTAATGAGTCAAAAAAAATTTCCGTACAGGGCTCTACTTAGTAGTTCCGCTTCGACCGATCTGCGCCATGTGGCACGTGGGCGTCTATTTCTTTAACCCTGAGTATTCCATTGAAAACAGACTTAAGCTATGTCTGAATTGTCCTTCCTTAGCGTATGCTAAATCTATTTCTACTTTCTACGCCTAGTTTCTAACATCGATTGTTTCCATCCTGCAGTTATTAAAAGAATACTGTGATTACTTTAAGCGTAAACACCAAAATTATAGAGTTGATGGTGTGACCAAAAAATCAGAATGGCATTTTCCACTAAAGTAGCTCAGTCATATGAATTTGCATCTTTGTTGTGTGGTAGTATGGCGTTGACAACAGATTTTGCAGACATTTTTTTTATGTCGGAAAGAATTCTGTCAGATTTTCGTATGTAGGAATTGTACGACTGCGTACGCAGAAAAAATTAAAAATTTTCTCTAATCACCAAATTTATACCAAATTCATAGTATTAAGCAAAAAATTTTTTTTCAATTAATGATATAATGATAATTTTAATTAAAATAATGATCCAAAAACTTTGCCATTTCAAACAATGTGTTAATTTATTTAATTAAATATTGACAATTCACAACAACAATTTTACAAGTTTAAATTATTTTATTTTAATCGAAGAAGTCAATTAATATTTTTTGATATTTAATTAATATTTTAATTAAAAATTTATTTCAAAACAACTTAAATATTAATTACTTAAATCATAATTATATTTTTAATTTTCTTTCAACTAAAAACATAATTGAATTAATTATAACATTAATTAAATTTAAATACTTTTTAAACCATTTTTTTAATGGATAAAAAACTTTTCTGTGTAGGATAGTGAACCCCGGCCTTTAGCAGGGCGAATTCATGTCAGGTGGCAGCAACAAGCCAGATGCCTTGAAAGTTTTAAACGTTTTCTTTGGTAAACAATCACCCTTATTCCAGTTGTCGTCCTCAACGTCTTCGTCGTTTTATTGTCAACACCATTTTGTGTCAACATTAACATCAATTTGATAACAACTTATCATTCCATAACAACACTGTGGCGACGTTGAGTGTTTATCGTTTATTTCAAGATATCAAATACACATCTCTAATTTTGACAGTCGTCGTAAATTTTCGATAACGACAACTAGAAAGACAGTTTGAGGTTGACAACACAAGACAACAATGTTTTGTATCGATGTTGACAACTGGAATAAGGGTGAATATTTTGTTTAAAAATGGTTGACATTTTGAGCAGTAAACACTAACAATGCAATGCAGAAGACTTCTGTTGTTTTTGTATTGTTGTAGTATTGCTGCCTCCATATAACATAAATTCGCCCTGGTAATTAGTGCCTGGTTCCATTATGCAATTCGATTTTTTTTCGAAATTCGAAACAAAAAATTAATGTAAAAGTATAAAAAACGGGCTTGCAAGCATTTGTAACGTCAATGTTTCTAAAGACGTCGCCCAAAAACGCTATAACTTCAAAAATATTTAATTTTAATGAATAAATAAATATGTGAGTGACATAAAAATTTTCAGTTGTCAGGGATAGATGCATTTTAGTGTAACATGAGCAAATGTCTTGTGGTGGAACCACACGGTGATATTAATACCAAGTGGACACATATGTATAGACTACAACACACAGGTAACAATTTAGTACATGATTGTCGGGACCATAAACTACTTAGCAGCTGGATGTTTCTAATTTTTATTGCAAAACAGTTCTGTTGTACAAAAAAAAACAGGGACGTCCTCAGCAGCCCTCACGGGAAAGGAATAACTCCTAACCTTAAATATTTAAAAGATTTCCCTTCTTGTGAATTGGTCTAAAAATAGGGTCTACCTTACTCCCTCGATAAAAAGGCTATTAAATAGTTGGCTTACAATTGATTTCAAATTCCACAAGTTTTAAAATATATATTTTAAAACTTTTTTAAAGTTTAAAGTAACTATTCCACCTTCTTCTTATGTTTTTGGCATTTTTATTCGATTTCGGTCCATTATGGCCTCAAATTTTAGTAATCACATTGATTATAGAATAAAATTATAAAACTATTGATTTTTGTTATTAATTGTGGTACAAAACATCTTCCGCAATGACAATAGTTGGTGAAATTGTTAAAATTTTTATAAAATCGTGTCTTTGATCTGCTATTACTCAGGAATTTACCGATCAAAATCAATTAGCCATTATTTGACGAGCAGTTTAGTAGCCTTTCAAGATATAATTAATTTTAATTAAAACCGACTTCGACTCTGGATGGTGGTTCAAAGAGAAGTATACAGCGAAAAGAACAAAAAGGCCGTTATCTGATAAATGTGACGTGATGGGAGAAAACTTATCTCATATTCAACTTAAGCATCCCAAAAAATATAAGAAACAGTCGGTATGCGTAAACAACTTTTCCAATGTCGACCTGTATTATTTGCTAAAACTTTATGATTAATTGCCGCCATCATAAAATGAAGCGATAGCAGGTCATACGGAAATCTGTTTGATTTAGTATAATTTTTTTTAGAATTTTAAATTTCAGTCGTCGTCAACGCTTTAATTAACCAGTTATACCTCACATTGCAAGTAGTTTTTGAAGCTAAAAAATTGAGATAAAACTATTTTAGTGTCAATGACCAAATTATGCCACAAATTATGTTTGGCATTTTATGCGTAAAAAGTCAGACAAGAGTGGTTGAAAATTGTGGTTTTATTTTCACATTTGTTCAATGAATTTATTGATTAACCATTCGGATAAATAGTCATTCAGTACAATGACTCATATAAAATAATGTAATAAATGGAATAAAAAACAAAATTCGGTATTTAAAGACATGCTAATTAAGTTTTGTTTTAATTAATTTAAAAGTTATGGCATAGATTAGGTACTTTTTTTGTAATGTGATACTGTTTTTGAAAAAAGTTTTCTTTAGAAAAGTTTGTTATGAGAATTGCAATTTTCTTGATATAAAGGGCCTTTGGCGAAAAATATCTTTTTCAACTTATTTCATTATTTATATGTTTTGTTTTAAAATTGCACAAAATTATGAAACGTTTTTCAAAGCTCTTGGTGGTAAGTTTATTGTCGGCGGAGACTTTAATGCTAAGAATCCATGGTGGGGTTCTAGACTTTCTAATCCTGAAGGAAAAGAACTCTTTAAGTGCATCTCGAAACTAGGTTACAAAACATTGTCCACAGGAAATCCGACGTATTGGCCTACGGATGTTGTTCTTGATGTCACCAACTCTTATAACCTTAATTCTGATCATTCTCCTATAATTTTAATCTACAACACTCTTACAGCAACTATTGATAAAAATGTTAAAATTATCAGTCATAAAACTGATATTAACGCATTTCGTCATTGGATGGATCAAAATTTAGATCTTGATAAAGCTGTACATCAGTTCTGTAGTGTTATTAAAAACTCTGTTGATTTATATACTACAAAGAGGTCTAAAAGTGTTTATATCTACGGAAATAAGACAACTTATACAAGAACGCCAGAGACTTCGAAGAATTTGGCAACAACGTAGAAATCCTATGGATGAAACTAATTTCAATAGAGCATAAAACCATCTTAAAAAGAAGATAGCAGAATTGAGAAATGAAGAAGTGTCTATGTTTTTAAAAAATTTGGACACCTCAAAAGATACAGATTATAGTTTTTATAAAGCAACAAAATACTTAAAACACCCAGTAAAAATAAATGTCCCAATTATGAAATAAGATGGCACCTGGTGCAAAAACAGCAAGAGCAAAGCTGAAGGCTTCTCTGAATATTTAAATCAAATTATTTACCCTTTTCCTACAACAAATACCCTACACGAAAATTAAGTATTTACGTTTTTGGAGTCTCCATACCAAATGGATTTTCCAATAAAACCTATCTCTCCGAGAGAAGTTCAACATGTTATTTGCAAACTTAACAATAAAAAGTCTCCAGGACATGATCAAATGGACCCGATAGTTGCAAAATCACTTTCAAAGAAAGGAATTCTGTTTTTAACCCTCATACACCCAGAGAAAAAATATGTTTTAATATGGTCACCTCCAACAAAACTATTTTTAAATAAAATTGTAAGCATATTGCACAACCATATGGTTACCTCCGAACATGTTTTGATTAATAATTACTAGAATATATTTAACATTTATAATAGCATGGTTGATTTTCAACCATAGAATGTTGCTCTTGCAAAGGAGAATACTATTGTTAATTTAAAAACAAGTTGTTATCATATTTAACCATAACATGTTAAGAGGCCTCCATCAAATTATTTGTCCTCCATAAAACATTAATATGGTTGTTGGCGACAATAATATGGTTAAATTAAACATAATATGTTTAAAAACTTTCTTTAAAAATAGTTTGGTGGAGGTGACCATATTTAAACATATTTTTTCTCTGCGTGTATACTACTCCATTATGAGACTATCATATTTTCCCTCCATTTGGAAAGGAGCGGAAATTATAATGATCCAAAAACCGAATAGCCCAGAGAACCAGATTTCATCCTACAGATTAATAAGTCTGCTAACTACATTTTCGCAGATATTCGAGAAGCTGTTTATAACAAGGATTTTACCTATTTTAGAGAAAGAGAGCATTGTTCTTAATCACCAGTTTGGATTTCGTCCACAACATGGAACATCAGAACAGTGTCACAGAATAGTAAAAGTTATATCAGACTCACTAGAGAAAAAAATGTATTGGTCTGCAGTATTTCTTGACATAAAGCAGGCATTTGATAGAGTGTTGCACGAAGGACTGCTTTTATTATATTCATATATACACAATCGTACCTTTTTTTGTGAAAGTTGACGACGAAGCATCAGATATATATCATATATTTAGTGGAGTCCCACAAGGCAGCGTTTTAGGTCCAATACTATAGACTGTATATACTTCCGATATGGCTACATCCGATAACGTCTAAGTTGCGACTTATGCGGACGACACCGCCATAATCTTCACCAATAAATGCCACATTGAAGCTTCATCTGTAATGCAAAGAAAGTTAAACATGCTGCATCAATGGTTAAACAAATGGAAAATCACTATAAATGTAGAAAAATGTAATCATCTTACATTTACTTTACGGAAAGAAGAGTGTCCTCCAATATAAAAAAATAATTTTCAATTACCGAAGTCTAACTGCGTGAAGTATTTAGGAATGTATATAGACAAACGTCTCACATGGAAAGACCACATTAAAAATAAAATAAAACTACCTTAATATGAAAACCAAAATAATGAACTGGTTACTTGGAAGCAAGTCCCAACTTAGTTTAGAGAACAAAATAAAATTATATAAAGTTATTTGCAAACCCATATGGACATATGGCATTGAATTGTGGGGAACGGCCAGTAATTCAAATATTGAGATATTACAAAGCTATCAGTCTAAAACATTAAGGAATATTTCCGGCGCTCCATGGTTTATGACCAACATTCAGATTCCTTGGGATCTAAAAGTAGCCTTAATTTTAAGTGAAATAAAAAGATATAGTTTTAGGTATGAAAAAAGACTAATCAACCACCAAAACCCATTGGCGACCAGTAAAGAAGCTTTTTTTTTTCAAAAATGCATCTGTATGATAAAAGTAGAGATAATTCCTGTCGAGTTAAATCATTTGTTGGCTTTCTCATTGTGTGTCCTAGCCAACTAAATTTACTCAATCGGATATTCATACTTAAAGGAATTTGATTTGTTAAATTCCACAACTCCAGATTTTATATCGTGGCAGGCCAGAATATCCTATCTAAACGCCTGAGTCAGCGGCCTTTAAAAGCTTGCTTGCAACTCATTTCACGACTCGAAATATTCCAGGTTTCACAGCCATTCAGAAGCACAGATTTCACGTTGCTATTAAAAACTTTGATTTTGGTGTGATCTGCGATCTCCAGAATTTGTTAAGCCTGCCATACTCTTGCTTTACCTTGCAAAATCTATTCTGTATATCTTCTTTGGTACCCCCACTTTTTGAAATTATACTCCTCAGATAACAGAAGATTTCAACATCGTCAATGGGTTCGGGCCAACCCTGAAAGATGAAAGTTCGTGTTGCATGAATAATTTATGCGCATTGATTTCATTTTGTTGATATTAATGTCTAAGTCTGCTTTGGCCGCACGTGTAGCAAAGGCTTGAATCTTAGGTTGCATGCTGGAGAAGCAATAGGATAAAAGACAGACGTCATCTGCATAATTAATATCTGCTAACCTATCATAAAGATCCCACGAAATACCCTGATGAATATCCATACAGTGGTTCATAACTACTTCAGGTATTATCGGGCCTGTTCTGCAAATCACGTGCTTTTAAAATCAAACGTGTGATTTTGTGGTGTTCTGAAAATCTTTCCATTTTTGTGTTTCGGTGCTTTCGGCAATTGAAAATCACACCGAAACACACATAACCGGAACACAAAAATACCGCACGAGTGATTTTGAAAGGCACATGTGATTTGAAATCACGTGATTTGAATAAAAGTGATTTTCAGAACAAGTCGGTATGTTAAACAGTAGTGGAGACAAAACACTGCCTGGACGAACACCTACATATGTCTACCTTGATGGGGTTGCTTGCTGAACCCTCATGGAGTATGGAACAAAATGCGTTGTTGTATAGGTCCTTTATAAGATTAATTAGTTCGAAATATATAGATCAAAAAATACAATAAAGTCTTCTAATAAGGATTAAGAAGAGGCAAGACAAAACCCATTAAAATTTTTCCTATTTTGCGAAGCGCTAATGGTACATTTTAAAAAGTAAGCACACATTTATGCGCTACGCAATAAGACATACACATTTGCAGTAAGGTCAGTGAAAGAATTCTTCATAAATTAAATCAAATTTGAAGAGCCATGACATTCCCTTACTACGAAGCAGGTTCGTAAGGGAGCTTATAAAAGAGTAACGGTAACAAAAAATTCAGTGTGAAAAGCTATTCACTAATTTTTATATGCGCTGAATAAAGCGCTTTCTGTGTCAAAAATGTATTGCTTCAAAGTGGGAACTCGCCATATAAAATACATGTCTTCCGTAAGCGATATGGTAAGCAACACTTTTACGTTTCTCCCTTACAAACCTGCTTCGTTGGAAGCTCCATTTTTTATTGGGAAGCACAATGCAATTTTACCATTGATCCAGCAATACAATAAAACATTTTTATATAAAATTACGAGTAATTATCTTCTCGGGAACTCCTTTGAATCTTAGAGCTCCCATATCGCCTTGTGTTGTAATGTATCAAATGCACAACGAACACTAGGTAAAGTGGTGAGCGCCATTCAACCGATTGTTCCACAATTACTGTTGATGTGATCAACACATCTTGTTTGTTCCAAAGCCCGCTTGTTCTCTTCTAAGCTGTGATTCAAAAATGGATGAAATACGACTGTGCAGGATGTGCGCTATGATTCTGTTAACGAACATTTTAAAGAGTAATTCCCCTCCAGTTGGAGCAATCTTGCAAGTTTAATTTTTTTTTTTGGATAGTTTAATTATAAGGCCTTCTCTAAAATCTTCCGGAATTTTCTCGTTTAACCAAAAATGCCTTCAGGTTTACCGGACTTCAGACGTTTAATTTCAGCTGTTATTTCTTCGGATGAGGGTGTTGCGAAGTTTATATCGTTCTGTACGTTATTCAGATGATGCATTGGCTCGCAATCACATACTGCTGTAGATTCAATCGGATTGACCGATAACAGTTTAGTGTTATAATTCTCCCACAACTCCAACTGTTGATCTTTGGCAGATATCAATTCGTCCTGATAATTCCTCAGGGGTTAAATATTGTGGTGAAAATAACCGGCCATATCCTTCGTAATACAGTACAGGTCTTTGAATCGACCCGTTTCACTGGCTATTTGTGCGTCTTTGGCAAAATTATTAGCTCACTTACGCTTATCTTCCCTTGCACTACGTTTAACTTTCCGGTTCTCCTCTTGATATTTACGTTGCCTGTTTCTATAATGCAAATATAATTTTAGATAATTTGGTTCATGTTTTGTTAAAACTTTTCGTACAAATGAAACCAATTTCTCTACTATAAAATGTTCTGAAAAAAGTAAAGTTTTTGAAACAAGTTTGTACAATTTTATATCTCAATTTGCCATCCCTGACACTAGCACTTAGTTTTAATTGTCTATATTTGACATAACAGACAATTGAAATTGTAATTTAGAAACAAAACAAAAAACTACACAACTTACTTTTTACTCCAAAAAAACTTGACACTTGTCTTAAGAAGCGCAAAACAATTTTATAAACTCATTTAACCCGGAAATTCCCTTTACCTTCAGTAATGAAAACAAAACTGATTTTTCTTTTAAATTATATAAGTAAAAAATCTAATAAAAAAAAGAATATTGCAACTTCCGATTATTTAAGGGTGTCACTTACAGGAGTCACTGGGCATAATTTACCATACATTTTTAACTTACGGCTAAAGCCTCTAGTACACGGCATGTAAAAAGCCACATGCGCATGTGGTTCTGACGTAATTTTGACGTCATCACACAACACGCAATGCTTATTGTGGCTTTGCATTGACGTCAAAATTACGTCAGAACCACATGCGCATGTGGCTTTTTACATTCCGTGTACTAGAGGCTTAAGTGATCGAAGTTAGTTTAACTTTTGTCTCTACCTCTTCATCGGTTACCTCCCCATCCACAAGAGGGTATAGTATGATGTCGCCAGGGTCATCTCCAGCCTCTAGTATTTTCATTATCGCTATCGCTTATCTTCATCACTTATGGGTGCCGGGTCAACCTTTTTTTTGTGTTTCTTGTTCTAAAAAAAACATGCTTAAAGTTACAATATTTTCAAATTTTTATTAACCGAATATTTAAATTGAATATTAATTTCAATAAATTCGAATAAATATTACTATTTAATTGCCGCTCTAAATACTATTTCGTTTAATAAATTATGAGGTCATTATAAATAAACTCAAAGATTTGTTAGAAAAGAATATTGAGTTTATCGCTGAAAAGGCATTACTCAAATGCATTTCCTACAATTCCTTCCCTTCTGTGCTGCATTAATGTGGGGAATTCTATTAAAAATTCAATTCATAATTTCTATTGTTGTTAGAAAAAACAAAGTAAAACAATTTAAAGAAACATTTTTGAAATAAGACACACTCGTACAGTAAAAATTTCTATCTAAAAGGGTGTTATAAAAAAAGTAAAAAAAAAAAAAAAAAATAATAAGTCTGGTCATATGTAAATAAATCGAAATATATTAAATTGTTAGTCGTACATATTTTTATTTCAAATAGGATATTTTTTCTTTAAAAAAAACTAATTAACGGCCATGTTCTCACAATTGTATGATTTGTAATCGCAAAAGGCCAGATTTAATTTATGGTATTATGCGTTTTGCTTGCGATCTGCCATAGTTTCTTAAAACTATTCTAGTTCCCTTGAGCATACTTTTACAATTTAAAGTCGCCAAACTTCTTGTGATTACGATTTACAGAACACCTACACTTAGTCCCAAAACTCTACATACGATTTTATATTTTCAATCATTTTTAATTTGTTTAATAAACACAATGAAATTTTTTAAAATTTTCTTTTCCCAGGATCAATGATCTTTACAAAAAATAACAATTTAGGCATTCTTATATGATTTAAATTAAATAAAATAATAAAATTCAGTTTTTTGCATAACACTACAAGTCTATATACGACCGACATATTTAAAAGGTGGTTAAGGCTTGTATGTCCCCTTTTTTTTGTCTCGAAAACGTCTTTAATTCTTTTAAGCATCGAAGAGACAAGGGGGGCTACTCTCTATTGCGATGCGAAAGAAAATTGTCGCAAATCTAGTGATTGGTACTCTTTAATGCGTTTGCGCATTTGTCTTTCGCATCATTTTCTTTTCGCAAATCATCATTATTTCTTTTATTTAAGCTTTCCAATTTAAATTTTTTTTCTATTTTGCCATTTCATTACTGAAAATCTGTGCTATCTTTGATTTTTATTATCAGTATTGCTTAATTTTCAAATAATTTTGCGAAAGTGATAGAGAGTACCAAGTTGGCATTTAGCTTACGCATCGAAATTGTATTCGCATCTCAATACAAGATTTTTTGTTACTTCTGCAGAATATTAAACGTCGTACATACACTTTTGCAAAGCCTCCTGGGGTTGCATATTGCAAACATTTCACACTTGGCCTTACTTTTTTTTTATACTATTTTAATATCATTATATACAGTAGTCCCTGTGAAATAGTAACAAGTAAATTTTTTTAAAAAATTTACTTAATGCAAAAATGCAAAATTATGAATGCCATTAAACTACATGTCTTGAAAAAATGTTACACTTCTGCGATCAAAAATTACGCTTTTAACAGAAAAAAAAAACAAAAGGATGTTACTTCAAGTGTATCACGTAATTATACATTTTTTTCTAACAAAATATAATAAAATAGTTTTATTTGAAACTTGTTAGAATAATTCCATGGACGACTTAAGCCTCTAGTACACGGAATGTAAAAAGCCACATGCGCATGTGGTTCTGACGTAATTTTGACATCAATGCAAATCCACAATAAGCATTGCGTGTTGTGTGATGACGTCAAAATTACGTCAGAACCACATGCGCATGTGGCTTTTTACATGCCGTGCACTAGAGGCTTTATCAATGGCATGTTTTTCTGACGTGAGAAAAAACTTCATTAAAATACAATAGTAGAAACATTTTAAAAATTCATTAAAAATGTTTATAGTTTTAATTTTAAAAGGTTTTTAGTTTCTCCTGTAAAATTATATTTTTGTTAGTTACGCTTTTTTGCTTTGTAGCTAACGATATATAAAAATTATGAAATAACATGAAATGTCGATATCGTATGTAGAGTTTTGCGACTAAGTTATGCGATTTCAAGTCAGAATTGCAAATGTTAAGAGTTTTGCGATTGTCAGAACATGCCCCTAAATTTAATTAATTTTATTTTTAACTAGAATTTAACCTGCTACATCCTAAGCATCTCTTCTTTTGTGGTCAAATTTCTGTGACAATCAGGAAAATGTGCTTAAGTCTATTTTTTTTTTAATATTGTAGGAGAGAAATTTTTAACTTTACAGATTATTTTTGAAAATTTATTTAATTTAAACATCACTTCTCTTTAGTTATGGGTTTTTAAGTTTTAATTCCTTAATATTTCTAACGTCACACATCAGAAGTTAATTTAAAATTGTATATCAGATGATATTGCACAGCACAGTAAAAAAAGATATAACTTCTTAAAAATTGTTGCAAAATAATTGAACAATTACCCATGGGTTCTTTTGAACACAAAGATCTCAAATGTGCTACACTAATAGAAAAGGCGTCATGACGCTGATGTATTTTGACATCATTACTATGACAAGTGTCTTCGTTTTTGACCCCTCAGCCTAACATCACTTTGCCAAGTTGTCATCAGGGTCAAAAATTTAAATAATGTCATCAATAGGATGACACAGTGGCATCACAAAAATGACGAATCGGAGTCTGTTTTATAAAACATGTCATTAGTGCGATGACAAACTGTCATCAAATTGAGGCATTGTAATTGACCTTAAGTCCAATTGAGAGAATATCATTATTTACTTACCCGTTACACATATTTGTTTCACTTTTGTTGTATTCCGCCCTTTGTTAACAGAAGAACTCTCAATTATAAGACACTAGCAGCATGCCCGAAATGGTTTTCGTAGTAATTCTACTTTAAAAATTTGGTGTATTTAAATAAATAATTTAAAAAAATAGAATATGGAAATTTTTGCTTCTAATTTTACTTTTTAAACATGAAAAAAATGTTAATAATATATTATGACATGATATATTATGTCATTGCACTGATGACAGTTTGTTATCGCACTGATGACAGTTTGTTATCGCACTGATGACATGATATATTATGTCATCTCTCTTACGACAGTTTGTCATCGATCTGATGAGATTATATATTACGTCATCTCTCTGATGACGGTTTGTCATCGCACTGATGACAGTTGGTCTATACTGATGTCAAGATACATCAGCGTTATGACGCCTTTTCTATCAGTGTACACAAACTGTAGTCATAGCGTAGATGACGCATCAAATATGACAAAATTTTAGGATGACGTTCGTCATTGGATTGATATCACTTTTTGCTTCATTGATGCCATTTTTAATAACATTGATGTCACATTTCTGATGTTTTGGGCATCATCAATATGAAGATGCATTTTTCTATGAGTGTATTAACTCAAATAAAGCTTAAGTCGACTTAAGCACTTTCCTGTTTGCCACAGATTTATATACCAAATTTTATTAAGTTTTTAGGTTTTGACAAAAAAGTACCAAAATTGTTCATCTTGTAGTTTCTCATTTACACAGGACACTGTACATATAATTTTATGTTTTTAAGTTTAATATTATAGAAAATTCAAAAAGTACCACATGTAGAACGTAAAAGTAGAAGAACAATTGTTATTTCCCGTATTTTCCCTTCTTGATACTTTTTTTTCTCTCCATTGAAGTATCAAAACTTTAAATATTCAATATAAGTAACAAAAATAGAACGATTTTCACTGCTAAAATTTTCGATTTTCGAAATAGTACTAAACTTATATTTATATTTTTTAGATAAGTAACGAATTTAATATAATTTTTATTTGTATGCTTATTGGTTAAATAGATAATTGGGGTGACAAAAAAAGTTCTAAAATACAGGTTTTGACCGTTTACTCTTTCAAAACATCCGAATTTCAAAAAAGTACCAGACACCTGGGCGCTTTGTTTAATGAACAACGATGCGTATAAAATTTGTTCTATCTCTTTTAGTTTAGGAGATATGAGGTCGAATTTCTAAAAATCCCGTCTTAGGCCCGTTTTCACAACTTACCGATAGCTAAAGGTAGGATTTTATCGGCCGTATAAAAAGTGTTCCATTATTACTACTTTACTTTAACCTTAAGTGGGCGATAAGTTAAAGCAACGGTCGGTCAAAGAAAAGTTGTAATAATGAAACACTTTTTTTACGGTCGAAAAAAATCCTACCTTTAGCTGTCGGTAAGTTGTGAAAACGGGGCTTAGACCAACCTCCGGTCCAAATTTGTTTTTTAGCTCTTTTTAGCTTCCTTCGTTAAGGCTGTGTGATGAAGAATCAGGCAGCCAGTAAAAAATAAAAACGTTGCAATATTATTTTTTTATTTTAAATAACATCTCTTGTTAAAGAACCATGTAAAAGTCTAGTGTTTACTTAAAATAAGTTTGCCCCAGTTTTCTAATTCAAAATTAAATATGAAAAAAAGGACAAGTTTGTACTTGTTTTAATAAATTTTTGCAAATCCGTTCATGTTTATTTTTGGTGAAATGAAAAATTAAATTTCTCACTCGTTTAAATTCATATTTAGACTTGAAACGTTTAATTGTTGACTAATAATAAAACAATTCTTATTAAGAAAAAAAAAAAATATGTTGATAAAACACTTGTTGTTGTTGTTTTAATTTTTTAATGATGTTGCAAAAATATAATTAAATTCATTTTTAAACTAGTCACGACTCTATTTCACACATGAGAGCAGTTTATGAAAAAATATTTATAAAAAAAAATTATTATAACAAAAAGTTCACAACGTTGTTCTAAAATTTATACAGAATAATGTGAGAACAAAAATTATGTCGAAGTACTAAATAGAGTGAAAAATATCAAATAATACTGAAATTTTAAAATTATTTAATCAATTTGGCTCTCAATAGCATTTTGATTGCCATTGCAATGACATGTAAAGGTAATCATCCCGAAAGACAGGAAACATTTCTCGCAAGAAGCATACGAACAGAGACCTCACAAATAGTCAGACCGGTGCTTGCATTCACCGGGGGCTGCTGACGCCCGTAGCGCCTCAGTTTAACACTGAGGAACAACTACGAACCCAATGAAGTTCATTGGACCCCAAGGAACTCTATCATTTGAATGTTTGATTCATTGCAGGTTGCATTTACGTGCTTTTAAAATATATGAGATCCCGACGAATGCCAGAACATTCGTACTTAATTAATATTTAACCCAGCCATTTGTCCCCAGTGGATGTAACGCCAAGAGGTCTGACTCCTCAAAGTGCTTCAACAACGCCCGTAAGGTCTAATAAATCAGAGCAAGTTAAACTCTCTTTTTGGTTTATAAGGTGTTTAAACGAACAAATCTATAATCAGTAAACTTTAAACGCATAAAATTGGGCGTTAAAACTTCCAATACAAACCCTTATGAATTTGACAACATTTATCGTAGTGCTGCCACATGTTACTTTTAAAACTACATATGTATAAGACATGGAACACTGATTTGCAACTGTTGAGTTTAGGTTAGGTTAGGTTAGGTTAAGAAGGGTTATGCGCCCAAGGGCGCAACTCCACTCGGAGACCAATGAGGTCCATTGTGAATCCCTTCAGTAAAGGAGAAAAAAGTAAAAAGAGAAAAAAAGTGAAGAAAAGAAGAGTAATAGAGAATAGACCTAAGGTTCGGTATATTTTTAGAAGCGCAGGACAAATTCCCCCCTACGGCCCCCCCAACTGAAACAGCCGTCCTACTTCCCTGACAAACCCCAGCAGATCGGTTGGATTACATCCAGCGATACACCCCAGTTCATCGTGAAACCTAGCCCCTAGCCATTTCTCCCTGGGGCCGTGCATCCTAGGACAGTGGCACAGTACATGCTCAACCGTCTCGAGCTCCTCGGCATCTCCGCACAACCTGCAGAAGTCCGGTCTCCCAATGTCCCATTTACCCATAAACGCCCTAACAGAACAATGCCCCGTCAGGAACCCTATCAGAGTCCTGAGACTACTCCTATCCAGTCCTAATAGAACCCTGGTTGCACCTGCGTCCAATCCGGGCCATAAGGCCCTTGACACCCTGCAATCTGTTCTATCCCTCCAGGATCGGTTAACGGTATCACGAAATCTTTCCCGCAACACCCCATAGTAGTGACATAAGGGGGGTTTTACCCCTCTGTCCCTTACCTCTAAGTCCAGATTCGAACCCCCTCTCGCGAGTTCGTCCGCCACCTCGTTGCCATCCACCTTGCAGTGTCCTGGTACCCAACACAGCCTTATTGTGAATGCCAACATGAGCTCTCTCAGAGCATTCCTACACCGAGCAACCAGGCACGATTGCACCGTGTGATTTGTCAATGCCCTTAGCGCAGCCTGACTATCGACGTAGATCGTCACAACAGATCCCCCCACGATGTGATCCAGTATCACTTC
Organism: Pollenia amentaria; assembly: GCA_943735925.1. NCBI lineage: Eukaryota > Metazoa > Arthropoda > Insecta > Diptera > Polleniidae > Pollenia > Pollenia amentaria. The sequence goes on along the minus strand of OX031007.1, from coordinate 240,895,313 downwards.
CGTAGCCCTCCAGATCGCTAGGATCTCAGCCTGGAAGACACTGCACTCATCCGGGAGTCTGAATGACCTTTTCACGTCAGTGTCAGCAATAAAAACACCAGCACCAGTGCCAGTGTCCATCTTGGACCCGTCCGTATATACTGCCCACCCCTCAAACAGTCCGTTGGATCCACGCCAAACTTCCCTATCCGGGAACTCCACCGGTGGTGTTACACCGAAGTCCAAGGTCATACTCCTATGATCCGAGATTCCCCCCAGAACCCTTTCCTGATCAAGCAGACCCACTTCGTATAGAATCCTTGTGTGGTCATCTCGCCTAGGTCTAATCAACGAAGACTCGTAGAGTCTAAGTAAGTTCCTGGCAGCCACACTCTTCGCATAATGTTCAATGGGGGACAAATGTAGTAGGATGTCCAACGCCGCCTGCGGCGTGCTTCTCCTTGCACCAGTGATGCCAAGTGATGCACTCCTCTGGGCCTTGTTAAGCATCTTCCTATAGCTGTCCACTCTCAACGCATCCCACCAAACAGTGCATCCATAGGTAAGAATAGGTCTAACCACCGATGTGTAAATCCAGTTTACCATATCCGGTCTCAGTCCCCAATTCTTACCGATGGAGTTTCTGCATGTGTAGTAGGCATTGAGTCCTCTTTTCATCCTCTCCTGGGTGTTTCTTCTCCAAGACAGTTTACAGTCGAGGAAGTTACCCAAGTACTTAGCACAGTCAGATAGAGTTAGCTCGACGCCATCTAACACTGGCCCCTTAAAACCTTCTATCCTGTACCTTCTGGTAAAAAGAACCAGCTCAGTCTTCGCCGGGTTTACCCCCAGCCCTCTATCTTTTGCCCAATCCGAAAGTTCGCCCAACATCACCTGCATAATTTCACTGATCGTGGACAGAAACTTTCCCCTGACCAGTAGAACTATGTCATCCGCATAGGCGACGACTTTCATACCCTTGGAATCAAATGTTCTGAGAATACCGTTGACCGCGAGCAACCATAGTAGAGGAGATAAAACCCCCCCCTGTGGTGTCCCCCTGGTAACCTTCCTCCTTACCCTATGATCCCCCAGGCTAGAGTTTATAATCCTGCTGCCAAGCATGCAGACTATCCACTCCACCAGAAAGCCCTGAACTCCCAGCTCCACTAAGGAATCCTTGATCGCCTCAATCCTAATGTTATTGAAGGCTCCTTCTATGTCCAGAAACGCGGCGAGAGTATATTCCTTATGCCTCAGGCCGTGCTCAATGCAACCCACCACCTCGTGTAGCGCACTCTCAACAGATTTACCCTTAAGGTAGGCATGTTGAGCGCTGCTAATGAGGTGGGTACCAATATTACCCCGAAGATAGAGGTCTACCAGTCTCTCTAGTGTCTTCAATAAGAATGAAGACAGACTAATAGGCCTGAAATCTCCCGGCTTCGAGTGGCCTGCCTTACCAGCCTTGGGTATAAAAATTACCCTGACCTCTCTCCACCCCCTAGGCAGATACCTCCCACTGAGGCATTTCCTAAATATATTCACTAGCAGAAATAATGCGTCGTCCGGGATATTGCAGAGCATGGCCGGAAAAATACCGTCCGGACCCGGTGATTTATATGGGTCGAAGGTATTGACAGCCCACTTAAGCTTCTCCCTTGTGACTATTTCCTCGACGCAGGCGGACTCATGACTCGATATCACAGACATTCCGTCCCCTTGACTATCGTTCATACCTCCGTCTTCCGTGCACCCAGGAAAGTGCGTCTCCATGAGCAAGGTTAGGGTCTCAGAGCAAGACTCAGTCCATGAGCCGTCATTCCTTTGGACATACCCCAGGGTCCTAGGATCCTTGGATAAAATCCGTCGGAATCTAGACAACTCGTTGGCATTATCAATGGATTCACAGAACTGCCTCCATGAGAGCCTTTTTGCCCTTTTAAGATCCGCCTTATACTTATTGAAATGCACCCTATGGGTGTTCCAATCTCTCGATGCTCCCGTGAGCTTGGCCCTGTTAAACAGCCTTCTTACCGTCGACCTTTGAACCTGAAGTTCCCTGGTCCACCATTTGGGCTGTTCACGCCTACCCGGAAAAGTTACCGGGCAAGACAGCTCATAGCTCTCTCTTAGCAGATGAGTGAATCTGTTCACATCACCTTCCACATCAGTTGGCAGCAAGTCGCACAGGGCCCATTGCGCCACCCCAGAGCGGACCCTTTCTTTAAAGAAGTCCCAATTCGTCCTCCTCGGGTTCCTAAACGGATTAACCCTAGACAGGTCAAAATTCAGTGTAAAGGTTATACGGCTATGGTCTGAGAAAGTACAGTCCGTTGCCACCCTCCAATCCGCAACAAGTTGCTCGTCGCGGTTCACTAATGTCAGATCTATAACTGCCTGCCTATCCTTATTTCTGAACGTCGGAGTGTTACCCATATTACAGATAATAAGATTGTTAGTAGTTATAAAATCAAACATTAACTTACCTCTTTTGTTAATATCAGCGCTCCCCCATTGGTTATGATGTGCATTTGCATCACATCCCAAAAACCAGGATGGCGCCACTCCTTCTTGCATACGCCACCAGCTCTTCCACCTTTGCGCCAGGTGGATCTACTGCCTCGTACGGCATATACACCGAAGCCAGTGTAAGGGTACGCTTACCTTTGGCTTCTCTATTAACGACGGTCAAGTCACCGCACCTAAAAGAATGAGATATTAGAAAATTCAATTCATTCCTCGCCAGTATACACGTTCTTACCTTGTCCTCTGTGGACGGGACAAAAAGAGTGTATCCCGTAACCTTTAACCCGCAAACCTTATTTTTGTTTAACCAAGGCTCTTGGATTAGGGCTACGTCCGTCCGAGTGTTGTTGAGGAAAGTTGCTAGTTCGGCTGAAGCTGCTTCACAATGGTGCAGGTTTATTTGCACCACTAGCAGCTTCTTTGGTCCTGTCATGCTTCGGATACCGGAACCTGACACAACCTAGACCGAACTTAACAACCCCCCCAACTTCCTCTAAGAATTTCATGGACTCCCGATCCACGGCGAACCGGAAGTCCTTCCCGGTGTTCTCCTTACAAGCCAGTGAGGTCACAAGCCTCCATTGGTTGGTAAGGAGCCTACCGTTCTGTTTGCCCATTACTGCCAGTATGGTTTCCACCGGGCGTACGGGTGGTGGAATCCATACTGTCACTATGGACCTGAGTGGCAGTTCGGAGGCTTGTATAACTTCAAGCTTTGCCTCTGGGTTAAAGTCACTACACTTGTCAATCGTGGTTCTTAAGAATTCCAAGGAATTCTTGTTACCACAGTTGACAGTCTTCACTCCCTTAACCCAGTCTGCCCCATTGAAGGATACATCCTCCTCTTTGCCACTAAATACGGCCAGTTCGTCGATGAGCCTACCTTCAACCAACTGCCATAGATCGGTACTGATCCTCCCATCTGGATCATTCCGATCGATGACGGCTACCTGAAGATGGTTATCCAGGCTCGTCGACTTTTTCGTTCTCTTGTTCGATGAAGAAGGCTGATCATCTCCAGATCTGACTCTCTTAATGGTCTCCTTGTTGTTGGGACCCTTAGGAGCTTCAGCCGATGATGCACCAGACAACTTCATAGATTTCCCTACTACCTTGGGTGTCGCTCCTTTGCCCTCCGCAGCTCGTTCCGAAGACATGAGCGCCTTGGCCATTGGGGCAGCACCCTCTATGTTGCCTACCCTGCAGCAGGTTGATGAAGCCACCAGCCCTTTACTCTTCTGAGTAGTGTCAGGGTTGGAAGCTGCATCCACCTGCTTCTTCCAGGGAGAGGACCAACCCAGAACGGTACTGACAGGGCCGTAAATTCTTTCGAACTTAGCGACGCTTTGTCGGTGCCGTCTCAGAAGGTACCTGTCCCTCGCGGAGAACGTTGAAGGATCTCTCTTCGCCATCTTATCCAGATACACCAGAGAGTTCCTTGTCCCGCTCCGCGCCTTCTCCTCCTTCGTTCGGCCGGTGTTGTTAATACCACGTGGAGGGGCACTTGGCATCTCCTCCACGGCGCCCTGCCGAACAAGTTGTGGACATTCTTCTCCCGAGTGTCCCCTTTGGTGTCCCCTGGCCTCACCGGTGGAAGGGACAGGCTCTGTAGTCTGACTGTGAGCAGATATACTTGCAGTATCCTGCTCCTCGTCAGAGATCAGAGTCAGCCGCTTCAACCCCTGAGTAGCCCCGGTTTCACCACAGGAGTCACTCGACAGTTCCAGAAGACTGTCCACCTGTAGGTCGGTCAGCACTTGTCTCTCCTACCCAATGATGCTGCAATGAACAGCCGATAGGGTCAGACCCCCCACACAAGAACTGACCGACTCCCCTACCGTGACGTCCGATCGACCCTCGACTCTTCCCTGGTCGATCACCTCGTCCGTCGCGTCCTCTTTCCGTCCTTTTAAATTAAGTTTATTATTTTTAAGTTTCTGATGATTCATTTTTGTTCCCACGAGTAGGCCGTAAAGTCGGACCATCCGCACAGTGACGGCGTGCGCAGACTAGGCAACTGACATACAACAGCGCTTTGCCATGACGCTGAGGGGAGCTGTTAACGACTAGTTTCTTTTTGCACTAACTAGCCACCCAGGCCCTCGGCACTGCTACCTTCACGTTGACCTTAAAAGTGCATATGTCGCGCACCAACCACTGGTAAAGCCCCCACCTTACAAGGGGCGAACCCGCGGGCTGGCATGACGTGATATATGTACTGATAATGGACCGGATAGTGTATAGTTACCACCACCGCCTCATTATCCTGACAAGATGAGTAACCTTTAGTCGTGCACTCCTTCAGTATTCATGACCTCCTGCGAAGACGTATCAAGATACATCACCTCAGTAGATCAGAACCGTAGAGTGCACTTAAGCCCTCGCATCTCGACAAGATTGTTACCCAGGCGAGGCGAGAACTGTTGAGTTTAAACTACATATAAATTTAAGTTTAGTTCAACTAAACTAGCGTTTAGACACTCACTCATTTATTAGCCACACATCCCCATGGGAAAAATTAAATGTAAAAATTATTCCCAGGCCTGGTAGTAACATCGAGCCATAACCGCAAAAAAGCTCAACCGACAAAAACAAAATTTTATATGAGAAAGTTTTTTTTTATTATATTTCATAAACATTTTGTATTAAAATTGGCGGTTAAACTAAAATTGTTTTTGCTATAAGATCGTTACGGTACCTTCTGTGACCATGAGATTTTAGGAGATGATGCAAGTGTTGCCAATAAATTAATTTATTAAAAAAAAAAAACGAAAATTGAAAATGTTGTCTTTTAAGCTTTTCTTGCGGTTATGGCTCGATATGGTTACTGGAATTTTTAAACAGTAAAATAAAAAAGGTGAACGAGAAAAAGAAAGACAGAAAAAGAAAACATATAAAAACAAAAAAAAAAAAAAAAAAAATTTACTTTGGACTTCAAGAAGAATTCTTGACAAAAAGTATGAAAAACAGAAGAAAGGAAGAACATTTTAATCAATTAAAATAGATAATCATTCACAATAAACTTCCATCCACAAAAAAGGTGAAAATACCATTTGCTAAAAAGATTGATGTTTGACTATTGACCAGCGTTCTCAGTTTTGGGGATTTAACCCCAAATAGGGGATTTTTTTGTAAACGGGGATACAAATTTCGTAAAAATGACTAGGAGATTTTGTTTTTAGGGAAAAACATATTTTTCGCTGGGGATTTTTGCAAGGGCAAGAACGGTTTGGTCAAGACGTGGGTACAAATTAAAGTATTTTTGGTCCAAAGTTTTTGCTCATGAAAAGACGATGGTGGTTCGAAACCTTTTCAAGAGCTTGCTGAAATAGTCTTAAAAATGCTTTCTGTACCAACATGTAAGGAAGATTTCTATAATAGAATCAAAACTTATATTCGCAACATAATGCAGTATGAGTTATTAGAAGCTCTTCTTAGAATGCTGTTACAAATTTATTACATCTTCTCGAATGCTTGCACTTTTTAATACAAGCAACATGTAAATCAAAATTGCAATGGCTTACGAACCAGAAGTTTTTGTTTCTAAAGTTTTTGAAATGATAAACATTGATGCATAACTATTTTTCTTGTGCGTCTTTTCAAGTTACTCTTTTTTTATACTTTTGTATGAAGGTAGTATTTAGAACTCAAAGTACAAATAAAATTATTTTAAATAATATTACACAAATGTATTTTATTATAGAATAAAATGTATGCATATTTTTCCTTTGCATAATATTATTTTATTTTTTAGGATCTGTGGGGATTTTTTGCGGTAAGAAAACCGATATTTTAGGGATGAAAATCGTTAATTGGGGATAAGGTGTAAAAACGCTGCTATTGACTGCCAGCGGTGAGTGTTAAACGGCGAAGATTTCTGACGGGATGGTGTGGTAACTATCGCAACACGTCAAATCGACCTGTCCGTGAACGTGGGTTCGACCCCCCCGCTTAGTCAAGAATTAAAAATAATCAATAAATTTTAATTCATTTCATGTTGTAAAATTCCTTTCTTCATAAAAATAATTTAATTAAAATTAAATTTAATGAACTTTAGCCTGATTAAAAAAAAAATGGAATAAAAACCATAAACAGTTCAATAAAATAACCACAATTCTTATTAAAAATATTATCAATTTAATAAAATTGTGCGCCTTCTTCTAAATTAATTAAATACTCACGTTTAAAATTGCTTAAGTTATTAAGAAATTTTTTTACATATTTAATTTTTTAATTTTTGAATCCATCAGAATTTTAATTGTTGTTCTTTTATAGCGGAAGATCACTTAACAAAATAGGCCTGTCTATAATTTACTCATCTCTTTGAACATTATTATAGGAAAAAAAAAAACATGTGTAATTTATGAGTCTTTTAAATATTTACCAAACGAATGTTTTATATCTGGAATTTGAACATAAACAAACGTTTCTAGTAGTGATGTTAAGAATAATTTTTAATATTCGCAAATACGAATACGAATACGAATAGCACCATGCGGTATTTCAAATTTAATTGAAAAAATCTCTCCACATTGAAGTTGATAACAATAAATTGTAAAAAAAACTGTCACGCTGCTACATGTATTTAACATTATTAAGACATTCCGATGAATAAATTTTAAATTATCAACTTCGCACCTGAATGCCACTACTGAACATTTTAAAATGTTTATACCTAAAAAAAAGTTTAAAGGTTAAAAGCACCGCGATTCAAAGAATCTTTTGTGCAGCCGAAGTTTTCACTGAAGTAGATTAAGGCTATTAATAAAGCCAATTATTCTACACGTTAAGAGATTAACCAATCAAAAAATTTCATGAAATCAAAAGCAACCAATAATACAGAATATCTAGTTTCTCAGTCCTTTTCCTATATTTTTCTAAACATATAAAATCTTCCATTATTTCATTAGAGCCCTGTTTTAATTTTTTAAATTTTTAACACTTCTAATTATTTCGGTTAATTCTGTTAAAAGATTGATATGTGAAGATATGAAAAGAAACAAATAACCCAACGCATACATATAAAAAGTATGTGAAACAAGAAGCTGTTGACAGCAAACACTTATTTAAAATGAAGATTACTGAACGCCTTCTTTTTTCATATGAAAAAATATTTTCTAAGCACATACCTTTTGTCTATGAGACGTAACAAATAATTAAAAGCACAAAAAAATATTTTATAATACTACAAAAAGTTAAATATTTTGATAAATCGGTTAATCGGTTTATCGACTAAAATTAACCGGTTTAATCGTAAATCGAAAAAAGGCAATTTTAAACTAACCGATCCGTTAATCGGGTAGTATTTAATCGGCCAACCGATTAACGGTTTACCGAATGAATACCCTAATATTAACAGCTTGTTTTTAGTTGAGCAGAACTCGTTTTTGAAAAGATAAAAAAGAAAGTGTTTTAAGGGTGAAGAGTTCATGGATGTATATGTGTCGCAACTTTTATCTAACACCTGAAACTTTTTAATTCCGATAATAAGTATAAAGTTAACGAAAATGAATTGACATCACTCGATATTTTTGAAGTATTTCCTAAACGAGATACACTTTTTAGAGATAAACAACTGGGTTTTAGTGATGTCTTGGAAAACGTGCGTATATATAATTTTTTTAAGTATGCAACTAGACCTAAGTTTTTCTCAAAAAATTTTTTTTTAAGTTCATTTACAAATGTTGGTCATGAGCGGTTTAATTTAATAGAAGCTAAATTTATTAATAAAACTTTTTTGCACAAATATATGCCTTTTCTTGGTTAAAAAATGGGGTTTTAAGGATGTCTTAATGAATGTTATAAAAAAGTAATATAGTTCAGTAAAGGGCTAATTTCTGACTAAACTCTTAAGCGGTAATCAAAACCTTTTTAACGAAGTACAGCAAATGAAAATCGGACTAAAAATGGTTAAGTGATTGAAATTTTCATAAAAATCGAATTGAAAAGCATCAAAAAACTAACATAAACATCTCGCTATCTCGAGTCTGTGGCTAGATTTTTAAAATGTTTTAATACAGAATCAAAGAATCCCTTAATATCAAGAAATTGACACTTTTTTTCCTGACAAGCTGGGCACCTGGCGCATAATTCGGGTACGCTGAATCCAGTGGTACCCGCGGTTTTTTAAGATTGGCTCTGGTTTTTGAGATATACCGTTATTTCGAAAATGGAGGAGGTTGCACAACATATGTACGCGTAACTCAAAAACGCTTTAGCTTATTCAAGAAATTTAAAAAACCTTTAAGAAAAGTAAAACTTCTTTCTAATATCCGCAGTCGTTTTAGAAACATAATTTTTTTTTTGGAAAAAAAAAAATAATTTTTTTAACAAAATTTCAAAATTTTGTTTTTTAAAAATTCATAAAAAATTGGAAAATGTTATGCTTCTAATTTTTTGCAGACGTAAAGAAACCAAAATTCCAAACAACCTTTGATTTTATTCACAAAAGTCGACAAATTTGGGCCCCCCTAAGGGATGGTGATAAAGGGAAAGTATAATTTAAGTAAATGTTAAGAACAAAAAACTAATGGAGGTCAGTCATACATTTTATCCCCCTAGGGGCGACTCCTGGGCATTTATGGGACTTTTTTTTCAATATATTTCTAGTCTGCATTGAACATTTTGTATGGAAGCCCACTTTAGGAATGGAGATAGCAGGTGGGTATGTTAGAAATAAATGATTGAGATGAAAAATAAAGTGGGGTTGTTCATACATTTGACCCATCTAGTGGCATCCTAGGCGCTGCAGGGGCTAAACTTAAGAATTTCATTAAACGGCCATATTTGTATGGGAGCCCCCCTAAGGGGTGGAGATATATTGCAACTATGTTTTAAGAAAATGTTAAGAATTAATAACATTGGAGGTCGGTCATACATTTTATCCCCTGAGGAGTGAATCCTAGGCCTTAGAAATAAATGATGGGAATGAAAAATAAAGTTGCGCTGGTCATACACTTGGCCCGTCTAAGGGTATCTCAGGCGCTGCAGGTGCAAAATTTAAGGCTAGGGCTCTACGCGTATAAAAAACAAAGTTCCAAACAAAATAAGCTATAAGTGATTAAAGTCTGTCTACAATTTTTGATTTTTTCAGAAAAGATGAAATTTTTTTATTTTTATTTAGAAATTTATTCTTCTTCCTCCAGCAGATTCCAACAAATATCCCCTAATAGCGAATCAAGTTGTTTGCCGCTATACCAGTGTTCGAGCCTGGCTGTTACTTGGTGAAATCTCTCGCCATGTTCATCAGACTCGGCTGGTGATTGTTCATTAAATTTTTCGGCATGGTAATGCAAAAAATTTATTTTCAATGACATTCTAACGTTTAAGTTTTTAAATGCGGTTAGCATATTTTTGATAAAAATTTGCCAGTTTTCAGACCGATGATTTCCTAATACATTTTCTATTACTGATTTCACACAATTCCAGGCCAATAGCTCGATATCATTCAATGCAACCTCAAATTGATGGTCCTTCATAAGACGAGGAATGTCCGGTCCATTAAGAATTCCTGTAAAATAAAAACATTATGATATGAAATATAAATTTAATTTAATAAAGTAGTTAGAGTTCATACCTTCTTTTACTTTCATGCCGCTTAATCGTGGAAAAATTCGGCGCAATTCGGTAAACACCATCTGGGCTCAATGCTTTTATAGAATTTTTTAATCTGTAACTGTAGATTTTCCAAAATTCCTACCGCAAAGTGAAAGTGTGGTAATAATGCATGCATATTTTTTAGAATATCATAAATTTTAATATTTGTTCTTTTGTTTTGTATTGTAAATGGCACAAAAACCGCAATTGAAAAATTTTACGTCAAAATGTCATTGAAAATAAATTTTCTGCATTGGCACATTCTTCATATATACATAATATTGAATAAAGAATTAAATAATTAAAAAAAATCCAATGAAATGCTCCATATAAATTATATTCTTCAAATATATTGAAGAAAAAGTCCCATAAATTCCCAGAAGTCGCCCCTAGTGACCTCAATTAATTTTTGTCCTTAATATTTTCTCGAGACATACTTGCCCCTTATTACCACTTCTTAGGGGGGCTCCCAGACAAATATTGAGTTTTATGAAATTCTTAAATTAATTAAAATTTGTCGACTTTTGTAAATAAAATCAAAATCTGCTAACAGATTTTAATCATTTATGGCTTGTTTTGTTTGCAGCTTCGTTTTTTATATGTTTTGATAAAAAAATTAATTTTTTTTCAAAAAAAAATTATGATTCAATAACGACTACTCATATTAGAAAAAAAGTTTTAGTTTTCTTAAAGAAATTTTTTTGCGGAATTTCGGTTTTTTAAGTTTTTTGAAAAAGCTAAAGCGTTTTTGAGTTACGCGAACATATGTTGGGCAACCTCCTCCATTTTCGAAATAACGGTATATCTCGAAAACCAGAGCCAATCTTAAAAAACCGCGGTCACCACTGGATTCAGCGTACCCGAATTATGTTAAAATGCCATGTGCCCGGCTTGTCTGTTTAATGTACATATGTTACAATATTTTTTAAGATATTTTATGAAATAAATATATTCAAGAAACTTTAAAAAAATATATTTGGGACAATTTCAGTAAAATGTTAAACATTTTGCGATTTATGCTTTATTTAGGCATTGATATTAGAACGTAAATTAAAACTAAGTCAAGTTAAGCTAATTAAATTGAAACTATGATTTAAACTTTTGCATTTTGGGGGGATTTTTTCAAACTACGTTCAATTTGGGGGGGTTTTAAATTTTTTTTGGGAGGAAGAAAAAAAATTACCTGGCAACACTGGTCATGACTATGTATTTGGTTGGTTTCTTTCCTTTATGAATTGTTTTGTTTTTATTCAAATTAACCGAAAACCGGGTTTTTAAATAGCAACTATTCGGAACATTCGAAAACCGGCTTTTGAAAAAACTCGAATAATCGATCTCCCTATGAAGTATGTTATAAAAAATCATTTTGCTGAAGATTACTTTTCTGAATTGTCCACAGTTTGGCAGTCAAGAGCCAAAAGTGGTTAAAAAAAAGATGTAAAATATGAAAAATTTTCGACATTTTAGCAATTTTGAGGCAATAGGTACAGTTTTTTTGGCCTAGTTTTTTTTACACATTTTTTCTCCTAGTCTACAACTACAATTGCTTCGAAGAGAGGAAAACAAAATTCAAATTCGTTTCCACTATATATTCCTAAGAAAAGTTGCAAGTTCTCCAGAAAAATCAAGTTTTAGCCAAAATATACATAAGACAATAAAATCCAAACAGCAGCTAAACTAGCAAACCTAAAATGTCATTAAAACTTCGAGGAATTCCACACGAGAAGGAGTTTGCAGTTTATGTGTAGCACTGTGTTAGCAGAACCAGAAGATCTCTCCAAGTTTCTTTTAATGTCTCATGCATTTCAGTCATATTTACCAATTTATTGCCGATAGTTGGATGATACTTTGTTTAATCCACTGCAACAAAAGCATTTCCAATTTTTGAATTGGAATTATCTTGATATTTAATTGACCCATTCCAGTTGTCAATAATTTTCTGACGATAATTAGACAATTGTTTCAAACGATAGTATTATATCAAGGAATGTTTAAAATCAACTTGAGTAATTTTCATAAATAATTTTTGTGGCGGCCCAATACGGCTAATGTTTGTTTGTTTTTTATTTTACTAAGGCTGGTTTTTTAGGATCTCAGTTAAACTAGGTTTAGTTAATCTGAACACCGATTTGGGCCGTCATTACCAAGTTTTTGTATACAAACTTTTGACGGAACAAAAATGTTGGTATTTAACGAAATAATAAAAAACATCACATTTCGCCGGAAAAAATCCGAATTCAGAGTATGTTAAACTAAGTTAAAACTTAATCCACATCATAAACCCGACCTAAAAGATTTTCTTCCTATTTCACGAAATGCGCAAGAACTCTTTCTTCCGCACAAACAAAAATAAACTCTTAAAACTTTGTTTTTATTTCAAATGTATTTGTGAGAAAGAAACTGTTTTTTCGACGTCGTGTAATTTCAACAAGTTCAGTTAAAACTAACTATTACTTTAACTTCCAGTTAACAATATGTTTTTGACAGCTATAACTGATAGTCAATTATAACTGAACTTGGTGAAATTGGCCGTAAAAGTTAATATTTTTTTTTTTTTTTTTTTTTTTTTGGAAGGTATTCCCAAAATATTCACTTGAATTTGACGAATGCGAATAATATAAAATAGCCGAATACTCGGCATTTCGAATACAAATATTCGTAACATCACTAGTTTCTAGCAATAAAACAAACCAGATACCAAATAAATAGATTTTTCAAAAATTCAGTTCATTTTATGACTAAATAAATTCCACTAAGTGGATATACAAAGATGCCTCTACTTTAACAACAATAAAGATAATATGATGTTCTTTTTCTATAGACGTTTCTTCAATGCCCTTCATTAAAATTCTTCTTACAGATATATAATTGAACTTTTATTTAAAGATTAACCATTTAAATTTAAAAATATTTCTAACAATTAATATATCCGTATATTTTAAGTAAACAAAGTTTAAAATTTAATCCATATTTTTTTTAATACAGAATCACATAAATTTACAATGAATTCCCTTACAATAAATAAATAAATAAAATGAAAATAGTCATATTCTTAGTAAAAACTATTTAACAATAGTGTTACTAACCTTGACCGCTTTTGTATTTATTACACACACTTGTATATGAATCCAAATAGGTACTGTCTATTTATTCAACGCTACACATTTTGATCTTTATTTACGTTGTTGTAAATATTTAGAATAGAATAGAACTGTCTATTAAATTTTTTAACACTATTTTCCAAATTTGTTTTAAACATGTAAAATTTGTTTAGAATCTTCTTTTTTATTTATGTTTTAGATTTTGTAATAGTTTTATGAGGTCAATGTAGTTTTATTTTCATTCGCTTAATACAGTTTTTCATCATTCATTTTCTTGACCACTCCAATGTTTTTTTTTTGTTTAAAGAAATACTTTTACTTCAGTCACACCCTAAGTTTTTTATTTTGTTTTCTTATAAATTTTCGTGATTTTGCCAGGACCCACCTGTTTTACATTGCAATATATACGAGTTGTTCTCATTTTTAAAGGCCCTTACTAAATATTTTTTTGTAATTAAGTTTTTTTTTTGTGATTTTAACAAATTTCACACAAATACACCTCGTCACACAAGTAATCAGTGATGCCAAATAGCTCTTTTAAAGGTACCTGAAACACGAAAAAATATTTAGCCCTACACTAAAAAACGCGCAATTTCGGCCGTTTTTGTTAGTAGTACTTAGCCTGCTTTACTTAGGGGGTTAACCTCAGATAATATCTGATATAATATGTGAGAGAACATCGACAGGATGGGAGAGCACATTTCATCATGTTAATCTTAATCTTAAACAAGGGGAACACGCAGCGTTGCCATAATTTTTTTGAAAATAACTGCATCTAAAGGAAAAAAAAAACTGAATTTAACTTAAAAAAACTGCTCATAAAAATAGCAAAAAATAACATACGTGTAATACATTCTCCTGTAAACTGGCAATTATGTGAGTTAGGGCCGTTCTACATGAATCCAACGATATGTATGTCAATTATTTATATATAAAGATTTATAATGTTTTTCGTCCATTAATAGTTCAATCGTTTTCAAGTTATAGCAGATAATTTTGACTATCTTATATAAACGCTGTTTCATTACTCTACTTTGGAAGTCCTAGGGATCCCAATTTGCACAAAAAGCTTTCCCGTACTTTAAATTTGTGTAAATTAGAGCGGGTTTGGGAAAATAAAATTCTTCTTCTTGCACAAAACAGCCCAAACTTACTCTTCGTGCAAGTTGTCAAACAGCTTTAAAACATAAACAAAACAAAAAAGGCAAAGAAAGAAAAGTTCACGAACAAAATTTTGGGAAGTGTTGTAGAATAAAATAGTGTACTTAAATAAGAAAGTTTTGCATTGAAATATTAAGAAAAGTCATAAAAGTGTTTGTTTTGTCTTATTTTGGGTAAAAGTAGTTTATTTCTACAGACAATATACAATTTTCCAAAGTGGCGCAAACATTTTGTTAAGACTGTCAAAACACTTTGACTTTTTATTTTGTGCTTAAAATTGTGTTTTTTCTGTTCCCGTATTTTTGTGTAATTTTGTCTATTTATGAGAGAAATTTATGCTAGCTCTCATTTTCACGAACTTAACCCAAAAAGTAAAGAAACAGGGCTATTATTTAATATGAAATTTGTTAAACAAAAAAGTTTGGTAACACTTAATTTTCTTTTCCATTCCCAGTAAACAATACAATACGAAAATGGTTCGTTAAATTCATCGACAGAATAAAGAATAATATTGTGGTAGTCTGAAAGAAATTCCATGCACATATACTTAAAATGCATTAAAACAACATTTATATTACAAATTTCATAAATATTAAAACCATTTTTAAATAACAATAAACCAATTTTTCTATATTTTCAGAACAAACCACTAGTTGTGGAACCTATAGACTTTGAAGGTTTTATATCAAAAAACAAAACTCTTATACAAAATGATCCCCAAAGAGAATTACTTATTTATCCAAATGATGATGTATCGGTAAGTGAAAAGTTTAATTTGTAAAACGAAATAAAAAAAGTGAAAAAGTTCGTCCGATTCGATTTCAGAACAAAACATCAAAAATATTGATTACCTAATATGTTAATAATTTAGTGTTTTTGTATTACATTAGAAATTTCATTAATTCATTAAAATTATACGTCCTGTATCCTAGAAAGCGAAATCCATTTCATTGACATTTAGCACTTTAATCCTAGTTATATAAGGGTGGTCCAACCATAATTCATATTCGATGTTTGACATTTCTTTGCTTCAGTGTTTGGCAAAATCAACCATGAAGAGGTACACAATTGAGCAGCGGGTTAAGATTGTTGAAGTGTTTTACGAAAATGGTCGTTCAAATCAAAATGCATTTCGTGCATTATCCACCTCAGTGGAGTCGTTAATTCATTATCCAGACTTGCAATTTTTGTTGCAGCAATTTTTGAGTTTATGAGTTAGAGAGGTGAGAAGATTGGGGAAGGGTACTCAGTTTCATGTAGTCTGCAATTCTGTTTTGTTTCGTAAATCTCACACTTGTCCACTTAAAGTTAGCTGTGGGTGTATGTGTATTTATATATAAAATATAAAAAGAACAAGATAAAAATACAAAAATTTCAACCCTAGAATTTCATAATCTGGACACTAGTGCAATTTCAAAGCAGAATTTAAAAAAATTGCAGCAACAAAAATTGCAAGTCTGGACGATGACTAACAAGCAAAATCGCCGCATTTGGGCAAATGAGAATCCACGAGTGATTGTTGAAAGGCCGACGCATCCATAAAGAGTGACTGTTTGGTGCGGTTTATAGGCGGTCGGTTTATAAGCAGCTACCGTGAATGGTGTTCGCTATCGCGAGATGATAACGGACTTCTTGTGGCCATAAATTGAGGATATGGACCTGGACAATATGTGGTTCCAACAGGATGGTGCCACTTGCCACACAGCCAACGAAACAATGGCTCTTAGAAATTCAGTGGCCGTGTTATCGCACATTGTGGCGATATTATTTGGCTGCCACGATCATGTCATTTGACATCGTTGGACTTCTTTCTTTGGGGATATTTAAAAGAAAAAGTGTACGTCAATAAGCCAAGAACAAGAGCTTAAGGATGATAAAGATAATTCGGCACATTAACGACATTGAACCTCAATTATGTCTCAGAGTCGCCACCGAAGCCGTGCAAACATTTGGCCGATATTTTGTTTCACACATAATTGTCGTAGATCCTTAAACGTCCGAATTTCGAAAAAGTTCCAAATTCATATTTGGATTTTTTAGATAAGTTTTAAATATAACCCTTATTTCTATGTTTATGGGTTTGAAACATAGATGGAGTGACAAAAAAGTACCAAAATACACGTTTTACCCGTTTACTCCGTTAAAGGGCTGAATTTCCAAAAAGTACCAGACACCATCCGCTTATTTTTCTAAAGAACAACGATAAGTATTAATTTTTTTTTGCATCTCTTTTAGTTTTGGAGATAAAATGTTACCAAATTTACCCGTTTTTACCCTTTTTTACCCCCTAAACATTCGAATTTCCAAAAATCCCGTCTTAGTGGATTGATTTGGGGAGAGACCAACCCCTGGTCCAAATTCTAAGTTTTTAGCTTCAGGCGTTTAGGCTGTGCGATGATGAATCATTCAGTCAGTCAGTCAGTCAGTAACGTTACAATTTTATTGACATCGTACGTTTTGGTTGGACCACCCTTTATATATTCAAATTATATTTGCACGTTAAAAATGTTTCTCAAACTTTCAGGAAAAAATAGTTTCCCGCAAATTACGCACAAAATCAAAATCGATAACAGATCGCTTTGAGCCACCAAACGAATCAATAGTTTGTCCTTTACATGGTGCTAATAGTGGAACAACAACCAATGGTTCTCATAACGTAACAAGGCAAAATAGTAATGCTTCCAATAGTCCACGTCTAACGCAACGCCAATTAAGTAATCAGTCAACAAATTCCAATGGATCCATACAGCAGCAACAAAATGGTGGCAACATTTCTCGCAAATGTTCACAATCCTCACAACTTAATTCAATTAAGTCACCTACCTCATCACTGGAATCTTATGAATCTGCATTATCAACTAATGGCACAAGAAAATCTATATCTTCGTCATCATCAACTTTAAAGTCAAGTAATTTAGCACAACCCGAAGATGATGATGATTTGGATAATATTGGTGATACATTTGAAAATAATTCACTGGGTCATACGGCAAAACCGAAATTTGAATGTTCACGTTTTACCCGACAGTCCTTGTATACGTATAGGGCTAAAAATCATTTAATACATTATAAATATCATGAATATGGTGGTACTTGCCATGATTTGCCAAAGTAAGTCGGTGCAGATTTACACTTATTTATATTTTATAACGGATTTGATTACGTTATTAAATTTTTTATAGAAAATGTTCCTCAGAAGTTCTGAAGGAAGAAGTATATGAAGTCGATGCCGATCAAGATCGCATTGATGAGCAAATGTCTCGTTCACAAGCTGATTCGATTACTAAACAGGGTTATTTATTTAAAGGTCCCGATTCTGGCTCAGATCGTATGTTTGCCAATATTGGTAACAAATCTTTTAAAAGAAGGTTGGTTCCTTTTTTTTTGTTAAATATCTAAAAATTTCTTGTATTTTAACAATAATATTTTTGTTTTGAAGATACTGCTATTTGCGGCAGGAAGTTGATGGTACTTATATTTTAGAACTTCATAAGGATGAAAAACAGGGTGAGGCCAAGGCCACAATAGTCATGGACTTTTGTACTGAAGTTGTCCAGGTTTGATTTTATACTAGTAACATTATTTCATTATTATTCATTGTTCGTTTCATTTTCAGAATCCAAAACGTGGCCGCTTTTGTTTTGAATTACGTATGACTGCCGGTCATAAATCCTTTACGCTGGCTGCTGAAAATGACGATGATCTCAAAGATTGGTTAAATAAACTCTCATCAGTGTTGCAACAAAATAAAATTCAAGAGGACAAGCGAGTAGCTTCTTTAGAAAGAACACCACCGCCTAGCCCCAGTACTGTGATTTTTGGCACTCTCAAGGGCCTAGATCAATCCATGAATCCTCAACTAATCAAATATGGTCGTGAAACTGATATATCCATAGCCCAGGCACGAAGAGAAAATCGAAGGCGTCTCTTTGCCAATTACCAATCACCATCAAAAGCCACACCAACCGATAATGTTGATCAATATCAGGAGCAATTTGGTAAACGTATTTTCCTTAGTTGTCAGAGTTTAAAATTCCGCCTACAATGTCCTTCTGATAGTCACAGTTCACCAGACGGCGGTCATGTTTGTCAGGTCGAACCTTATATAACAAGTCTGGCTCTGTATGATGTACGCGCAGGTCGCAAACTAACTGAATCATTTTATTTCAATATTAACGATGAGCATGTTCGTGATATGTTACCGTCAATACCAGTGCCAAAATCTGTGGCTTCTTCAAATGTTCCCAAAAAAGATGTGCACGATGAGCGCACTAGGAGTACTTCACAAGCCTACAGTACGCTAATAGAAAATATATCTGCAGAACTACAGAAATGTACAAAAGAACACTTCGGCCAATTGAAACGCGGTTTGTTTTCTGTCACCGCTCCTCATCCAGACATTTTCCTTGTTCTCAAGATAGAGAAAATCTTACAAGGAAATATAGTTCAGGCCGTTGAACCCTACTTAAAAGCCAATAGGGATCCAAAATTTGCTCAAAAGCTTCACAAGAACATAAGAAACTATGCCCAGAATATTGGCCATTATAGACAACCATTTGCCTGGGCGGCTAAACCTCTATTCCGTTTATACAGCAGTGAATTGGATACAGAGAAAGATGGAGAATTTGAATTCAACACGTTATACCGTCAGGAGGTAAATAAACTGAAAGACGAGGAGTTGTTAAAACTTTTATCTGAATATCGAAAACCAGATAAATTAAGTAAACTGACGGTAATACCGGGACGATTAAAACTGATTGTAGAAGAAATAGAAAAGATAGAAGGTAAGTTAAAAGGTATGATTTGCTTAAAGAATACACAAATTTAAGGCTATTTTATCTTTCTTAATAAAAACGTAGGCTCATTTACCAAATCATTAGTTCCTTTGGTAAACTTCACTTTTCCTCCTACCAAACCAGCCACATTAGAAATAACAGAATTCCAAAGTATTTCCGAACGAGACTGTCATCCATTTACAACATTTTGTAATCATTTATTTGTGTATCCCCTAAATTTACAATTTGATAGTCAAAAGATATTTTCCCGAGCTCGTAATATAACAGTCGTGGTAGAATTAAAGGATTCGGATCACGAAAATTCCAAAGCACTAAAGGTAAAAGTGCCTTGATTAGAAAAATAAAACAGGCTTATAAAGGGTTTATTAAACAAATTTTCATAGAAAATCTGTTTCATAAAGCTCTTAAAAACCTCTTCTATTTTTTATAACTGAGGCCGTTTATATTTTATTAAAAACAATTTTTTAAAAATGGGGGTTTTTGTTAAAATTAATTACTTTATTGTTCCAGTGCATCTATGGTCGACCGGGTCAAGATTTTCTGGTCTCACAAATTGCCTGTCCGGTTTTACATCACAATACCACACCTTCGTGGTATGAAGAAATAAAATTACGTCTGCCACTTGGTATTTTCCCCGAACATCATCTCTTATTTTCATTTTATCATGTCTCTTGTAATTTGGGTAAAAAACGTGACGCAAATGCCTCGTTTGAGACACCCATCGGTTATGCCTGGCTGCCGTTGTTGCAAAAGGGCAAAATAAATTTGGACGAACAACTAATAGCAGTGGCAGCTACTTTGCCTGTTGGGTATTTAAGCATTCAGCCCTTGGGCCTGGGGAAAGGGGTAAGAACAATTTTAATAGTTTAGTGTTGTTTGATTTAGTAACAAAATTATTTTCCTTATATTTTTTTTTTGCCAAATAACTTTAAATAACACGTAAAAGAATTGTTGTTTGTGTTCTTGTCATGTAAACGTTAAAATCTACGATTTATGCTTTTATTCAGAGACGGTAACAATTATGTCATTCATTAAAAAAAATCAAAATATAATTGTTATTTTCTGATTGCAGAAATAATCGTTATTTTCCGATATCATTTTAATTTTAATTTTTGTCTTAAATTAATGTGCTGTTTTCACAACATAAGTCATTGGACGTGTAGTAAAATTTATATATCGAGTAAAGTATCGTATCGTATTTATCAGCATATGATAGACACTGACGTATCGAATGACAATTTAACATGTAGTGTCTTTGGTTACTCGATATCGAATGTTATCATCTCAAACTAAATTCAATAAATTTTGATCGATATCGTATGGGGTGATTAGACCCCTGAGTGCTCCACGTTCAATCACTTGTGTTGGAAGTGATATAAAAATTAAAAAAGTAACGTTTATTTCAAGGCGAATTCATACAGGTGACCGCATCATGAAATAGTTATGCTAGCTTTCCCCTTTTTTTAAATACTGTGTATTTTGTTTTGTAAACAGTTAGAGTGAATGTCAAAATTATTTGTTGAAAATATAAACTAGGGAATTTCTTTGTTTATTAAATATACACAATTACGTTAGAAGGCAAATCATTTTCCTGTATTGCAAATTTATTGTGGATCCACTTATTCCTTACGCACTTTCAATTCCTTGATCTTATATTTTATATTTATTTTTCTTGTTGTATAAAACTTAAACAAGTTTTATTTTTAAGTATTTAGATTTTTACTGAATTTTAAATTTTAACTCATTTTTTCAGAAAATGTAAACAAAGCTTGCCATTCAGTATACACACAAATAAATAAACAATAAACAGACGACTCGAAAATGTCACCTATTTGAATTCGCCTTGGATTATTTCCGCAAAGAAAACAAATTAGAAAATAACAATTATGTATGTACACTAGACCGACACAAGTTGTATGGAGCCAAAAAAAAGTGTTAGTTACCCCTCTGAAAATAAAGCTTGATATGTTTTATGATGATTCCCAAAATATTTTGGTTCTAGCGTTGACCATCCGTGAGCTGGACCATTTTTAAAAAAGGTCTTTTTTTCAGTTTTTCGAATTTTTTTTGTACTTTTCTCCAAGACGACATAAATAAAATTTGGTATCATCGAAAAGAGTTTTTGAAGCAGCATCCAATTTTATATAAAACTTGACCGCTTGCGACCTACTAATTGAGATATTAAGCTAAAAACATATTAACCTTAATTTTCAGAGGGGTAACAAAACCACTTTTTTTTTTGAGTCGCTCTATGTACATATGCCTAAAAAAAATTAAAATCAGATAATAACAATTACACATTTCTTTCTTTAAAATAAATATTTCTGCAAAAAAATTTAAAACGTTAGTTTTTATGAAAATATAGTTAAAAACGAACAAAATGGTGTTTATGACTTGGTTATCCGATATATCCTTGTGCGTGATCGCGGGTATTTTAAAATTCCTCGTACGTGATTATTTTTCTTTCCCTGTTATCGTGCTTGATCGCGAGTCAAAAACTCTTCACCCGCTCAGCTCTAAAAAAAAGTTTTAATTTTCATACAGTTTATACGAAACAAACCTTTAGAACGCGAACCTAACACAACCCGGGGTTGGAAAATCTTATTTGACAGAACAAAAATGTATTGGCAACAGAGTTTTCATGTTTAAGGGTCAATATATATTGACCGCGATCCAGTATCGCGATATTTATTGAACGTGTAGCATGCACTATTGATGGATCCATATCGCAGTATAGGCTAATTTTATGTAATCCATCAATCCATTAAAATGGATCGCGATCCAAATATCACAATTTGTATTGAATGTGTAGCAGTGCCCTAAAGAACTCTTGACTCTCTTATTTAGGTAGCTCAGTAAGCCAAATAACAGCCATACCTAAATAAGAGCGAAAGGCGGAACGTTTTCTTCCGCTTAGGTCTTACGCTGAAATACCACACCTAAATAAAAGCGTCAACGTTGAGCCAAGAACAGCAGTGTTAACTTTCCTGTTTAATAAAACCCACATACTAGAAATAAAAATGAAGACCGCTAGATTAACCTAAAAACAGCTAAATTGCCATTATTTATCAACAATAGCGGCCAACTTCACTATTAAACGCGCTGTCAAAATCGAATTTTCCAATTGCAAAGCGTTGCAGCCGCGTTATTTCGGTATAGAAAACGCTTTCCGCTCTTATTTAGCTAGCTATGGCTGCAGCTAACTAAAATCACTAAATGACACAGGATCTGAAGAGCACATCCTAAATAAATAAGAAATAAGCTAATGTTTATTTTGAGGTAATTGTTTCAGTTAATTGCAATTTTTTGCCCAACAATCCAATATTTTTTAACTTTAATTTCTCTTTATGACCAATTTCACCAAGTTTAGCTGAACTATATTAACTATAACTTTAACTGCCAGTAATAATAGGTTTTTTTTTTTGACAATTATAGTGATAGTTAATTATAACTGAACTTAATAAAATTGGCCGTTAGAATCAAAAAAACAAATTCTTTTTTATATTTGGTATTATATAAAAGTTATAAAGTACAGTTATATTTGACTTTAAAATGCAAGCTATGAAATGATAGATTAAATATACCAATTCGAATATTAATGATTCAAAATAGGGATGTAACGATACGCCTTTTTGCCGCTGATACGATACCGATACTAAAAAACAATATAGCCGATATCGATACCGATAAGCATATTGAATTTGAAACCAAGTTTAAATTAACAAAACAAAAGTTGAGTAATTTTTAACACTGTAATTTATACAAAATTACAGTGTTAGATATTTGTCATATTTTAAATTGATATTTTTAATTAATCCTCTTATTTAAGCTTCCCTGAAGAAGGCACACAACGGAGTGCCGAAATATTCGATTCAAAGATTCAAAAATTAAATTCAATAAATTTAATATTTTTTATAAAAAAAAAAAGAAAAAGACCTAAAGCTTAAATAAGAGGATTAATTAAAAATTGTTTAAGGTCGAATAAGAGTCAATTTATTTAAATTGATATTAATAAGATTTAAAAAACATAGAATTGAATTAAATATGAATACATGATAAAATTAAAAAAAAAAAAAAAAAAAAAAAAAAAAAAATAATGAAAAAATATTAATAAGATTTTTGTTAAAGAACAAAAAAAAAAAAAAAATACATATTCTCAAGTTTTGCAGAGATACACGTTTTCGCAAGTTCGTTTAAACTAGACCTGCAGTGGAAAATAGTCTCTTCCATGAGACAAATTCATTTGAAAACTTGTAAATTTCTGCACCATTTTCTTAAAGTTTGATTATAGCATATCATTGCGCACGCGCACAAGCGGATCTGTGTCTCCAGAAATGTAAGGAGATCTAAGACATCTTCTTTAGCAGAATTAAAGCATTGGCTGGAGGGTCATCCTTCTCGTATTCTCCTTGATTATTTTTACAATAACTTCAAAGGCAGTTCTTGACGACTTATCAGAGCTTGTACCACCAGAAGCGGTGACCGTGTTTTCAACACTTTCAGAATGCAGAGACATATTAAGTAGTTCAATTACACGGCTTTTCGCTACGATTGAAATATTCAACAAGCAATGTATCGAGGGTCAATAATTTTAAATAAACAATAGGTTTAATTATTTTTTAAAGCCTCAAATTTCCTATTTAGAGCTAAGCTAAATTTTGGGACTTTTAACTCTGTGGTTTTTATGGGTATTTCTTAAAATCAAATTTTATAGGAGAGCCGAAAACCATTAAAGATCAAACTATGGGCTAGGTATCAAACTTTATGAAATTGATAATTACGTTAAAAATCCGAATTGGTCCTTATTTTTTTAAGAAATTTTAAGAACCTTGAAATTAAGCAATATGGCTTCAACATCTCAAAATTGAAAAAAATGGACATACGCGGTTACTCATGAAAACCACAGAACTATTCTCCATCTCCGTTGATTCATTAATTATATGAAACAATTTCATTATTCGGCTTTGATTAATGTTCTGCTTTAAAATGTGATGAAGTATCGTCGATATATCGGTATTCGTTCTCTAGATCAAAATGATATACGTGACTTCGTTCCAGGATATTTGTTTATACGTATGTGTGTTCATTTTTCTTTGAAAATTGCCTTTTTTTAATTTTAAGAATTTACATAAATTTTTTCAATAATTTGCTTTGAAAAGTTTTTTTCTTATTTTTCTTTAAAATTTATTTTTAAATTAAAAAAAAAATTACATTTGACCCCGACGTGATTTGAACACGCAACCTTCTGATCTGGAGTCAGACGCGCTACCGTTGCGCCACGGAGTCATATGAAAATCACTTACTTAACATCGTATTTATAGTAAACATTTTTTTTATGTTCATATCTTTTCATACCATTTGCTTTAACATTTTGCTTTGTTATATTATTTTTGAATAACATTTCATGTTAATAACCGTTCAAAGTCAATAGTTTAGAAATCATTACACAATATTTAGTTTGAGAGTCACTGTACAATAAAAATTTAACATTGACTGTTAAGAAAACAACGAAACAATGTTATCAGCTAGATTTTATTTGTTCCTATAATTTTTTTGTTTTTAACTGCCTGTTTAAAAAAATTTTAAAATTGGTTTTTGTTTTAAAGGTTAGTTCAACGAACGAATTATTTGTTTGATATTGCTGTTTAAATATGTACATTCTATTTTTAGTAAATCACTGTTTTTAAACTAAATATTTACAAAATTTAATAATTTCTGTATATTTCTTGATTTTAACAGTTATATTTTTATGCATTTTTATTTTATCTATGTATATAGTAATTATTTCCTTATTTGCAAATGTTTCTAACAATTTTGTCCTTTCCATACATATTTTTTTTTTATTTTCCATGGATGGGGACTTTAATTTACATACAACATCCATTTTTACAACACATCATCTGTCTGACTGTCTACTTACCATTGTCATATTTTGTCTCTTATCATGTACTCGTTACACTGCAAAATACATACGTTTTTGTTACTTTTACACGTTGAATATCTACTATTTTCGGCTATCTACAAAAAAATACCATATTTTTAGCAGAATTGTGGACCAGACATTCAATGGATCGATAATCAACGACCACTCTTTGATGTGGCTCTACGTATGGATTCCACAGTACATACAGCCGATCAACATTTACACAATCTCTTTGCTCATTCCGAGAGACTTCTGGAAGGTGGTAAAACCTCAGCTATGCCAGCAGAAACAGAGACATGTAAAATTTTAAAAGCTGCCCATGCTATAGATATAACAACATTAATCAATTACTTGCCCACAATTCTTAATGAACTCTTTACATTGCTGGTGCATACACAGTCTGAAGAAGTGGGTTTAAACATAATACGTTTGCTGATTAACATTATACATATGATAACAGAGGAGGCTGGACGTAAGGAATTATTAACTTCTTATGTTAAATATGTCTTCCACGCTCCCTATTTTTCGCAAAAGAACTCGCGTACAGTTCATGGTGAATTGTGCAAGCACTTGCCCTCAATTCTACATCCCAATAATACTGACTTTTTGGTGGTCAACAAATTTATGCGTTATTCCGGTATGTTTTTCGATTTAATTGTCAAAAGTATGGCCCAGCATCTTTTGGATACGGGCAGAATACGAATGTTAAGAAATGAACGGTTTCCCAAAGAATTTCCCGAAAGATTGGAGAATCTTATCAAGGTTTTAATACCATATTTAATATCCCGCTACAAAGATTTACCAGTGGAGACTCAACATCTTAACAAATCTTTATCACAATTTGTGCGTAAGGCCTTGACATTTATGGATCGGGGATACGTTTTTAAGCTTATACGCTACTACATGGAACAATTTTCTCCAGGGGATCCTCGTGTATTAGCGGAATTTAAATTTAATTTTCTACAAGAAATTTGTCAACATGAACATTATGTACCCTTTAACTTGCCATTTGTTTTGAATCCCAAAAATCGTCCTCCTGAAATGATGCAACACTTCAATTTAACCGAAGACTTTTGTCGTCAACATTTCCTATCGGGATTATTGCTGCAGGAACTTAAAAGTAGTTTAAATGAAGTAGGCAATGTTAGAAAACATGCCTTAATGGTATTGAAAAATCTATTGGCCAAACATGAATTGGATGATCGCTATCAAAATAGAGGCCAATTATCGAGAATAGCATTGTTGTATGTACCCTGGCTGGGTATTGTAATGGATAATATACAAAGAGTTGATGATCTCTCAGAGGTTACTACTCCCAATGGTCATGTTTATGCCGATTCCGCTTCCTATAGCCAAAGGCTTTCCTGCTCAAGTAGTTATGTCTTTGGCAAAGATTCGACCCTGAATTCCAGTACCTCTACGCCCAGAGGTAAAAATAGGGCTACATTACACATAGAGCATCCTAGTCCTTTCAGAGCTTCTGTACACATAAAAGAAACAAATTATTTGGCTGCCATTGCAGGTTCTGCTATAACCAATGGCTGTTCAGATACTTCTCTGAACTCTCTTACTTCTGATTCACAAAATTCCCAAGATACTACACTTGGCGCCAATGGCAATCATATAGAAAATCTTGATGTTGCTTTAAGAAATGGCCACAATCGCTCCATTAGTATAACTCATGCGACAGTCATGCAAAGATGCGATAAATTCTCAGCAGCAGAAAGCAAAGACCTTTTACTGGGTTTTCTGTTTGTCATAAAACATCTTTCGCAGGAACAAATGATTGGTTGGTGGCAAAATTGCAATGAAACAGAGACCATTAACTTTATGACCATTTTGGAATTGTGTCTCATACAATTTCGTTATGTGGGCAAGAAAAATCTACAAATAAATGAAGAATCTAGAGATGCTCGAGCTTTAAGAGCAGCTAAAGCCAGCACTCTACCAGCTAGAACTTCTCCAGCAGCCTTGGAAAATTCCTCGAATTTAAATGAAACTGGAACACTAAATCTTACCCACAATCGGGAGAATTTGTTAAGTGAAACAACTAGAAGTCAACAGGCTTTGTACGAATCTAATTTGGCCACGGAAGTCGGTATGATTATACTCGATTGTTTGGGTTTATTTGCCGTGCAATTTAGGCTGAAGCTAATCGACAGTCTTATATTACCGAAATTGGCTCGAGTTTATCTAAAATTTCTACAATTGGGACAATCGGAAAATCTATCAAAACATGTCTTTGCAGCTCTTCGCGCTTTTATTAACAACTTTTCACCGGCTCTTTTCAAGGGCAACGCCATATTATGCGGTCAAATGGTATACGAATTACTAAAAGCATGTGACAGTCGTCTAGTGCAGATTAGACATGAATCCTGTGCCGTTCTTTATCTGCTAATGCGTAGTAATTTTGAGTTTAGTGGCCGCAAAGGTTTGACAAGGGTACATTTACAAGTCATAATTTCAGTGTCACAAATGATTGGTAATGTAATCGGTCTCAACAATGCACGATTCCAAGAGAGCTTGTCGGTTATCAATAGCTATGCGAATAGTGATAAGGCCATGAAAGGCACCGGTTTCCCAGTAGAAGTCAAAGATTTGACACGACGTGTAAGAACTGTGCTAATGGCTACTGCCCAAATGCAAGCACATCATATGGATCCAGAACGTTTGTTAGAATTACAATATTCTTTGGCAAACTCGTATGCCTCTACTCCGGAATTAAGACACACCTGGCTGGTGACAATGGCCCGTAATCATGAACAAAATGGTAATATTTCCGAGGCAGCCTGCTGCCATTTGCATATTGCAGCCTTGATGTCGGAATATTTGCGCCTAAAGGGTGGCGGCAGCATTAGTTGGGGCTCTTTGGCTTTTAGCAAAATTTCACGCAATATTAATCGTGACGAGCAGGGTCTGAAGTTGGATGCTGGTTCCCAAGATTCCCAATATACTGAGCAAATGCTTTTGGAACAATTAAAACAATGTGCAGTATTTTTGGATTCCGCCGAACGTTACGAATGTTTGGGAGAGCTATACAAGTTGATATTACCCATTTATGAAAGAACAAGAAATTACACCGATTTACAAGAATCCTATGAACACTTGGCCAAGGCTTATAGTAAAATAATAGAGGTTAATCGTTCTGGCAAGCGTATGTTGGGCAGATTTTATCGTGTGGTTTTCTATGGCATGGTAAGTTGTGTTTATTTCGAAAAAGTTTTTTAAACTTTCTGCTTAAAATATTTTTTTAATGGATTTATTTTAGATGTATTTTGAAGAAGATCATGCTGTAGAATATGTCTACAAGGAACCGAAATTAACATCATTAAGCGAAATTTCTGAACGCTTGGCCAAGCAATACAAAGAGAAATTTGGTGCTGATGTTGTGAAGTTAATAATGGATTCATCACCGGTAAGTTTTTCGAAATTACCAACAATTTTTATAAAATAATGATTAATTTTCTATATATAATTTTTCACCATTTATTTAAATAAAAATTCCGACATTTTAATAGTATCAAGATCAAAAAATAAATTTCTACGCTGTGTGAACAAAGAGGCAATAAAAATAAAATATACAAATATTTTTACAATTCAAAATGACTGTTAACAAATTTCAATTCAGCTTACTTTTTGCGTTTCCGTTTTACGTAATTTTGAAGAAACTGTGGCTCGCGGAGATTTTGAAAGACATTCTTTGGATTTAGTTCCCAAACTATGAGGGTTTCCTGCAGATTTAATTCTATTTTTCTGTATTGAAGACCTAAAATTAACAGAAATTTTTAAACATATAAAAATTACTCACGCCTAACGTGAATAAAAAGTGAACAGTTTTTCGCTCGAAATGTTGCTTTTTCCCCATACATTTTTAGGGAAAATCGAACATATTTCGGGGGAAATTTTATTCACGATGGGGGGTTATTTAATTACCTGTTGGATTCAGTACTTTTTTCAGTAGAACTACTGGATCTATTTGATATTGTATCTCTGTTAAAAGTTGTCTTTATCTTAGTACAGACATTTAGTGCCGCGGGAGCTCTTTGTAAAGAATCATTACATTTAGAGGA
Organism: Pollenia amentaria; assembly: GCA_943735925.1. Taxonomy (NCBI): domain Eukaryota; kingdom Metazoa; phylum Arthropoda; class Insecta; order Diptera; family Polleniidae; genus Pollenia; species Pollenia amentaria. The sequence goes on along the minus strand of OX031007.1, from coordinate 240,866,158 downwards.
GCAGTTTGTTTTAATTGCTAAATTGTTTTTCGAACTTTTTGCTAAATTTAACTGTGGGGCAGTCGGCGGTATACAGGCCGCAGCTTTAGGCTTAATATCTTTTTTAGCCTCTGTGCCTTTCTTCAAGTTTTTAAGTTCTTTATTTTTCGTTATTGGCATTGGTGTTATATTGATTTTTTTTAGTGTTCCAGCTGCTGATACTAGTGGCTTTTTATTTTCAGGACCGAGGTGTAAATTTTTCTGTGGATCTGTTACTTTTGTAGACACGATTTCTTTTTGCTGTTTAGAATTTTTAGGAAAACTTTTTGTCATTTCTGTTTTATTACGTTCTTTAAAATTTCCAACTGACTTCTTTCCGATCTCAATTTTTTGGTTTACATTTATTTCAAAATTAAGAACGTCTTTATCATTTTTTTGTTTAATTTCCGGGGTAAGACTGTTACTGTCCTTTTCCAGATTCTTGTCTATTGTAAAACTCTGTTCCAATAAAGGTTCTACTTTTTTATTCTCCGTTTTTATATCATCAACATTGTTACAATGGTCTTCTTTTTCTACGTTTTCCTCTTTTTTGTCAATCAATAAATTTTTAATTTTACTTTTGCGTTCATGGATATCAGTTTCTGAACTCGAAAGATCAACTTTAGAGGAACTTGTGAATAGTACATAAAGTTGATTGTTTTCAATATTTTCGCCTTTGTTAATGTTTTTATTTTTAACCAATTTTATTACATCTACGTCTTTTTCTTCTTTTCTGTCATTCCTGTCCTGAATTCCAACTCTTTCTTCGTTTTTATTAATATTAAGATTTTGTATTAATTTTATATCTCTTGCAAATTGCTCTTCCTCTTCATTCGGCTCCTTTATTTTAAATTCTTGTTTTATTCCATTTTCCACAATTATTTTCTCTTTTGATTCCTTTGGCGAGTTTTTTAGTTCTTTATTTAATATATTTTGTGTTTTATTTTGCATATAAGCGGGATAAAATTCTAAAGCATTTGGATTTAAATTTGATTGTATTTTTAGTCCATTAGAAGTTACAATATTGATTGGTTTATTTGGAGTGATTAAAATGTCTCCGTTTTCTTTTTGATCTGCATAAATTTCAAATTTTACCAATTGCTTTTTTAAAATTTGGTCCCCTGACATTGCTGCTTAAGTAGTTAGTTAAAAAGCGAGGTTTTGGTTTGTATTCCTTGGGGAATTTGCAGTTTAAAAATTTTATAAAAAATATATACAATATTTATGAGCATTTGAAAATATTTAGGAAAAAATAGAAATATAAATGTCATACTTATTAAAGTGATGCAAATTAGAAATTACATGTTGAGTTGCCAATATATAAACGTATTTTTCATTGGAGAGCTTTTATAAGATATTTTCAAAACAGGGGCGTTACGGCGTGAGTCGGTTCGAAAGAAAAAATTTACGAGTTTGAACAATTTGTACTGTATATTACGATTTTCGTACTCGTTCAAAGCGATGGCAGAATTGTATAAATTAACAAATGGGAAATTCGATGAAAAGTTATTGTTCGTAATAGAGAGTTGCTGTTTAAGAAGGAATTTGTTTTTATTTTCGATAATGTATAAACAACTTACGTTTATTCGAAACAAATAATACGAAAATCGTAATACACAGTACAAATTTTTCGAATTGGTAAACTATTCCTTTAACATTTTTTGTCACAAATCTGTGGTCACAAGTAATAACCACCTATGTCGAAATAGTTTTTGAGAAAAGGCACTTTATATTTATGCTTGCGTTTCTGGAAAAATTAATTGCATTAGACAAAATGTAATTCAGAATCAAAGATTCTTATCCCCATAATGCTGAGATAGAAATAATTATATTTATTTCAGAAAGATTTTATAAAAACATACATAAACTCAATTGTTTCTTAAGTAGACTTAGGCGGTTATCGCTTGTGACCACAGAAATTAAACATTTTTATATATAAAGTTACACTCTAAAATACATCGCCTGGTTATTTCTACTATCAAAAAAATTACATTTATTAAGCTCAAGGATAAAATTTATTCTTAGTTATAGGAATTCTAAACTTTTTATTTCAGGTTAATGTCAATGATCTCGATACCAAATTAGCCTATATACAAGTTACCCATGTAATACCATTCTTTACAAAAGATGAACTTGATCAAAGACTTAATGAATTTGAACAAAATCACGATGTTGATACGTTTATGTATGAAACACCTTTCACTAAATCGGGAGCTGCCAGAGGTGCTGTCGAAGAACAATGGAAACGTAAAACCGTGATAAAAAGTATAAAAAATAAATTTTTCTTAACAATTTCATTTAATTAAACTAATATTTTTGTTTTATTACAGCTACCTACTCTTTTCCCTATGTGCTGAAACGAATTCCAGTCAAATCAAGAGAAATTATAGAATTAAGTCCAATTGAAGTGGCCATTGATGAAATGCAAACCAAAGTATCAGAATTAGAAGAAACGATATTGCCACCAGCCGATGTTAAAAAATTACAACTTAGACTACAAGGCAGTGTAGCTGTACAAGTAAATGCTGGACCTTTGGCTTATGCCCAGGCATTCTTGGATCCCAAAATAGTTAATAACTTTTCAATAGATCGGGTGGAGGATTTAAAAGATGTTTTTAGGTATTTTAAATAATTTTCCTTTACGATTTGCATGCTATTTATATTATATGTACATATTGCTTTTTCTGTCTTTTAACAGAGATTTCATAGGCGTTTGTCATACGGCTCTACAACTGAATGCCCGTATGATTTGCAGTGATCAAAAGGAGTACCACAATGCTTTAAAGGAAAACTATCAGAAGCTATGCCAGGCCTTAAGCGAATTGCTAGATGAACCTTTCCAACCTTTAGATGACAGTGTCAATAATACACATCGCAATAGCATGGCCTTATTCAATGCCATCAGTGGAGCTTCAAATAATTCAAGTACTGCCTAAATTAATGCCAACACGTTACAACTACTTCCTTATCTGTCATCTTCTACTTAGTAGATAATAATCTAAGAAAATTTCCCAAAAAATAAAACTAAAATATCTTTCAAACGTAGTTTGTGTTTTATCATCCATCTACTTTATATGTGTGTGTATGTCTCTGTGTGCATCTAACAAACTGTTACTAACAATTAAAATTAAAATTTTTTTACAATTTAGCATAATCACGAATTTATATATTCATTAATTAACTAATAGTGTCATAGATTTTACCTTCAAGTAGTTATTCTATTTGGATAAAAGAAAAGTTTTAGAGAAAATATTGAAAAAAAATAATAATAATTAAAAAGTAGTTTAGTCAAAATGTGAAGAAGACCTTTTCGAAAATATTTAAGTTATCTGGTAAACTTTAAGGGTTGTTTTAACTTCTTTAAGGCCGGGTTTTTGAGACGTAAATTAAGCTTAAACTTAGTTAAACGTACTCTGAATGCCGGATTTTTCCGGCGAAATGTGATTCTTATTATTATTTATATTTCACTAAAGACCAACATTTTTAGCAAATCTAAGCTGTTCCGTAAAAATTTGTATACAAACTTAGTAATGGCGCACAAATCTGTTTTCAAATTAACTAAACCTAGTTTAACTGAGATCTCAAAAACCCTGCCTAAGATTACTTTAATGGATTAAAGAATTGTATAAAATTTCTTCTTTTTTTCAATTTTATGGGTTTTCGATCTATTTAAATATTTTTTTTGGCCCATTTTATTATAAATAATATGTATTTGTTTTATAGGGTGCGTTCGTAAATGCATCACTGCGCTGCATCAGAAAAGCAAACTTTTTTTTTGCACATAAAAAAGTAATTATAATTTTTTTTATAGTGTGACTATTATTTTTGTGGAGTATGTATTTGACAATTTTTTGGCCCATATCTACTTCATTGAAATATATATAAACATTTTAAATCACTGATGCAGTGCAGTGATGCATTTACGAACGTATCCATAGTTTCTTTTTAATAAGGATACTATTATAGAATGGTAAACAAGTCTTGTTTTCTTTAAAATAGTTATCCTTATATTGGGTTTATATTTGAATTTTTCTATTTCTTCCCTTTTAAGTTTAAAAACAATAATAATTTTTTTTAATATATCCTAATCATTCATTAATAATAAATTTTTTTTCAACTATTTTTTTTTAGGTTTTCCAGTTTACTAAACAAAAAAAAAAACTCATTGACAAACAATCAAAAACATTTAACACTGAATCTATTAACTATAACCATATAAATATAACAAACCTAAATCCCTAACAACAATTCCCAAAAATCCTTAAAAAAACCCCCAACACAAATGCAATTAATTTTTTAAATACATTTATTAACGATATGTTTATTAATACGTATGTAAGAAAGCATAATTTTGCTTTGTTTTAACAGTTTGACTGTTTATTTTGTTATTATTTTTCACGCTGAATTTATGCATTTATTTAGGTTTCATTTAATCTTAATAATAATCCCATATTGCAAAAAACAAAACTACAAAACGAGTTCGAATCAAAATTATAAAAAAAATTCAAGTAAATAATTACTACTTTAATTACTTTAATTGCATTAATTTTAAGTTAGTTTTTTACTCATATAATTGTGGAATGTCCAATAATAATTTAAAGTGTTAAATATAATTTCCTTAAAGGTCATTAACTTTCGTTAAACGTTATTATCGGTCAAAGGCTAGAAATTGAAATCAAGTGCAGTTTAAATGGAAATTTATTTTTAATTTAATTTTTTTTTTAGAAATTAAACTTAAAAAGTATTTTGTTTTGCACTTTTAAAACAGCGTCGTCTTCAAAATTAGTTCGAAATTGATAACACTCGTATTCGATTTCCTGAACATGATATCATGTACTTGTACACTCTTTCCAATATATTATTAAAGGCGAATTTCACCAAGTTCAGTTATTATTAGAGTAACTTCGGGTATTATGGAATCCCTACTTTTGTTTTGACAATATTCAAAAACGTGTAAGCAATCTCTTCATTCGACTAGTTGGATTATGTTTCTATATCGTTTGCCTAAACAAGTTCATCTAAAAAATTAGATTTTCCTAATACTAAAAAAAGTTGTAAATCAAAAATCTGCGGTACCTTAAAAACAGTGATTTGAAAAATTGGAGGGTAATGTGTTAATTAAAAACATAAGACTTCCTTCTTAGCATAACTTGTTGTTTAAAAATAAAAATCCATTAAAGATTATTCCTCAGCCTTTATGGCCATTGGTGGAATAGGGTTACACAATCTTATAAATTTCATAAAACTTATTAAATTGCCACACTTACCAATTAAAAGTATTATTTAGTTAACAATTTGTAAACCTTGTAAAAAAACACTTACAGATCGACAGAAAACTAACAGTGCGACCATTTGCATAGCCAAAGCGGTAATGTTAATATTTTTCTGTAGTCTAGGTTAACATACAGAGATCATTTCTAAATAACATTTCGGTCCTTATTGTGTAAAACGCAACGCAACGCTAAAGATTATATGGAAAGCAAAACAAAGTCAGAAATATTTTATAACTTTGTTGTTGCTATATTCAGAAATTCATGCTGAATTTTAAAATTTCAAACGCTGCATATCTTGTGGCGTTGAATAAAATTTAAAACGCAGTATGAATTTCTGTAGAAAGCAACAACAAAATTATGATATATTTTTGACTTTGTTTTTGCTTTTAATGTAATTTTGGCGTTGCGTTGCGTTTTACACAATTAGGGCCTTAGTTTAGGAAATAAAGGGGGTTCCACATTAGCCGCCTATTCCACTATCCCCGAAGTTAGTTACTCTAACTTTAATTGCCAGTCAATAATATGTTTTTTTTTGACAGTTATAGAGATAGTTCATTATAACGGAACTTGGTGAAATTGGCCGTAACTGTGTTTTGAAAACTTTATTAACTTGGGAAGTGCAATTAATCGATTATTCAAAAATTTGATTAATTACTTATCGATTAATCATAAATTTCAAAATCATGATTAATTTGAATCATGACCCTACAAGAAGACTACCGGTCATTTTACTAGTTGGATGACCAGTAGTGCTCAGCGATATATTGGTTATAGTTTCTATTAGCTTTTTAAGAGAAAAATGAAAAAACTTACCGAAACCTTGTGTACATGAGATTTTGCCTCTCTCTCTCTTACTAATTATGTCTCTCTCTCTAACTTATTAACTCAATGTAAAATTGTTGCATATGTGCTAGTAAAAAATTTTTTTTTTTTTAGTTTTGGTTATTCATTTCTTGTAGGGGGCTTTTAATGCACTTAATGTGGAAAACCGTTGATTGTTGTTGTAACAGACTTGTCGTCAAAAGTTCTTCCCTTGGAATAAACTTCCGTTTGATACAGTTGTTACTGAGTTGACAATCTTTGGCCGAGTGAGACTCGGGTCGTTCTAAAGCAATGATCCAATTGTCGTGGGAACTGTATACACTACAATGCTGTTGTTGCAGCAGCTACATGCAAAGAACTGGTGTTGTTGAGTTGACAATCCTTGGTCCTGGTTCGCTGAACTCAGATTCGTTCAGGTGCGTTAATCCGATTGTCGTGGGAAGGGTACTACAATAGTTCCATTTTTTAAATTTTTTTGTTATTTTTTAGTGTAAAAATGTTTGAATAAAATTATTCAACGTCGATTAATCAACATTTAAAGTATTCAATTAAATAGAATTTCAAAATTTAATTTAACCAATTAATTGCACTTTCCTAATTTAAACGTTTCAAATATTAAAAAAAAATCTCTATGCCTTTGTCAGAGAAAAAAATGACAATTTTCATAAAAATCTTTTATATATTTTGTATGTATTGTATATTTTGTATAATCTTAATCTAATACTTTGACTTTAACATATACTGAATAATTTTTTTTAATTTAAGTTTATTTTAGTTTTTCAAACGCAACTACCAAAGTATTCAAACTAATTAATATTTATATATGTATGTATGCGCTATAAAATATAATTAATAAATAATCGAAATATTAGTTACTAAAATATAGTTATTTGTTTGTGTTAAATACAAATAATGATTTAGAAATCGTAAAAAAATGTCTTACGTTAATAAATGTTAAAAATAAAAAGAACGAACTTTCAAATTGTTTAATTAAATTTATTTCTATTGTGTTTTAAACCTGTCTAACTTTTTATTTATATAATTGTTGCAAGTATATTGCGGAAAGTTTTGATAAATTCGGTCATAATAGTGCCGAAGTCGCAAATTATAATTATTCCTCAAATTCTATTTAACAAATTTTCAATTATAAAAAAAGTTTTTTAAATTGCTTGTTTATTTTTTAGAAAAGTTTGAAAATCTTCAAATTAAGTTTTTTTTTTAATAATGGCTGGGTTCCAAAACATTATAACACTGCAGTCATAGTTAGAAATGTTTTATTAAGCTTAATACCCGTTGTGAACTTGCATACATTTGGAAGATGTTGAAAATGTGAAACATGCATTTACACTTGCAACATATAACATCTACTATCAAATAACAATGTCACCATTTTTGAAAAAAATCTTTTTTATACCCTCCACCACCACTAGTGGTAAATGAGGGTATACTAAGTTTGTCATTCCGTTTGAAACTTTTTTATTATACATCTAAGACCCCATTAAGTATATATATTCTGGCTCCTTGAGTAATTCGATTTTGCCATGTCCGTCTGTCCGTCTGTTGAAAACACGCTCACTTTCGAAAAACGCAAAAGAAAAAATCAAACTTGGTCTCAAATTGCTTGCAGTTTGGGATTGAAATCCAGCAACATCGGTTCAGTAGGATCAGAACTATGAATCAAAATGTGGAACCACTCCCCTAAAAAATTGATAATTTTGATACAAAAATTAACATAAATGGTGGAATAATGCACGGAATGATATAAAATTTTGCACAAATTCGCTTTATACGACTGCAAATCATACTCATTTCGTGAAGGTCGGGCCATAATTGACCATAGGCCCCATAGAAACCCTACTAGCGGAAAACACTTTAGTACGCCTAAAACCGTAATCAATAACACTATCATACTAAAATTTGGTACGTCACAGTTTTATAGGACCTGAAATCACACTGTAAAATTTTTTGAAGATCGGTCCCGCAAAACCGTTTTTTATTACGTATTAAAAAATTCTATCATAATGAAATTCGGTACATCACAGTTTTATAAGACTAGAAATCGCAGTGTCAAATTTCGTGACGATCGGTCCATAATTTAACCCAGTCCCCATACACACCCTACTCTCGGAAAACAGTTTAGTACGCCTAAAACCGCAATAAATAACGCTAGCATATTTAAATTCGGTACGTCACAGTTTTATAGGACGAGAAATAACATTGCCAAATTTCGTGAAGGTTGGTCCATAATTTACCCTAGGCCCCATATAAACCCTACTCTCGGAAAACAGTTTATTGCTCCTAAACCAAATAAAGCCCACTTTGGGAAAATAACTAAATTCGCCTAAAACCATAACAGATATAGATATTGCGGTAAAAGTTCTTCCAACTTAGATTCATATGGGCTGAAAAAATATCATGCAATTTTGTGAAATTCACTGTTAACGCTAAAACTAATTACACTGCTGTATTGAAATTTATTTTTTGTAATTCCACAAATCAGTCTTCAGAATTTTGGGATGATTGGTCCATAATTTACCATAGGTCCAATACAACTAACGCTCCTACAAATTATTTTAGTTCGGCTAAAACTTATACGAATCATGATATGTTACTCAAGCCAGTTCAAAGTTCTAACAAGAAACACATAAAACTTTCTTATTGTCGGTCAATAATTTAATAATGGTCTACACGGCAACCAATTTTAATGCTGACGTTCGTTTCTATGAAGCTAAGTTAATAAAGTACATATGTATATGTATTTTTCATATAGAGCCCACTCCTGTCGGTGGAGGGTATCAAAGATTCGGCACAGCCGAATATAGCACTCTAATTTGTTTTTAAAAATATTTGTTCTTTACAAAAGTGCCAACATTTTAAAAGAATACACCAAAAATTTGAAATGGCAAAAGTTGCTTGTGTTTTTGACATATCGATCAACGAAGGCAACAAAAAATACATTGTTGTGTTTTTGGTGTTGTTACTTGTTGTAGTATCGACACCACCGTATACACGAATTCGCCTTGGTGGTGTCGATACTACAACAAGTAACGCCACCTGATAAATGAATTCGCCTTGTAACTGGGTTATTATTTGCGAACACTTTAGTGTCGAAGTGAGTATCTAAATACCACTGCCGTTATTTGCATATATAAGTGGGGCACCTGAATTAAATATTTTGCTCGTTATAGAGAATATATAGTTCCATGCAGCCCCAATATTATTTAAGCGACTTTCCTTTCCCCCTATTTACAGAGCCGTTCGTATTAACATTTTTCACATAACAATTGTCTTTAATTTTTCCCTCCAAAATATAATGCTAAAAAGTCCCGTTAAATTGTTTTGCAAGTCTTGTCTATTCGTCTGTCAAAACAGATTTTCGATATGTCTCACCTAACTTTAATTAGAATTTTTCTAAACTGGCTCTTTCTTGGGTATTTTTCTACACATGCGTTCATAGTTGCTCCCTAGATGGAGATAAGCGGAATATTATACAGCACAGCCACTTTAAAAGTTGTTAATTCGAACAATAAGAGAGACAAAATAGGTCGTAACTAAATTTGTAAAATTTTAAATTCCCCATTTTTTTTAATTTTTCGAATTTATTCTATGAGCTTAATTTCAGTTATGTATTTTATAAAGCTTTTTGTAATAGTTCTATTCCTTAAATTTTTAGCAATGACTTTATACACTACCAGACTATTATCTTGTATCTTCTTGTTACATTTTACCTTAGCTCATAGAATAAATTCGAAAAAAAAAAAATGTTGAATATAATAAAGTAACTTATGCAAAAGAAATAATTCCCAGATTCTATTTTAAATTCCTCAAATACATTCTTCCTTATTTTTTTTGGTACTTTTTCGTTTCCCCAATTTGATATAAACGTACTGCTTGTCAGTTATCAATAGTTTATTGAACTAATTTTCCATACAAATTTAAACAAATATTTTTTAAAATTTAGTTTCAATTTTTTTATATAAATGCAGTTGTATTTTGTTCAAAAAGTTTTGTATACATTTCTTTTTTTTTTATAATTCGAAAGATATAATTAAAATATTTAATTAATTTTTAAACGTAATTTTTTAAAAATGTGTAAAACGATGAAATTTTGTTAATATTAGTTGCGCTTCCAATGAGAATATGATTATAAATTTAAAATTTTGTTTTGTTAAATATAAAATAGAAAAGATAAAATTAATAAAAATCCATCCGTATCAAAAATGAATTTTGTATAACAAAAAATATAATTAACAATAACAGAATTTCTTTTTTTGTTTTTATAAATAAACAATTTTTTAAATTTAAACTTAAAATAATTTTTTTTTTGTTTTTCCCATTTTTCTATTAAGTATTTATTAAGAATAGGTACACATACATTATTTTTTGTTTTGTTTTCTAAACAAATGTATTTATGTTTTTTATAACAATTAATCATAGATCAATCAGAGAGAAGAGAGAAAGTGGTGGAGACACGATTATTGTGATACGAGTAAATTTACAGACGAAGGCCAGGATTGCGTGAGCGTACAAAGTTCAAAAGCTCATCAGAATCTTCGCACACAAATGGTTTGAGATGATGACAGGCAACATCATGCCATTTAACACCATCATTGTAGAAGTTGTTCAGGATGGAAAGACAAGATTCGTCATTACCTTGGGCAGCTTCACGATTATCGGGTTGTGGTTGGTTGTAGCCTCCAGTGTGAGACCAATCACCGGTGTTGCGTTGGGAGGTGGGACCAATTTTAGCACCTGAACCGGACCAAAACCAGCCATTTTCATTGGGGGGTTGTAAATCGGGGCGATCGCAGCCTGCGAAATTACACTTACGACCAGATGTCCAAATATATCGCACATTACCACGAGCTATACGTTGTTTAACGAATTCGTTTTCTTGGGGAGTTTCAAGAGAAACGGCATCCATACAATGACGACGGCAAATGTTACGGGAATCTAACCAATCGACTTCCAGACTGCGGGTAGGAGCATGTTCCCAACTGAAGAAGTAGGAATGAGAAACACCACGGGCATCACGATACGAGGCATGTCGTACGCCTGTTTAAAAAAATTAAGAATTTAACAATGATTTAACCAGAAGCACCAAAGTAAATTTAAATTTGAAGCTTAACTAAAATTAAACTACTTACGATTAGCACAACTTCTAGAATCAGGTAACGCTAAACGTCTTTGAGCCAAAGTAATAGTGGCACCCAAAGCCAACAACAACATGGTACGTAGCACCGACATTTTTCGATTTAAATAAAAAATATTTTCAAAATAAACTGAAATTAGAACAAAATTAAAAAAGAGAAATTAGTAAAATATGGAACAACAACTTAAACGTTTGAAATTTTCAAATAAAATGAAACCAGTTTTAAAATTTTTGCGTTACATTTAAAATAAAATTGAAATAGAAAACGATAATAGAATTTTCTTTTAAATTACAGGTGGAGTTGGTACGGTCATTGGTCTTAATTGTTAGTACGAATTCTGCTGTTAAACAGATGACCAGACGCACCCAATGATACGCTTGACTAACTTCAAAAGTTCTGTTTTAAAGATTTCAAAGTATAAATACTCGTACAACAACAACAAAAATCTGTAACAGTTTAAAATTTTGTTTGTTTTATTTTCATTTGTCATCAACTTTTGGGGGAAATTTTGAATTTTTTCAATACGCAAATACTTAAACAAATTTAATATAAATACCAACAAAATTTTATTTTCGGTATGAGATTTTATTATGAAAATAAAATTTAAATAATCTAATTCTAACGTATTCAACTATTGGAAAATTTTATTACCTTCAGGCATTACAAATTGTTTTTAATTTTATGATTAGTTTAATTTGTTTGTTTTATTTTACTCAATGACTTTTATTGCCTTCATTAGTTTAATTTTTTTCAATAATAAAATTTAAAACAAAAACAGTTTAAATTATTTTTGCATTAAGCTGCAATTTAATCACAAACTAAATCAGTTGTTTAGTTATTTTGGGGTATTGTATCGATTACAATTCATTTTGTAATCAAACGTAATGAACGTGAGAATTACAATAAATTTTTATTATGTTAAAAGGTCAATTAAAGGTACTTTTACACGACATGTGGTTTGTCAAATGCAAAATCCCTATGTAATTGCAAATGTCAGTCAAAATTGACAAAAACAGAAGGTTTAAACTCGTTATTTTTGCTTTCAAACGTTCGTTTTTGGTTTCATCTGACATAACATTAAATGATGAAACAGAATTGAGTCTTCAACTTCAGGGAAAATTCTAAAGCCCAGAATTAAAACATCGGCAGTAACTTCAAATTCTCTCTTATTTCTTTCTTTTTCTTTTCTTTTTATTTTTCTTTGTTTACAACAAAATGTATGAAATTGAATAAATGTATGGTAACGTTGTTAAGAAAACTAGAGTTTGCCAAGTAGTCGAAATTCGACCATAATTTTTTATGCAAATATGAAGAAAACATACATATAAGTACATGTGAATTTAAATGTTTAGAGAATTCGTTTTTTTCGTCTTCGTATATCGATTTGGCTAGGTACCAACCTCCGAACCAAATGTTCTCTTCTACTCAAGTCCGTGAATGCTTAATTTATTTTTTTAAGTTGAATTATATGAAAAGAAAAAGTACAAAAATTTCGCCTCTTAAATATAGTTTCTCAATCACTCAGGACTCTGCATGCTGAATTTTATTATTCTATGTTCAGTATTATTAAAAATTCAAAAAGTACCAGTTAAAGAACGAAAAGTACCAAAAAGCTCTTCCTTACAGATTCGTATTCACTCAGAGCCATGCATGTTTAATTTTATGTTTCTAGGTCCAATACTAACGGAAATGCAAAAAGGACCATTTAAAGACCTAAAAAGTTCCCTCTTATAAATTCTCACCCATTCGGGATATTGCAGGTTAAGTTTTATGTTTCTAGGTCCAATATTAAAGGAAATTAAAAAAGTACCAGATGAAGAACCTCTCCCTTACAGATTCTTATTCCATCAGAAAAATGCATGCTTAATTTTATGTTTCTAGGTCTAATATTAACTAAAATTCAAAAAGTACCAGTTGAAGAACAAAAAAAGTGCCAACATTTTTCATCTCATAGGTGACCTTGCACAAATAATTTTTTATTTCTAAGTTCAATATTACAAAAAACTTAAAAATTACCACAAGCAGCACGGAAAAGTAAAAGAAAGTAATTAAATTTCCCGTATTTCCCCTTTCTAAAAATTATTTCACTCCGTTGAAGTATCAAAAATTGCAGTGTTGTAGTGGGAGACCATAATTTATTGCGTTATATGTCAATATACAGAGAAAAATGTTTTTAAAAAAACGTACCAATGGGTACGATATTACCAAATTTATATTTGTGTTATTTAGATAAGATACGAATTTGGTATAGCCTTTATTCCTATACTTATTGGTTTAAAAATAGAGGTTAAACCAGTTTTCTCTCTGAAAGGGCCGAATTGCAAAGCGAACCAGACACCTGTCCGCTTATTTTTTAATGAACAACGATAAGTATACATTTTTTTTTTGGGGTTTCTATTAGTTTTGGAAATATGAAGTAACCGAATTTTTACCCATTTTACACTCTTAATAAAATATACATTGTACACTTCTGTAGGTAAATGCCTTTTAAATGGTGTATTATTTGTTTAAATCGGTTGACAAACAGAGACGGAAAGTGTTCTTAACCGTTTTGCCTTTGCCAATTTATATATAGATAAGGCCCTAATCACGTAAAACGCAACGCCACTCCAAAGAATTACATTGAAAGCACAAACAATGCCATAAATATTTTGTAATTTTGTTGTTGCTTTCTACAGAAATTCACATTGCGTTTTAAAATTCCAAACGCTGCATTGCTTGTAGCGTTGAAAATTTTAAAACGGTACATGAATTTCTGTAGAAAGCAATAACAAAATTACAAAATATTTATGACATTGTTGGTGCTTTCAATGTTATTCTTTGGCGTTGCGTTTTCTTTTACGTGATTAGGCCCTAAGTGTCCATATGTGAGAGCATTAGAAAAAACGTTCGCAAAATAAAATAGATTTTATTTCAAGACCGCATTCTCTTGCAACATTTTATGTCAAACTGTATGGAATGCATCGAGCAGCTTCAATTCTGTTTCATCATTAAATTGTGCACAACAGCAAATTATATACTAATTTCTATTTATATTCACTCTTAATTCAATTTCAGTTAATTAATTTTTTTTAAAGAATATTTATTAGTAAAAAGATTTTAATCTATATTTGCCACCACAAACAAATGACTTGGAAAACAGCTGATGTCAGATGATTTGTCAGTTCAAAATAGAACAGGCTCTAATTGAAAAATTTTTCATCGCTAATTCGAGCTGATAGAAACATTTTTTTTTTTTTGCATTTACACGACATGTATGCATTTTGCAGTGGGAGATTTGACAAGTCCACTGCTAAAAACATGTCGTGTAAAAGTACCTTAAGGCAACAAATAATGTGACCTTCACGGTTAATAAGCAAAATCTGGAAGATGTTTTAACATTTTGTTATCTCAAAATATTAGACTGATAAACTGTCTGTGGACGATTTTGATTTTCTCAATATACCGACGAAAACAGTAGCGGAGTTCAGTGTTTGATGCAAATGGTCTTGCGAAAGTGCAAATGCAAAATATTGTATCTTTTGTTAGCAATACAACAACAAAATACACAGAATTGCAATTGTCACAGCATTGCTTTTGCCCAACAATAAAACTGTATAGCAGTTTTTGCTACATGTATTGCGTTTGCATCCCTGATGTCGAGCATCAGCTGAAATTTATAAATTTTAATTTAAAATCGTCAAAAAAATCTACAAATGTTTCGATAATATTTTCTTTTGCACTGTTTCGGGACATTTTAAACGATTTTAGAAAATAATCTAACCCCTTTTTGAAAATTTTTACAAACAAAAACTCTGTTTATCAGATTTTACTAAAATAATACCACTCTTTCTATGACAAAATTGTTGCAATAACAAACAGTTGCGACTAAAAACGCACCAAACACTGAAAACTGCTTTTATTTAAAGTTGGTAGTACCTCTCAAAATAGAAAGTATGTGCAAAGTATTACACATAAAAACTATGATAAGCAGACAGCTGATTGAATTTATCTGTACAGCAAATAAATAATTGGCTAATGAGGGAGGGGAAAAATGGGAAAAATATAATCTCCTTATGAGAAAACGTCCATTTATCCTATGTCATCTACCTACCCAGATCTCCAGTCAAACCAAAAAACGCTTGTTATAAAAACAACTTTACAAATACAAAATAAAAAATTACAAAAAATGATAAGCTGTCGCTTAAAAATCCGTGCGAAATTATATGAGCTGCACTTGTTTCGCACGGAAAATAAAAATGTTGCTAGAAACATTTCGAATGTTTTTCGTAATTTTCGTTTGTATGTCACAGAAATTATTTTTATATTGAGCTTGACAACATTTCGCACGAAATACTGAACAGAGTACCAGGCTTTACAGCGTATGCAACATTAGCAACAAGTTTGATGAACAAAGTTTGTTTATGAAGTTTTAAATTGTCCTTTAAAACGATTTCGAACGTTAACGTTTGCATTGAAAATTTTCATAAAAAACACTCAGTTTTAAAAATATTTCTATTTTCTATATAAAATTCTATACGAACGTTTACGTTCGAAATTGTTGAACAGCCAATTTTTTTTACTTTTCAGAGGTTTAAAAATATACGATACATTAGCAACATTGTTTAAATGTATGTTTGTAAAAATATGTTGTTGCAATTCCAATTTTCATGAATAAAACTTAACTCAGAAACTAATTTTCGCTTTTACTTTTTTAAGAAATGATGAAGCAACGCTTTAATTTTATGGAAATGCGATATATTACAGGAGCAACATTGCACATGGTTTAAACGGCCACTTGCTTTGACCAAAACTAATTTTTTTGATGTTTTTTTTTAATGCATTTGTTATTGCAGTCTAGTAGTCCTCACTTCAGACCAACTAAAACGCATTTTCTTTTTGGTAACATAAATCAACCGTTTAATTATAAGCCATCAAAGTTGAACTTTTTTTAAAAAATTGTAATTGTAAGTGAAAAATTAGAGGTTTTAAAGTTTTTATCTGCAGTTATTAGCTAAACAGGTATGCAAATTAAAAAAAAAAATCATAGTAAAGAAAGATGGTGTTTAGATTAATTCAAGCAAAAAATAGAATCCAAAAATGTTTTCACCGGTTGTTCCAAAAGTTGTTGAATTGAGTATTGGGATTTCAATTCAGTTTTGTTTCGATTTTTGAGAAAATTATGCCTTAGTTCTAATATGTTTGCTATAGAAAGGCATTAAAGTTTTTAAAATCGGCAAAACAAAAAATTGGATTTTTAGCCGATAAAATTGATTTTTCTGCCACTGTGCGACGAAGCACACTTTCACCTCAGTGGATTCGTTAAAAAGCAGAATTGCCGCATTTTACCAAATGAGAATCCACGAGTGATGGTTGAAAAGACGGTGCATCTACAAATAGTGGCTGTTTGGTGGAATGGCGGCGTCATCGGGCCGGACTTCTTCAAAATTGAGGTCGGCCATGCAGTTACCGTGAATGGCGTACGCTATCGCGTGATGATAACGGACTTGTTGTGGCCAGAACTTGAGGATATGGACTTGGACGATTTGTGGTTCCAATAGAAGGGTGCCAATTGCTACACAACCAACGAAATAATCGCTCTTTTGCGCGATAAATTCAATGGCCGTGTTATCTCACGTCGTGATGATTTTAATTGTCCGCCACGATCATGTAATTTGACATTGTTGGACTTCTTTCTTTGGTGATATACATATAAAAGAAAAAGTGTACGTCAATAAGAACAATTAAAGAACTAAAGGATGAGATAATTCGACACATTTACAACATTGAACCTCAATTATGTTTTAGAGTCATTGAAAAATATGCACCATCGGATAGAGATATACCACCGAAGCCGTGGCATTTTAATTAAGGTAATTTTCTGAACTTTTTGTTTTATTTACAATTAGCATCGTGCGTTTTAGTTGGACTACCCTTTACTTCATTAGCAATTTCTAAAACTTTTTTAGCGCTTTTTGCACCCAATTTTGGTTTGGAAACAAACATTGACACCACTAATTACTCGCACGTAAAAATATACAAAATAATATTTACTTGTACTTCCATTTTAGTATGTATTAATTTTTATATCTAGTGATTCATCGTGTGGTTTGATTTATAATCTAAAATAAAACACATAAATTAGAAAGTGAACTTGACATATTCCTTATCGGTAAAGAGAATAATTTATGGAATTTACTGTTTGAAAATTATATCCTGATAATGGTGGCCATGACTACGTCTGAGGTGGTTTATTTGGAAGGTCCAATTTTGAGCATTCTAAGAAAAGTAAATCCTCCTTCCCTTCTTCAGTTTTTTTGGAGCAAAATGTTTCACATTCCCCTACTCAATCTGCACATCTTTTTGCAATGTTTTTTAAATCCAATTTTACTTTGTCATGTAATACGTTTGATTATACAGTTTTGGATAATATATCTTCTGCTGGTAGTTTTTCCAATGTGGAATTATCCATTTTAGATATAGTTTCTGCTATATCTTGTTTAAAAAATTCTTTTGGTTGTGACTTAGATGGTTTAAACTCTTTTTTTTTATTAAAAACTGTTGTAATTCTATTTCGTCACCTCTACAACTGATATTTAATAAATCGTTAAAATATGGAGTTTTTTTAGAGAGGTGGAAACTTTCTGTAATTACACCGATTCACAAATCTGGCGATAAGTGTAATGTTACCAATTATAGGCCAATATGTAAACTATCTACGGTTTCAAAAATTTTTGAGCACGCAATTGCAAGGAAATTATAATTTTTTATAGAATCAATTTCACTTGATGAACAACATGGGGGTGTTCTACTGTGACGAACTTAGCTGTATTTACAAAATATTGTATATCTAGTTTTGAATTAGGATTACAAGTTGACACTATTTATGCGTTCATATTTACTGGACCGCATTTGTTATGTAAATGTTGATACATCTTTTTCTATACCGTACATTGCAACTTCTGGTGTGCCTCAAGGAAGTGTTTTAGGTCCTTTTCTTTTTAGTTTGTACATGATTGATATATCTTCATGCTTTACAGATGTGGAATTTTTAATTTAAGCTGATGATTTGAAGATATATCATAGAGTTAAATGTTAAGCAGATAGTTTACATTTGCAGAAAACTTTAGATACAGTTGTTGCTTGGTCTGTTCGAAATAAACTGCAATTTAATATTGATAAATGCCTGTATCTATGTTGCCATAAAATAAAATGTGAAGTTTATCTGAGGTATTCTATTAATTCCATCTCACTGCATCAGGTAAATGTCGTAAGGGATTTGGGTGTACTGTTTGATGATAAACTAACTTTTACTAATCACCTGGATTACATTATCCAAAAATCGTTTTCTTTACTTGCTTTTGTGAAAAGACGAGAAAAATTTTGTACTGCGCTTTCGTAAGATCAATTCTTGAATATGCCTCTTTTATTTGGAATCCTTTTTATACAGTTCATATAAACAGGTTAGAGAGAGTTCAGCGTAAATTAACAAAATTTGCTCTGTTGCTGAATTTTGACGATAATAATCCATTGTATTCCTATAGTAATCGATGTAATATTTTAGGAATAAAAACACTTGAGGAAAGGAGATCGATCCAATCTATTTTGTTCTTATTTGATATAATAAATTATAACATAAAATGTCCTAATTTATTAGCAATAGTAAATTTTAAAGTTCCTTGTAGATCTTTAAGGTATCACACATATTTTGATATTGGATTGCATAAAACTAATTATTCTCTCAATGTGCCACTTGTCAGATCTCAACTATTGTTTAATAAATTAAGTGAAAATGTTATATTAGATTTTAGTTTTTCTAAAGAAAAGTTTAAAACTAATTTACTAAGTTTAATATAAGTGAGTAGTCTGTAAGGATAATTTGTAAGTCCAAAGACTTTATAAATAAATTGAAATTGAAAATTGAAATTGAATAACACGAGCAATATTGGCTTTCAAAGCTTCAATCTTGGCTGGCTTATTCCGGAAGACCTCATACTTTACATATCCCCGAGAAAATAGTCCAAACGTGTGAAATCGAACGCTATGTTGCCAATTAACCGTAGCAAAACGTGAAACTTAGTGCTCACCAAAATGATTTCTCAAAAATAAGACACAAATTTAAGTCGCCAGGTTTCAATTTTTGCACAAGCCCTCACGTAAAACGACGACCAATCGGTCACGGTCTTCGCGTACACTCTTAGCTACAGCTGTTATATTCACTTTACTATGTGCTGGATGCGGTCTAACAGGTCGAGTATCATTCACTAATGTAAACTGGGACTCAAATACGCGAATGATGTTGGCAATAGTGGTTTCACTAGGTCTATTATGCGCACCGTAAGTTCCTCGAATCACACGAACAACATTTCTCACAGAACGCTGATCTTCGTAATACAGCTGAATAATTTGGAGACGCTGTTGTGATGTGAGTCCTTCAATGATGCCTTGTCAAACGATGCTGAACCAAAATCAGAAAGCAGTTTGATATGAGTAACGCATGATCTGTAAGAAAGCATATCGAAAATCAAACCTCACGATGAATCACCGTTTATTTCTTTACTCGAAGCTATGCGCCGTATTTATCATGACTAATAAAATAAGACCTTGGATGTACAATCGAAGTAATAAGTACCTCAGTTTTCAAAAGGACAGTATGAACACCTTAAATAAAAGTGAGGGTTAAGGGCAGGAAAAAACCACACATATGGTTGGCAAACACATACTTTGCTTCCGTTTTGTGTTCGCCAATAAACAGCACAAACATATTTCCTACCAACATTAATTTTTCTTTTGTTTTCAATGAATGCAGACGACGATAGTACTGCGGCAATTTTGCTCGCAATTTGTTTAGAACCGAGCAAAAATATAAAAAAAATTTAAATTAATTTCGAGTAAAGAGTGACTCAAACAACAAGCTGTTTTGTGGCAAACATTGCTGCTTTAAAAATTAGATTTTACGACTGAAAATGATTTTAATATTTCTTCTTCAACGTCTTCACTTTTCTCTGAAATTATTACATTAAGCCTGGTACTCTGTTCAACATTTCTCGTGAAATGCTGTCAAAACTCATATGAAAAAAACTTGTGCGGAATCTCTATGAAATAATGTTGATAGAGTTGTACTCTGTTCAATTTGTGAAAAAGTTGCGAAATGATTCTGGCAACATTTGTTTTACAACTGCGAAATAATAAAAGCTGCACTTATTTCACGTGGAATTTTAAGAAAATGAAAAAAGTGAACACTTTATATTAAATGAGAAAGATAAAAAAAAATAAATAACACAACCGGTAACAGTTTTGCATCCATATTTACTTTCATTTTTATTTAATTTTCTATTTAAATAAAAGCTTTTTAGTAAAATACATGTGGATTTTGTTTACATATGCAAAACAATGTCATATACTTTGAAAGTTTAAAAACGTTAAATTGGGCAAACTCTCGAGATAAGCCTAGTACTCTGTTCCAATTTGTGAAAAATGTTTAGCAACATCTATTATTTCATGCGAAAAATTTGACATGTATCAATGTTACCTATCTCGAGAGTTTGCAACATTTGACGTTTTTAATCCTTCCAAGTATGCGACATTGTTTTGCATATGTAAACAAACCCCACATGTATTTTACTAAAAAGTATTTTTTTAAATAAAAAATTAAGTAAAAATTAAAGTAAATATTGATGAAAATCTCTTATCGGTTGTGTTATTTATATTTTGCAGTTCTCATTTTAATATTAAGTTTAAACATTTTCATTTGTTTAAAATTCCACGTGAAATAAGTGCAGCTTATATTATTTCGCAGTTGTAAACAAATGTTGCCAGAAACATTTCGCAACTTTTTCACAAATTAAACAGAGTAAAACTCTATCAACATTTTTTCATAGAAATTCCGCACAAGTTTTTTTCATATGGGTTTTGACAGCATTTCACGTGAAATGTTGAACAGAGTACTAGGCTATAGGTAACATTGATACTTTTCGTATGAAATAATAGATGTTGCTAAACATTTTTCACAAATTGGAACAGAGTACTAGGCCTTAAGTACTAGAACACCAAAAAAAAAGTTGGACAAATATCCAACATGTCTGCCAAACATTAGAATTTTTTAATATTTCTACAAACATGTTCCAAATGTTTGTCCAAACTGGAAGCACCCCAATTAACAACACAAAATATTTGACATGCTTGCCAAGCAGTTTGTGTGGTTGATTTTCCCCTTAAAATATGCAAAATTTTCACATGTTTTTCTTGCAACAGATTCACAAAAGAAATTGAACTTTTTTGCCACAGTTGTATTTTTTGCACAAACGTATACAAAAATGTAGAACATTTCACATACGACTATATATATGCAACGTATTTTTCAGAGAAGAAATCGGCATACAGAGAAAATTATCAAAAGTTTTTTACGAATAAAAAAAATTGTTTAAAAAGTATTTTAATTTAACTAATGTGATAATTGAATCAATTATTTTTTTAGTTTAAAAAAATTAAAAATATAATTTTGACTTAATTAACATTTTAGATGTTTTGAAATAAATTTTTAATTAAAATATTAATTAAATAACAAAAAATCTTAATTAGTTTTTCGTTTAAAATAAAATAATTAAAACTTGTAGAATTGTTGTTGGGAATTGTTAAAAACTGAGCTATTTTTAATTAAATAAATTAACATATTGTTTGAAGCGGCAAAGTTTTTTTGATAATTTTTTTAATTAAAAAAAAATAATCACAATTTTAAGTTATAAATTTACTCATTTTGGTAATAGGTACATTATGAACAAATTGTTAGCTTGATTCGATAATTTTGGTATGAATTCGGTGATTAGAGACAATTTTTAATTTTTTCTGTGTAAGAAAAAAAGGGTCACTTTTGCTGTTTAAAGTTTGTTTAAAAACATTAAATGTATATTTTATTACCTTTGGTGTTTATTTATTTGGCTTAAAATTCTATGATTGTAAATTTATTTACATTGATTTTACATGCAACATGTTGACAGGCAAAGGGTTTTTGAAAGAAATCTTATCCGCTTAAGATAATAAAAAAAAAAAAATATTATTAGCAAAACAAAATATAATACGGATTGCTAACGAAAAATTTAATAGATTAAGATTTTACAAAAAAAAAAAAAAATTATTGCCTAAGAAGTTCTCATAAATTGTAATTAAAACAAATACGCTATTGTTCAAAATAACTAACTAAAATTTTGAATTATTTCTATTATTTCTTGTAATTCTTTTTGTTATTATTGCATTCCCATTTAGTTTATCATCTGTTTTAAGTGCTAATTTATGAAAATGCAACAAAAATTTAAAAAATAAATGCATTCTAGCGGCACTGGCTACATACACTGAAATTAATTTATGAGCCATAATTATAATCGAATAATTAAAAGAATGTACAAATAAGTGAGTGAATATATAAAAGTGGGTTTTCGCAATGAAGTGGCAAATCCGTCTAGTCTGTAAATCTTAAAATTCAACTTAAAACATTTACAATTATTAAGTTGCGCCTACTTAAGCTACTGGTGCTTTAAGTGCTGTCGCACTGTAAAACTTCAAATTCGCAAGCGCGTACTTGTATCTATAGTATACATCTACAGGTCGATTAGTTTTCATTTTTGTATTTTAAAGCCATTAACAGCATGCAAGTGGCATGTGAGAAGGCATGACTTTGCTTGCAGTCTCTTCTTTAGTTTGTTTTGGTTTTTTGTTCTGAATTTAGTTTGTTTTTGCTTTAACACATTCATGGCCATTTAGATGAAACGAAACGAATGTCTAATTGACTGACTAACTGCCTTAATGAATGAATGATGTTTTTGTTTGTTTGTGGTAGTTGCATGAATGATATCTACTAAATGATCTTGTCTTACAAATAATAATGTTTAGATTTATGTTTAGTTTTGTAATGTGTTGCAAGGTATGCATGCAATTTTCACAAGCGGATTTAAAAAAAAGAATTCTACAAAATGAAACCACAAAAAAAAAGAAAAAAAATCAGCTGAAGAAGGCAAAGAATGATGTACATTTTTTCTACGTATTAGTGTAAATGCAATACATGACACTTAAAAAACTCTCTAACCAATTATATATGTAGCATTAAAACTTTGTTTTTTGGGTCAATATTTATGTGGAAAATTAAAAAAAAAAAAAAAATTTTTAAAAAAAGTGTTTTTATTTTAATTAAAGAAAGCTTTTTAAATTTTTGTGTTTTTAATTAACCAATAATTTAAAAAAGTATTTTGCAACATTTTTACAAGCAAAATAGTTTTAAAGCAACATGTTGAAATGTCGACAAGATCCTAGCAACATTTTGTAATTATAAGTTCTGTCAAAAATAATAAATGTTTATTTTTATTTAAGCTTTTTAATATTTATTTTTTTATTTTCAATATTTCGCTAACCTTTGGTTAGCATCGTCAGGAAATTAAATATAATTAAAAAAATTTTTTTGTTTGAAAAATGTTTTTTTCAAAGTCAAATTCCAAAAATTTGTATTTTAGAAATAAATAATTCAATTAAAGAAAGTTTTTTATATTTTGGTTTTTTTAATTAAAGCCTGGTAGTCTGTTCAGTATTTCGTGCGAAATGTTTTCAAACTCAATATAAAAAAATTTCTGTGAAATAAGCCTGGTACTCTGTTCTACATTTCACGTGAAATGCTGTCAAAACCCATATGAAAAAAACTTGTGCGGAATTTCTATGAAAAAATGTTGATAGAGTTGTACTTTGTTTAATTTGTGAAAAAGTTGCGAAATGTTTCTGGCAACATTTGTTTACAACTGCGAAATAATACAAGCTGCACTTATTTCACGTAGAATTTTAAGCAAATGAAAAAAGTTTAAGCTAAATATTAAAATGAGAACTGCAAAACACAAATAACACAACCGGTAACAGTTTTTCATCAATATTTACTTTAATTTTTACTTAATTTTTTATTTAAAAAAATACTGTTTAGTAAAATACATGTGGGTTTTGTTTACATATGCAAAACAATGTCGCATACTTTGAGAAATTAAATACGTCAAATTGTGCAAACTCTCGAGATAGGTAACATTGATACATGTCAAATTTTTCGCATGAAATAATAGATGTTGCTGAACATTTTTCACAAATTGGAACAGAGTACTAGGCTATACAAACGAAAAAATGTTGATAGAGTTGTTGTCTTTATATTACGAAAAACATTTGAAATATTTCTAGCAACATTTTTATTTTCCGTGCGAAACAAGTGCAGCTCATATAATTTCGCACGGATTTTTAAGCAACAGCTTATGATTTTTGTAATTTTTTATTTTATATCTAAAGTGGTCTTTATAACAAGCGTTTCACAAAGGAAAATGTAGAAAAGGGTAAAATTATTAATAAAAAAATTTAATTTTTTTGTTTTTTCATTTGGGAAATTATAAAAATAATATTGTTTTACTTTTTTTAATGACAAAACATGATTTTTGTTTACCTTCGCAAAACAACGTTGTATACTTGCAACTAATAAAAACGTTGTTTTGAAAAATCGCGAGATAAATATTATTGATACATTTCAAAATTTTCGTGTGAAATAATCAATGTTGCTCAACATCATTCACAGATTGGAAGAGAGTACTAGCAAAGACTATAGATTTATAAAGATGTTGCACTTAGTACATTTGGAATTGACAAAAATGTTGTGCTTCTTATGGATGAGGGGGGGGAAGTAACTAGGAAAGCAAAAACTTCGTGCTCACAATTAGAAAACTAAAGAGAGCAAAAAACACATGCATTAAATAATACATACACATGATTTCTGTTTTTGTCAACCAACGTGTGTGTGTGTATGTTTTTTTTCGTTAAAACCGGTTTTCGTAATCACATTCAGAAAACTGAAGAGAGCAAAAAAACACATGCATTAATACATACATACACATGTTTTCTGTTTTCGCTAACCAACGTGTGTGTGTTTTTTTCGTTAAAACCGGTTTTCGGTATTTTTATTTTTTAAATGATTTTGTTTTGTTTTCAAGCAATTTATGTGCAAATAACCTACGGAAGAACAAATGCGATCGATTGTTTAATTGGTAGGGTAAGAATATGTGTTTTATTGTTGTAAAAATGAAATTATAACGATTCGAACCGTACTGTAATTAAAATTTTTAGACAATTCAACTATGTATGTACTTATAATATGTGTATGTATGTATCAATCGAATTTATTATAAAACAAGTGTGTTTTCTCAGGGCGTGTGTGAGTCGATAGAAAAGTGCGAATGTAAGTAAAATGTTGACACTTCTGAAATTAATGAAATTTCAATAGCCCTGGGGGCTAGTAGAATTTTTGAAACAACCAACAAAATTTCTGACAAGCAGCAAATCGAAAATTGTAATTGAAAAAGTCAAATAAAAACGTTTAAAATATTTTGTGAATTCAAAAAAAATATAAAATAAAATGCATAGAGCCACCTGCAAAAAAATTGTATTTTCCTAATATGTTCATTATTTTATACAGTACTTTTCGTTTATAGTCATTTCCATTGTTAGTCACATTAGCGATATAGTCCATTTAATCTTTATTTTTGCCGCTATACAGAAGATTAATAGAAAGTATTTACGTTATAGTCCATTTGGCGATATTTACCATATATTCCATCTATCAGCGGCTAGAAAAGGCAAAAGTAAAGCAAATTATTAACGTTTTAGTCACATAAGCCTAAGTTTTTTGTTTGTTTTCGAAGTTATAAACTATATCAAAGAATCAAGAAATTAATCGTTTACTTTTTCTTATCAACTCTCCAATCGAAAAAAATTAGTTTTTGTGTTTGGTAAGAGTAATGAAATATCTTATTATTATTTTAACTTTTTTAAAACAAAGCTATAAGCCCGCTGTCAGTGTTGTTAATATAATTTTTTATTTTATAAATTCATATTAAATTTGCCAAAAATCGGCAAAAAATTTTAATTTTTAGCATTATCCAGTAGTGTGTTTATATTATAGTTTTTTGAACGATTTAAAATAAATCGGGCATGCTCTGACAATCGTAAAACGCTTAACATTTGCGATTCTGACTTTAAATCGTATAATATGTGTTCTGTAAATCACAATAGCACGAAGTTTGACGAATTAAAATTACAAAAGTATGCTGAAGGAAACTAGAATTTGTGTATGAAACTATGGCAGATCGCAAGCATAACATACGAGTTTCCGAACTCTGTCAAATAAATCTGGCGTTTTACTTTTTTAAATCGTGCGAATATCATAACAAGGCTGAATATCTTAAAACCTAGAACTTGAGAGATCAGTGAATTGAATTTTGCAAAAATATTAATTTTAAGAAATGTTTAAAATTCCATTTAATATGCAATCAAACGCGATTTAATTTTTAGAATTTATTTTCCATAATAAATAAAAAATTTACTTATTTTCTTGTAGAGATCCGAAGTTTGATAACTTTTGGCAAGGAAAATGTCTGAAAATCAAACAAAGCTTAAGATTTATTCCAAGTTTCTAAAGCAACAATTTTTAAATGTGTTTAATGTAATTATCTGGCAATATTATCAATTTTTCATCTAAAACAATCTCATTCGTATTGCGATTTTAAAATTTGTTAGAAACTTAAAGAAAAAACTTTGGCCTTGTTCATAATTTTTTTTATATAATTAAGAAAGAAATGTAAATTGCTTTTCATAAATCGCTAACTTTTTTAAATTTTGCCAAAAATTTACATATGTATGTGGCACACATATACACATGTGAACTAGGCGTATAGTCATTCTAGCGATATAGTCCACGATTTGTGACTATAAGCAAAAAGTACTGTACATAATTTTTTTTTAAATATTTTAACACAACGTCAAAATTTTATATTGTCAAAAAAGATATAATTTTTCCCAACGATATTTTTCAAAAAATTTTTATAATGTAGACAATAACCAAACAAATAGTAGTTAATATAACATACACTGTCCCGTGTTCGAGCACTAGTATATTTACAATCATAAAATCTAAGGTATTTTTTTTAGGAATTTTGATATATTAATTAGCTATGTATTAGTATAATTAAAATGGGAAACAGCTTAGAAACAAAAGAAAAGTTTTAGGCACCATATCGGTGTAGCCACCATTTTTTTTAATATATAAGTTTGGCAACATGTTATCCCTAAATGGATTAACATCGGTAATTTAATTGCAGTTTATTTCATTGACTCGTCTATAAATGTGGTATACTACCATAGTCCCATATTTTGAATATATCCTTGTTTATCTAGGTATACGATGAAAAAGCATTCTTTATTTCGTTAAAAGATATCATTTCACACAGCAGAAACATGAATTTTTTCCCCACACGGAAATACTTTGCTACCGTTTCACACACGCCCTAACTATTTACCACGAGTATTTAGGTAATAATTTTACTTATTCGCTCTTTACAAGTTTAATGGTTACAAATTTTAACTTTTTCAATATGTAATCGATGATTTGAAGGTATTTAAATGTTTCCCATGTGTATTGCTTCCGTCATAATATAAGGACTAGTAAATTTAACATCTCCATCCTGTCTTTATAACATACGTTATTCTCCGCAAACCAAAAACAATAAATAAATTAATAAATTTTTAATTTTCATTGCTTTATTTTGTAAAAATATTTTTGCAGACCTTTATAAGAATTTTACAAACTTCTTAAACGTAGACTTCCAAAGCCTGACTATTTTTCATAATTTGTAATAATTATTTGTTGTAATAATAAACAAAATTGAATATTTCATCGGAAACATTTTAATAATTTGTCATATAATACAATTTTTAAAAAAAATCATTGAAAATCAAGTTTTCATACATTTTTAAACAAAAAATAAAAAAAATTTCAAGAAATTACGTGCACACACATCAAACTGGCTTCAAATTTTTATGAAAATCAGAAGCATTTTGATTATGTCGCCATGTCGCTTTAGTAAACATAAAATATCTTTTATAAATAAGCAATTAATTTTTTTAAAAAAAATATTTTTTATATTCCTACAATTGTTTAAATTTAGACAATAACAGCATTTGAACTTCGGCTCAAATCGATATAGCTTCATCTGTACAACAATAAAACACATATTATTGCCCTACAATTAAAAATCGGTCACATTTGCTTTTACATAGGTTTTTTGCACATAAATGGCATGCAAACAAAACTTCTTTTATTACTTAAATGTGTTTTCAACGAGAAAAACAAGACTTCTTTTAGTTTTTTTATATTTTTTCATTGCCATGTAAATATATACGAGTACATACACACACGTATGCACGCACATATACGCTGATAGATGAGAATAAAAAGTTCTCTGAGAGTAAAAACAAAGACTATAATTTACTCTCACAAGTGGATTTAGCGGCTAAATCCACCAGAAAAATTAATATAGACAGAAAAATGTATGAACTTTGTATGGCAGTGCAATATCTTTATAAATCTATAGTCTTTGGTACTAGGCTTAACCAATGAATAAAAAAAAGTATAAAGCAACACATTTACATGCAACATAATTTTAAAGCAGCATGTTGAAATGTCGACAGAATCAAAGCAACATTTTCTGACAGTTTAGTTCGCAAAAGTAAAAAAAAAAAAATAAATAATTTAAAGAAATTTAATAAATTATGCTTTGAGTTTTTACGTTTTACTTAAGTTCTATCTACGTTAACTCGAAATAGTTGTTAAATGCTATTTTGAATTTGTTAAGTTCATATAAAACCTGTTTAGCTGGAACTTGCACTGCGACATCCACGTTAGAAATTTTTTTGAAAGTGAACTGTCCTGTCTGGACACCTATGTCACGAACACAGTTCGTAGTGTTTTTGGCAATGAATATTTATTTTCTTATACCATGTTCACACTGACATCAATATTCGTGTTTCGCTCTGCCCATACCTGTTTCGCGCCCCAAACATGATTGAAACAATACGTTTTGCCATACAACATTTTGAGAGCGAAACAGGTCGTTTCATTTTGAAACATGCTGCGAATCAGGAAAAATGTACTATCATCTCCAATTTTGATAACAATTATTGTTATTTTATCTGAACTTGCTCTCAAAAATAAAAAAGAAAAAAAATCAAAACAAATAAAAAAAGTAAAATACAAATTCATGTTAAATAAAATAAAGTGATATTTATTAAATAATAATATTAATTTAATTTTTACGTACATTTTAATCTATTTCTAATCAAATCACACTAACAACACAAAAAAATGTTAAAATGAAACCAGAATGAATCGCATGTACAGCATGTTTGGCAATCTAGTTTCAGAGAGCAAAACAAGTGGTTTATGTCATCGTATGAACATACCATTACTGTCTTGCCAGTACTGGCAAATGTAAACGCCATAAAAGTTAGCAAGCTCAACCTCTGCCTGCTAATGATACTTAAGAGCCAGCTGCTATTCTTTAGACTAGATTTTGGTCCCCCTAGCAATTTCATTTCCCCAGTACCCTCTAAATTGTAACAATATGGTGAGTTTTCCCGATTCTCCAATGGAAGGATGCCGATGGAGGAACTATTACACTTAATGCTCCTGTTGGAGAGAAGAATGGCAGAAGCAGAAGAATTCCGATCGCATCTGTTTTTTAGTTTCTTTGATTGCAATATCTATTTTTTGGAGAAGCAAAATACGGAATTACTTTATTTTTCGATCATAAATGATTTCTATGACATGCCTGGTTATAACATTTTATAATAACAGTTGGTTCACTTTGTAAACGAACACAATTTTTTACTTTTAAAAAGGTGTTTACAAAAATATTTTATTACTCCTTTCAAGTTTTGTTATCAAGTTTTGTTTTTTTTTTTAAGAATGATCTTAAAGTTTTTTATTGAAGATTTAAGTTAAATGTTTCCACTTAATTTTAAAATACATTAAGCAACATTGTCATCAAACGTCGCAAAAAAATACCAAAATGTCTTATGAGAAATAAAGCTGGTTTTGATCGTTATCCATATATGATTTCTCAAATTTTGTTTAGATATTTTTTATTAAAAATTTCTGATTTATTACAAAAGATAAACATTGGATATACATACATATGCACATGTGTACATACCATGTAGGAAAAATACTGAAACTATAGTGATTCACTATTGACTTTGTCACCAGTACTATTAACCGACTGTAGACCAGCAATGTTGTGTGCTATAGACATTTAATATGTGCTTATCATTTAAAATCTGCTACATAGCCTTAGAACTATTGACTATATAGTTCTTGTGAGATCATATGGAGTTGTTGAAACCAAAGATGCACCAGTAAATTTAAATTGATCTAGTCAACATTTATGCATATTTTAAGGCAATTAATTAAATCCATATACCTGAATACTATATTTTTTTAAATAAAATATTTACTTCAGAACAAGTTAGAGTGCTGTATTCAGCTGTGCCGAATCTTTGATAACCTCTACCGACAGTTTGAATATTTCCAGAGTGGGCTTTATATGGGGCATACGATAAATTTTGGGCCGATCTTCTCAAAAGTTGGTGTAATTTCTAGTCTTGTAAAGCAGTGGCTGACGAAATTTCACTATAATAACATTAGTCGTTACGATTTAAGGCGTTCTAAAGTGTTTTTTGAGAGTGGACTTTATATGGAGCCTATGATAAATTATGGACCGTTCTTCACGAATTTTTGTAGTATCATTTCTAGTCATGTAGAATGAATCTGTGACAAATCTTATATCAATATGTGCATTCCGTCACTATTTATGATAATTTTTGTAACAAAATTATCAATTTTTTTAGGGTGACAGTTCTACGTTTGGATTCATAACTCTTCTCCTACTAAACCGATTTTGCTTAATTTCAATCCCAATTTGCTTCGGAAAACAAGAAACAATTTGACAGCAATATAATTTTTGTCGTTTGAGGTTTTCGAAAGTAAACGTTCTTTTAACAGACATACATGGCTAAATCGCCTAAGAATTAGGTAGTTTTGGTCGCTTAGTGGGATGAGAGTGGGATATGTATAAAAAAAATAATTCCTAACTCAAGACGAGGGTTTTTCAATTTTTAGCATATGCACTATTTTGAATTTTTTCCTTTTTATGTGTAAGTGTTTCTAAAATCTTAAAAATAAAACTTATGCTAAGAAACTAGACAAATTAACCTTTCCAACGGTATATAACATACCTAACTAGCATTTCATTCCCTCGATACTGTAATACCCACAATATGTTAATCCCAGGAATAAAATCACTTTTTCTATAGAGATGTTGACAATTAAATCTTTTTATTTATTTGTAATAATAATTAAATTAATATAAAATAATAATAATAAAAACAAAAAGATAAATAATCTAAAAAACTTAATCTCAATCACATAAGTCCTTTAATATTTTTTTTTGTTTTTTTTTTTTCTTAAATTTAAAACTATTTTTGTATTTTTTTTGAAAAGGTTGTTTTTTTTTTATTTTTGCTCAAAAGAAAGCTTAGGGCTTTTCCTTTAAGGTAGTTTTGGTCGCTTAGTGGGATGCGAGTGGGATATGTATAAAAAAAATAATTTGTAAGTCAAGACGTCAAATGCTAAAAATAATAAAAATCCTCGTCTTGAGTTAGAAATTATTTTTTTTATACATGTCCCACTCGCATCCCACTAAGCGACCAAAACTACCTAAAAGAAAAATACAGAAGCTTTCTTTTGAGCAAAAAAAAAAAAAAAAAAAAATACCGTTTCCAAAAAAAAAAATAAAAAATAAGATTTAAATTAAAAAAAAAAATTTTAAAAAATTTAAAAAAATACAAAAAAAAAGTT
Source organism: Pollenia amentaria (assembly GCA_943735925.1). NCBI lineage: Eukaryota > Metazoa > Arthropoda > Insecta > Diptera > Polleniidae > Pollenia > Pollenia amentaria. Next base: position 240,834,158 of record OX031007.1, on the reverse strand, counting down.
TTTCGATAGCTTGAAGAAATAGCTATCTAATTTGTTTGGGACAAATTTTGCTAACACCAATAGATAATAAGTCACATGGACGAGAAAAAACACCGGTTTGGCCAAAATGTCAAATTTTGACCCCCTCACTCAGAACTCAGAAACTTTTTGACCGATCTTGTTGAAAATTTGTGTCGAAACTACTATCCAATAAGACTAACCTTGGTGCAAATTTCATCCAAATCGGAAGACATCGATTTAAAAAGTTGGGTCACTTGACATGAAATCCCCCATATATATATATGTATACTAAACTAAACTTATAAAACACTAAACTTTTATACTTTTTTGAAATTTATTCATATAGGTATTTTATTTTATATTTATTAAAAACCCTTCAATATGACCTTTAATCAAAGGCATTTTTACAAGGATGGTCTGAAAGGCCTATAACAGCCATTAATTGAAAGGCCTTTTAACATACCTTTCATAAAAACTCTTCAAGATAACCTTTATTCTAAGGCCTTTTGACAGTCATTCTCTGGAAAGCCTTCTAAGAGCCATTTATTTGAATGCCTTTCAAAAGCTCTGGCGAAAGAAAGGAAAGCGGAAGGCCTTACACGCAATGACAACGTGTGTACAAAAGATATGAGTATGGAATGGAGCGAGCAGGCCTTGTACATCCAAAAGAAGGGGTACAGAGGCCTTCTAGAAGGCCTCCGTACATAAAATTGGTTCGACTCTTGTTCAACCCTTTTTTAAACGTAATTTTTGCTTTTTGCTTTACGTTGATTGTCATTTAAAAAATATTTGTGTAAAACGCTTATGAGTTAAAATGCTGATTATAAATACGAATGAAAAAAAAAAGCTTTTTCAGGCTTCAAATAATTTTTAACCACAATGTATCTAAAACCTGAATTAAGATTTTTTTTATCATCGGCTGTTAGTGCTTACGGCTCGAAATGTCAACCATATCTAGCAAAACACTAACAAAACCAAAACAAATGGGTTCGAACGGTCAAAGTGTGCGAGCTCCTTGTACTCTCTTTCTCAAGAGCAGAAAAAAATTCAGATATTTTGTTGGCAGTGCCACCCACCAGATAGTCCCCAAAATAATCGACTTGATCCCAAATTTCGTGCAGGGTACTACCATACATATATGGAAAATTTGTTTGTAAACAATGTTGAATATTTAATCACATTTTCCATGAAATACAAACAACTTTACAATCGAATTTGACTCCTTGACTAAACGAATTTTCAAAAAAAAATTTTTTCAAGTGTCAATGAAAATCTCATAATAAATTAATAAACAAATATGTACATGAATTTAAACAACAAAGAGACATTCGCAATCAAATTTTAGTAGATTTTACCTGGGCTCTGCAAAAACCTAAGAAGAGCCTAAAATGTTTAAATACAATTATTTATTTCTTGAAACCTCTTCGTTACCAGCTGACAAAGAAAAAAAAGGCAGTCACAAAGTGTAACTGCAGAAGAGAATGGCTTAAAAAACCACAATAAAACGAGTAGTTGTTAATACAACTTTACAGCGATTTTTTTCTTCTTATTTCTGCAGATGTACAATTTAAAGAAGAAAAAAAACTTTTAAATACAGTACAAAGTTTATAAGACTACGCGAATTACACCACGTAAATTATGCAATAAAATGCTTAAAAAATTTTTTAAGCCACAAAAAAAATATTTTTTTGTATTCATAAAAATGGGGAGTTTTTTTTTGTTGGTATTAGCAAGATAAATTTAAGATGCAGCAGGAAAAATACTTAATTTAAAATTGATTTAATTATTTTACCACAGGCAGTAACCAGTTGGAAAAGTAATCGTAAGTATTCATTTTTTTTATTACTTAGTATTTTTTTAGATGTATTTGAGGGTTTATGTAGGTGGCGGAAAATTTAAAGATTATAAAATTTTTAATCCAAATTTTCATAATTATAATTAGGCTAAAGTTCATTAAATTAAATTTTTATTAAATTATTTTTATAAAGGAAGGAATTTTACAACATGAAATTAATTAAAATTTATTGATAATTTTTTATTCTTGACTGCCGTGGGGCTCGAACCCACGTTCATGGACAGGTTGATCTCACGCGTTTCGATAGTAACCACACTGTCTCTTCAGAGGTATTTGCCGTTTTACCCTCACCGCCATTGAAGGCGGATGGATGTCAATAGTGAAATGAACTTTAGCCTAATTAAAAATATGAAAATTTGGATTAAAAACAAAATAACCACAATACTAAAGCCTCGTGCACAACGCTAGCAAAAATTTATATTTTTCTTCTATCTTATTTCTTCCCAAAGCATTTCATATATTTTCCTTTCATTTTTCAAACAAAAATTGAACTAAAGTTTTTTTTAAAAAGTTGAGTCTACTTCCTTCTACTTCAGCAACAATTTGTTTGAAATTGTTGATGACGCTTATAAAAATTTATTTAGTTTTGAATGAAAATTTTAACAAAATATTTTAAAAAATAATAATAAATACGTAACTTTGTTCTGGGAAAAATTTGCAAAAGGTTTCTTAACTGAAAATATGTGTGGTTACGAAAAAAATTGGGTGTATGGCTAAGTAAGAAATATTCCAGCGGGAAAACTCAGAAGACCTTCATTCTTCATGCCTTATTGAAGGTCTGCTTAGAATTTTTTTGATTCAATTACAATCCTGATCTAACTGCTTAAGAATGCCTCATATAAGGCATTGGCTCTTCCCTATAAAATTTAAGATACACATTCCACATTCCCTTCTAAGAGAAGGGAGAAAGTACGATTTTTTGTTTTTTTTTTTTGCCAAAACAAAAGCCAAAGAATTCCGATCCCGTTAAAAATCCCCATTCTCTGGAAAACCTTCTAAGGGCTATTAGTTTGAATGCCTTTCAGAAGCTTTGGTGAAAGAAGGGAGAGCGGAAGGCCTACCCCGCAATGACAACATGTGTAAAAAAGATATGAGTATGGAATGAAGCGAGCAGGCTTTGTGCATCCTGCTAGAAGACATCCGTACTGCTTCTGTTTCTCGCTGGGATTCTGCTTAAAACTGAATCATAAATTTCGAAAAGGGCTCAGATACAAAAGTATAAAGTGTTCAAGCGACACAAAAAACTGAATATCTCTTAAGCGATTTTATATTATAGAAGTAAGAACATAACATTATTTTAAGTAATATTAGATGCAAAAAATGAAAAACGGTTAGGAGCTCAGGATTCAGTGTACCCGAATTAGGCTAAAACGCCATATGCACCGCTTGTCAGTTTGTTCAACTAGCACAGTGTAATTGATAACAAAAATGTTTATAAACATAATAGATACAAAATATTTCTACACATTATTATAAAATAGTTTTTGATAAATATAACTATTATACAAATATGTTTAGGAAAATGTCTATTACCAGTTTAGCAGCATTTTTTGGAAACAGAAAATAAATATTTTTTATATGTTTAAATTTGTAAAAATACTGAGCAACATTCATTATTCATTAAAGCCTAGTACTCTCTTCTAATTTGGGAAAAATGTTGAGCAACATTGATTATTTCACACGAAAATTTTGGCATGTCGCACAGTGGCGCCATTTGAGTTTTTTCGTTGCAAAAATCATATCTTTTGAACCGAATAAGATAATTGAACAGTTTAAACAGCATATGATAGATAACTGTTCAGCCTATGAAATGAGCGTTTGGAAAGGGTGCTACGCTTTGTAGGGGCCTACTTATGGGTTATCAAAGTTAAAATTAGTAGAAAAATCAATTTTATGGTAACTAAAAAAAATTTTTTTTACATTTTTAGATTGTTTTTATTTTTTTTCTTAAGGGTCTTATGTTTTAAATTATTACCCAACAAATTAAAAAAAAAATTATTTTTTTTTTTAAATTTATTTTTTCAATTTTCTGTAAAATATTCATCACAATTCGTAAGAGAAGGTATATCTAAAAGACTAACCATTTCTAAACTATAATTATTTTGTAACTCTATTCGTGACTTCACATGCCGCAGGGAAGAAATAAGTGGATCGGAAGATGCTGCCAACATGTTGAAGAGGTCCTCATTTTGCCTTACCCTTGATGCTTTGAATGTGTTCTGCAATCTATATTTTTTATAAAATTTGTTAAGAGACTCCTGTGCTTCTTCAGAAAGCTCTCCAATTGGCAAAGACTGGTACTCAATTATATCTTTACCATGCGCCAATATTTTATGGACGGTCGGGGTCAACTTCTTCTGTGGATACATTTCTGCTAAAAGAGATGCAGTTTTCGACGCATATTCTCCATATTTTGTAGAATTGACATTTTCTTTGCAGTTTAAAACACCCAAGATCGTTCCCAATCTTTTCACGATTTGATTGCCAATTCCAATGATTCTAGTTATTGCCTCATCATTTTCAAAAAATCTCCTAGAAGTGTTTCCATCGTTTGAGTTACCGTATCCGTGCTTGGGACAGTCTACTTTTAGTCCAACTTGTTTAAAAAAAGCATCCTGTATTTGCTTCTTTCTGATCTTTTCCTTATCCTTTATTGATGTATTTTCATCGAAGTTTTCTTCCTCTTGTGGTAGGGTATATGCCAGTTTTAGCAAGAATTCCATACACCTTATCCTTGCGTGCAATGGTGACATTCCATATTCGTAATTCTCCTCATTTGTAGTATCGTTTAAATTACCAAAGTTCTTCTGACAAATAATAATATAAAATCGATAAAAAAAAATATAAAAATAAAACGAAAAAAGGGGTTTAAATAGGTTTTTGCTAAATTTTTACCTCCAATATAATTCTGTCTATATATATGTATATGATAACTAATTGAAATATGTTATAATTAAGCAGAAAAAGATACTAATCTTAAACTCTTTACAACTAATTATATAAAATTGAGATGTAACATATGAAATAAATTGAATTGAATTGAAAAAAGTTCTTCTGACTCTTTTTGCAAATCGGGCATGACATTGTTGAGGTTGTTCCTGTCAGTTCGTTTACGACTTTTCCGTCAACCATGGTCAGGTGGAACTCGTAATTGCATTCAATATATTTTCCTTCTCCAATTTGCAGCTTTGTAGGCTTAATATTGCTTATTTGTTCTTTAATGTCCTTCACCGTAGTCCTTATGAGTTCTGCCGATTCCCTTGCAAACTGAAACATTATTGGTCGGCAATAATGCACTGATGACGGACGTGGATTTTTCCAGTGTAGGGAATCATCCGATTTTAGCCGCATAGGAACAACAGATGCCATAAACATATTTCCGTCCGATATTGTAGCGTCATCGGGAGATATCCTTTGCTTATAAACGCTTTGTCCGGATGATCCATCGCAGCCTCATTTGCTGATCAATGTCAACTTCTCAGGAAGAATTTTCACTTCCGTGAAAAACTTTGGTGTGGTTGACTTTCTAAACAGTTCAAATAATTTTAAATTGTACAACGCCATGTTTTCAGTACTTAAATTGTTAAATGGTTTCAGTAATTGTTGCGCCAACTTTCAGGCGTAGACTAATCCAGGCATTATGCTTATTTTGCAATATATAGGCTTATGCTACCATGCCTAAAAATTTACCTGTTCCCTGCATACATATGGATTTATGCTGAATAATGCAATTTTGATATTATGCACGTGTCCAAATAAGATTTGTGCCTACCTGTAGGGACCATAAGTCAATATTGTTCCTGACCATTTGTACGCCAAAGTATTGTTTATGTGAGGTACGTACCTGCTAATATAATAACTATTAGATCAAACTACTGTCATGGGATGACGAATAGAGTTACAAAATAATTATAGTTTAGAAATGGTTAGTCTTTTAGATATACCTTCTCTTACGAATTGTGATGAATATTTTACAGAAAATTTAAAAAATAAATTTAAAAAAAAAATAATTTTTTTTTTAATTTGTTGGGTAATAATTTAAAACATAAAACCCTTAAGAAAAAAAATAAAAACAATCTAAAAATGTAAAAAAAATTTTTTTTAGTTACCATAAAATTGATTTTTCTACAAAATTTAACTTTGATAACCCATAAGTAGGCCCCTACAAAGCGTAGCACCCTTTCCAAAATTTTGTATGGGATGGACGCCATACAATTTCTGCAACCATGTCTTTTTAAACTTTTTTACCTCTAGAAGCCAAACGGGCACGTACGGGCAGATAAAACCTTTTGAATTATGTAAAGAAATAATCAAAGAACAGGTTTTGCAAATATGGCAAATATAGAAAAATATAGTTTTTTTTTATTTTCCGTCAAAGTTGAAAAATAGTGAAAAAACGGATAGTTTTTAAATAGTGATTTACCAGGAGAAACACAAAGCAAACAGTTAATTTTTTTTTATCATTATACATTTAATAAATACATCAATCAATACAAACAAAAAATAAGGCGATTCGTTACCTATTTTTCGTGATATTACACCTGAAATCGCAACAAATTGACTAAAAATTGTGTGTTTTTTTGAAAACCGAAAGTCGGTCAACTTTGAACGGTTATATCTTCTAAACTAAAAATGTGATATTATTATATTTGAAATCGTTGAAAAGTTTCCTATAACATGGGTTTATTCAAAACTTCGTCGGCATTCATGAAAATTTTGATTTTTGCAACCTCGCTTGCTCTACGGGCGCCACTGTGTGTCGTCGGGTTTTTTTTTTATTTAAATGTCGTATGTGGATTTTTTGCGGTTTTGAGTTAAGATCGATTCCCTAGGTTTTCCTGATCTTTCATTTGGCGTAATCAGTTTTTCGATACCTCATACAGTTTTCGAGATATGGTGTGTAGAGTTTGTCGTATGTGGTATTTGCTAAAGCAATTTTCAAATTAAATGTGTTCAAACTCAATTAACTCGAAACTATCGGAATCCACATACGACAATTAAATTATCAGCCGACGATGTATCAATATTATCTATCTCGCGATTTTTTAAAACTTAACGTTGTTATTAGTTGCAAGTATACAACATTGTTTTGCGAAGGTAAACAAAAATCATGTTTTTTTTTTATTGTCATTAAATGAAGTAAAAAAATATTATTTTTATAATTTCCCAAATCAAAAAACCAAAAATATTTAATTTTATTATTAACTAGCTGGCCCGTTGCCTGCTTCGCACGGCAAAACAAAATAAGAAAAGAAACACACTTGTTTTTAATAAAGTTGGTTTTGTTCCCTATTATTCAACTTTTAATTCTAGTTTCTTACAATCTTAGACTATGTATCACTTAAACTATTTGGTTTAAGCCATGAGTTGTTGTGTAGATAAAGAGAACTGAAGGCTTGCCAACATGTGAGCACGAAACATATAACTGGCCTTGTGAAAAGCAAGGATATTCTAAATCAATTCCGCACAATTCCAACGATTGCCCTTGCGCTTTATTTATTGTAATAGCAAATGCAAGACGTATTGGAAACTGTAGTCTTTTGAATTCAAAAGGTAAATCTGATGGAATCATTGGAATTCGTGGAATCAATACATCTTCACCTTTAAACTTCCCCTTTAAAATTGTTGCTTCGATCAAATTGTTCATGACCTTTTAAGCCAGCAATAGTCAATGATTGGCCTTGTGCTTTGTTGATGGTAATAGCAAAGGCAAGACGCAAAGGGAATTGGAGCCCCTTGAATTCAAATGGTAAATCGTTGGAATCGGTCATGCCGTTCTCCAGTTATGCGCTTAATAGAAAAAGTGGGCGTAAAAGTAGGCGTGGTAAATTTTTCTTTCGATGAAAACTTAAAGTTGATTAATACGAACATTTGAAAGAAAAATTAGTCAACTCGATGGAGCCGTTTTCTGATTTTAGGTAAATCGAAAAAAGTGGGCGTAAAAGTCGGCGGCCGGTAAAACCTAAGTTGGACCATGGCGATCATTTTAAAGAAAAAATCGTTCAAATCGGTCAAGCCGTTCTCAAGTTATGGATTTTGCCACGCCCCTCCGCCCCCAGACCGAAAATTTCAACCAAATTTCATATAAACCATATATGGGCCACTGCCTACGTAGTGTATAAGTTTGGTTGAAATCGCACGACGCGTTTATGATTAGTTCGGCGACGTACATATACAGACTTATTTTTATATATATAGATTTGAGCACTTTTCTACATTTTTCGTTGTGAAACGCTTGTTATAAAAACCACTCTACAAATACAAAATAACAAATTACAAAGACGATAAGCTGTTGCCTAAAATTCCGTGCGAAATAATATGAGCTGCACATGTTTCGTACGGAAAAGAAAAATGTTGCAACAGCTTATAATTTTTTGTAATTTCTTATTTTATATTTTTAAAGTGGTTTTTATAACAAGCGTGTCACAAAGAAAAATGTAGAAAGAAATGACAATTTAAAAAAAAATTATTTTTGTTTACCTTCGCAAAACAATGTTGTATACTTTCAACTAATAAAACCGTTAAGTTTTGAAAAATCACGAGATGAATAATATTGATACATGTCAAAATTTTCGAGTGAAATAATCAATGGTTTTCAACATTTTTCGCAAGTTTGAACAGAGTACTAGGCTTTAAAATAAAATAATTTAAACTTATAGAGTTGTTGTTGGGAATTGTCAGAACCTGAAAAATGTAATTTATAAAAAATTCTAATTTTCAGTTTTTAAAAATTTTAGTTCAGCACTTTTCGCTTATAGTCCACTACTATAGTTGCACAATTTTTGTGTACTATAAGATAATTTGGACTTTAACCGATACGGCATTTTATGGATAATAAGTGAATCCTAGTATTATCCACATTTTGGACTATACAAAATGATTTTCTTCAATAAAACGACTCAATATAACGCGTTTACCCATTTTTGCTACTTTTATGAAGAAACCAAAATTTGACATTTATAAACTTTGCCAGAAAGGTAAATAAAAAGATATGGCCAATTTGTTAAAAAAAATACATATAAAAAACAGAGTGGACTGTAAGCGATTTTTTTTTGCATAGAGTATTAGAAACGCATTCACAGAGAATGTGGCTTTTAAGCAAAAATGGAATACAAGCGAAATAAACCTTAGAACAAATAATTTGTATGAAATTTGAAAAAATCTGCAAATGAATATGACAGTTTTGATTTAATCCCTTAAAGCGACAAATTTCATTAACTATTAGCTGTTTCACACTATGCGACATGTGTGAAATAGAAGATTGCGGACAAAGGGTGTAAAGACGCTTGCGAAGTAAACAAAGCACGATAAAACAATGTAAAATCAAATAACAATTTGATGTTCATCTTTAAAATGTTTCGTATAGATTTTTAAAATTTTATATTTAAAATAGCATTTAACCCGTAACTTCTTTATCGAGGACATATGTTTCTAGGTTTAAGCAAAAAAGTACCAACATTTTTCATCTTATTGGTTCTCATTAAACATCTGCATGAAACTTAATAATGATGTTCATGAAACTTTCATTATAATTTTGTATTTGCTTCGTTTGTATTCAATAAAGTGAATAACTACGAAATGAAAGCAACAAACAGACGAAATTTAAGAGACGAATAAGATGCCGTTTTTTTGTCTACTTAAACAAGAGAATATGAATACTAACAACTCTGAAACAAAACAACCACTGAATAAATGTGGAATAAGTTCATGGAAAAACACAATTATTTTAAAGTCAGTATTGCCAGTTGAAAGAAATGAAAAACATTAGGAAAGATAAAAAAACAAAAATAACCATGAAGAGTAAAAGCAACAAGATAAAGAAGTACATTAATATTAAAATAATAAACATAATACAAATTTGACTTTGTTTTCAATTTAAATTAATTGTTTTTAATGTAAATTTTTAAACTTAAAAAAAATTTCATTTTATTTTCAAAATCATTTTTCAGCAATGTGTTTTGCTTGGAAGTACATAAAAAAGTTGTTAGGAAAAAAATTTAAATTTAATTAAAAAATTTATTTACAAATTACATATACATATTATTGTAAAGGTAACAAAAAAGAAAAAATTACATTAATTTACTAAGTGGCAACATTGCTATTGAGTATTTATATAAAAAAATGAGAGAGAGTGAAAACCATAGTATACAACTAGTATGCCGACTCTTTGACAGGTACATAACTCAACCCTGCAGATAATATTGGACTACGTGGTCCATTGTGGCTTAAATGGACTACTTACAACATGGTCCAATGTACTGTAGTATGGACCATATTAGACAAATTAACATGCAGTGCTGCCAACAACTGCATGATCTATAGGTATACTATACTATAGTTTACAGTATTACACATTGGTAGCCCTGATGTTGTCCATTATTAATTGTTTATTTAAAAGTGAAACAGGAAAGTTTTTTTTTTGTGAAAAAAAAATTAAAAAAATTAAAAATACCAAGTCAATATACATATATAATAACAGCAATAATGGATTACAGTGCACGCCATAAAAGGCGATTAGTAAAAAAGTAGTAACAAGTTGTACTTTTGAAACTAATCCACTTGAGTACTCCATGGAGTAGTTTATGTACTACTTCGGTGAGTTATATGGTCCATAATATTAACAACAGAAAAAATTTAGTGTCAAAATAATATATTTAAAAATTTTTAGTTTGTGAAAAATAAAAACATTTTGCAAAAGCAAATGAGCAAAATGTATTGCAAAAAATTATTAATTATGTGTTAATTTCAAATTTTGTTTTGTATTTGTTGTTCTTATGTGTGTTGAATTCACACAGAACCTATATGTGTGAGGGGTGAACTAAAAAATTGAGTACACTCCCTCGAGTTGGCATACTAGTTCTATACTATGGTGAAAAGTGTAAAACAAAAGTCATTTCATTGAACAAAGCCTTTGTGTTTGCCATATGAAACGAATATGAAAGTAGCATGAATAAAACAACAGTTTGTTCAGTGGTCTGAATTTTATTTGAATACGAACTTCATTGAATAAACATTTCAGTATGTTCATGAATGAAGTTATTCATGCAGCCCTTTAGTTCTCATTCACCCTGCAGCTATAATCTTTTGTTTCTATTTTAATATTAGCTTTGTTTCTTTACTTTTTGGGTAAAGTTCGTGAAAATGAGAGCTTGCATAAATTTCTCTCACAAAGATACAAAATTACACAAAAGTAGGGGAACAGAAAAAACCATTTTTAGCACAAAATAAAAAGTCAAAGTGACAGTCTTAACAAACCAATAAAAGTTTGCGCCACTTTTGAAAAATTGTATTTCATCTGTAGAAATAAACTATATATTACCAAAAATAGAACAATACAAACACTTTTACAATAACTTACATTATTTTTCTTGATATTTTAATATAAAACTTTTTTTATTTAAAAAAAATTTTATTCCACATCACTTTCCAAAATTTTGTTCATTAGCATTTTTTCCATACCTTTTTTTGTTTTTTTTTTTTTATGTTTTACAGCTGTTTAACAATTTACACGAAGAAAAAGTTTGGGCTGTTTCGTGCAAGAAGAAGAAGAAGAATTTTATTCTCTCAAGCTCGCTTTCTTTTACACAAATTTAAAGTACGGGAACGCTTTTCGTGCAAATTGGGATCCCGAGGGATCCCAAAGTAGAGTAAAGAAACAGAGCTATTATAGGAAATTCAAGAAGTAACACATGTAGAACGGATAAGTAAAAGAAAAGAAATTTAATTAACCACATTTCACCTTTTTCTACTATTTTATTCCCATTAAAGTATCAAAATATTCAATAATATAGTGGGAGCCCATAATTTAATACGTATATGTCAATGATTGAAAAAAATTTTTTGAAAAAAAGTACCAAAAGTAGGTACGATATTCACGCCTTAAACGTTCGAATTTTAAAAAAGTACCGAATTCGTATTTATATTTTTCGGAAAAGTTGCAAATGTGATGTAATGTTTATATCCATGGTTATTGGCTTAAAAGATAGATAGGGTAACAAAAAAGTTTCAAATTACTGGTTTAACTAACCCCTTAACTCCTCAAAAGAGCCGAGCTTCAAAAAAGTACCCAACACCCGTCCGCTTATTTTTTTTAATTAAAAACGAAAAGTATTAAATTTTTGTGTATATTTTTTAGCTAAGGAAATACAAGGATAGCGACTTTACATGTATTTACCGTTTTTTACCCCCTTGACATTTTCAAAAATTTTGTGGATCGATTGACCAAGACCAGCCTTCGCTTCAAATTTAAACTTTTTGGCTTCAGGCGTTAAGGCGGTGCGATGATGAACCAGTCTGTCAGACAATAACGTTACAATTTTCTTCTGTGGCAATAAAGAAAAATTCTTTAAGCTTCTGTCACACTTTTTAAATATTGGACGAAAAAACGGGACCAACAGGCAAACTAAAATATAATTTTCTTTAATTCAATTATTTATAATACCACATCTTACATAAAACATTTTTTTTTGCTATGTCTAGCAGTATAATTAGTTTTATTTTGTGATATTAAGACCATGTTAAATCACACTAACTATTAACAAAAGTAGTGGTTATGCTTATTTGGTCAAATATTTAGTAAGTGTGACTGTAGCTTTAGTCTATGTTTTTAGTTTTGTAGGAAAGCGATTTTAAACTTTAAACAGTTTTTTTGAAAATATATTTTTGTTTTAATAAATTCATTAATTCTCTTCGGTTATAGTTTTTATACCTAAATATTACTTACTAACGTCGTAGATCTGAAGCAAACTTAAGATTTTTTTTCCAAAAATTTATTGCACATTGAAATAAATAAGCAAAAAGTTATTTGGGTATAACTTCCTAAAAAATGCTACAAAATAATTGAAACTTTGTCCATGGATATTACAATGGTGCCATAAATGAAAATTTTGCTTAAGTCGACTTAAGCACTTTTTCCTTTTTGCCACTGATATATGGATGAGTTTAATAGTTAAAGCTCAAATTGTATATTGTGGCTTGCAACAGGAAACGTAACGTTTGAACGTGTATGAATTTTCGAAAGGACACAAAAAAAAAAAATACGAATACGAATATTGTTGCGGGGCTATGTCGCATAGTCTGAAACAGGTTTAAGTCTTAATACCTGATTTTTACTGCTTCATTAGATACGTTGACTTCTAATGTAAGCTTTTGCTTTACAGAATTTACTTTTGCCCTAAGCCAATAATTATAAAATGATTTAGCAAAAAAAAAAAATTCAATTTAAAACTTTTATTATACGTAAGTACCATGACCTTAGACAACATTTTTGTTTATTATTTTTTACAACCAAATATTTACACAAAAAGTACCTTTTTTTTGTAGCCATTGCCAGCAAAAATGCCTGCCTGTCGTGAGGTGAATCTTTGGTTTAAAAGTCATTTATAAATGTGTCATTATTTTTTATTATGATCATACTGCCTGCGAACAAGTATTCAAAATCCAAACTGGGCTCGAAATTATTTGTTATGGCGAAAGTTGATTTAAAAAACATTTTTTTTTTTGTAGTTGTCTTCCGCATAGTGAATTTAATAGTACGAGTAAATAAAATAAAAAAGACATTAATGGATATAACAAAGTACGTAAAATTAAGTATTTGACTGGCAAAGCACAAACATTTTGTTAAATGGGGGGGAAAAGTAGAAGAAATATTTAACAAAATCAACAAACAATCCCTCGTTTAGCGATGTTTTTGTTGTTGTATATTTACAAGATTCCAATTATTGCATTTACATATTATTGTTTATACAATAAATAATTGTAAATATTTATTTATTAGTTTAAATTATTTATGGGTAGTTATTTATTGGTTTTACTTACTTATGGGTAGTTTTTTGTTTATAATGCATAAAATGTTTTAAAAAATGTAAACAAAGAATTATGTATTTGAATAATTTTATATTCATTAGACCTATTCTCAATCTTGTGCAAATGCTCTTGCGTTGTAGCATTTGCAAAATGATGTATAGCTAGGGCTGCCAGACGGCCTTGATTTGGCTTGTTTGTGAAGCTTTTCAATGCGTGCCAAGAATCAAGAAAAATTATCATTTGTCAAGCTAAACTAGAATTTTAAAAAATTTTCCATTAAATCAACAAGAAAAAGCAAGTAACCATTGTTCGGACTATACGCGATATAAATATAATACAACGTGGTCGCCATTGTATCTGGGCTCTTCAGAAAATCCATTTTAACATACGCACGACCAGGCAAGCCGACGGACAGATATATGGACATCGTAAAATCAACTCCGCTACTTTTAAGCATCCAGAATATATACAGTTTTTAGAGTCTAAGATCACTATGGTAAAAATTACAAGCTGAGTAACAAGCTTATATAAAACGCGAAAGATATAAATAACTTAATATTTTTTGTTATATTTTTTGCCGATTTTGACCTGGCAAGCCTATGTATAGTGTATTTTAAAAAAATACTATTTTTACTCTAAACCGGCGATTGGAAAATTCTTGGCGCCGCGCCCAATTCTCTGTACATACATTTTAAAGAATTCAAAAACGTTAACAACAATGCAAACATGGCATACAATCGCAAAATAATAATATCGCTTCTCTACACCAACAAAATTTACAGCTACTCCTTTTCTTCTCCCCTCTCATAGAAGCGAGTGCCGAATGTGTACTTTATCTTTTATACGAAAGAGCCGAGCCTTTCTATGAGGCATTCTTTAGCAGTTAGATAAGAATGGTAATTGAATCAAACAATTTTATAGCAGGCCTTTAATAAATCCTGAAGTTAGAAGGGGTACGTTCGTAAATGCATCACTGCGCTGCATCAGTGATTTCAACTGTTTATATATATATCAATGAAGTAGATGTGGACCAAAAATTGTCAAATACTCCACAAAAATAATAGTCATACAATAAAAAAAATTATAATTACTTTTTTATCGGCATTAAAAAAAGTTTGCTTTTCTGATGCAGCACAGTGTTGCATTTACGAACGCACCCAAGGTCTTCTGAGTTTTCCTTGCTGGGAATGCACTTGATTCTCTTTTGTTAAAATACCTCACTTAAAACCGTCTTATGTAACCCATAAAAGCAAACCGACAGTTGACACTCAGCAACATCAGCTGTGAATTTCGTGTTTTGCAACCAGCATTCACATAAAAAAATGTTTTATCAATTCAAAAAATGTTTTAAAAAGTATTTAAATTTAATCAATGTGATAATTGAATCAATTATTTTTTTTTGTTGAATAAAAATTAAAATTTTAATTTTGATTTAATTAACATTTGAGTTGTTTTGAAATAAATTTTCAATTAAAATTTTAATTAAATAACAAAAAATCTTAATTGACTTTTTTGTTTAAAATAAAATAATTTAAACATGTAGAATTGTTGTTGGGAATTGTCAATATTTATTTAAATAAATTAACACATTGTTTGAAATGGCAAAGTTTTTTGATCACTTTTTTAATTAAAATTAAAAATATAATTTATTGAAAATATTTTTTCAAAATTTTAAAATTTTTAGTAATCAATATAATCATTTTGGTAATAGGTGCAAAATCAACAACTTGTTTGCTTGATATTATAAATTTGGAATAAATTTAGTGATTGGAGAAATTTAATGATTTTTTTCTGTGTTGTAAACTAAACCAAAGACGTCATTCACAATTGATAACAAATATTTACAATTGCATAAATTTGCAGTCTCGAATGCACAAGATTGTGAAAAGGCCTAGTGTTTTCATGAATATTTGAATTGTTCATATTTATTTGTTGCAAATATATACATATATAAAAAATTATTAAGATACAGGCTTTTTTTTTTAGCAAATATTTAATATATATTTTTATGATTGTTTTTTTTTCTATTTTCCTAAATATTTACACATAAAATCATGGTTCATGATACTAATTAACCAAAACCGTTTATCTAGGCCTTGATGTCCAGGCCTTTGACATCATCATCTAATGAAATTTAGTTTATTATTTTATTTATTTACACAAATTGTTGTTAGTTTGAGTGTCAACTGTTATTCAGTTGGTACTACTGTAATTTCATGTATTTTTTTATTGTTGGCCAATGACAAAATTTGGATTGACAAAAGTTTTTGTTGTTGTTAAATTTTATTACATAATGAAGTTTGTAGTGAGTGATTGATTGCCCGTGATAGCTGATACTTAATACGAGTGCGTTTATTGGACAAATTTTTTATTAAATTAATTAAATCATTTCATGTATATGTTCATTTTTATTAAATTTTTTCATGTATATGCTTTTTTTGTAAGATTTTCAAAAATGTAATTCGTTTTTTTTTGCTTAAAAATTATAATGAGATTATGTAGCACATACAAATGAAGTAGTTGTCTTAAATTTTAAATTCATATTATTAGAGTTTTTAATTAGAATACTACAGTAGTTTTGAAGTTAAAGCCTGGTACTCTGTTCAACATTTCACGTGAAATGCTGTCAAAACTCATATAAAAAAACTGGTGCGTAATTTCTATGAAATAATGTTGATAGAGTTGTACTCTGTTTAATTTGTGAAAAAGTTGCGAAATGTTTCTGGCAACATTTTTTTACAACTGCGAAATAATATAAGCTGCACTTATTTCACGTGGAATTTCAAGCAAATAAAAAAAGTTGAAACTTAATATTAAAATGAGAACTGAAAAACATAAATAACACAACCGGTAACAGTTTTTCATCCATATGCACTTTCATTTTTACTTAATTTTTTTATTTAAAAAATTACTTCTTAGTAAAATACATGTGGGTTTTTTCAAATATGCAAAACAATGTCGCATACTTTGAAAGATTAAAAACGTCAAATTGTGCAAACTCTCGAGATAGGTAACATTGATACATGTCAAATTTTTCGCATGAAATAATAAGTGTTGCTGAACATTTTTCACAAATTGGAGCAGAGTACTAGACTTAAACAAGGAAATTGTTTGAAGCAACATGTTGCTATCAACATGATCTTTTATATATTATGTACTTTGTATTATTTTATTAATAAAATTGTTTTAAATTTTAAATAGAAAAGCAATTAAAGAAATCAGTGTAAATCCTCTGTTTAGCAGTCGAACTTGCGAAAAATGTTGAGCAACATTGATTATTTCTCATGAAAATGTATCAATATTATCTATCTCGGGATTTTTCAAAACTTAACGGTTTTATTAGTTGCAAGTATACAACATTGTTTTGCGAATGTAAACAATAACCATGTTTTTTGTTTATTGTCATTAAAAGAAGTAAAACAATATTATTTTTATAATTTTCCAAATCAAAAAACCCAAAAATTTTATTTTATTATTAATTTTAGCACTTTTATAAATTTTTCTTTGTGAAACGCTTGTTATAAAAACCACTTTACAAATACAAAATATAAAATTACCAAAAATTATAGGCTGTTGCTTACAGTTCCGTGCACTTGTTTCGCCCGGAAAATAAAAATGTTGCTAGAAACATTTCGAATGTTTGTCGTAATAAAAATAGAGTACATACAGCTCTATCAAAATTTTTTCGTTTGTATTTCACAGAAATTTGTTTTATATTGAGTTTGACAACATTTCGCATGAAATACTAAACAGAGTACGGGCTTAATATTAAAAAAAAAAGTTTTAACAATTTTAAATATGTGTTTGTTGCTAGCAACATATATTTCAAGTTTGCCACACTGCTATGTACTTGATTCGATTTCACATAAAGTTTGTGTTTATAGCCTGGTACTAATTTTAAATTTGTATAAAATGTTTAGCAACATTTATTATTTAATACGAAAATCCTGACGTTTTTATTCTTTAAAAGTATGCAACATTTTTTTTCTTATGGAAACAAAGCCCAAATATTTTTTTATACTAACGCTTCGAAAAAGGGTATTTTACCAAAGTGTATTTTTATTAATTAGAAATTAAATTAAAAAAAAAAAAAAAAAAATTGTAAAATATGGTAACACAAATTGATTAATAATTGAAATTTGAGTAAGACACATTTGGAAAAATTTCTGAATAACTTAAATTAGATTTGCTTATTGGCTATAACAATTTAATTTTGTGGGCAATTTAGTGCATTTGTCTATAAAATAATACATTTTTAAGATAAAATAGGTATATGTTTTAAAAGGCTTTTTTACAATTTTCTATTTTCGAAATTTTTAAATGTTGAACGCAAAAATTTGCACACCACATTAGGCAGAGTACTTTATTTTTTTTAACAAAAAGAAAAACATAATTTTTTTTGAGTTAGCTGAAAACAAAATGTTCATGCTATTAACAATAATAATTATTTCCTCCAAAATGTTTGTTTTATTTTTTAGCAGCCTTGTTGCATAAAACTGTTGTTGCATAATGTGTAAATTGTCAAAAAACGAAAACAAAACATTTGTATTGTTACGACTATTAACACGTTCTAAGTGAAATGATTAACCAATTAGTGTTTAAACAAAAATATTTAAAAACAATATACTACAAAAAAATATTGTTGTTTTTTTAAATTCATTTTGTTGTGGTTACCAAATATAACAAGTTATTAAATAGCACATAAAATGTTTAGCAACAATTTAACAATTTTAAAATGATTTCTAAGAGTTAAGTTTTTAATAAGAATTAAAAAAAAAACGAAATTCCAATTAATAAAATATTTATTATTCACTTTCTTTATGAGGAAATGTAAATTTTGTAATGTCTTAAAATTGATTAATAACATATAAAGTAAAATGTATTTAATTTAATTAAAAAAGAGGAAAATAAAAAGTTATTGAAGCGAAACTTATCTAGATGTGCATGGTGCAATTATTGTATCTAAGAAATATGTTAAAGTTGCAGTTAATGGAGTTTGATGAATGCAAAAATAACAGATATTTTATTTATATCAATGAAAATTATCAGGCAGTGGTAAAAATCGACCGATATTGAAATGTTCGTTTTTTTTTTAAAGATGTGATGAAATTGGAGCGATTTCACATTTTATTTCTAAAAAAGGTATACATTTTTGGTCCAAAATACAGTTGAACTGACTTATTTAAAAATAAAAATTTTAAGGAATAAGCCTAGTTCGAACTTGCGAAAAATGTTGAGCAACATTGATTATTTCAGATGAAAATGTTGCCTTGTATCAATATTATCTATCTCGCAATTTTTCAAAGCTTAATGTTTCTATTAGTTGCAAGTATACAACATTGTTTTGCGAAGGTAAACAAAAATCATGTTTTTTATAATTGTCATTTAAAATTTTTATAATTTCCTACATATATCAAAAAACAAAAGAATTTAATTTTGTTATTAATTTTAGCACTTCTACATTTTTCTTTGTGGAACGCTTCGCAGTAAAAAAAATTTGTGCTTTTTGAAGCACTTAAGAGAAAAAGCGCATAATCGAGCGCTTTAATAATGGAGCTCTTATACAGCAGTAAATTGTAACGAATAAAATATACAAAACAAGCTGCTATTTTAGTGCCAATAACAAAGAAGGTTTAAAAGCGAAAAAAAAAATATATTATGTATGGTTTGCGAAAATGCTTGAAAAAAGGCATTTAAACCAGCAAAACATTAATGAATATGTTACTTAATATAGAAAGCCCTTAAAAAAGCACTATAGGAATGTTTTATTTGCATGTATGTTTTATTATGTTAAAAGAAGCGTTTATTGTCAGCAGAAAACAGTCTTCCAAACCGGGAACACCCCATACAAAAATCAAGCATCCCATCAGCAGGTTTGAAGCGATTTAAGGCATGAATTCATACATAAAACCTGCTTTTGGAGCACATTTTTTACTGGGTTGTAATAAAAACCACTTTACAAATACAAACTAAAAAATTTAAAAAAATGATTAGCTGTTGCTTAAAATTCCGTGCGAAATAATATGAGCTGCACGTGTTTCGCACGGAAAATAAAAATGTTTGTAAAAACACTTCGAATGTTTTTCTGTTTTTCGTAATATAAATAGAGTACAACACTAACAACATTTTTTCGTTTGTATTTCGCAGAAATTTCTTTTATATTGAGTTTGGCAACATTTCGCACGAAAAACTGAACAGAGTAGCAGGCTTTATAGACAGGAAATAAGTGAAAAATGTTTTAGATATTAATTTTTTAAAGATTTTGAAAACGAAATTTTCGATTTGAAATCGTCTTCTTTTTAAAAATCGATTTCTATCACATACCTGAATAGGTAGTTGCTTTAACCCTTTTGGACCAAAATATCTGTGGGAAAAAGGAAAAAGTGCTTAAGTCGACTTAAGCTAAATTTAAGTATATGGCCCGCTTAAATGTTTATGTTTAAAGGTACCCATGGACAAAGTTTCAATTATTTTGTACCATTTTTTTTCGATTTTGAGATGTTGATGACATATTGCCTAATTTTAAACGCTCCTTACATGGTTCTAAAAATTTCTGAAGAAATATAATAGGAAAGTTCAAAAAGTGCAATAAGTAGCCCATAGTTTGATCGAAAATAGTTTTTCGGTTCCCCTGAAAAATTTTGTTTTAAGTCATACGCGGTTACATTTGGAATAAAAACTTAAGTTTTCTTCTGATCTGTGACGTTAGTCATATAAACGTAGGTATTAAAACGTATAAAAACTAAAACCGAAGAGAAATGATAGTTTTATTAGAATAAAAATATAATTAATTAAAAAATATAATTCAAAAATAACCCTTAAAGTTTAAAATTGTTTTCCTACAAAACCAAAAAAATAGACTTAAGCACTTTTTCCTTATTACCACAGATATTAACTAGAAATAAATTAAAAAAAAAATAATTTTATTTCATTAACTATTAGAAGCCAATTAAACATTTTCAAGAAAAAAGATTTAAAAAAAATATTTTTGTTTCGTTAAAATTTTTAAAACATCCTTTTTCAATACAAAGTGTTTTGGTACATTTCTAAAACTTTATAAATTGAAATGTAATTCATTGAATACATTTGAAAAATTGAAATGGTAAATATAATAAAAATAACTTATAAACAGAAATAATTCTCACATTCTAGCCCCTTTCAGACGCGGCAAGTTAGTGGCGCAAGTCTCTTGTGTAGATGTCAAAGGAAAGGTCGGGTTATGGGAAGAAATTGAGTTTAGGCTTTGTTATACTTGGCAAGTTGTTTTGTGCATTCATTCTTTTTTTGCCTGAATATATTTTTGGTCTTTGACGTTTCCTTTCATTTATTTTTCAGTGACTTTTTAATGTTTGTGGTACGTTTTATGGGGGCAAAATTTTTGTATTTTTAAGTATTAGTGTATAACAATAACAAAGCTGTGTCATATTTTCTGCTCTGAAATAAAAAATTAAATTTAAATACTTACCCCCTTATGTAAAAAAATTAAAGTTCACACTAGTTAACCAACAAGTTCAGCACAGGAAAAGTGTATGGGCCTAATGTGTTGGTTAACTAATGTGTACTCTAACTTTTTTTGCATAATAGGGTTAAACTATTGTATTGCATCTGAAAACTGTTTTAAAAGATCTGCAAACTTGTTGTTTACTTGTGCATTATAAAACTGATGTGAGAAGATACCGGTAATACTATAATTCTAAACTTTTATTTTCTTTTCCGTCGATTTTGTTTTTTGATAATTTAATTAAAATACTGTACGAACTATTTACAAGTGTGTTTATCAGCTGTTAAACTTGATAAAGTTAAAAACAATTTTTTAAAATCACTGTTGATATAAAAATATAAATTCTATTATTATTGTGGCATCACTGACAATATGGCATTTCTTTTGAAAGCAGCGTTACCATTTGTCAAGTTTTTCCTTTTTGCAAGCCTTTTTTTTGGTTAATTTTTTATGTTATTAAACAAAATGAATTTCAAATACATTTTGGTGTTTTCTTTTAAAATTTTAGCAATTTTGTAGAATAAAGTATTTAAAAAAATAAAATTTTTTTTTTCAGAAATGGTGACATTTTGTATTGATAGTAGATGTTAGATGTTTCAAGTGTAAACGCATGTTTCCCATTTTTAACATCTTCCGTGCGTTCCTCCGAAATGTATGCAAGAGTACAGAGGGTATTAACCTCACAACCCAAATAGGAATGGGCAAATTATAAAACCATATCGATAGGTATTATCGTATCGATATTAATTAATTAAAAATATCGATAAATCGAACGTATTCAGCTCAAATTATTATTTCTTAATTTAAAAACTAACAGCCAGGCCCCCGATGTCGATCGAAAACTTAAGCGAGCGATAACAAGTCACCCATTATCGTTTTCTTAAGCGGCCCACTAACTATCGACTTGTCGGTCGATAGGTTTTACGTGTCTAGAGGGCATAATAATCGACACAAATAGCTTGGCAAACATGTCAAAATTTTACGTTTGTACAAATATTTTGTGTTGTTAATTGGGGAGTTTGCTGTTTGGACAAACATTTGAAGCAATGTTTGCAGAAATATTAAAAATTTTTAATATTTGGCAGACATTTTGTATATTTGTCAAACTATTTGTGGTGTCTAGGGCTAAAAGTAATCATTTCAGCGAAAACTTTGCAAAGTAAGGACGTAGTAGAAGAAGCAGTTAAATTAATTTTAGCCGAAAATTCTAATTTTTTTAGCAGCATTGTTTCCCCAAAACAGCTCGTTGCTTAGAGCACTCTTAACTCCAAATTCTTTTTCATTCTTTTATATTATAAAACCAAAATGAAAAATTATTGTTCGCACGAAATAAGATTGTGTTGTTTATTGTCAAACAGAAGCAAAAACAAAGTGCATGTTTGCCAAGCAATTTGTGTCGTTTATTATGCCCTTAACGTAATAAAATTAAAACAAATTTACAAAATATTTATGACATTGTTTGTGCTTTCAATGTAATTCTTTGGCGTTGCGTAGCGTTTTACATGATTAGGGCCTAAATTTTTTGGAAAAATTTAATATACGTTTTTTTTTTAATGGATTTTGATAAAAGTATAAGTACAAATTCTAATTTCGAATGTAATAACCCAAATTGCAAAAATTCTTTAAATACTTTAACTCAAATTTAAAAACATTTTAAAGAAAACCTTTTTTAAACAAATATTTTTTAAATCACATCTTTTTAATTTTTACGTTATGCTTTTTTAAATCCTTATAAACAAAAAACGTTATATCAACTTGATAAATTTCTCAACTATATACATACATTAGTTTCTGAAGATGAACTGTTAGTTCAGAATGTATAAATCTATAAAATACAATAACGTTTTTTATTTATAAGGATTAAGAAGAGGAAAAACAAGAACAATATTACCCAGCTAGCATAGGCTGTTTGTTAGACGATTATGTTCAATATACAACTCCTAAAAGAGTCTTCTGATGATTATCTGACGAGTTACAAAAACAAAAACATCTACATTTTTTATTTATTACTTTTTTGTATATTTTTGTTACGCTCGTTTTTTAACCTTTGAATGAACCTTTTGCGTCTCTCTGTAAGAGTTATATATGAATTACTGAGCTACCTAAATAAGAGCGTTTTTGAAATATGAAAATTCTATTGCCAATACAATTTCAAAAAAACAAACCGACCTAAGGATCTGTAAAATAAGAATTTCCGACAGGATGGTGTCGATTTCGCGACCTTAAGGTTTGTTTGATATAAATTGCATGAAAACTAGAAGTTTTGACATGAAAAACACGCATGATGCCCTTATTTAGGTAGCTCAGTTATGCGGCTGAGCATTTCACAAGTCGTAAAATAATCCCTTCTTCGTGAGTCTCATACGACCCTTGGCATGCTTTTTGAAAGATTCGTTAGATAATCTCTACATACATCATAAACGATTCCCTTTAGGATTAATATAAGAGTCGTTTGCTGTGTTATGGAAGAATCTCTCATACGAATCAGCACGTGTAATAGTTTCTCCCGTGCGAGGAATCGTCTACAATTAAAAAATGAGCTCGTCGACGATCAGAAACACTCGTCATGAGATTCCTAGTAGACTCCTAGACGATTGAAAATGCTAGCTGGGTATACTTGATCCAGCAATTTAAATTTTAATACATAATTATAATTTTTGTATTTCATTGGAATTTTAAAATTTTCTTTTTTTTAATATTATTTAACAATCATTGAAATAACTTTTATTATTATGTTATTTACAATAAATTTTTTTTTTGCAAAAGTATCATTAAAAATTGTTTCAAAACGTTTCAAATCAAGTAAATTTATATTTCAAAAAATTTCTTATAAATAGCACAATTTGAAATGTAAGCCGGAAACACTTATGCCGAAGCGGATATTAAAACAATCTTTAATTATAACCAACCGCAACAAAAACATAAATATTTGCAGTTAATAAAAATGTTTATAAACATAAATAATTGTTGAATGGGAACACACAAAGAAATGAAAATGAAGAGAAATAAACCAAAACAAACAAGCAGACAGTCATATAGACAGGCAGGCAGGCAGGTAAGAAAGCTCTTTAATGAGTCCACAAATCTAACCCAGTAACCGGCTTAAATGTTTAAACGCTAGAAAAAAGGCTTGGCTGCTGCTTGACAAGTTGAGAAGCATTTATTTGGTCAAGCACGCATCAACTGATGCAGAGACATCATACAAACATGTTTACACGTACGTAAAAGGTGCGTTCGTTACTTTTACTGAAATCATCATCATCATTTACGAGTAAATCTAATCGTGGATGAAAAAAAAAACAGACAACAATCACGGCCATTATTGGTTGTCGTCATTGCCGCCAGCTATTTTTTTTTTTTACCCGTAAATAAATTATTGGATGGCCAGGCATGAATACGGACTGATGGATGGATCGACTTGAATAAAAGTATGAAAAAAGAAATAGTTTTCTTTTCTAAGTAAACAAGACAAACAAGACCAACGTCAGTCGATTCATCAACGACAACTCCTTTTGCAGTTTGAATTTCAGTTTTAGACAGATACCAAAATAATTATTTTTTCTTTTAACTCTTTTGCAGAATTATTGGAAAATACTCGTAAATGAGAAGTTTGTAAGTGAAAACTTTTCCTTTTTAAAAACAACTTACAAGCAAATAATATATAAACTATAAAAAAACACATTTTTTATCTAAAATTGCACGAAAAAAACACAATACAGAAAAGAAACTTGATAAATGCAAAAACGTGAAGTTATAAGACCGACTGTCTGTCATCTTTGTGATTAAAAAAAGAGAAAAAATAAAAAAATTTTAAAAGTGTTTATCTTTTAAGAATCGAAAAAGATAAAAAAAAGTGAACCAGCAACGTGACTGCAATAAATTATGACTTATGGCCAAAAAAAAAGAAAAAAAATTAACAAAATAAAATAATAAATATACTAGTGGTTTATGTTTGTTTAGAAACATTTTGGATGGCAGCATGTTGTAAGTAGGTAATTAACAAAAACTTGTTTTTATACTGACAATAATTAAACAATTATGAAAGTCGACGGCACCGGAACAGTAATTGTGTTTTCTGAGTCGTTATTGACAATAATCGATTACTACTGACAGTCACTTGATATTTTCTAATTCGCTTTTAAGTCGACGCCGAGTAGAATTGTCTCTGTTTTAGTCGACAGGAAATTTAATGTCGAAGTGATGTAGTCTTCGACTTGATGTGACAACAAATAAAAATTAATAACGACGTTGACAAAGACTTACATAATAGGGGTGAATATTTCTGGCCATTCCGGTTCATAGAAATATGACATTTTAAAAGTGAATTGCGTACTAAAAACAATGTTCTCAAAGCGCTGGACGACAGAACTTAGGGTCTGTATAGTAAAATCTTGAAGGCTAAATATGTGGAAACAAATTTACATACACCTTTCGTGTTAATTGCAAACAATGCGTTCATCAACCGCCCCTGTGTGTGAGCGTAACCAACACACACATGTAGCAATTTTGAGTGCATACGCTCATAGAAAAGTGCATTTTCATATTGATAATGCCCTTACATCAGAATTGTGACATCAATGTTATTACAAAAATGAGGCAAAAAGTGACATCAATCCGATGACGAACGTTATCATACAATTTTGTCATATTTACGCCTCATCTATGCTATGGCTACAATGACATCAATTCGATGGCCCATTTTTTTGAATTATTAACATTATTCTCATGTTTAAAAAGTTAAATGAGAAGCAAAAATTCTAATATTCTATTTTTTAAATTATTTGGTTAATTACATCAAATTTTCAAAGTAGAATCAAGAAGCCACATCGGGCATTCTGCTGGTGTCTTAAAATTGAGAGAAATCAAGGGCGGAATACAAAAAAGTGAAAAAAAAAACGTGTGTAGCGGGTAAGTAAATAATAATATTCTCCCACTTTGACTTAAGTCAATCCCAATGACTCAACTTAATGACAGTTTGTCAGTAAATTGAGCCTAAGTCCTTTCTATGATGTAACTGAGTCACTGCACTGATGACATGTTTTATTTAACTGACTCCGATTCGTCATTCATGTGATGCCGATGTTTCATCCCATTGATGGCATAATTTCAAATATTGACCCTGATGATAATTTGGCCAAGTAATATTAAGGCTAACATCACAATGATGAAAAGTCGCATGGGGTCGAAAACGAAGACACTTGTCATAGTAGTGTGTCAAAATACATCAGCATTGTGACGCCTTTTCTATCAATGAAGACCAACAAAAATTTTACACTCGTCTCTAGCTTAGGGGCTGGATCTATCTGACCTCCGCTGCTTTAGGAATAACTAGCCGAATCTGTTATATAGCAACAGCATTTAGGGGCATCCGCCACTTACCGAAATTTCCCACAAGGGCGAAAAATCAGCATTCTATGTGGGATTCTCTCTTCCCGCGACTTTGGGATTAATCCACCACAACCATTACGTGATCTCCGAAAGTATCTCTTCTTCAAAAAAGCAGCCTTCGTTGAACATTTTTGTGAGTTTATACTTTGAAAAAAGCACTCCTTTATCGGACGGAGAACAACCTTATGAAAAGCACCATTCTGCTAAAAAGTAAAGCTACTACAAAGTCAATTTCCCCGAAAGACAGCAAGCAATTTTTGCAAGAAGCATTTTTTCGGAGGCCTCAACAAAAAGTCCTACTGACTTCCGTGGTACCAGATAAGAAGGACCTCTGGTCAGTCTTCGGTGTCAAAAAATCACGAAAGCTTTAGGAGGCCTATACAACTTGAAACTTTGTCGGATTCAAGGTAAGACTGAACAAGATTTGCCCCGGAGAATGTAACACCAAAAGGTAATATATCCCTGAGATGATCCCTACACCCCCTGGACTACATATCGCACACTAAATCATAAACGGGCACAACTCAAAATTTATCAAAATCGTTTTGTTTTCATAAACCATTTCACAAATCAAATCCATACCGACCACGAAAATTTCGTTTGCGCTACTGTCTTCTTTAACTTTTCTGCCTCTTCTAAGAATTTTTGAATTTTGAGTTGTGCCTGTTTATCTTTATGTGTACTACGGTTTCGCTCGGTCATTGGTGTAGCCCCTGTGAGGTCACCTTCGTTGTGTGATATCCGGTGAAGAAGTAATCAAAGCCGCAAATATGCTGTTCTAACAACAATAATGTTTTCTCGTGTACGAATACCCTCTTTACGATAAAACGAAAATTTTTCCAATATTAAAACATTAATAAAATTAATGCCCTGATCTAAACTTCAACATTGCATAGTTGGAGTCTCTCCCGATGTTCATACAATTAACGCGAAAACCTGACATTGCAGCCTAACTCCATGGCATGGCCCAATTAGTAGGTCTGCGCACAACTACAACAATGCAACAATAGAAAAAACAACACTCGTTTTGTTTGTGTATACAAATGGGAAAAATGTCAAAAAGTTGTCAGCTGTTAAGAAAATGTGTTATGTATTTATTTTGTTAAATAAAAAATTTTCTAACGGAATTTTGCTAAAATAAGTTTTTAAAATTAAAAGTGTTTGGAACTTATTGGGTGATGAAGAAAACGAAAATGATGGACCAATGGGAAGAGTCTTCCTGTATTTTATGTATAAAAACAATATATGTAAATACATTTTGCAAAATACTAGCAGGATTTGCTGTTTGTGTTTAAAAATTTTAAAAAAAAACATATGTATGTATGTATGTTAATAATAAATAAAAAAAGTAAAATGCGGACACAATGCAGAACATTTTTCGTCACCTCCCCAGTGATGATGTAGCAACTTCAATGTACATATTTATCATTCGATACCGCAAGTACCATGCCCACAGAATGTTACAAACCCCTAGCAGCCATATGTGAAATCTTGGCTCTATTTGATATGAACGTTTTAATAAACAAAAATTAATCAGGAGATTATCATATAAAAGGAACATTAAAGACTGCATTTTTGCTCCGCCGCACAGTGGCGCCCGTAGAGCAAGCGAGGTTGCAAAAATCAAAATTTTCATGAGTGCCGACGAAGTTTTGAATAAGCCCATGTTATAGGAAACTTTTCAACGATTTCAAATATGCCACTCTTAATAATATCACATTTTTAGTTTAGAAGATATAACCGTTCAAAGTTGACCGACTTTCGGTTTTCAAAAAAACACACAATTTTTAGTCAATTTGTTGCGATTTCAGGTGTAATATCACGAAAAATAGGTAACGAATCGCCTTATTTTTTGTTTGTATTGATTGATGTATTTATTAAATGTATAATGATAAAAAAAAAATTAACTGTTTGCTTTGTGTTTCTCCTGGTAAATCACTATTTAAAAACTATCCGTTTTTTCACTATTTTTCAACTTTGACGGAAAATAAAAAAAAACTATATTTTTCTATATTTGCCATATTTGCAAAACCTGTTCTTTGATTATTTCTTTACATAATTCAAAAAGTTTTATCTGCCCGTACGTGCCCGTTTGGCTTCTAGAGGTAAAAAAGTTTAAAAAGACATGGTTGCAGAAATTGTATGGCGTCCATCCCTTATATGTTTTGACGGACAGTAGTTTGATCTAATAGTTTGAAAAAAACTACTCATTGAAATTAGCAGGTACGTACCTCACATAAACAATACTTTGGCGTACAAATGGTCAGGAACAATATTGACTTATGGTCCCTACAGGTAGGCACAAATCTTATTTGGACACGTGCATAATATCAAAATTGCATTATTCAGCCTAAATCCATATGTATGCAGGGAACAGGTAAATTTTTAGGCATGGTAGCATAAGCCTATATATTGCAAAATAAGCATAATGCCTGGATTAGTCTACGCCTGAAAGTTGGCGCAACAATTACTGAAACCATTAAACAATTTAAGTACTGAAAACATGGCGTTGAACAATTTAAAATTATTTGAACTGTTTAGAAAGTCAACCACACCAAAGTTTTTCACGGAAGTGAAAATTCTTCCTGAGAAGTTGACAGTGATCAGCAAATGGGGCTGCGATGGATCATCCGGACAAAGCGTTTATAAGCAAAGGATATCTTCCGATGACGCTACAATATCGGACGGAAATATGTTTATGGCATCTGTTGTTCCTTTGCGGCTAAAATCGGATGATTCCCTACACTGGAAAAATCCGCGTCCGTCATCAGTGCATTATTGCCGACCAATAATGTTTCAGTTTGCAAGGGAATCGGCAGAACTCATAAGGACTACGGTGAAGGACATTGAAGAACAAATAAGCAATATTAAGCCTACAAAGCTGCAAATTGGAGAAGGAAAATATATTGAATGCAATTACGAACTGACAGGAACAACCTCAACAATGTCATGCCCGATTTGCAAAAAGAGTCAGAAGAACTTTTTTCAATTCAATTCAATTTATTTCATATATAATATGTTACATCTCAATTTTATATAATTAGTTGTAAAGAGTTTAAGATTAGTATCTTTTTCTGCTTAATTATAATATATTTCAATTAGTTATCATATACATATATATAGACAGAATTATATTGGAGGTAAAAATTTAGCAAAAACCTATTTAAACCCCTTTTTTCGTTTTATTTTTATATTTTTTTTTATCGATTTTATATTATTATTTGTCAGAAGAACTTTGGTAATTTAAACGATACTACAAATGAGGAGAATTACGAATATGGAATGTCACCATTGCACGCAAGGATAAGGTGTATGGAATTCTTGCTAAAACTGGCATATACCCTACCACAAGAGGAAGAAAACTTCGATGAAAATACATCAATAAAGGATAAGGAAAAGATCAGAAAGAAGCAAATACAGGATGCTTTTTTTAAACAAGTTGGACTAAAAGTAGACTGTCCCAAGCACGGATACGGTAACTCAAACGATGGAAACACTTCTAGGAGATTTTTTGAAAATGATGAGGCAGTAACTAGAATCATTGGAATTGACAATCAAATCGTGAAAATTGAGTACCAGTCTTTGCCAATTGGAGAGCTTTCTGAAGAAGCACAGGAGTCTCTTAACAAATTTTATAAAAAATATAGATTGCAGAACACATTCAAAGCATCAAGGGTAAGGCAAAATAAGGACCTCTTCAACATGTTGGCAGCATCTTCCGATCCACTTATTTCTTCCCTGCGGCATGTGAAGTCACGAATAGAGTTACAAAATAATTATAGTTTAGAAATGGTTAGTCTTTTAGATATACCTTCTCTTACGAATTGTGATGAATATTTTACAGAAAATTGAAAAAAAAAATTAAAAAAAAAAATAATTTTTTTTTTAATTTGTTGGGTAATAATTTAAAACATAAAACCCTTAAGAAAAAAAATAAAAACAATCTAAAAATGTAAAAATAATTTTTTTTAGTTACCATAAAATTGATTTTTCTACTAATTTTAACTTTGATAACCCATAAGTAGGCCCCTACAAAGCGTAGCACCCTTTCCAAACGCTCATTTCATAGGCTGAACAGTTATCTATCATATGCTGTTTAAACTGTTCAATTATCTTATTCGGTTCAAAAGATATGATTTTTGCAACGAAAAAACTCAAATGGCGCCACTGTGCGCCGCCTACATATGGGTGTGAAGAAAACAAAGCAAGTGCTGTATCAGATCTAGAAGAAGTGTTCCCTATGTCAACATGTTCGTCTGTGGAAATTACTAAATCTGTTTTTAAAAGAAAAATGTTGACATCAGTGTCTACGCTCGGTTCTATAACTAAAGAAGAGCCTGAAGTTGAAGAAATGAATATTACAGAAAAGTGTGGAATGAAATATATTGAAAAAATCTCGTGTCTTAATAGTATTTATATAAATAAAGAATGATAATAAAATGCATCACGTCGAAAATGATAGAAAATGTAGAAGATTTCAGATAATACCATGAAATAACTTGCAAAATGTGTTTTACACACAACACAATAACGCATTTTAATGTTCTATTCTATGATTTTAATATTATTACACATTTTTTCATTATTATACTTATGTATTTAAAATTTTTGTTCACAATTTTTAAATTTCAATTGTATTATCACAATAAAAAAACAATTTCTCAAAATGAAAAGCATGTTAAAAAAAGTAAACAATTTAAAAAATGTAAACAACTTTTGACATTTTGGTCATTTATGCCTATAAAAAATACAACTCTTCAAAAAATCAGCAGGCGTTTCGCGCAGACCTACTAATTGGGCCATGCTCCATGGTACACAAAAATACCAAGTGGGCACAATGTCTTTACTGAAACTCACATGTCGCGGGACAATATACTACAAACAAAGATGGCAATTCGAGTGCATGATCCGGCACTACTAAACACTCATCTTTTGCTTAGGAGGTGAAGCTGTTTAACTTTCACTGCTGATATAAGAAAGCTTCTGTTAATGGGGAACATACCTCACATCTCGCGATTTTGGGTATAAACCAAAGCCATCAGGTGAATTGGTCTGGAATTCAATGACTACTGCAGAAGTTGTCATGATGAGGAGGAGGAGGAGACTGTGCTTTACTTTCTCTGTCAATTCCCTGAGTTACGGGGCATTATGGAAAAATACCTGGGAGAGCCAGTGATTTCCTGCTTGGAGGATCTATCTACAATAGAACTTAGATTGCTTCTTCTCTTCATTAGGAAGACGAATTGGCTTAACTCTGCAGTGATTCCATCTGAGTAACTGCTCTATGGGTTGGGCATTGGCGCTGGGTATTACAAAGGGACAGCTGAAGGACCCCAGTGAGCTGTCTCTCGATGGCTGCCCATGGAACCTAACCTAACCTAAAGCCATCAGTTGATTCCCGAAAAACACTCACTATAAACCAGACTAGGACTGAAGTCCAAAGGAACTACTGGAATCCGTGTTACCAGATAGAATTTCTGGTCAGCCGGGATCTAAAAAAGATCTGGCAATTTTGCATCTGCAATTCAACAGGCTACAGATGGCCAGTACATCATTTCTTATATACAAAAAATATCTATGTAGCCATGATTGATATCAACATTTGTCTTCGAATGGTAAATTTTTATAAATGGACGATACAACTTTACTCTATAGAATCGTTGACTCTAAAAACACCACATATGAACAAATAAGAAAATTTTGAAATGTGAGCATATCGGCGCCTTCTAAGAATATGATTGACGGAACATGTAGCCAATACGGAAATTTTACGCAGATTAAACACAGGGCGGTAGCTAATTCTTACCATTAAAAGAGAAAACTATTTATTTATCTATATGATTCGAGATCCAAAATTTGAACTTCTTCAACTTATTCTTCAAGGCAAAATCAAAGGAAGGCGAGGTATTGAGAGGTTGTGCAACATCAGAAACTGCTCTGGAATAAAATCATTTGGAAAATTGGTAAATTGGCAAGAACAAAGATGATTTTGTAGCATTGATACAGAACTTAACATAAATCGTGATTCACTTATATTCTGAAGAGAGTATATGAATCTAGAGAGAGATATTAAACCAGTTTTGGTTGCACCTTTCTTCTCCATGGAAGAAAAATCGAGAGGTGAGAATCCCTAAGATGTATCCCTTAATACTCCTAGGCGACAATAGTATACAGAGATATATGTATACTATTGGGAGAGAAGAGATACCGCGGACGCAGGTGACTGTATTAATGACGTAGTTGCAGGAAGCCCACCACCCTTTGCGTTTACATTGAAAATGCTGACATTGTTTCTGGCTTAACTGTGAACACGATGATACAACAGGCTTAAGAAACCTTGCCATCCCCAAACTATGCCCAATTTGTGGCCAGGATCGCCAATATATTTCCAAATGCCTACCGAGCCTAACGCCCTTTGTCCTCTAAATAAATGGGAACATTACAGTTTCCTAGTCTGGACCCGGTTGTATAATCTATTGATTAATTGCTAAGTTGTTTTAATAACGACTTGCCAGGACATAATTTGGAAGTGTTCACAGAAAATTTATAAGGGATGAAATTTGATCGAATAGCGCTATACCAGATTTTTTTTGGCTTCTTAATAAATCCAGTTTATACATGTCCTGTCAGAATAAAGAATTAAATTTTTTTTTTAAATATTTCCAATTTAATTTTCTGATTTAAGTAATAAAAGCCCTGCTGATAACTTTTTTTCTTTAGCTTAATAATTGAAGCAAAGCCGCGAATAACGTTGTAAAAGCCACTTTTTGCAAAAACAGTTTTTTTTGCAGACTAGCGTTAACATTACTCTCTTACACTGTTGAAACGTCAATTCACCCAAAATTATTCACCTTAACGCCATCAAAATGCGATACAAAGAGTCAGACAGTGGAAGAACGTTGTAAGTTACTAACAAAATGATACAAACGAACTGGTTTTTCAAGGTGGAATAACGTTCTAAAAGCCGCTTGCGTAGTTGAAAAACGTTTTAAATGACATCGCGATTGTGGATATGAAACGTTTTTCTACTAAAAAAAAGAATATAAACTGTAATTAAGCATGTTATTTAAAATTAGATTTACTTGATATTTCGCATAAAAGTTTATATTGTCATTATTTTTGATAATCTAAAAAAAAAAAATTAAAAAATTAATAATCCTGCCTTCTAAAAACGTTTTTTTGCTCTCCTGAAAAATATATATTTTGTAACTTACAACGTTATTCGCGGCTGTGCTTCAATTGTTGGATGTCAAAATTTTGTTTATTATCTTTGTTTTTGTTTTGATTTGTTTCGGTTTTTGACATTGTACAATGATTTTACAAAAACAAATTGCTTGTGGTTTTTGTACGACTTGTACTTGTTGTACTACTGAGATTACCTGGAATAAATTCGCCTTGTTTAATGTTATTCATGTTTTTAACATGTCATAATAAAAAAACTATATTTAAATATTTTATAGCTTAAAATCTATGAAAATGCTTGTTAAAACAACTGTGGACAACTAAATTAATATTCATATTTTATTAGCTCTAATCGAATATTAAAATTATAAGTTGACTGTTATATTTGCCAATCTTTTAAATCTATTTAAATATTCACCTTATTTTAATATTTTATATAATTAATTAATTTTATGTATGACTTATGCAACTGATTTAAGTTTTATTTTTTTAACGAATTGCTGCAACATTTTGTCATTTTGTCTTAAATATTGTTTATTGATTAGAAAAACAAAAATTTTATTATGTGCA
The DNA here is from genome assembly GCA_943735925.1 of Pollenia amentaria. Lineage (NCBI taxonomy): Eukaryota > Metazoa > Arthropoda > Insecta > Diptera > Polleniidae > Pollenia > Pollenia amentaria. The sequence continues at coordinate 240,799,857 of OX031007.1, read as the reverse complement.
GTCGATCAACGTTTTATGATATTTTTTTTAAAGTAAATTAAGTAAATTAAAGTTAAAAATCAAAAAAATTAAAAAATTAAGCCTGGTACTCTGTTCAGTATTTCGTGCGAAATGTTGTCAAACTCAATATATGTAAAAATTTTTCAGTTTATTTTTCTTTTTAAGCTAATAAATAAAAACAAACCCGACGTTTCGTCACTTTATTGGTGACTTTTTCAAGGGTCGTCTATTTAAATAACAATAATAAAAGGACAACATTAATACAAAATATTTTTCTCAACAAGCAAACACAACTTACAAAAATTATATATTATTTTACATTAAAAACATCAGATTTTTAATAAAATTAAATTGCACAAAAACATTTAACAAAAAACAGTAAAGCACAACTTAAAATTATTATCACAGAATTAATTATATTGCGGTTCTATAACTAGCGCTATTCATTATGTTTTGTTGTATTCTCAAGCTTTCTATCGTATATCTCTTCTTCTCCCCTCGTTCAAAATCCAACACTCTCACTTGTTCTGTTTCCAAGGAGTGAGATTTTGAAATCATGTGTTGTGATAATGCACTTGTTTCTCTCCTCTTCATTATGTCATTATGATGTTCTTCCATTCTCTTTTCAAGTGAGCGTTTTGTTGTTCCTATATAAATTAAGTCACAATTCTGATCGTCCCTTTCGTTACACTTTACAATAAAAAACAATTTCTGTGATATACAAACGAAAAAATGTTGATAGAGTTGTACTCTATCTGCCCGTTCGCCGATATCGAACGTTAACGTTCGCATAGTAAATAACATTTAAAGCCTAGTACTCTGTTCAACATTTCACGTGAAATGCTGTCAAAACTCATATGTAAAAAACTTGTGCGGAATTTCTATGAAAAAATGTTGATAGAGTTGTACTCTGCTTAATTTGTGAAAAAGTTGCGAAATGTTTCTAGCAACATTTTTTTTGCAACTGCGAAATAATATAAGCTGCACTTATTTCACGTGGAATTTTAAGCAAATGAAAAAAGTTTAAACTTAATATTAAAATGAGAACTGCAAAACATAAATAACACAATCGGTAACAGGTTTTCATCAATTTTTAATTTTATTTTTACTTAATTTTTTATTTAAAAAATACTTTTTAGTAAAATACATGTGGGTTTTGTTTACATATGCAAAACAATGTCGCATACTTTGAAAGATTAAAAACGTCAAATTGTGCAAACTCGAGATAGGTAACATTGATACATGTAAAATTTTTCGCATGAAATAATAGATGTTGCTGAACATTTTTCACAAATTGGAAAAGAGTACTAGGCTTAAGACAAAACAAAATTTCAAAAATTGTTTTTGTTTTAAATGTAATTTTCTATGCGAACGTTAACGTTCGATATCGGCGAACGGGCAGTATATATATTACGAAAAACATTCGAAATGTTTCTAGCAACATGTTTATTTTCCGTGCGAAACAAGTGCAGCTCATATTATTTCGCACGGAATTATCATTTTTTGTAATTTTGTATTTTGGATTTGTAAAGTGGTTTTTATAACAAGCGTTTCACAAAGAAAAATTTAGAAAAGTGCTAAAATTAATAATAAAATTAATTTTTTGGATTTGGGAAATTATAAAAATAATATTGTTTTACTTTTTTTAATGACAATTAAAAAAAAGCATGATTTTTGTTTACCTTCGCAAAACAATGTTGTATACTTGCAACTAATAAAAACGTTAAGTTTTTTGTGAAATAATCAATGTTGCTCAACATTTTTCGAAGGTTCGAACAGAGTACTAGGCTTTAAAGAAAAAGAAGAGAAAATGTTGCTAGTAGGTTATAGCAACACATGGCGCCGAACAATTGCCAAAATCGACATGTAATTCAACGAAATTAAAATATTAAGTCAAGATAGAATAAGATACAATTACATTGTGGATACTTGCGTATTCATTCGGTTAACCATTAATCGGTTAACCGATTAAATACTACCCGATTAACTGATCGATTAATTTAAAATTGCCTATTTTCGATTAACAATTAAACCGGTTAATTTCAGTCGATTAACCGATTAACCGATGTAACAAAATTCTTAACTTTTTGTAGTATTATAACATATGTTTTGTGTCTTTAATTAATTGTTTCGTCTCATATACAAAAGGTATGTGTTAGGAAAACATTTTTTCATACAAACAAGGAAGGTGTTCCGTGATCTTCATTTTAAATAAGCGTTTGCTGCCAACAGCTTTTTGTTTCACGTACTTTTTATATGTATGTGGGTAGTTATTTGTTTCTTCTCATATTTTATCATGTGAATCTATTAACAGAATTAATCGAAACAATTAGAAGAGTTAAAAATTTAAAAAAATTAAAACAGGACTCTAATGGCATAATAGAAGATTTTATACGTTCAGAGAAATCTAGGAAAAGGACTGAGAAATTAGATATTATGTATTAGGGGTTGCTCTTGATTTCTCCAACATCAACGATTGGTGAAAGAATTTTTTCCAAGTCAAGTTTTATCAAAACTAAGGAACAGAATCGCTTAAATCCTAAACATTTAAACGAAATTATTTGCCTAAAAGATTATTTTATAAGATTTTCTAAAATGATCGAAATAACAAAGAAAATTATCTCACAGTTTATTTTTTAATTAATAGAGTTGTTTCACTCGGAAAAAAATGTTGTTGGAAACATTTCGTATGTTTTTCGCCATATAATTGCTGGTTCACACTGTTTAAGTATTAGTCGTCAGGTTTTGCGCTTTTAGGAAAGAAAGGAAAGAGGATACCATTTACTTTCCTCTCTCTCCTAAAAAGTCAAGACTTGACGGCTAAGACTTGAAAAGTGTGAACCAGCACTTATATTGCGAAAAACATGCGAAATGTTTCCAGCATCATTTTTTTCCGAGCGAAACAACTCTATCAACATTTTTTCGTACGTACAAACAATTTTTTATATTCAATTTTCGTAAGTCATTGAACCTAAAAGCATCAAATTAACCATGCAAGGTCCTGAGTGAATGAGAATTTCTAAGGGGTTTTTGGTACTTTTTCTTTCTATAGCTGGTACTTTTTAAATTTCTGTTAGTATTGGACCTAGAAACATAAAATTAAACTTGAAGGTCCTGAGTGAATGAGAATCTGTAAGAGGGATCTTATTGATACCTATTCTTTCTTTAACTGATACTTTTTGAATTTTTATTAATACTGGTTGAGATAATATAAGAGGAGACTTTTTGATACTTTTTTGTTTTTCATTATATTGAACTAACAAAATTAAATTAAACATTCACGGACTTTAGTGGAAGATTACATATCTAGTAGTGATTGGTTCCTCGCCAAATCTATCCGCTTATGCCCGTAATTTTTACAAAGAGATATCTGGTCGTGTTCGTACCTAACAGTTATCTTTACCTATCCGGTAACACTATTTTGGTAGTTTCTACGTTAATTTGGCCTACGTAAATTAACTATCGAAAATCGATGGTGTAAAATACACTTCACTTTAACCCGTAGGTAAGAAATGCGTTTTAAAATTTGTTACACCATAGATATCTATACACAGCTAGATTCTATTTGTAGAAATTACGGGCATTAGACGGAAAAACAAATGCTCGAAACATGTAAGTTTTCATCATATTTGCATAATTGTAGTGTATACTAATTTGTTAATATAGTAATAATTTTTTTAAAACAATTATCTAGTGCAATATGCAAGTAGTAAATACAAATATTTAAAAAAAGTTTTTTTGTATACCACAAAGTAAAATAATCGGAAAACATTCCCAAGAAGAAATCGCAAGTTGTTTAACAACAACATTAGTAATAACCTGATGACAAAGTTTTTGATAATGGTAATTGTTTTCAATGTACAATCAACAACAACATTTCACCAAATAACCCCTGCCAGCAAATCCCCCAAATTACTACTCTCATACAATTTAGACTCGCTTGCACTGAAAACAACATAATTGATCCTCGAAAAAAAAAACAAAATACGACTTTTACATAAAACATAGGCGGGAAAGTCTGCACTGTTTTATTGCTGCGTATTTAGAGAAGAAAATAATAAAAAAAAACACATGATAAATTTCAATAAAAAGCGAAAATAATCGAAAGTATGCAAAGACTTTTACTTGACCATAAACATTTTAGCTAAGAAGAAAAAAATAAAAGCGAGTTTAATGTTTAAAAAAGTTATCGCTTTTTTTTAATAAACCACAATGACCGCCTGCTGTAAACAAACTTTTAGAGAAATGCTAAAGTTTTTTTTTCTCGATTTACTTGTTGGAACCTGTTGAAAAGGTGTTTAAGAAATTAGCACCTCTTTAACGTGCTTAAAAAGAGACGAGGGGTGAAGACGTGTGAAACCAAATTTAAGCTACAAGTAGTTTTAAACAAATATTTTCATTAAGAAACAAATGTTGCAATTGGTAAAGCATTTTGTTAAGAATATTGAGGTGTCAAGAGGTGATAAAAGTTGTGTAAGTTTTAATATCTTAAGGCAATTGGATTAAACTATGTTTACATAAAAACAGCAAGTTGCTAGCAACATGCACGAACTAACATTTTTCAAAAATTAAAAAAAAAATGTATACTATTTCTTTTTTAAACATATAAGCAAGCTGCTATTTTTTAAATAATATACAACATGTTTTTGCGAAGATGTTTCAAGAAATTTATTTAAAAGTAATTGAAACATTATTTAAAAGTAATTGAAACATTATTTTTGATAGAGATAAAAAAAATTTATGAAAAATAATTAATAAAGTTTTGCTAAGAAATTCAGGTTTTCTTTGTAAAATGTTGCAAGCAACATATATTTTTTTAAGAATATTTTTATCCTTAATAAAGCCTTGTACACAATGCTAGCAACAATTTTTTTTTTCTTCTATTTTATATCTTCCCAAAGTATTTCATATATTTTCCTTTCATTTTTGGAACAAAAATATAAAAAGTAAAAAGTTGAGTCTACTTCTACATCAGCAACAATTTGTATGAAAATGTATATGAATTTAATAATAATTTTATTTAGTTTTGAATAAAAGTTTCATAAAAAAGGTGTTTAAAAATAGTAATAAATATGTAATATTGTTGTCGGCAGAATTTTCAATCGGTTTCTTAATGGAAAATGTGTGTGGTTGTGAAAAAATTGTTGCTCTATTATGAACACCAGTGAAAATGTTGCTGCCTATTATGCACGAGGCTGTAAACTCTCGTACTCTGTTCAGTATTTCAGTATTTCGTGCGAAATATTACTGAATATTAAATAATATTAAATTCAATATAAAAAAGATTTCTATGACATACACCGGAAACAATGTTGATACAGTTGTACTCTGTTTCTACTAAGAAAGTTTGAATAAAGCAATGTTTTTCTTATAAGTTTCATTGCACGTATAAATCCATAATAATAATATTATTTACTTAGTATTATATAAAACATATCTAGATTTAAAAATACGGAGAAAAATATAATTATTTAAGTACTAGAGCGCCCGTCAAGGGACAGTGTATGTTTATAAATTAAGATGTATGAATTATTTGTTTATTTATAGTATAAATACAGTAACTAATTTTCAAATAATTAAACATTTTATAAAAAAAAAAAAAAAAAAATCTACTAAGAAAAACATTCGAAATGTTTCTAGCAACATTTTTATTTTCCGTGCGAAACAAGTGCAGTTCATATTATTTCGCACAGAATTTTAAGCAACAGCTTATCATTTTTGGTAATTTTTTATTTTGTATTTGTAAAGTGTTTTTTATAAGAAGAATAATATAAAAATAATATTGTTTTACTTTTTTTTATGACAATTAAAAAAAAAACATGATTTTGGCTTACATTCGGAAAACAATGTTGTATATTTGCAACTAATAAAAACGTTGATTTTTGAAAAATCGTCAGATAGATAATATAATACATGTCGTGTGATTTAATCCATTTTGCTCAACATTTTTCACAAGGTCGAACAGAGTTCTAGGCTTACAGTGCACTCGCGATAATATGAACTAACTAAAACCAAGCTAGATTATTCATATATGCGAATGGCATCTAATTTCTTTTTAAAAACGTTTTTACCATAAAAATTAAGGTTTCTATTGCTAAATTTTTGATTTATTGGATTTTAAAAACAATTTATTTTTGAAAAAGAAAAAAATCTTAAAGTTATACTGCGAAAACATTTGTGATTTTTATCCGTTCAATCGCCTTTTTAACGGCCCGCGCTCCTTTCTGTCTCCAGATATTTGATGAAAGGGAGCGCCCTGTCCCTAAAAGTTATATTTTTATCTCTCATATTCAAAAACCATCGGTATATGTAATACATTTTCAATTTGTGGGTACCCGGGAGGCCACACGTGTTTCGTTTTCCGGGTCAAATAAACGTATTGTTAGTACATTTAATATAATAATAGCCTTTTTAATTTTTTTTTCTTCCACATATTGCAAATTTTTTTTCACCCCAAATTTATTCGCTAAATAAATAATACTTGCACCTTTTCCCGTTAATATTATATTTTTTAAGATGAATATAGAAATCCAGCTGAATGTGATTTTACTAACTAAAACGTGTATATAAGACATATTGATCGACCACTGTGTAGGTAGATAAAATCCGTTAAAATAAACTTAAATTCAGTTTCATTTCATTGAATTTTCACGACACGGTCGTATAATTTGCTTGTTGGAGAAATACCAGAATGTAGAAGTCCGTTAAAAATACAAAAATAAGTTGTTTATGTTTTAAAGGTTTTGCACAAGTTCATATTTTAGAGTAGTCAATGGAAGAAAATAGGTGTTCATATATTAGAGTGTTCATATGAGTGTGCACTGTATATTAATAAATATTTGTTGGAATTTTTGAAAAAAAAACTTATACGTATTTATTTAAAACAACAATATTTTTCATATTTTTCATTTGCTTTTTTGTTAATTTCTCATATATTTATATTCTCATGTTTCTTACAAATTAAAATCAGAATGCTGCTAAATATTTTTTTTTTACCATTTTTAACAGGGTACCTAACATAATATTTAAGAATAGTTGTGAATTAAACCTTGGCAATAGGATTCTATTTTTTTTTTTACTTTAATTACAATTTGTTTTTGTTTTAAATGTTAGTTAAACGAACAAATCTTGCGCTCGTGTTCTAAAAACAGGCAGTAAGTGTTTTTATTGCCCCTATCGTAAAAAAATTCCCATTTCCCTAAGAAATTTATGGGAAAAAGCACAATTTTGGGGGAAAATATATTCACTTTTATTCACGGCTATGGAGAAGATCATAGCAAAATCTTCTTATTTTTTTTATGTTGCGGCAACATCTTGCTACATGATTGTCTCATGCTCCTGGACTAAAGGTTTTGACAGCTTTGGACCAAACAAAGAAGATAATATAACATTTAATTAATTGAACTATAGTTTTATTGAAATTAAACAATCCGTTCCTGCAACATGTTTCTTAGCAATGTATTGCAAACAATAAGCTTTAACAAGTTATTTATACATATCGCACACAAAATCGAAAACAGCCACAACTCAAAATTGTTTTCTTTTGCATAAACCAGTTCACAAATTAAGTTCATGGCGAAAATTTCGTTTGTGCGACTTTCTTCTTTATCATTTGTGTAACTCAATGTGACTTTAAAGTTGCAACTAATGTCCAATTTTTAGGATAGTATTTAAATCTATATTTTGTTAATTTTCATAAAAACTTAAATCGTATTTAATTACCGATTGAATTTTTGAGTTTTATATAAATAGTCTTATTTAATTAAGATAAAAGTATGGTAGCACTACTAAATACAAAAAAATATCATAAAAAAAGTGTAGTTATTTACAAGGTGGTCTCAAAAAACAGCTGGTTGTTATTAGTTTGTCTGTTGTTTTTGTATTGTTGTAATATTGAGGCCACCTTGCTAAGTTAATCCAATGGAAACTTAAGTTGAATTTAAATGTACCACATCGATGACTTAAGTTTCATTTAAGTGTTTAGTGAAGAAGAGAATTTTGTATTTAAAACGATTTTAAACATAAATGTGTTTTAATGTCAATCCTGAAAATTGGCCATAAAACCTTGAAGCCAGTTTTTTGCCTCTCCTAAACAGTTTTGAATATTGAGTTGTGCCTGTTTATAATTAAGTGTGCGATATGAATATGCTTTAACATTTATAAAATTCAAAATAAGCAAGTAAAAGTGTTATATTCGTATATGCCGAATCATATATAACCTTCATCACAGTATTCAAATCGTAACCAAAAACTTAAGTTCTGGGCTACGCTTCTATGGGGGCCTGTGAAATGTTTAAGGAGTACCTCATGTATAGATATCTATCTCGCGATTTTTCCAAACTTTACGTTTTTATAAGTTGCAAGTACACAACATTGTTTTGCGACGGTAAATAAAAATCATGTTTTTTATAAATGTCATTAAATAAGTAGAACAATATTATTTTTATAATTTCCCAAACCAAAAAATCAAAAAAAAATTTATTTTTATATTAATTTTAACACTTTTATAAATTTTTTCTTTATGAAACGCTTGTTATAAAAAACACTTTACAAATACAAAAAAAGAATTAACAAAATGATAAGCTGTTGCTTAAAATTCCGTGCGAAATAATATAAGCTGAACTTGTTTCGATGGAAAATAAAAATGTTGCTAGAAACATTTCGAATGCTTTTCGATATATAAAAACGTACAGCTCTATCAACATTTTTTCGTTTGCATTTCACAGAAATTTTTTTATATTGAGTTTGACAACATTTCGTACGAAATACTGAGCAGAGTACCAGTCTAATGGAATCAAACCCATACTAAGAACTATTTTTTTAATAAAAAATTTTTTCTTTTCTCATTGAATTTTTAGTTTATACTTTTTCGATTTGATTAAAATTCCACGCGAAATGAGTAGTACAGTATTTCGAAATTGTAAAAAATGTTGCCGGAAACATTTCGTAACTTTTTCACTAAATAAACAGGATACATTTCTATCAACATTGTTTCATAGATATTCTGCACAAATTTTTTCATATGCGTTTTGCCAGCATTTCACTTGAAATGTTGAACAGAGTACCACCCTTTAGTTCAAACAATTTAAATAAAGAATATAAATTTCTTTTTGTTATTTTTTCATTTTAATGTTGCTTTAAAATTGAATATGAATGTTTCTAAGCATTTTCTCATAACATTAAGCCAAATACTCTGTTTAAATTTGTGAAGAAGGTAAAGCAACATTTATAATTGCAAACATAAAATTATACATGTAAACAATTTTATCAAAAGCCAAGTATTCTCTTCAGTATTTCGTGCGCAATGTTGTCAAATTCAATATAAAAAAATTTCTATGAAATATGTAGATACGAAAAAATATTGATAAAGTTCTACTAAGTTTAAATTGCGAAAAACATATGAAATGATACTAGTAACATTTTTGTTTTCCGTGGAGCTCATACTGTTTCCCCACGGAATTTTAAGAACCAGCTGAAAGTATTTTTGAAGTTTTAATTTTGTATTTGTAAAGTGTTTTTCATAAGAAGCATTACAGAAAGGTGCGATTGCGATTGCTTGCAACATGTTGCTGACAGTCGAAATTTTTGAAGTTATAATAATGATGGAATATTTAATTAGAAAACAAGTATTTGATTCATTTGGTCAAGATTATCGCAAAAAGTTTTGAAAAAACAAAAAATGATTATCAAAATGTTGCCAGCAACACTCTATACAAAAATAAGACTACTTTCTAATAAAACTTGTGAAAATTTGAAATGGAAAATTAAAATATGATCAGCACAATATTTATAAAACGTTTACCGTTACTTTTTATATTTTCAAAAATTTAAATTTTGAAAACACAAAAATGTTGCTAGAAACATTTTAAAATGAAAATTTATATTAACTTCGAAACATTTTAAATAACCCATAATTAAATTTTTAATCAACTTTCTGACAATATAGAAAAAAAAATTCTAAAAATTATTCTAAAAAAAATAAAAATTTATAGTTTTTAAAAAAATAGAATATGCAACATGTCCGACTGCTAGACAGCCGGGCGAAAACCTTGTGCGCAAAGTATAGGTCGAAATCTTGGAGATACTTTGATGAAATTTGGTACATAGCTTCTAATTGTTATAAGGACTAAGCCTATTGAAAACAGTGAGAACCGTTCCATAATTTCACATAGCTCCCATTCAAGCTTCTTTCCGGAATAGAGTCTTTGTGCCCATAAATCATCTTATGTCGGTATTAAGGTTAAGTTTGGTCCAGAATTATTTTATTGCAATTTAAATATTCTTATCACATCTTTTTGAAATCGGTCTATAGCTCTCGTACAAATACTTCTTCCGAAAAAAGCTTTTAATGCCATAACTTCCTCTAAAATATTAACATTAACATACAAAATGGCGATAATTTCTACCAGAGCTAATATGTCTTTACAATACGTTGTGCTGGTAGATACAAAATTAACTATAGTAAAACCTCTTCCTTAAAAAACTTAAGGGCAAACAAATCTCATATAAATGAAAATATCGAAATAAATTTCGGCGCAAAGAACTTTTACATGAATCTTAAACTCATAACATAATTTTGTTCTGGCGGGTCCATGACTGCCAAGGAACCTAAATAAAGTACTCTCTCGAAAATTTGTTTTTAAATAATGCGGTGTAATCATATAGTCGGGAATAATGGACTATACTTAAATTCTTATTTTTTATTGCATTTTAATAATAAAAGTAAATTAATTTCTTAAGCAGGGTTCTCTATTCGATGTCACATGGACAAATTTGTTAAAACCCATAAACAGAAGAATCAATGAAGTGAAAAGGAAATTAAAAAAACAAATACTTTTTTCATGTTTTATTTTACATTTTTAATATTTCTGATTTCAAATATCAACACATTGCTTATTTTCAAAGTTTCGAAAAAATTTCCTCAAACACAAAAAAATTAAAAATTGCTTCTTATCACAAAATTCATAGAATCAATCAAACAATATGTTGATTTTGCACCTATTTCCAAAATGACTATACTGATTACTAAAAATTATAAAAATTGAAAATTGTAATTTTTTTTTTCAATAAATGATATTTTCAATTTATCAAAAAAAACAAAAAAAAAAATAAAAACAATGATTAAACAACTTTACCATTTCAAACAATGTGTTAATTGATTTAATTAAATATAGCTCAGGTTTTGACAATTCCCAACAACAATTCAACAAGATTAAATTATTTTATATTACGCGAAAAAATCAATTAAGTATTTTGGTTATTTAATTAATATTTTAATTCAAAATTTATTTCAAAACAACTGAAATGTTAATTAAATCAAAATTTTATTTTAATTTTTTTTTTCAACTAAAAAAATAATTAATTCAGTATCACATTAATTAAATTGAAATGCTTTTCCAACAATTTTTTTAATTGATATGAGACTACTGAAATTTTTTTCTGTGTACATATAAAATCTTGACAAAAAAATTTTTTTTAAAAAATGATGTCATTTTTTTTAAAAAATGATGTCATTTTTTTTAACTGTTTAAAGAAAATTTACTAACAATATAAAACCCCAAAAAATATATTTTATCATTGCAAACAATTTGCTATTTATATCTTACATTATCCTGAAAAAGAAAGTTGAAAAAACGAATGCTTTTTTAAATAAATTGTTGTCAACATGTTGCCAGCAAACAATTACATATATTTAACTTAACAAAAATTAATTTTTATTTTTATTGAGAGCTGAAACAAAAACTTTCTATACTCTGAACTGTGTTGAAATAGAATATTTTTTTTCTGATTTATAATAAAATTCGCATTATTTAAACACAAACAATCGAATTTGACATCCAATGAACTCTTAAACAGAATTGATTTACAATTCAAATATGTAAAATCATAAAAACGTGAATAGTTAAAACTAAAACGTGAACACTTTCGCAAAGATCTTACCAATTTTTTTTTTAATTAATTCTATATAAAAACAATCCATAAATTCAATATAAAATATGCACAAATATGCCTTTAACACTTCCTTTTTGTAGGATGGGGGTTTTTAAATCCAATATAATTTTTTTTATAAAATCATTATTTAGTTTTTTTTTTATTTTTATTAACAATTTTTAAGCAAAGTTTTGAATTAATTTTTAACACTTACACTTGCTTTAGTACGTTTTATTATTTTTTTTTAAAGTTTGATTTCAAATTAAATGAAAAGAAAACTTGACTTGCTGTTTTTCGCTTTTTTTAAAACTCTTGACAATCCGTACGCAACGATATACTTTTACCAACTGATCGTTGAGACTATCTTACCATGGCTTATAATCGTTTGTCCCCAAAAAAGCACAACTGTGGAAAAAATCAAATAAAGCAAACAAAAACAACAACTGCAACAACAAAACATAAATAACTACAGCAAATAAACCAAACACACACAAAAAACAAATGTAATCACTATTTTTGCCACTACACTAAACTACTCCAAAGTATTGAATCTCATCAACATTAACAGCATATCAACAGTGGATCCAGAGAAAAAAAATACTGTAAAGTTTTGAAAATTTTTAAAAATGTTTTCTGTTATAAACAAAAATGATTCTTTATAAAAACTCTTCCATGTCAACATTTTATAGCAACATAATATAAATAAAGGGTGTTGTTTTTAAGCCCGATAGAACTAACGAATGGGTTATCTATCAAATGAACTGTCATACTGTCCTCCCCCAGGGGTATAGGTATCATCTTATGTATATTTCACCCTCTGGTGTTACATCTTTCAGGGCATAATCAGGTGCGGGCAAAACCAGTGACTCGGCAAAAATCCGAAATTGACAGATCACGCGAGGTCTTCACAATCCCTTGTGATCGCGGCTGACAAGAGATCCTATCTGGTACCGTGGTAATCAGTATAACCCGGAATCAATATACCCGGAAGAGCAGCCACCGGACTGACTATTAGTTGAGGCTTCTGTTAGTATAATATTTGCAGAAAATGCTTCCTATCTGTCATGAATATTGTATTTATGCAAGTTTTACTTTTCTTAAAGAATGAAGCTTTTTATACAAAAGAGAAACTTCTTACACAAAAGTAATATTTAATGAGACATTTTAAATGGGTGATGATGATGTAATAAAGGGAGAAGGGGATGAAGAAGGTGAAACCAAAAAGGAATAAGTAAATGTTTAGAGGACCATGATGATGGCTAAATAATGAATGCGGAGTAGAAATGAAGAGCGAATGAATGTTGAATGAAGACTTCCCAAAGGCCAAAGCGAATGTATGAACGAATGTGTCGAACGCACCCTCCACGAGTATGTAGAATAACTGATTAATTAATGGAGAATGTGTCAAGAAGATAAGCAAAGAAGAAGTTGATAAAGTGATGACGACGGTGAAGAGGATGTTTGACTTTTCTCATAAAAATGTGTTCTTTCTCTCTCATTAAGGAAGATAATTTTTTTAATGAAGGAATACTTTCGGGGATCACGTGGCAGCTGTTGTTTAAGCCAAATGTCGTGGGAAGTTTAATCCTGCAAAGCATACATAGGACTAATTTTCCTCACTTGCGGGAGAGTTCGGCCTCAGGGATGGATCATCCCTAGGTGCGGTTGCTATCCAACATAAGGTGACGACGCAGGGGAAGTAATATAGCTTATGTTTCTAACTAAGGGCGAGTGTATAATCTTGTGTTAGTTGTTTTCACTCAGGAGGGCGGATGGTAAACGCATTGTTTATTCATCGAGTTGGTAAGACCACCCTGAGCTTAGGCCAACACAACAGATGCTGAAGTATATCTTTTCTACTCATGTCATACTGCACTCACTTTTAAGCACTTATGATCCGTATACTCTGGAAAATCATCATAAATAGATTTACGTTTGAACAACGCTACTAAATTATTCAAATTTACTTTAAAAATCATAGATGTTTCATCGCAAAATTTTGTTCAGCGATGAGGCTAATTTTTGGCTGAACAGATTTTTTTAAGGCTGAAACCACACCAACAAAAGACAAAATGTTTCGTCTCTTAAGTCAAAGAGACTTGTTTGATGCTAACATACACCAAAAAAAAAAAAATGTTATCAGATTAAAACAGTTTTTGTCTTAAAAGACAACCGGTAATCAGACTACAATGCAACAATGTGTTTTTTTTTAAAGCAAAAGAACCTAATAATGTGCACGAGGCTCAGTTTGTTTTGTCTCACTCTGTGTGGGTATGTTGTGTCAAGCCACATGTATTTTCTGCAACCAATGTTTTGGTGCAGGAAGTTAAAAATACAGTTTTGCTATTGTTATGTATATGAAAAGCTCTAAAAAAAACTGAGCACTCAAAAAACTGAGTTTTTTAATGCACTCAAAAAACTCAGTTTTTACTACACAATCAATTGCTTGCCGTTTTTTTTTATTACAAAAAAAAAAGTTTTAAGCCTAGTACTCTGTTCAACATTTCACGTGAAATGCTGTCAAAACTTCTATGAAAAAAACTTGTGCGGAATTTCTATGAAAAAATGTTGATAGAGTTGTACTTTGTTTAATTTGTGAAAAAGTTGCGTAATGTTTCTAGCAACATTTTTTTTTACAACTGCGAAATAATATAAGCTGGACTTATTTCACCTGGAATCTTAAGCAAATGAAAAAAGTTTAAACTTAATATTAAAATGAGAACTGCAAAACATAAATAACACAACCGGTAACAGGTTTTCATCAATATTTAATTTTATTTTTACTTAATTTTTAATTTAAAAAAATACTTTTTAGTAAAATACATGTGGGGTTTGTTTACATATGCAAAACAATGTCGCATACTTTGAAAGATTAAAAACGTCAAATTGTACAAACTCTCGAGATAGGTAACATTGATACATGTCAAATTTTTCGCATGAAATAATAGATGTTGCTGAACATTTTTCACAATTTGAACAGAGTTCTAGGCTTTAGAGAAAAATTTTATTCAACTTGTTGCAGGAAAACAATTTTTCATTTGTTTCATTTAAAACCTCTGTTAAAAATTTTTAAAATTTTGTTCCACTTCGTAACCACTATGCATCAACACAAATACATACGTACAAAAGAAGCAGCAGATACATAAAATACTGCAAATATACGGTGTTTTTTTCTTTTTATTACAGACTACCCGCCATTAGCAACAACTACAATAAAGAAGCAATAATGTTGATTGGATTGTATTGAAACTATGACTTGGTGGGTTCAACTTAATTTTGCAGTCGTACTCATACTTCATATGTGAATCGTAAGTCCTCTAGTAAATAAGATTCCAGAGATTGAAACGACTTTACTTGACTGCAGCTGAGTTTAGTTTAGTTTTGGTGTAGTAAATTTGAAAAACATCTTCTTTCCTCCCAGTTAAACATTCAAACTTTTTAATTCTCCATACAATACCTGAGAATATTTTTTGCAAGTATGTATATTATTGTAATTTTGTAGTTTTGTTGGTTGGTTCAACATGCATACATAAACATACACACATATGTAAATGTATTACTAAATGATTCACTTCTATTTTAATTTTATGTTAGAAACAATCTGTTTGTTTGTTTGTTTTTTATTATTCAAAAATACACTTGTTTCTATAAATTGAATACCTACAAAAACTAAAAGGAACAACAACCATCTAAACCAATTGTAAATGTTAATCATTACCGCAATCATCAACATTATCAGTGCTGGCTTTAATTTTGGCTTTGTACATCGACAATGGTGGCACTGAACATTTTTTTTATTTAGAAGCAAATTAACTAAAATTATTTATTAAAGCAAAATATCAAAACAAATTTCTAGAGAATGCAAACTAGATAATATTAATAACATGTAAAGCAACATGTTGCCAGAGACAAATAATGTTGCTAGAGATTTTTATGTATATAGTATAGGTTAGGTTAGGTTCCATTGGCAGCCGTGATCAAGCACAGCTCACGTTGTGTTACCATATCACGCCGTCTCCCATGGGTCCTATGAAATCTGGCTGCTAGTATTCCCATGCAGCCATCCGGTCGATTCAATAAAGGACTGGATCCTGTTAACATCAACATCAGAGAGACAAGTTTTGTCCCCAAGGGCTCTTCGACCAAACAATTCGAGTCTTAAGTCTCCGAATGCCGGGCAATTACAGAGAAGATGTTCCGTTGACTCTTCCTCCTCCTCATCGCTCCCTGTATATAGTATAAAATTGTTATAATATTTAGGCCCCATAAAACTAAAATCAACACTTAAGTTTTAGAAAATAACGAAAATTTTAAATAAAAGACACAAATGTTGCTTTTCCAATAAAAGTTGCTTTAAATTAGGAACGTAACGATACGCCTTTTTTGCCGATACGATACAGATACTCAAAAAGAAATACCGAGACCGATACGAGTATTAAATTTAAATTCAAGGTAAAATTAACAAAACTCAAGAAGAGTAATTTCTTTATTATACCAAATTACAGCGAGAGATTAGAGATTATTAATATTTAATATTTTACTTTAATATTTTATTAATATATAAAATTGATATTAATAAGATTTAACAAACAATGAATTGAATTTGAATTCACGGTAAAATAAAAGAAAATTAATTTATCTTTTAAACAGAAAAACAGTGTGAGATTGTTAATATTTAAAATTAAAATTACGTATGTTTGAAGCAGATCTGCAGTGAAAAATAGTCTATCAGGTGCGACAGAACTCATTTGAAAACTAAAGTATTTCTGCGCCATGCTCTTTGGTATAACATGTCATTGCGGCAGTAGAAAATCTAAGGTATATCTAGACTTATTTTTAGTTGAATCACAGCATCTGTCCAAGAAGTAGTAGTGTAAAATTCTATTGACCAGTTACACAGCAAACGCTCTTAATGCATATACATATTGATAGAACGCATTAAGTGGGAATACTTTCCAGATTTGCATGAATCTTGAATTTTGAAAAAAGTTCAAAAATGTATCAAACGCATAGAACGCGTGGTGTGGACCTAAAGCTAACAGACATACCTAAATAACAGCGGCAAGCGTTTTCTAGCTGTCAAAAATCCTCATGCCCATACAATTTGTATGAAGCATCCCTAAATAGCGCGACGGCAACGCTTTGCAATTGGAAAATCCGATTTTGACAGCGGGTTAAAATAAGCAGGGCTGTTATATATGTGGTTTTTACAGCCCTGCTTTAATCTTTTGATAATAAATAATGGCAAATTAGCTATATTTAGGTCAAACTAGCGGTTTTAATTCCACTTCTTATTTCTTTTATGAGGGTTTTAGTAAGCACGAAAGTTAACACTACTGTTTGTGACACAACGCTGACGCTCTTGTTTAGGTATGGCACATCAGCGTAAAAGCTACGCGGAAGAAAACGTTCCGCCTTCCGCTCTTGTTTAGGTACGGCTGTAAAGAATTATATTATTATTCTGTTTTAATTTTTTGTTATGCTTTAAAATGTGTTATTTTATTTAGTAGTTATGCAAAAAATAAGCATTGAAAAAATTCTAACAAAAATATCGGCGTATCGAGAGTAAAATATCGCCGATACCGATATATCGGTAAACCTTAAGTATCGCCGATATATCGGTATTCGTTACTTCCCTACTTTAAGTCAACAATTGTTTACTGTTCAGTTTTGAAATGATATTGCATTAAACCCAGTACTCTGTTCCAATTGTGAAGAATATTCAGCAACATCTATTATTTCATACGAAAAATTTGATATGTTTCAATGTTACCTATCACGAGAGTTTGCACAATTTGACGTTTTTTATCTTTCAAAGTATGCGACATTGTTTTACGTATGTAAACAAAACTCACATGTATTTTACTAAAAAGGATTTTTTTAAATAAAAAATTAAATAAAAACGAAAGTAAATATGGATGAAAAACTGTTACCGGTTGTGTTATTTATGTTTTTTCGCTCTAATTGTAATATTAAGTTTAACCTTTTTTCCATTTGCTTGAACATCCGCGTGAAATAAGTGCAGTTTATATTATTTCGCAGTTGTTAAAAAAATGTTGCCAGGAACATTTCGTAACTTTTTCACAAATTGACTAGAGAAGATTGTCCTCTCAACATAATTTCATAGAAATTCCGCACAAGTTTTTTTCATATGAGTTTTGACACCATTTCACGTGAAATATTGAAAATAGTAACCAGTAGCCCGTTTCTGTATTTTTCGCATCGTAAAATTTCCCGCATGAAACAAGTGAATTATGACAAAAACAGTGCAATATGAAACAAAAAATGGTTTTTCTCACATAAGTGTTTCTGTACTTTTACTTTGCGAGAATTATCTGTCATTTAAATAATTTTCCAGCAATTATTGGAAGGATGTGAGAAAAAGTGTTTCTGTATCAATATTTTGCAAAAAGTTTCTCACAAGAACTGTCAAAATAAGTCATATTTGAAATTGATGCGAGAAAACAAAATTTAAAAAAATGGAGCCCAAATTATGTATGTATGTACACAAGAATGTGTATTATTTTATTTTAAAAGAAAGAATTTAAATGATGAAAATAAGTATATAAAACACAATTGTTATATTTTGTTATTTAAATTTTTTTGGCCTTTCATTGTGTTTGTTTTATGCAGAGCTGCCAGATAAATTTGTGAAAAAAACGTCAATATCCTAAGAAAAAATAAAAAAATCGTCTATTTGTTTCGGACAATTTAAAATTAATTTTGACGAATTTTGTTCGTTTTTGATCATATAATCACAAATTTTTAACATATAAACATATAATAAAAAAAAAAAAAAAAAAAAAATACATTAAGTTCATGGGTAAAATACATATGTATTTTATACATACATAAGCTTGAGGTCTATTTTAATAAAATTATTTATTTTATTTTCCTTAATCCGATAAGAGTTTAAAATTTCAGATTGTTATTTTTCCCTGCAGAAATCACACAAAGGAGTGACAAAATATCATTTTGAAATAAAATAAACACATTTGGACAAAGTAAAAGGCAAAAATTTCCTAAAGTACATTGACTGAAAAATGGGGCAATAGTTTAATCTTTTGATCACACAAACAAATGTATTAAATAATCCAAGCAAATAAAAATTAAACAGTTTCCGTTCGAAATTTTGCTTTTGCCGATACATTTTTTAATCTGCCTTGTTTTTAAAGATATCGGTTTTCTGTGGTGCCCAATACACAAACATATAAAACTATTTAAAATTGTTTTATTTCAAAGACTGAATCGTCACTAGAAAAAAAATCAGCAAATTGTCACTTTGCCAATTTTGGAACAAAAAAAATCGTCAAAATGTCGTTAAATCTTTAAATCTGGCAGCCTTATTTTTATTATATATATTTCTTTCGTTGACGTTTCGCTTGCATTTGACACTTAATTACTGGAAGTATTCCAGTTAAAACAGAATCTGTGTTGTCTGTTCTCGCATTTAAATACAGAAACACTTTTTTCTCACAAATCGAGAAACGATGGAATTTTTTGTTTCACACTTCATGTGAGAAAATTTGCGATGCGAGAAATACAGAAACGAGCTACAGGCTTTAAGCACGATACTCCAAGAACTAAAGGGCTCATTAGTTGTTACTTTCCGTTGCCGTCCTGTTTCGTTCCTTTCTGTAGCAAATATTTTGTAATTACTTTTTCTGTGAAAGGAATCAGCTGCTTTAAAAAAGAAAAGCATTGAAATTGTAAAAAAAAACTTTTCGTAAGAAATAAAAAATTAATATTTTGTGCCAAAAATACGTAAATTTTTAAAAAACCAATTTTTCTAACTTTAAACAAAAAATTACAGATTTTCCAAATCACAACAAACTAATACATACACACTTTCATATCACAAGAAACTAATACATTCACTCTTTGGCCGTAACTTAACGTTGAATTCTATTTTCAACAGATTTGTCCGCAACAGAACAGAACGAAAAAGTAAAAACAAATCACACATACAGACTTTCAATTGAACAGAAACAAAACAGCTGATTCGTTAGTCTCAATTTACACGTTTCATCTTTTGATGCTCAACTTCTTTTAAATTCCCTTTTGAAGATGCCATTACATTCACACGCAGCAATCGGTTTCAACTTTTTTTGCTTCAAAACAACAACACTTTTATTCAAAGCGAAACAAAGAGAAAAAGAAAAGAAAAAAATTACATGCAGCCATTGTTGTGCATATACCTACGAATGAGAACACAAAGCGTACTGTCCAAGTACAGGCATCTCCGTACCAACCCCTTTTCTTCTTGCTTCCCTCTCCATAAAACACAAGAGTTGAGCATCAAAAGATGGAACGTGTGAATGTTGACTAACAAAACAGAACGTACAAACTAATTCTGCCTTAAGACAAAGACAACGAAATCTCCAAACCGAGTAGGATAGAGATGCTTTGTAGAAGCCATATAATCCTAAGAGGGATAAAGGAAACATATTCATAATTTTAATGATTTTGTTAAAAGAACAGGATGTAAACCAGTGTTGTCAATTTAGATACAAGCGGCTACATAAGTGGATTATTAGTCTTGAAATTATCCATTAGTCGTTTTTAGCTATATCTTCTAAACAAAATTTCCTTTAAGTTTTTAGACAAATTTTTAAAAAAAAAATTTCTGGTAACGCAGAAATTTTTTGAATTCATTTACCGAAATGACATGATAAAACCAATGAAATCTTTAGAAGGCTTAAATTTTAAGAATTTTAAAAATTTTACTTCTGTACAGTTTTTGTTTTAAAAAGTAGATCAATTCCATTTCAAGCTCGAGGTCTTGAAAAAATTATTTAATTTATAAATTATAATCAGAAAGGTCGAATAACTAAAAACTTAATAGAGAAATATTTTTATGTTTATTTGATTGTTACTAAAAATGTGTTAATACAAGCAAAATAATATCTTATGTGCAATTGCTTAGCTTTTTTAACCACTTTTAATCCATCTTTTTAAAAAAATGTTGCCGTTTTTAGTGATGCAGTTAGAAACACTGGATTAAAGAAGGGGGTTGGGCACCTACTTTGATGTACTCGCAAAATTACTTCTGCTTCTTTGGTTGTTTATACATATTTGTATTGGCCAGCAAGTTTCATTTGACGAACAACAATAAAAGAACATAACATTTGTCAAAGAAAACTTTGCATGTACAAGTGCAAGAAAGTATAAAAAAAATTTGAAAAGACTTTGACAATTTAAGCTTTGCGTGTGCAAAAGGCGTTCGTTCCTACACAGAAAAAATTCTCCAAAGTTGTTCACCAATTAAAGCATTAATAAAAAAAATAACTCAGTTTTAATTAAAAACTTTAGCAAGTGAATTAAACGTTTAATCAAGTGAATTACACGTTTAATCAAGTGAATTAAATGTTAAATCAACTAAATTAAACGTTTAATTGATACCTTTAATATGTTTACTGGTGGAAATTTAATTAATATTTTAATTAATTACACAAATTTTTTAATTAAAATCAATTTTTATTTTTTTCTGTGTAGTAATTTTTTGAGTTTTAGTTGGCATCACTAAAGTAAATTGACATTCGGAGTAGATAAACCTTTCAACATTTTTTGCCTACATAATTCAACAAGTAATAGTGTTTTGTTTGAAGAAGTGCATGTATTAAATGTCTTGCCAACCCTGTAATGATAATAATGCTATTTGTTATTTGACTAAAACAAAACACAAGTTATGAAAAAGGAGTCGGTGTCGGAATCGGAGTTGAAAAGTCGGAGTTGAGGTTTTTGTACCGGTGTCGGATTCATAGTACTCAAAAAAAAAAAAACTCGTGACGCCGAATCCAAAATTTATCGGCATAAAAAATGTATATATATAAATAACAATTCTTCGAAATTGGCGATGCAATATTTAATATATCGATTTTAAATTTTTACAGAATCATTTTCTTGCTATATTTATCCATTTAAAAGGTACTGCATTAAAAACAAGTTAGAGTGCTATATTCGGCTGTGCCGAATCTTTAATACCCTCCACCGACAGTTAGAATATATGAGAGCTATATATTATTAATTAATCTTTATAAAAACGGACGTCAGTATAAAAATTGGTTCCTGATTAAACCCATTGGACGACGATCAGACAGTGTTATGCTTTTATTTCTAGCAATTCAATTTGAACTAACTTGAATAAACTATCATGATTCGTAACAGCTTGTGCCGAACTAAAATGATTTTAAGAAGTTTTTTTTATATTAGACCCATGGTAAATAACGGACTAATCATCACGAAATCCTGAAGTGTGATTTCTGTTATTAATAATCTAAATGGAAAAAATTTCAATACAGTAGTGAAGACTGCTTAATATGAGAGCTAAAGTAAATATGGACCGATAATAAGAAAATTGCATGATATTATTTCCGGCCATATAAACCAAAATTGGACCAAATTTTAACACAATATCTATATCTGCTACGGTCTTAGATGTATTTAAATAATTTCCCAAAGTGAGCATAATATTGGACATTATATGGTAAATAACTGACCGAGCTTCACGAAATTTTAAAGTATGATTTGTAGTCCAATAAAACAGTGACGTACGAAATTTTATTATGAAACCGTTATCTATTTCAGTTTTACACGTACTAAACTATTTTCCGAGAGTAGGCTTTATATGGGGCCTATGGTAAATTATGAACTGATCTTAACGAAATAAGACAGTGTGATTTCTAGTCCTATAAAACTATGACGTAGCACATTTTAATATAATAGCATTATTTATTTCGGTTTTAGACGTACAGTATGATTTCTAGTCATATAGAACGAGTTTGTGCAAACTCTTATATCATGCCGTGCATTATGCTACCTTTTATGTTTGTTTTTGTAACAAAATTGTCAATTTTTTAGGGTGCTAGTTCTACATTTTGATTCATAACTCTGATCTTACTGATCGGATTTTGCTGGATTTTAGTACCAAACTGCTTAGGATAACTAGAAGCAATTTGACATCAACATTGTTCTTATCTTTTGAGTTTTAAGAAAGTGAGCGTGTTTTCAACAGACGGGCAGACAGACGGACTTGGCTTAATCGACTTAGAACTACTCTAGGTGCCAGAATATATATACTGTATGGAGGATTAGATGTATAATAAAAAAGTTTCACACGGAATGAAAAACTTAGTATACCCTCGTTCACCACTAGTGGCATAAAAAGAGTTTAAAGTCAAATAAGGATCAGTGTCATATACATTTAGCATCAAGGTTAGAGACAGAGTTGAAGTCGGAGTCGCACTTAAAAAATTTTAGCGTTTGGAGTTGGAATAGGAGTTAGTATTTTTTTCTGACGAATCCACAGCCCTGGGGCCTAATTCTGGCAGTCGTGATCGAGTACTTTCTCGATTCGAAAACAATTTAATTTCTAGTCCTTTTAGTCGATACTGAACGAATCAAAATTATTTTTTAGTATTGTGAAACTCAAATTAATGCTTTACAACACTTAAAAAATAATTCCGATTCGTTCAGTATTGACTAAAATAATTAGATATTAAATTGCTTTCGAATCGAGAAAGTACTCGATCACGACTGCCAGAATCAGGCCCCTGGTTTTAGCACCTGACAAAAAAATTGTTCTTCATCATTATCAGTGTTGCCAATTAATCCATTTAGTGACTAGATTTAGCCATTTTTCATCTTGTTTAGCCATACATTTTTTTTCTGTTTTCTCTTTAAAAAAAAAATAATTTTTATTTTCTTATAAAAATATATCAAATTTCTAAAAGTTAAACAAAAATTTTTAACAATAAAAACGCATTTAATTAAAAGATCAGCTTTTAGCAAAAAAAGCAACAAATCTTAGCGACAAAAAATGCAACAGTGTATTTTGTGCAGGTGGCAACAAGAAATTTTTAAAAATTTCGGAATTTACTCTAAAGTTACTCTCACTTCCATGGTCTAATCCTAAAGTAGAGCTAAGTAAACATCGTTAAAAGTAAACTGAGAAATAAGTTACATTTAGCAACCGAATTATAGTTTAATATTTTTTATAATTAATTAATTAGGTAAATATTTTTACCATAACAATAAAATATTTGTTATCTTTTTTTATTTTTTTGGAGATTTGGACTCAAAAGGTTGGGTAAATGTTGTCATGATAATGATTAACCTTCAAAATATTTAAAAGTAATAGGTAGAAGTGATTCCTATGAGATGCACAATAACGGCATCGAATTTATCGACGATTTCGTTTTTTAAATGCTAAAAAAAATATTTAATAATCGTTTATTTTTAAGTTCTAAATTAGTCTCAATTTACAATTTCATCCTAAAAAACTTTAAATAAATTATTTTTGTTCTGTTATTGAATTTGAATGTTTTTTATTAAAAAAAATTTAACCATATTTTAGCCAATTATTAGCAATTTTTTCGTAAATTTAGCCAGTTTTGATTACCAAGTTTTGACAATACTGACCATTATAGTTTTTAACGCCTTTTTATTTTGTAACGCTTTTTTGTTATGTTCCGACATTTTGTTTTTGAATCGATTTAGCGATTTCAAATAAATTTTAGCGATAGAGGCGATTGTTTTCAGTAAGTTTGATTCTGATTCTTTACAGCTTTATCGATTTTTTATAAATATTGGACATTGCTATCATGTCGCTGTAAGCAAATTTTTTCCATTCCTTATTTTTTTAGGGGTTTTAAATCAATTTCATGGCTTGTTTGAAATATTAAAAATTTTCGCGAATTTTCGCTATTTTTGCAAACTTTTCCGAATTTTTACAATTGTCGAGTAGCATTTTTGCTCTTTTAGGCAATCGTCGTCGTATAAAAATAGCCCCTTTTATAAACCGACGTCACCTATTTTACAGGGCACTATCAACATTGTCGATTTAAGTGCAATGCCTTATGCCATTAGTAAATGAGATTTTTTTTAGAAAAAACATGCTACACTTTTAGAGAGCAAAACATTTTTAAGATACGAACACCAAATTGCATTTTTTAAATAAAATGTCACATTTTTTTGCAGAATCTTATATACGCTTCACCATGGTGCGGTAAGAACAGAATGTTATAAAAATATCATTATTTAGATATAAATAAATCTATTTTGTGCCACCCCTACTTTTGCAATCCCGTCCACATTTCGTCAGATGATGTGTTTTGATAACCAAGACGCTTGTACATAAATATATACCAACCAAGTACCTATCATATCTGGGGTCTTCGAAAACCCCATTTCAATAGACAGACGGACATCGTTTAGTTAAATTCGCTACTCATAAGAACGCAGCATTTACATATATACTTTAAGGGTCTAATAAAAATTGTAGAAATTACAAACGGAATGACCAACTTGGTTTAATATATG
Source organism: Pollenia amentaria (assembly GCA_943735925.1). NCBI lineage: Eukaryota > Metazoa > Arthropoda > Insecta > Diptera > Polleniidae > Pollenia > Pollenia amentaria. Next base: position 240,774,606 of record OX031007.1, on the reverse strand, counting down.
GGTAATTCCATGTCAAATCGACCAAGAGTGGGACCCGACCCCTTTCCTTTGAAGGTTCCTTTCATCCTATAAGGAACATATATTAACGAAAAAAAATTTTAAACATTTTTTTTCAAAAGTTACGTTATATTCAAAATGTCATAATTTTGTCGAATAAGACGAATGTGTTGAGTTTATATTTTCAATATCAATATCATTTTAAAGAGAATACTTGGGGCTACAAACGATATATTAAAAAAAAATTCTTTTTCTAAAAATGTAATATCTAAAAAGTATTACATTTTAACAATGGACTAAGTCAAAAACCTAAGTTTTTTTTGGCTGATTTTTTTATGTAATTCCTCAAACTGTTCTTTAAAAATCCTGAAACTTTAAAGGAGGTTGTTTTTTTTTTCATTTTTAAGATATGATTTTTTTTTCTTTTGCAACCTGTAAAAAATAATCGTATAATAAAACTTTATATTGTAATTTTGAGCAATAAGTATTTATTAAATCTGATTTGTGTGATTTTAGGTGTTAAAAAAAAGTAACGACATTGATAAAGTTTTTTATGTTTATTTGTTGCACTTTTAAAGAAAAGTACACCTTTTTTCACGTTACGTCTCCAAGAAATTAAATGAGTTTTATACATTACTTGCTTAACCCGGTGTGCTTCGCTACCCCAATCGTTATAAAATGAAACAAAAAGTATTAATATATATACAAATTTTTTTTTATTAAACTATTAATTAATTATTGCAATGCAATACACAATGTTTTTAGTTTTTCCATCTGGAGCATAAACATATAAATCAGTTGGTTTTCCAACACGCGAGCATGCAACATAAAGCTGTCCATGCGAGAAACATGGATTTGCTAAATTTAAGCAAGTTTAAGTTTATAGTCATCGCAAACGCTTACCGAACAGGAAACTGTAATCGTTTTATATCGAAGGGTAAATCAGTTGGTATCATCGGAATGCGTGGCAACAGTATATGATATAATCGACATAAAGGGGCGTGGTCCCTCCCACTTTTTTCATGCAACGTATTTCTATTCATAACAATACCATATATACCAAATATCATCATCCTACGCCAAATAGTGGCTGAGATATAAGGATTTTATGTTGTGGGTTGTATGGGCGTAACACCGCCCCTTTTTCCAACCACATCTTTATATAGCTTAAAGTTCAGTAACCCAAGGCAGTCGCCTACTGTGGAAATTTGATAGCGATCGGTTCAGTAGTTTATTAGATATGGTGGTTTTTACTTTTTCTATAAAGGGGCGTAGCTCCGCCCTCTTTTTTAATGGAGCTTATTTCTATTTATACTAACACCATATGTACTAAATATCATCATCCTATGCCATAAAATGCCTAAGGTATAACGATTTTAAATTTTGGGTTGTATGGGCGTGGCATCGCCCCTATGTCGAATCTCAACTTTATATAGCCTAATGGCTCTTCCAGGGTCACAGTTATATTCTGTGAAAATTTCAAGATGATCGGTCAAGTGGTTTGTCCTCCTATAAGGCACAAATATATATACAAACATACATTCACTTTTATATATACATTATTATTTGGCTTCGCTCGGAAGCAATTTACTAATGAGAAATGAAAAGGAGGCCGTGTGTTATATATGTTCTTTATAAGATGAAAGGAAACCTTCGCACTAAATTTCATTCAAATCGAAAGGGGTCGGGTCCCACTCTTGGTCGATTTGACATGGAATTACCCATATACTCTTTTACTTTCGGTGAAGGGCATAAAAAGTAAATTTGTATAAGATTAACCCATTTTCCGCCGACCGGTGGCTATAATCGCCAGTACTCACACTATTTTTTTTGTTATCATGTTTTTTTCTGTCAGTTACTTAAAATCTTATTTCGTTATTATATTGTCAGTTTACTTGGTGCGACGACAAATGGGTTAAATATAAAGTTATTAGATGGAGTATTAAGTTCTAAATTCTTTGTGATAATAGGTACAAAACTAGAACGGAATCTTACAAAAGAATGCCGTTAAAAAAAGGTATTTGTTGATAAAAATCCGTTTTTCAACATTTTCCAAAAGTGCCCTTCGCCCATCTCGTGAACTTTGCACCTTTGGATTTGGTAGGTATAGAGTATATTGTATATCGAATACAAAATTTTAAATTTAATAACACGGAAAATCCGTTTGTAGGCAGTAATTTTTAAATTATAAATTTATGAATTTGTTGTTTTCTTAATTTTTATAAATTAACTAGCGGGCCCGTTGCCTGCTTCGCACGGCAAAACAAAATAAGAAAAGAAACACACTTGTTTTTAATAAAGTTGGTTTTGTTCCCTATTATTCAACTTTTAATTCTAGTTTCTTACAATCTTAGACTATGTATCACTTAAACTATCTTAGAGCTCTTTCGTAGACAACATTTTTGGTTTTGCCATGAGTTTTTGTGTAGATAAAGAAAACTGAAGGCTTGCCAACACGTGAGCACGAAACATATAACTGGCCGTGTGAAAAGCAAGGATATTCTAAATCAATTTCGCACAATTCCAACGATTGCCCTTGCGCTTTATTTATTGTAATGCAAGTAAATGCAAGACGTATTGGAAACTGTAGTCTTTTGAATTCAAAAGGTAAATCTGATGGAATCATTGGAATTCGTGGAATCAATACATCTTCACCTTTAAACTTCCCCTTTAAAATGGTTGCTTCGATCAAATTGTTCATGACCTTTTAAGCCAGCAATAGTCAATGATTGGCCTTGTGCTTTGTTGATGGTAATAGCAAAGGCAAGACGCAAAGGGAATTGGAGCCGCTTGAATTCAAATGGTAAATCGTTGGAATCGGTCATGCCGTTCTCCAGTTATGCGCTTAATAGAAAAAGTGGGCGTAAAAGTAGGCGTGGTAAATTTTTCTTTCGATGAAAACTTAAAGTTGATTAATACGAACATTTGAAAGAAAAATTAGTCAACTCGATGGAGCCGTTTTCTGATTTTAGGTAAATCGAAAAAAGTGGGCGTAAAAGTGGGCGGGGCAAAAAACCTAAGTTGGACCATGGCGATCATTTTAAAGAAAAAATCGTTCAAATCGGTCAAACTTCATATAAACCATATATGGGCCTACGTAGTGTATAAGTTTGGTTGAAATCGCACGACGCGTTTATGATTAGTTCGGCGACGTACATATACGGACTTATTTTTATATACATATATAGATTCATATGCCATAATTTTCTACGTTATAAAGCCAAACACTTTTGCTGCATGTGTGTGTGTAAGTGAATAAATTTGCCATTTTAAAATTTATTTAAATTCAAATTGTTTAAAATGTTTAAATATTTTCTTATATATTTTTCTTTTACGAAAAATAAAGAAAACTATAAATGTTGTGAAAGTTTTAATTATAACTTGATTGAGTTTTGAAGCAGAAGAAGAAGGTGGATGGAATGATGGGTGGTTGGGTGGGTGTCGTAGTACGCAAGTGGTTGGTTGACATTATGCATTTCTTTTAATTACATTTTGACTGACTACAGTTTTTTTTTGTTTTTTTTTGACGTATAAAAATTAATTGCATGATACTAATTTATTATGTTATGTTCATATTGTTATTAACTATTATTTTTTAATGCATTTAATTTTTTTTTTGCCAACATTAACAATTCATTTATTAAGGAGAATAAACTTTTGTTTTTCGTTTGTTGTGTATATTATTTAATTTTTTTATTTGCTAACATAATAAATATTTATCAAAAAACAGAAATTATAAAAAAGGAAATGTTTTAAAAAAATTTAACCATGAAACATGTAACGAGAAAAAAAATCATGACATGATTATTTGGTATCGGTAGTGTCAAGGAAAACTTAAAATTTTCGAGTTAATTATTATATCCATTGGATTTTTATGTATTATGAAACTTATGCTATGGCCAAACTTAGCCCTTAAATGAACAGATCAAATATCATTCAACAGTTTCTAAATTACATTAAACAAATGTCTTCTTACAAATAAAGTTTAGTAAATCAATAAAAAATTGTTGAAAACTTAGCTAAAGTTTGATCAATTTACTGGTCCCACTTTTCTTGGATTTTATCGTAAACTATTTGTTAGGTCTGATCTAAGTCATATCTATGTATTTTGTTGGTTCCTTACCTTTGCCAATTGTTTTGTTTTTATTCAAATTAACGTTTCATTTTAAAAACTTATTTGATTTTTGTGTTTTTAAGTATTTGAATTAAAACCGGTTAACCGGTTATTTAAAAATTGCTTAACCAAAAACCGGATTTTTTAAAATAGCAACTATTCGTAATATTCGAAAACCGGTTATTGAAAAAAGTCGAATAATCGATCTCCCTAATATACACATGAAACATCTACTATCAATCAAAAATTTCACTATTTCTAAAAAAAAAGACTTTTTGTTTTTTTTATATACATTTTTCTTATAAATAACAAGAAAAAGTATTAAAAAAAGAAAAATAAAACGATGTATTTTATATCAAAAGTTACTGCATCAGAAAATTAACTGATGCCATAACTGCAAAAATTTGCTGCAGAGCTGCGGCATCACTGCATAAAAAAACTTTTGACCTATGAGAGTGATGCCGAGTTTCTTACAAGTGATGCTTTTACGAACATTAAACTTTACTCATGCGCAAGTGATGCGCAACAACTGCATTTACGAACGTACCCTTTATTACCACTTTTCTAGTGATGACACTAAAATAATTGAATGTTGTAGTATGGAATGCAAAAAAAAATGTAAAAAATTTTGATTTTGACCTCTATGCATTTCTTATGGGAAAATCCCAACATGGAAACACGATTTTCGTGTAACGTTTTTAGTTTCTGAAGTTCTTCGAATAAGCGCATGCTCGTGAATAAGAGGTCAAAGAATAATTTCGTTAAGAGCCTGACCGAGTAAAAATAAATGTTGTCCTCTCTTGTGTGCATGCAAGTTGGCTTCTATTATAATTAAATCTACAAAGTCATGCAAAAGGAGCACATTAATTGCCAAGCTTTCAATTACCCTGAAACTGAACTAAAAGTCGGAATGTTAGATTTTGGTGGCGTCTGGCATCATTGTTATAATTGGACGAGGCAGTCTCTCTAAGTCCTTTTCTATGTGAAGTGATAACTATACCTAGCAAGAAAGGTGCTCCAAAAGGAGCAGGTTTTATGTATGAATTCATACCTCAAATCGCTTCAAATCTGCTGACGGGATGCCTGAATTTTGTATGGGGTGTTCCCGGTTTGGCAGACTATTTTCTGCTGATAATAAGCACTTCTTTTAACATACTAAAACATGCATATAAAGCACTCCTAAAGTACTTTTTAAGGGCTAACTATTTTAACATATTTTTTTTAAGGATTTTTGTAAGCCAATATATATTTTTATTTTTTTTTTCGCTTTAAAACCTTCTTCGTTGTCAGCACATAAATAGCAGCTTTTTGGTATATTTTATTAGTTATCATTTACTGCTGTATAAGAGCTCTCCTCTTGAAGCGCTTGATTATGCGATTTATGTTTAAGTGCTTAAAAAAACACAAATTTTTTTTACTGGGTATCTGCAGGTATTTCAAAGTTTACCGAAATTTCTAATTCAAACAAAATTGTATTATTGCCCGTGTAGTCTTTAAAATATTTGATAGTTCCTAATTTAATTTTTATCACTAAAATTTTGACACAAATCAATTCTTTTCTTCAAATTAAAAACAAGAAATTGATTTACTTTAAATTTAAAACACTAGATTGATTATATTTCTAAGACCGTATTTACATTATGCAATTAACGCCTGGTTTTTTCCATCGTATCGTTCCGCGAAAAGTACAGGTCGCAATTTCGTATATAATTTTATGAAAGTTGGTACGTAGGTTCTTATTGGCAAAAGGTTTTAGCCTTTTCAAAATGGAGCGAATCGGTCCATTATTTCACCCAGCCCCCATACAAGCTTCTTTCCGAAATAGGGTCTTTGTGGCCATAAACCATTTTATTATGTTGGCATTTAGAATAAATTTGGTCCAAACTTTTTCAAATCCAAATCATCTTACCAAATTTTATTGAAATCGGTCCATATTTGACCATAATTCCCTTACAAATACAACTCACGAAAATACAGGGTATAATACTATAATACTAAGGTATACTAACTTGTTTTGCCGCCATTTTGGTTAACATTAGTCTTGACAGTTCACATTTGGCAGTCGTGAAGTAGACACGTGGCAAATTTATTTTGGAAAAATATTCGATAAACCAACGTGTTTTAATTGTTAAACATTTTTATCAAAATCAATCATCGATTACTGTGACGATGAGAAAGTTACGTGAAATTTTTGGGAGAACCAACGTGCCAATAAAACACTATATTTATCGTGTAGTGAATGATTTCGAAGAAAGAGGAAAGAACAGCTTTGACCACAATTTTGCACACGGATTTGCATTTGTTTCCATTTAAGATTCAGTTGACACAAGAGCTTCTTCCACAAGACCATTTACGCCGCCGCACATATTTTCATGAAAAAATCATGAGTGACGAGGCACATTTTCATTTGAATGGATATGTGAAGAAACAGAATATTCGGTTCTGGGCAATGGAAACCCCCCATATTCTTCATCAGTCACCTTTGCATCAATTAAAAGTGACAGTCTGGTGTGCAATTTGGTCAGGAGGAGTCATTACTTCTTTGAAAATGAAAACGGCGTAACGGTAACTGTGAATGGGGAGCGATATCGTGATATGATTGAAATCTTTTTAACGCCACAACTACATGCTTTGGGCTTGATTAACATGTGGTATCAACAAGACGGTGCCACATCGCATACAGCCAGGATTACAATGGAATTACTGCAAGACCTATTTCCACAACAAGTTATTTTAATGTTGATTGGCCTCCACTGTCGCCTGATTTGACTGCTCCGGCCTTCTTTGTGTGGGAATATCTGAAAAGCAAGGTTTATGCAAACAAGCCAGAAACGCTTGAGCAACTCAAATAAAATATTCGTGATGAAATTAATGAAATGCCGCATAAAATATGTGAGAATGTTATGAAAAATGTACTCAAAAGGGCTCGCATTTGTGAGGCTAACAGAGGCGGACATTTATCTGATATTATATTCCATATATAATTGCCGACATTAAATAAAACATTTATCAATATAAGATCCATTCTCTTTCATTTAATCAAAAATTATACACAAACGAAGTAGTATTCCTTCCCGGCGGACACCCTGTAGCTTTTAATGTCATACTGTGGTGTAGGGTATCATATGGTCGGGCTGGATCGAATACACTTTCATACTTGCTTTTAGTAATGTTATTATTGGAAAATTTTTTTGAAATCTGCTTATAACAATTCCTATTAGTGTTGCCAGAAATTGTTTTAAAAATACCTACACATTCCTTAAAAAGTCCGGTTTTCCCTAGAAATTCAAAAGTACAAAAATTGGGGTTTTACAAGAAAATTTTAGGTACAGTAACAAAATTAAAAGTTCTTACTTTCAAAAAAAAAAAATGTATTTTTTTGTAAAAAAAAATTGTATTTTAAAGGAATTTTTAAATTTTATAAATTAAATAATTTTTTTAAGCTCGAGGTCTGTTTTATTCTTTAAATTCGAATAACTAAAAACTTAATAGGAATTTTTAAAATATGTCAGATTTCTCCAACTCTTCTAATTGAGAGAAGGAATATGTGGATGGTTTTCCTTACTTCTGGTAACACGGGCTACTTCTATATCTAAAGACCATCATAATTACTTTTTGAGTCGATCTAACGGTGCATGAAAACCTGAACTCTGATTTTGATTGAATAATATGCAAAAGTTCTTAAATCGTATATCTCTCCTTGATTTATTGAGATTTTAACTAGTGAAAAATTTGCAAGGTAAACTTAGTCCTATTCGAAATATGTCAAAAACAAAATCCATCCGACCGTCGGAGAAACCTTAAAGATCTCATTTTTAACTTCAAAGTCAATAGAGCAATTTGTATTCCAACTGCTTTATTATTTTAAAATTAATTATGCCAGTTATAAATCATTTTTTCTTTTATTTATGTTGGCTGATAATGGTTTTTTTTTTTTGTATTTAAATTTTTATTAATTTTATTATGGTTTCAAGAAAATAATTGTTATGTATGTAAATTAACTAATTTTATGTCTAATAATATATAATTTAAATTTTGTATAATTTCCATGGCAAAACCGCTGAAAAACATTACAAAATTTAAAATGTTTTCTTATTTTATTATATTTAAGTTATTATTTTAAGTATAATTGTTTTTTTTTTTATTTTTTTTTTTTTTTTTGTATAAAATAACACCTTAGGGTTTTTTTTTATATTAAAAGAAGATGAAGAAAAAACAATTACAATGTGCTTAAAAACAAACAAAAAGTTATAAAAAAAACTAAATAACAGTAATAATTAAATGGCTGTGGTAAAATTTTGATGAATTTAATTTCAAATTTGAAGGTTATTTCGATAATTATTAATAAGAATAAAACAGAAAAAATATTAAAGTGTTGCTTTTTTTTTGTTTCTCTTTAGCGATACACAATTCAAAAATATTGATGCCATTGTGCAAGTTAAATAATATTTTTCTAAAGTAATTTACGAGTACTAAAGAAAAATATGAATAAGGGCAATATTTGTTGTCAATGGTATACGGGTACAATTACTTAAGCTCGTACTTAAATATGTATATGATCACGGCTGCCAGATTTGACGATTTATCGTCATTTTGACCAGTTTTGGGAACAAAAATAGCTTTTGGAATATGACGATTGGACGATTGGATTTGAAGATTTTTCAAATGATAAATTTTATACAAATTAGCAAATGTTTTTAATATAATTTCGCATTTTATTTTAGCTTTTTAGATTCTTTCATTAATTATAAAAGTTGATTGGCAGAAATCTTCATGTCTCAGCTGTTCATCGTATAAAAAAAGATTTTTTTTTAGCACGATTGTATATTTTAAAGAGTTACAGCCGTACCTAAATAAGAGCGGAAGGCGGAACGTTTTCTTCCGCGTAGCCTTGATATGCCATACCTAAACAAGAGCGTCGGCGTTGTGTCACAAACAGTAGTGTTAACTTTCGTGCTTACTAAAACCCTCATAAAAGAAATAATAAATGGAATTAAAACCGCTAGTTTGACCAAAAAATAGCTAATTTGCCATTATTTATTATCAAAAGATTAAAACAGGGCTGTAAAAACCACAATTATAACAACCCTGCTTATTTTAACGCGCTGTCAAAATCGGATTTTCCAATTGCAAAGCGTTGACGCCGCGCTATTTAGGGATGCTTCATACAAACTGTATGGGCATGAGGATTTTTGACAGCTAGAAAACGCGTTCCGCTCTTGTTTAGGTATGGCTGTTATATATGATAAGCTAGTACTGTTTTATTACATCTACTTTACAACCACTCTCTTTAGTCTGGCTTCACACTATGAAAGTTTTTTTTTTCAGAATGTCTGAGTTTTTTGCTGAGAGGAAAAGAGAACATGCTATTCTTCTCTCCCCTCTCACCAATAAACTCAGACTTTCTGGAAGAAAGCTTTCATAGTGTGAACGCAGACTTAAGTACTTTAACAGGATTTTCGACGTGTAAAGTAGGTGTTGGATATTTATTGGTTTTAGTTTATTTTCTTAGTCATGGTTCAGACTTACAATTTTTGTTGCAGCAATTGTTGAGTTTATTGGTGAGAGAGATGAGAAAATTTGGTAGAGGTACTCATCTCACCAATAAAATCAAGAATTGCTGCAACAAAAATTGCAAGGTTGAACCATGACTTACTTTTCTTATAAATTCTAATACTTTTGAAACATTTTTGATTGTGTTAATTCAATAATAAGTTTCTAAACGAAAGTTTTTATTTTTATATCAAAAAACAGGCAGAATATATTTACTGCCGTATTTATAAAAAACTAAATTGGATATGAAATCAATTTTAAGGAAAATTCGTATGGAAATTTAGTTTTAAAATACGTTTGAAATCTATTTTATTGTTTATGAATACGACACTAAAATTTTATAAGCTACGGAAACTAAAAATACCAATTATTATTCAAAACTAAGTGCTGGCTCACACTAATCAAGCTTAAGCCGGCAAGTCTTGAGTTTTTAGGAGAGAAAGGAAAATAAATGGCATTCTCTTTTTCCTTCTCTCCTAAAAGCTCAAAACTTGACGTCTAAAACTTGTAGATTGTGAACCAGCACTTTAGTATTAAAAATTGCTTGTCTTTTGCAATGACGATTTTTGTGACGATGTAGCTTAGTCAATTTGATGATATGCGAAGGTTATAAAACTAGGCTCTTTTCTGAATCTTTTTATATTTTATTTTACATATGGTATATTTGTATAGGCGTTAAGTAAAATAATAGGTCTATTTTGAAGATTTTTTAAACCAAATAAATATCATATATATACATACATTTGAGCGCAATTTTATTGACCTAGCTTGTTTTATATGGACCCTATCGTACCAAGGCTTTAAATTTAGGAGGACACAATATTTGGGGGCCAGGTGAAATTTTCCATATTTATTTTACATTCAATATTTATATTATCGCTGTATTCATAAAATATTTTAAATATATTAAAGGCTTTCAATAATTAGTATTGTAAATATTTTATTGAACTGTTTGTGTTTTTTAATTCAAATTTTCATAAGTTCTTTAAATTTAATTTTCATTTAATTATTTATATGAAGAAAGGAATCTTACAACATGAAATTAATTAAAATTTATGATGTTTTGCTATTGACTGCCAGCCGTCTTCAATGGTGGTGAGTGTTAACCGGCAAAGATTACTGAGTGTGGTTGCTATTAAAAGATGTCAAATCAACCTGTCCGTGAACGTGGGTTCAATTCCCCGGTCATTCAAGAATGACAAAATATCAATAAATTTTAATTCATTTCATGTTCTAAAATTCCTTTCTTCAGAAAAATAATTTAATGAAAATTCAATTTAATGAACTTTAGCCTGATTAAAATATGAAACTTTGGATTAAAGGTCTACAAAACTAATTTTCAATGAAAATAATCCTTAACAAACGTTCGTTAAATTTAATAAACATTTATGATTTAATAAACATTTAAAAATATCTGCGCCAAATTTGTTTCTGCTAGCTCATTAGGTATGGGTGCTTTTGTGCCAAAACCATTTGCGAAGAAAATAAACCAATAACTGTTTAAAGCTCGGCAATTTGTAAGCCGATTTTCATTGTATTTCATGTATTCTACTCAGGCCGGACTTTTGATGTGTATTAAGTTAAAACTTAGTTTAACGTACTTGGAAACTCGTATGTTTTCGGCAAAATGTGATATTTTTTTATTATTTTACTAAAGATCAAAATTTTCAGCAAAACCAATCTGTTCCGTTAAAAGTTTGTATACAAACTTGGTTGCGGCGGCACAAATTTGTTTTCAGATTAACTAAACCTTATTTAACGGAGATCTCAAAAATCCAGCCTAAGTCTATGATTTGATAAATAATTAAATATTTTTCGCAAAAAATCCAAGTTATTTGTTATTTACACACCTTTTATATGGATTTTGAACTTGATGAGTGGTGTTGCTTAGCAAAACAAAATATTACCAACACATACAAAAATACAGTGGCTCACATCGAAAGCCGAGAAACTCAACTAAATATAGAAAATTTAAACAGCTTTAAAATAAACAATACTTAAGGTCTTGCGAAATATTTCGTTAAAATAATAATTCTGCATATAAGTAAATATAAAAAAACAAAAACTAGATACTTCAGCCTTATAACAATAGAAATAATAAACAAAAACTCAAAAAACCCTTAAAACTATGACCACACTGAAAGTCGGTCTTTAAATTTGATTGTTTATGCATTAATTAATATTTACATAGTTGTATATCGTTTTTGATTTTCTATAGCTTTTAATCTTCTTGGAATAGATTCCACTAATTTTTTGCACATATCAGGCGTTATTTGGTTCCTCCTGTAATGAGGCCTTGCTGACTTTTAAGCTGATTATGCATACGATGTCCAAGCCGTGCCATAAGTGCTCGACTACGTTTGCATATAGCAATACCCAACTTGCGCGCACTTTCTTTAATATTCGTTTTTTAAATATCAAGATATATGTTCTTGTCCATGATGCCTTCCATAAAGTGAAGGTTTCCGGCAGCTTAAGTTGCCATGCATTCACTGTTTTCTTAGTGTTTTTGTGCAAAAAGTCTTCTTCGGAACAAAACAAATTAAATTTGCTTTCATCCGTAAAAAGGACCTGTAAGATACTAAAATGTTGATAGGAAAAGCCAAAATATGTTACGTGGTCCTTACGGTGGCACTAGAGTGAATTCTCGCCTAGCTCAAAATCGGATCCTCTCAGGCGTGTCCCTCCCTCACTCTAGCCCAAGGATCGTAAACAATTAAAAGAGATCAAAAACACAAATAAATTACATTTACACAACAACATGTCAGGAATGAGAGGTAGGTGTTGACCTCCAACCGCCCAACCCAACCTTGGTCACTGGCACATCCGTGCTTGATTTTCAGGTGACCCCTGTGAACCGCACTTCATCCGCACTTACCTTCCTTCAACAACCCATATCAATCAACTTAACCAGACATAATTGTAAAGTACACACTTAAGACATATTTATTTACCTAATTAAAACTTAAAACTACCTTATTATTATAACAATAAAATATTTCCTTTTTTCCTTTCTTTTTAGATTATCTGCTAATCAGCGAAACGAATCCTGCGAGACAGGAAAAATCCTAAAGACTTATTTCTGATTATCTATCTTTTTCTTTTTCTTAGTAGTTTTCTTATATTTTACTATGAGTTAACTTATGACTATATATTCATATAAAACAGTGTAACAATAAAATTACTAATAATGTCAATAAAAACTATAAACTAATAAGTTTAAAATATTTCTTTCAGAAACAAAGTACTTTTTTATTACCACAAAAATTCGACTCCACTAAAATTTTTCCATTAACTCACAATAAGTGTGGTAACTACTTCCGCTTTCAAAAAAAAAATTTTAATTTGTAATACTAATTTGATCTACACCTAAAGGAGCTCGCTTAAGTGGATCTAGGGTAACCTTGGTCCCAATATCTAAATTTGTTATACTTCGCCCTATTGTGAATTCTTTTCCTAAACAGTGGGTCACTATGCAAAAAAAAATTATTTTCTAACACGTAGCTTTGTTTCTCAAAATAGGTTAAAAAAAAACTTATCATACCATTACACATACATCTGGCTTAAACACAAAATTTTAAATACCTAATAATGACACATATAAATTTAATAATACCTAATTATAATTACGTCGAAATAATAAAAGTTCTTATTCTTAAGCTATCACTATCACTAAATTTTTCTTCTCCTTATAATTTTACTTTTGTCATCCTGTGGCCAATAATACATAATTTAACCTATACGCCGAAATATTTCCTTCATCTCTATTTTTGTTTCTTCTATTTATGTGTTTAGTTTAGTCTTTTTTTTTTAAATAAAATTTTCTGGGTTACCTTTTTTTTTTTTTTTGTGGCAAATTTACCATGCACTTGGAAACTGTGTAATATTTTTTCTGGCTCTGCCCAAGATGTTTGGCCCCAACACTAAATGTGTCGACTGGCCCTGTTTCCTCTGGATTCCAAACTTAACCTTTAAAATCTTTGTTTTCTGTATTTTTAGGGAACTTCCAAAGTGCAAGCCCCGACAGGTAACCTCACAAACACAAAACAATTTGTCTAAAAATAAATTTTTTTATTATCGAACACTTCCTATACTATATAATCTCATTTAAATCTTACCCACAATCGCTAAACTATCCGGAATTTAATTGTTGAAACTGCGGTCTAAATAATTTGTCCGCACCTCAACTAATATATTTTTTTGTATTACACTTTTCAAACACACTTTTATTATTTATTTTGTTCACTTTAAAAAAAATCGTTTTCTCTTCTCGAAACGTCTACTTAACTCGGCGGTCTTTTCCTCAATGTTGTAATAAAGATGGACTCTTGAGTTCTCTACCCAAATTTCTTTCAAACGAAATAAATATATGCACCCGTATCATTACCTTTTTCTCGTTCCATACAATTTACCAAAAGTAATATCTATTGGTTCTTTTCTAATTGCCTTAAAACTGCCATTCCCCTTATTCCATCATTTCAAACTAATGCTGTTATATAATGATCATTAGATCCTACATCATTTTTTTTTTCAATTCAAACCTTTTATAACAGTCATTTTCATTCATTAAATACGTTTACTACAATTTCTTCCAGTATATTTCCATATATTGCCTTTCCCTTTGTCTGGCAGCACCAAATTTATACGTCAGCTGTAGTATAACACTTATTAAACAAACACGAGCACAAGGTAAGAATTTTTTTCATACATATATTCTAAATTTATTATTTGCAATTTAAATTATTAGATTTTTTCTCCTCTAGAAAACCATCCCCATAGGACGTGGAAGCAGTACCGGTAAGGATGTATCGTTCCAATAACTATACTCTTTACTGATTTCATTAATCGTTTTATTTCTTTTTCAGCTTTTGCCTTCTCAGGATGGACTGGAAAACTATTTGCATTTGCAAAGTTCATCCTGGAAAGCCGACGATCCCCCTGCTGTTTGGCCATCTGCATTTAACGGTGGTTGGTCATCCCAATAGAGCCATAGGACGGGGTGGGGTTAGTTATTTAATATTATTTTGGCTCGTCCCCATCTCAAGCGCCCCTTATGTTTTTTTAACTTCTGTGTGGCCGGCCAGTTCTTCCTACACATGTGCCCGCCCACAGCAAATTTTGCATTAATACCTGCACTGCCGGCCAGTACTTAATGACCAATGTGCCCGCCATTGTGCAAAAATGCATTCCCCTAAGACGTCGCTACGTCCAAATTTTTTTCCCACCAGTGTTGCCATCGCAACAAAACTCCGGATTTGATGACGGACTGGAAGGCAAAGACGGTGTGCGTGGCTCCTGTTCCTAGCTAACGTGGGGAACTCCCACACCCTGAATCTCATCAGCCGGGCATTATTGTCTAATTTGCTGATAATTAAAGGTATGTATTGAACTTGTATCTAATTTTCTAACTTTTGATAACCAATTTACTTACAGGTTCCGGATCTCAACAAGATTGTCAGATAAGTTTTGCATCCTAATTTCTCTTAAAGAGCCGATTCTTTCTTGTGTCTTTTCTATTCTTGCAGGTACATGGAATTATTAGGTCATATTTTGTTTGATGTTAAAAACACAGTGCAGGACGTTCAAGATATCACAATACATGTAAGTTTATGTGCCATTTAAGCTAAACATTACCCATGCATATAGAAATAAGATTTTCTTTTAGAAAAGTCGTTATCAAATTCATTCAATCTGGACTAGGTTGTACTTACTACTATTCTAACCCAAGTTTTAATATCACAGATTGTTTCAATAAAAAATATAAATATAGAATCTTATTTCTAATATCACAGTTTATTCTAGCCTAAATATTGCACCATCATGTTAAGTCCTTGAAAGGATATTATCTATATCACAGTCTATTCTAAATATTGCACTATAATTTAATGTCTTTGGAATGATATACCCCAATAGGTTTTCCCTGTAACGACTCAAGTTCGTACATATTATTACCTATAGGCCTTATTACCCGACATTTAATAAATTTTTTGCAAAATTTAGAGTTTATATTTTTTCCAAAATCACTTAACACCGTGTTCCGCCTATAAACTTCTTGTCCTGGCACTAGCATTAGGTTTCTCGCTCTCCTATTGTATCGTAATGCACTTTTCTCGTAGGCCTCATGCATATTTCTTTTTATTTTTTCTCGAATGATCTCCAGCCTATCCTTATTAGCTAAATGTGTAATCTCATGGTCCGATAAAGATTTAAGTTTTCTTGCTAACTTATAGTCAGCTCCGCTAGTGAACATGTGCATACCGAAAAGAGCAAAGAACGGTGTCACTCCCGTGGCGGAATGTACCGACGTTCTTAACGCACATTCGATTTCAGAGAGATACAAATCCCAGTCCCTATGGTCGTCTTTTAAGTAAGCCCTAATTGCCGCTAGTACTGACTGATTAACGCGTTCTGACGCGTTCGATTGTGGCGAATATACTGCAGTTTTCATATGTATGATTTTGTAAGCCTCAATCATTTCCTGAAATGCTTTCGAAATAAATTGTGACCCATTATCACTGTGAATTATTTCTGGTACGCCGAATTTATGGAATATTTCTTGAACTAAAAATTGAACGACGTTTTTGGTGGTGGCGTCTTTCATGGCTTTCAAAAATACAAATTTTGAAAAATGATCAACTACTATAAAGATAAAGGAATTTCCACTTTTAGAGCGGGGATATTTTCCCAAGAAGTCAATATATAACTTCTGGAATGGTCGTTCTGTAACTACCTCGTTTCCTATTTCCGGCATCATATGGATATTTGCAGGCTTTGTCTCCTTGCAAGTTTGACATCTCCTAACAAATTCTCTTACTTGACTTGTCATTTTTGGCCAATAGTAAAACCTTTTTAATCTTTCCAGCGTTTTTGCTAAGCCTCCATGAGCAGATGTCTTTGATATATGGGCTCTTTCAATTAAGGCGTTCGTAAGATCTGCGGGAATCCACAACTTCCATTGATTTTCATCCAAGTCTGGGCTGCAGGTTGTTCTTTTATAGATTTTCCCGTTATTAATTTTTATATCTGGTAGTTTGTTCGCATTATTTACTATATCTTCTACCAGACTTAAATACTCCTCACTTTCAAACTCTACAGTTTCCCAATCTACCAAATCTTCTGTCCCAATTTCTGCTATCGTGACTTCCGGAGTCATCCTTGAGAGCATGTCTGCTACTACATTTTCTGTTCCTTTACGGTGCTCGATATCGAAATCAAATGTCTGTAGCTGTAGAGACCACCTAGCTAATCTTCCGCTTAGGTCTTTCAGTGTCATAAGCCACTTCAGACTTGCATGATCCGTTATGATCGTAAATGGCATCATCTCTATATACGGTCGAAACTTGCGAACAGCCATTACAGCAGCCAAACATTCCTTTTCCGTCACTGTATAGTTTCGTTGGCATGGGTTTAATTTTTGGGAATAGAACGCTATAGGGTGCTCTTCTTTGTTTTTATTTAATTGGTATAGTACAGCTCCGATCCCATAATCGGAGGCATCGCATTGAATATAAAATCGCCTTGAAAAATCGGCGTGTCGCAATACTGGAGCAGTAGTTAGAGCTTTTTTTAAATTTTCAAACGCCTTACTAGCTTCAGGGGTCATTATAAGTTTTTTTGCCTTTTTTAGAGTATCGGTAAGCGGTGCCGCTATGGTTGCGAAATTTTTGATAAACCGCCTATACCACCCGGCTGTACCTAAGAAGCTTCTAACTTCCCTAATTGTCTTCGGTAACCGTATATCCCTAATTGCCCGAATTTTATCCGGGTCTGTTTTTAAAGTTCCTCCCCCTATAATAAACCCTAAGTATTTCAGCTCTTGAAAACAAAACTGTGACTTTTTTAAACCTATTGTCAATCCTGCCTCTTTTAGACACTTTGCAACTTTCTCTAATAACTCAAGATGCTCCTCAAATGTATTAGATATGACCAACAAATCATCTAGGTATACAAATACATTTTCCTTTAAACTTTGCGGGACAACTTTATCCATTAATCTGCACAATCGTTGTGCAGCATTGCATAATCCAAACGGCATGACCCTAAACTGGTATAATGGTCTTCCAGCTACCGTAAACGCTGTATATGCCTTACTATCCTCGTCCAATTCGATTTGCCAAAAGGCGTATTTTAGATCGACACTGCTTATAAAATGTGTGTCGTCGATTCTACTAAGAATGCCATCTATATTTTGGAGCGGATATGCATCCTTAATCGTTAATTTATTTAACTTCCGGGCATCCAAGCAAAATCGATTTTTTTCTGGTTTCCTCACCACTGTTGTTCGATTACTCCATGGACTTTCACTGAGCTCTATGACATTAAGCTTTAACATATTATCTATCTCATGGTAAGTAATCTGTTGTACCGCCGGAGATATTGGGTAATACCTATCTTTGACGGGGACTGCTCCCTCAATTAATTTTATGCTATGTTTTTCCAATTGCGTCAAACCTAACCCTTTGTTCTCGAATGTGTCAAACTTTTTAATTACGCTCTCTAGCTCCTGTTGTTGTTCCTTCGTTAAAATGTGAGGCCTCATTTTGTAACCTAGGCCCCTATCTAACACTTCGTCTCCAAGTTGCTGTATATCTAATTCTTCTACTCCTATGACATCCGGGGCTAAACCAAATTCTCTCCAGAAATCTATCCCTAAATATAAAACTTGTTCCAAGTCCGGGCAAAGATACAAAAGCATATCCTTCTTTTGATCTTTGTAGGCTATGGAAACCTTTACTTTTCCTAATATTCTATGACATTGACCACTGGCAGTTTTCACATTGGTCCACATCGGTAGAATATCTAGATCTAACTTTTCTACAAATTCCCTACACTCTCGTCCTAAAATACTAACTGAAGCCCCCGTATCTAACAACCCTTTAAATTCTATCCCGTCAATACTAACATTCGCAAACATTCTATTATCATCTCCCGTCAATAATGCCCTATTTAATGACTCCACTACCATACGTTTTGTTCTCTTCTTAGCAGCAAATTTCTCCCGTACCCTCCGTATACGCCTAGACACAAATACCTGTCTCAAATTATCGCCAAAAATTCGCTCCCTAACTTTGTCGTAATTTTCCTGTCTAATTCTAGCCGGTAAGTAATGCCTAATTTTCGGAAAACAACTTCCATCATCTACCCTACTCTGCCCCCAGTATTCCTTTATTCCCTTGAAGAGGCAGTGTTCCCGGATTGACGTGGGTCCCCCTTCACTCCCATGTCCCGTTTCCAGTTTCCCGATTGACATATTGGACATTTCGGAGTTATGACATTCGGTTTTCCGCAACGGTAACAGAAAAGATTTCTTTCTGTCACAGGACAATCAATAAATATGTGGCCAGGCTCTTTACAATTCCAGCATACCACTGATTTTTTTACTAGATGTGGATTTCGAAGTGAGACTTCCTCAATTATTGTCACTGGGTCTTCATCTGACTTACATTGTTCTTCATATATTTCGCTTACAAAGCGTTGTTGGCGCGGCGGTGGTAGAAGGTTTTTAGAATCTTTTCTGGGAAAGTTCCTTTCCGCTTCATGGCATTCAATCCTCAGCTGTTCTACTGACGACACAGACATGGGGTAAACAATTCTACCTAAACTTTCTCTTATATTTCTTTTAAGGATTTTTATCATGTCGTATTCAGGGATTGGTTGAACAAGTTTTGAACGAATCTGGTTCATAATATGAAAATAATTATCTATAGTCTCATTTAATTGCTGTTTCCGCTCCACCAGATCTCTCATAATTTCAAAGTTTGATCTAGTGGACTGGAATTGACTTATTAACGCATGACGCAAGCCAGGCCAATCTATAAATCCTTGCGTTTTTACAAATAGCCAATACCATTCTCTAGCCGATCCAGTAACGAGGAGATGGAAATCACGCAGAACCTCAGACCATGGTATCTGATACTGCCTCTGGAGATGTTCCAAACGAAAAATAAAATCCTCCACGCTAGTACGAGCCGAATTACCATCAAATACTACCCCCAACTTGTCGATACGAATTCGAATCTGTTCAAGGCTGTTTACGACCGGATGTTGTATTCTGTCCCTTACATATGGCGTGTTATTATTTGTACTACCAGTAGGAACACTATCATCAGAAAACTGATCTAAAGGATTTCGGGGATTTAAGCGATTTTCGTTAACCGTGCGGTCATTTCCGTTTGAATTATTGTCTACATTTGAGTTAAGTGGATTGCGCTGAGAAATAAGGTGGGCCATTGAATTAGTCAAATCATTTATATTTCTCCTAATTTCTGACATCTCGTCCTGAACCATTTTTCTAACTTTTTCTTCTAATGATCTCTGTAGTAACATGGCCTCATCCACTACCATTTCCCTAAATTCTGATGTTATATTTTCATTGGGTATTACATTCAGTTGCGGGTCCACATTCATTTGACTCGGGGTCCCTCCTAGACTTTGGGTCCTAGCATTAATGGTTTGAGAGAGATCACTAAATTGTGACCTATTTATATTCTCCGTATTGGAATTCATTTTTGCTGACCGATTTTGTATTTTAGGCACTTTTGGTTGCCAGTGAGGAATGGATCTATTCAGATCAAATTGTGGTTGCCTGCTTCTTTTTCTAAGCTGAGATCTAGTCTCTATGTTCATACTATTTAAATTCCTAAAATTAGACTTTCCCCTTTTAATTTGTGGGTAAGATACTAAATAAGTTCGTATTCTCTTAACTTAGCAAAAACTTATGTCTAAAACTCTATATTTAATTTTTAATAAAAAAAATTTTATGGCTATGGCTCAAATAATAAATAAAAAAAAATAATTATAAACCAAATCGAAATAAAAATAATAAACAAGCACAAAAGACTCAGATGAATAAATAATCAAAATAAAATAATTGAATAAATGGTAAATAAATTGAAATAATAAATATTTAAGCTATAAAAAAAAACACATTAAATAACGTAGATTAAATAATTGACCAAAATAATACAATCTTTAATAAATTTAACTTTCTCATTTAGGGTTGCTGAAGATTGGTGCGAAGCGGTTCAAACTGTATTCTCATCGGTTCTTTACTAAAAAGCATTTCCCTTTACATGTTGTCAATTCAACAAACTAAAAACAAAGAAATATTATAAACAGTTAGTCACGATCAATTCACATCCACTTCTCTATGAATATCACCATGAACAGGTACAATATCTTCCTATACTACGGTCCTTTAAAACGTTGTTTAAAGCGGATATCGTCCAGATATTATTCTGCCATCTTTAACTAACCTCAGGCTGAAACTAACATTTAATACAAACGTGGGTGACAATACAGAACAAATAGGAACCTCACATCTATACCCCTATGGACTATATTTTCCCCTATGCTATACAGAAATTTATACAATTAAATTCAAATTCATGATCCAGCTACTCGTACGACATTTATGATTACATACAACACAAACGGCTACGAATACACTATACCACAAATATTGAATACAATCATATAAACTTACTCTAACTATTGCACTACCCTAATATTCTATTTCACGGTGTCTAGATTGTACACACCTTTCAGCTTCTTATTGGTTACAAGCGTTAAACGCTGAAGCCTTTCGATTGGGCGCCATATTGTTACGTGGTCCTTACGGTGGCACTAGAGTGAATTCTCGCCTAGCTCAAAATCGGATCCTCTCAGGCGTGTCCCTCCCTCACTCTAGCCCAAGGATCGTAAACAATTAAAAGAGATCAAAAACACAAATAAATTACATTTACACAACAACATGTCAGGAATGAGAGGTAGGTGTTGACCTCCAACCGCCCAACCCAACCTTGGTCACTGGCACATCCGTGCTTGATTTTCAGGTGACCCCTGTGAACCGCACTTCATCCGCACTTACCTTCCTTCAACAACCCATATCAATCAACTTAACCAGACATAATTGTAAAGTACACACTTAAGACATATTTATTTACCTAATTAAAACTTAAAACTACCTTATTATTATAACAATAAAATATTTCCTTTTTTCCTTTCTTTTTAGATTATCTGCTAATCAGCGAAACGAATCCTGCGAGACAGGAAAAATCCTAAAGACTTATTTCTGATTATCTATCTTTTTCTTTTTCTTAGTAGTTTTCTTATATTTTACTATGAGTTAACTTATGACTATATATTCATATAAAACAGTGTAACAATAAAATTACTAATAATGTCAATAAAAACTATAAACTAATAAGTTTAAAATATTTCTTTCAGAAACAAAGTACTTTTTTATTACCACAAAAATTCGACTCCACTAAAATTTTTCCATTAACTCACAATAAGTGTGGTAACTACTTCCGCTTTCAAAAAAAAAATTTTAATTTGTAATACTAATTTGATCTACACCTAAAGGAGCTCGCTTAAGTGGATCTAGGGTAACCTTGGTCCCAATATCTAAATTTGTTATACTTCGCCCTATTGTGAATTCTTTTCCTAAACAGTGGGTCACTATGCAAAAAAAAATTATTTTCTAACACGTAGCTTTGTTTCTCAAAATAGGTTAAAAAAAAACTTATCATACCATTACACATACATCTGGCTTAAACACAAAATTTTAAATACCTAATAATGACACATATAAATTTAATAATACCTAATTATAATTACGTCGAAATAATAAAAGTTCTTATTCTTAAGCTATCACTATCACTAAATTTTTCTTCTCCTTATAATTTTACTTTTGTCATCCTGTGGCCAATAATACATAATTTAACCTATACGCCGAAATATTTCCTTCATCTCTATTTTTGTTTCTTCTATTTATGTGTTTAGTTTAGTCTTTTTTTTTTAAATAAAATTTTCTGGGTTACCTTTTTTTTTTTTTTTGTGGCAAATTTACCATGCACTTGGAAACTGTGTAATATTTTTTCTGGCTCTGCCCAAGATGTTTGGCCCCAACACTAAATGTGTCGACTGGCCCTGTTTCCTCTGGATTCCAAACTTAACCTTTAAAATCTTTGTTTTCTGTATTTTTAGGGAACTTCCAAAGTGCAAGCCCCGACAGGTAACCTCACAAACACAAAACAATTTGTCTAAAAATAAATTTTTTTATTATCGAACACTTCCTATACTATATAATCTCATTTAAATCTTACCCACAATCGCTAAACTATCCGGAATTTAATTGTTGAAACTGCGGTCTAAATAATTTGTCCGCACCTCAACTAATATATTTTTTTGTATTACACTTTTCAAACACACTTTTATTATTTATTTTGTTCACTTTAAAAAAAATCGTTTTCTCTTCTCGAAACGTCTACTTAACTCGGCGGTCTTTTCCTCAATGTTGTAATAAAGATGGACTCTTGAGTTCTCTACCCAAATTTCTTTCAAACGAAATAAATATATGCACCCGTATCATTACCTTTTTCTCGTTCCATACAATTTACCAAAAGTAATATCTATTGGTTCTTTTCTAATTGCCTTAAAACTGCCATTCCCCTTATTCCATCATTTCAAACTAATGCTGTTATATAATGATCATTAGATCCTACATCATTTTTTTTTTCAATTCAAACCTTTTATAACAGTCATTTTCATTCATTAAATACGTTTACTACAATTTCTTCCAGTATATTTCCATATATTGCCTTTCCCTTTGTCTGGCAGCACCAAATTTATACGTCAGCTGTAGTATAACACTTATTAAACAAACACGAGCACAAGGTAAGAATTTTTTTCATACATATATTCTAAATTTATTATTTGCAATTTAAATTATTAGATTTTTTCTCCTCTAGAAAACCATCCCCATAGGACGTGGAAGCAGTACCGGTAAGGATGTATCGTTCCAATAACTATACTCTTTACTGATTTCATTAATCGTTTTATTTCTTTTTCAGCTTTTGCCTTCTCAGGATGGACTGGAAAACTATTTGCATTTGCAAAGTTCATCCTGGAAAGCCGACGATCCCCCTGCTGTTTGGCCATCTGCATTTAACGGTGGTTGGTCATCCCAATAGAGCCATAGGACGGGGTGGGGTTAGTTATTTAATATTATTTTGGCTCGTCCCCATCTCAAGCGCCCCTTATGTTTTTTTAACTTCTGTGTGGCCGGCCAGTTCTTCCTACACATGTGCCCGCCCACAGCAAATTTTGCATTAATACCTGCACTGCCGGCCAGTACTTAATGACCAATGTGCCCGCCATTGTGCAAAAATGCATTCCCCTAAGACGTCGCTACGTCCAAATTTTTTTCCCACCAGTGTTGCCATCGCAACAAATAACGTGGCATATAAATTTTACCGTGCACCAAAAAAAAAAAAAAAATATATATATGTATATATATGTATATATATTGTGAATAATATCACTCAACGAAAGCAAATATCCAGATGACCACTTAAGCTGGGATCACACGATTGCCGCAAATGCACCAATATGACACAATTTTGATTGTGCTTTATTGACGCACAATAATTAAATTGCCCCAATAAAATATTCTGAAATCACACGATTGCCCTGAATTATACAAATTTGATTGCCGCTAGTTGGTACAAAGCGAAATGGGTACAATAATTGCCGCAGCACAGTCACACGATTGTTCTTACTTGTGCCAACTGCGGAAACAGCTGTTGTGGTAGCTTTTTTATTTGTTTGGAAGATCTAGTTGGCTTGTTTATTAAAAAAAAAGAAAATTGTATCATATGTACATTTTAACAAATTTTTTAAGTAATATACATGAAATTCCAAAAATTAAACAAAGTAAAATTCTATTTTAAATATATAAAGAAATATTTATATATAAAAATAAATTCGCTTTAAAGAATTTCAATACAATTTTCTTCGTTTTCCTGTATATATTCTTTTATATTGTCCTGAACAGCTATTGCACTAATTTAAAAAAAAAAACTATATATCAAAAGTTATTTTCGGGAATACAAAATTTAGTATTAATTTATTTATTAATGAGTTGCTAAATTCCCAATTTTTAATTTTGATAAATTTAATTTTTATATTTAATTTATTCCTACTAAAAGAAACACACAAAAGTAAATTGATTAAAAAGGCAAATATTAGCGCGTATTGTGTTGTTTAATTGCCGCACAAGAAACCAATAAATATTGGTACATTTTTGTCATTTTTATTGACGCGCGGTTGCATATCAAGTAGTCACACGATTGCCGCACCAGGGTTGCATTTTATTGGTAAAAGTAAGCACAATATTGCCCTCGATTGGTACATGAGGCAATTAATTGTGCAGTCACACGATTGGGGTATTAAAAAGCGTGAAAATTGGTGCATTGTGGCAATCGTGTGATCCCAGCTTTATACTAGAAAAATAGTCAGCCTTATTGTGGTTGTCGCTGTCGTATACGACTGTGTCGTTTTTTGTAGTAGATTAAAGAACAGAGGTTGTGTGTTTCTTAAATCTATTACAACAACGACAACCACAATAAGGCTGAATAAGGAATTAACAAATATAACGGTTATTGAAATGAATTTCTTGATACTTTTTTGCTTTGCTCGACTTTCAGTGTGACCATAATTTAAGAATTTTTTGAGATTAGTGTAGGAGTACAGTGTAGGAAAAATCTTGGTAATGTTTTTACTACAAGATGTTATTGTGTAGTAAATTAAAAGTATTGAAAAGTTTTTGAAAAATAATAAGCTATGACATCTAAAAAAGTCGATAAACATGTACCAATATTTTGCCCGATTTTTAATGTGAGCCACTGTACGTAAATTTGTTGAATCACTTTGATGTGTTGTGTGCGGTTTAACAGAAAAAAATCAATTTCACTAATTATAAGGAAACTTCAAAAAGTCCGCAAAATCCGAAGATATATGGATAACAATTAGAGGCAGCCGTGGTTTTTTGATCATATCTCAGCCATTTGTAGGACGGTCTAGCTGAATTGGAGTAGAACACTATTCCGGACAATATGTGATGTAAATATATAAGACCTTAGCCCCCATCATACCTAAGGTCTTCGGAAAAAACATTTCAACATACACATGGACAGATGGACAACTTTCATACTCATAAGTGCCCAGAATATATAAACTTTATTGGGCCTTAGCACACTATTTTAGAAATAACAAAGGGAATGACAAACTTTATATACTCCTTCCATCTGTGTTGAAGGGAATACAAATTAATACGTCAATTATGGGTAGCAAACTTCATATTACGTATGGCAATTGTCAACTAATAGCTTGTTATTTCTGTTGTGTGTTAACACATTGGCAACCACAAACTTGTAGTTGCTGCTAATATTTTTTAAAGTAAAGAAAGCGGTAAAAATAATAAGTAAGCATATTTTGTTAAAAATGTTTGTATCTTAGTTTATTTATTTATTTCATTAATTTTTGATTTCAAATTGTATAAAATAACAACTCAAACCTTTAATCCATGAAGTAGTGAATAGTGCAACTGCTCGCGGAGTTCGGTCTTCTGAAAAAAGGCAGCACTGAAGCTACATGGGAGCGTATCGCAGAAAAATTCAACAGCTTTGGCAACAAGTGTGGGTACATTTAAAGGCAAAATTAAAAAAATTGCACATAGTAAAACAATTTATACACTACCGATTGAAGAGGCTGCAGCTGAGCTTTAACAGATGAAGCTGGCAGTAAATCGTAAAGGGCATATCTTTGGGACAATCATAGCTCAAGTTTTGGATCAAGAGCCTGAGCTCTGAAGTACTAACGAGCTTTGATTTTTCTCTTTAAAAGCATCTTATATATGCCAAGTTTACCGTCTCTAATCTAATCATATTTTTTAATTTAATTTAATGTTTCATTCACTTTGAATCACTTATTTGTTCGTTTTTTTCATTTTGTTATATTTATTTTTAGGTGCCAATAAGTCAAAAATAATATTATCGATTACTTTTTGGCAACTAAACAATGTTGCCGTACCTAATACCAATTTAAATGTCAGTTGCGTTGTCAAAAAGCAGCAAAAAGTTGTGTTGTCATCCGTAATCGACCAATAAGTTAAATAATTATTTTACTTTCTAAACATGTGTAGTATTAGCAATATTTTGTCAAATGTTGCTAAACATTGTTATTGGTCAACTTCAAATACTACAAAAAATTGCTTCAAAGTAATTAAAAAAGTTGCCCACTGGATTTTGTAACAAAATAAATAAAAACAAAAATTCATTACCCACGTCGGTTCAAGTAATTAAACAGCATTATCTAAAATGTTGCTCAACAATGTTGCTTAATGACTTAACCTACCATAAAGTCTTTTTAAATCCTCTTATAATTATAAAACCCCTTTAATTAAAGCCTATGGAAAATAAACAATTGTCATTTTTCTTTTTGTCAGTATATATAAACTAATTATGACTTAACAAAAAAAAAAAAACCAAATGCCCATTGTCACAGAAAAACAGAGAAGTACTTGATCAATAACACAGTACAACATTTTTCAGTTAATTGATTGCCAACTCAATTCTGTGCACTGTATGTGAAATTAGACCCAAAAAGAAGAATTTCTGCATCATTCGTTTTGTCTTCTTACCTGCGATTTGAAGTAAGTATCGATTTGAAGTTAGTACTATCGTATAGGGGAATTTATCACGTTTTAGGCCCTGTTGTTTGACATAGCTCGACAACCACTAGCCCAATTTAGTTGAAATAAATTTTAAAAAATTAAGAATTACAATTCCCTTAATCTGTTCATATATTGTTTTCCTATACAAGTAACACTTTCGAAGTTAAAAATGAATGTATGAAGGGAAAAAATTATTTTTTGCCTAAAAATTTAAATTTTTTTTTTTAAAAATACATAAAAAATGCAAAATGGAAAAAAGTTTCAAGTCTAGTTATTTTTTCGCAAAGTCACATAACCTATGAGCAAAATGAGACAAAGATCATAAAAATCGATGCACGCGTTTCGCTTTTATTCGCAATTGAGTAAATGTATGAATTTCAAAAATTTGCTCGAGATATGCACAACATTATTTGGAGAAAACATTGACACCTTTTTCATGATTCTGAGAATTAAAAAAAAAAGGAATAAACAAAAGGTTATTTGATTTTTATGATTGCGGTAATAAATGTACGTGGACAATTAAACGGAAAGTGGACCTTTTTATTATTTGGGTTTTTCCGGTGGCTACCTATATGATTTTTTTACAGAAATTGCACCCACATTTAAGGGTGGTCATTATTTGGAAAGTTTTGCACAGTTTGAAACGTACAAGTGCTGAATCAGGTATATAGCCAGCCGCCCTTAAAATATGCGCCCATTTATAAGTACCTGGCAGTAAAATATTCAAAAATACGTAGTATTTATAGGTGTGCATTGATCGATTTTTGGCATTCAGCCAGTGCCGACGAACGCGAACAGTAAAAGTGATTTTTCTCCAGTTTTTTAAAAGTGAATAACAACAAAACATAAAATATATCAATATGGAAAACAACAAGTGCCCATATTTGGATGAATATTGTTACGTTTGTGGTCATATCGTCCGAAAAATACAGAAAAAAGATCGAAAAAATTTGTTTACTGAGCAATTCAAAACCGCGTATTGTAATTATTTCGATGAAGCAGATTTAAGTGGTGCAAATTTTACGCCGAACACAGTGTGCAACAGTTGTTATACTACCCTTCTAAATGGATAATTTGGGTGGAAGACACAACTGGACATGATGAATCCAGGTGCTATGCATGCATAAATTTTCGTCCTGGATTAAACAGACAACAATTGAAAACAAAAGTATACACTGCTGCATTTACTGCCACACTACCAGTGCAACGCCCTGCTGATACCGATGCACCTAAACCTCCGAGTGCGGATACTGTGTCCCTGCTAGCCGAAACCGTTTTCACCAATCCGACCGATTTGGATGATGCTGATTGGATACCCGATATTGAAAATAGTGCACCACAACCGCTACCACAAATCGAAATGGATTACATTGTGGCCAAGCTGGGACTATCACAACACGACTCCGAATGGCTGACATCATTTTTGAAGAGAAGAAAACTCACACAGCAAAATGTCAGCGCAACATCATACCGACAACGCCAAGCTGATTTTCAGAAATTTTATTCCGTTGACGAAGCAAATACGTTCACGTACTGCCATGATATCCCAGGTTTAGTGAAAAAATTGGGAATGGATTATATCGCTGGCGACTGGCGTTTATTCATCGATGGTTCAGTTACTAGTTTGAAGGCTGTGCTGCTGCACAAAAAAAATAAAAAACCATGCATTCCATTGGGATTCAGCACAACTATGAAGGAAACGTATGAAGCATTGGGCGAAATTTTGAAGAAAATCAAATACGATGAACACAAATGGAACATTTGTTGCGATCTGAAGGTGGTCAACATACTACAAGGGATTATAGAAAAGGGCGGATATCCAAAATACTTCTGCTTCCTTTGTAATTGGGATTCACGATACAAAGGAAATCAATATCAATGTAAAGATTGGAAAGGAAGAACTCCCGAGCTCAACAAACAATTAAAATTACGCAATGAACCTATGATAAAGGACCTGGATGATATTTTGTTGCCACCGCTCCACATGAAACTGGGAATAGCTGGGAAATTCGTTGAAGTGGTGGTCAAAAAAGTTAACGGCGCCTTTGACTGTTTGAAATCCATCTTTCCGAAACTCAGTGATGAGAAAATTAAAAACGGTACGTATCGTACTCTGTATTTCAATATTGTCATATCTAAATTTGTTAATTTCTATACATTCGCATTACCAATAATTTTTTCGTTTTTCTTATGTATTTAAAACAGGTATTCTCAATGGACCTGATATTCGGAAATTGATCAAAAGTGATTCTTTCACACATTTGCTTTCAGAGCATCACGACCACCAACATGCATGGAACGCATTGAAAGAAGTAATAGAAGGCGTTCTAGGAAAGAACCGTGTCCAGCGAGAAGAGATACAGCAACGAGTGGACAGGTTGCTGTTTTATTTCGAAAAAATCGGTGCATCCATGACGCTGAAATTGCATTTCTTGCACCACCACCTCGATACTTTTTTGGCACAATCACCTCAGGAATCAGACGAACAAGGAGAGAGGTTCCACCAGGTGACCATGCCATTTGAAAAGCGGTTCAAAAGCAAAAAATTGGATGCATTGCTTGCGGAGGTTTGTTGGTGGAGTTCCACAATTATGCAGTTTGAAGAAAGCACCGAAGATGAAGACATTGAAATTGGTGGACACAGTGAAAGAAACACGCCCTTGAATAGTATGTGTATCTCGGATGACGATACAGACTCAGACCATGAATATGAACAACCTACGAAGAAAACAAGATCATCAGAACCACAAGCGTCAACTTCTACAAGGATGGATATTGCCAATAATTGAAAAAATGTTCTAAATTTTGTTTTTATGCATATTATAATTGCGTATTAATTGCATATTATTTTATTTTCATTAAGTTTTTATAAATAAAGTTTTTTTTTGCATGATAATTTTTTAATTTATATTTTTATTTTAAGGGTGGTGGCTATAACTGATTTTTGAAATTCATACCTTTACTCAATTGCGAATAAAAGCGAAACGCGTGCATCGATTTTTATGATCTTTGTCTCATTTTGCTCATAGGTTATGTGACTTTGCGAAAAAATAACTAGACTTGAAACTTTTTTCCATTTTGGATTTTTTATGTATTTTTAAAAAAAAAATTTAAATTTTTAGGCAAAAAATAATTTTTTCCCTTCATACATTCATTTTTAACTTCGAAAGTGTTACTTGTATAGGAAAACAATATATAAACAGATTAAGGGAATTGTAATTCTTAATTTTTTAAAATTTATTTCAACTAAATTGGGCTAGGGGTTGTCGAGCTATGTCAAACAACAGGGCCTAAAACGTGATAAATTCCCCTATACGATAGTACTAACTTCAAATCGATACTAACTTCAAATCGCAGGTAAGAAGACAAAACGAATGATGCAGAAATTCTTCTTTTTGGGTCTAATTTCACATACAGTTCACAGAATTGAGTTGGCAAATCATGTGTTGTACTGTGTAATATAATGCCAATATTATTGATAATAACAAGAAATAAATTGATTTATATCATTTCATTGATATTATGTAATATCACAACAACAAAAAAAATAGAGCAAAATTTATTTTTTTATTAAACAAATTGACATACATTTGGTTAAAATTTGGTACATGGCACATTCATATGATAAACTCTTCGATCTGTTATTTTCCAAATTGTCAAAATTGTTTAACAATAAATCAGAAAGCACTGAATGCTACTGATAAGTTGCTGAAAACATTTATGAAATATAACCACCCTTTTGGTAGAAAGTTTTACTGCTTGGAGGAGATTTTCGCCAATGCCTGCTATTGTAAAATCGTCCATAAAATATTCCATTCTATGGTCCACCTTTCGAATTTTACCGCTTAAAGTCAAAATTCGCGCCGTGGTCAATAATTGAAGTACAGCCACGAATCACGCTGTAAGTTACAAAATAATTATTTTGAGCAAACAACGTTTTTAATAAGCAGCATTTTTTTTAATTTTATATTTTTGTTTCAGATTATCAAAAATAATGATAATAAAGGTATTGACGTCAAAAGTTGCACTCTTGAGAAAAAGCATAAGTGAAAAAAATAACAATAACCACAAAGACAATTATTTCGCCCAAACGATGCAAAATTTTCGGGGTCTATGTAAGAGCAAGATTATCATAATTAGCATAAAAATTTTGCAACTTTTTATGGCATTGTCAAGTTGAAAAAAATGTTAAAAACAACTCTACGCAAAACAACAACGCAGGAATTCCAATTTGTTATCACAAAATTTTTATATTAAGAAATTTTTCAAAAATAAAATTGATTTATTTGATTTTCGACGCTTGTTTTAATTATTTTCCTTATTTAAAAAGATGAAGTATTCCAAATTAATAAGGAAATGCTAAGTATTTTGGAGGATGAACGTTCTACATGAGCAACGACACGGTGCGGAACGAGAAAACTATCCGGTCGAATTTTAAAACAGCCTGTCACCACCTGTGTTGTAATTATTGTCTCTTTTTGCATTTGAAATAAAAGACTGTAATTAATATTTTAATAGTTACTAAATGTTCATTTAATTATAAAAAGATAAAAACGATATAAACAATGGTTACAACTGAACTTGGAAAATCACGTGTGTCTTTTCTCTATATCAACACTAGATTGATTTACAAAATTATGATAGTAGATGTTTTACAATAAATTAGTGATGTCAACTCCACTTATTGAAACAACAACCTGGAATGCCTATTACAAGTTGCACGTCAATGTTGGGGATATTGTCATGCTTTTACGTAATTTAAATTAAAAGGAAAGGACTATGCATTGGCACAAGGTTGCAAGTGAAAAAATAATTACAACCTTATTTGCGCAACTGTCCTAACAGGCACTGCAGAAGATAGTCCTGCGTTCATTTCTAAGATTGATTTGGCTCCCAAAAATCCAGACTTACCATTTATTTTACGTCAAAGGCAGTTGCCCATAAGATTGGCATTTTTATCACTATAAATAAATCACAAAGTCAAACGTTGGATACATTTGGCAAAGCCCATATTTAGTCAAGGACAATTAGATTATGTATGCAGGTGGAGAACAGGGTATGCAAAAAAAAAGATTTGCTCTTCATTTTTATTTTCAAAAAAGATTGTTTTTAAAGAAGTATTTTAAATTTGTATCAAGTTAAATTGTATTTTTTGTTATATTTATTAACTCATTGAAAAATATTTATTGTTTTTCAAGCTAAATTAAAATTATAGTGCTGTGTTCTTTGATTCGCAATCTTAATTATAAAGGCTAGTTTACACTATTATACTTTGTATTAATACATGTATTACGAAAAAAGTTTCACATCCCATTCGACTTCATCGTTTTTTGAAATTTTTCTAAACAATAATACTTTTCATTTGATTAGGGTTGCATTTTAACAAAAACATGTTCATGTCTGATAGTGTGACTACAAGCTGTAGTGTTACATTAGATTTTTTAACAGTACCAACAAAACTCGTTAGATTTCTATCTTACTAAGTATTATGGAATACGAAAGAATTGTGTGATAGTGTAAACTATCCTTAAGCGGTTGCCCACAGCAGTGATATATATTTCTTGTAATTCTTTTAAAACATATGACTGTACAACTTTATGACTACCCTGTGAATCCCCCAAACATGTTTTCTTAATTTTAATGACCATTATAAGTTACTTACAATGTAAAATAGTTGTGTACCTGGCAGGGACAGGCGTTTTACCGTATATATATTCATATGGTTATATACATATGGACATTTCCACCGATAGGTCCATCGAAACTAAAAAAAAAAAATTTTTAATTCTTGAAAAGACTTTATTTTATCTTATTTGCACAGGAAAACAATCTTTATATAACTTTTTTCGAGATTTATGAATGCAAATACGAACAAGTGCAACTTTTACCATTTCTATTGCACGTTTTGTTTTTATAAAAGTTCTAAAAGATAGACTTTTTGTCAAAATAGAATGAATTAGAAACATGCGATTTCAAATAACTGTTACTGTCATGTGCGACATTTTTTATCAGTGCGTCCAAAGCAAATGCAGAAAGCTCATCAGATATCGAGAACAAACAAAGATTTTCTATAAAATTCAAATAAAAGAAACCCTACTAAAAAATAAGAAGATCTGTGATCTGGGTAATTATATAAAGTCGGTCACGTGCGACATCGTAAGAGTGAATATTAAAAATGGTGAAATTATTTTTGTTGTACAAATGATTTGTTTATGTTAGTATGTACAAACATTTACTTGCAAACACACATGTACACACCTGTATGAACGCACTGGTTTTCTCGAAATATATTGTGTTGCTGCACTGTAGTCTTTGGTTGTAGTCAATTTTTTTTTAGTTTATATTTATTTATTTATAAACCTTAATATTATTTTTTTATAAAATTATTTATTTTTTTCTCCGATATTTCGTCACGCCTTTCTGTGACTTCTTCAGGGAAAATTAACAATTTAAAATTTTTAATAATTTTTGATGAATAAATTTTTTTTTAATTTTATAGCTAAATAAAAATAACGAGAAGCCCGTATTTGAAGAAAGGTATATGGTATGGAGGTATAAATATTTATTTTTGCAGTTACTGTCAAGAAGTCGAAATTTGGCCAACGGGCAAACCTAGTACATTGAATATTGTTGCTTATTTAAAAACATTTTAATTAAGCTCATTTATATACACAACATTTTGCCCCAATTAAAGCATTAAACAAAAATAAAATTAGTTTTAATTAAAAATTAATTCAAGTGAAAAACGTTTAATCAAGTGAATTAAACGTTTAATTGTTACTATTAATTTGTTTACTGGTGCAAATTAATAGTATCAAATAAACTTTTAATTCACTTGATTACATTTTTTACTAAAACTGATTTTATTTTCCATTATTTCTTTAATTAGGGCAACATTTGTATTTGTTTAATTTCGCAAAAAGACGAACACAGAAATAATTAAAAATTTTCTCAAATCACCAAATTCATAGAATCAAGCAAACAATTTGTTGATTTTGCACCTATTACCAAAATGTTTATATTGATTACTAAAAATTGTAAAAATTTAAAATTTTGAATATTTTTTGGTGTTTCAAAAAATTATAATTTAAATTTTACTGCCTGGCTCACAATGTCGACAAGACAATTTCTTTCTTATATTTATATTGAAAACAAAAACAAGTTTAATTTTTTTATTATTGTTTTCAATATAAAAATGCGAAAGAAATGTTCTTGTCGATATTGTGGGCCGCCTGGCAGTTAGTTAAAAAAAATTATCAGAAAACTTTGCCGTGTGTTAATTGATTTGATTAAATATAGCTCAGTTTTTGACAATTCCCAACAACAATTCTACAGTTTAAATTATTTTATTTTAAACGAACAAAGTCAATTAAGATTTTTTGTTATTTAATCAAAATTTTAATCAAAAATTTATTTCAAAACAACTAAGATGTTAATTAAATCAAAATTAAATGTTTGATTTTCTTTCAACTAAAAAATAATTGATTCAATTATCACATTAATTAAATTGAAATACTTTTTAAACAATTTTTTTAATTGATAAATTTCTGATGATTTTTTCTGTGAAGTATAACTATTAATAATTTTCGGGTAAAATTAAAACCATTTTAAAGAGTGCATAACATTTTAAAATTAGTTGCATTAAAATATTGCCAAAGGTTTCGCTGAAATCGGCGTTTGAATTGTTGACCGCTGTTTTTTATCACGTGCAATTGTCTTGAAAAAAAAAGAAAATTGATCAAAATAAGCAATAGCAACAATTATATGGCTAATTAAGAGCGTTGACGTAAATCTATTGTCAAAATAAAAAACCGTTTTATTTTTACTTTTTTGTTACTTGAATTGTGTACGACGGTTACGTTCGACATAATGGAAATGCCCATATTTAGATATTATATGGGCATATATTAATCATCTTAAAGCTCTTAACAAAATATTGATTGGATACAATTATTTGTTTTATAAATTAGATGATTAATTTTTCTTAGTTTAAGGGCAAGGAAAAGACGAGTGTATTATTTTTATCCAAACGAAGTGTTAAAATACAATATGAAGTATTTAAAAGATTAAATTGAAAAAGGTATACAATTACAATTATGTTAAAACAATTATAGTTATTTTTTTTTCTTTATTGTTACAACAATTATTTATGTTTTCTTGTTAAGGCCACGTTTGCTTTCAATTGAAGGTTTTTTTGCACTTAATGCCAACGAAGTGGTTGTGGTGGTTGGTCATTGATGATGGTTCGCTTTTATTATTTTTTTTCTTTTTTGTTATTCTTCTTTTTTTTCTAAATTATAATTTTATCCAAAGTCATTATTTATCTATAAATTTTTATTAAAAAGAAAAAAAAAACAGTTATATTATTTACACTTGAACTACATTATTATCTCTTGTTAATTTCTTACGCGTTTTTTTTAACTGTAATTTATATTAAAAACATAACAAAATTAATAAAAATAATCATAACACTTGAATCCTCTTTTTTTCTGTGGGTAGAAAACAAGGCAAATTTAAAACATGAGTCTACCTCAATTCGCTTTAGAAAACGGCATCTTTGAATAACAAAATCAGTTTTTGCGTTATGCCAGGAACACAACTGGGACGAACGACGAATTTTTGGCCGCGAATATTCGTAGCCAAAAATAAAACATATTGGAAATACACACAATAATAGCGTCCGCCGAAATTCGTCAGTCGCGGCGACCTTGCAATAGATTTATTTCTATTTCATACGC
Organism: Pollenia amentaria; assembly: GCA_943735925.1. Classification (NCBI taxonomy): domain Eukaryota; kingdom Metazoa; phylum Arthropoda; class Insecta; order Diptera; family Polleniidae; genus Pollenia; species Pollenia amentaria. The sequence continues at coordinate 240,738,686 of OX031007.1, read as the reverse complement.
CGCACAGTGGCGCCCGTAGAGCAAGCGAGGTTGCAAAAATCAAAATGTTCATGAGTGCCGACGAAGTTTTGAATAAACCCATGTTATAGGAAACTTTTCAACGATTTCAAATATGCCACTCTTAATAATATCACATTTTTTAGTATAGAAGATATAACCGTTCAAAGTTGACCGACTTTCGGTTTTCAAAAAAACACACAATTTTTAGTCAATTTGTTGCGATTTCAGGTGTAATATCACGAAAAATAGGTAACGAATCGCCTTATTTTTTGTTTGTATTGATTGATGTATTTATTAAATGTATAATGAAAAAAAAAATTAACTGTTTGCTCTGTGTTTCTCCTGGTAAATCACTATTTAAAAACTATCAGTTTTTTCACTATTTTTCAACTTTGACGGAAAATAAAAAAAAACTATATTTTTCTATATTTGCCATATTTGGAAAACCTGTTCTTTGATTATTTCTTTACATAATTCAAAAGGTTTTATCTGCCCGTACGTGCCCGTTTGGCTTCTAGAGGTAAAAAAGTTTAAAAAGACATGGTTGCAGAAATTGTATGGCGTCCATCCCTTATATGTTTTGACTGACAGTAGTTTGATCCAATAGTTTGAAAAAAACTACTCATTGAAATAAGCAGGTACGTATCTCACTTAAACAATACTTTGGCGTACAAATGGTCAGGAACAATATTGACTTATGGACCCTACAGGTAGGCACAAATCTTATTTGGACACGTGCATAATATCAAAATTGCATTATTCAGCCTAAATCCATATGTATGCAGGGAACAGGTAAATTTTTAGGCATAGTAGCATAAGCCTATATATTGCAAAATAAACATAATGCCTGGATTAGTCTACGCCTGAAAGTTGGCGCAACAATTACTGAAACCATTAAACAATTTAAGTACTGAAAACATGGCGTTGAACAATTTAAAATTATTTGAACTGTTTAGAAAGTCAACCACACCAAAGTTTTTCACGGAAGTGAAAATTCTTCCTGAGAAGTTGATATTGATCAGCAAATGGGGCTGCGATGGATCATCCGGACAAAGCGTTTATAAGCAAAGGATATCTTTCGATGACGCTACAATATCGGACGGAAATATGTTTATGGCATCTGTTGTTCCTTTGCGGCTAAAATCGGATGATTCCCTACACTGGAAAAATCCACGTCCGTCATCAGTGCATTATTGCCGACCAATAATGTTTCAGTTTGCAAGGGAATCGGCAGAACTCATAAGGACTACGATGAAGGACATTGAAGAACAAATAAGCAAGATTAAGCCTACAAAGCTGCAAATTGGAGAAGGAAAATATATTGAATGCAATTACGAGTTCCACCTGACCATGGTTGACGGAAAAGTCGTAAACGAACTGACAGGAACAACCTCAACAATGTCATGCCTGATTTGCAAAAAGAGTCAGAAGAACTTTTTTCAATTCAGTTCAATTTATTTCATATATAATATGTTACATCTCAATTTTATATAATTAGTTGTAAAGAGTTTAAGATTAGTATCTTTTTCTGCTTAATTATAATATATTTCAATTAGTTATCATATACATATATATAGACAGAATTATATTGGAGGTAAAAATTTAGCAAAAACCTATTTAAACCCCTTTTTTCGTTTTATATTTATATTTTTTTTTTATCGATTTTATATTATTATTTGTCAGAAGAACTTTGGTAATTTAAACGATTCTACAAATGAGGAGAATTACGAATATGGAATGTCACCATTGCACGCAAGGATAATGTGTATGGAATTCTTGCTAAAACTGGCATATACCCTACCACAAGAGGAGGAAAACTTCGATGAAAATACATCAATAAAGGATAAGGAAAAGATCAGAAAGAAGCAAATACAGGATGCTTTTTTTAAACAAGTTGGACTAAAAGTAGACTGTCCCAAGCACGGATACGGTAACTCAAACGATGGAAACACTTCTAGGAGATTTTTTGAAAATGATGAGGCAGTAACTAGAATCATTGGAATTGACAATCAAATCGTGAAAAGAATGGGAACGATCTTGGATGTTTTAAACTGCAAAGAAAATGTCAATTCTACAAAATATGGAGAATATGCGTCGAAAACTGCATCTCTTTTAGCAGAAATGTATCCACAGAAGAAGTTGACCCCGACCGTCCATAAAATATTGGCGCATGGCAAAGATATAATTGAGTACCAGTCTTTGCCAATTGGAGAGCTTTCTGAAGAAGCACAGGAGTCTCTTAACAAATTTTATAAAAAATATAGATTGCAGAACACATTCAAAGCATCAAGGGTAAGGCAAAATAAGGACCTCTTCAACATGTTGGCAGCATCTTCCGATCCACTTATTTCTTCCCTGCGGCATGTGAAGTCACGAATAGAGTTTCAAAATAATTATAGTTTAGAAATGGTTAGTCTTTTAGATATACCTTCTCTTACGAATTGTGATGAATATTTTACAGAAAATTGAAAAAATAAATTTAAAAAAAAATAATTTTTTTTTTAATTTGTTGGGTAATAATTTAAAACATAAAACCCTTAAGAAAAAAAATAAAAACAATCTAAAAATGTAAAAATAATTTTTCTTAGTTACCATAAAATTGATTTTTCTACTAATTTTAACTTTGACAACCCATAAGTAGGCCCCTACAAAGCGTAGTACCCTTTCCAAACGCTCATTTCATAGGCTGAACAGTTATCTATCATATGCTGTTTAATCTGTTCAATTATCTTATTCGGTTCAAAAGATATGATTTTTGCAACGAAAAAACTCAAATGGCGCCACTGTGCGCCGGCAAACGACGAACAAATCGGTACCTGGTGACCATGTTTGGTTTAAGTTTATATATATTTTAGTAAATAAGTTACTTTTAACTTTAATAATTGTTTTTTTTATTGTAAAAAATTTAAAATAAATATACAAAGTATTTTGCAATAAAAATACTTTTTAGTTGTGATTTTGTTGATGTTTTCATTTTTAAGCATTATTTTTTTTTAATATGGTCACACTATATCTCTCTCTTTGTACAAACAGCAATCAACTTTCTCAATTATAAAAAATGCTAGTTATTTGTTATTAGTTATTGTGCTTCATACGACGAAATTACTCAGCGAATTTTCACTGAAAAATTCGACGTGCTGGGCGAAATTCGTCATTCGTCCCAGTTGTGTTCCTAGCATTAAGCGTCAAATACAAGAACGTGTGTTTTAAATCAGCGGGTATTTTAAATCAAAAAGAAGAATAGAATTAAAAATCTACAAACACATTTTTTGACAAACAAATTTTGGCAAACACTCAAGATAAAATGCAAGGAGCAAAAAATAACCAAATGAGCGGTCAAGACCACCTGTAATGAATTTGCCTTGGGTAAAAAAATACTCTCCATATTTTCGTAAAAAAACTATTTGTTTTATTAATCAGTTATATAGTTTTTGATTCATCTTCTTCCGTACAAAATTTAACAGAAATCAAAAGTCATTTAAAACCTCAATTTGTATTATATTCGTTTATTTTTTTTGTATCTTTTTTTGAAGTTAATGACGAGTCGAAGTTATAAGATTTTTCTATTAAATTTATTTCAATACTTTGTATTGATTGATACGCATAAATATGTTTCGATATGCTTAATTAAAAAAATAGATACAATTTAAAAAAATAATGTAGTAACCGACATAATAATTCCCTACTTTTTAATTGAAAACTGTAAATGTCAGGAAAAAGTATTTTATTTAACAAAATTTCTGCTAAAATTACGAAAAAAAATAATACATAATAATTGATATTGGGAATTATTTCTTTTCATAAGCAACTTTTTTATATTCAACATTGTTATTTTTCGAATTTATTCTATGAGTTAAATTTCGGTTATGTATTTTATAAAGCTTTTTGTAATAGTTCTTTTCCTTAATTTTTCAGGAATGACTTTATACACTACCAGACTATTATTTTGTAACTTCCTGTTACATTTTACCTTAGCTATCCGTTGGATAGCAATGAAGTATATTGTATGTAATGAAAAATTTACAATTGTTAGACACCAGCAGAATGTATTGCACTTTCTGGCCTGCTACGGCCTTCGTCAGCATTCTTTGTGTCACACTGGATAGTAATACTTTATAAATTGAATGTATTTAACTTAACTATTTTAACAAATAGAATCTGGGAATTATTTCTTTTCATAAGCTACTTTATTATATTCAAGATTTTTTATTTTTCGAATTTATTTTGAGTTAAATTTCAGTTATGTATTTTATAAAGCTTTTTGTAATAGTTCTATTCCTTATTTTTTTCAGGAATGACTTTATACACTACCAGACTATTATCTGGTATCTTCTTGTTACATTTTACCTTAGCATGTTATTGTTTTGCCTGTTGTTGTTGTATTGTTAAGATATTGAGGCCACCTTGATAAGTTAATTCAATGGAAACTAAAGTTGAATTTAAATGTACCACATCGGTGTATTATGTTTAATTTAAGTGTTTATTGAAGAACAGAAATTTATATTTAAAAGGATTTAAAACATAAATCTGTTTAAATGTCAATCCTGAAAATTTGCCCTTAAGGTAGAGTATTCAGATTTGATCGTGATGTATAACATTTTTAGGCTAGTGACTACATCATTTTCAAAAACCTTTTAATTTTTTTTTTCCAAAAAATTTTTTTTTATAAAATTGTTCTAAAAATTATTATAAGTAGCTGTTTATATAGTATTTTACAGAAAAAGAAATAAATGTAAAAATTTAGTCGTTAAGCCACACAAAATTATATTCTAAGCCTCTCAAAAATGTAAAAAGTCAATGAAATCGAAGCAATTTACGTAACTATCCTGACTTTAACAGTGTCCCAAAACGACAAACCTCAAGCAAAAGACTTGAAAATTCACTATACAATGCAGAATTTTGTTGTCTTAATTCCCTTATAAGTAGCTGTATATATAGTATTTTACAGAAAAAGAAATAAATGTAAAAATTTAGTCGTTAAGCCACACAAAATTATATTCTAAGCCTCTCAAAAATGTAAAAAGTCAATTTACGTAACTATCCTGACTTTAACAGTGTCCCAAAACGACAAACCTCAAGCAAAAGACTTGAAAATTCAATATACAATGCAGAATTTTGTTGTCTTAATTCCCTTTTTTTTTAATATTTGATAAGAAAATACTGAAATTTATTGTTGGAGGATAAGCTGTTCCTATGCGCATTTCACTGGTTGCTTAGGCCAGATAATCAGGAAACGTTCTCCTAAATAGTTTTAGAAAAGCCAAAGCTATCAGCAAACAAGACTATAGAGGGAATGAGAATTACCTACAAACACTCAAAAAGTATTTTTTGCAACGATATTAAAGCTTAAACAAAATACCAAACAATAAATCAGTGATGAGTTTAACTTTTCTTACATTCCCCACTACAATTATTTGGAATTCTCCCAACATTAATTGTAGTTGTAAGTGGGTAAAGAAAAAACATATTAAAAACAAAAACAAAGTGCTTTTATTGTTTTCGCAAGAAATCCATATAAAAACAATTTGCCAGTTCAGTTTTTTATGCAACTGCACTTGCGAAAATTTTTATTATCAAAGTGGTTATTGGGAATACTATTATTTATTAAAAGATTTTTTTTGTTGTGCTTAATTCCCTTTTTTTAATATTTGATAAGAAAATACTGAAATTTATTGTTGGAGGATAAGCTGTTCCTATGCGCATTTCACTGGTTGCTTAGGCCATATCATCAATACTTAAAGCAAGTGTTCTATTTTTCATACTATTTGTCGAGAATTCTTCTTGAAGTCCGTGAACATGCGTTCAGTCCCGTGGTCAGTCAAGAATGAAAAATGATCAATACATTTTCATTAATTTCATGTTGTAAAATTCCTTTTTAAATCGAATAATTTAATAAAAATTAAATTTAATTTGAAGAACTTTAGCCGGTTTAACATATTAAAATTCGGATTAAAAACCAAAAAGAGTTCAATAACAATACTAATTATTAATTTATTAAACCTTTAAACGAATTTAAGTCAACAACTAAAAGGGGAAGTGGGAAAAATTTAAGGAAATAAGTATTTTCTGCCAAGAATATAAAGCTACGGTCACACTTGTTAAATATTTGTCGAAAAACGGGACCAACAGGCAAACTAAAATATAATTTCAACATCACTAGAAAAGTGGCAATAAATCAATGACAAAATTACATTTGTTTTGAAATCAGCGTTACCATTTGTTAAGTTTTTCCTCTTATGCGAATTTTTTTTTATAATATTAAACAAAATGAATTCCAAGAATATTTTGGCGTGTTCGTTAAAATTTGGCATTCTTGTAGAAAAAAAGTATGTAAAAAAAGATATTTTTTGATAGTAGATAATGTTAGATGTTTCAAGTGTAAATGCATCTTTCACATTTTTAATATTTCCCATGCGTTCTTCCATAATGTATGCAAGTGTACAAAGGATATAAGCTGACCGGGTTTAAATCACGAGAATTTCAAAATGTTTGTGCGCAGAACATCTTTTTAGTGATTTTAAAACACTTTACGAAAAATTAATTTTAAAACGTACCTGAATCAAAAGTTGCTTAAATCTGCCTTAAATCTGGTAAACTCGCAAAAATTATTAGAAAGCAAAGTTTCACAAAAATTCAATCCCGCTCAAGTCTGAAAAATATTTAAAAAAAACCAAAAAACAAAACGTTAAAGACTAAAAAATTACCAAAAGAAGACAAACTTAATAAAGTGCTTAGAAAAAGGTCAACAACATTAGGAAATCTAGGCAATTTGACAAACATTAAGTTGTCAGTTCATCTTTAAGCTTATGGTCTAGTTTTTATTTTATAAAAAAGTTAATCTTTATTTTTCTATCGAATTTTCGTAACTCCGTTGTGTTACGTCTTCAGAATTGAAAATTTTTTAAAAACAATTACATAAAAAACAAATTAACAAAATTTCTTAAAATAAAAATATTGACAACATTTGAAAAAATTCTTATGCTAACAAAATATTTAAACATAATCTATTACAGTTTAAAAAATTTTATTTAGTTTCCGTTTCTATGTTTATTAACTAAATGTCTATAACTATGGGCTACACTATCTGTATCTGTCTTATTATTTATTCTTAACATATGTGGAACCTTTATTATTTGAAGCATTTCTAACATATAAAGTCTCTTGTAATTACTCTCTGTGTTTAAAATTGTTACATTCTCAAAATCTGGATAATGATTTAAACTAGCACAGTGGGTTGCTAATGCTGTTTTCTGTAATGTAATATTGTGTTTATATTTCATTTTCGGTATATAAGTCAATGATTTATAAATCTTCGGTTCATTCGAAGAACCTTTACTATTTCCATTTCTGTTTATGTATAGTCCTATTAAATTAGTGATAAGTTTCATTGGAAAACTATTATCTGTTAAGATATTTATAATCTTTTTCTTATTCTCCCTATGAAATTCTACATCACTTATTGTTAATACTCTTTCTATTAGATTTTTAGCTGTATTTATGATCATCCTTTTAGGGTGTTTTGAAAAATAATTTATTATTCTTCCTGAAGATGTAGGTTTCTGATACCAGTTCATTAATAATTAATTTCCTTTCCTTATTATTAATGTATCCAAATAAGAAAGCCTAGAATTAAATTCCTGCTAAATTGTAAATCTAATATTTTGATGAAAAGAGTCAAATATTCTAAGAATATGTCCTATTTTACATTCTGAAATAATGCAAAACAAATCATCTACATATTTTGTTATGATTTTCGGTTTAAGAGACAATTGTCCAATAAATGTATCTAATAACTCTTCCATAACAATATCAGCTACAACTGGTGATGCTGGTGATACCATAGGAAGTCCCTTTTGTTGGGCATATATATCCCCACTTAATTGAAAATATCTATTATCATCTATACAAAATTTTACAATACGTAAAAATAAATCTTTTTCTATTTTCGTATAATCTTTTATCTTGTCCCATTTTTTCCCTATTATACACATAGCTAGATCTACTGGTACACTCGGAAATAAAGATACTATATCAAGGGAAATTTATTTCTCATCATCATTTATTTTTATATGTTTTAATCTATCTTTAAATTGTAAAGAATACTTAACATTATATTTTTAATCATCAGTTATTTTTCTAAGAATTTTCGTAATATATTTCGAAAGTTCATAAGAAGGAGAATTAATGCAAGAACAAATTGGTCTTAGTGGAAAATCCTTCATATGAATTTTTGGAACACCATATAATCTAGGTGCTACTGCTGTGTTTGTCTTAAGTTTTCTTCTATCCACAATTGTGATCTCCTCTTTCTTATTTGTCCTTTGTAACCTATTTGAAATATATTTAGTACAATAATTTAAGGTGCCTGTCAAATCTTTTTAAAAGCTATGATCGCTTAATGCTTCAGAAAAAATTATGAGAGCATTTGAAAATTATGCTTTGAACTCAAACTTTTAAAATCAGATATCAATAAAATCTCCAATTATTTGTAAACAAGACCACACAATTAATAAAATTTCTTAATCAAGTGAAATATTCTTGTATATGGCAAAATAACCAAAATTTATTGCATTAAATTCCTTAAAATTAAATTCCCGAAAATCACAAAAAATATGTTTTATGGGAAACCCTTTTTTAAAGTAAAATCTCTAAAAGGAAATATGTAACAAAATTCAGAAAAAGAAAAGCCAAAGAAACTCTCCAAACAAAGCAAAGCAAAGACTTAAGAAACAAACTCAGAAAAGAAAGAGATCTCTATTCAAGTCTGTGACTTAAGTCTTTCGTTTTTTCCTTTGATTTTCGCTTTTAAGCACATAAGCGAATAAAACTAGGCCATTTTATTTATAAATAGCGAAATGTGTAGTCATTTTTCTCACTTCTTTACATTTTAAGCACACATAAAATTCTTTATAAACTATTTACTTCCGTTTAGGTAAAAATAAAGAGAACATTTTCCAAATAAATTTTTTAAATTAAGTCTCTCTTTTACTTAACAATAACAATTAAAAATAAATAAAATAAAAGAAATAATATGTAAGGCATTGCTTTAACAATTTTATTTTCTGTTAATACATTTTATCATAATAAACAATATTTGATAAAATTTTTAAATGTAATTATAAAGTGCTTCAATTAAAAATCACTTAAGTTTGGTTTTTAAACACCCCCCCCCCCTCTCACTATTTTATTAATTACACTGTGCTAGTTGCAAGAATAGACAGGCCGGGCACCTGGTGTTTTAACCTAATTCGGGTACGCTGAATCCAGTGGTGCCTGCGGTTTTTGATGTTAGCTCTGGTTCTCAAGATATACCGTTATTTCGAAAATGGAGTAGGTTGCACAACATATGTTCGCGTAACTTAAAAAGGTTTAAGTTTATTGAACCAACTAAAAAACTTGATTTCTAACATACCTACCTATCACCTCTATCACCATTCTTTAAGGGGGATACCATACAAAATTTTCAATACAGACTTGATATACATTGAAAAGAAGTCCCAAAACTACCCAGGAGTCGCCCTTAGGGCCATAAAATGTATGACCGGCCGCAATAAGTTTTTGTCTTTAACATTTTCTCAATACATACTTGCCATTTTTCTCCACTTCTTAGGGGGGCTCCCATACAAATATAGCGTTTTATGAAGTTCTTAAATTTTAAAATTAAAATTTTTTGAATAAAATCAAAAGTTATCAAAAATTATTTTCGGGAATGAAATATTTATTATTAATTAGTTCATTTATTAATGATGTGCTAATAATCCCAATTTTTGAATGAAAACACTGAAATTTATTGTTGTGGGAAAGCTAGTTTCTATGCACATTTCGCTGGTTGCTTAGGCCAGCTCGTCAGGAAACTTTTTCCAAATACTTTTGAAAAGCTAAAAATATTATACAAGTAAGACCATAAAGTGAATAAGAATTTTAAAAACACTCAGGTCTTACATGTAACAATATCAAAGCTTCAACAAAGACACAACAATAAACCGTCAATTTTTCTTCCTTACATTCCCCTACAATTGGCTGGGGGTTTTCCAACACGAATTGTAGTTGTAAGAGGATAGAAAGAAAAAAACAAAATTAAAAAAAACAAGTTGCTTAAATAAAGCAGTTTGCCATTTAATTTTTTTATTTGCCGGGCACATGCAAATTTATTATCAAAAATTATTTTCGGTAATGAAATATTTATTATTAATTAGTTCTCTTATTAATGATGTGCTAATAATCCCAAGTTTTGAATGAAAACACTGTTAACAGATTTATATCATTTATTGCTCGTTTTGTTTGCAACTTCGTTTTTTATATGTCTAGAAAAAATTAGAAGCATAGCTGCATTTTCCAATATTTTTAAAGTTTTGCTAAAAAATATTTTTTTTACCAAAAAAAAAAAAAAAATATGTTTCTACAATGACTGTGCAGATTAGCGGATTTTCGGTTTTTTTAGTTTGTTCAATAAACTAAACCGTTTTTAAGGTACGCGAATATATTTAGTGCCACCTCCTCCATTTTCGAAATAACGGTATATCTCAAAAACAAGAGCTAACATAAAAAACGGTTAGCACCACTCGAACCGCCAGCGTACTCGAATTATGTTAAAACGCCAGGTCCCCCGCTTGTCTCAAAAAAAGTATCAAATTCTAGCACAGTGTTATTAAATACAGCTCAAGGAAAATTTCATAATTTATGAAAATTATGAAAAGTTGCATTTAATTCGCTAATTTGCTAAGTGCTAAGTCAGATTTTTTTACAATTTCAGACATCTTTACTTTTAAATATTTAATGTAAATAATTTAAGTGTTTGATTTTTCAGTATATATTTTCTGTTTTTATGGTCATTAATAAAAATGAAGCCTAGCAAATTTTAAATTAAAGATTCTACAAAAAATGTTTTAACTTAATAGATGCTAAATTTTTTTTTTTGTAAAATAGAAACTGCATCGAATTTACTTTTAAAAAAATTTCATGTTCATTTTTATATTTTCGCAATTTAAGTGATCATCTTCATTTTCAATGTCACCCCTGTTAATTAAAGCATTTTTTTCAAATTATTTTTTTATATTTTGAAATAGTTTGTTTTTCAAACAACATTCTAAAAAAGTTGCATTAATTTATAATATTCAATAGTGATGTTTCAAAGTAAACTGTTCTATTAGCAATGACATTGATTGCAAAAAATATTTAGATTCAATAATTCTTTGAGTTTATCTATGAAATGACTACAATATTAAATTAAATCGTTTTGAAGACAATTGTTCAATATGGAAATTACAAAGTGACTTGAATGTTTATTGTGTGTTTCGGAATATGATTTCATATTTTCAGAATATGAATTTTTCATAAAATTTATGTTTTCAATAACACATGTTTACAAATTGCGAAAAACTTATTCGCTTGCTAGGAATGAAATTAGTTTCTTTAGGTCTTTGGATTACTGAACGGATTTGGATTACACTCCACTGGGTATTTTCTTCATCAGCTCTAGTTTTCACGAAATGGCGTTATGTAAAAAAATTAAGGCATTCTCAGCACATATATTAGCATAACTTGAGAAGGGGTTTCCTATTCATTTAAAAAAAAACAGGAAATTTTACAACAAAATTATCTTTAGGTCGTGCAAACTTTGTTTTTTAATGTATCGATTATCTAAGAAAAGCCTCTTATCACAAAAAGTAAAGTTTAAAAAAATCAAAAAAACTTATTATTTCCTTATCCCCTTTTTGTCGCTCCAAATTTTGTGAGCTGGAAATATTAAATAATGGATTTATTTTCTATGCTAAAACACCTGTTCAAAGTGACTGACAAATGGCCTTTCTTTCATAAACAAAAGTGCCTTTTGCTTTAAAAAATTATGTTTTATTAAATAAATTAATATTCGAAGTTTTTTATCAAATAGTTTTTTTTATCAAAGAAAAAAAATGTTTGAAAAGTATTTCGAAATAATTAATGTGATAATAAATTATTTTTTTAGTTAAAACAAAATTATAAATATAAATATAAATTTAATTAAATAAAATATTCACCCCTATCGTGAATAATTTTTGCCTCGTAATTTGTTCCCTTTTCACGGATTTGCGATCATGAAAAACTCCCATGAAAAAAATTAATTCATAGGAGAATAATAACGTGAAAAAATGTTCGCGGGAAAAAATTCCCCTTATGGTGAACAGATTTTTTTCCTCGTACTTTGTTCACTTTTCCCTTTGAGTTTCTCACTTTATTTTACATTTAAGTAAGTAATTCTTATCATAATTCGAATATTGAAGTTTACAAAATTAATTTTATGGTCAATTTCCGTTAAAAAAGGCACAAACTTATATGTTTCAAAGACGTGGTGGCATAATTTTAGAAATTTTTTACTACATAAAAGCGCAATAAGCTAATGTTGCAATCAAACTATCACTCCAATACAATATATTTTTTTGTTTATTTTTTACTTTTCTTTAAAATATACGTGTATATTTTTAAACAAAAATTTTTTTTAATGATTTTAATATTTCTTCTTTTTTTACATTCATTGAGAATTGATAGCGCGAAAAATTGTTTACGGGAGTTTCACGATAGCATTTTTTCCTTCGAGGGGAATAAAAATTTCATGGAAACAAAAATTCCACTTGTTTTTCACGATAGGGGTGATAAATTAAATAGCAAAAAATTTTAATTGATCTTTTCGCTTAAAATAAAATAATTTAAACTTGTAAGATTGTTGAAGAAAAAAAATTCATAATTGTAAATTTTAAAAATTTTTAGTAATCGATATAATCATTTTGTTAATAGGTGCAAAATCAACAAATTGTTTTTCTGTGTTTGTATCATCTTAGAACGTACTGAAAAAGTTGTTTTAAATCATTAATGTTTCGGTATGTATCGGCACTTTTGTTTCGTAAGCTTTTTTGTTGGAAGAGAAATGCTGGATTGCCTAGACTTTTCGGCTAATTTATCTAGGTTGAAAGTTTTACTAACGACTTCACTGACTACGCCCTTCTTAAATATTTGGAACGTAAACTCATGGAAGGCACATTCCTTGAAATATTCCTTTTTCCCCTTACTCTGAATTTTGCTTTCTTTTGAAACAATACTTCCTTATAAAATTAGGGCCACCAACTTTAAAAATCCAAAATCCACTGCGAACTTTCCCTGTGTTGTTGGTGAGACTTTTATTTATTATTATTGAGATTCTGTTAAAGAAATAACCAATTAAAGGTCCTTTGATAGATGACTGTTGGTAGTGAGCTAGTCTATCATCGCCGGGGTTGCGGGTTCGATTCCCACCAGAGACTCTAGTTTCTTTCCTGCAGACAAGCGTAGAGCTTCGCGGGATTAGTAGTAGGAGGAAAAAAATCTTGTCTGTTTGGCAACTCCTCTTACTTCTCTAACCCGATCGATCGTCTACAAACAAAACAAACGTGTTTGGTGTACCCAATTTTCATGACGATTTTCTCCTATTTTTAAGTCATGTCTTTTTTCGTTTGATAGCGAAAGGGGTAGAGAAGTAAGCAGAGTAGGAAAAAAGACATGAATCGTATTTTCTCTGTTTCTTTTTTGGTATTCTTTTGGAACTTATTTGTGTTTTTTTTTAATTTATGTTTTATTCTTATTGCTTATTAAAATATAGACAAACAAGAAAATTTTATTAAAAAAAAAAATCAAAACATATCAAAATTATGTGGAATAAGGAAATATTTTTATACGAAAAAGGAACTAAAGAAATCAGAAAAAATCAATTCTGACTGAAAAAAAGAAACACGATGAAAATTTAACGAGTTTTTGGAAGTTTCTTTAAGAAAGAAATTCAAAAGGACATGTCTTTTAAATCATCGTGAAAATAAGTCTGCAAAGAAATCTTGTAATTGCCCCCATAATCAAATGACGCACTGTCATATGACCAACCGATTTTCGTAATGAAAGGTCTTTGCCCAAAAAATTGACAAAAGGCCTTCCAAAAACAAACGATTGAAATTTGCTCAGTAGTTTCAGAGACATCATTAAGGTTTGAGCCAAAAATATATAATTTTTAAAAAAAATTTAAATTTTTTGTTTTCAATACAAAACAAAAACATATCAAGGAGGCAATTGTTTGTCGAGTAGCATGTAGTTAATGTATTCAAAGAAATTAGGCCCTTTTTAATTGGCCATTGGTGCAGAACTTTGGATTTTATTTACAATTGAGGGTATAGGAATAAGGGTATGCTAAGTTTGTCATTCTGCATAAAACTTTTAAATATTCATCTACGACCAAATACTTGATAGATTAAGTCAATTCAATTGTTTTCAACAGACAGAAAGATGGACATAAAAATGAGCAAGTTTGGTGTAAAATTGTTCTCTAGCAGCTTGGGATTAAAATCAATCATAATCGGTTAAGTAGAAAAAGAGTTATTAAACCAAATGTAGAACAACCTCTTTAAAAAATTTATATTTTTGTTAGAAAACTTGGCAGTTCATCCAGCCAGTTCATGAGGAAACCTTTTCCCAATGGCTTTAAAAAAGCTTAAGATATTATGCAAATAAAACTGCAGTGTAAACGGTAATTGCAAACACTCAAGAAATCTAATTTGCAACGATATCAGAGCTGAAACAAAATACCAACAAGAAACAGTAAGTTTATATTTTATTACATTTCCCACTACAATTAGTTGGATATTTCCAATATTAATTGAAGTTGTAGTGGGTAAAAAGAAAAAACAAACTTAAAAACAAATCGCTTGTCTTTGCAAGAAAATCAAAATAAACCAACGAATTATGAAAGTGTGAGGTCAGTTTGTATTAATATTGCTTTTTAGATATAAAGCCTAATCCTGAAATATATTAACTCTTGGTGAAGGGGGTTGAAAATTCGGCACAGCCGAATGTATTACTTTTTCTTGTTATTGTTATTATTGCTTTTTTATATGGGTTATCGTGCCATACGTGTTTTCCCACATCAAAGAACATGAATAAATTATTATGCTAACGTTTTGTTCTTCTGCGCAAGAAACAAAAGCTCTTCAAGGTGCGGTGTCATGGAGGAAAATTCGAAATTAATTAAATTAATTTGGTTAAATTAAAATAAATAATAAATCAAACTACAGCGAGATTTAAACTAATAGCACGAGCTTGAAGTATCTTTCTCCTCGCAATTATTAATTAAGTGACTTGTAAATAATAAAAACCTAATTACCAATAATATTAAGATTAATTTACAGAGATAAATCCAAATAAAATTTACTTACTCATATCCTTTCGGGCAGTGTTGCCAATTCTTCAGGACCAAAAATGCCTAAATTTTAAGCAAATTATGACTAAAAAAATGGTTTAAGAAGGGCAAATCAAAGTTTATTTATTACAACAATTTATTAATATTTAGAAAGTTATGTCTTTACAATAAACTTGAAAAAAAGACGACTTGCCAATTTCGACCTCGTCTACGATAAAATTGACAGGATCACGTTAAATTTCCACAGAAGATGTCAATACTCCCAGTATATTCATATAAATGATCTGATTTCATCGTAAATTTTACTCAAATAACCCTAGTTTAAGCTTGGAATTAATTATTAAGAAGAAAAGGAACGTTGTACCTAAACTCTTAACTAAATTAAGTCAAATGATAAGAAATGCTAATATTATAGAAATTTAAATAAATAAATAAATTATAACGAATTAAGGTAACATTTTTAAGAAACGAAAAATTAAAATGATTGCAAAATTTTGCATGAATTCAAAGCCTATATACATTACCCCGAAAACTAATACTTTCGAGATTTCGAACAACATCTCCTTTTTTTTTACTTGATTTCCCATACGAAGCAAAATCTACTTCATGACTAGATTTTAACGGAATCTACTCAAAATTAATTAGTACCTACAAAAAACACTTTTAGTCAGTTGTTTTGTTTATAAAAACTAAATCTACCTAATATCAAAAAATTGCAATGAAAACGCACTAGATTTTGAAAAAGATTTTTAATTAAATAATAACAAGATGTAAGTGCAATATAAACGGCCTCTTAGATTAAATACATCGCCATTACGTCATAATCGTAGCAGCATCTTTCCAATTTGTTTGTCCAAAAATTGTAAAATCCTAAAAGAAATTTGGCTTTAGGCCTTTCTACACTATAATACTGAGTATTACTCCATGTCAATGGCTTAAATTAATTAAAAATTTATAATAGTGTGAAAACAATTTGTTATGAAACGTCAAAAGTACGTAAAGAAATTTGAGAGTTTTATGGCTCTAACCAGTTTTTAACATTTGCTTAAAATATAAGATTTGTTTGTATTTTTATCAGAGTTGTATTCAGGGCTGTGGAGTCGTCAAAAAATAGTTCTACCTCCGACTCCGACTCCAACTCCAACACCGACTACTACTCTTACATTGATGCTAAATGTATATGAGACTGGTTGTCATTTGACTTTAAACTCTTGTATTTAATACAGTACCATTTAAATGGCTAAATATAGCAAGAAAATTATTCTATAAAATATCACATCGATATGTTAAATTTGACATCGCTAATTTCGTAGAATTTTTATTTTGGAAAATATTAGAAAATTTTTTAAATTTTTTATGCCGAAAAATTTTGGAGTCGGAGTTGCGAGTTTTTGTGGGTACTTCGACTCTGACTCCGGTACAAAAACCTTAACTCCGACTCCACAGCCCTGGTTGTATTTTTGAAATTGCATAATCAGGGATGGAAAATTGAAATTATGATCTCATATGTATTTTTTCTTTTATTTTTTTTCTAAAATACCCTTCAAGAAATGAATAACCAAAACAAAAAAAGCAAAATTTTTACTAACACACTTGCAACAATTTTACATTGAATTAATAAGTTAGAGAGAGAGAGAGACATACTGAGTTATAGAGAGAGAGGCAAAATCACATGTACACAAGGTTTTGGTCAGTTTTTCCATTTTTCTCTTAATAAACTAATAGAAACTTTACCCAAGATATCGGTGAGCACTACTGGTCATCTAACTAGTAAAATGACCGGTAGTCTTGTCTTGTAGCGTAACATCAAAAATACGTTAATAAATTTGACAGCCGTATGGCTCTAACGAGATTAACAAATTTTTCCTAACGACAAGAATTTTTCATTTTATCAGAGTTGTATTTTTATAAAAGCATAATTAGGGATGGGAAATTGAAATTTTGTTATCATATTTTTATTATTTATAGCCTATTTCCAATGTGCGAAAGAATTCTTTCGTTCGCATAACTACATTGAAAACAAAGTCTAAAAATTTGTTTTTGTTTTCAATGTAGTTATACGAAAGAAAGAATTCTTTCGCACATCGGAAATAGGCTATTAATTTTTCTAGAAAAAACATTCAAAATGATTAAATTATATATATAAAATTGCAAGTAATTTCTTTTCAATTTTAAATAAATCACTCATATTTGTTGTTTAAACTAATTAAATACGGTACACAGACGAAAACTTTAAAAATTTAAAAAAAATACAATCGTTTCCATTTTTCCATCCTTTTAAAATAACAAAAATAGTCTGACAGCTATAAGAATAAAAATTATTTAATATTAAAGAAATATTACATATTATGGTCTAAGCTTCTCACTTTTATTTATTTTTTCATATCCGTATAAATCACGCCAAAAATTAAAGCGCTCCTAAAACTATAATATAAATATTTTTTATAGAGAACAGCTGTTTATATTCTACAAAGAGGGGTGCCTCGGTAGGCTAGTTGGTAGTGGGATAGTCTATCAGGCCGAGGGTTGCTGGTTCAATTCCTGCCAGAGCCTCTAGGTTCTTAGCTACAACGGGCTGAATGTCTAATTTGCTATTGCTCGGTTATATACGTTAGCATATAATTTGTAATTGTATTTGTAACTATTAATACCCAGCGGTAAAAATGAGTTAAGAGGCCTAATAGAAGGCCTTATTTAGCAGACAAAAGCCCGCCTCGCCGCATTAAATACTTATTTATTTTGTCACAGGTTGTCATTGGGAGCAAGCCCTTCTACACGCCCTTTAATAACAAAATTCCGCTCCCACTAAAAAAAATTAAAACTAAACAACTTCCTTTCTCCATTGTTAAAGAAGAAAGCAGCAAATGGGTACTTAATATTTTGGAAAGTCTTTCAAAAATAAATGTATACCTTCTAGAATGCATACTTCTGAGGGCAGGATATCATACGAAGCGTTTCTATTAGAAAGGAGTATAGAGGCCTTAAAGAAGGCATACCACTCGCGGTCCTTTTAATAGTTATCGCTGGGTAAATTCTACAAAGCGTTTTTCTTTTGTTGGAACTGTGATAGACGCATATATAATCTATTTGACATTTAGACCAAAAATCATTGGATTTTTTGGAAGTAAAAATTCTTAAGACTTGAATCATAGTGTAAAAGGAGTTGTAATAACAATGACTAAACTGAACTAACAATGACTAAATTTGACTAACTTATTTTTGCATGGCTAAAAAATTGAGAAATTGCTAAATTTAGACATTTAATAATTAATTTGGCAACACTGCAACCAGGCAATTATAAACACACTTTTAGTCTGTGTACAAATTAAACGATAAATACCAAAAATAAAACAAATCACAAAGACACGCGTCAGTCCATTACTAAACATGTCAGCCATAGTCACGGTCAAGCCGAACGCCTGGTACAAACGCTTGTTCAATAAAATTTTCAATTCTGACAACTATTACAAGTCCATGCAGCCCATCTTCCTTTTAACATTCATGTACGGTATAACTCCATTTCGTGTGGTCACAAGCAAATGCGGTTCCAAATCTTTAAAAACTTCTTATTTTGGTTACATCAATTCTTTGCTGCACGTAGCAGCAATGGCCTTATGTTATGCCTATACAATTTACTATAACGAATCGGTTGTCGGCTATTTTCTCATCAACAACATTTCGAAAGTTGGTCACCAATTGTATGTTTTTAGTGGTGTTATTGGTACCACTGTTGTTTTCATATCGGCCGTGATTCGCAAACGAATTTTGGAGAAATGTTTTAATATTTTTCTTAAAGTTGATGAATGTTTAAAATGCATTAATTACACGGTGGATTATACAAATTGTTTACGTTTTGTTCTACTCGTGCTAACTGTTGTAATTGTATGTGTGGCAACAGTGACAATAACTTGTCTGTATTGCTTAAAATCGATGAAAATTTTTCCATCGATTTGTTTAGTGGTGACAGTGGTGGCAGAATTTCTGGGAATATCAGTATCGATTGCTTTATTTTGTTCGATGACCAGATCAATTCAGAGCAGAGTATGTCTTTTAAATACGGTAAGTGATGCTAGAAGTTATACTATATATTTACACGACGACATGAACCACTTGTTTCGCACCCTGAAATTCGATTGCCAAACATGTTGTTCACACGATTTGATTCCTGTTTGATTTAGACATTTCTTTTATTTGTTTTTTTTTTTTTTGTATAAAGGCTGACTTCCAAAACGTACTAATACAAAGTTTGATACAGTTGTACTACTGTATTTTAACCATGTACATGTACAAAGTGCCGAAACAATGCAACTATGTGTTTTGTTTATTTAAACATTTTGAAATATAAGTGATGCAATGGATAATTTTAAAAATAAGCATGCAGTGTTTGAAAATTAAATGTGAAATATCACAAAGCATCAATTTTAAAACCGATGCCCAGATTGCTGTTTTTCTGCGTTACTAATACTTAACAGTGCTGTTTTGGAAGGGTTTGCATTGCATATATTTTGTACTGCGGCGTTATGAAACATTATGCTCTGTTCTATTACAAAGCAATTGACGTTTTGGAAGTCAGCCATACTTATATTTGGTTTCTGTTTCGTGTTGTTAGTGTGATTTGGTTTAAAAGTCAAAATATTATATTTGTAAAGTGTTATTATTATTTTATTATTATTATTACATATTTTATTTCATTTAATTTGTATTTTTATTTTGTTTTGATTTTCACTAAGAGCAAGTTCAGATAAACCAGAGATCCTTTGTTATCAAAATTGGGGATTCATGTTTCGCAGCTCATTTGAATATGAAACAAGATGGTTCACTCTCGAAATTTTGTATGGCAAACCCTGTTGTTTCAATCATGATTGGGGTGCGAATCATGAATAGGAGAGCGAAACACGAATATGGCTGTACGTGTGAACTACGTATTGCTGCCGTTCACACGGACAGCAATATTCGTGTTTCGCTCTCCCATTGCTGTTTCGCGCGCCAAACATGATTGAATAACATGTTTTGCCATACAAAATTTAGAGAACGAAGCAGGTTGGAAATAGGAAAAATACACTATCATCTCCAATTTTGATAACAATTATTGTTAGTTTATCTGAACTTGCTCTCAAAAAAATCAAATCAAAAAAAAAAAAAATAATAAGAATTATTTTTAAATAAAATAAAGTGATAATTATTTAATAATAATATTAATAAAAGTATTAAATAATATATTTTTAATTCTAACTTACATTTTAATCTATTTTAAATAAAATCACACTAATAACCCAAAAAAATGTCAAAATGAAACAAAAGTGAATCGTATGAACAGAATGTTTGGCAATCTAGTTTGAGAGAGCGAAACAAGTGGTTCATATCGTCGTATGCACACATTAAAATTTAAATGGATTTATTTATTTATTTTTTTGTTATTATTTAAAAAAAAGTGAAACTAAAAGAGCCACTGAACTTTTACGGAATGTTTATGAAAAATTAAAATTTATTAAACCAAGTTCAGCAGATGCATCATCAATCGTCTAACTTTTCATTGTCATATAAGAAAACCTCAAAATATTTTAAATAAGTATAAACGTACATCGAAACATACATATACTGAATATTTCGCATTAATTACATTATTACACATTTCCCCACAGTTCTGAAGCCTGTCTGCAATAACTGAGAATAAACTCAAGTTGACATTTAAAACACTTGGGAAATTTCGTTCGTAAGCAGAGTAGAAATTTTAAGTTTATTTTCTTTGAATTGAATTTGCGTGTATCAAATAATTCGCGTGAGTTAAAAATTGCGTTTTTTTAATATAAGCATTTAAAAAATTCTCCTAAAAGGAAAGTTTAATTTACTTAGAACGGAAGTACTACAATAATTGAATAACCCATTGTAATTAATTTATGATAACACCAATTCGAATATATTAAAATTAACACTTACCTTCATATACATGTTAGTAACCATATGTTTGAAAATTTTCCATTACAAAAAAGTTTTGCGACAAATGGAAGGGGTTAGTGATCCGCGGGGGTGCTGCTTATAGAAAAAAATTTTATTGCGTTTCGCAGGGTCAGACCTAGGAATCGAGATATATCGATTTGAAGTTATAGCACAGAAAAAATTAAAAAATGGTCTCTAATCACCAAATTCATAGAATCAAGCAAACAATTTGTTGATTTTGCACCTATTACCAAAATAATTATATTGATTACTAAAAATTGTAAAACATAATATTGTTGAATTTTTTTTTTAAATTATTGGGCTCTATATTGTAAATACATATACATATATTATAATGACAAATACACTCTGCACTGTTTTTGACACTTTCTTTCTTCTATATTCATTGTATCAGGTTGTATCGAAATTATTGATAAAATATACCGGGTGTACCAAAAATACACATCTCTGATATTTTCCACGTAGTTTTTGGCAAAAGCTAAATGGAAAACTGTTTTCCAGGGTCCCAGTCAAGAAAAATCAAAAATTCTTTTATATATATTCCGACACTTAAATTGCCAAAATGCATAAATAAAGCACAACAAATTTCAATTCCCCCGATACGGTACTTAAGGCATGTTCAGACCTTACAAATAATTGACGAAAAATCCAAAAAAGCGTGACCAGTGAATTGATTAAACTTAAGAATTATTTTTAGCGATTTCTATTGATTTACTAAGCCTTATTGCTAAAAAGATAATTTAGAATTTAGAAACTGTTAAATGATGTTTGATCAAACGTTTTACAAAATTAATAATTTTTTTTAATAAAACTATTGGTTACGTGTGCGACGTCAAATATTTAATAGGTGTGAACATAGCTTTACTATAACATTAAATCGATATATCTCGATGCCTAAACCTGAACCAGCGAAACGCCGGGACATGTATAACTTGTTTTTTGACCGATAAAACTTTTCCCGGTAAGCAGAACCCCCGCCGATTTGGGCTTTCGCACAGTGTTTTTTTTGCTTGTATTAACTATATCAACTCCTAGATCAATTATGAATTGTAAGCGTCCTTGCCAATTTTTCCCCCTATGATAATCTCCCGCGAAGCTCTGCGCTTGTCTGCAGGCGACCAGAGTCTCTGGCTGGAATCAAACTCGCAACCCCGGCACTGACTTTTACACCATCCAAAAACCAGTATGTTCAATTGTAATACCTAAAGAAATAAGAAAAATTTAATCGGACGAGAAGGTAAAACAACCCGTCTTGGCACAAAAGTCCTAGATAAGCCCAGTTCCCTGCCAGGGCATGCCTATAACGAATCCCGTTATATCCTCGAGCACACATCCGGAGACACCTTCCAACTACCCAGACATCTAACACGGCTGTTTCCTAGCATTGGGCAGATGCCAAAAAGATTTATATGAGTACATGCTATCTCATGGTGGATATTAACCACTGGGTGACAAACAATGCGTTAGCCAGCCGCCCCCGAGCGTAAGAGCAACCAGCACACCCAGGTCGAAATTTGAGTGCACAACCCAGCCAGATTATACACTCGCCCCTTGCTTAGAAGCAGGAGCTATCTAAAATCCGCTGCTTTTGGAAATATGCTAGAATCATATATTGAGTAGCAAAAGAACCTATTGATGATCATCCCTCAGGCCGAACTCTCATACAAGTCGTAACAAATCAGCCCATGAGTTGGAGGATCTACCTGCCCGCTATTTTAACTTAAACGGTAACCACCACGTAATCCCCGAATGTATATTTTCAACGGAAAAGCAACACTCCCAGAAAAGGAAATCTTTCTGAATGACAGAAAGCATTTCCCGTAAGAAGCATACTGTCGGAGGCCCCAAATAATAGTCAGTCGGATGCCTACTTGGCGGCTACTAATGATTTCTGTGGTACTATATAGGATGTCCGATCAGCAGTGATCTCCAAAGGTCATAAAAATCTTTTCTGATCTATAAATTTTTGATTTTTGCCGAATCCCAGGTATTGGCTGCACCTGATTTTCCCAGAAAATCTTACAACAGAAGGTAAAATATTGCTAAGATGATCCCTATAAGCCGTCCGGAGTGTACAGTGATAAAGAATGTGCTCAACTGTATCTATCACCGCCATCGTGCCTATCATGCAGCGGCCCGTGATAAAACTTATTATGGTTCTAACTTAGATCTTACTCCTACCTAGCAGGGCTGTGGAGTCTTCAGCATATTTAGCTCTAACTCGGACTCTTAAAAACCGCTGAAATTTGGTTCGTATTTGACTTTAAACTCTCTGTTTTAGGCCCAAATTTACAGTCATTAGTTAGCTAATAGCAATGGTTTAGCCAATAGAATATTATTTTCAGTTTTTTGTTAGCCATTAGTAAACTAGAAAAATGTTGGGGTCGATGTCGCAAGTTTTTGTGGGTACTTCGACTCCGACTACAACTCCCACGCCGATTCCACAGCCATGTTATCTAGTAGTGAATTAGAATCGGGTTTCTTAAGCACCTTCTATAATGTTCGTGATAATCTACAATCCGTTATATTCCTCCAGGCCTGATTAGTTCCATTCCCTACTCTTTCCCCAGACAGGAGCGTAGTGGAGATCAGTCTAGAAGACGTCTTAAGCTTTGATTCTAGTTTATGATAAAATTTAATAGGAATACTCTATAGATTACAAGTCTTATAATCATTCTTGATCCTAAATAAGTTGCTTTATTATTTTCTTGTAAAATTTTAGACACCAGATAAAGTAAAATTGGATAAAAAGTGTCCTACCTTGTAACTTATGGTGTTTTCTTTTCTGACAATAATGTTCCATCTATGGAAATCTAAAAATCTCTAAAACCGTGGTGAATATCGCTTATAAACTTTGCATTCAATATTTGAACGCATAAGTATTGAATGTAAAACGCAGATGTTATTTTGTCCCATTGTAATGTTGAAATGTGTATTACTTTGTAAGGGTGCGTGTAACCTGATAAATATATTACACAATTATAATGAATTATTTTTTAGGAAAAAAAAACACCATAAGAAATAGAAGTGTGTGATTGCAAAAGAAAAATTACGCGAGTAAAACTTTAAAATCGCGCCAGATATTTCATGCACAGTCTTAAAAAAAAATTTTAAATAGATAAAACATTTATGGCTGTTTTCTCATTAGGCGATTATCATTTTTCTCAACGAAAAACTGCACATTAAACAAACTTGGTTTTCTCAATGTCTAAATTGCTTCCATTCTGTCGCAAAGCTAACCGGCTCTCATCTGTCAATTATGTATTTGCCGTTTATTTGTCATACAGATAAATTCAATCAGCTAACTGCCAACTTTTACATGGATTTTGAGAGGTGCTGCCAACTGAAAACAATATTTTTTGTCAGTATATTGAGAGAACCAAAATCGTTAACGGACAGTTTATCGGTCTAATAAATTTATGTTTACATTAAGTAACAGGCAGTTTGTCGATACATTGAGAAAATGGCCATTAGATGATTTTAAGCTGACAAAAGTATTTTGTTGTCAGAATTTTAAAATTTGATGTACTTTTTTTAATAAACTATTTTCTTAGCTATTGGGAGACTATTGAACTATTTCGTGAGGGAGAGTGCGAGCTGACAGAAGTTAAGCTTGTATACTTGAGTCTAATAGAAAATATCGGTAATTTTGAGATATGTATTATTATTGTACGGTACGGTATTTGTTACATTAAATATGAGTAAATTATGTAAATTAAACATAATTTATTTAAAAGTTAATATGTCGAAGAAAAACATATTTGTTGATTATTTAGTGAGAACTCTTCTGTCAGATGTTACTTTGCTGTCAAACTCAGTGGCTTAAAAATAGAAATCCAAGCATTAAAAAATACCTGCTAAAACAAAGGCTGAATTTTTAAACTACTTGGTTTTATTATAACGGGTAATCCATTTTTTGGTTTCCAATGTAAAGTTAAATAAAGCACACATAATGCTAGGAACACAACTGGGGCGAACGACGAATTTTTGGCCGCGAATATTCGTCGTCAAAAATAGAACATATTGGTGTATATGAAAATACACACAATAATAGCGTCCGGCGAAATTCGTCATACGCGACGACTTCGCAATAGATTTATTTCTATTTCATACGCCGGCGAACGACGAACAAATCAGTACCAGGTGACCATGTTTGGTTTTAGTTTAGATGTTTTTCAGTACATAAAGGTACTTTTTACTTTAATAACTGTTTTTTTTTTTTTGTTGAAAAGCATTTACAATAAAACTATTTTTATAGCAAAGTATTTTGCTATAAAAATAGTTTTTAGTTGTGTTTTTTATTATTTTTTAATTTTTAAGCATTATTATTTTAGAACGGCCACACTATTTCTCTCTCTTTGCACAAACAGCAATCAATTTCTCAATTGTAAAAGCTGCTAGTTATTCGCCGTTATTGTGCTTCATACGACGAATTTACTCATTCGTCCTAGTTGTGTTCCTAGCATAAAGCTATTATTTGGATGGAACTTTAATTTCATTATAATGCTTACCCTTGCCATTAGGTACAAAATACAATGTCATTTAAATGACCACCTCTAGATTGGTTGCAGCAGTCGATCCTTTTGAGGAGGTTTTCGACCACTTTTTCGCACATTTTGTTCGGTACCTCGGCAATAATATAACGAATGTTGGATTTCAAATGCTCCAACGTTAAGGGATTATCCGAGTAGACAAGGTTTTTGACGTAGCCTCACAAAAAAAATCTAATGAGTTAAAATCGCATGATCTTGGTGGGCAATTGAAGTCGCCAAAACGTGAAATTACGCGTTCTGGAAACTTCGCATTCAATAAAGCCAAAGTCGGTCGTATTGTATGGTTCTCCGTCTTGCTGAAGCTACATATCTCCATATATGTATATTCATAACTAGGGTGTTCAAATAATCGGCTTTTTTTTGTTTGATTAAACGACTAATCGATATTTGGCTTTTTTGACTTATTCGATTAAACGAATAACATTTTAAAATTATTCGATTAATCGAATAATTAAAAAATCCAGAAGTTTTATAAATTAAGAGATGTTTTTTTTGATAATTTTGGAAAAAATTGGTACTTGAGTAAATGAACATTATTAATTGCAAGTACATACATATTTTAATATTTTCTTAGCAAAAAAAAAAAAAAAAAAAAATAAACGTGACAATTCAGACTTATTGATAAAACCTTTACAACGATAAAAAAAATAAAACATGTGTTGAGATTATATAATTTTAAATGTAGAATCAATTAAACAGATCAAATAATCTTTTGGTGCTTAAAGGTTTTGCTTTACTTGGAAGTTTTGTATTTCCTTTGAATTTGCTATACTCAGTCACTTTTTTACTAATGCACGCACACTTTTCAAATTGAACACGAGATTGCTCTCAATTTTACTTTTCCATTTGTTTGACAATTTTATGTTCAATTAACTTTTTTTAAATAACAACTGACCACAAATTAACTTTGGCGCTTTCTTTATAAAAAATATATTTCTTAAAAAATAAATGTGCTTTATTAAAAAAAAATTGTGTTTTAAAAAAATTCTTGTGCTTTTTTACAAAATACTTTGAGTCATTCTACTATTTAGGGCCATTATTACAACTTACAAATAGTTATTTTTAGGATGCTATCTGACAGATAAATAGTTTTTGGTTATTACAAGTTAACATTAACCTAAAAAGTGACTGATAAGCTAACATCAGGTTTGTCCTCATGGTAACTTTACAAGTGAACTTTAAGAACTTGAAGATGCCATATTTTCTGCTGAAGATATGGTAACTTCAATGACAGTTTTATGTCATATTAAATTATTTAAGTCGTTGCCACTACGTATTTTAAACAACCAAAAGTAGTCGGTATATACTAGGGATGCCAATCGGGATTGATTTTAGAAAATCCCGGTATTCGGGATTTTGAAATCCCGATCCCGAAATTCCGGGATTTCTGGATCCCGGGATTTCCCGGGATTACGGGATTTTTCGGGATTTTTTTTAAATAAACAACAAAATTTTTTTTTTTTTTTACTTATGAATTTTCAAAAGGTATTATACATACATATATATAACATATATTTTTAAAAAGGAACACATAACAAAACAATTTATTTAATACATATTTATATAATACGTAAAGAAAATGTAAAAATTTAAAATAAAGAATTATAAAAAAAAAATACAACTGAAATGTAATTTTTAATAATTTTTTTTTTTGTATAGAGTATAAAAATTCAATAAAAACGAACATTTTTGTACACAAAAGTTGATATATTAAAAATCCCGGGATTAAAAAAAATAAATCCCGGGATTCGGGATTTTACAATCCCGAAAAATCCCGGGATTTCGGGATTCGGGATTTCCCGTTTGGCATCCCTAGTATATACTGCAATGTTGCCACAGTATATAAATTACATTTTTTATTTTATCGGACAGTTGTAATAATGGAAAAAACTTATTGGTCACTTTATCGTTCAAGATAGCTATTGTTCACGTTAACTATCAGCAACTTTATCACTAGGTTGTAATAATGGCCCTTAGAGTTGTTTCTTCGTCGGAGGCATTTTTAAAAAGAAATTGATTATCAAATTGAGTGCAGCCTGTGACACAGTTGTCAATTCACACAAGTGTTGACAAGCAGTTTTTGTGAACAACTTAAAAGTGATTTATTGAATTTGTGGCTCCAGGGTTAAAACTATTGTTTTGCATTTGTTTCAATAATAAGTAAAAATTAACGGATTACTGCATTATTACTGCAAAATTATTTCAGCACGCCCATGTATGTGAGTTTCTCACTAAACATGATTGGGATTATTAGCACATCATTAATAAATGAATTAATTAATAAATATTTCATTCCCGAAAATAATTTTTGATGACTGTTTTTCTTTAATTCCAACGGACACACACATTTGGTTTTTTTATTTGACTTAAAACTTTAAAACTTATACATTTGACAAAAACCCATATACGTATTGTTATTCGATTAATCGGCTTCTTCGATTAATCCTTTAATCGAAATCAGCAATTTTAAATCAATCGAACAAAGAATTAATTGGCTGAAAATCTTATTCATAACCTTCAATTGCAGGTCAAAAAAAGTCAGTTATAATACGGCCATCGCGTTCTGAGCCGTGTAATTGACAAACTCAGATTATCCGGCATACTTTCACTAACAAGAGTGATATTTTCGGTAGTGCACACGCTGCGGTAATGCACAGGCAAGACCACATCTGTAACTCTTCCAGTGGCTTCAAATTTCTTTATAACCTTAGTCATCGTTCAGACTTGCAATATTTGTTGCTGCAATTTTTTTTTAAGTTCTGCTTTGAAATTGCATTTTTGTTTAGATTATGAAATTCTAGTCTTGCAATTTTTGTATTTTCGTCTTGTCTTTCCCCTTCTCCTTTTTATATTTCATAAATAAATACAAATACAGCTACAGTCAACTTCAAGTTAAATAGAGTGAGAATTACAAAACAAAACGGAATTGCAGAACACATGAAACTGAGTACCCCCCCCCCCCCCAATCTTCTCACCCCTCTTAACGATAAACTCAAGAATTTCTGAAACAAATATTGCAAGTCTGGACGATGACTAACCTTCATGCACAGTAGGTCGATTATTACGACCATAATCACCCAGTAGTGCTCGAAAAGTGGCCACGTTTGAACCACCACTTTTGTAGTAAGTATTAAACTATTTGTATACGTTCTACAGTTGCTTAGCGATTCATATTCGTAAATGCCCAACCTTTCACTAAATAAATTAAACTTCAGATGATAGATAATTAACAGCTGGCAGCATTGCCTGAACGGTGGTTTTAAAACCACTAAATGGATAACGCTGTACAACAATTATTTAAAAAAAAACTAAAAAAATGTGTGCAAAAGTTTGTATACAAATTTGGAAAAGGAAAAATGCAATCAGTACAACCACTTACTACCCCTAGGGCAGGAGCTTCCATAATAAGGACGATAATGATGTATTACTATTTATGTCTAAGTAACTATGTCAATATAAATCCACAAAAAGGTCCTCCTATAGACTGTCTGTCTTCTATTCTTTCTTGGGATAATAGTTTATTTTTAATATCCTGTTGATATTGTTTCTTTTTGAAAACAGAACTTTCAAAGAATTGGTTCTTTAGTGAGAACATAATTTTTTCTTAGCAAACATTTCATTTTATACTTTAGTTTAATTCGATTTTTTAAATTCTTTTACTACATTGATTTCTGTCAGGCATGAAAAATTGAAAAGTGTTAAACACAATTAAGAAGAAATTTTTTATTAAAGTTTTGTAGTTTTGAACTTGTATGACCATTAATGAAAAACGAGTTTTAAATTTATTAAATTGTCACAATATTATTATGTTTTTTTACTGCAAAATAATAAAAAATTTTGAATAAAAAGCATTGGTTCGTTGATATATAATACTTATAGCCTATTTACGATGTGCGAAAGAATTCTTTTTTTCGTATAACTACACGCAGAGAAAAAACATGTTAAAATATTGTCACCCCCAACAAAACTATTTTTAGACAAAATTTTAAACATATTATGTTTAAATGTAACCATAATATTGTCACCGACAACCATATTATTTTTTAACTAGTCCTCCATCAAGAACCCACAACCATATTATGGTTGCCTCTAAACATGTTATGGTTAAATATGACAATAATTTGTTTTTAAATTAACAATAGTATTTTCCTATTCTCCAAGAGCAACATGCTATGGTTGAAAACCAACCATGCTATTATATGTGTTAAACATATTTTAGTTATTATTGACCAAAACATGTTCGGAGGCAACCATAATATGGTTGTGCCTTCTTGATGGATGACACATTTAACCATAATATGGTTGTCGGTGATAATGATATGGTTAAATTAACCATAATATGTTAACAATTTTCTTTAGAAATAGTTTTGTTGGACGTGACCATATTAAAACATAGTTTTTCTATGGGTGTACATTGAAAACAAAAACCAATTTTTAGACTTTGTTTTTCTTTTGAATGTAGTAATGCAAACGAAAGACTTCTTTCGCTCCAATGTGCGATCTATTGGGCTATTAATTAGATACTTAAATTTTTAGTTTTCTATTTGACCAGCAAAACTTTAAATTATAATGGTAATAGGTTGTAAAACTAATAGGGAATTCATATAATCTGGCTTTTGCTTTAACCGCTCGATTAATTAACCGATGTTTTGATTTAATCGGTTAATATTGTTATTGATCGGTTAACCGATTAATATTTTTTTTTATAAATAAAGTAATTTCAATACATAAAAATGAATAAATTATTTATTATTTGGAGTTTATTGGTAAGAAAACCAATAACATAACAAACATAAAAATTCTTGAACTAAAACTAAAAAATATGTTATAATCAGGGCTGTGGAGTCGGAGTTGAAGTTTTTGTACCGAAGTCGGAGTCGGAGTAGTAGTACTCACAAAAACTCGCGACTCCGACTCCAACATTTTTTGAAAAAAATGTAATAACATTTTCCAAAATAAAAATTTGTCGAAATTGGCGATGCAAAACCAAATGAATACCCTAATAACTAGTTACAAAACAATAAATGTGTAGTAGTTATCCACCTCTGCAAGTTTTAATGTTTAATAACGACTTACCTGTACAAATACCATTAATAAACTTATAAGTTCATACAGTACTTTGTCTGTACAGGTAGCATCTAAGTTGGCTATAGCGCAAAACCAAAACAAATCAACGAAAACCGAAGAGACTCAAGTTCAAAACTCAACTGGGACAGTAATATTTTTAAAAATATTAAGATTTGTACTTGTAGGAAATGGTGAACTCTCAATTAAATAATACGGACATGGAGAAGTCTTAAAAAATGTATTAAAAAAAGTCACATGTGTGTACAACCACAATGACAAATGCTATGCGGTACTGTGCGTTGCACAATTTAATAGTGTTATGAGGGTACACGAATTACAGACAGAACTTGTTTTTTTCAAATCCTTTCAATACAGTAAAAAATGTTTGCCTAAGCTTCTAATATTTAAAAATTACCTCGTGCAGTCACCGGGAATTCGGGATGATTACTTCTTTGTTTTTTTTTGCAAAATTGTTGTTGCAATATTATCAAAGAGATAGACAATCAAAATGTTTCGTACATATCCTCATACTAGTCATACTAAAAAAATTAAAAATGTAGTTATTTTTCGTTCTTATTGCTGCGTGTATTTTTCATGCCGTTGTTAATTTTTGGGAGTATTTTTTACCGCACTTCCACTTTAGTAACAGGCATACCTAAACAAGAGCGAGGGTGTTTTCTAGCTGTCAAAAATCCTCATGCCCATACAATTTGTATGAAGCATCCCTAAATAGCGCGGAGTCATTTCTTATTAACGTTAATTCGTTGTCCCCACTTCTCTTAAGTATGAATCTGTTTGTGACAGCAACACTACAGTATGGAGTTTCAGAAATTTTCAATGATTTGAATGTGTGTTCAAATGAAATTGTACAGGCCTCTAGTCTAAAATAGCCTAATGTTGAATCATAGTTCATTTACAAATTATATTTTCAACGAAGATTTTTCCTAGTAGTTATTTTATTAACTTTTCGTATGCAAACAGATTACACATTATTTGCACTATTTAATTATACACACATTTGTACATTGAAAAGAAAAATTAGCCAAATCGATGTCAATATTTAGGTAAGTACGGATTTCCTTAAAATCCCAAAGTGAGACTGATTTGATTCTAACCTAAACATGTAGCCCAGAGATAGAGAGAATATTATTATTAACTTAAGGGCCCCATACACAACTACAGTATGAATGCATAATCAAGTGGTTGCGCCAGCCGATGGACCGTGTATGTGCTTGTGGTGTGATTTTACGCTTTGCTGTAGCGATTTCAAACAGATTTTGATATTTGGCTGATGCTACCAGATTGTTGTGTTGTGTATGGTGCAATTTGGTAAGTTGAAAAAAGTTGTCAAAGAGTTATCACCCAATAAAAAATTTTCCTATTTTGCGAAGTACTAATGGTATATTTTAAAAAGTAAGCACACATTTATGCGCCACGCAATAAGATATACACAGCTGCAGTATGGTAAGTGAACGAATTCTTAATAAATTAAAAAAAAATTTAAAAGCCACGACATTCCCTTACTACGAAGCAGGTTCGTAAGGGAGTATATAAAACAGTAACGGTAACAACAAATTCAGTGTGCAAAGCTGATCGTTAGATTCACCAATTTTACTATGCGTTGAATAAAGCGCTTTCTGTGTCAAAAATGTATTGCTTCAAAGTGGGAACTCGCCATATAAAATTCATGTCTTCTGTAAGCGATATGGTAAGCGAAACTTTTACGTACAAACCTTAAAACAATATTTTTTATAAAAAACCAATTAGAAAATTATTAATTATTATTAAAAAAACTTTAAATAACAAACTGTGCTACTCTTCATTACGAACCTTTAATAATAAACGCGAATCTTCTGTAAATTTTTTTTTAAATAAAATGAAAAAAAAAACAAATGCGGTGCGCATGAACAAATTTCAATAACAAACTTTGTCACTAAGAATCTTTAATAAAAAACAAAAATATTCTTAATTTTTCTTAAATAAAAATAATAAATGCGGTTCGCACCATTAGCAACAACTCATCCGTACAAAATTACTAAAGAAATGAATATTGCACCAGTATAATTGTTTCGAGCACAATTCAACATGACTTGATTTATGCCAGTATTATGGAGTAGTAGTAGTGCCCTGCTGCTTTACCTACCTTACCCGTTACATATGTTTGTTTCACTTTTGATGTTTGTTTCTATTATAAGACACCAGCAGCATGCCCGATATGGGTTTCGTAATCACCTTGAAAATTTGATGTATTCACCTAAATAATTTTAATGAAATAAATAGAATTTGGGAATTTTTGCTTCTTGTTTTACTTTTAAAACAGAAAAATAATGTACATTTTTCTTCTCGTAATATTGTTGTTGTTTTTACACAAAACAAGCAAATAATTTTTACCTTCTTTTGTAGTGTTGTTGCTGTTTCTATAACAAACTTTTACAAGCACATGCTTATGCACGAAAATTGGTTTCCGAAAGTTATCCCATCTTGGATTGTTTTAAGTGTTGTTCGCACTTAATTTTTTAAGTACGACTCGTACTAAAAGTAAATAGTAAAAACTTAAATTTAGTACGAGATATTTCTTTGTGTGTAAAGCCTGGTACACTGTTCAACATTTCACATGAAATGCTGTCAAAACTCATATGAAAAAAACTTGTGCGGAATTTCTATGAAATTATGTTGATAGAGTTGTACTCTGTTCAATTTGTGAAAAGTTGCGAAATGTTTCTGCCAACATATTTTTACAACTGCGAAATAATATAAGCTGCACTTATTTCACGTGGAATTTTAAGCAAATGGAAAAAAAATTAAATTTAATATAAAATAAGAAAGGAAAAACATAAATCTGTGGTTTTCACGAATAATCGCGTAAGATATAAAACCAAACTTTTCAGGAGAGCAAAAACAATTATTTTTTTCAATTGCGGCTTCTGTAGATGCTTTTTTAAACTTTTTTCTTTACTATCCTCTTAACAGTGACTTTCTACGGATTATACATAGTTTTCATGAAAAAATCCTCACAGGATCACAATCTGTAAAAGGATTAAAAATGCATATGTTTGATTGACTCATTAAGTGTGTGCAATATAACATCATATCTCCACATAAGTTCTTTTTTGTGAAAATAAATGTTATCATTTTAATCACACATGACGACTTACGTTGATATTTTTACGACTTTAGTTGTTATTAATAGAAAAATTTTCAATTTTGCACGAATAACAACATAACATCACATATGCTTTTTATTTGGAAACATATTCAGCAATTTTACAATTTTTGGCGATCTATGTTGACATAAATCGTTATAATAGCAAAATATTTTATTAAACAGTTAACTTAAGATGTTTTTAGCAGAAAAAAATTAATAATACTACATTATATTCTAAAAAGCTTAATACTTATAAAAACCTAATGCAAAATGTAGCATTTTGACATCATTATCTCAATTTCGGTAAAAACCGACTTACGCGATTATTCGTGAAAACCACAGAAATAACACAACAGTTTTTCATCCATATTTACCTTAATTTTTTATTCAAAAAATACTTTTCAGTAAAATATATGTGGGCCTTGTTCACATACGCAAAACAATGTTGAATAATTTGAAAGATTAAAAACGTCAAATTCTGCAAACTCGCGAGATAGGTAAATAATAATGAAATAATAGATGTTGCTGAACATTTTTCACAAATTGGAAGAGAGTACTAGGCTTTAGGGGGACCCACTTATTTTTGAATATTTCAAACAAAAGTAAAATAAAAGCTTTTCACCCAAAAAATAAGTAGTGAACAATTTTTTGCAATGTTATTTGCTGACTTACTTGGAAAGCAGAGTTTTGCTGGGTAGTTGCCATTTGATGAAAATGTATCATTTTTTTAAGATATTTTTTTCTATGAATTCTTCTTTTAAGATTCTGCCTTGGAACAGACATTTGTGTATTAATTACATGCAAGAGGATATGGCGAAAGAAAAAACATAAAACGCCATCAAACTTGCACAAAAAAAAAATATATAAAAATTTTGCAATAAATGTTACTTTAGTATTACTTAAGAACTCTTTTGAAGAGGATCATACTTTCGTAGTTTTAAAATAAAACAGTTAAAAATGTTTTCGCAAATTGTATCGGACAAAATCGACAGGTTTCGCAAAAGTTTTATATCGAATCAAGTGTTTGAGGCTTTACAGCCGTTATTTTTCCTAACCTTCCTTTATGGTCTGACGCCATTTCGCGTTATCAAAAATAAGGATGGCGAAAGTAATTTGCAAATGTCTTTTTTCGGTTTTGTCAATATTGCGGTTTATATTCTCCTGTACGGCTGTTGCTATATAATATCCCTATTGCAAGATGAAACTATGGTCGGATATTTTTTTCGTACGAAAATTTCAAATGTCGGAGACACCATGCAGATTTGTAATGGTCTTATAACGGGTGGCGTTATCTACATATCGGCAGTGACCCAGAGACGTAAATTACTAAGGGTCTGTCGTATTTTATACGGTTTGGATACAAATTTCACCAATATCGGCATTAAAGTGAAGTACTCGCGTATATATCGTTATTCTATATTGATGATAATTTTTCAAACTGTAGTGATTGGTATTTATTTCGCGGGCGTTTTTAGTTTGCTGAAATCCATGAGAGTAACTCCATCATTTAGTGTTTGTGTCACATTCTTTTTGCAACATTCGGTATTGTCAATAGCGATATGTTTGTTTTGTTTTATGGCACGTAGTTTTGAAAGGCGTTTAGTGATACTAAATAAGGTAAGTAGTAGTGGCCAAATATTAAAGTGCTAATAGTGATGTTTTACAGAAATTGTATTTAAGCTGTTAGATATTAAATGCTGTTATGATTGCGTGCCAATATGTTTGTTGAGTAACTCCCTAAAGTGTGATTAAATTATTAAAACCTTAATATTTAATGTTTCTTGTACTAAATTTTATTAAAGTCTAACAAATCATTTAAATAAGTTTGTTCTCGTACATAAAATTGCGATCCCATTGTTACTTAAAAGTGTTCCTGCACTCGAAAATTGTATGCTTTTTGGTAACGGGAACAAACCTAATGTATTTGAAATGTCGTGTTTGAAACTTTTGTATTATACAGGAATGTTAATTTGACATAAATATAACGAAGTGTTCTCAAAATAACTATAAAACTTATTTTATACTTTCCACCACTTGTTGCAGTAATTAATGTCGAATGAGTAAGAAAGAGAGAGAGAGATAGAAAAAAGACGGACAGAAAATAAGATAATTGAAACCTTGCCCATGTGTGCTTTTGACCGTAAAGATTTCAAATGTGCCAGTAACTCAAATTAAGTTTTAGTCAATTTTAGCACTTTTTCCTTTTTGCCATAGATATAGAATACATAAAAACATACGATGATTATACAGGGTTAAACAAAAGTAACGTTTTGATTACTTTAATAAATAATATTTTTCTTTCAGATTGGTTTTAACGTTGGTATTTATTAAAATTAAGATTAAAGCTTGGATATATGTTCACATTATTTTTTCAAGATAATGGGGCATGTTCTTTAAAACGAAGTGAAGTGGATTTAAAATCGAACAGATTTTGAAAACTAGATTGTAAAGAAATTTAATAAAAATATTCAGCCTTATTCCGGTTGCCATTGTCGAATACGACTGGGGTTTAAGGGATTTCGACCTTTTTTTGTAACATTCAAAAAACGTTCAAAAAAGGCTATCAAATTGTACTAAATAACTTGAAACAGTTATGATGTTTGTTATAACTAGGGTGTTCAGCAGATTAATTCTTGGTCGATAAAATTACTGATTTCGATTAAAGGAATAATCGAAGAATTTATGCCGATTATTTAAATAACAATACATATATGGTTTTTCTGTCAAATGTATAATTTTTTAAAGTTTTAAGGCAAATAAACAAACCAAATGTATGGTCCGGTCCGTTGGAATTTAAAAAAAACAGTCATGTTTAGTGAGTAATTCTGATACATGGGCGTACTGCTTACTGACAAAATTTGCAGTAATCCGTTAAATTTTACTTATTATTGAAACAAATGCAAAAAAAATATTTTTAAACCTGGAGTGTGTGAATTAACAACTGTGTCACAGGCTGCACTCATAATCCATTTCATTTTAAAAATGCCCACGACAAAGAAACAATTCAAAATAGTAGAATGACTCAAAGTATTTTGTAAAAAAGCACAAGAATATTTTAGAACACAATTTTTTTAATAAAGCACATTTATTTTTTAAGAAATATATTTTTTATAAAGAAAGCGCCAAAGTTAATATGTGGTCAGTTATTAAATTGGCAAACAAATGGAAAGGTAAAATTGAGAGCAATCTCGTAGTCAATTTTAGTAAAAAAAAAGTGAGAAAGTATAGCCAATTAAAAGGAAAGACAAAACTTGATCGTGTGGCTTCCAAGTAAAGCAAAACATTTAAACAACATTTTATATTTAAAAGATTATTTTAAAAGATCTGGGGCCTAATTCTGGCAGTCGTGATCGAGTGCTTTCTCGATTCGAATGCAATTTTATTTCTAATTATTTCAGTCGATACTGAACGAATCGAAATTATTTTTTCAGTATTGTGAAACTCAAATTAATGCTTTACAACACTGAAAAAATAATTCCGATTCGTTCATTATTGGCTGAAATAATAAGATATTAAATTGCTTTCGAATCGAGAAATTACTCGATCACGACTGCCAG
Organism: Pollenia amentaria; assembly: GCA_943735925.1. Classification (NCBI taxonomy): domain Eukaryota; kingdom Metazoa; phylum Arthropoda; class Insecta; order Diptera; family Polleniidae; genus Pollenia; species Pollenia amentaria. The sequence continues at coordinate 240,701,216 of OX031007.1, read as the reverse complement.
AAACAGGCCCCTGTTTAATGGTTTTATCAATTAGTTTGAATTGTTACGTTTGTTTTGTTTTTTTGTAAATAAAATATTAAAATCCTTGTAATCAAGTGCCAATTTTTTCTAAAATTATCGAAAAAAAATCACTTAATATATAAAATTTCTGGATTTTGAATTATTCGATTAATCGATTAATTTTAAAATTGTATTCGTTTAATCAAATAAGTCAAAAATGCCAAATATCGATTAATAGTTTAATCGAAGAAAAAAAAGCCGATTAATTGAACACCCTAGTTGTAACACAACTCTACACCACATGTTTTGAGAACAATTTGCGGTTCGGCGCACGTTGTTGCTATTTTTTAAATAGCGGCCAAAAGTCAGTTTTTTGCCGACAATTTTTAATTTTAAGAACTCATCTTGAAGTAAATACCTGAGATCCTCAGAAGCCAAAAAATTCAGTTGAAGAACTCATGTATGACCATTACATCTTATAAAAACATCGGATATTTTATAATAATTATAACTTTATAGATTAATAAAAAAAACTATTAAAAACTAATAAACATAATATGCTACCAATTGGAGATTTAGCAGAGGAAGTTCAAAAGAAACAAAACAAGGACTACAGAAACATCCGCCAATGTATACCTTTTTAATATATTGCATTGTACTTCAGATCCATATGTGTCCAGTATTTGTCATAAGTGGAAATCAGCCCTAATCGAACTAGACAAGGAAGTCAAGCAACTTCTTGAAGATGAAAATTAAGAATATTTAGGCGATATTTTCACTTCGAAAAAAAAATCTAATTAACAAAAGTTAGTTTTGAGAATCAGTGTTAACATTTAAGAATATTTTCTGCTAGATTTAGCAGATTGAGTTGGGGAATTGAATATTTTTTTTTAAGTATGCTAACCAGGGACCGAAAATAACAGTTATTTTGAAATTTTAAAACAAAAAAAGCATATAGAAGTAAATACTGGCAAACTGATTCAAGTATACCATTTTGATAGTAATGAACTTTTCTATGATAAAATATTATGATTTTTAAAGTTTTGATTTTTATTTTTTCGATCAAATATTAGTTATTTTTGATTTATATTTTTTTGGACAAAAGTAACAGTAATTTTTTTATTTTTATTTTTTCGATCAAAAAAAAACAGTTGTTTTATGATTTTTATTTTATTAAACAAAAATAACAATTATTTTTTGATTTTTATTTTTTCGAGCAAAAATAAAAGTTATTCTTTACCGAAATGTACGTGTTATAATTATTGAGTTGTCATTAAATATTTATTTAAATGTGTGATCATCATTTGGATATCTTATAAATATTTAAAGTCAACCAAATAATTATAACACGTACATTTCTTTAAAGAATAACTGTTATTTTTGATCAAAAAATAACTGTTCTTTTTGTTCAAAAAAATAAAAATCAAAAACTAACTACTATTTTGTTCAAAAAAATAACAATCAAAAAATAACTGTTATCATCTGACTTTTATGCAAAAAGGAATAATTGTTACGGTCCCTGATGCTAACAGCTTTTTAGTATATTTCCTTGTCCAAAAGAAGATTTTTTTTTAGCATATTTTCTTTTTAGAAAAGCAGAATTTTTTAGCCTTTTTAAAATAAAAGTTTTTATAAAATATGTATTTAATAAAATAAAATATTTAGCAAATTTTTGGAATATTTTTTTAAATTAATTTATTTTAATTAAATAAAAGATTTTTAGAATTTTTTTTTTTTTTTTTTTTTTAAGAATTTAGCAAATTTATAATATTTGGTTAGGTTAGGTTCCATTGGCAAGCACGGCTCACTTGGGTCCATTGATTAGTTCCCGTTGTGTTACCATGAAATTTATAATATTAAAAATGTAAATTTTTAATCTTTGCAGATTTTTAAAATATTTTACCATTTTACAATAAAGCAGATTTTTTTTTGGAAATTTTGGCATTTTCTCATCAAACATTTATGGCAACACTGTTGGGAATACAAAATTTATTATTAATAAGATTTCTCTATGATGTGCTTAATTTCCAACTTTTATTTTTGATAAATACACTGAATTTTATTGTTGACTGAAAGCCAGTTTCTATGCGCACTGTTTGCTTAGGCCAGATCGCCAGGAAACCTTTTTCCAAAGACTTTTGAAAAGCTAAAAATATTATGCAAATAAGACTATAAAGCGAATAAGAATTTTAAACACTCAGGTTGAATTTGTAACAATATCAAAGCTTCAACAAAAACAGTGAGTTTATCTTCTCTTTCATTTCCATAATTAATGCGTTGTAATTATTATAACTTTTATTTATTACTATTATTATTATTATTTTTTTATTAATATTTCTCATTACTACTATTATCACTATATTTATAACTATATTTATTTAAATTTTCATATTCATTCGGTTTCGGTCAAACTACAATTTATAAAGCTTTCACGCTTTAATAGTCTTATTCCTGCAATAATAATTAATAAGAACTTTTAAATAAAAGTGTTGCTCAGCATGAGAACTAAAATTTCCAGATTTTATATTTATTTAATTTAAATGGAAAGAAATTCTAAGACAATTTTATTTAAACTTGTTTTATTTATTCGACAAAAATATGGACTAAGAAAGGCTGTAATGCTATACAATACAATAAATACTTTCACCATGGAGTAGGCCCTGGACATGGTATTAATCGAAATCTTTTCCTTAGCTGCTTGACCGGCAATTATTTCTTATTTGTTATCGATAACTTTGGCTTTTAAGGGTTTAACCAAAATTTAGAAAATTCCAATAAAGTTTACACAACAAGGCCAATGACCTACACTACGTCAATTTCGTCATATGTATTTTTTACTGTTCCACCGTCTAATATTTTAATTAGAATATATAATTTTACTAATTGATATTTTTTGGCTAAATATTATTAAAAACACATTAACTTATAGACAAAAAGGAGACTTAAATTTTTATATTGTATTAAAATCAATTACTTTACTCTAGATGTTAGAATATTATTTACTGATATATTTGAACATGTGTCTTAATGAAAACAAAAATGTTTACTTTAAAAAAATTCCGGCAAAAAAAATAAAAACAAGTTATAGTGCTATTTTCGGCTGTGCCGAATCTTTGATACCCTTCACCGACAGAAGTGGGCACTATATGATAAATACATATATATTATTAACTAAACTTCACAAAAGCGAACGTCAGCATTAAAATTGGTTGCGGTTTAGAACTTTATTAAATTATTGACCGATAATAAGAAAGTTTTATGCGTTTCTTGTTAGAGCTTTGAACTGGCTTGAGTAAAATATCATGATTCGTAAAAGTTTTAGCCGAACTAAAATAATTTTTAGGAGGGTAATCTGTATTAGACCTATGGTAAATTATGGACCAATCATCCCGAAATTCTGAAGACTACTTTCTGGTATTACAAAAAATATATTAGAATAAATTTCAATACAGTAGTGTAATTAGTTTTAGCGTTAACAGTAAATTGCACAAATTTAATTTTAAAATTAAATTTAAGTAAGAAAGTTTACCGCAATATCTATATCTGTGATGGTTTTAGGCGAATTTAATTATTTTCCCAAAGTGGGCTTTATTTTGTTTAAGACACAATAAACTGTTTTCCGGGTAGTGTTTATATGGGGCCTAGAGTAAATTATGGACCAATCTTCACGAAATTTGGTAGTGTAATTTCTCGTCGTATAAAACTGTGACGTAAATTTGATAGCATTATTTAGTATTTTATTTATTATTTAGAGTCCTAGTGTTAATTATGGATCAATCTTCAAAAAATTTGTCAGTGGGATTTCTGGTCCTATAAAACTGTGACGTACCAAATTTTAGTATGATAGTGTTATTTATTGCGGCTTTAGGTGTACTAAGCTGTTTTCCGGGAGTAGGGTTTATATGGGGCCTATGGTCAATTATAGACCGATCTTCACGAAATTTAATAGCATGATTTGCAGTCGTACAGTGCGAATTCGTGCAAAATTTTATATCATTCCGTGCATTATTCCACAATAAATGTTAGTTTTTGTATCAAAATTATCAATTTTTTTAGGGTGGTGGTTCAACATTTTGATTCATAGTTCTGATCCTACTGAACCGATGTTGCTGAATTTCAATCCAAAACTGCTTAGGATAACCTAACCTAACCTTTGCGTTTTTCGAAATTGAGCGTGTTTTCAACAGACGGACAGACGGACATGGCTAAATCGACTTAGAATTACTCAAGGAGCCAGAATATAAAGTATATACTTAGATGTATTATAAAAAAGTTTCACACGGAATGACAAACTTAGTATAGCCTCATTCACCACAGTGGTGGTGGAGGGTATAACAAGTAAGAAAGTATAGTACATATATTGTTTGTAATTTTTATTTGCATGTGTAATGTGTAATTTAAGTTCTTTAAGTTCTCTATTTTGGATTAATTGTTGACAGACAAGATTTTCTTTTCGAGCATTGAGTTTTTCTAATTTTTTCACATCTTCACATGACAATCATAAATTTTTACTACCTTAAAACTGTATTGCTAAGTCTGGGCTTACACTACGAACTCTTTCTTTCAAAAAGTCCAAGTTTATTGGTGAGAGGTGAGAAGAATAGCATGTTTAACATAAACTGTCAAATTTGATTTAGATTTAGTTAAAAAAAGTGTGAAAATTCGAGCCTTAAAAATTTTTGGAAATAAGTTCCTATTCAAGACGAATTCCAGAAGCACAGGTGTGCTGCTTTTTTTCTTACTTATAGCGAGGATTGTCAAAAGTTGCTTGTTTTTTTTGACATATCGAACAACGAAAGCAACAAATAAAATATAATGTTGTGTTTTTGGTGTTGTACTTGCTGTAGTATTGCTACCACCGTTAATATGAATTCGCCTTGTTCCTATTGTTTAATTAAATAAAAAAAATTTAACTAAAAATTGCGTCATTTAATTTTTTTTTTAATTGCGCAACTTTTTGAATAGTGAAGAGTAAAACGACAATAATTATAGCAATAAAGTACTCAATAATATTGCGTAGTCGATAAGCACCTTAAGTCAATAAGTTTGTTTGAATCAAACAGAACCACTCACAGCGAATTTTTCAAATTTATGTTGTAAAGGCTTGTACAAAATATTTTTGTGCTGTTCTTTCGCGGACGTTACTGCTAATATTCGGAAATAAATACGTTTTTAAATTTTCAACGCCACAAAATATGCAGCGTTTGAAATTTACAAATTCAATATGAATTTATGTAGAAAGCAGCAACAAAATTATAAAATATTTTTGACTTTGTTTTTGATTTCAATATCATTTTTGGCGTTGCGTTGCGTTTTAAAACTTGGATTTTTCTAGCGAGATTTCTTTTAAATTATTTCATTAAAGCCCAACATTTTAAGCAAAACTAAGCTGTTCAGTCAAAATATTGTAGATTAACAAAACCTAGCTTAACTGATAGCTCATAAATCCAACCTTAGTCGATCGTTATGCCAATATCTTAAATTTTTACTCCACTATTGTGGTTTTTGTAAAATTAATCACTCCTATCGTGAATAAAATTTCCCTCAAATATTTATATTCCCTAAATAAAATGTATGGAAAACGGAAAATTTCGAGGCCAAAAACTGTTCCCTTTTTATTCACGACAGGCTTAAACATGTTTAAAACTAATTCATCATTTTAACAAGTATTCATACTAATTGCAATATTTATTAATTATACTTTTAATTAATTCTATAACCACAATTACAAATACTCGTAGCAATTAACATTTCATGTGTCTTTATAAAAGTTTAACTTTCAATTCCCTTTCATCTATTTACCCTTTCGTACATTTAATCCTTAAACGAAATCCTTCACTGGAAAGAAACATCATCTCAATTGTCAATAATGTCCAGAAAAAACGAACGAGTGTTTATGTAAATAGAAATAAAATTCTATTACTTTCAATTAGTTTATATTTCAGAAAATTGTTTGGTGAATTAAAATTATTTCACCAAGGGTGTTATTAAAACATCAACAACGGCCACGCATCGTGTCACACTGAATTGCAACAGGTTTATGACAGTGAAACGTAGAAACACAATAAGAACAGTAAACATAAAAAAGGAAAAGGACAGTCCACACAGGACAATGGAATTAAACAAACAAAAAAAAAAAAAAAAATAGAAGCATGCAAAGTTCTGTTTGGTTTGTTTGTTTGATTGTTAAGTCCATATACTGGCACTCATTTCATGTAAATTATATTTTGAAAAATTTATTCAGTTGCTATTTTGACTTCCATTAGAATGGACGAGGAAAATCCTGAAACGTCTCAATTAGACAATACCGTGCGTAGTAGAATACGAAGATTTTTTTCCGCAAAACGCTTGTACGAATGCCTGCAACCTCTGCTCTTTCTTACCTATTGGCATGGACTAACGCCGTTCTATATCAAAAGTAACTCCAAGGGTGTAAAATATTTAAAGCACTCCGTTTGGGGTTATATCAATGTCGGGCTCCATATAGTGATCTATAGTGTTTGCTACATTTTCACTCTGGTCAATGATTGTGAAACTGTGGCCGGTTATTTCTTCCGTTCTCGTATTACACATTTCGGTGATTTTTTACAAATTCTAAGCGGTTTCATTGGCGTCACTGTGATTTATCTTACGGCAATAATACCCAAACATTATGTGCAAAGAAGCTTGGAAATTATGCAGGCCATGGATGAGCAATTACATGGTGTGGGCATTAAGATAATGTACAGCAAGGTGTTGCGTTTCAGTTACATTTACATTTTGTGTATGGTCCTGGCAAATTTGGGCTATACGATTTTTAGCTTCCTCTTATTGAAATCAGCTAATGAGACACCTTCGGCATCTCTGCATGTAACGTTTGTGCTACAACACACTGTGGTACTATTTGCCCTGGCCATGTATTCCTGTTTTACGAAAATGATTGAAATGCGTTACAATATGATGCACAAGGTAAGTTAATGGATTTAAATTGGAAAGACATTTTGACAAGTATGAAAAACGTCTATATTGTCAAAAATAATTAGGAATCTGATTAAAAGATGATAAGATGTTAAAAATTAATTCGTAAAGTTGCCGTTGTCTTTTTATACCCACACCACAATAGTAGAGAGGGACTTATGTGTTTGTGCTGATGTTTGTCGGACTTTAAAATATTGGCCCTTTCAGTATACCGACCGACTTAGAATCACTATTTGCATCGATCTTACGATGTCCGTCCATCCGGCTGGTTGGCTGACCGGTAAGAAAGCCTTTTAAGCAAAGTACAGGTCTCCATTCAAATCGCCACAGGAAAATGGTAGTTTCGCATAGCCCCCATAGAATCTTCTCCCGCAATAGAGTCTTTGTGCCCATAAACCATCTGATTATATTTGGTCAAACCTAATTTTGTTGCTAACTCAATCTTCTTACCAAATTTTATTAGTATCGGTCCATATTTCATCTTACCTACCATACAAATACTACTCCCCAAAATAGCTTTTAAAGCCATAATTTCCTTATAAATAAATGATGGTATTAACGCACAAATTGGTGACAATAACATTTACGACAGCTACAATGTCATGACAAAATGTTGTCCTGGTAAATCCAAAACTAACCAGAAATCCCATAAAAGCTACTTTCCAAAAATTACTTAAGGTCAAACAAATCTCATAGGCCCTTCACACACTAGGACAATTATGCCAGCACAAAATGACTGCTTTTGCGCAAGCGAGGTAAAGGCAATGGTGTTTCCTTGGTGTAAAGTTTTAACCAGCTTCAACCCCGCACAAGCAGCATAAAACCAACACATGTACATTTTCGTAAAAAAATAAATGCAAAAAACACTTTTGCATACAAAGCTCTGTACACGTATACATTTTATGCCAGATGAAATAATCCTGTGTGCGACTTAAAAAATAGTCTAGTGTGTGATGGAGCACACAGATGAAGATACCTAAATAATATTCGGCACAAAGAACTTTTACATGAATCTTAACCTCATAACTAGAGTATCCACTTAATTAATCGTTGCTCGATAAATCGAAGAAATTTTTCGCCAATTTTTCAAATAACGAATAACTCGAACAATTTATGTCAATTAATCGAATAAAATAAATTTCTTAGAAAATTCTACTTTTTTCATATAAAAATATTTTTTTTAGATTTCTAACGAATAAAATACATAATAACTATATAACATGTTATATTCTGTATCTATTCTGAACTTATTTTAGTCCCTTTTTAAATGTGGGTGTATGTGATTCTAACAAATATTTGACGAAAAATCCAAAAAAAAAAAAAAAAAGCGTGACCAGTAAATTGATCAAACTTTAGCTTTATTTTTAAAAATTTTAATTGATTTACTAAACTTTATATTTTAGGAAGATAATTGTTTAATATCATTTAGGAACTGTTAAATGATGTTTGATCAAGCCAATGTTTTGCAAAAGCAAACACTTTTTTAATAAAACTAGTGGTTACTTGTAGAACGTCAAATATGTAATAGGTGTGAAATAAGGTTTCCAATCGGGAAATCCCGATCCCGATTTTTTTATATTTTTTTATTATTTCTATATTTTTTCAATAATTTGTAAATATTTTTTTGTAGGCGTATTTAAATTTAAGTTTTAAATATTAACAAATCATTCTATTAACGAGTGTTGAGTGCGAAACTTCATCATATCTTAACAACAAAATTCGTTCGTGTTAGCAGATGCAACATTGGATGCTTTAATACTCGTAAGAAACTACTTGAACTTAGTATTAAGAACACGCCTTTTAAAAGTTTGAAATACATCATTTCCAATTGAGTTTTAAAATTTTCCAAATGTTTTTAAAAATTTTTCATATGTATTTTAAAAATGTTTAAATGTATGTAAAAATCGTTCATATGTATTTTAAAATTATCCAAATGTATTTTAAAATTTGCCCCATTGAATTTTAAAAATTTTCCAATTTTCTTGAAATTGCCCAATTGTATTTTTAAAATACATTTGGACAATCTTAAAATGCATTTAGAAAATTTTGAAACACATAAATATAATTTTGAAATACATACATATGTACAATTGAAAAATACATATGGAAAATTTTAAAATGCATTTGAAAATTTTTAAATATTATGTGGATAATTTTAATAAACATATATTTCGACAATTTTAAAATACATTTAGAAAACTTAAAAATATATTTGAGCAATTTTCAAATTCATATGGAAAACTTGAAAATACATTTGGAAATTTTAAAATACAATTGAAATGGTGTAATTCTTTATATCAATAATCAAATATGGATAAAAATAAGATTTGTATGTTTTTTACATTTTTTAATACATGGTCTTTATGAATTGTGATCAATTAATAGTTTAATTTGCCATTATTATATATATGGGGGATTTCATGTCAAGTGACCCAACTTTTGAAATCGATGTCTTCCGATTTGGATGAAACCAAGCTTACCAAGGTTAGTCTTATTGGAAAGTAGCTTAGACACAAATTTTCAACAAGATCGGTCAAAAAGTTTCTGAGTTAGAGGGGAAAATTTGACATTTTGGCCAAACCGGGTTTCTTTCTCATCCCTGTAACTTATAATCTATTGGTGTTAGCAAAATTTGTCCCAAACAAATTAGATATCTATTTCTTCAAGCTTTCGAAAAATATTTTTTGTTTTTTTTTTAAAAATTTTATTTTTCTAATTTAAAACTTATTTTTAATTTTTTTTGAAAAGGGTATTTTTTTTTTTTTTTTGCTCAAAAGAAAGCTTAGGCCTTTTGCTTTAAGGTAGTTTTGGTCGCTTAGTGGGATATGTATACAAAAAAATAGTTTGTAAGTCAAGACGGCAAATGCTAAAAAATTTAAAAATCTTCGTCTTGACTTACAAATTAGCGAAACTAAGGAAAGAAACAGATTACATGTGCCAACATTATCAAGCCTCATACAAACAAAGGATTGGTTAAGATCGACAAATTCATGCTGCTATGATGTAAAAATTCCAAATAGTTTATTAACTAAATAAAAAAGTGCCTGATTTTGATCTCATATACATATTTGTAAGACTTTTATGTACGTAATTTTTATTCATACATATAATGTATGTTAATGTAAAGTTTTGTATTTTTTTGTGTACAATTGAATTTTTATGTAGTTTTTTGTGGTTTTAATAAATTAAAAAAAATGGTACCGTGAAGGTCCACAAAGTACATTTTTTTGTTGAAAGTTTGTACAAAACTTAAAACCCCATTTAACATCCCTGATATCGTTTCTGGGTGTGTGAGCCGAACGCTTAATAATGTTCTGTTTATTTTCGAACACTGTTATTTACACATAACAAACGCATACATGATTTTCTGCTTAAATAGAGAAATGTGGATTAAACGAACAATCGTACTCAATACTCGTTTATATTATTTTAATGCCCGTAAGTTTCTTATGTGCTGGATTAGACACGCTTTCAGCTGGCTCTTAGTTCAAATATATAGATATTTATTAATATAACTCACTGTTCTTATCGCACCTAGGTGAAGGGTATATAAGATTCGGCGTAGCTGAATAAAGTACTCTTGCTTGTTTTTGAACTGCCTTTGTGGCAGTTTTGTTTGCTTAGTTAAGAAACGTTTAAAAGCAAAATATAACGTTTGTATAAACTATGAGATCTAACATGTGTCTGGCTGGAGCATTTTTCAACAACAATAAAGAAGTAGTGAAAAGTGTCAATAAATGCTTTCTGTCTGTATGATTTATTTATTTAAACTAATTAAAATAAATATGTTTTTTTGGGAATAACTACTGAAAACAAAAACAAATTTTAGTTTTTCTATTGCTGTTTCAATGTAAATTCTCTAACGAAAATTTTTATTTGATAAACAGACGTTAAGCCTTTTGAACTATTTTTAGTCAAAACAAGTTAGAGTGCTATATTCGGCTGTGCCGAATCTTTGATACCCTCCACCGACAGGAGTGGGCTCTATATGATAAATACATATATATTATTAACTACGCTTCACAAAAACGAACGTCAGCATTAAAATTGGCTGCGGTTTAGACCATTATTAAATTATTGACCGACAATAAGAAAATTTTATGCGTTTCTTGTAAGAACTTTGAACTGGCTTGAATAAAATATCATGATTCGTAAAAGTTTTAGCCGAACAAAAATAACCTTTAGAAGGGTAATTTATGTTGGACCAATGGTAAATTATGGGCCAATAAACCCAAAATTCTGATGACGGATTTCTGGTATTACAAAAAATATATTAGAATAAATTTCAATACAGCAGTGTAATTAGTTTTATCGTTAACAGTGAATTTCACAAAATTGCATGATATTTTTTCTAGCCATATGAATCTAAGTTGGAAGAAATTTTACCGCAATATCTATATCTGTTATGGTGGTAGGCGAATTTAATTGTTTTCCCAAAGTGGGCTTTATTTGGTTTTAGGCGCAATAAACTGTTTTCCAAGAGATGGGTTCATATGGGGCCTAGGGTAAATTATGGACCGATCTTCACAAAATTTGGCAGTGTGATTTCAGGTCCTATAAAACTGCGATATACCAAATTTTAGTATGATAGCGTTATTTAATACGGTTTTAGGCGAACTAAACTGTTTCCCGGGAGTGGGGTTTATATGGGGCTTAGTGTAAATTATGGACCGATCTTCAAAACATTTAACAGTATAATTTCTGGTTCTATAAAACTGTGACGTACCAAATTTTAGTATGATAGCGTTACTTGTTACGGTTTTAGGCGAACTAAACTGTTTTCCGGGAGTGGGGTTTATATCGGGCCTAGTGTAATTTATGGACCGATTTTTAAAAAATTTTACAGTGTAATTGCTGGTGCTATAAAACTGTGACGTTCCAAATTTTAGTATGATAGCGTTACTTGTTACGGTTTTAGGTGTACTAAGCTGTTTTCTTCGAGTAGGGTTTATATGGGGCCTATGGTCCATTATGGACCGATCTTCACAAAATTTAGCTGTATTATTTTTTTAGGTTGGTGGTTCCACATTTTGATTCATAGTTCTGATCCTACTGAGCCGATGTTGCTGGACTTCAATTTCAAACTGCTTAGGATAACAACTACAAGCAATTTAAGACCAAATTTGTTCTTTTCTTTTGCGTTTTTCGAAAGTGAGCGTGTTTTCAACAGACGAACAGAGACAGACGGACATGGCTAAATCGACTTAGAATTACTCAAGAAGCCAGAATATATATACTTTATGGAGTCTTAGATGTATAATAAAAAAGTTTCATACGGAATGACAAACTTAGTACACTCTCTTTTACCACTAGTGATGGTAGAGGGTATAAAAATAATTGGAAATTACCGTAATATTTCGAAGGAAAATTTTTCTAAAACTCTATATTCTAATGAAAATATAGTATTTGTTTTTTTTTTTTTTTTTTTTTTTTGACTTTTTATTGTTTTCTATAATGTATATTATTATTTAAATTATAAAGAAATATGCTCTTAAAAACGAGTTTTATGCGCATAAAATATGCAGTAAAAACTCAACAATTTTTAAAAATATGCTCCAAAATAATCCAAAATTGATCAATTGCAAACAACATATTCAAAAATTTAAAAACATTTGCATTAACAAAAAAAAATCCTAAAATTTTTATCGGTCCCAGACACCATAGCATTTACAGACAAATTTTCGAAATTTTACCAAGTTTCAAAACGATGGGCAGTCATCACAAAAACAAAGTTATATTATGAGGTTAAAATTCATATAAGTTATTTGTGGCGAATTCTAGGAAAAACTTTTTGAATTTGGGTAATAGGTCGTAGTTATTTCATACGTTACCTGGTAAGTAGTTGTCATTACAATTGTCATTATTCTGAAAAGCTCAATAAGTACTTGCTAGTAATGACCTCAGTAAGTACTTTTCACTACTATTTTTTTCAGTTATGAATATTTGCTTACTAATAATCAGCTAAATAACTACTTATTAGTTGTCTTGTTTTCAGTACAGAATATTTACTTACCGGTAACTAGCTCCATAACTGCTTATTAGGTCTATTAACTAGCGCCAATTAAATAAAAACTAGTTATTTTTTGGCTTCTAGTAAGTATATTGTAAGTACTTACAATTCAACTTAACTAGATATTTTGTGACTTCTAGTAAGTGTATTGTATTCCTGAATTCTGTAGACAACTCGAACAAAAATAAGTAGTTATTAAGCCGAAAAATAAGTAGTGTTTATATTTCTCCAACATTACTTTCTAACTTTCCAGATAAGTAAAGTTTTTGCTGCGATATTATCTAGACATTAACATCCATATGAAATTTTGTTGTCTTTTTTAATATTAACATTTTAAAGGAAGTTAAAGCTATTTATAGATGGGAGCTTTGGGCAAATGTCAACCGATTCGAAAAGAATTTACTTTGCAGTAAAATATTTTTGCGGCGAATTTTGTCTAAATATAAACATAATTAGATAGAACATGTAAAATTATAGACCGATTCTCACCATTTTCATAGACTTCGTTTTAAGTACAATTAAAATGTATTTAGCAAATTTAATAAAAATATCTACAAAATTGCAACTTGGAATTGGCGCTTGGCAAAGTTACCATGGACAGACAACCAGCCAGACGGACGGATGGACATCGTAAGGTCACTTTTAACAGTGATTCTGAATCGGTCGGTATACTAAAAGATTGGTCCCGATTTTTATGTATTACATCGCAATAATCATATAATTGCTTTTTTCTTAATTTTTGCTTATGTTAATATAAAATTTAAAAGTTTAAAATAGCATTTATGTTTTATGACAACCTGTTTTGGCTTAAACTTTTAGAGTAAAAATTAAATTTAGATGGGTATACCGATAGATATTTAAGCCCGAAAAACCAGAATTTTCAAAAAAAAAAATTTTTATATGATGCGAAAGCTCTTGTAAGCATCAAAAAAATTACATGTATCAAAAGATGCCTCAAAAACGCAAAATATGCGCTATAACTTAAAAAATGCAGAAAAAATGCTCTCTTAACTAAATTATGCAAAAAAAAATGCTGTAAAAGGTTAAATATGCAATAACAAATCGATGCCAAAATTCATAAATAGCTCTTAAGCGGATAAATATATTGTGTCTGCCTTCATTGGTCGCACAAGGAAAAACATGCAATTGCATATTTATGGTTGCCCTGATTATAACCAATATTTCGGCACTTCTTTGAGTACCTTCTTCAGGGTTTTTTTTTCATTCTTATTTAACAAAATTGTTCAAGTTTTTGAAACAAATTTAATAATATATGTATGGCAAATTAATAAATTTTTTAAGAAATATTGAAATTTTGCTAAAAAAAAAAATAGACAAATTTTTTGGTGAAATTTTTGTTTTATATTTTCGTGAAGAATTAAAATTTAAGTAAAAAAAAATTTAGTTTTTTCAATATAATTTTCTAATCGAAAATTTTATTTTACTTTGAAAAACAGGCAGTTAATTTTTCACCAAAAATTCAATTTCCGGTACAAAACTGAATTTTTTTTATAATATTAAAATATTAAAAACTTTAATTAAAAGTGAAGAACTGAATTTTTTTTTAAATTTTGGCAAAAAAAAAAAATTTTAATTTTTCTGTTAAATAGATATTAAATATAAGTTTTTGGCTAAACAAATTTTTAATGAAAATGCTAAAGGTAATCGAGTAAAGTTGTTAATGCTTGTGGCCATAAATCTGTTAAAAAAAATTAGCGCTGAACAGACACAACTTGCGCTGAACAGACACAACTTGATACATTTCTTGTAAATGCTTTCAAAAAAATTTCTTAGTATAAATTAAATTGTTTATAAAAAGTTTTTCTTAGTAAATTCTAAACGGCTTCATCGACTTCAACTTAAACCTCTGGTCTGGACATAATTTTTGTTTAATATTTTTTTAGAGTAAAAATAGTATTTTCTCATAATTTTAAGGTGTCTTGATTTGATTGTTGACTAAGTGAAAAATACACACACCACCACCGCATGTAATGCCATTATTTAAACATTATTGGAACTTATTATACCTAATAATTGTTTCGCTATATTTGTTATTATGTGTATAAATATATATGTAAGACATTATAACTAAAAGCTGTCAAAAACAATTTAAAAGTTTTGAAAATTGATTGTTGCGAGGGTTGTGCCACCATTTCACTGTTATTACATTTATAAGCTGCATTAAAAAATATTTCAATTGATATGTAATTATGAACCGATATTAAAAAACTAATTTTAGTTAACATAAAACTTATTAAGCATTTTTAACAGATACTGCCTTATCAACACTATGGTAAATTATAGATTGATCTTCACGAAATTTTATTTTAGGTCTTATCAAATTGTGATGGACAAAATTTTATAACAGTTTTATTAATTTTTATTTGCACCAGTAAGCAAATTAATAGTAACAATTAAACGTTTAATTCACTTGATTAAACGTTTAATGCACTTGATTAAACTTTTAGTTCACTTGATTAAATTTTTAATTAAAATTGATTTTATTTTTGATTAATGCTTTAATTGGGGAAAATTTTTTTCTGTGCGGTAAATGAGGTTTCGTTATTGGCAGGAATACCAATATCCTGGGAAAATTATTATTATTTTCCGCTTTCCGGGGAATCAAAAAAGTTCGGGAAAACAAACTCACAATAATAACCCAGTAATAACGGTGTGTTATAGAATCCATCCAAGAAGTCCTCTGACCTACTCTGGAAAATAGGATAACATCATGGCAAACCTCAAGCAGCCGCCACTCCTGGGTAAAAGGGTAGGAATCAAAGATTATCAAGGTTCCCCACTACTATACCAAACACAAGGAGCGCGTTTTTTCTCACAGGTGAAACAACAACCGATTAACGAAACTGATAGAAGGCAAAATAAAAATATGGATCTATACTACAACAACTAGGAAATCTTACATGGTAGGACGTAATAACAACTGCGTCAAATTTTGTATGGAAATGCTTTGTGGAAGCCTTATGCTCCTTATGCTGGAAAAAAATAAAAAGGGCCATGTTCTGACAATCGCACCGTTGAAATCGCTAAACGCCAGAATTATTTTATGGTGTTCTGAAACTCGTGCATTCTTTCGCGATTTGAAGTCGCCAAACTTCTTGCGATTGCGATTTATCCTATTATGCGAATTAAAGTAAGAATCGAAAATGCTAATGTTATGAAAATAACTAAAATAAAACAAAGACCCTCAAGGCGTCCAACAAATCTGTAAGTCCGGTTCTTTGTTAAGTAAAGCATACCTCAAACATCATGTTAAAGGCTTTAAGTCAGCATTTCTAGCTCTTTTTTTTAGAAAATGCTATTTACTAACATTCCCCTAACTTTTTAGTCACACGCAACATTTTTTCTACAACTTTTATATTTAATAATTTTAAAATGTCTAAACTGACAATCACTTTAAACTTCTTCAATTACATCTGAAAGCAAACCTCTATAAAAGAAGGAAACAATAACGAAACCTTTTCAGTATCGGCTGGACATCATTTCTTTATCGACACGCTAATAAAAAAAAAATGTTATCATTCTGGCAAGAGTTTTTTAAACCAAAAGATTCTTATGCCGCTGAAAGAACTCTGCTTGCTGTTACTTTCGTTTTGGGTCTAACACCGTTACGAATGACGGGACCCAGCGGGAAACGTAAAATGTCCATATCACA
This sequence comes from Pollenia amentaria, assembly GCA_943735925.1. Lineage (NCBI taxonomy): Eukaryota > Metazoa > Arthropoda > Insecta > Diptera > Polleniidae > Pollenia > Pollenia amentaria. The sequence continues at coordinate 240,684,576 of OX031007.1, read as the reverse complement.
TTTAGGTTATGGCATTACCATATTGCAGGGAACATTTTTCGTGTACTGTTTCGTGCATTCATTTCTAGTGGACGAATCTATAGTTGGGTTCTTTTTCAAAACTGAAATCTCCAAAATCGGTGATATTTTACAAAAGTTTATCGGTCTCAGTGGCATGATGATTTTATTCGGCGTTACTTTAAGAAAAAGTCGTGATATGATTAATTTGTACGATACGATTTCAATTATCGATGAGAGATTTTTAAATTTGGGTGTGGAATTCAATTATCGTTATATAATGAAATTTCGACATTCGAAATTGCTTATGATGGCCATCGTTTGTGTGGTCTATTTAACCAGTAGTTTATGGATGTTGTTTCATAATCAGATATGGCCGTCATTTCAGGCTTGTGTGGCATTTTTTGTGCCGCACATATTTCTGCTGAGTGTAGTGGTTTTGAATGTCTCGTTTGTTATGCGTTTATGGCAACATTTCGATTTGTTAAATAAGGTGAGTGAATTAAATATACTAGTGTTTGCCCACTGGTCGAAATTCGACCATAATTATTTATGCGAATATGAAGAAATCATACATATAAGTAAAAATGAATTTACATATTTCGAGCATTTGTTTTTCATTCGTCTTAGTGAGTCGGTTTGGCGAGTGGCCAGCCTCCAGTCTATATGTACTCTTCCACTTACATTACAATAATATAAAAAAAAATTTGAAATTACCATTTAAAAAACCAAAAAGGACATAAAAGTCTTCTCTAAGATAAAGTTTTTACAATCACTCTGCATACTTAATTTTATGTTTCTAGGTGCAATTTTAAAAAGTGCCAACATTTTTCTTCTTTCACTCCTATAATTTTATGTTTCTACGTTCAATATTATAGAAAATTCAAAAATTACCACATGCAGCACGGAAAAGAAAAAGAAATTTATATCCCGTATTTACCCTTTTTGATGATTTTTTTCTCCGCATAAAAGTACCAAAAAGTTCAATATTGTATTGGGATTCCATAATTTAATACGAATGTGTCAAAAATAGGTACGATTTTCACAGCTAAAACGTTCGAATTTCGGAAAAGTACCAAATTTATATTTTTAGATAAGTTACGAATTTGGTATAATCTTAATTTCTATGTTTGTTGGTTTAAAAGTTGACAAAAATGTTGTAAAATACAGGTTATACCCGTTTAGTACCCAAAAGGGCTGAATTTCAAAAAAGTCCTCTTATTTTTCTAAAGCACAACGATAAGTATTACAGCCTGTTCCTCGATTTCGAACGTTAACGTTCGCATAGAAAATTAAATTTAAAATAAAAACAAATTTTAGAATTTTGTTTTTGTTTTAAATATAATTTTCTATGCGAACGTTATGTTCGAAATCGTTAAACATGTCGTAAAATTTTTTTTTTGGATCCCTTATTTTTACCCTTTTTACCCCCGCAGATTTTTATGAAATATATATTGCGCACTACTGTAGGTAAATACCTCTCATATGGTGTACTTTTTGTTCAAATCGGTTAGCAAACAGAGTACCAATGTGTTCTTAACTGTTTTGCCTTTGCCGATTTATATATAGATTTTGAATCATATGCTTTTGAGCGCACAGAAAAAATTCTCCCCAATTTTTTTTTTTTCAATTGAACCCTTTATCAAAAATAAAGCAGTTTTAATTAAAAATTTAATCAAGTTAATTAAACGTTTACTTATATCAACAACATTACTGCAGAAAATTTTGTTAATATCAAAAATGTTTTATTGATACTTTTAATTCTGATTTTTCGATATCTTCGTTATATTTATCCAACTTTTTTTAATTGTTTGTGGTTTTTTATACATAATTTTGACTTAATTTTTATATTTTTTGAGATTTTTTTAAATATCTTATTAATGAAAAAATATTAAAAGTTATTAAAAAGTTATGAAAATAAAAAAATTAAGCAAAATATTTAAAAGAATAAAAAAATTAAGTCAAAATTAAAAAAAAAATTAAAAAAAGAAATAGCGAAAATAATCGTATCGTGAAGATAGCAAAAAATCGGATATTTTAAATTTCAGGTAAAGATAATTTAGAGGAGGTACAAGATATTACGAAGGTTAAAGGTTTAATTTAAGGATAATTGGCATGAATTTAAGACGAATTATCAGGTCTTATAAATAAAGATTAATTCGCGAAGTTATATCGTCTGGAATATGTCGAAAACAGGGTTTTTTAAACTTAAAGCGAAAATATTGCGAAAACCTGATGTGATGGATTCTAGGGACTTAGCGCACCAGAGACCTCTAGAAAAGTATACGTTTGTCCCAGGGTTTTTCCAAATTTTGCAGGCCTGTGTTATCTTTTAAAACATATCATAAGTTTACAAGCATTTTAAGTGTACTTTAAAATAAAAAATTTCCATATTTTACAGAAAACATCTGTACAGTATATAAAAATGAAAAAGCGTTTGTTTGTTAATTCGCTATAGAGTGGGGTGCCACCTGCCATTCATAGTTTTCTATATCAAACTATTTTTGCGATTATATCGTAAGCGACAATTTATCGAAATTTAGTTTTTTTCTTGCAAATAAGTTATAAGTACTTATTTCAATGACGAACATTGCGGAGGAAAATCCCATCTAAATCGAAATTAATTCTCTACTTAAGAAAAAAATAATAAAAACTCTTCTCCTGTGAAATTTGCCTTTTGCTGCTTACGATATAATCGCAAATAGGACTCGGCTTATCTGGAGAACGGTAACAGTAAAAGTATTTTGTATAAATAGCTTTTATATTAATACACAACACCTTTCAAAAAGAAAGTTCAATTGGAAAAGTGGGCATGGATCTCCCATACAAAGCAAAATAAATTTCTGTATACCATGGCAACGGTAACAGAATTGTTTTTTAAATTTTGTACAAATTGCCACATTATGAATACATGAGATCTGCTTTAACCCTAAGATTCTCGGTAACTTTTAACCACAAAGTTCTGTTCTTGGTCATGCCAGACCACAATTAGAAGAGGCAAAAACCCAATTAAATAAAAAGTAAATAAATATATATCCAACATTTTTTTTTTAGAATAAATTCGAAAAATAAAAAATGTTGAATATAATAAAGTAGCTTATGAAAAGAAATAATTCCCGGATTCTATTTGTAAATAAATATATTTTTTTATTGAACGTATGCTTATTATTTTAGATTATACGAAATTATTATAATTATCTTTTTCCACATGCAATTCATCGAAAATTTAGTCTTGAATTTCGAGAAGTGCTTTTTGGCATCTACCACAGTGGAAACGAGTTTTGCGTTTGTTTTTTTGTAGTTAAATTGAACTAAGCGCATAATGGGCCGTAGGTTTATGATTTCATTTAAACTTGATTCATTTGAATCAGAATATATCATTTATAGAATTCACGTTTCTGTTCTTTTGATATTTTTTTTCTTATTGAAAGATATTGCAAGCAAAAAAAATGTGGTCTGGTAAAACCAAGACGGTTAAACTAGGGTTAAATTTTCTTTAAAAGGGGGGTAGCAAAACGCACCGGGCTAAGCTAGTTTTATGTAAAGTAGGATTTATTTCTTCAGTACATCACAAAGCAGTGAAGAACACTGTTGTATTATATTTTGTTCAACTTAAATTCTGTAAAATTTTGGGCTGGATCGGCTAATCCAATCCAAAGTAATGCACACAAAAGAACTGAGCATACAACTGAAAGTTGTATCCTGCAAAAATAAAAAATAGAATATGAGAATTATTTCTTTTTATAAGCTACTTTTTATATTCAACATTTTTATTTTTCGAATGAATTCCTGAATGCTGATAACCTGAAGGCAGAATTAGTTTGTACGTTCTGTTCTGTTACGAACTAGCTGTTTTGTATCTGTTCAATTGAAAGTCTGTATGTGTGATTTGTTTTTACTTTTTCGTTCTGTTCTGTTGCGGACAAATCTGTTGAAAATAGAATTCAACGTTAAGTTACGGCCAAAGTGTGTATGTATTAGTTTGTTGTGATATGAAAATTCTGTAATTGTTTGTTTAAAGCTAATTAATGATGTTTTTAAAAATTTACGTATTTTTGACACAAAATATGAATTTTTTATTTCTTACGAAAAGTTTTTTTTTTAAATTTCAATGCTTTTATTTTTAAAAGCAACTGATTCCTTTCACAGAAAAAGTAATTACAAAATATTTGCTACAGAAAGGAACAAAATAGTACGGCAACGGAAAGTAACAACTAATGACCCCTTTAAGCAAAAACAGTTTGTGAAATATTCAAGGAATTTTCGCATGGAATTCATGCAAAAAATAAATGTTGAGTAATAAAAAATGTTAATTATGTGTTAAAAAATAAAGCTAATATATAATGGTTAAAGTACACAACTTAAACTTATTTTACAAACAGATATTAAGCCACATCGTTAATTTTTTTTCATATTTATTGAAATTCGATCGGTTAACCGGTTATTAACCGATTAAACCAAAACCTCGGTTAATTAATCGAGCGATTAACCGATTAAAGCAAAAGCTGTGTTTTCCCATCCACTGAACAGCGCATTGCCAAATACAAAAATTCTATATTTCAAGTTGAGGGTCTTTTGCCTCTTAATAAGTATAATTTTAATTTTAAAACTTTAATAGATTATTTTTTTATTATTATCCAACAATTTGTTAAACAAAATAAAAGCAACTAAAAGTGTTATATTCGGCTTTGCAGAATCTTATATACTTTTCACCACAGTTGAAAAAGAACATAAAATTATATTTGTGTAAAATTTTTTCACCTGGCTTAATAAAACGATTTAGCTAATTTTAAATATTTAAAACGGCTTATACAAATATTTGTCCGAATTTTGTTCCTCCCAGCTTATATGGTATGGGCGCTACTGTGTTGTAAGTCCATTATTTCGAGGAAACAAAGTTAGTCATTTGTATATAACTAGGCCAGTATTCTTCTTAGTTTGTTTAAGGAGAAAGTGAAAGAATTTCAAAAATTAGAAGAGGACTTCGAAAAGCTAAGGTTTGTTCATATCTCAATCCGTTATATTCCGATCTGTGACATACATTTATCTGTGGCTAAGGGAAAAAGTGCTTAAATCGACTTAAGTTAAAATTTGAGTAAATGGCACCTTTTGGTTATCTCCATGTTTCAAAGTGCCCATGGACAAAGTTTCAATTATTTTGTACGATTTTTAAGGAGGCTTATTTTTTAATAGTCAATAATATTTGGAAACACAACTTAAGTTAACCTCCGATCGGTCACGTTTGGAGTATTAAGGAGTTAACAAAACTATAACCGAGGAGAAGTGATGCTTTTATTAGAATAAAAATATAATTTCAAAAATAATATTTATGGGCTGTTTCCACAATACAAATGACAAAATATAAATTTTATATCTGAGGCAATAAGGAAAAAGTTCTTAAGTTTTAGGCCCAACCGTAATTTGCATAAGCTGGCTTAAGCAACTGTGCGAATACATGTATATCATATGTGTCTAAAATATTGAACTTAATGAAACTTCTTGTTAAGTTTTTGGAAACTGTCCTTTACTTATAGTATAGTGCGAAACAGCATAGTAAGTTGGGCCTTATGTTTTCACTTTTGTATGAGAGCAATTTTAATCTTTAAAGGTGATTTTTTAAATTTACTCCTATTTTTATATATTCATTCTCTAAGGTTTTTTTTATTATTCCTAGGCGCAAAAATGGACTATTTCCCCAACTTTTTATACAGAGAATAACAACAACGACTTTAAGGAAGTTTTTTCATATTTTTTTAATAATTATAAATTTTGTGATGGGGGATTGTGTCACTTGAAATAAGTCCCCAAATTTTGTAAATTAAATAAAGTTCAATTAATATTTTTAGGGATTTTTTTCATATGGAATCCCCAATTAAAATTGTTGGAATCCCTTTATATTTGGCATAACAATAGTTTTAGTAGATGTGAATGAGCGAGTGAATTTTTTTTTTTTTCTTTTGTATGATGTTTATTTGTCGAGCTTTATGGCGGTAAAGTGTTGCCGTTTTCAAAAAAGGTTTTTTTTTAATTATTTTTTCGAACTAAAAACTTATCATTGATTTTTAAATTAAAAAAAAAATAATTTGAAAAAAAACATTTTTTTTATCTGCAGAACCGGAAATTTACCAATTTTAAACAAAATTTTTCTAATTTAGTCCTATTTTTTTTTTTTTGTATTTTTTAACCGAAATAAGCATATAGTGTCCTTATTATGTTTTAAAAGTTTTAATACGTGCTCTCAATTAGTTTAAAAGTTATGGAAATTATATAATAAGGACACTATATGCTAATTTAGGTTAAAAAATACAAAGAAATAGGACAGTTAGAAAAAATGTTAATTTAACCCTTTCAATACTGACGGGACATATGTGTCCCGTTGAGTAGTCCTACTTAACTGGAATCCAATTGCTTAAATATATTCATTTTATTTTTGTCCCAACAGTTGTATCCAACCAAGCTCTTGTTTACATTTTTTTTAATTCAGTTATTCTTGACATTTGTACTTAAATGAGCTTTTAGTTTGCAGTTAATTGTGGCTTATAATTCATTGCAAAATGTCGAGGTACGTTAATATCATAATAAATAAATAGTTATCTCTTATGAAACACAAAAATCATATGAAATATAGTGGAAAAACTTAATCTGGGACATATGTATCCCAGCAGTAACTTCCACTGGGACACATTTGTCCCACTAGTTACGCGCAATAAAAGAGCAACGTACGAAAATAATTAGCATTTCTTGCAATATCCCTTTGTGCAAGCTCTGTTTTGCCAAATATAATTCTAATTAAATTACAATTTATATATTCATTTCATATAATATTTTTTTTTTTTGTGAATAAACTAATACTGAATTGAAGTTTTCTTTTTACATATTTATAATTCTTTTATAATTTTTGCCTAACTCTGTTACTGTTTGACGTGTGCGTCCCGCAGCCATTTACTGTTGGGACATCCCTGTCCCAGGACATTTTTCGTATCCTGATTATCCTGTACTTGAACGCACCTTAGGAAGCACTATTTAAGGCATAATCAAGCAACCAAACCATAAAAAAAAGTTTTTATCTTTAAAAAAAAAAAACCGTATTGAAAAGGGTTAAATTGGTCATTTCCGATTTTGCAGAAAAATATTTTTTACAAATTAATTTTTTTTTTTAATTTAAAGAGAATACAAAAAAAAAATTCATACACTCTTTCATATCTACTTGTACTATTGTTATGCCAAATTTAAAGGAATTCCAACAAAATTTGTTTATTGGGTTGTCCGCTTCACAAATAATGCCCACATATAATTAAAATTGTATTGTACTGCATTAAATATTTCAAGTATTGATATATGTGACTTTTTAAAGTTTCTGGTCATATGCCCGAAACTTATAATCCCACATGCCAAGCTCCGGAATTTTAAAATGCCGAATCGGAAACTAAAGCTTTTCTATATACCCAGCCTTCGGCCGGGCGCAAAGATTTTCTCCTCAGAGGAGTTTTAGTTCATTTTTGATTTTGGGGGCTATTTCATAATTTTAGGGATTTCGAATTTGAGGGTTTAATTTATAATGACTTAACTCTTTTATTTTAAGGACTAAGTTCATTTTTGTTTTCGGGGCTTATTTCATTAGGGACTTAGTTCGTAGCGCCTTATTCCTTATGTCACAGATCGGAAGTAAACTTAAGTTTTTATTTCAAATGTTTTGTAAGATTAAAAAAAGATAAGCAAAGTCATTTTGCTATAACTTCCCCAAAAATCGTACAAAATAATTAAAACTTTGCCCATGTCTACTTTTGGATGTGAAGAACCTAAAGGTGCCATTAAGTTAAATTAAGCTCAAAGACTTTTTGCCTTTTGCCTCAGATATATACTTTATAGGTTTGCGATTAATATCGAGGAAATTACAAACGGAATGACAAACTTATAATTTTTTTAAACTACCCTAGAGGGAAGCGATACTAAAGTAGTCCTGTGCAGGCCTACCTTATTGGCCGATAAATCGGCATTTTGCCGATTTTTACTAAAAGTGCCGATTTTTTGATAAGCATTCAACCCGTTACTTTTTGTTTGTTTTAGTATAATTTATAAGTTTTTTGCGACACTGAAATACTTATTACTTTGAAAAGTGCAACTGTTATTAGGTCAGCACTTCTACTTAAGAAAATAAAATGGAAAGGTTTATTCAATATTATATGCAGTGTTTGTAATGATGGGTTATTACATTTTTATTTGAAAACATTTCCAATATGCAGAATCAAGGACCAAAGCTAAAAGAATAATTAATTTTTAAGACTTAAACAATTCAATTAAAATGTCTTTATCTATAATGAAAATAAAAAATACCATATAGGCCATGTTCTGACAATCGCACGTCTTAAAATCGCAAAACACCAGATTTATTTTATAGTGTTCTGAAACTCGAACATTTTGCTTGCGATCTGCGATAGCTTCTTACAAATATTCTAGTTCCCTTGAACATACTTTTGCGGCTTAAAGTTGCCAAACTCTTTGCAAATTCGATTTACAAAACACATATTTTGCGATTTCAACCCAGATTCACAAAGGCTAAGCGTTTTGCGATTGTCAGAACATGCCCGTATATTTTTGTGTTTGAAAATGAAAAGATACTTACTTAAGAGTAAATAAAAGCTAAATTTATATTCATTATCAATGAAAATAATTTAAATAAAAAATTATTCTCTAAAGATTATAACGCAATTGAGGAAGCTGCAGGTACTTCAGATAGATAATCTAATGTCAGAAAGTTAAGAAAATTTGCAGACTTTTTTTTGCAAAAAATTCAGATTTAATACGTAAGGATTTTATGGCTGCATTTCCTACAATTTTTAGTCTTTCCACATTCTTCTGCAAATGGGGAAATAATTTATCGATGTAACAAAATTTCGATGTTCCCTGTTAAATTAATCTTTGCAAGTAATTCTTTTTAAATTTAATGAAAATGTCAAGCTTAACTACGTATCTATAGAATATACTTTAATATAAAAAAGTTAAAAAACTTTTTTTAATTAACTATGAACAAGTTTTTGTGATTGATTTTTGTGTTATTTTATAGGTCTTATCGTAAGTTAATGCTGAATTGTTCTAGTTTGGTATATTTTGTTAATAGGAATAGATTTTATGTATTTAAGTTGCCGATTTTTTTAAATTGAAATGCCGACAATGCAGATTTTTTTTTAAATATGCTAATTATCTGTCTAAATCATCTGGCACCCCTGGTCCTGTGATAGGTTATTTGGTGGCCGAGACCGGTCCTAGTTTTAAAACTTAATATGAATGGACCTATCACTTTTACATGGGGTTGTCATTGGCGGGGGATAATTTGACATCTAACAGCCACCATTTGACCAGTCACACATCTATTCTCAATAAACGTGTTAAGTATTAGTTTCTACAATGATAGTCCTTGGTATTTTTCCAATAAAAAAGTCCTGAAATTAATTTTTAAAACAAATTGTTAAATAGTCCCAAACAAATGTAACACACCACCGGCGAATACTGAACCCTGTTACAAAAATGGTCCTAAAAAATTATTCATTTTAAGAACAAATTTTTTAAAAGTCCCAAAGAAATGTATAACACCACCGGTGAATACTAAACCTGTTACAAAAATTATTAACACAAAGTTTATACAAAAAAATCTACTGTTCTTACTCAATATACCTGTTAAGTGATTAGATCTCCTTTAACATGTCATTGGTTATTTCTTTATGTCTAATCTATTTTCAGAAATCCGAGGAACTGTTAGTTGTGTTGGAACAATTGACACAAATTTCCTTTACTTTATTTGTAAAATCTTCTTCCTGAAAAAATTGGACACGTTTTAAAGTTCCTTGCGAAACGACTACAAACAAATGAACAACAAAAATATATTTTATGTGTAAAAATGTGTGTATGTGTGATCCATAGAGTATTCTATTCATATCATTCAAACATTTGTTAGTTTTCTTCTTTGCTCTTTCAAAACTTAATTCAATTAATTACTTTGATAACATCACGACACATAAACAACAATAACAAAAAAGAAAGCGAAAGTGAAAAAGAAATATGTAGAAACATTTGAAGCTTCTATTTATTGTCCTCGTGTCTTTCAGTCTATCAGTCGCTATAATTTAATCATTTTATAAGCAAATTTTTTAGTCTTTATAAAGTTCTATTAACGCGATGTGTTTCACCGCATTTATACCCTTAAGTATACGGACATTTTTTCATGATTTACATAATCCGGGAGATGTTTATGCCTGTTATCGTGTGTTTTTTCTTGTTGCCTTCTGCACAGGTATAATACCATTTCAATTCTTCTCTCAACCCCTTCGCCATTTGAGAAATACTGTGCTGGGCTACTTAAATGTTACGGCGCGCATTGTATTCTATTGTTTTGTATTCTTTTACAGCATGAGTAACGAACAATCGTTGCTGGCTCATTTTTATATCACAGATGTTTCAAAGTTTACGGATTCCTTGCAGAAATTCAATGACATGTGTGCCATACTAACAGTTTTAATATTTGGTTTAATAAAACGGAAATTTCTGATGAGTTTATTGCAACAATACGAATGCCTTGAGTTGCATTTCTCATGCATTGGCGTTCAGTTTGTTCAGAAGAAATGTGCCTGGAGAATAAATTCTCTAATATTTTGCATGTTTTTTGCCAATTTCTTATTCATAGTATATGGAATTTTTATGGTATTTAAACGCAATGGAATTTATCTTTCATGGGTTGCAATTTCATCATTTTATTCACCTCACATCATATTCAGCAGTGTGGTGGTGATTTTTTATACGGCATTGCATAAAATTACAATTTATTTAAGAGCTTTAAACAAGGTAATTATTAAAAAATAATTCCAAGTTTTATTTAAAAATAATGTAATGTAATTTAGGATTGATTAATGTCACTCACTTATTAAACTAATAAAAAATGCATTTTATTTTAGAGTGCTGTCAATGTTGTCGCATTAAAGTTTACGTGTTTGAAATAATTTTAGACGTATAAGTGATATTGATTAATCGTTTTCGTTTGCTTATTAAAAGTTATTCATACGCCTGCCATTTTTTATATTTCATATACATGACATTAAAAATTTAATCCTTAAATGCCTGAAATTTTAAATTTGATACCGGACTTTAAATCGAATTGTGCGCTGGCATTTATTTAAATTTTTAATGTTATCAAAATAAAAAAAGTATTAATAGTATCAAAATTGATACCTGCTTTATTTTTGCAATTAAATGTATACAAAATTAATTTAAATTTTTTTGTGTGAATATTTATTTGTTTCGGCTTAAGGTCTTGGAATGATAAAATATAAATAAAAACCATTTTAACAATTTTTTCTCCGATATTTCAATTAACTTCGTTAACCATTTTAAAGTAATTTAAAGGGTTAATCTTTTTTACCGCGTCTTTTTTCACAAACCTAAATCGTTGAACAAAACTAAAAAGTTGATTAGCTCAGTCAAGAATGAAAAATTATCAATAAATTTTAATTCATTTCATGTTGTAAAATTCCTTTCTTCATAAAAATAATTTAATGAAAATTAGATTCACTGAACTTAAGCCTGATTAAAATATCAAAATTTGGATTAAAATACCATTTACAGTTCAATAAAATAACCACAATACTAATTATGCCTTGAAAATGGTTAACGAAGTTAACCGAAATATCGGAGAAAATAAATTGTTAAAATAAAATAAAAAAAAATTAATAAATTTGTTTTTATTTATACCATTCCAAGACCTTAAGCCGCAACAAATAAATAATCACACATAATAACACAGGTCAACAGAAGTGAAACACACCACAATTTTAATTTTTTTTTTATTATTTTTTGCTTTATCTAGTGAATAAAATAAACACATTGATATCACAGCGGAACAGAATTGAACTTTTTGTGTGTTGATTAGAAGTTTGATGCAATTTTTACTAACTTGAGCTCACTGATTTCAAATTAAATCTCCGTTTTTTTCTATCAGCTCGCATTTTTAAATAACAGGTACTAATCGAATTTTTAACTTTTTTCCAAAAATTTAAAGTTAAAAAAATCATAACTTCACTCTTCATGCAGCGTTTTTTTAAAGATGTAATTGTTAGCTTTGAAAAATAATCAAATTTTTGCAAAACACAAAAAAAATGGCTGAGTAATGGTTGTTTACGTAAAAAAAAAATCAAAAAATTACAATTTTTTTATTTTTAAAAATCATGAAAAATCCAAAACATAAAAAAGTCAAAGTCTTATCACTTTCACGAAAAGCCATATAACCTCTGAATAAAATGAGTTATAGATCATAAAAATCGATGAACACGTTTCACGTTCATTCACAATCAAGTGAAGTTAAGTGAAGGTAAAAACGTCCATAAATACACAAATAGATACATTAGAAATGTTATTTTTGTATGGAAAACGCGATTTTACTCAATTTAATTGTCTCAGTAAATTGTGAATAAAATCAAAAGTTGAGCACCGATTGCAACGAAATAAAGCTCATTTCATTCGAAATATGTTAAGCTAAGTGTTTGTATACTAAAACTGTGATTTAAGTTTTTATGGATTTTTAAATAAAAAAAAATTTTTTTTTTTAAACTTTAACTATATCTCTGAAAATACTGGGCAAATTTAAAAACAATGTAAGCACGGCTTAAATATAATATTGTTAGCGAATTTTGGTGTTTTTTAAGTGAATATGGTGCACCGTTTTCAAGTTATTCGCTTTCAAGTTTTTCGCATATAATTTTGGAAATAACGGCATTTCTCGAAAAGTCGAGCTGATAGAAAAACTGAGTGCAGATTTGAATTCAGCGTCCCAAATAACCTTAACAAAATTCAGTTCCTAATCACCAGAAACCATGTTCCCTTGTGTATTTTTATACCCTCCACCACACCACTGTGGTGAATGAGGGTATATTGTACTTAGTTTGTCGTTCCGTGTGAAACTTTTTAATTATACATCTAAGTCCCAATAAAGTATATATATTCTGGCTCCTTGAGTAATACTAAGCCGATTTAGCCATGTCCGTCTGTTGACGCTCACTTTCGAAAAACGCAAAAGAAAAGAACAAACTTAGTCTCAAATTGCTTGTAGTTATCCTGAGCAGTTTGGAATTGAAATCCAGCAACATCGGTACAGTAGGATCAGAACTATGAATCAAAATGTGGAACCACCATTCTAAAAAAATTGAAAATTTTGATACAAAAACTAACATAATTGGTGGAATAACGAACGGAATGGTATAAAATTTTGCACGTCACAGTTTATTATGACCTTAAATCACACTGTAAAATTTCGTGAAGATCGGTCCATCATTTACTCTAGGCCCCATATAAGCCCTACTCTCGGAAAACAGTTAATTGCGCCTAAGACCAAATAAATCCCACTTAAGGAAAATAATTTAATTCGCCCAAAGTCGTAACAGATATAGACATTGCGGTAACATTTTTTCCAACTAAGATTCATATGGCCAGAAAAAATATCATTTAATTTTGTGGAATTTACTGTTAATGCTAAACTAATTACACTGCTGTTTTGAAATTTATTCTAATTTATTGTTTGTAATACCAAAAATTAGTCTTCAGAATTTTTGGTTGATTGGTCCATAATTTACCATAGGTCCAATACAAATTGCCCTCCTAAAAATCATTTTAGTTCGGCTAAAACTGTTACGAATCATGATATTTTATTGTCGGTCAATAATTTAATAAAGTTCTAAACCGCAACCAATTTTAATGCTGACGGTCGTTTTTGTGAAGCTTAGTTAATAAATATATATGTATTTACAATATAGAGCCCACTTCTGTCGGTGGAGGGTATCAAAGGTTCGGCACAGCCAAACATATAGCACTCTGACTTGTTTAACTTAAATTTTTTTTGAAATAAAACAATTTATTATCAAAAAATTTTACGTTTTTTTAAGAAGTTCTGTGCCCATGTTCTGTAACTCCCGCGTCCAGAAACTTTTCGATTGAAATGCGAGAAATGAAACAAAAATGCCATAAATTGAAACAAACAGCTGTTTTTCTCACTTAACTGCGTCTGTAACATTTTTGGCGAGTAATAGCTGTCACGTAAGGAAATTAACCGCCAATATACTGAAAAAGCGTGTCTGGAAAATTTTTATGAGAAAGTTCCCGCTTTGATAAATGCAAATTGCAATGAATTTGAGCACGGAAGAGATAAGTATTTTGTTCTTGGCAGATTTTTTCATTGTTTAGTTATTTTGCTTTTAAAATTTTTGAAAAATATACGAATGTTTTCAACGTAATGTTGTAATTACCAAACATAAAAGTCGCGCTTTACATTTTTTGGTATAGCCGACGGCTGTATTTTTGCCGCCGTCGTTGAAAATTTTTCAATTTTGGTCGCCGTCAACGATATGTTTGACTGGCGTTCTCAGCATCTGCAATTTAATATCGGCTTCGAGTGCAATATTATGACATTTAAAACGTAACGACGTAATCTATTTTGATAGTTTTCGACATAAGTTACAAACACACTTTTTTAACTTTTCGAGAAACGATGGAATATTTTGTTTCACATGATTTCGATGCGAGAAGTTCTCACCAAAGTTATAAAACATGGATACTGATTCTTAAGGCCATGTCAGATAAAACTTTTGCTTCGCGTTGCGTTACCGATTCGCTTTGACATCTAAGATAAAATATACATACTTATACGAAACATGTCACATAAAGTACTTTCAAAGCGGAGCGAAGCAAAAAGTTAGCCAACTCTCATCTTTTTGCGCGCTTTGACAATTGGCTGGTATAATTTTCTTCGGTTTTTTAATTTTTTTGCCAAATTCAATTCCAAAAAACCGTCCAATTAAATTTTTAACTTTTATTTTCATAACAAATAATTAAATGTACAAATTGCCAACCGCTTTTATAAGAAAAAAAGCAATGCTTGAGTGTTGTCAAAGTTTTCATTGTGTCATACACCTTTTGCTTTGCTTTTTCTGCCAAAGGTAGAAACGTCACGCAAAGCGACAAAGTTGTATCTGACACGGCCTTTATATTTATTTTGTTAAAGTTCGATTTAAGCGTTTTTTTCATCAGAATTTGTTTTCTCATTTTGTGCTTTTTTTTCATTATTAAGTTTTTTTTAACCCTACACCGAAGGTAAAAGGGTTTGTCATTCCGTTTGTAATTTTTACAATATTGAGTATATGTACATGAGTATATTTATAGAGTATATGTATATGAGTAGCGAAGTTGATGTAACGATGTCCGTCTGGTGGGGAGCCGGTTGGTATATATATTTATCATAAACGCTCCGTTAGTTTTCGAATTTAACCGAAAAATGTTTAAATGTATTTTTTTTCTTTTAGGTTCTCAAAAACCTATGCCATCAATGGGATACGCGCAGCATTAAAACAATTACACACAAACAACGTTCTCTACAATGTCTGGACTCATTCTCGATGTATACAATTGTTTCGAAAAACCCCACTGAAATTATACAGGAATCGATGGAAATCCATCAGCTGATTTGTGAGGCAGCTTCGACAGCCAATAAATATTTTACTTATCAATTGTTGACCATTATTTCTATTGCATTCTTGATAATTGTATTCGATGCCTATTACGTATTAGAGACTTTGTTGGGAAAATCGAAAAGGGAAAGTAAATTCAAAACAGTGGAATTTGTGACATTCTTTTCATGTCAAATGATATTGTATTTAATTGCCATCATTTCGATTGTGGAAGGAAGTAATCGGGCCATAAAGAAGGTAAAGAACAATAATAGACACTCACTGTCGTTAACAAATAATTACAAATTTTTTATTTTTATTTTATTGTTCTCTTTTAGAGTGAAAAAACGGGTGGCATTGTTCACGCTTTATTGAATAAGGCCAAAAGTCAAGATGTCAAGGAAAAGTTACAGCAATTTTCCATGCAATTAATGCATTTGAAAATTAATTTTACTGCAGCGGGTTTATTTAATATTGACCGTACTTTGTATTTTACGGTGGGTGTAGATTTATGATTAATATGAATAATTTTTAATTAATTTATGATTTTTTATACAGATAAGTGGAGCCTTAACAACTTATTTAATAATTTTACTGCAGTTTACTTCAAATACTCCTGCGGTAACGCAAAATAATTGTGATCCCGCACTTGTGGGGGCAGCAAATCAAACGCAAACTTAAAATTTAATTGTATTTAACCAGACACTGTAAAGTTTTGTTTAAGCTTCTTGCGAAATTGTGAATATATCCGTTTAAGGAAATGTAAAAAGTTTAATGATTGATTGCATATTTAAGTTAATTTTCATATTTCGCTCTTTTTTTAAATGTTCTTGTTAAAAAAAAAATATAAAAAGAGATTAAAAAAAAAATAAAAATATGCCTGTGTGATTCTACACTTTAAATAAACTATTTATAAGTTTGGGAAACTTTAAATTCTTTATTTATCAGTTTGAGAGATTTTATCATTTTAATTTACATATCTCGAGACAAACAACAAAGAATCTTTTAAGCCTCTAGTACACGGAATGTAAAAAGCCACATGCGCATGTGGTTCTGACGTAATTTTGACGTCAATGCAAAGCCACAATAAGCATTGCGTGTTGTGTGATGACGTCAAAATTACGTCAGAACCACATGCGCATGTGGCTTTTTACATGTCGTGTACTAGAGGCTTTACACTTTTGAAATTTCGATTGAGTAAAAAGGTAATATTTGGTGAAATTTTTTTTAAAAAATTAGAAAAGCAGAGCTGAAAAGATGTACAAGTTATAAATAACACAATTTGCGAGTTCACCTAAAGTAGAGTTCTAGTGCAAATAACGTTGCTGCTTATGCAAAGAGAGCGAATTTAGAGCTTTGTTGACATACTTGTCAACAAAATGGTGGTTTTTGTACACAAATAATTATAAAACTAGTGCTTACTTTCTAAAAAGTCGGGAGGCGTATTCTGGCTGTCAGAAGTTCTCATGCCATTCAATTTGTATGTAGCATACCGAAATAACGCGGCGGCAACGCTTTGCAATTGGAAACCCCGATTTTGACAGCGTATTTAATAGTGAAGTTGGCTGCTATTGTTGATAAATATTGGCAATTTAGCTTTTCTTAGGTGAATCCATCGGCTTAATCTCCATTTTATATTTATATTATGTGGGTTTTCTTATACAGGAAAGTTAACACTACTGTTCGTGACTCAACGTTGACGCTTTTATGGTATTTCAGAGTAAGAGTTAAGCGGAAGAAATCGTTCCGCTCTTATTTAGGTATGGCTGTAGAAAATTGAAATTTTACAACAACAATGTAAAAGATTTCTCTTTAACACAAACATAGAGTTAAGGGCCACAAAAACAACACAAACGGCTTTGCAAACAATTACAAATTTTACGTTTATACAAAACTTTTGCGTTTTTAATTGGGATGTTTGATTGTTTGACAAACCTTAAAAGTATTTTTGTAGAAAAATTAAATAAATTTGGTTTGTGTACAAACATGTAAACTATTTATCAAACTGATTGGTGTAAAATTTGCAAAGGTCAAGAAGAAGAAGAAGAAGCATCAAAAAATTTAAGTAAATAAAAGTTGTTTGTTAGAATTTAATGTTTGTTTTTTTTTTTTTTTTTTTTTTTTTTTTTTTTTTTTTTTTTTTGCAAACGAAAAGTGATGTGAGAAGTCATGGAAGATTCATGGAAAATATGTCTTTTTTAGATTTATGTATTTATAGCTCTTTTAATAAAACAACGTCATAACTCGGAAAATTAATATTAACCCATTTTTGCCGCAACAAGTAAACCGGCAATAAAATAACGAAATAAAATTTTAAGTAACAGAAAAAAAACATTGCAACAAAAAAAATGTATGAGTGCTGGTGATTATAATCACCGGTCGGCGAAAAATGGGTTAAGGGAAAACCTTCGCATTTTAAATTAATTAGTTTTCAATAAAAAAAACTTTTATTCAATACAAAATATAATATTGCGAAAAGTTCTGGATCATTAAATCTATATTTAGAGTTATAGCTAGCGGTTTTGTTTTCCCACACTTTTTGATTCCCGAAAAAGAGGGATATAAAAATAATTTTCCCGGGATCCAGGGACTCCCGCTTATAATGAAATTTAATTTACCGCATTAAAATTGTTATTATTTACTTACAGTTTTATACCCTTAAACAGCAGTAGTGAATGAAGGTATACTAAGCTTGTCATTCTATGTGAAACTTTTTTAATCTTCATCTAAGAGCCTATAAAGTATTCCGGGTCCTTGAGAAATTCTAAGATTTAGCCTTGGCCCGTATACTAAAATCATGCTTACTTCCGAATCATTAAACAAAAATAACAGTTAAATTGTTTTTATTTTCTAGCAGTTAAGGATTGAAATCCAGTAGAATCGGTTTAGTAGGAAAAGAGTTATGTAGTCAAATGTGGAATAACCTCCCTAAAAAATTGTCATAAGCTAACATAAATGGGTGGCGCAATGTATATATAGTATGTATGTTACCAAAATTCGTGAACTTCGCTCCATAATATACTTTAGGCTTTTTGTAAAAACCACTCTCGAAAATCATGTTAGTAGGGCTAACAGTGTAAGGAAT
Source organism: Pollenia amentaria (assembly GCA_943735925.1). NCBI lineage: Eukaryota > Metazoa > Arthropoda > Insecta > Diptera > Polleniidae > Pollenia > Pollenia amentaria. Next base: position 240,666,015 of record OX031007.1, on the reverse strand, counting down.
AATGCTTTTGTGGTGAAATTTAGTCTTATCTAGTTATAAGACTCGAAATCACACTACTATATTTCGTGAAGATCGAGTCATAATTTATCCTAGACCCCATGTCAAACCCACTATCACAAAACAATTCTTGTCAAATTTAGCCCATTCTCGGGGATTCCCGAGAAAAAACTCTAGGTATACCGTTGTTTGAATATAAGTGTACACGACTTATTTGTTTAAGTGTACACGAGTTATTTCTCTAACAATACAATAATTTATTGTTATATTAAAAATTCATAATGTTACTTAAAAAATTAACCAAATTTATTAAAAATGTACAAATATGTAAGTAAAAAATTGTTTAAATAAAAAATATGTAAAAACAAATTAAAAAATATTAAACAAAAAAATTTTAAATTTATGTCGGAATTTACAAGTGAATTGTTTTACCAAATAAACTTATTTCTTTAGTAATTATTTACTCTTGGTACCTGTTCTTAATTTCCAGGAATTTGGACAAATTATTTATTGAAAATGTTAATTTAATTGAATTATTAGTCATCGCAAATTAATAGAAAATTTGATATTGTCAAGTATCAATAGACATAAACTTAAATGAAAACAAACACAACTAAAAGTCAATTATATTACACTTCAAATAAATACGTTCAAATTAAAACAAATACAAACGTATACACATGCTGACATAAAAAAAAACAAAAGCACCCTGCAGTTTTGAAAACATACTTCCGTTTTTTCGATTTGTATTGTATAATTTTGTATTGTTAAACACGAAGACCTCCTGAAAAATACAAATTATATCTAATTAGCCACCTTTTGCAACTCTGGTCTTGTATTGTAGAGTCATCTAATACTACACTGGCCCAGGAATATTTATAATTTTATTTTTATTAACGATGAATATTAATTATTTTGTAAATTGAATTGTTTTATTATTTGTATTTTCAATCGTTTATGACGGAAAATTATTAATGTAATGATTTTATTTTGTCCTTACTGTATTTTAGTATTTGTGAGAATTATGCGAGAATTATAGGAAAGAAAAGCTTCCCTCAACAATAAATTTCAGTGCTTTTTATCAATAATAAAAATTGGAAATTTAGCACGTCGTAGAGAAATTTTATTAATGAGAATTAATAAACTTAGCTCATTTATCATTTACTTAAATTAGAAAAAAAAATTTACTGCAGGCTTTGTTGTACTCTGAAAGGGGTCTTACCGATATTTTAATATAAATATTTAAATATAATGAGGAATTAACTGTGGAATTTCCGCGTAATTTTGAACAAAAATCATTTTTAAACTTAAGTCATTCTATGTGGGACTCATGTCTCCAGAGATTTTATCCAACCAAATTTCACCGCAATACCAATATGTGTTGTGATGTAAGACTTATTTGGCTGATTTGCGAGAATGGGTTATTTTTAGTGCCTATGGTAAATTATAGACCGATCTTCACAACATTTTATTTCTACTTTTATCAAACTGAAAAGAGCTAAATTTTATAACAACAGTATTATGTTTTTTTTTAGGTTATAGGCGTAACAAAGTGTGTTTTATACGGGGCTTATGGTAAATTACTCATGGGAACAAACCTGAACTTCTTTTGTGTTGATTGGAAGTCAGATACAATTTTTTACTTATTTGACGTCGCGAATTTCAAATCTTAACTCCGTTTTTCTCCATCAGCTCGCATTTTTAAGTTACAGCTAAATAATCGTATATTTGACTTATTCCAAAAATTAAAAGCGATTTTTAGCGATTTCAACAAGTTTCGATTGAAACCACACAATATCCTCAGAGGGGTTTGCCGTTTAACGTTTTAAGATTGTGTGGTTACAATCGAAATATGTCAGGGCAACCTCTCCTTGCAAACCTGGGTTCAATTCCAAGCTCAGACAAGAATGAAAAATTATCAATAAATTTTAGTTCATTTAATGTTGTAAGATACCTTTCTTCATAAAAATAATTTAATTAAAGTTAAAAATTTGGTTTAAAAATTATTCTTTTTTTCAAGACCTCAGCGATATCCCAGCAACTACTGGGCAATTTTAAAACCAATGTAAGCCCGTCTAAAAGATAATACTGTTAACGAATTTTGAATTTTTTAACTGAATATGGTGAACCGTTTTTCAGTTATTCCAATATATGTAGCGGAAGGACCCTTATTTTTGACATAAGGGTATATCGCGAAAAGACGTGCTGATAGAAAAAAAACTAAGTGCAGATTTGGAATCAGCGTCCCAAATAACCTTAATAAATATTCAGTTCTTAATCAACAAAAACCTTGATCCCTTGTGTTATTAACCGATATTCACATATTTTAGTGATATAATTTCGAATGTTACGAATCTAAATGTGATCAACGAAGATATCAACATAAACCAATCCCCGGGGCCGGATGGTGTTACGGCTGTAGTCCTGAAGAAGTGTGCATTGTCGTTGTATCGTCCTTTGAAAACGTTATTTAGCTTCTCGTACCGGGTAGGAGTTTTTTCCTTCTTGCTGGTAGGTGGCCAACGTCCAGCCAATCCCAAAAAAGGTTGAGGCTACAAGCCCTGAATATTACCGCCCAATAGCAGTTTGCTTCAAAATCTCCAAGGTCATGGAGATCATGATCAACAACCACTTGGTAAATTATCTGGAGTCTAATTCACTTTTGTGTGATAGACAGTATGGCTTTCGTAGAAGTCGTTCTACGGGAGACCTGTTAGCGTTTCTTTCGGAAAGTTGGTGTCGTGTTATTGACCAATTTGGTAAAAGCAAAGTGGTTGCTCTAGATATTTCCAAAGCATTTGATCGTATGTGGCATGGTGCACTCGTTTCGAAGCTTATTGCGTTTGGTGTCGGTAGCGAGTTCTCTCGATTTTTATCGAGCTTTATCAATGGCCGCTTTATACGTGTTGTTATAGATGACTTCTCATGAGAGGAGTTTCATTTGAATGCAGGGGTACCGCAAGGCTCTGTTCTTTATCCTACACTTTTTCTTATTTTTCCTACCGACCTCCTGGCTCCAACTTTCAATCCCATCTATTCTTTCGCAGATGACAGCAGCATTTGTCAAAAATATTCCTTAAATCGTAGACCAAGCCTTTCAATAACGCCACACTCAATAATGACAGATGACAGCAGCATTTGTCAAAAATATTCCTTAAATCATAGACCAAGCCTCTCAATAACGCCACACTCAATAATGACATTACAACAATCTACGAGTAGAGGCAGGTGCTTTAAGGTACATCTTGAAGCTTCAGGATCGGTTAAAAAGAAGTGCGTTGAAGCTCATCAATGACAGTAGGGTATACAGCTCTATTGACTCATTGGAGCATCGTTGGAATGTGCGTTGTGTGTCATTATTCTATCGATATTACTACACGGTAAGTGTTCACGTGAAACTGGCGAACTCATCCCTGAGACGAGGGTACATGCCCATAGTACTCGTCCGTTCGCATTACAGAGAAAATTCGTTTCTCGGTCGAACTAACCGTATGTGGAATAGACTCCCGGCAGAAATCTTCTCAGTCGGCTACAATTTGCAAAAGTTCACATTAAATGTCCACAAACACTTCTCTGTCTTTCATTCTCCTTATAACCTATTTTTCTAATACGAACACAATGCAAAAAAAAAAAAAAGAAAAAACTTCATACTGAACCTATTCTGCTGGATTATATTCTCAAACTGCTAAGGGGTTCGAAGCTTAGCGTGATTTTAACCGACGAGCATGTCTTAATCGACTAAGAATTACTTCAAGAACCATAATATATATACTTTATGATATATTAGATGAATATTAGAAAAGTTTCACATGGCATGACATATTAAGTACACCTTCATTCACTACTGCTGTTTAAGGCCGTTTTACACTATCACCAGTGTGACCAGATCTTAAACATTTTTAAAGCTAAATCTGTTATTAAACATGACCCAAAAATGCAAAAATGATTTTAAAAAATGCTAAAAATAATGCTAAATTTTTTTTTAAGAATTTTGCTAAAAATTTTATTCGAAAATAAATACATTTTTTTACGAAATTGTAATAAATGGTTATATTTAAACAAATGAGTAGATATTAGTAAAACATCATATAAATATGTGGCACAGGTAGTTGAGACTACATTTTAAATTTAGGGAACCCGCAAACCTCTGAAACATGCAAAATTAAAACGATTTTATTTCTATTCTATACAACAATGTTTTATAGCATTTTATTATTTACTAGCATTTAAGCCGTTACTTCGTTAGCATCGCCTTTTATTTCTTGAACATATTTTTACGCCAAAGCTTATGTTTCTAGGCTTTAGCAGAACGAAAAGACCACTCTTACAGATTCTCATTCACTTGGGAACTTGCAAGTTTAATATTCTGTTTATAAATCCAATTTTAACGGGAATTCAAAAAAGTACCAGTTAAAAAACAAAAAAGTACCACAAATTTCCCTCTTATAGATTCTTGTCCACTCAGAACATTTAATGTTGAATTTTATGATTCTAGGTCCAATATTAACGAAAATTAAAAAAAGTACCAGTTAAAGAACGAAAAAGTACCAAAAAGATCCCTCTAATGAATTCTCATTCACTCAGAACCTTGCATGTTTAATTTTATATTAATAGGTCTAAGTACCATAATGAATAAAAAAAAATGTTTTTTAAAAAAGTACCAGATATAGTTACGGGTTTTACCCCCTAAACTTCCGAATTTCGAAAAGTACCAAATTCGTATTTGGATTTTTTTAGATAAGTTTCAAATGTGATATAATCCTTATTTCTATGTTTATGGGTTTACAAGATAGAAAAAAGTACCAAAATACAGATTTTACCCGTTTACTCCGTATATCCCTTTTTGGTACTTTTTTCTCCGAATGAGGGCATAAAAAATTTAATAGTGGGAGCCCATAATTTAATACGTATATATCAATAAATAATAAAAAATGTTTTGTAAAAAAAGTACCAAAAATAGTTTCGCTTTTTACCCCTAAAGCGTCTAAATTTCGAAATAGTACCAAATTCGTATTTGGATTTTTTAGATAAGTTTCAAATGTGATATAACCCTTATTTCTATGTTAATGGGTTTAAAAGATAGATGGGGTGACAAAAATTTCCAAAATACAGTACCAGAAGAACAAAGAACAACAATAAGTATTAAATGTTTTTTGTATCTCTTTTAGTTTTGGAGATAGAAGGTTACCGAATTTGCCCTTTTTACCCCCTAAACATTCGAATTTCCAAAAATCCCGTCTTAGTGGATCGATTTGGGGAGAGACCAAGCCCTGGTCCAAATTTTAAGTTTTTAGCTTCAGGCGTTTAGGCTGTGCGATGATGAATCAGTCAGTGAGTCAGTCAGTCAGTAACGTTACAATTTTATATATATACATAGTTTAAGAAAAGTTAAATTAGTAAAATTATTATTTTTTCAGCATTTTAGAGCAAACATTTATTCAAACATTTAAACTATAGAATTTTATCTATATACAAATTGAAATTTCCTTCTACTTAAATATCGTAATATCAAAGGACAAATAATTTTTACAATCAACATGATGAGGGCTTTTCTATTATATATTCCCATTCTTAACATAAGAATTATCCATTTTCATTTCCATTTTGCTTAAAACTATTTTTAGTAAAAATTTGTTATTATTTATAAAAAAAAAAAAAAAAAACATTTAAGAAATAGAACTGCTTTATAAAATACATAACTGAAATTTAACTCAAAGAATAAATTCGAAAAATAAAAAATGTTGAATATAATAAAGTTGCTTATAATAAGAAATAATTCCCAATATCTATTTGTTAAAAAAATTTTTAGTAAATTTAATAAACCTCTTCGTCAACATTTTTAAAATAATGCTCAAAACATTTTACAAAAATGCTAAATAAAATGCCAAGTGCTAATGATAATTTTGCAGCTAAATAAAAATTTTTAATGCTAAATTTTGCTGCAAAAATGCAAAAATGGCCACACTGACTATCACACAAGTCTTAAGCATTTTGGCGAAAATGCTTCCCGGATCTAATTTTTGATTGAAAACTTAAAAAAAACAACCACAACTTATCATGACAGGGTTGTATTTTTCTCAAAATACGTAAGACTTGTGTGATAGTGTAAAGTACCCTTTAGAGGTATAAAACTGTAAATAAAAACTTACTTTACTATGTTCTTAAATACGGTAAATTTAATTTAATTTTGGATGGGAATCCCGGAATCCTAGAAAAATAAAATTTTTCCCGCTTACCCGGGAATCCAAAAAATGTTGACAAACAAAAACGCTAGTGTAATGTAAGTACTTAGTAATAAGATGCTGAAAGGACCCCTAAATGGTTATGAAATTTCTAGGTCTAAAACAACACAATAGAGCTGCAAGGTGTTTAAGAATTGGAATGAGATACATATAAAGGTTATAAGAAGGATGATCCGTTTTGTTTGGTGTAAAAAACTTGAATTTAACTTTTAATTCCTGCCAAAATATGTCATTAAAAATTTCGAAGTGAAGCAAAAAGTTATATATTTTTAATTCCACCAGATTTTTCTTAGCTTAGTTATGAAACCTTCCAAATACATATTAGATTAGAAACAAATTTTTATTTATACTTATATATACACATGTACATTAGACGGACTCCAAAAAAAAGTTGTTGATGTACCCCCTCAAAACTAACTTTGACATGTTTTATGAAGATTCCCAAAATATTTTGGCTCTAGCGATTATGTTCCGTGAGCTAAGCCCCGCCAAAAAAGGGTCAAGCGGCGGTCACCTATCTAATGACGTATAGGAAATGAAAATCGGGCAAAAATTGGTTAAGTTGTTAAAATTTTCATAAAATTCGAAGTGAAAAGCATAAAAAAACTGACATAAACATCTCGCTATCTCGAGTATGTGGTTAGATTTTTAAAATGTTTTTAATTTAGAATCAAAGAATCCCCGAATATCTATTATATTTGGACCTTCATTGGACCAAACAAAATTTACCGAATTTTTTTTTCATGAAAAATGGCATTTTTGGGCACTTTTTTGACAGGGCTTAGCTCACGGGAGGTAAGCGCCACAATATTTTAGGAGTCTTCCTAAAACAAGTCAAAGTTAATTTTCAGGGGGTTCAACTTAAACTTTTTTTGCCCATATAAAGTGAGTCGGTCTAATGTACATACATATATGTATACATAAATGTATGTGTACATATACCCAGCTGGAAAAAGAAGGAGTACGGATGCCTTTTAGAAAGCCTATGTACTACTTCTTTTGGATATACAAGACCTGCTCGCTCCATTCCATACTCATATCTTTTTTACACACGTTGTCATTGCGGGGTAAGCCTTCCGCTCTCGCTTCTTTGGCAGGTACATAAGAATGGCAGCTGTATAAAAAAAATAGTTATTTTACTTTTGCTTTGGCAAATAAAACAAAAAATAAAAAAAGGCTACTCCTTCTCTTCTCCCTTCTCATAGAAGCGAGTGTGGAATGTGTATCTTATCTTTTATACGAAAGAGCCGAGGCCTTCTATGAGGCATTCTTGAGCAGTTAGATAAGAATGGTAATTGAATCAAACAAATTTTTAAGCAGGCCTTTATTAAGGCCTGAAGTAAGAAGTTCTTCTGAGTTTTCCCGCTGGGTCTGTTGATACTTTAATTTGTTTTCTAATGTGTGTCGGAATATGATGGCAGCGAGTGTGGTAATAAACGTTCACAGTTATTTGCTATTTGACATACGTTGTATTGACCAGAAGTGAGTATTTTATATTTTATTTTTTACAACAACGCATATGACAGTTTTTCATTATTATTATGATTTTTTTTGCGCTAAAATGTCAGAGTATTTAAGTAAAGGATAAATTCTATTAGACAGGATTAAAAAGCAATAAATTGTCTGAATAATTTAATATAAAAATTTTCAAATTCAAAATATTAAAGATACACTCATAGAATCATCAGCGGAAACACTTGACATTTTACTTAACGCCCACTTCCTTGGTTGCTCGGACGCAACTGGAGAGAAACCGACATACGATGATTCGTTCTTCGAGATTGACGGATATATCATTTCTGAGGAAAGAATCCTATGGGCGATCGAAAGCTTTGCCCCTTATAAATTCCCGGGACCTGATAGTATTCTTCCTAAGATACTACAGATCGCAAGGAATTATATCACTCCCTGGTTGAGAATAATGTACAGATTCTGCCTATCTCTCAATGTTCCGGCTAATTCGGGGAGAGTAAAGGTGGTGTTCATTACTAAAATCGGCAGGAGTAGTCATGAGACTGCAGGTGACTTCCGTCCGATCAGCTTATCATCTTTTCTGCTTAAAATTCTAGAAAGACTTCTAGATTCACATATAAGGCATCACCCCATGGAGGGTGCATTAAGACTCTCATGCAGTCAACACGCCTATCTTAAGGGTCGCTCTACTGAAACGGCGCTGCACGAAGTAATAAGGGTCACAGAGAGATCACTGTCTCATTCCTGGATATTGAGGGCGCAACGCCACGATCACTGCGATCGTAGAAGCTCTAACTGATCTGGATGTACAGGAGAATATCATTAGATGGTTAGTGAACATGTTGAAGACAATGACCGTGATAACATGTCTTGGCAACAGCGTGATGTCAAGGAGTGTTAGAAGAGGTACACCCCAAGACGGGGTGATCTCTCCTCTACTTTGGCTCATTGTTGTTAACTCTTCTTGCCAGCCTAGATAATAAGGGCATCAAGGCGTTAGCCAACGCGGATGACGTGGTGTTATTAGTATCGGGTGCGTTTCTGAATGTAATGAGTGACATTATGTCCAGTGCTTTGCGGCCGCTCAGTAACTGGGCCGCAGAGTGTGGGCTGTCAACAACCAACATTTCTGTAACGACAAACGGACTATATACATATATATGACTATATATAGTATGACTATGATGATAGACTTTGAGAAGAAACTCAAGGTCATATTCCCATCAAGGCGGAAATGGAGCAGGGGAATGCTGGCTGATTAATACCGCACGAGGATTTACACAGATGGGTCAACGATTAACTATGTTGTTGGCTCTGGGGTTATCTCAGAGGAACTGCAAGTGAATCTCTCTTTCCGTCTTCCGGATGAGGCGAGCTTATTTCAGGTCAAAATACTGGCGATAAGAGAAGCATATAAACTCTGAATTGTTTGGTTATACACAAATCATCCGTCAAAAAATGGCTTGGATGGGAAAAGTAACGATGGCAGCTTCAATATAAACACGTTTTAGATTTCTTTATATCTGGGTAACGGCAACAGTATACGTATGTTAATTTAATTTGGTACAAATTGCTTCGTTACCAATGTACGAAATCTGTTCTTAAAAATCTTAACTAATTTTAATTCAACGGTTGTAGCGAGGAGCGAGCGAGCAAGGAGCGTTTTGGCATTTGTCCGTCAAAATAATCAAACAACGCTATTTAAAATAAAAATAGTTAAGCCTTTCTTACATTAAGCCATCGTTATAAAATTGTTATTCAGTTGCATAAAATGGAAACTAAATTTATAGAATCGCACTCCTTTCAACCAAAATTGGTTACTTTTTTTAGTGGGTACTTATGTAACTCTTTTCCTTTCCAAAAATACCCAATTTTTTGTTGAAGTACTCATATAACCTGCTCTGCCGCACGGTCTTTGTGGCATCCTAAGTTTAAATGTCAACTCAGCGAAATTGTTGAAGTTGAATTAATTGGTGTTCAAATGGGGACTTCCCTTGTAAAAATAATGAATTTTTGCAGTTGTACGTTACTAATACGTTAATGTTGCGGACATGTAAGCGCAGCGGTCGACTTTAATGGTTGGTACACTCAAAAAATCCATGCCTTTTATCTGATAACTGTAGTACGGAATCAAATGTTTTTTGATGTTGTTTCTTAAAATGTATTTGAGAAGCTATAACAAGCTTATGTATATTATAGTTGGATCTTAGTATTTGAAAATCACCTCATGCAGCCTGAGAGAATTTGTGATGCTTATTTCTGTGTCGTATTTAGCGGACTCATAAAAAGAATTGTTTTTGCAAAGCATTGTTGTTGCAATATTATCAAAGAAATGAACTTACAAAACATTTAGTACCCACATATCCCTAATTATCCTTAAACAAAATAAAAAATGTATGTGTTTTTCATTTCCACTCGCATTGCTGCGTGAATTTGTTATTCTCTTGTTAATTTTTGAGAGTATCTTTTATACCCGCGCTTTCATTATAGTGAAGCATTTATTTTTTGCTTCTACAAGCTCACACGCTTATGTAAATTGGTCTTCTTCACTTCTCTTCAGTATTTGCTTGAGACTGCCACACTACAGTGTAGAGTTTGAAAATCTTTTTCAATGATTTCAATGTGTGTTCAAATAGAATTATGAGATAAGAAAATATTCCTATTTCACATTGTGATCAAAAAGGTATTAATTGATATTACAGACTTTGAAATTTTAAGTCACTTTTCTAAATTAAATTATTATTTCATTTTTAATCTGATACTGAAAATGTGGTACAAAATTACAGACATTTTATTTAAAAAAATAAAAAAGCAAATTAAAAATGAATTTATACTTTAACAAACTATATATGAATTGAAACCCCTTTTTGAATTTAAAGTGGAAAACAGAATTGTCGCTGTAGTACAACGTTACGAGTAGCGCTGCAAGCTTTCAAAAGTTTAAAACAGCAGTTTCAAAGAATTGTCAACAGAATACGTAGTTGTGATAGACGTTGCAGTAGAAGTTGAAGCTCAAAATTCGAAATTTTCAACTTTGTTGCGCATTCGTCGGCTTAAGCTTCTACTACAACTACTTTATTCTGTTCCAGGCCTAAGTGCTCAAACGTCGGCACTAACTTCAAATTCTCTCTCATTTTATTGTTTTAATTTTTATTTTCTTTTGTTTTTCATTTATTGTTTACAAAATGTATGAAATTTAATGAAAGTATGTTGGTATTGTTGGGAGAGAATTAGAAAAAACGTTCTCAAAATAAAATAGATTTTATTTCACAACGACTTTTTACGACAAATATGTATATCAAATTATATGGAAAATGTGGTCTCGACGCAGTTCTGTTTGAACACTAATTGAAAATTTTTGTATGACATTTTGTTAATAATAATTTGTTAATTTTGTCAAATAATCAAGACAAAACCCCTGAAGAAGGCGCACAATGCAGTGCCGAAATATTTGATTAAATAAATTTAATATTTTTTATTAAAAAATAAAAAGAGACCTCAAGCTTAATTAAAAAAATTAATATAAATTAATTAATATTGTAGAAAAATTTCCTTAAGTGTTTGTTTAATAATGAAAATAAAGCACAATCGCATATTAAAATTGAAAATTGGTGGAAATTTAATACGCCTAAAAAATTGTTTTCGGTTACAATGAAATGAAGTCAAATTAGTAAATACTACACAGAGAGAAAAAACAAAATAAGAAAATACAAAGGAACATTATTAAAGAAATTTTTTTATTTTTACAGGGACTATGAATCTAGCACATATTTTTAATTTTATTAAAAAGAATTTAAAAGTTTCTCTCAATGACAAATGACACTTCTTCCATTAAGCTCAAATAACGCGTGGCATAACCATAAACATACAAATCAGCTGTTTGAAACAACCTGTATATAATTATAGGTGGCTTACCATTACGCCATTACCATAACCATAAAAACCAATTGATTTTTTGTTTCTATGGTCATGGTTGCGGGAATGACATAATGGTTATTTCACGTCTAATTGGACCGTTCGTTTACGTTTGAAATTATCAGTAGTACAAGTTTTGACATCTGGCAGCAGAATAAAATAAAAATATTTGCATTTTTACCAAAAAAAAGTGTTTGTATTTTTAGAAACATTTTGTTTTATTCCAGGATTTTAAAGAAACCAACAGCTGAGGCGAATTACTTGATACAATTTATGAAACTATGACGATCACAACAGAAGCTCTTTCATTATCGCATAGTTGCCCTGTCACAAAATCTTAAGGACTAGTTGGTAGTATCAGATTCAATTCCTAACCTTTAGAATTTTCTAATATAAATTATCTAAGTGTAGATTTGCAAATAATTAATTGTTGGTACTAATTGGTTATAAGCATAAAGAAAAAGCTAAACATTTGTTCAATAGGACTAACAACGAAACCTTAACAATTATCGATAAAGGAAACAATGACGACTGCGCTTTATGACACAACACGCTCAACTATACAAAGACGGCAATATTTACCAAGTTGTCAACGGCAAACATTTTATTTACTTTACATACTCGTGCATATGTATGTACATAAATATTATACCGGCCAGACAGACCAAGAAACAAAATGAAGGATGATGTTGGGTTTAATTTAACACCCTTTACTATATTTAAAGTACATTAACAAAGTTTTGCATTTGAAATACAATTAACTTTCATTCATATTTCTTCATTCAAACATTCCCACACTCGTATACAAGTTACAAGATATTTCCAACACACATAATGACAATTAATAGATATAAATTACAACAAATATGTAAAATAAATAAATAAGTAAATAAAGCGAACAAAGTAAACATTTTAACCTAAACGACATTTGATAGACTTACACACATTACAAGGATTCAGTTATCAACAAGTGGCCTTCTAAAGCGGACGCGAAATATTCCTTAATAATAATTAAAATTGTGTTAATTTCCGGTGAAAGGGAAAGTGCTAAAATGGGTTTTAAAATTTGGGAACGTTTCTCACAAGCCGACAATATATTCCAGTCGTTAAGGCCCTTAACCTACATTTCCATAATTGGCTTGGCACCATTTCATTTGAAATCACAAAAAGAAGTACGCACTTCGGCCTTGTCCTTTGTGGCTGGCATTGCCCATTTCCTGTTCTTTCTTTTGTGTTTTTTTCTGTCGCGTCGTGAAGGTGGCTCCATTATTGGATATTTCTTTCAAACGAACATAACCAAAATAGGTGATGCAACACTTTCGCTAACGGGTATAATTGCTATGTTGACAATTTTCGGCTTTGCCATTGTCAAACGCGATAAATTAATAAATATTATACAGAATAATTTGGTTGTCGATGAGATCTTTGTGAGATTGGGCATGAAATTGAATTATCGAAAGATTTTATGGTATTCTTTTGTAATATCTTTTGGCATGTTGTTATTCAACTTTATTTATTTGTGTGTCAGTTATATGCTGTTAAGATCGGCTCAGATAACTCCATCTTTTGTGGTCTTTACAACATTTGCCCTGCCACATATTAACATCAGTATCATGGTATTTAAGTTTTTATGCACCACACATTTGGCGAAAAGTCGTTTTCGTATGATGAATGAGGTAAGAAACAAAAACAATAAACAATCAAATGGAGTATTTTCAATACAAACTGTTAAAGAAATGTCGTTATTGCATTATTGATAGTAATTTTATTTTATTTAAATTCATTGTATAAATTTTACTTCAAAATTTTAGTGTTAAGCGTCCTGGAGACTATTAAATAATCACATCAATCACATAGTTGTGTGCGTGCAGTCGTTCTTTTTCGGCTACATATACGCGTTGTCGGCGATGCTTGATGAAAATCAAAAGGTTTTAATTTTTTTATTTGATGGCTGATTATTTGATAGTCTCCTGTTGTGACTGACAAAAAAATGTTATTTGTTTTGTGTTTGTTGTCAGGACAAAATTAAAAAATTATATTCATATAAGTAAAACAAATTCAATAATTAGTATTGTGGTTATTTCATTCAACAGTTAATGGTTTTTAATCCAAATTTTGATATTTTAATAAGGCTTAAGTTCATTGAATTTAATTTTCATTAAATTATTTTTATGAAGGAAGGAATTTTACAACAGGAAATGAATTAAAATTTGATGATAATTTTTCATTCTTGACTGAGCTGGGAATTGAACACAGGTTTTCACGGACAGGTTGCCCAGACTAGTTTCGATTGTCTCTTCAGAGGGGTTTGCCGTTTAACACTCACCGCCATTGATGACGGATGACGTCAATAGGCAAACATCAATCTTTAAACCAAATAGAATTTTACCTTGTTAGATCGAAATTTGCTTTTGCATGAATGATTACATATTTAAATTGATCTACATGTTCTTCTTTACTTCTTGTTTTTCGCACTTTTTGTCAAGAATTCTTCTTGAAATCCAAAGTGAATTTTTTGCTTTCTATGTTTTTTTTTTTTTTTTTGTCTTTCTTTTTACTTGTTGACATTTTAATTATAATATTTGTTTTTAAAAACAATGAAACATTGAAAGCTTGGGTTTTTTTAATAAAAAGTATAATTGTTTAAGGTACTAATATTTGTAACACAAATATAAAATTTACATTTCCAGAAATTAGAGAGAGCGCCGTTTTTGAGTGGTTTAATTACGCGTTTTTTTAGAACATTAGCGATTTTTTTTAAAAATTTTCGACTTGAAACATATTTTAAATTATTCATTAAAAGGTTTCGGAGAAGTTATTTTAAATGAATTATTTTTTTATTCTTAATACATATACATATGTATATATCAGTAGTTGAGATGTAAAACTCGTTTGTTACACTTTATTCGAATTTTGGGAAAATGCAAAAAACATATAGTTTCCGATTAAATGGACCAAATTAGTTGAATTTGTTAGATTCTGAACTGCTATGCCTTTCTTGATTAATAACTCGACAGTTTAAAAATTTAAGCCAACTGAAATATAGAAAAATAAAAGATTTAATTTTTATTGTTTGAGTTTTGCTACGAATTTTCGAAAGAAACGAGTTTTGCTACAATCCATAAGGGATGGAACTAGTTTTGCAACTCACTATAGCCCACCAGGAAAACTATTACATTGAATTTTGATATATTTTGAAAGTTGTAAAAATTTATTAAAATTATGCAAACAGCGCTAAAAAATTTAAGTTTTGAGACAAAAAGTACGTTTTAAAAAAATAACAAAAACTACGTTTTTACAAAAGAAGTAAGTTTTTGAATAAAAAGAACCTTTTAAATAAAAACCATGTTGTACAACAAAAACTTAAAATTATTTTTAATTAAAAAAAAGCTTTATAAATACAGAAAACATTTTGTAATCCAACATAGTTACTTAAAATAGCGTCCTTTAAACCAAAAAGTCCCTGTTTTATTAACTATTAACTTTTGAAATAAATAGTACTTTTTTTTAACAACAGGTGACTTTTAAATAAAATGTATATTTTTTAAAAAAGGGAACTGTTTGAAATGAATAATACCTATTAAATTAAAACTGATTTTTAAATCAAGAGTGTATTTTAAAGCAAAAAGTACCATTAAAAAGTAATTTTTGAAACACAAAATACTTTTTAAAATAAAAACTACATTTTGAAGCAAAAAGTTTTTATTAAAAAAAATACTTTTATCTCAAAAAGTACCCTTTATGGCAAGAAATGAAGTAGTTTTGAAAAGAAAAAGTACCCTTAAAAATATAAATAACCTTAAAAAGCGAAAAGTACATTTGCAACAATATAAATAACCTTTAAAAGCGAAAAGTACCTTTGAAAAAAAGAACCTATAAAATCAAACGTACTATTTTCACAAAAATTAATCTTGAACACAAAAAGTACATACAAGCGTGTAGAGCTTCGCGGGATTAGCATAGAAAACAAAATAGTACCTTTTAGAACTTAAAGTGTCTTTTAAAAGAAAAAGCTCTCGAAGAGAAAGTTCCTTCTTATTAGGCCAAAATAAGATTTTAAAGTTAATGTCTTTAACCAACAAATTTGCTTTAAAAGTATTTTTCAAATTTCGAAATATTTTATTTTCCTTTTGTCCTTCCGCACATTGATTGTGTGTATCTAAACACCACACATTAACAATACAATTGCAACACAACATACACACTAATACGAACCCTATTGAGTACAAGACATCAATTGAAAATCAAACGAACTTTGTTGACCATTTAAACTAAAAACACAACCACCAACTCTATACGAAATAAAAATAAAAAAAAAAACTTGAAGTACAAACACACTCACACCCGTACTTCGAGAGTCATGTTGATGATGATGTTGCTTTTTCATACGTCTGTCCATTGATTCTATAAGGGAGAGATAAACTACACCAATTCGCATCTTTTTCAAAATAAATTTTTTATACTGTTGGTATCAGAATTTGTCCTCTATAGGTGGGTGAATTCCCATAAGTCCTATTTTAGTTCCTTTTCGAAAAAGAAAAGTCTTAAAACAACATCAAGTCCAACCAGCTTAGAGGTACAGGGCATCAAAAGTACTTAGTGTTGTTTACCATTGAATTTGAAGACAATGAGGCGAATGTGCTTAGACGCAAGGAACATCAAGAGTCCTTTGTTGTAAATTGTGAAGAGAGGTCTTTTATTTTTAATATACATACATAGATAAATTAAAAAGCTAACATTTTGGTTTCATTTTATTTATTTATTCAAATATTTCGACCAAGTTTGCTAATCATTTTCAGGAAAATCTATATATAAAAAATTGTAACGTTACTAACTGACTGACTGATTCACCATCGCACAGCCTAAACGTCTGAAGCTAAAAACTTAAAATTTGGACCGGAGGTTAGTCTTTAAGACGGGATATTTGGAAATTCGAATATTTATATCTCTAAAACTAAAAGAGATACAACAAAAATTTAAAACTTATCCTTTTTCTTTATAAAAATAAGCGGACAGTGGTTTGGCAAATTTTTTGAAATTCTGTTATTTTAGGGAGTAAACGGGTAAAATCTGTATTTTGTTACTTTTTTTGTCACCCCATCTATCTTTCAAACTAATTAAAATAGAAGTAAAGGTTATATCACATTCCAAACTTATCTAAGAAATACAAATACGAATTCGGTACTTTTTCGAAAGTTTAAGGGGGGAAAATCGTTAATATTGTTGGTACTTTTTTAACAAAAAATTTTTCTCCATTCATACAATATTGAAATTTTTGATAATTCAATGGGGAGAAAAAAGTACCAAAAAGGTAAATTAAAATTTTTTCTTCAGCTTTTAAAATATATTTTTATTTAAACATTAAACATATTGAAGAGAAAAGTAAGGTTAAAAAAATTGTTATAAGTCTTGTATTATTTTTGGAAAATAGCATACCTTTTGTTATTGGACTTGGTGCTGTTTGCCTTTGGGATGTAATTCGGTACCTTGTATGACGTAATTTTATTAGGGAAATCAAAAAAAAACATATTGGTGTCATATAAAATATTCGGACAAAGGCAAATTTTTAATACGGAAATAGAAGCATTTCTGATATTCAACATATTTTTGCGGTCTGTTGTAAAATTTTCCAAATGTGGCTGGATGTAGTTTATCTCCCACCTGCAGAGTTCAGTGTACTCTTCATTGTTTTTTTTTTCGTTCGACAATCAATACTATTAAAGTTCAAAACCTAAATATTAAATTGCAAGTCTTTATTTTTTCTCCAGTTTTCCCCAAAGAAAGTACATAAAAGAATTCTCAATTCCTATTTCGTGTTAACCCCCATATTGATGTTAAGTAGTAACTAAACAATATCATGCATTTTTCTCGAGTTTCTTTTTTCTGTATTATCATTCGCTTTGAAGGTTGGAATTTAAAATGTAGTTCACTAAATGCTTTCACCACAGGAGCAACAGCAGATTTCCAATGATATATATGAATATCGATACCGAAATATATTTCAGTATTCGATTTATAAAAAACGAATATGTCAAAGCAAACTTGTTTACAAATTTCCATCTTAAAATTCCCAAATTCGACTCTCTTTCATCAACGTAATCTTGGCGCACTTCAAACAGAAAGGTCAAAACCAGGGACCGTAAGAGTTATTCCTTTTTGCATAAAAGTCAGATGACAGTTATTTTTTGGTTTTTAAAATTTTTTTTCGATCAAAAATAACAGTTTTTTATTTTTTTGAACCATAATAACAGTTATTTTTTGATTTTTATTTATTTGAACAAAAATAACAATTATTTTTTGATTTTTATTTTTTCGAGCAAAAATAAAAGTTATTCTTTAAAGAAATGCACGTGTTTATAATTATTTAATTGACTTTAAATATTTATTTTAATTCGCATAAGAAATCCCAATGATAATCACACATTTAAAAAAATATTCAAAGTCAACTCAATAATTATAACACGTGCATTTCGTTAGAGAATACCTTTTATTTTTGTACGAAAAAATAAAAATCAAAAAAAAATAATTGTTAATTTATGTCGAAAAAATAAAAATCAAGAAATAACTGTTACTTTTGTCGAAAAGAAATACATAAAAATATTAAAATAACCGTAATTTTTGATCGAAAAAATAAAATCAAAACTTTAAAAGACATTCTGCCCTATTCATAAAAAACTAAATTGGATATGAAATCAATTTTAAGGAAAATTTGTATGAAAATTTAGTTTTAAAATACATTTGAAATGTATTTTATTTTTTATGAATACGGCAGATTATATTTTATCATAGAAAAGTTCATGAAGAGCAATATGGATACTTGAATCACTTTGCTGGCATTTACTTTTATATGCTTTTTTGTTTTAAAATTTCAAAATAACGGTTATTTTCGGTCCCTGGTCAAAACAGTGAACCAGCAAGTTTTGCTACCGAAAATACAGAAAAATCACTTGATTAAATTTTTAATTAAAACTGATTTTATTTTTTATTAATGCTTTAATTGTTGAAAATTTTTTGAAAATTTTATTTGTGCGTGTAGAAAGAATTGGAAACATAGCTGCATATTCCAATTTTTTTATGCCGCCAAAAAAAAATAAAATTTCGTTAATAATTTTTTTTTGCAAGAAAAAAATTATGTTTCTAAAATGACTACCTAGAAAAAGTTAAGTCTTACTTAAAGGTTATTTGGGTTTTTTTTAGTTTATTCAATAAACGAAACCGTTTCGAGTTACGCGAATATATGTTGGCAACCTCCTACATTTTCGAAATAACGGTATATCTCGAAAACAGTATAACCGAATTAGATTAACCTGGTGCTACGGTATTCAGTTATGGGGCACTGCCTCGGCTTCTAACATCGAAAAAATTCAAAGGCGCCAAAATAAACTTCTTCGAATAATCACAGCCGCCCCCTGGTACGTCAAAAACTCAAATATCCACAAGGATCTCAATGTGCCATTAGTAAAAACTATGATAACGAAATATGCAGTAAAATATTTAAAAAGGCTGGAACTGCACCCAAACCCATTAGCACGAAATATTTTAAATTATGGCGGTCACACTCGATTAAGAAGAAGAGACACTGCAGCACTCACCCAATCAGATGAGCGGTAAACACCTACATATGTGAACAGAAACCGTGATGACGAAATCTTTTTTGTCCGGCACTGGCAGGACATAAATCAAATATTAGGTTAAGATTCGATTAATTATTGTTAGTTCATATTTAGTATATATATGAAGATTCAATAAATAAATACTGAGAAAAAAAAAAAAAAAAAAAAAAAAAAAGATTAACCTGGTTAACCTGAAAGGAACAAAAGTGTACAATTCTAGCTCAGTGATATTGGTACATTTTAGTTATTTTTATTACACTAGTCGGCATAAGTATTTTGACGAAATAAAAATCGTGCAGTTTTACGTTTGAATTTTTATCGGCTTTCTTAAAAATTCTTGTTTATATTTTCCTTTTTAGTTATAGCTTATATTGTAAGTTATAAATAAAAAGAAACAAATAATCAATATTAGTTATATATATAATTTTTTTTTCATAAAAATCCTTTTTTTTGTTATTTAAAAAAATAACTTTTTAAAATTTTTTTGTTATTTAAACCGTGTTTTTGTTTTATAAAAGTTTATTTTTTTAACAAAAAATTATTTTTTTAACAAAAAATTATTTTATTAACAAAAAATTATTATTTTTCACAAAAACCACTTATTTAACCACTCATTTTATTAAAAATATATTTTTTTAGGGAAAAATCATTTTATTGAAAAAATATTTTTAGGAAAAAATCACTTTAAAACTATTTTTGTTATTAAAAACATAATTTTGTTTTACAAAAATTTCTTTTTAACAAAAAATAATGTTGTTTACTAAAAAACGTTTTTTTTATAAAAATCGTTTTAATAACAAACAATTATTTTTTTTCACACAAAATCACTTTTTAACTATTAATAATATTTTGTTCCTTAAAAATCATTTATTTACAAAAAATCCTTTTTTTACAAGAAATCCCTTGTTCACATAAAATCCTTTTTTTTTAAAAAAAAATTACTTGGGCCAATTTAAAATTATAGACTATTTCTTACATAATTAAGGGGTTTATTTTGTAAATCCCTTCACATTGCGTTTAGAAATTTTTCATATAAAATCTTTGAATTTTTTAAAATTTGTATGAAAATATTTTTTAAGTTCAGTGTTTTACAAAATAATGGGTACATATTTAAATATAATTTTTTAATTAAAACGTCTAAATTTTAGATACTTCAAGATATTCTCGATTACCACATCGTAGACAGCAATAGCATGGAAATTTCTCCACTCCACTCAATTGTACGAATAAATCGCAGTGCACCCAGAAGACGTCCTGCAAATATTTCCATATCAACCAGTAAACGTTACAGCGTTACCTCAATCATAAGACAAAATCCCGAATTCTCTCTTAAACAAGTTACCAATATACATAACATCCTTTGCGATATCTGCAATACAATTGAGGAGTACTTTACATATCCTTTGCTAGCCATTATAGCAATATCATTTCTTTTCATACTATTCGATGATTTTTATATATTGGAAGTGATGTTGAATCCAAATTGTGTTGAAGTGTTTGAGGCCGATGAATTTTTTGCCTTCTTCATTGCCCAAATGTTGTGGTATGTCATTATAATAGTTTTAATTGTAGAAGGCAGCAGCAAGACAATTAAAGAGAGTGGCAAATGTGCTGCAATTGTTCACAAGACCTTAAATATAACTGATGACCCGGAAATACGTGATCGCTTATTGCGTTTGTCGTTGCAATTACAACATCGTCGTGTCAGGTTTACGGCAGCGGAACTTTTTAATTTGGATCGTACTTTAATTTTTACGGTAAGTAGTATTCGGGATAAAATTTTTATTATTAATCTGTATTTAAAATGTATATTATTTATTATAGATTACAGGGGCGGCTACTTGTTATTTAATTATATTGGTTCAATTTCGCACCACTCATCACCTGGGTGCCAACCAAAATGCAACAAATTGTGTATCGTAAATTTGATTCACATTGTAAAAAATTAAGTTGTTATTGTAATGTGTGCCAAAAATGTTTAATCATTCTGAAAGTGTAATAAATGTGCCTTCTGTTTAATGAAAAGTAAACATTTTTCTAAAATTTGAATTTAAATAAATTTGTTTAAAAATTAACATTTTATAGCAGAAGATTAACAAAAGAGTGACGAAATTTCGAATGTACCAAAAATTAAGATAATTTTGATGAGGTGGTGGCCAGTGCCCATGTTCTGTAACTCTCGCTTCGAGAAACTTTTCGATTGAAATGCGAGAAATTAAACAAAAATGCCATAAATTGAAACAAATTACTGTTTTTCTCACTAAACTGCGTCTGTAACATTTTTAGCGAGTAATAGCTGTCCGTAAGGAAATTACTCGCCAATTTACAGAAAAAGTGTGTCTGTAAAATTGTTGTGAAAATGTTCCCGCTTTGAACTGTCAAATAAACTCACATATATTAAATATGCAAAATGAAATGAATAAAAACCTGGAAGAGATAAGAATTTTGTTTTTGACTGATTTTTTCATTGTATTTTCGCCGCCGTCATTGAAAATTTTCCAATTTTAATAATTTTGGCCGCCGTCCACAATATGTGTTACTGGCGTTCTCAACGTCTGCAAGTTCACATCGGCTTCGAGTAGAATATTGTGACATTTATAACGTAACGACGTAATCTCTTTTGATAGTTTTCGACATGAGTTACAGACACACTTTTTCTCACTTTTCGAGAAACGATGGAATATTTTGTTTTACATCTTTTCGATGCGAGAAGTTCTCACCAAAGTTACAGAACATGGGTAAAGTATTATATTATAAATTTTCGATATTTTTGGATACCCCTTCGGCTATCATTCTCAAGAAAAATTAGTCGTATGCAAGGCGAATTCATATATACGGTGGTGTCGATACTACAACAAGTAACAACACCAAAAACACAACAATGTATTTTTTTGTTGCTTTCGTTGATCGATATGCCAAAAACACAAGCAACTTTTGACATTTCTCTCTCTAAGTAAGAAAAAAAGTAGCACAGCTGTGGTTTCGACGCCACCTGGTAAATGAGTTCGCCTTGGTAATATGTAAACTACTAGAATAGTATGGCACAGTTACATCACATTCAATCAAGGCGAATTCAAACAAGTGACCGCATCATGAGAGAGAAGGAGAGTTATGCTAGGTATCCCTTTCTTTGTATGTAACATTGTTACCTACATAAGTATTTTAAATGTCAAACTCCATACAAAAAATTTACTGCCAGTATAATTCTCTCTCATATGCCTTGCATTTAATATTGCAATTGTGACGTCCTATTCTACATAGTAATTTTTACTCATTTTTCTTAAGAATGATATCCGAAGAATGATATCAACAAACTTTCTTTTTTTTTTTTGGAAAATATATCGGAAAACCCACTCATATAACATATCAAATGTATAAACATACATATTTAGTCAATTTGTCTTTCTCATAACAAACTAACGAATCCTTTTTAGTAACGGGTGGTTCAACCATAATGCACGATGTTAATTGTAAGTCACACCTTAACGTCAAGTTTTTTTCCCCAACATAATTTGACATTTCTTTGTTTCAGTGTTCGACAAATTCAACCATAGAGAAAATGGGCGTTCAAATCAAAATGCATTTCGTGCACTTTTTTGGTCATCATAATCGATTCGTTAACAAGCAGAATTGCCGCATTTGAGCAAATGAGAATCCACGAGTGATTGTTGAAAAGCCAATGCATCCACAAATAGTTACCGGTTAGTGGGGTTTATGGGCTAGCGGCGTAATCGAACTTATGAATCTGGACGATATGTGGTTCCAACAGAATGGTGCCACTGGCCATACAGCCAACGAAACCATGGCTCTTTTGCGGGAGATATTCAATGGCCGTTTTATTTCACGTAGTGGCGAAATTAATTGGCCGCCACGATCATAATATTTGACACCGTTGGACTTCTGTCTTTGGGAATATTTTAAAGAAAAGTGTACGTCAATAAGCCAATAACAATTCAAGAGCTAAAGGATGAGATCATTCGGCACATTACCGACATTGAACCTCAATTATTTCTTTATTGACTTAAAATATAGATGGCGTGACAAAAAAGTTTCAAAATACAGGTTTTAGCCAATAACTCCCTAATAGTGCCGAATTTCAAAAAAGGACCAGACACCTGTTCGCTTATTTTTCTAAAGAACTTGGGTGGTTTATACCAGAGTTCGTTAAAAAATCATAAAGTACAGCAAGTTATTGTACAATACCGTTTTTTGCTATAAGGTACAAATACACATTTTATACAAGAATTAAAAATAAAATAAAAATTTGTTTGTGTTTTTAAATTTGTACACAAACAAAATATGGATTGTGAGCTGACGAACACAAACACTACTATTAACTACCGAACTTGTTTTAGCTTACGTGTAGAGTTTTTTTAGGGTACTTGTTCTGTATTTTTTAGTGAACGTAAAGTGAAATTTTATGTATGGGAAAGAAAATAAGAAATATAATTTTTAATAATTTATTTATTGACAAAAAAGCCAATATATGATTTGAAGGTGAATTTTATAACAGAAGTGCAAAAATATAAGAAACATGCGAAAGTGTACTAATGTTATAAAAAAATATAGTATTTATAGCAAAAATAACTAAAAATCGGTGTTTATAACAATCGCTCAAAATTAGAAAAAAGAAAACCAAAAGTGCGTGGGTGTGTAGAACATAGTTTTATGATGTATTTTGTTTTGATTTTGGTATATTAAATTGTAAATGCGAAAGGATGTATACAAAATAGAAAAAACAATTGCGATATTGTAATAGCAGCTTAGAATAGGAGTATGCACTACCAATTCAGGTTGGCAGCAGAGAAAAGAACATTTGCGGTATTCACAAAACCCCTTGTATCGTTGTATCGATCGTATGTTGTATACAAAAAAAAAAACAATAGTTAACTATGTATTTTATAGCAACATGCAATCGAAACAAAGATACAAGGGGTTTTGTGAATACCGCAATTGTAAGTAAATTTCGTATATGTACATGTGTATAATTGTTTGTGGTAAATCAAACGTCGAATATTGTTGTTGTGCTATGCGTTATTCGAGTTTATTTGAAGAAAGAAGAAAAAAACATTTTTGTGATTCCTCTTGTTTTTTATAATTTAAATTTTTCTCAATAAAAGAATTGTTGTGGTTTCTTATATTCATACATTTTTAAGCTAAATTTTTTCTTCACAATTTTGTGTGCTCTTGCATGGACATTGCTATCAGGGTTGTCAGATTGATTTTGAACTTTTTCGCCAAATCCAATGTCAAAAATCGCCAAAATCGCCAAAGCTTTTAATTTTTAGTTTTTGACAATATTAAGAATAATTAAAAATATTTTTTTGTAAATCCCAAAAAAAAATTTTTTCCGTATCGCTAAAATACGCCAAAAATTAAAAAAAAAGTCGCCATGATATATTTTGCTTAATTTTTATTTAGAACAAAGTAAAAATTATAAGTGGACACAAAAAAGTTTAAAATATTTTACAGTAGTCTACTTAGAGCAACAAAACAAGAAGTTTTGCGGTAAGTATTAAACAAATATTGGATATACAATACATTTGTATGTAGTTGCAGTTCTATTATATATCTAAAACGCTATATATCGTACTTCGCCGAGAAGACTCTCCTTTTGTCTTCTTTTTTGGAATACATTGTGAAGGTAAAAAATAAATGCAACATGTACTATTTACATTCATATAACTTTTAACTCGTTAAAACGTGTCGATAACTTAATATCGCATTCTATTTCGAAGGCGAGTTTTAGTGGAATTCATTATTTCAACACAGGCATTACTACAAGTTGTAATAACCAACATACATATAAAGAACAGCCAATGCGTACCAGCCATATCCTTGTAGCTATAAATTGCTAGCCTAAACTGATTTAAATTAGATTGTGTTTCATTAACATCCAAAGGTACGTTAGGATTCATAAAAATCTTTAACAACAACGAATTTTATCTGTGATAATTTGTCACATTTTATAATGGAAAAAATGTTCATAAACTTTAATTATAATAATTTTTTAAAGAATTCTACTTATTACTTCTTTCAAGAGCACATTTAAATGTGAAAAAAAAATTTCTCGAAGATTTTCATTATCTTCATCAGCCATTTCAACATAATTTAGTTTTAAATACTGGTCATACCTATGAATGCATCAAATTTCATACATTGAAATACGGGAATAAAAAAAAATTATTTCTTCGTATGGAGAGTTTAACAAATTTAAAAACAAATTCATGGCTCATCAAATATAGCCAACAAAATCGCCAACTATTTTATAAGTCGCCAAAAAATCGCCAAATCGAAATTTAGGTCGCCAAGCAAGTTTGAAAATCGCCACGTTTGGCGAGAAATCGCCACATCTGACAGCCCTGATTGCTATTTATATTAAGCAATAATAATGGCGCCAACCTCTTGCAGATGCAATTTTCGGTTCACTAATTGTGCATTTTATGTTAAAAAATATTAACTATGTATGTATGAAAATAAAAAACCACAACAGTTCTTTAACTGAAAAAAATTATATTATAAAAAACAAGAAACAAATTACAATTTTCGATGTTTCATTTGCCCCTAACAAATGTGCAGAAAATGTCATACAAAATAGCAAAAGTAAACGCATGCGGCTCAAGCATTTAAAAAAATCGTCTGCGGCTTAGCGACGGTTCAAACTGCTAAGCTTCGATCAAGGCGAATTCAACTACAGGTGGTGTCGAAACGCCATCTGATTTTGACAGTTCGAGCTACTTTGTTTTGATTTGTTAGTGTTTTGTTAGGAATGGTTGACATTTTGGACAGTTAACACTAACAATGCAATGCAAAAAACCCTTTGTTGTTTCTGTTGTTTTTGGATTGTTGTAGTATCGACACCACCTGTAGTTGAATTCGCCTAGGCTTCGATATTTGCATTTGTCTTTTACATTTTATTAACATAGATACAAAAGTTTCACGACAACAATGGAATGAAACACTTTTTCATTAAAAGAACGGGAATCGCAATATGAGTAATTGTGAAATGATAATATGAAAAGTTCTTATAAAAATTAAAAGTTTCTTTTCTTTTTACAGTTTCACAGAACCAGAATTGACCTCCAGAAGTCGTGAAGCACTTTTTGTTCGTAAGCTCAACGCGTAAATAACTTCTAATTTTTCCTAAAATACAGCTGCTTTGTTCAACCTTTAATATAAAATTAAAATCTCTGCTTAATTGAGCCCAGTTAATAACTTTACGCCCACTTAAAATGAGAAATTCCATTTTTTACATTTTTCATATAAAGTTAAAAAATAAAAGAATTTTCACAAATAATTTTTTTACAAATTTAAGCAAAACATTTGAATAAATACCTCAGCTTGATGGTTACGTGGTTATATTTATTACTTTTTATAAATCGGATTTAATTACGAAAAGTATTAAGCCTTTTTTTGCTTCTTCTTTCCTTTTTACTTACAATAGGTGCGTTTGAGTACTTTTACAGTAAAATGCAGTAAATGAGTAAACTGAAAAATTTTCTCTCACAAAAAGCTGTTGTCCAGAAAAGTACGCGAACGCAAAATTTGTAAAAATTCGTAAAATAAAGGCAACAGCTGATGGCAAATAATTGAAGTGTTGAAAAATGTTTACACTTTTGACTTCTTAACTCGTTTTCTCATCGGTACTCGATACTTTTTATAACACGAACATTTTAAGAAAATCCAAACAATTTAT
The DNA here is from genome assembly GCA_943735925.1 of Pollenia amentaria. Taxonomy (NCBI): domain Eukaryota; kingdom Metazoa; phylum Arthropoda; class Insecta; order Diptera; family Polleniidae; genus Pollenia; species Pollenia amentaria. The sequence continues at coordinate 240,639,079 of OX031007.1, read as the reverse complement.
TTAATTTTTCTTTCACATTTTTTTTTTTTTTTTTATTTGATTTTACTAATTTGTGTCCGGCTTAATTTGATCAAAAATACATGAGTACATTTTTTGCTATTGATTACTTAAAAAATAAGTGAAGTACTAAGTACCCAAATACAAATACTTTAACATCTCTAAAAAATAAAACAACAAAAAATGTTTAAAAGTTGGAATTTAGCCATATAAATGCACCACAAAGAAGTTTAATTAATTAATATTTTTTAACTTTTTGTTATTGTTTAATTTTCATTTCAACTTTTCTTTTTTAAAACAATTTCTTCACAATTTGTATCGTTTTTGTTTGTTTCTTTTGCTTGTTTACCTTTTGTAACATATGTTTTTTTGATTTACTAAATTTTACTGCAAAAATTTCTGCAGTTAAAATTTGTAAGTACTCAATCAAGAAGTGTCACTTTACGCTCTCAATTTGTGTTCTCATTTACTGCATTTTGTGTACTCGAACGCAATTTCGTAAAATGCAGTAAAGTTCAGCAAAAAATAGTAAACACTTTTGTGTTCTCGAACGCTGCTAATGTTTAATTTAAAGCCGTCACTACAAAAGCACCGTTACATTTTTCACATTTATTTTCAACCTATTGATGTAGAATTTTGTGTACTTTAAACGAGTACTTATAGTTTCCACGGTACTTGAACTTTTTATACCCTACACTCCATTAGTGGTAAATGAGGGTATACTAAGTTTGTCATTCCGTATGAAACTTTTTTATTATACATCTAAGACCCCATAAAGTGTATATATTCTGGCTCCTTGAGTAATTCCAAGTCGATTTAGCCATGTCCGTCTGTTGAAAACACGTTTTCCAAAAACGCAAAAGACCTGAAATCACACTGTAAAATTTTTTGAAGATCGGTCCATAATTTACACTGGGCCCATATAAACCCTACTCGCGGAAACCCGTTTAGTATGCCTTACACCGTAACAAATAATACTATCATAATGAAATTCGGTACGTCACAGTTTTATAGGACGAGAAATCACACTGTCAAATTTCGTAATGATCGGTTCATAATTTACCCTAGGCCCCATATAAACCCTACTCTCGGAAAACAGTTTATTGCGCCTAAGACCAAATAAAGCCCTTTTTGGGAAAATAATTAAATTCGCCTAAAACCATAAAAGAAATAGATATGGCGGTAAAATTTCTTCCAACTTAGATTTATATGGCTAGAAAAACTATAATGCAATTTTGTGAAATTCACTTTTAGCGCGAAAACTAATTACACTGCTGTGTTGAAATTTATTCTATTATATTTTTTTAATACCAGAAATCAGTCTTCAGAATTTGGGATGATTGGTCCATAATTTACCATAGGTCCAATACAAATTACACTCCTAAAAATCATTTTAGTTCGGCTAAAACTGTTACGAATCATGATATTTTACTCAAGCCAGTTCAAAGTTCTAACAAGAAACGCATAAAACTTTCTTATTGTCGGTCAATAATTTAATAATGGTCTAAACCGCAACAAATTTTAATGCTGACGTTCATTTTTGTGAAGCTTAGTTAATAATATATGTATATGTATTTATCATATAGAGCCCACTCCTGTCGGTGGAGGGTATCAAAGATTCGGCACAGCCGAATATAGCACTCTTACTTGTTTTTAATTAATCAGTGAAATCACCGCCCTTGGCCCCTGTGTGCCCCGAAAAGATCAATACAATCAATAGTTTTATAACTTAAAAAGTTTCGTTGCATAATTTTTAAATAAAATAATAAAAAAAGAGAGATGAAAACTAAAGGGGAAAAATCAGCGCCGAAAAATACTTTCTGATTATTATTCTTGCGTCATTTAATTGCTTTAATTATCATGGTGGTCATTACCCGACCACACGCGCCATATGTTTGGCAAATTTTGCCGTGGCAGCTGTCAAACTCTATATAAAAAACTCTAATATTTTTGCCAGCGTTTTGTATATATGAAGTTTGACATTGTTGCCACGTCAATAATTTCCAAATATATTGCTCGTGTGGCCGGGTATTAATAATAGACCGTGCAACAGGACTTTTTATTATTGTAAAATGTGGTTTTAGACGACATGTATTAAGCCCCCTTTCAGACCAGGCAGTTACTTGCGCAAGTCTCTTTCGCAACTCTTGACTTGATAATGTCAGGGGTAAGGTCGCGGTAAGGGGAAAAAATTGTGTACAGACTTTGTTGTACCCTGCAAGTTACTTGCGCAACTAACTTGCCGAGTCTGAAAGGGGGCTAAGCGGTGATCTTGTGAATTTTACCACTGCAAAATGCAAATTAAAACATTCAATTAATTAATGTTTAAAAAAATATTTTTTTGACTTCTTTATTTCAATTCCAAACTAGAACTAACTTAACTACGAATTAACAAATACTTCTTATAATTAATTATGCCGTTTTTTTGTTTAGCAAAAAGTATGATAGTTGCTGTTTTTTGTAATATGAGGATTTTTGGCTGTTGTGAAATTCATTTGTTGATTGCGTTCGCACGCTGAAACATTAAACCCTTTGTTTTAAGCAGACATAGCGTCAGCGTAATTTTGTGGGAAAGAATTTGTATTTTATTTATGGAATGATGGAATCGTTTCTTAACTCCTCCCTCCGTAAAATCAATCGTCCCGATTGTTAAAAGACTGGATGGTCATTGACGCTTCGAAATTCTCGCCTTGAAGTGACAGGAGGTGATTTTTCAAAATCTGAATTCCCTGGGTCAGGCGTTTCATTGATTATTGCCGTCACACTGAGATCGGTATTTTGTTTTTTAAGGTTGAAGAATATGAAAAAGAACCCGAAAATTAGAATTGCCGTTAGGACTAAATTTAGTGAAAACATAATGTTTCCTTTCGTTGATATCAAGTCGAGCTCATCGACATTGGTTGTTTGTAGTTCTTTCATCATTTCGAGTGAAAGGACCTCTTGGGTAGTAGAATTAATATTGGAAAGCTGTAATACAGCTGGAAGTGGGTTTAATGTTGTTAATTCTCTTGATATAAAGGTTTTATTTTCTACGGTGATTGTGTCATTATGAAAATTTATTATATAAGTTCCAGATAATTGATAAGATTTGTTTCCTGATATTTCCAAAAATCCTTCGAATTGATTCAAAAATAACATTCCTTTAGAAAGTTCCTGTACTGATGGTACATGTTGGTTATTTATTATTATGCGATCATGCTTTTTGCTATTTAAAAGCGGTGGGATACAGTTTGTTTCACTTATATCTAATAAATTATTTTTACTACAAATAGACAAATCATTAAATTGATTGCAATCCTTTTTAATTTCATAAATTTTATTATTACATTTAATTATTTCTTCTGAATTGATTTTTACAATAGTTTGGTGTTTTTTAACTGGTTTAATAAGTATTTTTTCACAAACATCTTTATCTATTACTGGTAAGTTTACAATATATAGTATTATTGACTCATCTGTTGCTATTCTAATGGAAGCAAATCCTAAGGCTTCCTCAAGATTATTATACGGAAACTTTTAATTGTCTAAAAATGTTTTTGCTTCAAGAATTTCATTTTCTGAAAGTATGAAAGAGTTAATAACTCCTACTCTTGCCCATTGTAAGGCGTATTCAATGTTCAACAATTCGTCCTTAATAATTTTTAACTTGTTTATAATGGTATCTTCTATTGTCTTATGGACTTGCTCAAGGGATTTAACTGTTTTCAAAATTTGGTTAGTGGTATTGGTCAGTGCATTAATTCTTTCAATAGAGTCTATATTAATTATTCTCTGTCGTTCATTGTTGGTAAGAAGTCCGTTCATTTTATTTACTACTATTTGATGATCCTCATGGTCCGGTGTGCCTACTATCCATTTCCATATTGTTCCTATGGCATTTATTGAACGTTTGTGTCTTGGTTTTATTCTTTCCAAAAGGGTTTTTATTTGAATTATATCATGTAGAATGAATGGTAGGTTTGTACTATTCTTTAATGAATTTCTATTGATTTCAACGTTTAAGTTATGAGTTATCTGTTCGTAATCCGTCAAGTTTAATACGTGAATTAGTTTAGAATTTCCGTTCTGTAATCTAGTTTGTCCTAAGTGAACCGAAATTAATTGTGAATTAGTATAGTCCAGTATTTGCACTTCAAGCTGACACGTAGCAAAGAGCGAAATGAGTATAATAATTGTAAAAATCATTTCTGCAAAGATAGAATGGGAAAAATTTATTATAGCAAGAAATCAGGTCTTAATATTGTCCTTATGGATGATTCTATTACGAAACTGTATTCTAATTTTATTTCCTAAGTCCTCTTGAACTTTCTGTTTCTTAAATCTAGGTGACAACTTATTACGTTGTCCAATTATTTTTTCATATACAACATCACCAGGTTGATATGTTTTAATTCCGTTTGAGTTATTTCTTTCAATCATTTTCTCCTGTGCTTTCTTTAATAGATCTTGCAGATTATTTGAGATTTTATTGAAGAATATATCTACTGGTTTATTCTCGATTACGGAGTGTATTGTATTATTGTATTGCTGGGCCGCTCTGTAGAAGGCCTCCGTATCATCAATTAAATGAAATTCTTCCTTGAGGCATCTTGCTATCTCTATAATGGTAGAATGGACCCTTTCAACCTGTCCATTGGTTGTACTGTGACGAGGAGTACAGTAGTAAAGTTCTATTCTCAGTCGCTGCATTAATGCTTTGAACTGAGGTGACGTAAACCCAGGTTCGTTGTCGAGAGTGAGTTTCTTTGCATTAGGGAAACTCTGTAATACGTCTAATACTTTTTCTCCTAGATTAGTTTTATCTTCTATGGATTTAATAACCAAAAATTTTGAATACGCATCAATGCAAGTTATGAACTTAAGGTTCTGAGCATAAAAAATGTCAATGTTAAGGCACTCCCCCTCCTTGTTGGGAATTGGAGCCTCTCCAATTTTTACTTTCTGTGGATGCCTATTGTATTTAGCTTTGTTGCAAATGTCACAATGTCTTATGAATTCCTTAAAATTGTCTATCATTTTTGGCCAATAATACTGTCTGTAAATCGGTTTATAGTTTTCTTTGAAATTTCTGTGTGCGCAAATGTGTGTTTCTTTTACAATACATTGTTGACCATCCACGTTAGTAATGTCGTTTGGAAAAATTTTGGTGAAGACAAATCTATTGGTAAATACATTCCTAACTGTTTCCTTAAATTCATATAAATCTTCTGGTGTGCAATGTATTGCTGTAACTAAATTTGGGTTTAGGAATTCCTTGAGAATAGTCAAGAGATTCTCCCTTGTGTCGAATTCTATTATGTGACGAGTTCTATCAAAAATGTTAACAGATTCATGGATTGTAAATCTATTTTTTAATAAAAGTATTTGTTGCTTAAACTCGTTAAGAGGTTTATTAGTCTCGGAAATATTAAAATTGTCGCTACTTTCTATTGAGTGTTGTGTACTATGGATACTATCATTATCTGAAATTTTGTTTAAAATCTGTCTAGAAAGGGCATCAGCAACCACATTCTCTGTGCCTGGTTTATAAGTAATTTTTGGGGCAAATTCTTCGATGAAGGCATGCCATCTTTTCATTTTTGCATTTGGGTTCCTGGTCGAAACAGCAAATGTTAACGGCTGATGATCAGTCTGAATCTCTAAATCTTTTACGCCATATAAATAATTCCTCAGTGTCTTCAACGCCCACACGATGGCGTATAGTTCCCTTTCATTTGTCGCATAATTCCTTTCAGTGGGGGTTAAGGTTTTTGAAATGAATGTTATAGGTTTCCTATTCTGGCTCAGTATAGCTCCTATGGCTACGTTTGAGGCATCAGTTGTTAAAATGAATTTGCTGTTAAAATCTGGTTGTACCAACTCAACTTGGTATACCAGCAACGCCTTTACTTTCCTGAACGCTTCAATAGCTTCCTTATTTAATTCAATATTAGTTTTCCTTGACATATTTTGTGATATCCTACCATTTTCTCCTGACAGATAGGTTGTTAGTGGTTTTGTAATTAGGGCATAATTTTTTATAAATTTCCTGTAATACCCTGACATTCCTAAAAAACTCCTAAGTTGTCGCAGAGTAGTTGGTAAAGGATAATTTTGTATGGTTTCAATTTTTCTGGGATCTGTTTTAATAACGTTATATCCTACAATGTAACCTAAAAATTCAACTTCGTTTTTGTAAAATTCAAATTTCTCTAAAGAAATCTTCATGTTTTCCTCCTGAAGAGTTCCTATTATTTTTAAAAGGTGATTGCTGTGTTCTTCTAATGAAGTCGAGAACACAATAATGTCGTCTATATAGACATGACAGAATTTTCCAACATAATCTCTCAGGATATCGTCCATCGCAGCTTGAAATATACCTGGAGCGTTTTTTAGCCCGAACGGGATTCTTAAAAATTCATATTTCCCGTTGTTCACGGAAAAAGCTGTTTTACCAATATCTGATTCTTTCATCAATATTTGATGGAAACCAGATTCCAAGTCAATTGTGGAAAAGTACTTAGCTTTTCCCAGATTCGATAGTATGACATTGCAGTCCGGAATGGGATAATTCACTGCAACAGTTTGATCATTCAATTTTTTATAATCAATTACCATCCTCAACTTCGGGGATCCGTCTTCGTTCGTTCCTTTTTTCGGTACAATCCAAATCGGAGAATTGTACGGACTTCTACTTGGGCGAATGATACCGTCGTCCAATAATTTTTTTATTTCATTGTTCACGAATACATTAACAGACATGGGATAAGGATATTGCTTACTCCATATAGGAGTTCCAGCAATTGTGTTAATTTCTGGTTTAATGTCCGTTCTAAAGGGCAATCGCATATTTATACGCGAATGGAGGTTCATAATTTCTCCAATAATTTTTTGTCTCCAATATTCATTATTTTGTTTCATATAATTAATTCTCTCAATTTCCTCACTATCCTCAGATTCATTTCCTCTAATGTGTTCCACTTCCTCTTTTTTATTAAAGTTCAAAAATTGTTCGCAATGCTCTCCACTTGTGAGTGTTCCTTTTTTAAAATCTAGTATAATGTTGGCTTTTTTCATAAAGTTGTAACCTAATAGTATGTCCGCTTCGAGATTGGGGATCTCGTAAAACCTTTCATTTATTCCGAATACTTGTGCTTTGCTAAAATGATCAATAATAGTGAATCCATTTATGGTTTTCACCCTTTTCCTTATAACTAATTGTTCCCTATTTTTTAGGATATTCGGCCTACAATAACAGCTCGTTGCCCCGCTGTCAATTAATATTGTATAGACTCTTCCGGATTCTCCTCGTTTGATGATGTAGGGCAATCCGGTGCTGTTTCTAAAAAAGCATCCTCATTTAGATTGTTTATTCTTTGAGCCTTATTATTCGGCTGATAACTATTTTGACCGCTTTGTTGTTGGCGTTTTATGCCCTGCGGATACTGATTCTGTCCGTAATTTCGAAAACTGGTTGGATTTCTATTTGCAAAATTAGTGTTAGCAGTTGTTCTAAAATTATATCCATTATTTAATGGTTGTGTTCTTTGCACGATGTTTGCTGAACTGTCCAAATCCATTGGTACTGGTTTTGGTTGGGTATGACTGTCTTGGAAAAATTTATTCCTTGGGAGGTTCCTTTCATTATGATGAGGAAAGCGCAATGTATTTTGTGGTTTTTGGTTAGAATTTTGGGAATTTCTATTAAATTGTAGAGCAAAATTAGCTCTTATATTATTGGACTCTAATTCTTGAGCCTTCGCAAGAGCGTTTGGAAGATCGGTAGGGGCCAATGAAAACAAAATATTTGCCAAGGGGGCATTTAGTCCTGTGATAAAAACTCGTAAGGCGTGCTGTCGGTTTTTCTTATTAAGTTCGTTAGTTAATTCCGAAATTGATCCGTGTGTCATGATAGTTTTGTTGATCAGGGCAGTAAGTTTCTTGTTGACCTCATTATAATAGTCAAGAATTGTTAATGACCCCTGTCTCATTATGCTCATTTCCTGCTCAATGATATGTATTGCTCTTTTATCTGAATAGGCGAAATCTAAACGGCTTAAAATAGCCTCCAGATTCAACACTGTACCATGATTGGTAATAATATCGTTCGCTTCCTCAACTACCTTGTTCCTTAAGATTGTGAGGGCGGCGTAGTATCTACGACTGCCTTTCTTATAAAGACTCATTGAGTTGTTGGCAGCTTCCCGCCAACTTACATATGAGGTTTTGCCATTGAATACGGGCAGTGATTTAATAACCTCTAATGGTTCGTCGCAAGTTATCCTTTCATCAATAGTTTGCGTCCTGAATTCTTCAACCAAATTAATTCCACTTAGTTCTTGTAACCCCCTATTGATTTCGTCCATTCTCCTATTCAAGGAGCCTGTGTCAATTGAATCCCTAATTAATTCCCTTATCTGCCTTTTTTGTGATTCTGTCAGGCCTGATGTACCTGCACCTATCGCTGCGTTTTGCGCCATACTGAGTGATCTATTTAGTCTGTCCGTCAAATCGTCTATTGTCTCGTCTGGCATCAGTGGAGTTCGGTCTACTACTGTATATTCCTTGAAAACAGTGAAATCTCTTCCTATTAATGGATCGGTCTATTTATTATTATTTGTTTATGAGCACAACAAAATTGTTATGAAAATTATTTGGATTTTTGTTTTTATTTTAAACAAGAGGGTTTATTTATAATTACTATTCAAAAATTTTAATAATCCTTTGTTAGGAAATTCTTTTTTATTTAAAAATACAAGTATGTAATGTTTTTCTACAATAATTAACTAGCTTAACTTACTTAAAAGGGTTGGTTGTTGATTGCAGGAAATATTATCCACAGTTGTTGAAGTTGTTGTTGGGATTCAGTTGAAGCTGTTGTTACCAGTGGTGATTGGAGTTGGATCTTGTTGAGATCGTTGTCATCAGTTGTAGTTGAGCAATTGTTTATTAATTAAAGTTGGCCGTCTTTATGTTTTGTTCAAGTTCTTTTTATTTAATATTTTAAGACTTAGTATCACTTTTTAATTTATTCCAAATTAAGGGAAGGTTTTAATTTTCTCTATTTGCATGAGGTTATATTTCCCTTCTTTTTTCACAAGTCATTCGAATAACAATTATTTTTGTAGCACAAATTGTCCTGTTAAGCTGCATTGGTTCACAATATATTTTTTTGAGTCAAATGGAAATTTGTTTGTTCTATAAAATCAGGTTTCGGTTCACAAAATTTAACAGTTTTTCAATTCAATTCAATTTATTTCATATATAATATGTTACATCTCAATTTTGAATAATTAGTTGTAAAGAGTTTAAGATTAGTATCTTTTTCTGCTTAATTATAACATATTTCAATTAGTTATCGTATACATATATATAGACAGAATTATATTGGAGGTAAAAATTTAGCAAAAACCTATTTACACCCCTTTTTTCGTTTTATTTTTATTATTTTTTTATCGATTTTTTATTTTTTCTAAAAACACTTATTCTAAATCTTAACTACGTAAGTTGAGCTAGCTCATTAATATGATTATAAGAAGAGTTTTGGCACCTGGTATTAAAATTTTCATTTAGTCTTGAAAGTCTATCTTTAACTAATTCAATATCTGCAAGAGAATGGAGGCGAGCTGTTGAATAAAACCAAGGAAGGTTATATATTAGTTTTAATAATTTATTCTGCGATATTTGTAACTTATTTAAGTGACAGTTAGCACTATTCGACCAAACAGGAGCTGCGTAGTAAATAACGGCATGAAATATTGATTTCAGTATTAACATTTTATTGCTAATGCTTAAAGCAGAATTTCTATTTATAAAAGGGTATAGCATGCGTGTGAGTACATTTACTTTATTTATTATATAATGAATGTGGTCTTTGAATCTCATTTTGGAGTCCAGTATCACTCCAAGATATTTTACTTTATCTTCCCATTGAATAGAGAAATTATTGAACATAATGTTGCTTTGAGGTAAAAAACATGGTCTACGCTTCCTTGAAAAATATATTGCCTGTGTTTTGTCCGCATTTAACATTATTTTCCACTTGTTAAAATAACATTGTAACTCTCTTAAAGCTCTCTGCAGGTTAGTTAATACATCTATCGAGAGTATTTCGGAGCTAAGCACCGCTGTGTCATCTGCAAAGACTGACACAGTGCAGTAATCTAATTGGGGGAAATCCGAAGTGTACAAGTTATAAAGAATTGGCGACAGACAAGAGCCTTGCGGACAACCTGCTGCCATAGAATACGAATTAGAAGAAGTCGAACCAATATAGACTTTGAAGGTGCGTGATTTAAGAAAACTTTGAACTAACTTTATAAGTTGCATGGGAAATCCAAAATTTATCATTTTAAAAATCAGGCCGTCATGCCATACTGAGTCAAATGCAGCTTTGACATCTAGTAATAGCATACCGGTTGATTTTTGAGAATTAAAATTTTCTTTAACTAAGTTTCTTATTCTAATCAGTGGATGGACAGTATTGTGTTCTCGACGAAAGCCAAATTGTTGGGGAGGGATTATATTATTAATTTCTAAAAATTTCACTAATTTCTCTTTCATAATTTTTTCAAAAATTTTATTGATAGAGGATAGTAGGCTTATAGGTCGGTACGATGAAGGAATGTCAGGTGGTTTTTTTGGTTTTTTAATAGGAATAACTTTGGATTCCTTAAACTCATCAGGAAAATAACAAATTTTTAAACACCCATTGATTATAATAGTCAAGAACTTAAGAGCTTTACTAGAAAGCTTTTTTAAACAAATATTATTGATCCCATCGATTCCAGGGGATTTTTTGCTTTTTAATGATATAACAATTGCAGAGACTTCTGAAATGTTGGTTAGAAATTCCTCTGTGAGAACTGGATTTAAATTTCTTAACGATTCGAGAGCATTGCGGACCTGGGAATTCGTATTTATATCACCAGGATTATTAGAAATTGAGTGATTCAATGCGAATGTTTGAGCCAAAATTTCACTTTTTTCCCGATTTGTAGTATAAATATTATTGTTTTGTTTTAATATTGGAATATTTTTTGATTTCTTCCTTAGAATTTTGGTTAAGTTCCAAAATGGGGGAGAACCTTTATCAAGGGTTGAAAGTAAGTAATCCCAGGATTTGTTTCTATGTTTAGTTAATTCTTCTTTGATTTTTTTATTTAATAAATTCATTTCGTATTTGTCATTTAAATTTCTGAATCTTTGCCAGTCTCTCCTGATACTGTTTCTTCTTCGAATTAAACTCTTTAAGAATTGTGGTAATTGTTTATCCCTTTGTGAACATTGTTTTTTTGGTACACTAAAATCCGCTGCATAATTAATAGCACGCTTGAAATCTAATAAAAGATGATCAATATGTTCAGTATTTTCAATGTTATTTAAATTAGGTAAAGTCAGTGTTCTGTTTAGTAGCCTAGAGAAGCGTTTCCAATTAGCATTTACAAAATCATATTTGAAAATTGTAGTAGTGTTATAAGAGCTATTTAACATGATTTTGACTGGAAGGTGATCTGAGCTTAAATCGGTTATGACTTCGGCGTGAGACAATAACCCAGGCACATTTGTTAAAAATAAATCTAATGTAGAACCTTGCCTGTTTGCACTAGCAGGTAAGTATGTAAAGTCATCTGGATACACTATATCAATGTCATATGAGTCTAGCTTTTCGTACAAGATGTTTCCCCATCCATTGGCTCTTAAACACCCCCATAACTGGTGTCTGCAGTTAAAATCACCGCCTAATAAGTACCTGTCGTTTCGACTTAGTTTAAAAATATCGGAAGCAAATTTTCTTTTTCTAACTCCGTTATTACCCATTACTCCACCAGGAAAATAGCATGAATAAATATGTATACTATGTGAAGTAGTAAAAATTTTAATACCGATATTTTCAACCAGGTCAGTGTTTACAATTGGGAGTAACTGATGGGGAACATCTTTTTTTACTATAATTGCAACCCCACCGCCTCTCGAATTTACTCTGTCATTTCTGTATATCTTAAATTGATTATGACTTATAGATATATCTGGTCTTAGCCCTGTTTCTGTTAATAAACAGATTTGTACGTAACGAGAAATTAAGAATTGAAATAACTCTAAACTTTTGTTCCTAACACCTCTTGCGTTCCAAGTTACTATACAGATGCCATTGTTACTCATTATGATAAGAATTTAATAGCTAGACTGGTTACAACTTCAAATTGCTCAATCTTTGACTTACAGTTTTTAAGATTAGTAATTAATTCTAAAGTTATATTCTTCATTTCCTGGAGAGTGAAGAGATCATTACTGTTGCTGCTTTGGTTACTATTGTTGTTTCCTTTACTTTGGGTTATCCAGATACTAGAAGGCGTGCTCGCGCTTTGATGTAGTGTGTTGGGAAAGTTATTATTGTAGTTGCTGTTTGGCTGATTAGCGTAACTGTTGCGTGGACGACGTTGTTGAACCGGCTGAGAACGTTGTCTCATACTTAAGTAATTGACCTTGCTCGGACATTGGTCAAACGTAGATTTGTGTGATCCATTACAGTTAGCACATCTGATTGTTGTATCATTACATTCTGAGGTCTTGTGTGATCCAGCGCAGTTGGCACAGAAAGTTTTGACCTTGCAACGACTAGATCCATGCCCGAACATTTGGCAGTTATAACATTGGGTGATTTGTGACTTGTTTAATTTCTGATGTTCCCATCTTACTTTAAGGAAATTTAATACAGAATAATTCTGACGTAGTTCTTTCAGTGTTATAGTTTGCCTTTGGAAATAAACTACGTATATTATATACTCCGAGTTGTACGAGGAAGTCTTGGTAACGATTTTTACATCCAAACATTTTAGTCCCATATCGGTCAACGTTTTCATTAGAATTTTTGGATCTTGTCTATCAATACCAAATAGAAGAGCTTTGTACGGTTTTTCATTTTTGGAAGAATAAGTAAAATACTCATATTTATCACCGAGTATATTAATCATGGACTCACAATCAGCTTGTGATTTAACAAATAGTTTAAGACCAATCGAAATTTTTCTTATGGCATAATCTGAGACTTTAACTAATTTACATAGTTCATGTATTTCTTCTATTTTGCATTTCAAAATAGTAATTGGAGGAATGTGAACTTTAGTAGTCTTTTCTACTATCACTTCATCATTTTCAATTTTATCGTCATCAATTGTTTGAAGAGGAGAAAAGTAGTTGTTGGATTGAGTATTAGTATATGTGTAATAAGGGTTCTACTTCAAATTTACCCAAAAAGCCATTAAAATCACCCAAAAGCCATTAAAATTACCCAAAAGCCATTAAAATTACCCAAAAGCCATTAAAATTACCCAAAAGCCATTAAAATTTTTCCAAAGCCATTAAAAAGCCATTAAAATTATCCAAAAGCCATTAAAATGAACACGTGTTAAAGTATGTCAAATGAACACGTGTTAAAAAAGGTCAAATTTTTAAAAAAAAAAAAATTTTCAAAAACAAAGCAATAAAAATGTCATAAAATTTTAAAAAAAGGCAAAATTAGGGGGGAAATTCCTGAACACGTGTTAAAGTATGTCAAATGAACACGTGTTAAATTTTATAGGAAAGCAATGCACAAGTGGTGGGTGCATTGTTGAAGCCTTTCTTTTGTTGTGATCGATAGACGGACCTTGATTTTGAAAAAAAAAATTTTTTGTGTGTGTTTTGTGGAAGACAGACATACTGTACTTGTCAATGCACTTGTTGAAGCCTTTCTTTTGTTGTGATCGATAGACGGACCTTGATTTTGAAAAAAATTTTTGTGGACAATTTTTTCAAAGCGCTGATATTAAAATTAATAATTTATGGGGTGTGAGATGATAAGGGTATTGTATTGGAGTGTGTCTTGAATATAGATAGATAGATACACAGACAGACCTTGAGGAAGAAATTGGAAAAATATTTTTTGTGTGTGTTTTGTGGAAGACAGACATACTGTGTACTTGTCAATGCACTTGTTGAAGCCTTTCTTTTGTTGTGATCGATAGACGGACCTTGATTTTGAAAAAAAAATTTGTAGACAATTTTTTCAAAGCGCTGATATTAAAATTAATAATTTATGGGGTGTGAGATGATAAGGGTATTGTATTGGAGTGTGTCTTGAATATAGATAGATAGATACACAGACAGACCTTGAGGAAGAAATTGGAAAAATATTTTTTTTTTTATTTTTTGTGTGTTTTGTGGATTGTTGAAGCCTTTCTTTTGTTGTGTGTGTGTGTGTGTGTGTGTGTGTGTGTGTGTGTGTGTGTGTGTGTGTTTATGGGTAACCAGATGGAGGGTTGTTGTTATTTTGTTTGTTTGGGTGATCGACGAAAATATTATTGGATGGATAGACAGACATACAGACAGACTGGCTTCGTAACAGCAAATGGTTTTTCAATTTTATTTGGGGTTGAAGAATAAATTCAAAGTATTTATTTATGATTTTTAAAAGAAAAGAGAAGATAAAAAGGGGGAAAAGGAAAGTTAGTCAGACAGACAGATAGTATTTATACTAGTTTGCATGGATTTTCCTATGTAAGTATTAAAAGTAAAAAAAGGCTTAGTGGAGTATACTTCTGAAAACTACTTTTATTTACATTTGAACACTGAAGATATAAAGAATGAATTCGAGCCTGTTGGAAATTGAATTTGTGGACGAAAATTCTATGGAAGCAGCAGAAGAAGACATTACACAGACGCGTACAAATGCGTTAATCGACGAAGCTATAGCGAATATGCTAAAAGGAATTGAAATCCCCAACAACCAGCTGGCATACTATGATTTTTTGTGGGAAATTGAGGATTTTCTGGACGATGAAGAGGGAGATACCATCATTTTGAAGGCAAATGATGGTTTTTATTTGGACGAAGATGGAGATCGTTATATTAGGGAAGTAGACTTATGTTTATAGATGTAGTAGTGATTTTTTTTTTTAATTCAAAATATATTTTAAGAAATTAATAAAAAAAATATAAATAATAAAAACTAATAAAATTGAAATTAGAATTTGTTTTACAATGGGTGTGGTGGGTAAAAAATTGAAAAAAAAAAACATTATCGATAACTTTAATGAATTATAGCAAATAACATATGTTTAGACTATGTGTAACCAAAAAAATTTTTTTTTTCTATAAATTGTGAATTTATTGAGTTATTTATTACATTTCATTATAAATTATCAAACGATGAATATTAACGCGGAATTAATTGCTTCATTCAATAAATTAAATATGAAACATATTTTAAGTGTAAAAAATATGGTAGATGGAAAGGACTATCCTATTACAGGAGCTGAACGAGTAACTACAAAATATGGAGATGTTATAGTCTTAGAATTGGATGGAGCTATGCTTTATCTTCCTAAAAGATTTAATGCCTTAACTGAAAACGATGTTGGGAGCCTATCAACTGGCTCATATATCATTTCAAAGATTCCTTTAGATGACGAAAAGGATAGCATTAATTATAAGCTGGAAATTAAGACGGCTCCTCCTACGAAAGGATATTATCCTTATACTCATTTTAATACATTTAAATAAAATAATTTTTTTCAATAAAAATGATTAAACAATAAAAATAAATTATTATAAATTCTTGTGTTGTTTTCTTTTATTAGTAAACAGATAAATATATATAATGTAGAATTATTAATATTTTTAATAAGTTGTAACTGAAATCTTAATGTGGAAAGATGGAGGTTATTGAAGCTTTTCTACAAGAATTTGGAAGTGTAATCTTTGAAGAACATTTGGAATTATTATGTACATTCAAAAGAGAATATACAAATTTTAATGTATATAATATGCCTTGCTCTCACGAAAGTACAAGTGGAGATGTCGTGGGTTTGTGTGGATGCTACTTTTTCTATAAGAGGAAAAAGGAGGTTATAAGAATTATAGAAAATTATAAAAAGATATTAAAATATTTTAGAAGTCTAAATTTATGTACAAGAAAACAAAAATAATTAAATAAAAATAAAAAAAAAAAAAAAAAAAAAAAAAGATAAAAGCATTTTTTCTTTAAATAGAGAGTTTCAAAGCAAAAATATTATTAGTTTACATTTAAAATTCATCGAGAATGTTCAATCTTGTAAGAAGCCCGAAAATATACGACTGTGTATTTGAGTTGGAATATTTTATAAATTTAAAATTAAAGATATCTTGCGGATTTTCCACAGCTCTTGGTTTTAAGCCTATTGTCTGGTTGCATTATAAGGATAGGAACTTCATTGGATTGGACCGGGATGAATGGATAAACCTTATGAGCTATAAGGAATATATTAAAGCAACACTTAATCAGTATGAATTCCAAGATTGTATGAATCTAATTAATAAGGATGAAAAGAAGGATGTTCAATATACATTTCAGTATAGGAATAATATTTGCTATCTCATCCTACAACAGGGAAACCATAAAATAAAAATTGATCCTGAAACTTGGAAATCTCTGACTCAAATTGGAATATTCTTGACGACATTTTTAAGCTGGAATACAATTCTTCGCAAGCAAATCTTATATTTTTATTATGAACATTATATTCCTAATTGCTCTATTTTAAATAAAACAAATGTACAATATTATGAAATTAAAAATATAAATGAAAGAGATATAGAAATTGATTTAACCAGACTTTGTTATGAGTTTGGAAAAAAAATGCAAAATAAAATTAAAACAGATGTTAAAATCTATAGATTATTATTAAGAATGGATAATAAATAAAAAACAAACAAACAAAAAAATAAAAAAAAAAAACAAAATATTTGAGTTTTTATTAATTCTTTATTTTGAAATTTATTAAAAATTTTAAACATAAATGACCACAAATAAAAGTATTAAATTTTTGATATCTTAAATAGTTATATTTAATGTTTTTACCCAAGTATCTTAAAACTTCTATAGGTGGTTGGAGATTACCAAAACTATCAAAGTATTCTACATTGTCATTATTTTTATAAAATGCTACCCAATGCGTTCCATATCCTCTATTTGAATCCAAGTTTATAATTCCATTCTCTATTCGGTGTGGAGTTTTAGGAAGTTTATCCCTCATATATACTCCTCTAAAATAAGGAATATACTTCTTCCCAAATGTTCTCAAGTCCACATCTGTTAGCGGTCTATTAGGTAGCTGCTTTAATAGTTTTTTGATGAGGTATAAAATATTCCATAGCCTTTTTTATAGGGTTTAAGATATAGACCTTTACCCATAGCTATTGCCTCTAATGTTTTGTTATGACGCTTACTTTCTTCGAGCTGTTGTCTACCATTTTTAGCTAAAGTAATAGTTTTAGCGATTGCTGACCCACCAGAAGCTATTGCTCCCAATGCTCCAAGTGCTGTTAGAATAGGGACAAGTGGAAGAAAACCACCAAGTTTAGGTATGTTGATAATTCTAGGAATTTTTACTATAGATTTTTTTCCAAGAAATGAATGTTGGATAGCTTTTCGTGCAGTTTTAATAGCGGTTTTGATGTCATTTGGTTTTTCCTTTTTTAAAATATCGGTTGCTGATTTAACGGCATTCTTAAAAATATTTCGTCTACACTTTTTCTTTTGTTTGTTAGTTTTTACTCCCAAGCCCAATTTAACTTTTGACTTCATTGTGTTAGTGACAAGGTATGCGTTGAGTTTTTCTCCAAATGTACTATCTTTAGCTTTAACTCTACTCCAAGCTTTTTCTGCTAGTTCTTTATCTGCGTAATGTCGTTTATGAATATCAGTGTTCTGGGCATAAGCAATATCATGAATTTTACAAGCTGCATCTAACGGATTGATACCTTTATCACCCCTTTGTAATCGTTTTTCCAATTTAGTGCCTGGTCCACAAAATTGATAACCCGGTAAATGAAGTTCAAGTGGTAGTGAATTAATTAAGCTATTTACAAGTCCTTTTCCAAAGACGAAATGTTTTCTACTAAATTCTTTATTTTTATACACAATCATTTATATATAAAAATTGCTTTTCTGAAAATAAAAAATAAATAAAAAATCTAAAAGTAAATAAAACGTTACATTAAACAAACGTATGCTTTCAGTTATTAAGATGCGTTTGGTAAAACAACATTCGAATATTTCAGTGAGAAACTTGGATTTAATGGAAAACAGAAATGGTTTTAAACATAGCTGTCTTTTACCTAATTCTATCAGAGCACTAATAGTTGGTCCCTCAAACTGTGGCAAAACAAATATAATGCTAAGTTTAATTGAAAGTCCGAATGGTTTAAAATTTAAAAATATTTATATATACTCAAAATCATTAAATCAACCGAAATATAAATATCTGTCAAGATTAATTTCATCAGTAAAGGGTATGGGACTTTATACATTTTCAGACAATGAACATGTCATACCACCCGAAAAAGCTAAAGTAAATTCTATTATGATATTTGACGATGTCGCTTGTGAAAAACAAAATAATATAAGATCATATTTCTGTATGGGGAGACATAAGGATATTGATTCTTTTTATTTATGTCAGACTTATACACATATTCCAAAACATTTAGTACGTGATAATGCAAATATGATTATTTTATTCAAGCAAGATGAATTAAATTTAAAGCACATCTACAATGATCATGTTGGCAGTGACATGAGTTTAAATATGTTTCGTTACATTTGCGGAGAATGTTGGAAGGATAAATATGGATTTCTTATAATAAGTAAAGATGATGAAATGAAGCAAGGGCGTTATAGAAAAGGCTTTGATCTATTCATTCAGATTTAGTCATATAAATACTACTAACTACATCAGACGTATACCTATTAATATTAAATACGTTTTTTTTTTCCACTTGGAAACTGTTAAAATTATTCCACGAAGCTGTTTATCTGTTTTAAGAAGCTGTTTAGCTGTTTTCAAAAGCTGTTTAACTGGTTTCAAAAGCTGTTTATCTGTTTTAAGAAGCTGTTTAGCTGTTTTCAAAAGCTGTTTATCTGTTTTAAGAAGCTGTTTAGCTGTTTTCAAAAGCTGTTTAACTGGTTTCAAAAGCTGTTTATCTGTTTTAAGAAGCTGTTTAGCTGTTTTCAAATCTGAATGTATATATTTATTATCGTTTTCTAATACGAATAAAAGAAATCTTGGCCTTTCTCTATTCACTGATAGTTTAATATTCCAGTTGTGATTTCTGCCTCCGGAAAATGTTGGATTAAAATAACAGTCCCAACTGCGAAATGCTATGGGTAATGAAACACCCTCCTTTATAATCTTCATTATTTGTATTTTTCGTGTATCTGATAGGTGAATATGTGGTATTCTCCATGTTATGTTTTTAATCGATAAACTTAATTTTTCATTAGCATCTGTAGAGTAATACGCCTTATCATCATTTGAACTTCGTAAAAGAATTAGTTCATGTTTACTATTTAAAATTATTTTATTGAAATCCTCAGCAAATCCCAATAGTAGTTTAAGGGGAATATAAAAATTAAATTTTCGCATTGACAGGTCTTCAGAAATATTCCACCCTGCATTTCTCATCATATTGCTTTCAAATTCATTTAGTGAGACATAATTCTTAATTGTACTGGATATTCCCAAGTATCGAGTACGATCAATTTCAACACCATTAATCTCATACCGTATTTCATCAAATAAGTATGCAACACAATTATTCCTCAATCTAGTATTTTCTGACGCTTCTTCACCTTTAGTGTTTTTTATGTTTCCTTCTATATATAAGTAGCTTTCAGACGGAAGAACATATAAGTCTTGATTTTGTAGTGTAATTCGAATTTCATCATTGTTTTTAAATGATTGAATATAGGGCACATAGCTGTGATAATCTTTTTTTATTATATTTTCATCAGAATACGGTTTTTCAATGACATTGAGTATATCAGACATTTTTCTTTATTTTTAACTTAAGCAATTTTAAAAAGGTGGTGTTTTCTTTCGATAATGATGGTCTTATAGCTTTAATATGATTAGTAGGAATGACCCTATTAACTTTAATGTGCTTAGTTTTATTGTAAATTATCATTTTTTCCGTGGTCTTAGGTGTAATCTTAGTGTTATTTCTTCACCTCTGAAATTAACTGCACGATTTTCTTGATCAACAATCCAAATCTTGAGATATGTTATTTCTTTGACGTTTACTGGTAAATAAATTAGGTTATTAGCAATAACATCTAATTTATAGCCTGGTGGTACGTCTAATGCGAACTCGTGTAGTATATGTGCGGGAGAGTTATTCATATAAGCTCCCGTTATAATATTGCACTGAATTTGTATAGCATTAACTCTTAATATATTTACAGGTTGATTTGATACATGTTTCATACCAGCCTTTAAAATTTCTTCACTAAAACCTAACAGCGTACCAATGGATCGTTTTCGATTAAATAAAATTGCATCGTGGGATGAAGTTATTTCAATTTGTAAAGTATTATTATTAGCTTTAATGAGAATAGATTTACTATAATTTTCTGCTTTATACTGCCCAACTATATAATCAACAATATCTTGTAACTCGTATGATCCAATAGGAATTTCAATTATTTTATCTCCTATATGAAATAAATTATTATCATAATCTACATTAGGAATAGAGTTATATGAATGAAAATCAACTAGAGAACATTCATAGTCATCTTTTAGATCTATTGGTGGGAAATAATTTGCCGTTAGGATTGATGAATTTCCACTTAAAGCTAAAGTAATTGACATCCTGAATGGTAAATTGTAAATGAAATGAAAATGCTTGAGTTTTTTTGTTTTATTAAATTTATACATTTATTAGAAAAACTATTTTTTGTATTTGTTTTCTTATAATATTTCATTTTTACTTATCCAAGAATTATGTTGGTTTGGAAAACCTAACCATTTAACATACGCTTTATCACCTTTTTCTTTTAAAATTTTTTCCACCAGAAATGTATTAGGATAACGTGTACGACGTATTTCTTCCTTGTAAAATGCGCCTTTTATAGGATTTCCTTGATAGTCTTCAAGTAAAAATGTTATTGGGTAGGTGTTCTGTATCGATTTTATTTTAAATATTTCTGTAGTCCAATTTGGTGTATAACCTTTTTCAAATATATGTTTATATTTACTTATGCGAACATAGTCCCCAACCTTAAACCTTGATGATTTAAACATTTTTAAACTGCTAAATGCAGTTTTCAGTAGATGTTGTTCATGTTCACGTTTTACATCAATAGGCGCCATTTTAATTTTACTATGAGTTTTTCTGTTATATTGATCAACTAGTTTTTTATAAATATCAATCCAGTGAAATGTTCCATTATAACTAAATTCTCTCCACATCATACCTTTTAGTGTTCGATTAAAGCGTTCAACAATTGAAGCTTTCATTACACTATAAGTAGAGTAATGATTAATTGAATATTTACGCATTAGTAAACCAAACTCCTTATTAAAAAATTCTTTTCCGTCATCTGTTTGTAAATTTTTAGGTATTCGCCCCTTACTTAGTATTTCCTGGAAAGCTTTGGAAACTTCATTTGCGGTTTTTGCTTTAATTGCTGCAGCCCAAGCATATTTTGAAAATGTATCAATAACTGTTAGCATATATTTGTATCCGTTGTTTATAATGGAATAGTTACCCATTTCTACTAAATCTGCTTGCCAAAGATCATCAATTCCCTTTGTTATTACTTTCCGTCTTAAGAAATTTTTGCGTGCTCTAGAATGTAGTTCATTTATTATCGTTCTTTTTTCCATTATGTTATTGTTGTTGTTGTTGTTGTTGTTGTTGTTGTTGTGATGAAAGTTTGTTGTGATGAATCATTGCACTATATATATCAGAAATTTTCTTATTTAAATCCTTTATTTCATTTCTTACAATTAAAACTTCTTTGTTTATACCCCTTTTTAAATGTTCTTGCATATGGGTCATTTGTATATTCACATAATTTTTGTTAACAGCATCTGTCCCATTCATTGGAGGTGACAAATTTAAAATTCTTTTATTCTCTATGTCAATATTATTTACGTTGAGTTTGATACCGAATTTTTTTGAAATGTTGTTTCTTGTTATATCTCCTATATATTTTTGATTATAGTAATGACCAAATTTGTCAACAGTCATAATTTTTTATTTATTTATTTATTTATTTAAAAGTTATTCAATTATATTTGCTTCCCTTAGTTCTTCGATTATAGATATTATTTCATTAGAATGATTATTGTTACCAGCATGTTGTGATGCTATTAACAGCCTCAATCGGTCTACAATTTCATTAGGATTATCCCAGTATATATAGTTCGGTTTATTAAGATTTACCTCCATTAAACCCTTACCAACGTGAGTAGTTGTAGTAAACAATTTATTTATTATTTTTTTATATTTATAACCTCTGTTTCCATTGATTTGATTATTAGGATCATAGTTTCTTCGATGTGCATTTGTATCAAGTAAAATATTTTTATATATTGCTAGCTCTGACGAATCAAATTGTTTTGGATTTTTATGAAAAAGTAATGAGTATAACCCTGGGGTTAGTGCCCAAGATTTTTGACCTATTATTATTTTATCATCGGTTAGCTTTAAAATAGAATTTCCAAATTTCCAGTCTCCATTTTCCATTTTATGAGGTCCAAATATAGTGTCAAGCTTTTTATTTCCATTTAGGGTTGATAAATCAAACTCCCAATCGGATGATTGAGAATAAAATTGTTCATTTTTCGATTTATCATTTACTTCATCTTCACTATTACTATTATAGTCTTCTTCTTCTTCTTCTTCTTCTTCTTCTTCTTCTTCTTCTTTATCTATTTTAATTCTATTAGGTGCTGAATTAATGTTTTTCTCTTTCATTAAGGTTTTCTTAGGGGTGCTGGTGAATATAGTTTTATTTTCCGTTTTTATTTTAGTATTATGCTTACATTTATATTTTTCTTCTGTGGGTATTGTTAAATTTGACGAATCTGACAATTTGACTAGTTTCTTTAGAGGTTCTGTTAAAGGTTTAAATGTTCTTTCTAAATTATTGAATTTTTCCAATTCTCCAAGTCGTATGCTTTCAAATTTCTTCTTTAAAATTTTTTTGGATTTCACCAACTCTTTTAAAATATTTTCTTCCATGATTATAACTTTGATGAAAAAAAAAAAGCTAAACAGCTTCTTTAAACAGCTAAACAGCTTTTGAAAACAGCTAAACAGCTTTTGAAAACAGCTAAACAGCTTTTGAAAACAGCTAAACAGCTTTTGAAAACAGCTAAACAGCTTCTTAAAACAGATAAACAGCTTTTGAAACCAGTTAAACAGCTTTTGAAAACAGCTAAACAGCTTCTTAAAACAGATAAACAGCTTTTGAAAACAGCTAAACAGCTTCTTAAAACAGATAAACAGCTTTTGAAACCAGTTAAACAGCTTTTGAAAACAGCTAAACAGCTTCTTAAAACAGATAAACAGCTTCGTGGAATAATTTTAACAGTTTCCAAGTGGAAAAAAAAAACGTATTTAATATTAATAGGTATACGTCTGATGTAGTTAGTAGTATTTATATGACTAAATCTGAATGAATAGATCAAAGCCTTTTCTATAACGCCCTTGCTTCATTTCATCATCTTTACTTATTATAAGAAATCCATATTTATCCTTCCAACATTCTCCGCAAATGTAACGAAACATATTTAAACTCATGTCACTGCCAACATGATCATTGTAGATGTGCTTTAAATTTAATTCATCTTGCTTGAATAAAATAATCATATTTGCATTATCACGTACTAAATGTTTTGGAATATGTGTATAAGTCTGACATAAATAAAAAGAATCAATATCCTTATGTCTCCCCATACAGAAATATGATCTTATATTATTTTGTTTTTCACAAGCGACATCGTCAAATATCATAATAGAATTTACTTTAGCTTTTTCGGGTGGTATGACATGTTCATTGTCTGAAAATGTATAAAGTCCCATACCCTTTACTGATGAAATTAATCTTGACAGATATTTATATTTCGGTTGATTTAATGATTTTGAGTATATATAAATATTTTTAAATTTTAAACCATTCGGACTTTCAATTAAACTTAGCATTATATTTGTTTTGCCACAGTTTGAGGGACCAACTATTAGTGCTCTGATAGAATTAGGTAAAAGACAGCTATGTTTAAAACCATTTCTGTTTTCCATTAAATCCAAGTTTCTCACTGAAATATTCGAATGTTGTTTTACCAAACGCATCTTAATAACTGAAAGCATACGTTTGTTTAATGTAACGTTTTATTTACTTTTAGATTTTTTATTTATTTTTTATTTTCAGAAAAGCAATTTTTATATATAAATGATTGTGTATAAAAATAAAGAATTTAGTAGAAAACATTTCGTCTTTGGAAAAGGACTTGTAAATAGCTTAATTAATTCACTACCACTTGAACTTCATTTACCGGGTTATCAATTTTGTGGACCAGGCACTAAATTGGAAAAACGATTACAAAGGGGTGATAAAGGTATCAATCCGTTAGATGCAGCTTGTAAAATTCATGATATTGCTTATGCCCAGAACACTGATATTCATAAACGACATTACGCAGATAAAGAACTAGCAGAAAAAGCTTGGAGTAGAGTTAAAGCTAAAGATAGTACATTTGGAGAAAAACTCAACGCATACCTTGTCACTAACACAATGAAGTCAAAAGTTAAATTGGGCTTGGGAGTAAAAACTGACAAACAAAAGAAAAAGTGTAGACGAAATATTTTTAAGAATGCCGTTAAATCAGCAACCGATATTTTAAAAAAGGAAAAACCAAATGACATCAAAACCGCTATTAAAACTGCACGAAAAGCTATCCAACATTCATTTCTTGGAAAAAAATCTATAGTAAAAATTCCTAGAATTATCAACATACCTAAACTTGGCGGTTTTCTTCCACTTGTCCCTATTCTAACAGCACTTGGAGCATTGGGAGCAATAGCTTCTGGTGGGTCAGCAATCGCTAAAACTATTACTTTAGCTAAAAATGGTAGACAACAGCTCGAAGAAAGTAAGCGTCATAACAAAACATTAGAGGCAATAGCTATGGGTAAAGGTCTATATCTTAAACCCTATAAAAAAGGCTATGGAATATTTTATACCTCATCAAAAAACTATTAAAGCAGCTACCTAATAGACCGCTAACAGATGTGGACTTGAGAACATTTGGGGAGAAGTATATTCCTTATTTTAGAGGAGTATATATGAGGGATAAACTTCCTAAAACTCCACACCGAATAGAGAATGGAATTATAAACTTGGATTCAAATAGAGGATATGGAACGCATTGGGTAGCATTTTATAAAAATAATGACAATGTAGAATACTTTGATAGTTTTGGTAATCTCCAACCACCTATAGAAGTTTTAAGATACTTGGGTAAAAACATTAAATATAACTATTTAAGATATCAAAAATTTAATACTTTTATTTGTGGTCATTTATGTTTAAAATTTTTAATAAATTTCAAAATAAAGAATTAATAAAAAACTCAAATATTTTGTTTTTTTTTTTATTATTTTTTTGTTTGTTTGTTTTTTATTTATTATCCATTCTTAATAATAATCTATAGATTTTAACATCTGTTTTAATTTTATTTTGCATTTTTTTTCCAAACTCATAACAAAGTCTGGTTAAATCAATTTCTATATCTCTTTCATTTATATTTTTAATTTCATAATATTGTACATTTGTTTTATTTAAAATAGAGCAATTAGGAATATAATGTTCATAATAAAAATATAAGATTTGCTTGCGAAGAATTGTATTCCAGCTTAAAAATGTCGTCAAGAATATTCCAATTTGAGTCAGAGATTTCCAAGTTTCAGGATCAATTTTTATTTTATGGTTTCCCTGTTGTAGGATGAGATAGCAAATATTATTCCTATACTGAAATGTATATTGAACATCCTTCTTTTCATCCTTATTAATTAGATTCATACAATCTTGGAATTCATACTGATTAAGTGTTGCTTTAATATATTCCTTATAGCTCATAAGGTTTATCCATTCATCCCGGTCCAATCCAATGAAGTTCCTATCCTTATAATGCAACCAGACAATAGGCTTAAAACCAAGAGCTGTGGAAAATCCGCAAGATATCTTTAATTTTAAATTTATAAAATATTCCAACTCAAATACACAGTCGTATATTTTCGGGCTTCTTACAAGATTGAACATTCTCGATGAATTTTAAATGTAAACTAATAATATTTTTGCTTTGAAACTCTCTATTTAAAGAAAAAATGCTTTTATCTTTTTTTTTTTTTTTTTTTTTTATTTTTATTTAATTATTTTTGTTTTCTTGTACATAAATTTAGACTTCTAAAATATTTTAATATCTTTTTATAATTTTCTATAATTCTTATAACCTCCTTTTTCCTCTTATAGAAAAAGTAGCATCCACACAAACCCACGACATCTCCACTTGTACTTTCGTGAGAGCAAGGCATATTATATACATTAAAATTTGTATATTCTCTTTTGAATGTACATAATAATTCCAAATGTTCTTCAAAGATTACACTTCCAAATTCTTGTAGAAAAGCTTCAATAACCTCCATCTTTCCACATTAAGATTTCAGTTACAACTTATTAAAAATATTAATAATTCTACATTATATATATTTATCTGTTTACTAATAAAAGAAAACAACACAAGAATTTATAATAATTTATTTTTATTGTTTAATCATTTTTATTGAAAAAAATTATTTTATTTAAATGTATTAAAATGAGTATAAGGATAATATCCTTTCGTAGGAGGAGCCGTCTTAATTTCCAGCTTATAATTAATGCTATCCTTTTCGTCATCTAAAGGAATCTTTGAAATGATATATGAGCCAGTTGATAGGCTCCCAACATCGTTTTCAGTTAAGGCATTAAATCTTTTAGGAAGATAAAGCATAGCTCCATCCAATTCTAAGACTATAACATCTCCATATTTTGTAGTTACTCGTTCAGCTCCTGTAATAGGATAGTCCTTTCCATCTACCATATTTTTTACACTTAAAATATGTTTCATATTTAATTTATTGAATGAAGCAATTAATTCCGCGTTAATATTCATCGTTTGATAATTTATAATGAAATGTAATAAATAACTCAATAAATTCACAATTTATA
Organism: Pollenia amentaria; assembly: GCA_943735925.1. NCBI lineage: Eukaryota > Metazoa > Arthropoda > Insecta > Diptera > Polleniidae > Pollenia > Pollenia amentaria. The sequence goes on along the minus strand of OX031007.1, from coordinate 240,612,027 downwards.
GAAAAAAAAAATTTTTTTGGTTACACATAGTCTAAACATATGTTATTTGCTATAATTCATTAAAGTTATCGATAATGTTTTTTTTTTTCAATTTTTTACCCACCACACCCATTGTAAAACAAATTCTAATTTCAATTTTATTAGTTTTTATTATTTATATTTTTTTTATTAATTTCTTAAAATATATTTTGAATTAAAAAAAAAAATCACTACTACATCTATAAACATAAGTCTACTTCCCTAATATAACGATCTCCATCTTCGTCCAAATAAAAACCATCATTTGCCTTCAAAATGATGGTATCTCCCTCTTCATCGTCCAGAAAATCCTCAATTTCCCACAAAAAATCATAGTATGCCAGCTGGTTGTTGGGGATTTCAATTCCTTTTAGCATATTCGCTATAGCTTCGTCGATTAACGCATTTGTACGCGTCTGTGTAATGTCTTCTTCTGCTGCTTCCATAGAATTTTCGTCCACAAATTCAATTTCCAACAGGCTCGAATTCATTCTTTATATCTTCAGTGTTCAAATGTAAATAAAAGTAGTTTTCAGAAGTATACTCCACTAAGCCTTTTTTTACTTTTAATACTTACATAGGAAAATCCATGCAAACTAGTATAAATACTATCTGTCTGTCTGACTAACTTTCCTTTTCCCCCTTTTTATCTTCTCTTTTCTTTTAAAAATCATAAATAAATACTTTGAATTTATTCTTCAACCCCAAATAAAATTGAAAAACCATTTGCTGTTACGAAGCCAGTCTGTCTGTATGTCTGTCTATCCATCCAATAATATTTTCGTCGATCACCCAAACAAACAAAATAACAACAACCCTCCATCTGGTTACCCATAAACACACACACACACACACACACACACACACACACACACACACACACACACAACAAAAGAAAGGCTTCAACAATCCACAAAACACACAAAAAATAAAAAAAAAAAATATTTTTCCAATTTCTTCCTCAAGGTCTGTCTGTGTATCTATCTATCTATATTCAAGACACACCTCAATACAATACAATACCCTTATCATCTCACACCCCATAAATTATTAATTTTAATATCAGCGCTTTGAAAAAATTGTCCACAAAAATTTTTTTCAAAATCAAGGTCCGTCTATCGATCACAACAAAAGAAAGGCTTCAACAAGTGCATTGACAAGTACAGTATGTCTGTCTTCCACAAAACACACACAAAAAATATTTTTCCAATTTCTTCCTCAAGGTCTGTCTGTGTATCTATCTATCTATATTCAAGACACACTCCAATACAATACCCTTATCATCTCACACCCCATAAATTATTAATTTTAATATCAGCGCTTTGAAAAAATTGTCCACAAAAATTTTTTTCAAAATCAAGGTCCGTCTATCGATCACAACAAAAGAAAGGCTTCAACAAGTGCATTGACAAGTACAGTATGTCTGTCTTCCACAAAACACACACAAAAAATTTTTTTTTTCAAAATCAAGGTCCGTCTATCGATCACAACAAAAGAAAGGCTTCAACAATGCACCCACCACTTGTGCATTGCTTTCCTATAAAATTTAACACGTGTTCATTTGACATACTTTAACACGTGTTCAGGAATTTCCCCCCTAATTTTGCCTTTTTTTAAAATTTTATGACATTTTTATTGCTTTGTTTTTGAAAATTTTTTTTTTTTTAAAAATTTGACCTTTTTTAACACGTGTTCATTTGACATACTTTAACACGTGTTCATTTTAATGGCTTTTGGATAATTTTAATGGCTTTTTAATGGCTTTGGAAAAATTTTAATGGCTTTTGGGTAATTTTAATGGCTTTTGGGTAATTTTAATGGCTTTTGGGTAATTTTAATGGCTTTTGGGTGATTTTAATGGCTTTTTGGGTAAATTTGAAGTAGAATCCTTATTACACATATACTAGTATTAATAAATCCATTATTATTTGTTTTAGTTTTTTTGTTATTCTTTTGAACGCTCATTGCGTTATCATTGTCACATATTCGTAGCCGCTTAATTTTGTTCTATTTAATTGTTTTTGTTCGAAACCGGTTTTTACTTTTGGATTTTTTTTTTTTTTTAAATATTGTATTATTGTAATACAATGTATTGATTGATTGCAAACAAATTTTATTCTCTTGTCCGATATACACAACTGAATTCAACAAGTCAATTAACACGACTGATTAACAGTTTTTAAAGATGTTTTTTTTTATTTAATATGGTTTTTATTTCTACATAATCCGCACAACCTTTATTTTTAATAGATTGTTTATTAAAACATAACTTTCTTAACATTTGTTTCTTCCACTTTTTATTTTCCTCCCTTTTCACTGAGGTACTTATTAAATTTTTTCTTTCTCACTGGAAAAATTTTTTTTCTCCCTTTTCACTGGGATACTTTTTTTTAAAATTTTTTTCTCCTTTTCACTGGGATACTTTTTTAATTTTTTTTCTCCCTTTTCACTGGGATACTTATTTTTACTTTTATTCACTAGCCGCGGATCCTTACTTTGTTTTTCAGGATATGTTACTTTGGCTAGCCCCACGTTGGGCGCCAATTAAAACATTCAATTAATTAATGTTTAAAAAAATATTTTTTTGTCGATCATAAGATCGACTTCTTTATTTCAATTCCAAACTAGAACTAACTTAACTACGAATTAACAAATACTTCTTATAATTAATTACAGTGAACTCGCGAAAACATGAACACACGAAAGTGTGAACGTCTCAGAAACGTGAACAAATTTATTTTTACACAGACTATTCTAAAACGTGAACAAAATCTGGAAGCTCTAAAACGTGAACACATTTTTGTTTATTTTTGTATGCTGTTTAAAATGTTTTTTTTTTAATTGGGAAATCCCCCAATTGAGTTCACTTATTGGTTTATGTTACAGCGTTTGTTTTTCTTAATTTTATGTATACGCTGACCTGTTAGTTGTTTTTTGACATCGCTACGTAAAAGTTGAAAGTAATTAAAAATTTTTATTCGTGAAAGTGAAAAATGTCATTAAAAAATCGAAAGGTTTATCTTTGAAAGATAAAGTAAATATTCTTGAACTATTGCAAAAAGGTTATAGTGTCAGTGGCTTGGCAAGAAAATATGGTGTTGCTAAATCAACAGTTTGTTCCATTAAAAAAAAAAAATAGGAAATAACAAATCGTGTAAATAATACTCTTTATGGTACCGGAAAGCGTAAAACATAACGTTCTTCTGAGCTTCCGAAAATGGAAAAAATTTGTTAAACATGGTCGAACAAAAAACTTATCAAAAAAAAGATGACCGACTTTTTCCTATAAAATTTGTTTTCCTCAAACATTTTTCAAACAAAAAATGTCCCCATTAGTTTTTGTTAATTTTATGTGTATTTTTTTTAATATTCATAAGAAATTTATTTTTTATTTATCATATGCAAAGTGAACTGAATTATTGCATATTTGTAAATATATTTTTTGTTATTAAAAATGAATAAAATATTTGTTTTAAAATACTTGTTAAAATATTTATTTTGGAATAGTAAGAGGTGTTATTTTTTTAAATTTGGCATTCGATAACGTGAACAAACTCGAAAACGTGAACCGCCTTGGTAAAAATTAGTTCACGTTATCGCGAGTTCACTGTATGCCGTTTTTTTGTTTAGCAAAAAGTATGATAGTTGCTGTTTTTTGTAATATGAGGATTTTTGGCTGTTGTGAAATTCATTTGTTGATTGCGTTCGCACGCTGAAACATTAAACCCTTTGCTTTAAGCAGACATAGCGTCAGCGTAATTTTGTGGGAAAGAATTTGTATTTTATTTATGGAATGATGGAATCGTTTCTTAACTTGCATACATACATGTCGTATTAACCCTGCAGCCACACGTTCAATAAATCACTTTCAAGTTGATCACACAAACTGCTTGTCAAAACTTGTTTGAATTGACAGCTGTGGCACCGCCTGCACTCAATTTGATAATCAATTTCAGTTAAAAAAAACCCCCCTACGAAGAAACAATTTCAAATAGTAGCTTAACTCGAAGTATTTTGTAAAAAAAAGCACAAGACTTTAAAAACACAATTGTTTTAATAAAGCACATTTATTTTTTAAGAAATAGGATATTGTTTATCAGGAAGCGCCAAGATTAATTTGTGAGCAGCTGTTAAATCGAACATAAAATTGCCAAACAAATGAAAAGGCAAAATGAGATCAATCTCGGGCTCAATTTAAAAAGTGTGAGTGGCTTAGTAAACAAAAGTGAGAGTGTATTGAAAGGAATTGAAAGGCAAAACTTGATTGCGTACCCTCCAAGTAAAGTCAAAATGAACAACAAAAATTGGCTTGTCAAACACACGCTTTGTTTCCGTATTGTGCTCGTCAATAAACAGCACAAACATTAACGCAGCTGTTCGCTGTGTTTTTCTTCATGGTGTGACCTTTAGCGCCTTTTGTTATTTATTTACATTTTTTGCAAAGGCATTTTGACATTTGCAGTCACACTTCTAGTAACAAAATTACAATAGCAATTTCTATTATCGCATTGTTGTCGTATTGTGGTCACTTTAACATTTTACGTGTTTTAGGAGAGAGGAAAATATATGGCATTCTTTTGTCCCTTCTCTCCTAAAAGCTCAGGACTTTAAGGCTAAAACTTAAAGAGTTTGAACCAGCATTAATAAAAGAAAACTTTTAATAACAATAAAAATACAGAAAGTGTGTGCCAAGGCGAATTCACCTTGGTGTGAATTCGCCTTGGTGTATGCATATTAGTAAAATAAGCAGCCTTTGACACACTATTATATAAAAAAAAAATATTTTAGTGTTTATTTTTAATTATTTAATTCCTTTACTTCAATTATAATTTGCTACCATTTCACAATCTTATAGGGCATTTAGACTTGTTATTTTCCAACTAGTTTATGATCGTAAGCTATTTTCATAAACCTCAAAGAAATAAAAATTTCCATAAACTATACCGTATACATTAGCAGTTTAGATAGTTAAGTTGTTTTTCTTTGACAAGTCATAACATTTTTAGCCCAAATGTTAAAAAAAACAAACGTTGATGCACGTACATATGAACATACCCTTTATTTCCGTTGTCCATATTTTAAAAAAAAAACTATTTTAAAAATCTAACATTTGTTATAAATTTGGAATTTTTTTCAAACATTATCTTCGTTTATTTTATTTTTCTTATTGTTTTGGCTTTTTCCACAGATAAAAGTAAATATTTTCCCCTTATTTTCTTTTATTTTTGAAATTTCAAATATATATAAAAGTACCGATTATGTCGCTTAACATAATAATTTTATTATGGTAATGCAGTTCAAAACTTTTGCCTCTGGCAACTTCTAAAACAGCTGATTGGGGTAAACAAAGTTATGGAAAGAAATTACACCGCTCAATTTTGCTTTTAATTAAAAATAAAAAATTTTTATGGAACAAAAACCGTTTAAAAGGTAAAATATAAATATTTTATCTTTTCTTTGCATTATTTAAATGAAATTTTAGGCCTTGGCGCAAATTAGTTAAAAAGCTGCAAAGAAAACGGAAGAGGCAGAAGTTGGCTCAGCAAAGGGATAAAGATTTGGAACAAGGTAAACTGAACATTTATTATTACAAGACAATAATTGTTTTTCCAATTTGCTTTATAGCTGAACTTATAAAACTTAAAGACCCCTTGTACAAATCAGTGGTGATACAACAGGAAGCAATCGAACGTCAGAATCAAGTGGCGGAGGAAAAAGAACGCCAAGAACAAGAAGAACTTTGGTTGCGCAGGGAACTTTTGGCACAAAAACAATTCAAAATAGATGAATTGAAAAGACAAGCCGACGAAGATAAATTGGAGGCAGAAAGATTAAAACAGATGCAGGAAATGCAACTTTTAGAGGAAGCTCGTAAAAAGAAACTTGAAGAAATGAAAATACAAGCTGAAAAGGCAGCCGAAGAATTCGATGATGTTTTGAAGTGTATGCAAGAATATTTAGATGACTGTTTGGTAAAAACTCCTAGCAGACTAGAACAAAGTGTACAATCTAGACCCGGAGAGAAATCATGTGATTTCTTTGATAAAACGAATTGTTGCCGCTTTGGCCCGGGATGTACATTTAATCATAAAAGACCTTTGCTTGCTAAAATTATATTAATTAAACATTTCTTTCAACACCCTCTACTGGAGCGTCAAGAACATGAAGAATATTCGAAGTCTGATAGTGATTTGGAGTTAAGTGAACGTGATTTACGTGATTCTTATGATGAGTTCTGTGAAGATGTATGGCCGGTATTGGAGGAGTTTGGCAATATTTGTAATTTTCGCACAGTACGTAATGTGCAAGCTCATTTGAGAGGTCATGTTTTTGTAGAGTATACAAAAAAAAGGTAAGTTATCATGGTGTAATTGCCATGTAAGCTAGTCCTACTTATTACGGTTGTCGAGGTCGTAAACGACTCTTAGCTCGGTTTGTTTTATTTAATTTGTATTGGCAATAGAATTTTCATATTTCAAAAACGCTCTTATTTAGGTAGGTCAGTAATTCTTAAATGACTCTTACAGAGACTCGCAAAAGGTTCATTCCAAGATTAAAAAACGAGCGTGTCAAAAATATATAAAAAAGTAATAAATAAAAAGAAAATGTTCAATATACAATTATGTTCAATATATACGATTATGTTCAATATACAACTCCTAAAAGAGTCTTCTGATGATTATCTGACGAGTTACAAAAACAAAAACATCTAATTTTTTTTTATTTTTATTTTTTTTTTTTAAATTTTTGACACGCTCGTCTTTTAATCTTGGAATGAGCCTTTTGAGACTCTCTGTAAGAGTCATATAAGAATTACTGAGCTACCTAAATAAGAGCGTTTTTGAAATATGAAAATTCTATTGCCAATACAATTTCAATAAAACAAACCGACCTAAGGATCTGTAAAATAAGATTTTCCGGCAGGATGGTGTTGATTTCCCGACCTTAAGGTTTGTTTTATATAAATTATATGAAAATTATAAGTTTTGACATGAAAAACACGCTTGATGCCCTTATTTAGGTAGCTCAGTTATAAGGCTGAGCATTTCACGAGTTGTAAAATCATCCCTTTATGAGTCTCATACGACTCTTGGCATGATTTTTGAAAGACTCGTTAGATAATCTCTACATACATCGTAACCGATTCTCTTTAGGATTAATATAAGAGTCGTTTGCTGTGTTATGGAAGAATCTCTCATACGAATCAGCACGTGTAACAGTTTCTCCCGTGCGAGGAATCGTCTACAATTAAAAAATGAGCTCGTCGACGATCAAAAACACTCGTCATGAGATTCCCAGTAGACTCCCAGACGATTGAAAATGCTAGCTGGGCAAATTTATTTTTGTTTTCAATATACATACATACATTTCTAAATGAAAATTTTAATTTTATTTTGAAATACAGGTAGTTAGTCGTTTGAAATTTTTGTCGACACAAGTAAAACTGACTACAATGACAATTTAAAACACATAGAAAGTTTGTCGTATTAGTGTCGATTACGACAATCATAATACCAATTATAAAACACGACTTTTTTCGACTTTGAAAACGACATCAATAACAATACCGAATATAAAAACTAAAATATATACAGCCGTATTCATAACGAAAATTTGGCATGAAGTTAGCACAAAGTTCATTCATAATACACTAACCAAACTGGCTAACGATTTGCTAAACTCTTGTTAACGAGCTGCCAAACGTTTGCCAACTTATGAAAAACAGGTTGAATAATTTTGATGGTTTTTTTTAATTCACTGTCTTTTTTTTAATTAAGACCTTTTTTAAATGTATTTTAAATTAAAAACATTTTACATGTTTGTATGGGGAGGCAAAAACAAAAAAATTATGAAATGAAATGACAAAACCAGCGATGATTTATGCAAAACGTGTTGCATTTTTGTGCTAACAAGCTGCTAAGCTTAATCGGCATTCTAGTTAGCAAATCGTTGTACGTAGTGTACAAACTATGGCTAACTTTTTGTTATGAATACGGCTGATAATATATAGAATATAACATAAAAACAAGTCGAGTTCTACAGTTGACCGCATTAGAAATAGTGCTGGCTGACTAATATTTTTTCTTTGTGGAGTTTAATACGTATCACTACATAGAAATAAATCGACAGCCAGAAGAATTATTACTTATCCTGCCACATGTATAAATTTGCCCTGCTCTTTAAAAAGGAAAAACTCTTATTATCCATGTATCATACATTTTTAAGCTGTAATTAGTAAAATTAAACTTTTTATATAATGTTGCATATACTTCCATATCGTCACCTGTAATGCAAAAAAGCGTAACAACACTATTTTTTTACAGGAGAAGCAAAAAACTTTACAAAATCATTAACAACAAGGTAATTTTTAATCCAAAATTCCAAAATTCTATTTCAAATTTGTTTTTACGCCTTTTTGCATTTTTGGTGACGATATGTATATATACTTTATTTTACTCCAAGTAATAAAAATGTAAAATATTTGACTTAAAATAGTGATATTTGACTAAAAGCTGTTTTTCATTTCCAGATCCGCTTTAAAAGCTTTTATAAATCTTCAAAACCGATTTTATGCCTCGAAACGTTTAAATGTTGAATTTTCTAATATTCGACAATGGCGTACTGGAGTTTGTGGTATGAGCTCAGTATCCTTTTTTATACAAATCTTTTAAAAAATAACTGTGTCAACTGATAATATTAATTTAAACTACATATTACAATTTTAAATTTCCTTAACTTTTATTTCGAAATATTTTTAAAGGTCTGTCGTTAGGTCGTAAATGTCCAAAAGGAGTAAAATGTAACTTCTTGCATTTATTAAAAAATATGGACAATAAATACAACAAACCAATAGAAGATCCGGAAAGATCTGCGCGCATTGCTAGTCAACGTGTTAAAGCAGTCAGTGAAACTCCTCTAATAAGGTAAGAGTGTAACAAATAATTTCTTGCCTTATGTTATATTAAATATTTTATATTTTAAAGTTGGAACGTTGAAGATATTCGTAAAAACCAATCTCGTAATTGGCGTTGGTCTGAAAGTCCAGAACTAGAACTTAAAACCAAAAGAACAGAAGAGGTCATAAAAACAAAAAGTAAAATAGATCAAAAGAATAAGAGAAATTCGTCCAATTTCACAAGAAAAAAATCTTCAAATAGAACATCAAATAGTCCAAATTTGTGCTACCACAAATCAAGGTCAAATAGTCCGAATTCAATACGTAATAAACATTCAGGAAACTCGCAATCATATATACCTCCCCACGATAAAAACGAAACAAACGTTCGCTTATCTTCAGTTGAGCAAAAAAATATATCAAGAGCAAGTAAAACTGGTAAAAAAAATTCGGAAAGCCAAAGAGATAATTCTTCTAAATCACCGCAGGGAAAACGTTATCAGAGAAGATCTAGATCCAAAAGTCCTTATTTCCCCTATGACAAGTATGCCAAAAAATCCAGATCAAAAAGTCCTACTTCTAGACGTAATAAAAGTTCGAGATCAAATAGTCCATACTCTAGGCACTATAAAACTAAATCCTCTACTGCCCATAACTATTACAAGTCAAGGGATAAAAGTCCACGTATAAGACATAAACGTTGTCGTTCAAAATCACCAAATTCAAAAAAGCTAAGTGAGATCAAAAGGTAAGAATAATTAATTCATATTAATTATTCAATTCAAAAATTGTTCCGAAGTTTATTATGATTTTTTTAAATGCTTTTTTTTTTTTTTTTTTGTATACGTATTAGAAAAGCATAATGTTAATTTTTGTGCTCTGAAATTGACTTGTGACTTCGAGCTATACATATAAATAGGTGATATTATCTTTAATTGTGTTTACAAAACTTTGTAAAATAAACTTAAAAAAAGCGTCTGATTTTGCAGAATTATTACAATTATTTTAAAAATCCCGACAATGGAGAACCAGTTAGACGATTTATTTTTGTACTCAATAAAAAAAAATTTCTTTAGATTAGATGTTACTAGATGCAAAATAAGCCCGTTTTAACTCAATAATGAAACAAATTTCTATAGATTTTTAAGTACTAGATGTTGCTCAGAAAGTCTAACTGTGTTTGGTTCGATTGAAAGTATATACTAAATAGAAGCTGAGGAGATAATAATTTGATCAAATATTTTTTGCTATAACGGTTCCAAGACGGATCTAATACGGAAACGTAGCAAGAAGTTTATTTAAGGAGTCTAAAATGTCGTATGTTTCATGTTAAAAAACACTGAAAAAGCTATTCTGGGCGATGTTAAAAAATGAACAAAATGTAACTTCCATTATTGTTCATATCTTCTTAAAGTCTAAAAAAAACAAACTTGTTTTAATAATTTTATTAATTTTTTTAAGTTTTTTTTAACTTTTTTTAATTTGAAACAATTACAAATTACTAAAAAAAAATGGATTTTTGAAAAAATAGTTATTATATCTGAACTAAAAATACAGAATTTTCGTTGTGTTTTTTCTATAGAGTATTGAGCTAATAAATATTTTACAACAAATAAAGTTATGCATATAATACAATTATGTTTGTAGAATGTAGAGTTGAGAAAATCGTGTCGGCTCACATTTTTTTCTATAAATTGGCAGTTAATTAAAAAAAAAGTGGTGTAAAATTTCGCAAACGAATAGAAAAATTTGTGAGAGTGAAAAAAATAGTAAAAAACTTTCTTTGTTTTTCTTTGTAATTTTTTTTATAAATTCTAAAGTCTATTTTGTTTTCTTTATAAAATTAAAAATAAAAACAAAAAATAAAATAAAAATACACGTCTCCTCCTGAACGTTATAAAATTTAAAGACGAATACCAGGATTGGTAGCAGCAACATAACGTAATAATTCATCGTTATCTTCACAAATGAAAGGCTTCTCGTGATAGCAGGCAACATCGTGCCAAGCAATACCATCGTTGTAGACATTGTTCAAGACAGACAAACACTGTTCCTTGGTTTGATTGATGTCGTATTCGGCGTTATCGGGTTGAGGACGCTTCTTGTGGCCAGTTTGAGACCAGGGATTATAGCCCCAGCCCTGAGGTATGCGGTTGGTGGCTTGGATCTTCTCGCGAGTTGCAGACCAGAACCAACCATAAACCTGCTTGGGTTCCAAATCAGGACGGTTTTCACAACCGTTAAAATCGCAGATGCGACCAGCAGTCCAAATATAAGGAACATCGTTTTGTTGTATAACACGGAAGATAAGATTGTTTTTTTCTTGGGTTTCCAAGGCAACCAAGTCCATACAGTATTCACGGCACAAGTTACGACCATCTAACCAATCAACTTTCTTGTTGGCCAAAGCAGGGACATGAGAACTCAAGAACATGTTTCTGCCACGGTAAGAGAATTCCTTGGGACCTAAAAGATGGAGATAAAGAAGAATGATTTTGTTAAAGCTTTTTTTATATTGTTGCTGTTATTTGTCAATTTAATTCATTTCATTCATGACTTAACAATTAAATTTTGCCTTACGTTGCTTAAAATATCTTTGAACTCTAACTTGCGCAATACCATTTTCAACCAAATCATGATATCTAATATCTATCTTTCAACAGTGGCAGCAACGATAATAACTTTATTTAGTTTTCTTTGTTTTATTTCTTTTAAGATTTGAAATACCCTTAAGTACCATTTCAATTAAAGTGAGTTAAACAATTTTTTTTCTTAAGAGCAAAGTACTCAAAGGTCGAATTTTCTGTTGTATATAAGGTACTTCAATTGTTGTTGTTTTTTGTATTTCCCCAATATTTTTACTTACATTAAGCTTTATAATAAAGACAAAAATTTTTTTGTTTAAGTTTACACAGTTTGCAAAAAACAAATATCAATATTTTTTTTTCTAATGTGTGTTGATATATTTTTTATTACAAAAGATGATCTGTGTATTTTAGTACACTACAACAAACTTGTTTTTACAGTTTGCTAGCAGCTTCTATTTCATAAACTTTAAGATGCAATAACCAACCCACCAACATCATCTGTCAGTGCATATTGCACACGTATTTATAATAAATGTATTAATATAATATTTCCTTCGCTTCTTTGCATGCATGTTTGTAATATGTGTGCTATTGCAGCAACTAATTCAACAACAATATGTTGCAAATGTAATAGGCAACCTCAACCTATAGACATTGTTATAAACCTAAATGAGTTGCTATTGCAAACAGCAACCCCTTGGCGGTTATACTGAAAACAAAGCTGAGAAATTATATTGTACACGTCAAACTACAAAAACACGATTTTTTGTAATACTTAATGTTAGTTTTTTCAGAATTTAATTTAGATAAACTTTATCTTATGTTAATGACAGCTTTCTTTAGAAAAACTAAACCTAGCAAAAGATTTTTTAGAAAAGTTTATGATAACAAGATATTTCTATAGAAAAGCATTAGCAAGCGAGACACTTTTTTAAAAAAGCCAAGGCTAGCGAGAGCCTTCTTTAGGAAAGCTTAGGCTAGCGAGAGTTCTCTTTAGGGAACTTAAGCAAGAGAGCGGTTTCTTTAGGAAAGCTTAATCTTGCGAGAGGTTTATTTAGGAAATCTTAAGAGTTTTCTGTAGAGATTGCTTTAGGAAAGCTAATTAGTTTGTAGTTTCTCGATATATTATAAAAAAGGAATCAAAACTCCTTTAACCAAGACGTTTATTCGTATGCCATAAATAAAATCGTTTATTACCAAATCATTGTCTGAATATTTTGCCGCCTGTCGCAATAATTGCAAATTCCCCATAATTATTTGTATGTTTTCATTTAAAAATGTGCAAATAGCACGCGCTTTAAACAAGTGGAATGCTTGTTTGTATATTTGCCCGCCAGTATAACTGATCTGACAACATTTTTAACCATCTATTCATCCTTCCCATTCATCTATTTAGTTCATTTTTTTATTGTTATTTTTTTATTAGTAAAAATATGATACATTCGTAGTTTAATCATGATCTCGCTGTTAAACTCATAACATAATCATAAACACAGGTATTGAATAATAAAGAAAAAAAATATTTATAAACGCAAAAGTTACCTATTAACCTGATTTTTAACGTTTCTTTTTTTTTCCTATACATAATTTAATATTTAATCAAAAAACTAATAGAAGACTTAAATTAATAGGAAATTGTTAAGTATTTTTGTGTGCAAAAACCGAATTTTTATTCAATTTACAATTTTTGCTGAACTGAACAATAATATGAAATTATTTTAAACTCAGCAAAAAAGCAAAGCCATTGCACTTTGTTAACCTCTTTATACATAAAAATTAAAATGTTTATATGTATGAAAATTGTTAGCCTTAAATATCTATGTACATACTTCTATTATTTGTTTTAATGAAAACTTTATAATAATATTTTTCTAGCATGATCTTGTGTTAAATTTGGGTCAAGGCAAGTGCATATGTATTTGGTAGTTGTATTTTTTTATAAAAATTTAACAAAAAAAATCAAAAATTATACTAAAAATATTTAAGTAAATCTATGCATTAAATACAGATGCTTATTAGTTGGTTCGTCTGTTGCCTGTATAAACAAACATTAAGAAACTTTAATTGCCTTTAAGATGAATTTGTAGAATCTTGACAAAAAAAAACAAGAAAATACTACAAAAGACTTAAGACCTAAACATGATGAGAATTATTGAAACTTTAATCGCGCTACAACCAACTAAAATTAAACAATTAAAATTCTAGAACAAACCAATAAAATAATTGTTATTATAATGAAAGATTTATGGTAAATATCTGTAAGTTCGAAATTTATGACTTTCAGTTTAATAAATTAAATAAATATTTCAATTTGACATGTTTATGATTTTAATTTTAAAAAACTTTTGTTAAAAAACCTTAGAAAATATCCTTATATAATAAGAAATTTGTAATTAGAACATAAGCTAGCTAGAGATTTCTTAAAACTTTTAAGCTAGAATGAGTTTTCTTCAAAAAAGCTTAAGTTAGCGAGAGATTTTCTAGTAAACCTTAAGCCAGCAAAAGTATTCTTTAGAAAAGCTTAAGTTGGTACGAGTTTTCTTTGGAAGGATCTATGGTATGCTGCGCGCTTTATGGCCAACACAGCACTTAATATAAGAGTTCGTTTGGCCAACACTATTATATGCATCGAAAGTGTTTAGTGCCTGTAATTCCCTTGATGTAAGAAAACTTAACACAACTTACAATAACAGTGTCCTTTATACTTATGGGCTAAGGAGGTGTGATAGAATATCTTTACATTCTCGCTGATTTGCTAGCATTTCTTTTATCGACATTTTAAAGTTGAGAAGCTTAATTTTTCTTCACAAAATCATTGTAACTAAAGAACCAGTGTATTTGTATGACCATTTAAAATTAGCAAGATCGAGAAGTGGGAGATACCGCACTCATTTTTCGGAATGTCAATTCTTTATTTCGTCCATACGTCTCTGGAATCAACTCCCTAATTGTATGAAGTGCACCGACAACGCAGCGATATTTAGGAGATTACTTATAGACTACCTTAAATCAGTGTTTAAATTGCTTGCTTTAAAATAGCAACAGTCGCACATTTTTGCTTTGTTTACATTTTTTGCAGCAAATTAAAAAACTGTGTGTCTAAGTGTTTACTTAACTCTTTGATTACGAGTCAGCAAAAGCAAAAAAGCAAAAGCAAAACAAAGAGAGTAAATAATTTGTTTAAACTCGCTATGTGCATGTACTCTGCTTAATCTGTCAGCAAAGAAGCCACTTAAGAAAACAAATTTTCTGTTGCTGTAAGTATTAAGTTTTTGATTGTTTTTTTTTTTGCTTTTGATGCGCTTAAAGTCAGCAAGTTAACTTCTTTGCTGTTGCTGTCGAATTTGTTTCGAATTTTTTTGGTATTTTGCGTTTTTTTTTTTTAATAAATAGGTACATACATACGTAAATGAAACTACACGTTTTTTTAAACTAATTTGTTTATTTTGTGTTATGTAATTATGTATATATTCTAGGAAACTAACGCCTGCAACAGCAAGCAACAGCAATGAAGTCAAAAACAGCAAAGAAGTTAATACTCGCTGAATTTAAGCACATCAATTTACAGTTAAGCCAAAGCAAAAAAAAAATAAACAAAAACTTATTACTTACAGCAACAGCAATTTTTTTTTTCAAGTGGTTGCTTGGCTGGCTTTTTAAGCTGAGAACATAAACATGGTGAGAATAAATAAATTATTTACTCTCACTTTTTCTGCGTTTGCTTTTGCTTTTTGCTTTTACTGTGTTCTTTTTCTTAAGTTAAGTTAAGCAATTACAAAAACATTAAAAATAGTCAAGCATTTTTAAACACTGCCTTAAATAAAACTTTTAACCTAATAAACAAATGTTTTTATATACATACATATATATATTTTTTATATATTACTTTTGTACTCTTAACAAGTATTATTTTCTTTTTTTTTCTCTCTTTATATACATGTGGCTTAACATCACTAATATTGTAAATTTCAAGATGGATTTTATGCCAGAAAAAATTTTAAGCGATAATGATGGCTCTTATGGCGATTTCTTTTCTGAGAAAAATGTTGCATAAATGGTACATGCTCTACACAAAAGAGATAGAGCATGTACCATTTATGCAACATATTTCTCAGAAAAGAAATCGCCATTAGTTTATACTATTGCAAAATGTGTATATTAATAAACTTTGACAGGGCAGCGCACATAATTCTACACTTTTTTCATAATATTGCTTTTTAGTGAATATCTTTCAGAAAGCCATCAATTCGGGAACGTTTTTCTAAGTGTGATAAAATTAACAAAAACAAAACAAAGTACATAACTTAAGAATCGTTTAATAACATGGGCTTATTATGAATCTATTTAATATACACATAAGTAAAAACAATAAATACAAAATCTTCTACAAGCAAAATAGGCCAAAAAATTAAAGAAGTTGCTATTATCGTGCATAAGATTTAAGAAATTTCAAAATATTCAAAACTCTTATAATGGAATTAACGTTACACGAACAGAATGAAAGTTCTGTAATATAATAAACTTTATCTTTTCTAAAAAAAGCTCAATGAATGCGTATTTTATTGAAAAATATTATTGTTCCCGAAAATGATCAATCGTTCCCGAAATGAGAAAACTGACGCGTTCCCGAAATTACTTTCTCTGCATGTATATTGATTTAATTTAAAATCTACTTGTTTATTTAATTATATTGTTTGATGTACACATAAAACAGGATAATCGAAATAGTTTATAACTTTTCTTTTTTCAATAAAGTCAAGATTTAATACATTAAATTGCTAGCAAAACCAATTCTGCACCTTTGTGATTTTGAGCCATATAAAGAATTTGTCAATTTGTTATCTTGCGTATATGTAACTTGTTTTATTCTAATACTGTAATTTATAAGATGCGAGTATGTTTGTCTTGTTGTATTAGAAAATCTATGAAATAAATAAATAAAGGTTAAGACAGCAAAAGTTTTCTGTAGAAAGACTTAAGCTAACGGCAGCTTTCTTCATTAAAGCTTAAGCTAGGGAGAATTTTACTTAGAAAAGAATTTTTTTAGGAAGTTTTGAAAGAGTTTTCTTTAGAAAAGTTTAAGCTCGGGAGAGTTTTCATTAAAAAAGTTTAAGCTTGGCGTTAGAAAAGCTTAAGTTGGCAAGGGGTTTCTTTAGAAAACCTTATGCTAGCGCAATGTTTCTTTAGAAAATTTTATGCTAGCGAGATGTTTCGTTAGAAAAGCTTATGCTAGCGAGATATTTATTTAAAAAAGCTTAAGCTAGCGAGAGTTTTTTTTTAAGAAAAGTCTAAAGCGAAAATTTTTTTTAGAAAAGCTTGCAAGAGTTTTATTTAGCAAAG
Organism: Pollenia amentaria; assembly: GCA_943735925.1. Classification (NCBI taxonomy): domain Eukaryota; kingdom Metazoa; phylum Arthropoda; class Insecta; order Diptera; family Polleniidae; genus Pollenia; species Pollenia amentaria. The sequence goes on along the minus strand of OX031007.1, from coordinate 240,595,185 downwards.
CTTAAGAAAAGCTTTATCTAGCCAGAGTTCTTTTTATTTCTTTAGAAAAGTTTAAGCTAGCGACAGCTTTCTTTAGAAAAGCTTAACTTAGCGAGGAGTTTTTTAAGAAAACCTTTATTTTCTTTAGAAAAGCTTAATCTAGCAGGAGTTTTTTGTAAAACCTTTATTAGTTAAGGACTTCCCAAAAAAAAACTTTAAGCAAGTTAGTGGTTTTTAAGAAAAGCTGCTGGCAGAAGCTTTTGCGGTGTTTTTGCAATTATGTCTCTTTAAATCAAATCTAAAAATTTTTAAATATGTTTATTATTCTTTTTTTTAAACCGGAAAAGAACAACAACTAAACGTTACAATGAATTTAAAAACAACTTTAAATGGAACTCCTAAAACAGAACACAAAATAAAAACATTTAATCTTGCGTTTTATTAAAAAACCTGTTAGTAACGGTAGTTAATTAAACCAATTTAACTAACGAATACATATTTTTTTCATTTTCGGCTTGAGGCTTTACGCAACGTTAAGATTTATAAAAAAAAAATAGTAAAACAAAACAAAAAAATTCCCCGGCAACAGACCACAAAAATGACAACAATTTAATTTATAACAATTTAATAAATGCTACTTTTTTATTTCGGCTAAAACATTTATTTCGTTTTATTTATGCCCCAAATCTGGCAAGAACTGGTAAATGTTTAAGATGTAACATTTATTTAAATTTTCTATTTTATTGAGTAAAAAATAACAATAAAAATGATCTTCTTTTGTTAGAACTGATTGTTATTTAAATAGAATTCTAATAAAAATTTTAAGGCACATTTAAATTATCATTTATTTATTAACTGATTTTTTTTTTAAATGTTCCCAGATTATTAAGAGACGTGTATTGAAATGTGCTTAAGTGGTATGTGCCTTTTTGAGAAGTTTTTTGTGAAACATGTTTTTTTTTTATAAATTTTATCTTTTTTGTGGATTTTTTTTTTTAGGAATAAAAAAGTTATAATTAATTATAAATAATAGAATATTCGAATAATAAAATTAAATAAAGATAATAGTGTTTGTTAACCGGTATAATTAAACAGACGGATGTATAAGGCATAACACCGTTGCCGTCTGAATTTTGGAAACTTCAGAAAGGCTAGATATTAAAATTTAAGATACAGTTACTTCATGACTTTATTTAAAATTAATTTTTAAATAGCAACAGGTCTTCTAAGACCAGTTTTTTTACTAAAATATTTAACCAGGATTAAAAGTATTAGTTAATTTTATAATGAAATTAATAGATTTTCAATCCTTGTTGACGTGTATAAGTTAAAAAGATTGATGGGTCGATTACGGATAGCAACTAAAGTGAAGTTGTGTTTCCAGAAGCGAAATTAGGTAACGCCGCTGATGTTAAAATGTAAAAAATTGTTTTCTTATTTAATATTTTAACACAATTTAGCGCCTTTTAACTGTAAAAAATGCGCATATTTTTGCCTTAGCGCTTTTTTAAAAAGAACGTTAAATAAGCGCTTTTCTGTTGAAATTTATTGAAATTATAGATACCCAAAATTTTTGAACCCTTATTCGCATACATTAAAATTAAGTACGTGAAACTATAAATTGTTACCGTTTTTCAAATACTTTTGATATATAGTATACTGAAATGTATACTTTATTACTACAAACATATCATCTGGTGGTTATTGGTATGCCGCTTTGAATAAATCAATTCTATATAAAAAGTGTGTCCACTTTGTGTTTATCGAACATTCATAAGTATTAAGTGATATCGAGACATATCATTGCCTCATATCCCCAATTTAGGAGTTCGGCACTTTTTGTGATATGAAGCAACTGAACAATGCAAAAGTAAAAATATATATTTATCAAGCCTGTCACAGAAATCAATTTCGATCGAAAGTGGAAGTGATTTCGTATCTTTCTTCCCCAAAAACGAAATCACTTTCGATCGAAATTTATTTCTGCGACAGGCCCGATACGGTAATTGTTATGCTGCACGCTCTATTTAAGGAATTTAAATTAAAATATTTTATATTGTTTTTTCATATAGTAGATTAATTTTATATCTACATGTTAAGCGTTTCTCTGATTAAAAATATTTTTTGATATTATTTTACTTTATTTACTTTATTATTATTATATATCTTTACTTGAAATATCTTTGTAAAAAATTTTATGTTTTAATAACACTGGTCGGCAAAAAAAAGTCGAGGGAGAGAGTACTCTACTATGTGATTTTAAATGACTTATCGTGCTGTTCACAGTTTGATTCAATCATTTCTAGTTATCATTTTGTTTACTGATTTTCGTGATTTCATGGCATATTTTATTCGTAATATACCTGGATTTCTGATAAATGATAAAAATATTAAATTTTTAACCTAATATATATTTTAATAAGTTTTTGGAAACAAATTTCTGAATAATAAAAATAATAAAAATATTTTTTAGATGACTTAAAGGATTAGGAACATAAATCGTTCTCTATTTATGATAAAATGTATTAGCATAACCGCTTTATTTCGGGTGGAACATTAGTCTAGCCCATAAAAAAAACTAGACATGATAGGAAAAACTAAAAACGGATTCGAATTTAGCGCTTTAAAATCTTTATATTTCATGATCATAGTCATATCTCAAAAAAACAAAAATTTGAGGTTACTTATGCAAAAGTATAACGTGTAAAAGTGTAAGTCCTTTATACCTTCTTTACATGTAAAAAAAATCAATATTATATCTCAAACTGAACTGAAGTTATAACAAACGAAATTGTATTAAATCTTTTACATTTTGAAAACTTTAATCGAGTTTTGCCAAGTTCGATTTTTTGGAGATATGACTATGTTGCAATAAAGGAGAGATATGAGTTTAAAAAAATGTCAAAAATGGTCATTAAATCCTTGCTGGCAAGGCGAATACCAAGAAAAAAACGCAAATTTTTGTATTGTATCAAAAATGATCATCTATGTAGTTTTAATCGTTAGCTAAAATGCAAAAAGGCGTAACTAACAAAAAAAATTCAAAATCGGGTTTTCGATTGGTTATTATGCATGACATTAAACTACATGTCTTGACAAAGTATTACACTTTTGCAAAAAAAGGGACGTTACTACAAGTGTGGTTATTTGATAAATGCAAACTACTAATGCAATGCATTCTGTTGGAGTTAGGAAAATAGGTTATACGGAGGAGGAAAGAGAGGGTAGTGTTTGTGGACATTTAATTTAAATTTTTCCAAATTGTAGCCGACCGGGAAGACTTCTGCCGGGAGTCTATTCTACATGCGGCTAGACCGATAAACGAATTTCCCCTTCAATGCGTTGTGCGATACACTGGACAGCCGACAACAAAAGCCTTTTTGCATTTTTCTAACGATATATACAATTTTAACGTTACTGGCTGACTAATTGACTGATTCATCATCAGCCTGAAGCCAAAAAGTTGAAATTTGTACCGGAGGTGGAAATTTTGAAATTTGAATGCATAGAAATGTGTTAATTCGCTATCCTCATATCATCTAAACTAAAGGAGATACAAAAAAGTTTTATACTTTTCGTTGTTCATTCGAGTACTTTTTGTACATTTGGAGAGTAAATGGGTAAAATTTGTATTTTGGAATTTTTTGTTACCCCATCTATATTTTTAACCATTAAGCATAGAAATAAAGATTATATCACATTCGTAACTTATCTAAAAAATGCAAATACATGCCAGATACAAATCAGTTTCCATACCAATATCAACCGAACCTTAGGATGATTTAAATGTCGCAGCAGGTCCCCACACCACATGGTGGGCCCCTCTACGAATAATGACACCCCGTTTTTACCCACGATGTGGGTATAACCACAGTCTTCTCGTGCTCTCCGAAAGTATTCTTTTAAAGGTGGACAAGACCATCTTTCGAGTCCCCGGGATTCTTGGAGAGCATACTAACGGAGATCTCACCAATAGTCAGACTGGTTTGCTAGGCCGGGGGTTACTGACTCCCGTGGCACCAGGTACAACCTCGGACTGCTTGAAATCATTAGACCCCAAAGAGTCCTTTCATTTCGGATGTTGGCGCATCCTACACAGAATCGCTCCAGCATTGATTTTCAATGTTCTAGTGAAGAATATCGATACAACAGTAAACTGTCGTGCTCCTCTAGCCCGCTACCATATCTCTGTTCCGAAGAACTGCATGGAAGTATGACTATTAAGCAGAACAGATAAATCTTCAGAAACCTCTAGACGGCTTTTCTGTCCGCGAAAACTGTTGCCAGTTATCGTTTATTGATTGGTAAAATTTGGATCATTGCGGATCCATGATCGACCTCAAACTGATTTGCCCCGGAGGATGTAACACTAAAACTTCAAAGTTAAAAACTGTTAGAAAAACAAAACTGAATTGCAGAGTGTTCACCCCTCTCATCGATAAACTTAAGAATTGCTGCATCAAAAAATGCAAGTCTGGACGATGACTAAGGGGTCTATATACAAAAAAATGCTTGATGTCAAACTCGTGTACGTTTGATTTTCCAACCAGCATCGGTAGTGTCAAACATACTAGCAAATTTTTTACTCATACTATAAACATACGTGTAGGCATTTTGATCGTATATAAGCCCCCCTCATGAAAACTTAACCTCGGCAAATATTTTCTTAAAATATTTAAATCCGCGAGAAATAAAGCGAGAGACTTTAGGAGGAAAGCTGCATAACTGAAATTTAAGCTTGTGAGCGATCTAATGATTATGATTTGATTAACTTTTGGAAGATATTTTTATCTTCATTTAGCTAAACATTTCTATGTTGTAACATTTTTTACAAAAAAAAAAAAAATGTTATACTAATGTGCAGTAAAATTTTAATGATGTTCAACAGTAAAACAAAAGAAACAACGAAAATGCACTAAAATGCAATCTAGAAAAACAAACAACTAATGTTATTTTGCTGGTATTTTTCCATTGGAAACAATTGCAAAATTTGCAATAAGAAAAAACTGTTGTTTTTGAATCTTCGTTTTTGTAAAATATTGTGTAATAATAACTATATTGTACTCGTAACTGACAGTTATGCATTAGCAAAAGTTTGTTTTTTGTTTTTAACTCTTTAGCTCAGCTAAAAAAGATGCTAAAAAGTTTAAAGTTTAAAAAAGTTATTTCAACACAATACAAAAGTAAGTCTGCTAGCAACGACCTTGCAAAAGCCCTTTTCTAATAGATTTCATGCTAAAAAAAACTCTACAATAATAAAGGAGTGGCAGTTTAGACCGTCCTAAAATTTCTCAATAAATCGTTTTACTGCAAAAAAATTTATACATTTTTTTATTAAATTTTCGCTTTCATTGTTTATTTTAACAATTTTTTTTTTTCTGTTTTTATTTTGTTAACAATTTATTTATAAAAAATTTCACTTTTCATTTCGTCATGTTGATTGCAATTTTCTATTTAATTTTATAGTGTTTGACTTAAACACGTTGTCAAGTTGAAATCTAAGAAAGTAAATACTATTTCCGATTGCTTAAGTCGTTTTCCATTTAGGGACAATTTAAATAATTACACGTATTCTGTGTTTTGTTGTTAAGTAAAGAAATAAATTAAAATACTTACGGCTGGCACATTTGGCGGGAACGGGCAGTGATAAAAATCTGCCGGGTTTGGTGGAGGTGGTGGTACTAGTTCTGGCTTGACTAATGGCAGGTTCAGCATATGTGGCTGCCACACAGAATGCAGCTAAAACCAAGGTGACTTTCATCTAAAGTAACAAGAAATAATAATAATAATTTAAAATTTTAGCAATTAGTAGCAGAATAATTTTAAACAAACAACATCTTATTTAAATGGATTAATGTGGATTACAAAAGAAAATTTATTTATTGTAATTCATAAATTTCTAAAAAAAAATAAAAAATTAAATATAACCGTAGGAACACAATTGCACCGTATGAACGTAGTAGCGCACGACGTAACAACGTTGTCAAATAAAAACGTAAAATATTTCATACAAAGGCACACAATAGTTTGCGCAAACGTAAAAACGTATCTACCTCTTACGTCGACATAAGTAGATCTAATTTTATTTCATGCGCCGGTTACGACCGTATTGTCATACAAAAAAAATTAAAAAAATATATAATTAAATAATTTTTGAGTTTTCAAACTGAATATTCGAAGACAAAAAAGGAGGAAAAAACATGCAACAATTTCACTACAGTTTGATTTTTTTAACATTATTTTCAAAGGAAAACCGAATACGTCTACGATGGAATTGTGGGTAAATAGAGCGTGTTTTTAAAAATTTACGTCGTTACGTCCTACGTTCTTACAACGTACGACCCAGTTGCGTTCGTAGCAGTAAGCTCAAATTTAAAAAAAAACAGTCAGTCTCGCTTGAGCCTGTACACAGAATGGGTTGCCATTTTGTGTTGTTTTTGATTTTTTTTTTTTTTTTTTATAAAAAAATATATATCGCACTTGATATTAAAGAGGGAATCAACTCAAAATATAAAAATGGCACGATATTTTTACAACGAGTGGATATGAATATTACGTGTCGATTTTTTTCTTTCAAAAAGTGAGAAAATAAAAATTTTGAGTTAATACCCTCTTGTTGGTCGCAAAATTGATCGACATTTTTTATTTTGGTATCATGGCATTCGATATCGAATGAAATGTATCGTAATTTGACATGATAGCATTCGATATCGAGTAACCAAAGATATTACATCTCTTGACTTTTCATTCGATACGTCAGTGTCTATCGTATGCAGAAAAATACGTAAGTGTACTCGATACGATAGTTTACTCGATATCGAGTGTGGTGATTAGTCACCTGACCGCCAACGAACCTGGTTGTTTGCAAAAGATCTTAGTTCATTCCAGGTTATGCATAGGTAGGTCATTTCGGATTCCGTGGAACGTCGCCATGTATTACGTGACCTACCAGCTTTCCCACCTGCCTGGTGAAATAAGTTCCATCTTAATGGTCCCGTTATCGTCATCTCTACGCATACCGTGTTTACGGGTAATTGGCCGGTTTGCGATAGCAGATCCGAGTTTATGATTCTAGGGCATCGGTTCACTAAAGTTTACAGTCGGTGGGTAATGCTACGGCTGACTTAAGTGCGAATGCTAATTTCATTGCATTGCCATATTGGGGTCAATATACTAAAGGAAGCGCTTGCCTTTTTATCAACATCCAAATCGGAACCTCCATCAGCATCTATCTCGCAACTCAGGTATCAGAAATTGGGGACATTAGTAAAGTACTGCTCTCCGACTCCCAAAGATTCATAATACATGACACTTATGGGCAGGGTTTTTGTTTTACCAGTATTAATTTTAAGCCCCGCACATTGCATTGTTTCCAGAAGGTTTAATGTTGTCCGCTTTAGGTCGCAGAGTCTCTGAGAGAGCAAACAGATATCATTAGCGTATGCCATATAATTAACACGTTCACCACTCAAAAACTTTTTGCGTTTTCTGACCAAATTCAAGGACCAAAAAAGTGTGTTACACATATGTGACATGACCCAAACAAAAACGTAATTTGAAAAAAAAAAAAACTACTCAGCCTAGACACAAATTGCAGCACTTTTAGTTATATCACATTGTAACACAGACACAAACGTACAAGTCAAATTCTTCCAACAAACATTCACGAAATTAGAGGCAAATACATTTCACTAAAATTCCGACACATATATGTGACATGAGTTTCTGTGCAAACTCCCATGTCACAAATAAATGACGCTGAGTGGTGAACGTATTAAGGTATTGGCAGTTGATCTTCCACCGAATTTCCTTTAAAAGAAAGACAAAATCTGTCACGAGACCTAAGAGGCCTACAGACCCCCATTTTGTAACGGTTGATTTAGCGATTTTATTTTCAAATTTACAGATTTTTGAAAAATGTTCTACCAATTTAGTATTACAATAGGAGTCTTTTGCCAACATTTCTTACTATGAGATCGTCAACTCTGCCATAAAGAGATTACTGGAGGAAAGCTTAAGTTGACAGGTTTCTGTGCTAAAGCTCGCATTTTCAAAACAAGTTATCAAGAGTCTTATAAAAAAACAAAAAGTTTTTGTAGAAGTTTCCATTAAAAAAAGCTTCTGCCATTTAGAATTTTATTTAGGAAAGCTTTAATTATCGAAAGGTTCAAATTAGAAAGTTTAAGCTAAAACAATTTTTGTAAATAACTCTAATAATAGTCCTATAAAAAATGCTTAATTAATTGCGAGTTCTATTTAAAAAAAGCTTTAACTAGCAATATACTTTGATAAAAAAACAAGCTTTAACTAGCAATATTCTAATATAATATACTAGTAAGCTAGAGATAATTCTTGATAAAAGCTTGAGCTAGCAAGAAATTTTTTAAACAAGTTAATGATGGCAAAATCTTAATATTAAAAATGTTTGTAGAAAAACTGAAGCTAGTAAGAGATTTCCTTTAGAAAGCTTTAATAACCGAAAGATGTCAGTACTTAAGCTAGCAAACAATTAAAAAAACATTAGCTAGCCAATAATTTCTGGAGGCAAAGAGATGTGTTTAAAAATGCTCTTGAAAGTCTTAAGCTTTAAAGGGAAAGCTTTACTTAAAAAGATCTTTGCATGTGAAAGCTTGAACTAGTTTGAAATATCAAACAGAATGATTAAGCCAGTTTTTATATGTTTATTGTTTTTACTTCCATAACCAATTTGACTCAAATTTTGAAACTCGGTCATTTTAAACGAAAATCTCAAGTTAAAGAAAATATCGCAAAATGTTTTTAATTTTTGCAATAACTTCATTATGCTAAAAAGTGATTGTTTCTTTTGTATGCAAGAAACAAAAGATTTAAGAAACGAACTTTTATTTAAAAAGGTTTTTGTTTGTTGCTTTACGTCATATTGCATTTTATTAAAAAGTCTTTGCTTTTAAGTAAATTTCCAGTTAAAAGTGGCCAAAGAAAACAACCAAACCAAATAATAACCTTATAAAATGCAAATTAAAGCCTTATGAAACTCAAAGATTTACAATACCACTTAATAAAACTGTTTTACCGGCATAAATTATGCGTCCGGCCGTATGTCATTCAAGCGGCTCTATCTTAAAATGTTATAATAAATCATTTAAACACAAAAGGGTGTTAATAAAAAGTCAACAATTACATCGAATCGGCCAACAACTTTGCCAGCAAAGTGTATTCAATGATTAACAACTTATTGTTGGTGCTGTTAAGATTGTTGCCTGTTGAAAGATGAGGACATGACGATGTCTATAAATGATAATTATGTTGCTGCTGCTTTTTATTTTCTGCTGCCGCTAGCGATGATGAGAATTTGATAAGCACCCCTTTTACACGCTTGAATAGCAATTAAATCAAAACCAAAGAAACACTCGTGCATATTTATTGAAAATGTAATATGCGTGATAACGGCGTATACGCATTGGAATCACTTTTAAACACACTCAAACATACTGTGAATGAATGGTTTGGCATGGCATGCCATTCAAGATGGTTTGGCATGGTGGTATGTAGTATATTTCCATTCATACAATAAAAAAAATTAAGAAAAAAACATAATCAACAAACTCAAAATAGCTTTTGTATTGGTTTTTATGTCAAGGATGCCTTTTTTCTAAAGACACATACATATAACCGGTTAAAATTGTATTTATGTATTTACAATAAATTGCCAATGCAATACATACAAAAATTAACAATTACACAGAAACACACATACACAAGAAGAAGCTCCGGCGCTTGTTTTTTGTTAAACTTCATTCTGATTCAAATATAATAAAAAAAAATCCATGTCCATTATAAAAAAGACGTAACAGTTTAAAATTAATAGTCTGATGGTGGTAATTTACATACTCCCATACATTAACATACATACATATATTCACATACATACATATGTATATGTATTATATACAAATTTGCATGTATTACTTATAAGCACATCACCTTTTATTATAAATTAAACATGTGTGTGTGTTTTTTTTTATATCTGAGAAGAATTTTAATTTTACATGGCAGACAAATTGATAGACAATGACACCTCAATGACCTTTAAAAATATTTTTTAACTTAAATATTATTGAAATTGAAAACTGAGTGTTTCAAGCATTTTTTGTGGTTTTTCCAATAATTGAAAGGCATTGATGTCTACTTTAATTAAAATTTCAAAGTGGCTTAACTTTTACTTTTTCAAAAGTAATAACATTTTGGAGAAAAATTTAAGTATTGAATTACAATTTTGTTTAAAAAAAATATTAAAAAAGCTTTATTTTAAACAGGAAGTTTAAGGTAGCAGAAGATTTCTATAGAAATGCTAAAGCTAGCGAGAGATTTCTATAGGAAAGCTTAGGTAAGCGAGAGATTTATATAGAAAGGCTTACGTTAGCGAGAGATTTCCAAAGACAAGCTTAAGCTAGCGAGAGATTTCTAATGGAAAGTTTAAGCTAGCGAGAGATTCATATAGGAAAACTTACGTTAGTGAGATTTTTCTATAGGAAAGCTTACGTTAGCGTGATATTTCTATAGAAAAGCTTACGTTAGCGAGATATTTCTATAGGAAAGCTTACGTTAAAGAGAGATTTCTGTAGGAAAGCTTCCGTTAGCGAGATATTTCTATAGGAAAGCTTACGCTAGCGAGATATTTCTATAGGAAAGCCTACGTTAGAGAGATATTTCTATAGGAAAGCTTACGTTAGAGAGAGATTTCTGTAGGAAAGCTTACGTTAGCGAGATATTTCTATAGGAAAGCCTACGTTAGTGAGATATTTCTATAGGAAAGCTTACGTTAAAGAGAGATTTCTGTAGGAAAGCTTCCGTTAGCGAGATATTTCTATAGGAAAGCTTACGCTAGCGAGATATTTCTATAGGAAAGCCTACGTTAGAGAGATATTTCTATAGGAAAGCTTACGTTAGAGAGAGATTTCTGTAGGAAAGCTTACGTTAGCGAGATATTTCTATAGGAAAGCCTACGTTAGTGAGATATTTCTATAGGAAAGCTTACGTTAGAGAGAGATTTCTGTAGGAAAGGTTACGTTAGCGAGATATTTCTATAGGAAAGCCTACGTTAGTGAGATATTTCTATAGGAAAGCTTACGTTAGAGAGAGATTTCTGTAGGAAAGCTTACGTTAGCAAGATATTTCTATAGGAAAGCTTACGTTAGCGAGAGATTTCGATAGAAAAGCTTAAGCTAGCGAGAGATTTCTAAATAAAAGTAAGAAAAAATGAGGCTCTATGTCTTCTTTGCCTTAGAAAGCTTAAGCTTGCAAAATGTTTTGAAAGTTTTATCTGTTGGAAAAATTTACAAACTACAAAAGAAACAAGAGGTCTAAATTACTGTAATCATTAAAATTAAATACACATGATAAAATTATGAATACCTCATAAAATAATAAAATATAAGATATTTATAATCTGACAGATTTGGAATGTTATTAATAAAGTATTTACTACCATTATTACTATTTTAATGGTTTAATAGGCTACAAAAAAAAAAACGAAATTTGTTTCGCTTATAACCAAACAAACAAACAATTTACAAAATAGGGGAGAAACCTGTTTGTCTATCACTCAATCAATCGGTCTTTATGTTCGTCTTTTTGTTTTCCATGTCATTTTTATTAGTTTTTAACACATTTTTATTTTATTTTCTTTTTAAGCTTATTGAATAAATCCCATAAATTTTTGGTTTTATTAATAACTACCATTTTTTCATTATTGTTAATTGTTTATTTATATTTTTATATACATACGAGTACATACATATTTATTTTTTTTTATTATTAATGTGTTTTAAATTTGGCTTTGTGATTTGTGGTTTAGGCTTTCTGTAAGTGTTTGTATTGTGTGTTAACCATTTTGAAATGGTCAACCAACATAAAAAAATATTTCTAGAAACATTTTTTTTTTTTTCAATTATTCAAAACTTATTCAAATTGACAGTGACATTGTGATTAGTTCATTTGCGCGATTTTTGATGAGTATTTTCAATGAATAATAAAATTTAATTTCATATGTAATATGTGAATGTGTTAACCACAACTTTAATTTTGGAGTTTTTTTAATAAGTATAGAAAAATATTAATAAATAGATTGTTGTAGAAATTTACATATTTTACATATTTTCAAGATATTGTTAAAATTTTATTTCATACATTTTTTATATTGATTTCCAAGTACATTTTTGTAAACATTGAGTTTATAGAAGAGTAAAGAAAGATGAACGGAAACTTCATCCATCCATTCTATTTTTCTTTTCATATAAACTTTAAAAAAAAACTTGTGCAAAAATTCTTGCTGGGCAAAATTTGAGTGAATTTTGATAGCCGTACTAGATTTGTGAAAGGAGTTTATTGAAGATAATGAAAATTTCATTCGATTAAGGCCAAGTCACACAGAATCCTTTGTACTTATACGTCGGTTTTTTTTTAACTGACAACTGAGTTGATATACATGTTTTCTTATGAGAATGAGAAGAAAATTATTGCAGGAATTTATTGCCAACAAAATTAAAAATGGCAGTTAGGTCATATTCGTAAATGCAACACTGCTCTGCATAAGAAATGCAAACTTTTTGTAATGCCAATAAAAAATTATTATAATTTTTTTTACAGTATGACTTTTATTTTTGGGGAGTATTTGACAATTTTTTGGTCCCCATCTACTTTAATGAAATATATATATAAACATTTGAAATCACTGTTGCAGCGCAGTGATTTCAACAGCATGGCAGTTAAAGTTATGTATTCTTCCTGATATCGCTAGAAGTTATTGCTAGAGAGCTCCTTTTCTTGAGAAGTACTCTCTCTCTAAAATAAAAAAAATTCATCCTGATGGATTTAGTTATTCAAGTGCAACTCCATAGTGGACATTATTTTTATGTGCATATGTAAAACACAGGTGCTTGCTAAACTTTTGGTAGACTAATTAAAACTTTAAATTTTAACCATTTATACATAAAAAAAAATTGTTTTCATGCATTTTTTTAAATTCATACGTTTCGATTAAATATATTTATTTTCTAACTAAAATTCTTTAACTTTCATTTGAGTCGTCCCAAAATTTTTCAAAATTAAATTTTATTTAAGTTGTCTCAAAATTTCCTGTCGACTAAAACAGTGTCAATTCTACTCGACTCAAAAGCGCCGTAGAAAACACCAAGTGACTGTCAATAGGGTAAAGTAAAGTTGTAATAATGGAACAAATTTCTTACGGCCGACAAATCCTACCATAAGCTATCGGTAAGTGGTGAAACAGGCCGTAAAATTGTAAAATTTTTAATATTTTTATTAATTATAAGCCAATTGGTTATTGCAAAAACCCTTTCAAAAGATATTTTTCATAAACTTTAAAAAAACCCTTTTTCTCTCTATTACGATTCGAGAGAAAAATGGTAGCAAATCGAGTGCTTTGTAGCCTTTAATGTGTTTGCGCATTTGTCTTTTGCATCTGTACTGCCAACCTGCGCCATCTTTAATTTTTATATCCCTTGTTGCTTCGTTTTTAACAAATTTTGCGAAAGAGCTTGCGAATGGCCTGTTAAAGCATTAAGCTTTCGTAACGAAATTACATTCGCATCGCAATAGAGAGTAGCCGCCCAGTTTATGAGTTTAATATGCAAATTTAACCAAACAATTAAAATAACAATTATGAACGATGATCATTTGAAACTTCTTAAAAAGAATTGTGCTTCTACGAATCTACTCGTGATGTGTTGAAAATATTGTTCCTTTGAAGTGATTCCTTTTAATTTGAAAATCCATAAAGGGTTTATTTTCACACACAGAAAAAAGTGTTTTATCAATTAAAAAAATGGTTTAAAAAGTATTTAAATTTAATTAATGTGATAATTGAATCAATTATTTTTTTTTTGTTGAAAGAAAATTAAAAATCTAATTTTGATTTAATTAACATTTTAGTTGTTTTGAAATAAATTTTCAAATAAAATTTTAATTAAATAACAAAAAATCTTAAATGACTATTTTCGTTTAAAAGAAAATAATTTAAACATGTAGAATTGTTGTTGGAAATTATCAATATTTATTAAAATAAATTAACACATTGTTTGAAATGGCAAAGTTTTTTGATCACTTTTTTAATTAAAATTAAAAATATCATTTATTGAAAATATTTTTTCAAAATTTTAAAATTTTTAGAAATCAATATAATCATTTTGGTAATAGGTGCAAAGTAAACAACTTGTTTGCTTGATATTATGAATTTGGAATAAATTTGGTGATTGGAAAAATTTAATAATTTTTTCTGTGCATTTATTTTATTTACAATGCCACTTTACTAGATAGTTCAGTGTATTTAATAACTTTATATGTATAACTTTATATATATAAATTTTTTAAAGAAATTAGTTTTTTGCTGTAAGAATAAAATCGGCTACAGTGGTTTGAACTTGGGAATAATGTCTTTTAATGTTAGACTTTATCTTTTATCACAAAGTTACTTTTTGCATGATGTTATTAAACAAGTGCTTTTGCTTAAAAATGCATTGTACGAACAAAATGTTACTTTATTGTTTTTTTTTTTTTGGCATTGTTAAAATTTTGAACTTACACACACACTCCACCTATTAATTATCACTTTCAGTAAAAACCTAAGACGCAAAACGCCCTTAATAACAAAAAATAAAAAACCTACTTTCTTGCAAATTTCGATGTATCTCATCAAAGCAAATCGGAATTTGTAAAAAATTAGTTTAGATTTTTTTGTTATTTAGGGCGTTTTGCGTTTTAGGAAACAATATATATATGTAAATATGTTGCACTGCTTTACATTGGACTGCCAGTGCAAAATATTTTACAGCTACTGCTTGGTACAATAACAAACATGTAGCCACAATAAGAAAAACCAACGGGGTAATTCCGTAATACATCTGTGCAGAAATTGTAATTCTTCCTAATGGTATATATAACACAATAAGGGTAATCACGATGGCCATTGAGAAAATTTTGCAAAGGTTTTGATCGTGAACATGCATACCACTTTTTTTGGTGCAAACGTGCACAAGCTTGCAGCACTACACAGAAAAAATTCTTCAACATTTTTCACTAATTAATAAAGCATTAGTAAAAAAAATCAATGTTATCAAGTGAATTAAACGTTTAATCAAATCAATTAACACTTAATCAAGTGAATTGTTTACTGGAGCAAATTTACGTTACAAATTTTTTGATTGAAATCAACTATTTTTGTGTAGCATAAGTTGTCAAAAATCTTCATTTGTTTGCAAATTATCAGCCATGTCACAGTGCGCAATTCCGTTCGGAACCGAACAAAACATATTTTTTTATTGGTAAAAAGTATATTTTGAAATTTTTTGTGGAAAACTCCCATTCCGTTCATGAAAACAAAAATGGTTTTATTCCGCAAAGTCTTTTTCGTAATTTTCTGAAGAACCAAAATACGGAATGAATTCCGTTTCCGAACGGAATTGTACTCTGTGGCATGGCTGAATATATTATTTTTATATGTTTTTTACGCTAAATCGATCATAAAGTATTTTAATCAAAATTTTGTTTTTTACAAATAAAAAAAAATGGCGGTCCATATGTCAAAAGTTGTTGTTTGCACCTATTTGCAACTAAGCAAATATGCACTTCTTTTTTCAAGGTTTTTTTATTGCAAACGAAGTAAAATGAAGCAAATTACAAATACGTGTATTTTGTTGGTGTTGTGTTGTGCAAATGTGTGCATTTTTGCATACATTTGCATCGTGATTACCCCTAATATTTTAAAAAATACCAAAGGCCTGCATAAATGTATTAAGTCATTAAAACACATTAGTCTTACCCTACAATTACACTTACGGTCACATTTGCTATTATGTAGGTTATTTTCACGTAAATTGTATCCAAACAATACTTCTTTTAGCTACTTTTTCCAAATACCTTTATCTTAATGTGTTTTTAACCAAAACAGTGATGTAATCGTCTATGCCGAATCTTTGATACCCTACACCAACAGTTAGAATATTTCAGGCGTTGGCCCAATATGGTATCTATAAATTATTAATTAATTTGCATAAAAACGGACGTCAGTATTAAAATTGGTTGCAGTTTAGACCTACATATCGTCACCTAAAATGCAAAAGGGCGTAGCAACTAAACATTTCGAAATGCAGTTTTTCATTGATTGACAAAAAATTTTAGATCTCTGCGATCAAAAATGGTGACTTAGGGTACGTTCGTAAATGCATCACTGCGCTGCATCAGTGATTTAAAATTCTTATACATATTCACATACTCCAGAAAAATAATAGGCACACATTAATAAAAATAATAAAAAAAAAATTTAGTAAAACATTATTCGTAACCAACGATGCCAATAGTAGGGAATTTTCCCTTTTTGTAGGGATTTTTTCGGAAAATTTACAGCGTAGGGAAACAAGGACAGATATTTTATTTTGAGGCAATTGTAGGGAATTTTCAAAATATTGTCTCATTTTCAATATATTGTGTTAAAATATGTAAATATTCGTATTATTTTCATTTAAAAATTAAAATTTTTCATATACCATAGCATTTAGGTACAAATGTAGTATTTTACTAAGAGCCCTAATAGCCTGGCAATCTTCAACAAGTGCCACAATCATGTACGTATATATTAGGGGAGCCCAATATTTGGGTTCACATTTGCGAACTAATCGCTTATTTTTGTTATTTGCATTTGCTCTCACATTCGCTAAAAATATATGCGAATATTAAAGGAGAATGTTTAATGAATGAAACAAAGAGAAATAAAGTCATACAATTTGGAATTTTTAAAAATTTGAATTAAAACTTTTAAGCATGTGGAAGGATATATATTTAAAAGGAATTTTTTTTAAAATTTTGAAATAAAGATTTTTTTATATTCAACAAAGCCTTCCCTTTTATTTGGTACCGAGTTTGGTAAAAAATATTAGATACTTATATTAATAAAAAATAAAAGTATTCTTGAAAAAGGTTAAGTCCTTTAAAAAGGACAAAAGATGAGGAAATGAAAATCAAACACGCAGTTTGACTTAGTTTTGACTCTAGATTGAAGGATATACAGTGGCGTTTCTGCCAAATTAAATTATTAAATTAAATTTAATTTGTCACACAGTATTTTTTTTTAATTGAATTTTTACATGTGTGAGAATGTTTATTTTGGTTTTTTCTTGATGTTAATAAATGCTTTTTTTTAATAAATGTTAATAAATCCCTTAATTATAATATTTTCGAAATGTTAACAGAGTATGTATTTGTTTGCCTGAAGCTAAAACCAATACATTTTTAACGTAGGGAATAGTGTAGGGATAATTTTTTTGTTTGTAGGGAAAAAGAGGGAATTTTATTTAGACACGTAGGGATTTTTTTGAAATTTCTCTTGGCATCACTGTTCGTAACAGTTTTAGCTGAGAGTTTTCGAGAGGGCCCATGGTAAATTATGGATCAATTATTACAAAATTCTGAAAAGTGATTTCTGGTATAAAAAAGCCTAAATTAGAAATCATTTCGATGTAGTAGTTAAATTTGTTTTAGCGGCTTGTAGTTCTAAGGTGGTTTTCAGAAGGCTGCTTGATATGGGATCTAAGGTAAATTATGGACCGATTATCACAAAATTGCATGATATAATTTCTGGCCATATGAAGCTAAATTGGACCGTTCTTTACGAAATTTGACAGTGTGATTTCGAGTCCTATAAAACTGTGACGTACAAAATTTTATTACAGTAGTATTATTTATTACGGCTTAAGGCGTAATAAACTGTTTCGAGAGTAGGCTTTATATGACGCATATGGTAAATTGTGGACCGATCTTTACGAAATTTAACGGTATGACTTTTAGGCATACAGAACAAAATTGCGCAAAATCGTATATCAATCCGTGCATTATACCACTACTTATGTTAGTTTTTGTAACAAAATTATCAATTTTTGAAAGTGGTGGTTTCACATTTTGATTCATAACTCTTGTCCTACTGAACCGATTTAGCTGGATTTCTTTTCAAAGCTGCTTAGGATAACAAGAAGTAATTTGACACCAATATTGTTCTTTTTTTTTATTATTATTCCTACCCTAAATCCCGCGAAGCTTTTTGCTTGTCTGCAGGAGACCAGAGTCTCTGGCGGGAATCGAACCCGCAACCCCGGTACTGATAAACTAGCTCACTACCAGCTAGCCTACAATATTGCGTAATTTTAAGCGCTCTTAACATGGTTCTTAAAATTTCTGAATTAATATGGACAAGTTCCGATTTTTTTAACGTAATGACCAATTTCAAAAAGTTCAATACCTTGCCCATAGTTTGATCTAGAATGATTTTTCGCCTCTCCTGAAAATTTGATTTAAAGACATATGCGGTTACCCATGAAAGCCACAGATATATGTACTTTATAGAGTCTGAGATAAATAATGGACGGTATTTTTGATTCCGTTTCGCGATTGCGGAAAACAATTTTTGTGCGGAAGCAAAATTTTCAATTATTCATTCCGATTGCGCGGTATCATCTCTACCATTGCGACATTGTCATATTAATGATACCGCAATATAGATATTATTCGCCATTTTGCTTACGTAAAAACTTTACAGCGAAAAGCTAACGGACGGAATGAAAAGGTAAGAAGAAACTTAAATTAAAAAAAAAAAACTTGAAAATTTAGTTTCGTTATTTAAAAAAAATTATACACAATTGGTATAAAATAGATCAATATACAAGCAAACTTCAGTTAGAAGCAAATGGTTGATTAATTGAAATTATTTCAAGACATTGCTTGTGGTTTTAGCCAACGAACTTAGCAGAAATAAATGATTTTTGGAAGGTTTAGCATTGACTCTAAATGGTTTAACACTGTTTTTAGTAAAATTTTGCTGTCGCGAGCATTAACTTTTCTTGTATTGTATTTTGGTAACTCCCTTCTGCAAAAAAATATTACACAAGCAGAAAGTTTATCTTTGGCAGAAAGAGCTCCTTGTCGACTACTTCCTGTACATGAATTCTCTAGCTCTGACACTATATATTTAAATGCTGCCTTATAAAAGCGAAAATTCTTTTGAAAACTGTGAAAAATTAATCAAAATATCTAATGCCTTAAACATGTATTAAATTTCTTATTTTAACTTACTCCCTACAATTCACATCATTACAACTTCAGATTTATATTGCGAAACTCTTCTTCCTACCCGAAGGTCTAAGCAATGGTCGTTAGTGCTATCATAAAAAAAAAGCTATTGTATCCATATTGCAATTTTATATTTTCTACGTTGGTATATTTTACATAAATTTACCTTGCATCCGGGAATTATTTCCTTCTTATAAGTTACTTTATTATATTCAACATTTTTATTTTATGCAACATTTTTTATTTTTCGAATTTATTCTATGAGTTAAATGTAACAAGAAGATACAAGATAATAGTCTGGTAGTGTATAAAGTCATTCCTAAAAATTTAAGGAATAGAACTATTAAAAAAGCTTTATTAAATACATAACTAAAATTTAACTCATAGAATAAATTCGAAAAATAAAAAATGTTGAATATAATAAAGTTGCTTATGAAAAGAAATAATTCCCAATATTTTTATTTTATTTTTCGAATTTATACTATGAGCCAAGTTTCAGTTATGTATTTTATAAACCTTTTTTTAATAGTTCCACTCCTTTTCATGAATGACTTTATACACTACCAGACTATTATCTTGTAACTTCTTGTTACATTTTACCTTAGCTATCCTTTGGATAGCAATGAAGTATATTGTATGTACAGAAAAATTTACAATTTTTAGACACGAGCAGAATATAATGCATTTTCTGGCCCGCTACGGCCCTTGTCAGCACTCTTTGTGTTGTTTGACACAAAAATTTTAACAATATCAACCCTAAAATTATTAAAACAGAGATGTAAAATATCTTTGCGGAAAGCTAATACCGCAGGAATGAATAATAGCAATTTTCATATCGATCGATATTTATTTCCGTTGAACTTACTTTTCCGTGCGGAATCAATAATACCACCCAATAATAAAGTTTCAAACGGAATGACAACATTTGTATGCCCTCATTCATCACTAGTGGTGGTGGAGGGTATTAAAAACAGCAAACACACTCAGCGATGCCAACTTAGCCCTTTGCGGGGTAGATTTAGCCCTCTTAAAGTACCTAAACGCGAAAAAAAATTTAGCCCTTAACTAAACGCGTATTTTCCGCCCATTTTGTATATTTAGCCAATTTAGCATATTTAGCACGTTTTTTTTTTCTTTTTATCCGGTTAAGATACATTTTTTTGCTTTTCCCAGCTTTGTCGAGTAAAATCTGTCTGAGAAATTAAAAAAACGTGCTTATGGAATAAAATCTGGATAAAACTTTATATGTTCGATATAAATATATATTAATATATCCGTAAGCAAACGTTGAAGTTGAAAAGACTTTTGGTGCAATGAATGTCGTTTAATACATGCAAGAGCCTAATTTATATATAACATATCGTCGGCTTAATATGCAAACCTGCTAAATCCACTTTTTTAAATAAATTGAGATTTTGATGCCATGTGGAAGAGAAAGAT
The DNA here is from genome assembly GCA_943735925.1 of Pollenia amentaria. Classification (NCBI taxonomy): domain Eukaryota; kingdom Metazoa; phylum Arthropoda; class Insecta; order Diptera; family Polleniidae; genus Pollenia; species Pollenia amentaria. The sequence continues at coordinate 240,574,653 of OX031007.1, read as the reverse complement.
ACGCCTCTTCGACCAGCATGTAGTTCTTCTTCAATTTGAGTCTTGAAGTGTGTAAAAAGGTTTGATAAGAAAACCTGCTCTCAAGCTGCAAATATGAAATATAAGAAGTTTTTGTCTCTCCTGTAAAATGTGCTGAAAAGGAGTTAGTAGGCTTACATATTGAGCCGACGATATGTATGTATTTAGTCTAAAACGTGAGTTATGCTTAAAAATGAGTTCTTACAAAACATAAAAAAGCAGAATTATTATACAGATAGTGACTTATGGAACAATGATCAATTTTAAAAGAGCGTAAATGTTAGTTCGAGTACCTGGCTGCTAATTCCGGCAATTGTGATTGAATACTTTTTCGACTGAAAGAATTAGATATCAAATTGCTTTCGAATCGAAAAGTATTCGATCATGACTGCCAGAATTAGCCACCTTATTTGTAAAATGATTCCATACTCAATACTATTTTCCAGGGTCCGTAAATCACAGTTATCCAGAAAATTTAAACTCAAAAACTCTTCAAATTAGAGTCAACGGAGACCTACAACCGATAAATTCGTATTGAGGAGCTCTTTCAGAATCTATGGTGATCTAAAAAAACGACCTCGTCTCCACAGCTAAGAGTTATTTTTCAACGTAAAAATAAATGGTGGAATGAAACACCCAGAAAGATATATATTTCCGTCTAAAATAAAACACATTTAAGGTATTTTATTTTTTCCGTCTTAAATAAAACTAAAAAAAATAAAATTATCAATAAAAAAATTTTAATTAATTTCATGTTGTAAAATTCCTGTCTTCATAAAAATAATTTAATGAAAATTAAATTCAATGAACTTAAGCCTAATTAAAAATATCTAAATTTGGATTAAAAAACCATTAACAGTTCAATAAAATAACCACAATACTAATTAATTTGACTAATTTTTAACAGCTTATGTTGATAAAAACATAACATTATTCACAAAAAGAAACAATAATTCCCAAATTCTATTTATTAAAATTGTTGAGTTAAATACATCAAACTTTTCAAAGAAATGATGACGAAAAACATATCAGACTTTTCTGCTGGTGGCTGATAATTGAAAATTTATTTCTTTGAAATTTTTTTTTAAATATGAAACACAATTTTAACTAATTCTTACAATTATTTGATGAAAAAATCCAATTATTTCTTTTATAAACTAAATGCAAAATAAATTGTTTGAATATGCAAATTAGATTCTGAACGGTAAAATAAAACTGAAACGAGTTTTATTTTCTGACGGAAAAAATAAAACTCCTCAAATGAGTTTAATTTATGGCGGCGAATTAAACCCTTTTTTAAGAGTTTGTTTTGACCTTTTATTTTAAAGTTGAAAAAAAAACTGTTTTAGATGGATTTTTGCTTTTTAGTTCACAAAATAATTGTTATGAAATAACTTTTGATTTCACTTATAAGTGTTACGTACCCTGCTATTTTCTAATAAATTGTTTTGCTTAAAATTTCTGGTGTTAACTTAAAAATATATTTTAGCCCTTTTTCACTTTTTTGAAAAAAAAAAATTGCATAAAAATGTACAAAAGTCATCCGTTTTCCAATTTAGCCCTTTTCAGTCCGTTTTGCATAAGTCTTCACGCGTTTAGTGTCTGGTAATGTAAACAAAAAATTTCTGCAAAAAAAAACATGTACACAAAACACACACGGACTAATCGTGCTGTGGTCGTTCAAATTGCCGAGCAACTTCAATAATATTAATGAGGTACATAGCTGAAATTCTTTGTTTTCTAAGTGCACATTTACATTAAGCGATTTTGGCGCTGCAAGTTTTGTCGGTTCTCCTTTAAAGTTGCTTTTGCGTTTACATTGTGCAATCTTTATAGCAGCAATTTTTCCTGTGAGCAACAGATTTCCGACTGAACTTAAATAAATTTTCAAATAAGAGAACAATACGAATCAAAGAGTACACTCGCTTGTGTACCCATTTGTATTCTCCTCTTGCCCATAAAGTACGAATCGTAGCGACAAAAATCGCACAATGAAAACGGGCACTAAGTGTTCATTAGCGAGCAAGGGCAAAATTATTTTATTCTTCATGCTCATGAATAAAAGGGCGAAAAATTATCGATTCGTAACAAGTAACAAATTATAAGTAAAAAATTATTGATTTCCCATTAATGAGCAAAAATAATTTTGAACTGTGTTTTGTAATAAAAACAAACAAATTTTTATACTTTTACCACCGTATTCATAAACGATTATTGAATTTTTAGAAAAATTTTCATAGGAAATTTGTTTTGGTAACGATTATTAAATTAAAAATATCTATTAATACAGGCATAAAACTTCAAGAGGCTTATTAAATAATTTTTTATAGAAAATCCATTTAATAAACATTTTATAAACCTAAAATAATTTTTATGAATAATAGGTTTAAACTTTAAAATTTTTTAAGTTACTTTAAACATTTTTAGTTTCCAAATAAATTAAAAAATTGTTTAATAAAATATATTTTATTTTAATAGAATACTTCCCGTATTTTGAACTTTTCAATCAATATTTTATGTCGGTTTAAAAATCAATATTAATTATTACGAAATTCTTAATCCTTTTTTCTAGCCAAAAATGGAAAATTTAATATATTATTTAATTAATATATTTTACTGAAATATTTAAATTTTATGTTACAAATTTTCATTAAATCAAACTATTTTATAAATTTCCAATTTCAAAATTTCTTTTACTACATATCGTTACCTAAACGCAAAAGGCTCTAACTAAATAAAAAATGAAAATCGACTTTTTCATTGATTCAGATGTATTTCATCAACACAAATGTCTAAAAAAATATTTTAAATCTTTCGACCAAGATTAGCTATATTTTTTAACAAGAAACAAAGGGCCCTCCCTCCCTATACACAAAATATTATATTATAAACGCTTAATATGCAACATTATCAAAACAACTGGTAGGTTTTACAAGAAATATAGGTGAAAAATTAATTTTAAACAGTCTAATGCAATTTATCAATTTATAATTTTTTGGAGTTTTTTGTTTCTCCTGTAAAATTTTTAAAATGTTAGATAAGGCCTTTTGCGTTTTATATAACGATACGTATGTATATAGTTAACAAGTCACGAATTTTAAATTATTTCTTAACTTTTAAACCTATTTCTGAAATCTCCTATTATAATTCAGAGCTATTCATTTATCGTTTAAATTTTTTTTTTTAATTTAGTTTTAATTTTTAATTTCCTATAAACAATTTTTTTAACACAAAGAAAAATTTCTGACCATAATTAACAATTCCTTTAAGATATTCCTAAACACACAGCTTAAAACTTTAGAATCAGATCCGTTCTAGTTATCAAACTTTATTTAATTGCTTAGCAAATATATTTTAATTTAATTAAAAATATTGAATTTGTTTCTTTTTCGATCAAAATTTGTGTAAGAATTTATTATATATTGTAATTTTTTTACTTTTCAAACTTTTTTAAAGGCAATACCTAAAATATTTTTTATACTCAAACCAAATAATTTACAATTAAAAACACCAAATTAACGTCTGTATTGAAAAGCTTTAAAATTATGACTGTCAAATTTAATTATGTCATCTCGTTTCAGATAAAATGATTAAAATTGCACAACTGCTGTTGTTGTTTTTGTAATTGCGGCATGATTGACACATATTTTTTAAGAATCGCATAGTTTTTTTTCTGTTAATTTATAATTTTCGTTGGTAAACAGTTGTAAACTGTGACAGTAAATAGAGAACCCACTAAAACACACACAAATTCAACGACAACCACAATCAAGCAAAGAAAAATACTAAAGACTTAAGCAACAAACTTGTTTATCATATTAAAACATTTTCATTCTGTAAGACATTTTTTTAACCATATTTCTTCTTTTTTTTCTCATTAGTTTATAAAAAAGTTTTTTCTTGTACTCATGTAATTTTTTTAGGGAAATTACAACACTTTTTTTAGATTAAAAACAGTTCTTTAAAATGTTTTTTGTTTTAAGAAAAATATCATTTTGTTTTTTGTTTTAAAATAAATCAAGGTAATCCATAATAATCCATTAAAGTTTTTTGTTGTTTAAAGTTGTAATCCACTGTTTCTTTATTTTTGTTTTTTTTTTTTTAAATAATTTGTATCAACAACTTGTTGTAATCCTTTTTATATGTGGGGTTGTTGGCTCCTTTTCGTCTTACCTTGGAAGTTGTTTTACTTTTTTTTTCACAATTTATTCGGATTTTTTACTATTTAGTTTGAAAATGACCGGGTTTGGTGGTAACAACCAAACTCTGAAACTGGCGAACGAAAACAAAAATCAATTGCGAGGCGCAAAGTATTTTATAGCCACTTATATTGTTACTCATACTTAAGCAGAAAATGTTAACACTCATACATGTCTAAAACAAGTTAAGAGCATGCACATGATGTTGGTGATAATGTTGTTGTTTTTGTTGATGTTAGTGTTTTTTTTTTATATTTTTATATTTTAACTTTTTTTCAATAAATTTTTTTTTGTTTTTTGTTTTTTTTTTTTTTTTGTATATTGAAGATTGTTGTAGAAAAATAAAAAACCCACTATAATATCATCTTCTTTAGTTAAAGTTAATAACAAAATTGTGATTGTTGTTTTTGTTTTTGTTTATTTCTTTATTCAATATATGAATAAATAACAAAATGTTTGCTTAAATGTGTTTGTAAGTTAAAATATGATTGTATAAGTGCATTTTACAAAATAATTGTATATATCATTAGCATGATCTTAGTTTAAGATCAATAATCATAATAATGATGACGATTTCTTTTAAATAAAAAAAAATATATAGATATTCTTAATATTCAAGTAAAGAAGCAAAAAATTTAATGAAACATTTTAAGAATCTTTTCTTCAAACAAAAATAATTATTTTTTTTTTCCTAATAAAAAATAATTTTTAATGATTTTTGCTTTTAGTTTTGTTGTTTTTTTTTTTTTTTTTTTTTTTTTTTTTTTTTTTTTTTTTGTTTAAAGACGATAAACAAAAACTAATTAAAATAATCATAATTTAAAGCAATAACAACTTATCAGCTGGTAAAATATATTAATATTTATTAATTGTATACGTTTTTTAATTTTAAATGAATATTCAATTTCCTTAATTTATTTAAACATTTTTTGTTTCTCATTTATATTATTAATAAATAATTCTTATATAAATTTAAATAAGCTTTATGTATTTAATTTTTATTAAAAGAGAATTCAACTTTTAACAAATCTATCCATTATTAATAATGACTTTCCATTAGTAATTCTTATCGTATTAACTCCCTTTTTAGTGGTCAGCTTTACTCTACACCGCCACAAGTGGTGAAGAGGGTATACAAAGTTTGTCATTCCTTTTCTTTTAATCACAGAAGAAAATGTCGTGAAGAGCGGCCCACTCTGGGAAATTATTAAAATACGCCTACAACCGTAGCAGAAATAGATATTGTTGTAAAACTTTGTCCTATTTATACTAACTGGCAGTGGAGGGTATTAAAGATTCGGCACAACAGAATATAGCAAGCATTCTTGTTTTATTTTAAGATTCTCATTCGTACTAAGAAACTTGCTTCATGTAAGACGCTCTCATCCGATATTGTCTGAAACGGCAATTTTTGTCTTTACATGGAGATGAATGCTGAATAGGGATTATCATCCTTCGAACTGCTTGATCTCGAGCGTTATATAAAATACTTTCTTAAACGGCATGGCTTTTAATTAACCTCGGTTTTAACTGCGTTTTTTGATAAAAAAGAAATAAAAAAACTTTCAAAAATTTGAGGCAGAGTGTTTTTGATCTTTACACCGAAAGTTAAAGAATTGTGGTGCTTTGTCTCTGCTTTTCTCTAAGAAGCTTAAATTTTCAGTGGTGCTAAGTTCACCGTTGCCTATGAACTCTCCTTAACGTTTATAAATTATAAACAACCAGTTGGAATAACAAATTTGTAAATGGGTGGCACCTATAAAGGGTGGTCCAACCAAAACGCACGATGTTAATTGTAAATAAAACAAAAAGTTTTCAGAGAATGATCTTAATATTTTTTAATTATGATAGATAAATCTATGAGAATAATGTGTAAAACAAAATATCGGTCAAATGCTCGCCCCGGCTTCGGTGGCATACCTCTATCCGATGGTCCATATTTTTAATGTCTCTGAGACATAATAGAGGTTCAATCTCGCTTATGTGCTGAATTATCTCATCCTTTAGCTCTTGAATTGTTCTTGGCTTATTGACGTACACTTTTTCTTTTAAACCCACCATGACCTGAGATAACACGGCCATTGAATTTCTTGCGCGAAAGAGCCATTGTTTCGTTGGTTGTGTGGCAAGTGGCAACATCCTGTTGCAACCACATATCGTCCAGGTCCTATCATAAATTTCTGGCTACAAGAAGTCCGTAGTCATCAACACCATTCACGGTAACTGCTTGGCCGACCTCTATTTTGAAGAAGCACGATCCGAAGACACTGCCAGCCATTAACCACACCAAACAGTCACTTTTTGCGAATGCATCCGCTGTTCAACAATCACTCGTGGATTCTCATTAGCCCAAATGCGGCAATTCTGCTTGTTAACGAATCCACTGAGGTCGATTATGCTGACCAAAAAATCACGAAATGCATTTTGAGTTGAACGCCTATTTACGTTACAGGCTTCAACAATCTTAACGAGCTGCTCAATTGTGTACCTCTACATGGTTAAATTTGTCAAACACTGAAACAAAGAAATGTCAAATTAAGTTGAGAAAAAAACTTGAGGTTAAGGTGTGACTTACAATGAACATCGTGCATTATGGTTGAACCACCCTTTATTAAAGCCACTAATTATAAATTCGATTTTAAGTTAAATGTATTAAGCCTCTGCTAATGTTCGACTTTGCAGCAGTATAAACCGCTTTAACGCGGTAACCATTAAAATGGTTACTAATTAAACCTCATAAAAAGTTCTAGCTGGTTCTTTAAAGCCAAAACTTAAACTGGAAGTTTTGCAGGGCTTACAGATCAACACAATCAGTCTTTTGTGCTTCCCAGAGTACTCGTTATTCGATTAATTTAAGCTGCTACTGGCTTATTTATTTGCAACTAAAATTTTTCTCATTTGGTAAGAAAATAGTTTATTTAGGAAATTAATTAATTTTTTCATGTATTTAGCCAGTAATAAAGAGAACAGGTCAAAGTTCTAGAGGCAAGAGAATAAATGCACACATTAATGTTAAAGTTTAAATGGAAAGTTTCAGCAGTTACCCATAGAATTTAAAGAAAATTTTACGAAAAAAAACTTAGTAAAAATTGTCATGAAATACTTAAAAATTAAAAAAAAAAATATGTTAAGAATAACCTAATTTATTTGTACATTAAACATTTTTATTGGTTTATTTTTGCAAAAGTGTATAATAAAAATGACTGAAGTAACAATCATTTTATTATTAGTAATCGTAGTCGGTAGTTAATACGTTTGCATGTATGTGTGTTTATGATAATATGCTTGAGTATTTTTATAAGTTTTTTATATACATTTAAATAAAGGGGACTTTTAAGTCCGCACTCGAAAGAAAAATCTAACCAAGGCTGGGTCAATAGTACGATAGGAGCGGACTTTCTTTAATCAAAAGTTAAATCCGAAAACGGGATTGACTTACTAAGTAAAAATTAAATAAAATTAATCTCGAAAACTGTGCTTGATTCAAGAATTTCTTAGTTGGTTTAACCCCCAAAAGGTAATCATATCAAGACATACGTTATAGATAATCATTCCTAAAACTGACGCATTATTTTAACCTGTTATATTGTTGTATTTTTTGATTAATAAGGAACTAACTAATGTGGATTATATTTTTACATATATATTAAGGGGATTATTTTGTAAAACACTTCACCTCACTTGAAAAATACTTTTATACAAATTTTTGAAAATTTAAACATTTTTATATGAAAAATTTCTTAACGCACAGTGAAGGGATTTACAAAATAGCCCCCTAAATAAAAATACCATAATTTAAAATATGTTAATATATAAAATGTATGAAGTGCACAGCAACGTATTCAACGTGTTCATTAAAAAGAAATGGCAATATTTCGAAAGTGCATGCGTAAAATTTACACAGATTATCTTTCTAGAGTTAAACCCTAATTCGTACTTGAAATAATCCGAAAGTGTGATTGATATTAAGCACTTACCCCCAGGCAAGGTTGCCAACTCGACAGTTCAAAAAAAGGCTAGAATTGAATCAAAAATGGGCTACAAATAGCTAGATTTTAAAAATTATGAAAAACAGTAATTTGCCTTAGTCAAAGAACCTATTTTAATAAGAATTCTATATGGTATATAATCGGTTTTGGGTGTTGTTATATGAACGTAAAGGTGCATACAATTTTTGGGCCTTGCATTTTTCACATAAAACTTGTATTTATTATAAACAAAACTTAACAAAAACTTCCTCCATTTATTACAAAAAAGGTAACAGAAACAATTTTTTTTTTATTTAATGCGTTTTGCACAAAAAAAATGATTGCTATTCACTTGGGAATAGCTAGAAGTGATTCCTTTAACGAAATTTTTCAGCAGCTCACTACATCCGGTCATTGGTCAAGTATTCTCTGGTAATGTCAGAGAGGTGTCCAATCCTGCCTACAGCTAAAGTGAGAAGGCGATTGCTGAGTAACCTGAATAGCACGCTAACACCTTTGCGTTACAGGTAAGTAGGTGGGACTGAAACTCAGCATTGTACCATTAGCCGCATGGCGGCTAGCCTGCCCAGAGGCTGAAACCAAGAGATATTGTGGCCCTTTGTTCCTTATAGGAACCACAGGACATAATAATTATTATCAATAAAATGTATGTGACCAAATACTGTGTCAAAATAATTTCTACGAATAGAATTCGAAACCATTAAATTTTTAATGCCGCTTTTATTTGACCAATGATCTTTCTTTGAAGGAACTGAAGCACAATATGCAAGAATTAGAAATTTATCGGTTTTTGGAGATCTCTTGTTCACTATATACTGCTTTACTGTTACCAACTTAACATAGCATTTCTACCAACTCATCTTCAACAACTTTACAAATTTCACGAAGATTGGCAAGTCAGAGCAATCAGAAAAGTCAGGATCATGGAATATCCGTTGACACCATACATCATCATCTTTCATCTACTGAATCAATGCACCTTTTAATGATTTCAAGACTGTACAAATGTAAAAAATCAAAGAATGCCTTGGTTTTTTTATATTTTAATGGTCTTGCTTCCTTTGTGGAACTTGAGACAAACTGCTCTAGGAATCTTAGAGTGGGCTTATCTTCTTTTTCACTTCATTTATTTTAGAGATTCTACAGACGATTGCGCATTAAAAGGTGTAGTTGCATTAGGCCTAAGATGGTCTAGTTTGTTCTAGCAATATATTTTCTATGTCTTCCTGATAATCATCGACACTTTATTCGAACTTCCAAATTGAAATTTCGCATGGGTGTATAAGTAGTGCTTTAGTCAAATTTCGCGGGACCATCTTCATCTCCAGAGTCCTCATCAGATGGCAAATAGTTAGCTCTGGGAGGTTTTATAATAAGTACTGTAAATATCTCAAGGTTGCTAAAACTGTCATTTGAGATAAATGACATTGTAGCTTTTCAAAGTATTAAAGTATATCAAAAAAATTTTAAAAAAAATTTTATAAAAAAAATTGCAACAATTAAAATAAGAAATGGCTATGAAGGAAAAAAGTCTAGGTCTTCCGGCTAGATAAAATCTAGCTATTTCTTTATGGCTAGATGAAAAAAAACAGCCAGATCTAGCCGGAAAATGGCTTAAGTGGCAACCTAGGCCCCAGGGGAACCAGAGAGAGAGAGATATTATATATTTCCCGTTCACTTTTATTTGATTCCCCTTTGTTTACAGAAAGAACTCCCAGTAATAAGACACCAGCGAAATTGCCTGATATCGTTTTCCTCATCATTCCCCTTTGAAAGTTTTACAGATTTAACTAAATAATTTTAACAAATAGAAATCGGGAATTTTTTTCTTCTTTTTATAACTTATTTTATTTCTTAAACAGGAAAATAATGTAGGTTTTTTCTTGTTGTGTTGTATGTGTTGTTCCTACCACAAACAAGTAAATCGTTTTTACCTACTTTTGGTAATTTATGGACCGATCTTCACGGGATTCGGCAGTGTGATTTCTAGTCCTATAAAACTGTGATGTACTTTATAAACTGTGATGTATTTTATTATGATAGCATTATTTATTACGGTTTAAGGCGTACAAAACTGTTTTCAGGTAGTAGGCTTTATATGGGGCCTGTGGTAATTAATGGACCGATCTGTACGAAATTTGGCAGTAATTTCTAGGCCTATAAAAAAGTGACGTACTAAATTAAATGGCAATAGTGTTATTTATTACCGCTTTAGGCGTACTAAACTGTTTTTCGGGAGTAGGGTTTATATGGGGCCTAGTGTAAATTATGGACCAATCTTCAAAAAACAGTGTGATTTATGGTCCTTTAAAGCGAATTCGTGCAAAGTTTTATATAATTTCGTGCATTATTCCACCATTTATGTTAGTTTTTGTAACAAAATTATAAATTTTTGTATTTATAGCTCTGATCCTACTAAACCGATGTTGGTTGATTTCAATCACAGACTGCTTAGGATAACTACAAACAGTTTGACACCAAGTTTGTTTTTTTCATTTCAGTCTTTCAAAAGTGAGAGTGTTTTCATCAGACGGACGGACAGTAATTATACCCACATTCACCACTAGTTGTGGTGGAGGGATTAATAATTTGGACATAAGTTGATTTCGAGAAATGAGCCTGTCAATTGGACTCCAAGGTTTTCGATTCCTGTTGGACTCGGTGAAGTAGCTTGTTTATGCTGATTAACTAGAAACAATTGACGCCTTGGAGGCCAACAATGCTCGCATTTTTCGTGACATAGTGATGCCTAAATGACCGAAATCATTTTCAAATTACATTAATTGTCATGTATTAAGGTTCCGAAAAAAAAATTTTTTTTATGTAAATTTTTTTTTTGTTTTACGATTTCAAGTTCTATCGGCCTTAAAGAAAAAACACCCTATACAAACATTCGAAACCCTTAAAGTGTCTTTAAAATGTTTGTTAATGATTCTTGTGTCATTTTATTTATTTTTATTTCTTGTTTAATTTTTATTTATTATTTATTTATACTTTTTGCATGTTTTTTTCAGTATTTTTTTATAATAATAAATACTATTAAACAAATGAACTCTTCTTGTAAGCCATGCTAATTTTTATTTTGTATGAAAAACAAATTTAAAAAAAACACACATCACAATATTTGCATACAATTCACATGCTATTTTTTTATGCAATATGTATAAAGATGTCAGACCCAAAGACGTAGTACGTCATCATCATCATCGTTATACATGCATACATCAACATTGTAATGCAAGACATGTTTCTAGTAATAGGTTTAAATAAACAAAAAAAAACAAAGTCATTTATTATTTTCTGTTTTAAAAAAATATGTTTTAACCATAAATTAAGAAAAAAAAGCCAAACAAAATAAAGTTCTACTCAATAATATTAAAAAAATTCCAGGCACATTTTAAACCTAAAAACAGAAAATAAGTTTTGGTTTTAATTTCGTTTTCATAAACGACTTCATAATTCCTAAAGCTAAAAATAAATTTTGAGCTTATCTGTTTATTACAGTACAACCTCGATAACTCAGACACTGCCATAAACCGGACAGTATCACTATTTTAATATTTAATAATTTGTATTCTTATGGTTATTTCCATCATGGGTGAGAAAGTTGATACAAATTTTGGCTTTATTAGCTCACAAATTTCATGGTATTTAATGTTTAAAACTAATTTTTGGCATATGAACGCCATCGTGTCGGTCCAATCAACATATTTTCACGCAACACCAGTGCATTCCGAGCAATCTTTGATGGTTTATCAGCATAAACGAGAGATTTGACGTAACCCAACAAAAAGTAATCCAAAGCTATAATATCACAAGAACGAGATGGCCAATTCACAGGTAAACACTTTATTGTTAAATAGAAACAAAATATTATCAATCGTGAAAAAACAAATGTTAAAATATTTTGTCTTTTGCCATTGCGGGAACCATAATATGTTGGGTTTTTTGAGGGATTCTGAATACGAGCTTAACCCAAGGATTATCGGTAACTTTTTACCACTAAGTTCTCCTCTTGGTCTGGCCAGACCACAACTAGAACAGCTAAAAACCTCAATTAAATAAAAAGTAAATAAATATATTTCTTTTTTAAACATATGCTTATAATTTAAGATTCTACGAATTTATTATATAATTTTATTATTTCCTTTTTTTATTCCACAAAATGTAGTCCTTAATTTCGCACTATGCTTTTTCCACCACAGCTGAAACGAGTTTTGCGTTTGGTTTTTGTAGTTAAATTGAACTGTGCGCATAATGAGCCGTAGTTTTCTGATTTGATTTGAATTTGTTATTCGATTCAGAACATGTCATTTATATAATTCACGATTTTTGTTTTTGTTTTTTTTTTTTTTTATACCTATTTGAAAGATATTGCAAGCAAAAAAATAAACTTTGTTCTGGCCAGACCAAAAGGTCACTTTCATAGACTATGACATAAAAATGGAATTTCACCCCACTTATTTGCTCCAATAGAATCCAAATTAGGGTGCGTTCGTAAATGCATCACTGCGCTGCATCTGTGATTTCAAAGGTTTATATATATATGAATGAAATAGATGTGGACCAAAAAATTGTCAAATACTCCACAAAAATAATATTCACACAATAAAAAAAATTAGTTTCATTCGATTCAGCACATATCATTTATAGAATTCACGTCCCCATTTTTTTTTTTTTGGTTTATCGAAGCTATTGCAAGCAAAGCACAAATTTGGACCAATACGGTAATCCTAGGGTTAACTACATGTGGCTTTCAAATAATTGTGTTACTGAGTGGAAAAATGTTTGTTGTCAATATTCTTAAAAGTAATTGATCAATCAAAAAAAGTACATAAATACGGCAGGATAAAAATACGCAGGAGGAATGTTGTGCCGATAAAGCCCGAAAAAGAAATGTTTGATAAAGAATTTGCAGGATTACAATATTCTTATTAATTTTTTAATTTTGTAAAAGTTATTGGTAAATTTAAAAAATACTTTTCCACAATATTAAATGCCTTTACCTAAAAAAACGAAAACTCTAAAAAAGCAGACCCATTGCAAAATCAGGTTTCTTTTCGTCAGGCTTACAAAAAACTCAGTAAAAATAATGTTGGGTTGGCAAAACCTGCGAAGATGATTTTATTTTCTTTAATATCAAGAAGAATTGACCAATACAAAAACAATAGAGATTTCTTGCAATGCATTATTGGTATTTACGGCTCGAAATGTCAACAGTTTCTAAATAAAACATTGTTAAACCAAAACAAATTGGTTCGAACTGTCAAAGTAAGCAGTCTTTTCGCTTCCATCTGTAGAGAATTCGTCTTATATAAATAAATATTTATATTTATAACGTCTTAAATAAAACAAATATTACAGTCATATATCTGTGGAAAACAGGAAAAAGTGCATAAGTTGGCTTAAGCTGCATTTGAATTAAGGGCACCTTTAAGATCTTCACATTCAAGCGAACATTAAATTATTTTGGTCAAATATTTAACAAGTGTGAACAAAGGTTTAAGCACTTTTTCCTTTTTGCGACATATATTTCAAAAATTTTACACAACATTTTAATATACCGCACTTAAAATGGGTTAGATATGAAAATTTTGAGTGAATACCCTCTTGTTGATCAAGTGCGATATGTACTACTTATTTGTTATGGAAAAAAACGCTAAAAAAAAATTTTAGTTGTTGTGTTGCCAAAACTGTAAAGAATGGGTGATAGTAAAACTAACCCTAATACGGTCTTTTTTTAATTTTAATTTAAGTCTATGGACAAATTTCTTACAGACTATCTTAGTGTAGTAACATAATATTTTTTTATTTCTATTTTTTTTTTCATTTATGCAAAAAAAGAAAGATAAGAATAAAAATGATTGATTTAAAAGTAATATGACATTGCATTTTATGATGTTAATGTTTAGAGAATAGTCGATAAAGTTATACATTTCATTAAAACAGCTGCATAATAAAGTTGGTAAATTAATTTCAACTAGTCTTGTTGAGTATGAAGGTAGTACCAGGCGTCCTCTATAATTATTTCTTAAGCAGAAAATAAGAAATTGTTTTTGAACTGATTCGATATGATCATTGTGGATATTATAGTTTGGGTGAAATTTCGCCCATTTTATATTTCAAAATTTAATATCTCTAAAATATATTGCTGGATCTAAATAAGACTTTTTTCTAGATGTTTAAATTGAAATTTTTCATTAATAACAGTAACTTGTCTTTTTGCATATCTAAACGTTACAAAATTTTTTAAAGAATAACGGATAAGTCCCTCGTGTAAAATTTTACCCATTTAGGAAAACGTGTAAGCATTACCTACACCCGATTGAATTTTATGGAGGATTTTAGTTTATTGTTTTCTTATTAAATATTATTTTGTCTAAAAAATAAAATAAAAACTCCTTCAATAAAGGAAAAATAATTAGAATGGGTGATTTTTCACCCGAAGAACTTTTCTGCAAGGTATTTTGAAGAACGTATGAGGGTTAAAAAACCAAGAGCATAGTGGGCGATTTTGGAGAAAAATAAAAATTATTCTGTATTTTGTAAACGGTTTAACCGATTGGAATAAAATTTCAGATGACAATTACGGGCGTGATAAATTTGTCGCTTCTATTAGCAAAATACTAGACCAAGATAGGTCAAAAATAGCAAGTTCTTATTTTCAAAGTCCGATATTTCTCAAACTATAAGTGATAAACATTGCATATCATTGATAAAAAAAATTGGAAATCGGGTTTAAAGTTACAATTTTTAATTTTTGTAATACCCGAGCTGCCCTACTTTGAGAACATATTGCGGCCATCCTGATACGTCTATAACCCCAAATACAAAACCTAAACTTGAAGACAAGTCCTTAATTGCCACCTTCGTAAATATCCCAGTGTGTCATTATTATAGAAAAATTAAATTGGCTTATTATTTCATGTTTCAAAAGTATTTTTTCAGGGTTTTCTTTTTCAAAAAGCATGTTTTTACAAAAAATTGGTAGAAGGAAATTATAAGATATTTTTTTAAACTATTTTTTTAAAAGCGGGTTTTTTTACATGTGGGTTAAGTTTAAACTTAGTTTAACGTAGTCTGAAACTCGGATTTTTACGGCGAAATGTGATGTTTTTTTATTATTGCATTAAAGACCAACATTTTAACCAAAACAAAGCTGTACTGTCAACATTTTGTATACAAACTTGGTAGTGGCGGCACAAATCTGTTTTCAGATTAACTTAACCATGTTTAACTCAGATCTCATAAACTCAGCCTAAATGTTACAAATACAATTACAAAATGGATTATATTTGTAGTATAATACTATAACTTACTTAGCAATAGTAACGTAGACCTTCTGCCCGTTGTTAAGCAGACCAGAGAATCTGGCGGAAATCAAATCGTAACCCTTAAGGGCTCATATTGTGAATTCGAATTTAAAGAGCATTCTAAGATTCGTAGCGGAGAAATTATCTTTAATATTAGACTTGTATTAGAGGGTTTTATTTGGTTTTAGCTTATAAAATGTATAAAAAAAGGTAATATATTATCATAAAATATTATCTTAAAAAAATTCCTTTTTATTTTACCGATACTTTTTCAAAATACTCTATACACTTCTGGCAACACAGCAACAAATCTTTTTCAGCAATTTTTTCCTACAACAAAAATATGTGTATATACAGTGTATATACATTTGTATCTGTATATATGTATTTCTATGACTATGGCTATATACGAGTACTAAAATCTTAAAAAATTACATAAATATGTATATGATGAATATTTATAATAAATAGATACTTGTTGTATTAAGAATGTTGTAAAATATGCATTAACGTCATCCATGCTAAATTACAACAATGTGTCAGACCCAATCATTACCCCGCAAAAATGCATACATAAAACATTTCGTCATTGTATCTATCTATAATCAATCATTAATTTTGCCAAAAAAAAAAATAAATAAAAGTTAAAGAAAAATATTCGAAAATTAGAATTAAAGACAAAATTAAAGACAATTATTCATAAAGTTTAAAAACTTGGAAAAGTTTTACAAAATAGTTGACTGATTTGACAATATGCGGACAATGAAGAAACAATTGGGTTATTTACAAGGTAAGTCATAGAGTTGTCTTAAAATAATTACAATAAATATCGTCGGTTGATTATTTAAATGTCGTATGTGGATTTTTTGCGGTTTTGAGTTAAGATTCCTTATGTTTTCCTGATCTTTCTTTTGGCGTAATCAGTTTTTCGATACCTCATACGGTTTTCGAGATATGGAGTGTTGTGTTTGTCGCATGTGGTATTTGCTGAAGGAATTTTCAAATTAGATGTGTTCAAACTCAATTTACTCGAAACTATCGGAAGCCACAAACGACAATTAAATTATCAGCCGACGATATGTATGACTGCTGTGGGCAACCGCTTATAATTCAGATTTCTACTGTAGAGTTATGACGAATCGATGAACACAGCATTAAAACTTTTATTTTGTGTAAAATACAACAATATTTTTTTAAGCAATTGTAAAATATTGCTTAGGACATTATGACGATATCACTTGATAGCTCCATAACAACTATTTTAAAGTTTATTAATGCTGGAAATTCCTCTTGCTCTGCTTCATTGCCGTAAGAAAAGCAAGTAGTTAAAGCGAAAGCAGTAAGTATGCGTATGCAGCAAAAAGAGCTAAATTTTTAAAATAAATTTAGAAAAGTGGCACATACGTCACAAAATAATAATTTTCACTTTCAATAAAATACTATAAACTTTTAAGTTCGTTCATGAGCGTGCACACAAATTAACATTTTTCTTCAAAACATATGACAAAAGTGGTGTAAATAAAAAAAAAATCTATTGGGTATATTTTCAGAAAACTTCATGCAAACCTTCATTGCCGTTTTTCTCCACTACGACTTTTTGGCATATGCGCCAAACCAATAATGAGCTGATTACATGTTAAATTGTTTTAGATGCTTTGAAGTGCTTTCGCCGCGAATCAAAAATTTTGTTTTGAAATTCTGTTTAACGGACGGAGTTTCTGTTTTGAATATCTCTCTGTATACCCAACATGTTGCTTCAAATTAACTATCTACATTTGATTTTCAGTCTACAATTTGAAGCCAAATCAGGTTGTTATTAAAGATAAATGTTATTTAAAACTGTCAAATCTATTCATTGGCAAAAGTTTAGAAAAAAGCATTTGTATACGTTTGTTCTTATGTGTACAATGAATATAAATCTTGACCCATCTTTTAGTATACCGATTGACTCAGATTCAGCTTTTACAGTGATCTAACGATGTCCACCTGCCCGACTGGCTGGCTGTCTTTACATTTGAACCTTGTACGCAAAATATAAGTCGGAATTTTGCAGATCATTTAATAAAATTTGGTATATACGTATCAATTGTCGTAAGGACGAAGTATTGATAAGATCAGTAATTAAATGCTTTTAGATCTACCAAGTATAGCAAAGAAAATTATTCTTATTATTTTTAATGATATTTTACGCCTTCATACTACCCACAAGAATGGAAGGTCTCCTTAGTAACCATGATACCAAAGCCAGGAAAGGATCACACAAAACTTGAGTCATACAGGCCTATCAGCTTATTATCTATTATTTCAAAGCTATTTGAGAAACTACTAGTGTAAAAATTAATGCCGATTGTAAATGAAAAAAGATGCATTCCAAACCATCAATTCGGTTTTAGAAGAAAGCACAGCACAATGGAACAAACTCATCGAATAGTAAATGTCATAAGAAAAGCCTTTGAAGAAAAAAAATATTGCTCAGCACTCTTCATCGATTTGTCTCAAGCTTTTGATAAAGTCTAGCATGCAGGTTTACTACTGAAAATGCAGCAAAACTTACCAGCAAACATACGCAAGCTGTTAGAAAGCTACTTAGTCGGTCGTCAATTTATTATTAAAGAAGGCGATTTTTTAAGTTCTCCTCAGCCAATTAACGCTGGAGTCCCACAAGGCAGCATCCAGGGCCCTCTATTATACTTAATTTATACTTCAGACATGCCAACAAACAGCTACACCCAAACCTCAACTAAGCGTACACGAAAAGTATGGAGGATAAAGATCAATGAGCAAAAATGCGCACATATAACATTCACATTGCGTCGGGACACGTGCCCCCTATTAAAATCAATAATCAAATAAGACCCCAAAATTCGCATGTAAAATACCTCGGTATACATCTAGATCGGCGTTTAACTTGGAAATGGCATATAGAAGCTAAATTAACACAAATTAAACTAAAAGCAATTCTAATTAATTGGCTTATCGGAAGAAATTCTGTTCTTAGCCTCGATTGCAAACTCCTACTTTACAACTCTATCTTAAAGCCAATTTGAAGCCTCGGCTTCTAATATCGAAAAAATTCCAAGGCGCTAAAATAAACTTCTTCGAATAATCACAGCCGCCCCCTGGTACGTCAAAAACTCAAATATCCACAAGGATCTCAATGTGCAATTAGTGAAAACTATGATAACGAAATATGCAGTAAAATATTTAAAAAGGCTGGAACTGCACCCAAATCCATTAGCTCGAAATATTTTAAATTATGGCGGCCACACTCGCTTAAGAAGAAGAGACACTGCAGCACTCACCCAATTAGATGTGATGACGAAATCTTTTTTGTCTGGCACTGGCAGGACATTAAGTAAATATTAGGATAAGATTTGACTAATTATTGTTAGTTCATATTTAATATATGAAGATTCAATAAATAAATAATGAAAAAAATAATGAATATTTAAAGAATCGGTGTATGGACCCCATTCAAATTTAATTTTTTTTTTTTTTTTTTTTTTGAATCGGCTTACATTTGACCATAGCTCCCATCCAAAACAAGCTATAACTGCCTTTTAAATGTTAATATTAACATAAAATTTAGCGACCGCCCCAAAAAACCCTTGAGACAGAGGCAAATTTTTGGCAAAAATTACTCTTATATGAACTTTAACCTCACAACGTAACTTTGTTATGGTGAGCCTATGACTGCCCATCGGTTCCAAAACAGGTACAACCTCGGGAATTCGTCTTACAACGATAATGCACAATGTTTACTGTGAATCACACCTTAACGTAAAGTTTTTAACCCAACTTAACTTGACATGTCTTTGTTTCAGTGTTTGACAAATTCAACCATGGAGAAGTACACAATTGACCAGCGCGTTAAGATTGTTCCTTTTACGAAAATGGGCGTTCAAATACAAATGCATTTCGTGCACTTCGTGATTTTTTTGGTCAGAATAATCGACCAAATGTGGCTGCAATCGAAAGAATAGTGCGCAAATTTCAGCAAACAAAAATATCGGTGCCTGCTTGCCCAGTTCGTTCTGCGGAAAACAGTTCGCGATAGTGTGGCAAAGGAGCAGAAAAGTAGTTGGATAACGTGAATGGTCTTCGCTATCGCGATATCATAATGGCCTTCTTGTGGTCAGAAGTTGAGGATACGGACCTAGACGATATGTGATTCCAACAGGTTGGTGCCACTTGCCACACAACCAACGATACAGTGGCTCTTTTGCGCGAGAAATTCAATATGGCCGTGTTATTTCACGTTGTGGCGATTTTAATTGGCTGTCGCGATAATGTGAATTAACATCGTTTGACTTCTTTGTTTTGAGATATTTAAAAGAAAAAGTGTACGTCAATAAGCCAAAAACAATTTAATAGCTAAAGGATAAAATAATTCGGCACATTATCGACATTGAACCTCAATTATGTCTCAGAGTCATTTAAAATATGGAGTATCGGATAGAGGTATGCCACCCAAGTCGTGGCAAGCATTTGGCCGATATTTTAATTCACACATGATTGTCATAGATCCTTCTATCATAATAAAAAAGATATTAAAATAATTCTCTGGAAACTTTTTGTTTTATTTTCAATTTACATCGTGCGTTTTGGTTGGACCACACTTTACTATGTTGAAATATTTACATGATTAGAATTTACATAAAAGGCAAATATATCGTTGAATATTTTGTTTTCAAATAAGCCATTTTTGGTTTTTGGGGCATATTTTTAACAATTTTTAGAGCATATTTTTAAGTTTTTGGTGCATACTTAATGTGCATAAAACTTTTTTTTTAGAGCAGATTTCCGGTTTCCCTGATAGTGACAATGTAGTAAAAAAAAAAATTAAAAATATAAAACACAGTTTGCCACTCTTTAAACAAACCCTTAATTAATTTAAAAACTTTCTTAATTTTCATACATTAATTGCAACTAATTAAAGCCGCAACACATTTTTGAATTAACCCATTTTGTTAAATTCCATTTAAACCCAAAGTTGAAGAATATAAAATTCACCATAAACCAAAAAAAGAAACTTGTTTTAAATTTCGGTAAGAAATCATTAGTAGACAAACTACAAAAAAAAAAAAAAAACAGAAGAAAAAGAATATAAATTAAAATAATATAAATCTAAATGAATGAAGATGAACAAAAACCCCAGTACGCATCACCAGCTTTGATTTGTTTATAAATGTGGTCAAGATACAAACTGGTACGCAAGTCGTGGCCATTGTAATCATTTTGTAAAGTTCAAGAGTCATTGTGACCATCAGTAGCACATCAAAACCACGTTTTTATTTTTATCGTCTTTTTTTGTTTCATTTAGATGTTTTTATTTAACTTAATAAAAATTCTCTCTATCTAATTCTCCCAGCAATTTTTCGCTCTCTTAAACTATGGCAGATGTATAATGTCGTAGTGTTTATTCTCAGGCCGTAGTTGAGTTGGCAATGCGTTTTTCCAAATTTATTATTAGAATTTTTAATGGCTGAGTTTGCATTGAAATTTGTTTAATGGGATCTCGCCCGGTCATTTTCATTCTCAAAAGGAGTGTTTGAATGTTGATTTGCTTCGTAGTTTAAAATTTTATTTACTAGCAAATGTCAGAAATCTTGTTGAATTAAAAACAGACTTTAAACATGCGATGCACAGTAGGGAGTTTTTGGAAAGCGAATACCAGTCTGCAGTTTCTTAACGGAAAGTTCAATTTATATACAAGTTTAGTTGTCTAGAGAACAACATTTTTAGGGTTTAAGCTTGAATTTGGTGCATACATGTATGTCTGGACCGATAGCTCTTGAAATTAAATTATAATCAAACAAAATTTTTTATTCTAAAGGTCAATAAATGGCACTAACATATTAAAATAATTTTGATCATTTTGGACCTCCAATTTTGGTACCTTTTTTGAGCAATGCTGGCCGTATGTCATGAATAATGAGCAATGTTGGCCTCTAAGGAGTTAATTGTTGCTGGTTTATCAGCATAAGCGACTGACTTAACGTAGCCCTATAGGAAATAAATTGGTGTCTAATTGACAGGTTCACCTCTCAAAATCAACTTATTTTATTTCAAGAAGACGATGATTTCGGTCCCCGTCTGGCACGTAGCGCCATCCTGTTGAGACAACATCTCGCCCGAATAAATTTTGTGACAGATTTACAGAGTAAATTTAGATAATTTGGTAGCGTTGTTCAAACGTAAATTTATTCATGAAGATTTGCTGGAGTGTCAAAAAGTGTGGGGAGTATGACAGTTCCTTTGACCAATACCCTTTTGTAGGATCGGGCTTAAAAACACCCTTTAAGTATTTAATCGTATGTACTGGTCCGGCACACTCATTATTTTTAATGATCCGCCTTCTGCATAGCAAACGTTTAAAAGAAAGATTCCAGCAATCCCTAAAAAGGTTTTAAAATTTTCTAAACTGGGAGTTTTTAAAAGATCTAAAAAAAAACTTTTAACAATTTTCAAAAACTCGTTAATTTGTTTTCTTGTTTTGTCCGCAATGAAAATTGAGAGAAGTGCCTGAATCGCACTATGCGACATATCACTCAGAAATATTTCATGAAACAGAAGATTGTTGACAAAAGGTATGCGGGGTAATTAATGTGTCACGAAAATTAAAATCAAGCAAAAATTTGATGTTCATTTTCCAATTGTAGCTTGCAACAAAAAACGTAACGTCTCAACGTATACAAATTTTCGAAGGGACACCAGAAGAAATTTCGAATATTCTTGCAGGGACATGTCGCAGAGTCTGAAACAAGAGGCTAAATCTGACAGTCCTGATCGAATACTTCTTCACAGTCCGGCCAAAAACGAATTTTCTATGTAAGGCGTTGTACGATTTACCGGCCAATCGACCACAAAAGCATTGGCTCTAGAGGAAAACGTGTATTACGAAGAAACGTATGTGTTTCGGCAACCAGATTCCTAATTTCTTCATAGCGCATCCAATTGTAGTAACGACAAAAGGCAAATACAAGGGAGTCAATAGAACTAGATACCCCACTGTCATCAATGAGAACCTTCGCCCTCTCCTGCACACGGTCGAGAAGCACCGGACCATGCATGAGAGTTGTATTCCATTCGCGGTCGAATATAAGTGGTATAAATAGCAATGAGATCAGATGGAGTGAAGTTTGTCTTACACCTCTTCAAAAAACCGGACACTTGAATGCTTTTTTCGACATTTTAAATATATGCTCTGTCCATCGGATATCACATTGTATCCTCATGCCCAGAACATTAAGAGATTCTGATTCTTCAATAATTGACCACCCATATATACAGATGAGGCACCCTGATCCGTCACGCGTTTATGTGTTAGCATGCAACACTGGGTCATTCGGGCATTAAACTCGACCCTATTCGCACGACCCCGTTCCGAGATTATGTCTAGGTCTCGTCCAAGCGTATCATTCATGTTCTGCCTCATAGCACCAACATCGGATACGCTTGGCATATAATGAAATGAATACGAATGGCAAAGGTTGCTGTCATCTGCAGATAGAAAGTTTGACTTAGAAGTTCATTTACTGCCCGTTCGCCGATATCGAACGTTAATGTTCGCATAGAAAATTACATTTAACACAAAAACAATTTTTTACATTTTGTTTTAAATGTTATTTACTATGCGAACGTTAACGTTCGATATCGGCGTACGGGCAGTTAGAAAAATAAGAAATAGCGTAGGAGAAGGAAAGGAGCCTTGCGGCACCCATTAATAAATCTTAAACTCGTTTGACGAAAGCCCATCTATAACAACTCGTATAGTACGATATCTCAGGAAGCTCGATATAAATCGAGAGAAACTATCACCGACACCAAATCAAACAAGTTTTGACAAAAGTGCACCATGCCAAACTCTGTCAAACGCCTTGGAAATATCTAAACCAATAACCTTACTTTCGCCAAAATGGTGAATGAACCGGCACCATTTTTCTGATGACAGGGCCAGTAAGTCTCCAGTAAAGCGACCTCTACGAAAGCTATACTGGTGGTCGCTTAGAAGTAATTTGACTCTAAAAATTTGACAAGGTGGTGATTTACCATACTCTCCATAACTCTGGAAAGTGCCGAACAAATTGCAATTACGCGGTAATTTTCAGGGTTATTAGCCATTCCTTTTTTAGGAATTGGCGTTACATTAGCAACTTTCCAGTAGATGGGAAATTCCCCGGCATGGTATAAAGTGCTGAAAAGATTTGCTATGGGACAAGCTAGGGTCGAAGAGCACTGCTTTAAGACCAGTGCACAGTGGAATGAACATTTTCATTCCTAGCATTCTAACATTTTCGCCATGGCATAGACGTCATTGTCCAGTAAACAAAGTTTCCAATTAAAAAAAGTGAAGAGAGGAAGAGGTCATGGAATATGTGTTGGTTCATTCACCAGTTGCACGAGGAGGTTGTGCACAGCAAATAGCACAACATATTGGCCTTCATAAGTTGTATGGCCCGAGTGGCGAAGCCAAGAAGAATTGTGGACATTAAAATCACCGGTAACAACGATTTCACTGCCAGGGCAATTCTCAAGAATCTTCGATATAGAATCGGAAAGGGAGTCGAAGACCGATAAACTAATATCCCTTCCCGCATTTGCACTTATGTTAAGAAACCCGAAATGTAAATAGTGTGCATTGATTTTAAATTTAACCCAAAGACTGTTAAATTCTGCATCAAACATGCCCATTGATTGCTACCATTGATACATCGGTCTACAAAAGGTTAAAATACGCGAATGCCAAATACTCTAAAGTCATTTTAAGCCCAAAATACACTTTATCGATTTAATAAACACCACGTTAATTATGGTCGCTTAATTATACATAATTAAAAAACATAATTTATTTTGGTCGCTTCAATAAGGAAAAAAAATGCTGCTTAAAGTAACAGCTTACTTCAAGCGACAGCGGATATCGTTAAAATGTTACTGAATGTTATTATAGTTATAAAAGTTAGTGAATCGCACTACAGATTATGCTTTTACGATCGCCCTGAGCATCAGATGCAGGGCAGTGATGCATTTCCGAAAAGACCCATATTCTAATTATTTATTTTTGTAATGTTTTCTACAAAGTAACTTTTAGAAAAGAAAAAATAGACTGCATATTCGTTTTTCTCTTTTTTATTCTTTACCACTGTGCAAGTGTTCATTCTTAGCTTTTATTGCAGATTTAAGTTTTTATTTTTGTTAAAAATTACTTTTTGATGTTAAGTATTTGTCGTTTTTATAAGGCGATCGGTCAGGCAGTTGGTTTGCCTTGCAGCTCATCTGTATATTTTCTTAACACACGTCGTGTTTTGTTTGCATGTGTATTTTCGTCTGATGTATTCGGAATTGTCGTCTGATGTCGTTGTTTGTCACCATTAATCGTATATCATCATATGATGTGGTCAAACAAGTGCACTTTAAAACAAATTAATAAATAAGTATTTAGTTATTTTTTGTATATACAATATTTTTATTTTTGTATTCTTTTTTGTGATTTATTTTTGTTTTATTAATTTTTAAATGATTTTTTGCTAACAATGTTTTAAAAATTATAATAAAATTCTTCAAATAATGTATTTTTATTAAACTCATAATTATTAATTACAAACGAAATTAAATTTTTCTGTTTAACATGAAATTTGATTGATTATAAAAAATAAAGAAATTAATTTGCGGAGAATTTATATAGCCCGAAATGACAGATTGCTTAACAATGCTGGTTAAACACTAATATTAGCACCCCCACACTTAACACTAACACAATGTTAGTGTTAGAGTTAGCAAATTTATATCCAGTGAAAACAGAGTTTAATGAAGTGTCAATGAAAACTATTGTTTGGCATTTAAGGGACCATCTGAATTTCAAAATCGCAAAAATTATAAAAAAAAAATTAATTTGGAACGAAACATTATTTACCTGTTTTTTCAATGTTTTTTCTTAAAACAACCGTTTCAATACTAGAATTACAAAAAATTAAAACTCTATGAGAAATGTATAAAATCGGAACCAAAACTTTGAATTCAAAATAAATTATAAAAATTAATTAAAACATATAGATATTGGGAATTATTTCTTTTTTTAATAAGCAACTTTATTATATTCATTTCTAAAAAAAAAATTTAGGAATAGAGCTATTACAAAAAGCTTTATAAAATACAAACCTGAAATTTAACTCAAAGAATAAATTCGAAAAATGAAAAATGTTGAATTAATTAAAACTTTAGATATTTTAAATCAGGCTAAAGTTCGTTGAATTTAATTTTCATTAAATTATTTTTATGAAGACAGGAATTTTACAACATGAAATTAATTAAAATGTTATTGATAATTTTTCATTCTTGACTGCACTGAGAATTGAACCCAGGCTTTCACGGACAGGTTGCCCTGACTAGTTTTGATTGTAACCACACAATCTCTTCGGAGGGGTTTGCCGCTTTACTCACACCACCATTTAAGACGGATGACGTCAATAGTCAAACATTAATCTTTAAACCAAATGGTAGTTTACCTTGGTCGATCGAAATTTGCTTTGAATGAATGATTATCTATTTAATTGATTTCCTAACTTCTGTTTTTCGTATAGGATTAAAAACCATTAACAGTTCAATAAAATAACCACAATACTAATTATAATTAATTAAACGAAATAATAAACAAGGTTTATACCGCCGGAAGAAGTCTTATAGAAAAGGCAAAAGAGACAAAATATTAAAAATCCTAAAATCTACATGAGTTCCTTTTAAATATTAAAAAACTTTAGGAGAAGATCGTAAGGAATTGTGTAATTCAAAGAAATCAGTAAAAACGTCAAAACTGCAAAACAAAATAAAAAGTTATATTTAAAAAATTACCTAAATAAAAAAAACAATCAACAATAATAAGGATAAATTTAAAAATGTTCACCTTAAATTATTAATTTAACGAAAAGGTACAAAAAAATTGTACAAAATTTAAACGTTTAAAAAAGTCCCAAAAAATTAAATACAGGATTTTTATTAAATAATCGCATAAGTTGAAATAGCGGATTATAAAGCAAAATCGTTTACATGTCGCCAAATAGAAATGTGGAAAAATATATAAATTGGAATAACAATGTCGAACGTAAACGCTAGTATAGAGTTTTATATGGAAAATAGTTTTTATAGAAATTTTCCATCCGAAAGTCAACCTTCGAAATAGTTTAACAGGCAGTAATTTACTAAAATCGAAAAAATATCATATTAAAGAAATATGAATAAAAAAGCGGGCAAATTACAAATAGGCTAATGCAGAATTGTCTTAGCAATAACGAAATTTAAGAATTAAAATAGCAAAAGTGTTTTAAATTTACCTAAAATTTTCAGAAAAAATTAAAAAAAGGACAAATTTAAAATAGTATTTGCAAAAACAGTTTGGTAAGCATGATAAAACAGAAACCGCTAAAAAAAAAAGAAAAAAATCGCTTAAGTTGAACGAAGCGATTAAATCGATAAAAAAACAAGTCAGCGTTCTATATGATATGCCCAGTCTTACACAGCGTTTACATTTGGCAGTACTGGTAAGCCAGTAAGAAAATACATATTAGTTGCCAAAAACACTACTAACTGTCTTCGTGACATAGACGTTTAGACAGTAATTAAGACTTTTAATTTTTAAAAAAAATTCTTACGTTAATATCCAGTGCAACTTCCAGTTAAACGTATTTAATATGAACTTAACAAATTAAAAAATAACATTAAACATTTATTTTGTGTGAACATAGATAACCCTTAATTAAAACCAGGGCTGTGGAGTCGTCAAAAAAGAGTACTAACTCCGACTCCAAACGCTGAAATTTGTTAAGTGCGACTCCGACTCCAACTCCTGAGCTTCATGCTTAATGTATATAAGACTGGACCTTATTTGACATTTAACTCTTTTTTATAGCCTCCACCACTAGTGGGGAATGTGGGTATACTTAGTTCGTCATACCGTGTGAAACTTTTTTATTTTGCATCTAAGTCCCCATAAATTATATATATTTCGGTTTCTTGATTTAGCCATGCCTGTCTGTCTGTCCGTCTGTTGAAAATACGCTCACTTTCGAAAGACTCAACAGATAAGAAAAACTTGTTGCCAAATTACTTGTAGTTATCATAAGCAGTTTGGGATTGAAATCCAGCAAAATCCGATCAGTTGGATCAGAGTTATGAATCAAAATGTAGAACGAACTCCCAAAAAATTGGAAATTTTGTTACAAAAACTCACATAAAATGTGGCATAATGCACGGCATGATATAATATTGTGCACAAACTCGTTCTATATGACTAGAAATCATACTGAACGTCTAAAACCGAAATAAATAATGCTATTATATTAAAATGTGCTACGTCATAGTTTTATAGGACTAGAAATCACACTGTCTAATTTCGTATAGATCGGTCCATAATTTACCATATGCCCAATATAAAGCCTACTTCCGGAAAATAGTTTAGTACGCCTAAAACCGTAATAAATAGCACTATGATAAATCGAATTGCAAAATTTAGGTCAATAACTTACCCTAGGCCTCATATAAACCCTTCACTCGGAAAACAGTTTAGTACGTCTAAAATCGTAATAAATAATGCTGTCATAAAAAGATTTGGTACCTCACAGTTTTATAAGGCTAGAAATCATACTTTAAAATTTCGTGAAGATCCGTCCATAAGCTACCCTACACAGAAAAAATTATTAAATTTCTCCAATCACCAAATTTATACCAAATTCATAATATTAAGGAAACAATTTGTTGATTTTGCAACTGTTACCAAAATGATTATATTGATTTCTAAAGATTGTTAAATTGTGAATCAATAAATTATATTTTTAATTTTAATTAAAAAAATTATCAAAAAACTTTGCCATTTCAAACAATGTGTTAATTTATTTAAATAAAAATTGACAATTCCCAAAAACAATTCTACAAGTTTAAATTATTTTATTTTAAACGAAAGAAGTCAATTAAGATTTTTTGTTATTTAATTAAAATTTTAATTGAAAATTTTATTCAAAACAACTAAAATGTTAATTAAATCAGAATTAAATTTTTAATTTTCACAAATAGATATTGGGAATTATTTCTTTTCATAAGCAACTTTATTATATTCAACATTTTTTATTTTTCGAATTTATTATATGAGTTAAATTTCAGTTATGTATTTTAAAAAGCTTTTTGTAATAGCTCTATTCCTTAAAGAACTTTAGCTAAGGTAAAATGTACCAAGAAAATACAGTATAATAGTCTGGTAGTGTATAAAGTCATTGCTAAAAAAATTTAAGGAATAGAGCTATTACAAAAAGCTTTATAAAATACATAACTGAAATTTAACTCATAGAATAAATTCGAAAAATAAAAAATGTTGAATTTTTAATTTTCTTTCAACTAAAAAAATAATTGATTCAATTATCACATTAATTAAATTTAAATACTTTATAAACCATTTTTTTAATTGATAACACTTTTTTCTGTGTAGGCCGCATATAGAACCTACTCTCGGAAAACAGTTTAGTATGTTAAAAAACGTAACAAATAATGATATTGTAATACAATTTGGTACGTCAAAGATTTATAGGACTAAAAATCACACTATACAATTTCGTGAAGATCGGTCCATAATTTACCATATAATGTCCCATATTATGCTCACTCTGGGAAATTATTTAAATACGCCTAAAATAGTAGCAGATTGTGGTAAAATTTGGTCTAATTTTGGTTCATATGGCCAGAAATAATATCATGCAATTTTCTGATTATCGGTCCATATTTATCTTAGATCCCATATTTAGCAGTCTTCTGAAAAGCACTTTAAGCGCTTAAACAAATTTCACTAGTGTATTGAAATTCGTTCCATTTAGATTTGTAATAACAGAAATCGCTCTACATTTCGTGATGATTAGTCCATAATTTGCCATCGGTCTTATATAAATTCCCCTCCTGAAAATCATTTTAGTTCGACATAAACTGTTACGCATCATGATATTTTATTCAAGTTAGTCTGATTGTCATCCAACGCTCATTACCGAAAAAATAATAGAATAAAATATATTGAGTACGGTTGTTGATCTAATACACATTTCTCTATTTAAACGGTAAATCATGTATGTGTTTGTTATGTATAAAAACAATGCAAAAATTCCAGTAAGAGTGCTGCATACAGCTATGCCGAATCTTATATACCCTTCACCATGCTGCAATAAGAACAAAAATGTTATATAAATACAGTTCTTAAATAAATCTTTTTTTACCACTCCTACATTCGCCCACATTTTATCGGATGCTGTCTATTGATAACAACGATGCTTGTACCTTATTTGGAAATATTGGACCTTGCCGTTCTCCAGATATACAAAAAAATACAACAAGGGATTTATGGGTAAAATTAAAAGCACTCGTGGTTTTTTGATCATATCTTAGCCGTTTGTGGTCCGATCAGGCAGAATTTCAATAGCAAAATTTAACGGAACATATGTGACAGAAATATATAACAACCTAGTCCCTATCGTATCTGGGGTTCTCGGAAAAGCCATTTCAACAGGCAGGCGGACATCGCTAAGTCAACTTCGCTTCTCATAAGGACACAGAATATACATATATATTCTATAGGGTCTAACATCAGTATTGTAGAACTTACAAGGGTACAAGGGTATAAAGCAAAATTGAAATTCGAAAAAAAATTTGAGGAAGTGAAAATTAAATGCAAAATTGCTATAACCGAGCAATGGATTTTGATATCCATACCTATTTTGTACTTTGTGTATGCGTTTTAAAAAATCTTTTAATATCTCTTTAGTAACTAAAGATTTTACACCTACTCATAGTGGGTGTAACACCCTAAAACTTTGTTATTTATTTTCGTAAAGCAATAAAACTTATTTCGTGGATGAAATAGACAAAGGCCGTTCTACTGACGTTTTTAAAATTTTGCCACGAACATAAATATGTAAGGACACTTGCGCCGCCATTTGTTGTCTAATATTAAGGATATACATATATCATTGTAAATGATCTGAAGACAGCTGTATTTCTCAGATTAGTGATTCTAAAATCTGTTGCAATATCGCTTTTGATTTTCATATTATAAACCAATTTTTCATAGGTAACTAAATTATAGGTTTTTGCTTATTTTATTTTCATTATTTCATATAAAAAATATTAACACGGACAAAATTAATATTTTTTCAATATTTTTTGAACTTTCTCGATGTTCTCCATAATAACTGTAACTATTTAAACCTCCGTCTTATACATGTTTTGATTTTCCATTCAAAATGCATTGAAAAAGGTCTGGCCAAACTCATGAGTAAAACGAAGTTTTAATAAAGTTTTTTTATGTTCTTTCCGCACGTTGAAAATTTAAAATTTGAAATAATAGTAATCACATAAAAATTAATAATAAAAAAAGTCGGTCGAAGACAGTGGAGAAACTCAAAGTACTTACTTGTGAGCCTATGTGATACCCTTTAGTAGGGCCCATTAATCTCTAAAACTCCCAAAAAAAAAGCATCAAAACCAAACTTTGCACTTTTTTTTTGATGCTATATTTTTTTAGAGAATTTTATATACCAGAAATTTCTTATGAACGATGCGGTCAAAATTATCAAAAATAATGTGGTTATCTTAAAAGATTACACAAGAGAACAAAATTCAACTTTTTTTGTGTTGATTGGAAGTTCGATGCAATTTTTTTTTACTAATTTGTGGTCGCTGATTTCAAATCATATCTCCGTTTTTCTTCATCAGCTCGCATTTTTGACTTTTTTTCCAAAAATTTAAAGTTCAAAAATGTATAACTTTACTCTTCATTAAGCGGTTTTCAAAAACAGTAAAAATTTTAAAAATCACCAAAAAAAATGGTTGTTCACGTAAAAAAAAAAAAATTGGTACTTTTAAAAATCATGAAAAATCCAAAATGGGAAAAAGTTAAAGTCTTTTTTTTTTTACGTAAAGTCACATAATATATGAACAAAATACGATATAGATCATAAAAATCGATGAGCGCGTTTCGCTTTTTAAGTAAAGGGAAAAACGTCCATAAATAGAACAGCAGCAAAGACGCAAACACATTCAAAAATTTTATTTTTGTATGAAAATCGCGATTTTTTATCAATTTGGTACTTTCAGTAAATTGTGAATAAAATCAAAAGTTGTGCAGCGATTACAATGAAAAAATGCTAATTTTATTCAAAATATATTTAACTTAATGATTTTAGACCAAAACTGTAATTTTTGTCGTAATTTTTTTTTTTTTAATTTTTCTTATTTTTCAAAACTTCAATGATATTTCAGAAACTAGTGGAAAAATTTAAAAGCAATGTAAGCACGGCTAAAAGATAATAGGCCTAGTTATAAAAAATAAACCCTTTATTAACCTGTTTTATTTTTTATAACTTAGGGCGAATATTGTTGACGAATTTTGAATTTTTTTTTACTGAATATGGTGAACCGTTTTTAAGTTATTCCAATATACATATGTAGCGGAAGTGCCTTTATTTTGGACATAACGGTATATCGCGAAAAGTCGAGCTGATAGAAAAAAAAATAAGTACAAATTTGGATTCAGCGTCCCAAATAACATTAAAAACAACATTCACTTCTTAATCAACAAAAACCTTGTTCCCTTGTGTTATCAATTTTCAAAGGCCGAAGAAAAAAAATTTAATTTTTATGACAAATATCAAATATTAGCCTACCTCAATATTGTTGTTCAAAAATAATTGATTAATAACTAACAATGAAATATGCTAACATTCCGGCACACCTGCAGTCAAAGTAGGCTGTACATTGTTATCGAAATTTGTAATTACATGTTTTGAAGTGTTAGCTCTAATATTGCACCAAAATGTTTCTAATAATACAAAAATTTTGTTTTAAGTTTTTGGCCGATATCTACCTCAGTGCTACTGTGCAATGCAGTTAAAGACCATCAATATCAGTTTTGGATTATTTGAACAATATATTTATTAAGCATTAATAAATCATAAATAATATCATGAATAATTGATTAGTCAAAAATGTTATTAATCAAAATGCTTCATTAATCCCTTTTAATTTCTACTATCTACATTATTATCTACAGTTAAAGTCAGATTTAACTCTACTAAACAAATATGCTTGAATTGATTTTAAACATTAGTCTTTTCAAAATCTTTTTTCAAATTGGATGCTCTGATGTTAAAAGATCTTAAAATTATTATCTGTTTTTTTTTTAGCTGACATTGCCTAATTTATACAACATTGATTTTATTATTGTTATTGTTGTTGTTATGTACCATTAAGTCAAGTTGACGTTTCTGTCACAAAAACATACACATACATAAACATATTTATTTACTTTATTGTGTTAAATCATAAACAAGCAATCTTGAAAATATGAAAGTGAAGATTTATTGGTAGGCAAATGATTTTATTATATGAATACAATAAAATATTTAATACGAGTAGTTTTATTAAATTAATTGTTAAACAATATTTTAATAACAATAATAAGTTATAAAAACGTGTTAAAGATGTCACATTTGTAAATATAAAAATAAAATTTTAACAGCCTTGTGAAATATACATACATACATATGTTCAAAAAAGTAAAGCTTCGTAAAGACGTTGGTCTGATCTTAACATAATGTAAGGTCTTGCAATATGCTGACAATTTACTGTCAAAAAATAAATTCCACCAAATGTAAATTGTCATTTCAGACGATTGTAACAAAACCATAACATTTCGTTGGCAGACAACTGTCTGACAATAAATTCATCTGCCAACAAAAATTGTTATTTAACACGGTTGTCAGATAGTTGCATGGCAAGAACTGCCAGATCGGTTTTTAGACATTGTATGAAAATGAAAATTGGGTGTAATTTTATAAATTGGAAATGTGGAAATATTGTTATCGAAGGTAAAAAGCAATAGCAAGAATTTGAACCGTTTTTAGTGTAGTTTCAAATAGAATTCATTGATGTTTATTAAAGTTTTTATTCATTATTTATTTATTGAATCTTCATATATTAAACATGAACTAACAATAATTAACAAATCTTATCCTAATATTTACTTAATGTCCTGCCAGTGCTAGACAAAACAGATTTAGTCATCACGGTCTCTGTTCACATATAAAGGTGTTTATCGCTCATCTGATTGGGTGAGTGCTGCAGTGTCTCTTCTCTTTAAGCGAGTGTGGCCGCCATAATTTAAAATATTTCGAGCTAATGGATTTGGGTGCAGTTCCAGCCTTTTTAAATATTTTACTGCATATTTCGTTATCATAGTTTTTACTAATGGCACATTGAGATCCTTGTGGATATTTGAGTTTTTGACATACCAGGGAGCGGCTGTGATTATTCGAAGAAGTTTATTTTAGCGCCTTTAGCACCAAATTGGCTTTAAGATAGAGTTGTAAAGTAGGAGTTTGCAATCGAGGCTAAGAACAGAATTTCTTCCAATAAGCCAATTAATTTGAATTGCTTTTAGTTTAATTTGTGTTAATTTAGCTTCTATATGCCATTTCCAAGTTAAACGCCGATCTAGATGTATACCGAGGTATTTTACATGCGAGTTTTGGGGTATAATTTGACTATTGATTTTAATAGGGGGCACGTGTCCCTACGCAATGTGAATGTTATATGTGCGCATTTTTGCTCATTTATCTTTATCCTCCATTGTTTTAACCACCTTTCCAGTTCAAATATATGATCCTGTAACTACCGAGATGCTTCTTGACAGTTTTCATGTACGTTTAGAAAAGCTGTATCGTCCGCAAATGTTTGTGTTTAGCTGTTTGTTGGCATGCCGGAATTATAATAGAGTGCCCAGGATGCTGCCTTGTGGGACTCCAGCGTTAATTGGCTGAGTTAATTATAATTTTGGAAGATTAAACTTTTTTTTTGTGTTTTTTTTTATCATTGGTGCCTTAAAAAAAATTTCGTAATTAATAAAAAGTCTTCTTTCTCAATACAGAAAATATAAAATTGGTACCATCATAGTCTCAAAACTACATTGATTCCATCCGTTGTCAAAAGTGAGCCAACTACGTTTGTGTTCAAGGTGATATCGAATGGTATCAACATTTTTTAACCACCTCGTTGTCATTTTACCACCATTTGGTCTCATTCTGACAACAAAATGTTAATATATTTTCACCATAATGGTGTAATTTTGACAATAAATTGTTTTAATTTTTGATAACACACTGTTAATTTCTTGACAACATTCAGTTATCAATTCGACAACATATTGTTCTGCGTGTACATTCTAAACCCAAGCAAAAAAAAACAAATGAAATATATTTATTTATTTAAATTTTTAAACAACAATACAAATATTGCAAATAATTTTTTTATAAAACAAAATTGCAGTGCGATATACCTACATACTTGTGCATTTTTCATAGCGCGGAGATTTCAGTTTGGTACAGCTTCCTACACATCATCTTTATTTATAAACGGCAATCTTCTATATGTCGCATTAGCATCTTCAATAAAGGAATTTTAAAATTAACTACAAACTCCATATTATTGTATTTTTACTTACCTTTTAAATAATCCTAAATAACTTCCATATATATAGATACAAGAAGTTTTCAATTCCTTATCGTCGTCGTCGATTTTTTTAAGGTCAAAATTTATGTTTTCTTCAAAAAGAAAATCTCTTCTGTAGCAACAAAATGTAAACGTCATAGTTTATTATATTTTTTCACTGTCCAAGTTTTATTTTTGTATTTTATTTTTCACTTATTAAATTATTTATAAAAATTTACACTTTTTATTTCGATAAACTGCAAATAATGACAACAATGGTACTTTTAACACATTTTGTACCAATTTGACAACAGTTTGTTAAAAATTTTGACAGCATATGTTGTCGAAATATTAAAAACACTTTGCTATCCTTTTAATACCATTGGTTGATAATTTTTTAACGTGTTTTTTTGCTCTGTGTACGTTTGTTTATTGAGGTTGGTACAAAAACCGAAACCCCATTTTCCACCCCTGCAGCGTTGCCAATGGAAAAAAAGTCGCTGCCAATGGCATTATGCAAAAACTTCGCACATCTGAGAATATAAAATAAGCTTCCAACGTCTGACAGTGATCTCACAATGGCAGCGAAGAGTGTTCAGACGATTGTCAGATATCTAAGAATATTGTTGTCTTACAATGGACCAAGAATGCTTTTTTTGACAACGTTATCAAACGAAAATTGTAAGTTCACATGGTAGCAAGACATATTGAGCATATTTTACTGACAATATTGTTAGATCTAACCACCGCTTGTACGAATCTTTAGTAAAGCGAAAAAGCATATTGGCCTTATAAGCGAACACTAAAGAAATTCTTATTTTTTAAAAAATATTGAGATATAGTCTATGTATGTATGTATATATTCCTATGATATTACTAACATAAAGGTTTTAGAAATAACAGCTTCATTCCGCTGATCCGAATCTGTGATAATTAACTAAGCCCATTTTCAATGTTAAAGATTTGTATAGAAACTATTGTTAACTTTAGTCCATTTTTAATACCAAATATCCTTTACATTAAGCCAATATTTATATATATATATATATATATATATATATATATATATATATATATATATATTCCATCCTAGGACTCCATAGTGCAACAAAGGGCCACACGAATTTCCTACATTCTGATCTGTCTTTTGCAAATTTTCTATTTCACTCCAGCTTTTTCTTGCAAATTTGACTTCGATTTCAACCATTCTTCTCCACGCGTGGACTGGTCTTCCTGGTCGTCTACTGCGGGTTCCAGTATATTGCCATTCGTGCAATATCTTTTGGTGGTCCTCTTAGAATATGACCCAGCCAATTCCATTTTCTTATTAGGATTTCACATTTCAAGGGTGTTTGGTTTGCCTTTCTCCAGAGCTTAACATTTGATATTACCGTTGGCCAGAAAATACGAAGAACTCTTCTTAACGATTTGCTGACAAAAGCCTGTAGGCTGTTAATCTTTCGTTGAAATGTGTGTGAGGATTCGCATCCATACAATAGGGTAGATGTTACATTTGGGGAGAACAG
Organism: Pollenia amentaria; assembly: GCA_943735925.1. Classification (NCBI taxonomy): domain Eukaryota; kingdom Metazoa; phylum Arthropoda; class Insecta; order Diptera; family Polleniidae; genus Pollenia; species Pollenia amentaria. The sequence continues at coordinate 240,538,099 of OX031007.1, read as the reverse complement.
TCGCAGTTTGGTGTGGATTGAGTACTGAGAAGATCTCCATACAGGGCAAAGAGCACTAAATGCCTGTTTTGCCTTAATTATACGTTTTTTTATATCCTCGTCATATCCTCCTGAGGATGAGCTGATGCTGCCCAAATAGCAAAAGTTTTTTACTTCCTCCAGTTCACTTCCATTTACTTGGAATTTTGACGTTTTGCTGGTATTCATTCGCATAACTTTGATTTGTTGAAGTTGATCTTTCGGCCGACTTTTGTTCCAAGCTCTTGAATCATATTAAGGTTCATTGGCAATGCCTTAAAGTTGTGTGAAAGTAAGCATATATCATCTGCAAAATCCTAATCCTCTAATTTGCCCTGTAGACCCCATGTTATACCTCTTCTGGCAGCCGTGGCACGTGGCATCACAGTATCTAGCACAATGTTGAACAGGTGTGGCGATTGAATGCAGCCTTGTTGTACACCAGTATTAACAGGGATAGCTCTGCCGAGTTGTCCTTCATGTAAGACTCGACAACAAGTAGCATTGTAGAGTTATTTGATGAGTTAGTTTGTTTGGCTCAACTCTGCAACCAAGAATTTTCCATATTAAGTTGTGATTAAGTGTGTCAAAGGTTTTCTCAAAATCAATGAAGATTAAGTTTAATGGTGAGCGCCATTCAATAGATTACTCTACGATTATTCTCAGACAATTAAGTTGGTCCACACACGAACGACACAGCCTGCTCACAACTTAACTCATCATCAAAAGTTGTCATGACTCTGGAGTAAATAATGCGAGTTATGGTTTTATTGATCATACTAAGTAGTGTTATTCCTTTTCAGTTCTTAGAGCGTGAAAAATCCCCTTTCTTGGGAAGTTTAATAATAACACCTTCTTTAAGACCGGATGGTAGCATCTGTAAATTCCAAAAGTCATCGATAATAGGCTTAATAAGAAGAGCGCTGGTATTAACCCCATTGCCGCATGCAAGTGCAAGTGAAAAAAACTCAATACACTCGCACTTTTTACTAACACCATCACATTTTTAGTACTTGCAGCTCAACTTGCAAGAGAATTTGCTTGCAAGTAAATTTTTGACATTTGCAGCAATTAAATTGACAAACATATCTAAATAAAAGGAACAGTGTTACCGTGGATGCGTTTGTATCAATTTACTAGTACATAGTAAAATTAAAATTATGTCTATAGCTGATTTTCTGTGTATTTATAATATATAAAAACATGTACATATATGAAAAATATTTAGAAATAGCAAAGAGGATAATTTTGAAGGGAAGTTTTAACATTAATATCACCTTTTTATAAAACAAAATATATTACCCAATAATATGTAACAATACAATATTTAACATATTGACTACTTGGCAACACTTCGTTAACTATTGAGAAATTGAAGTTTTGCTAAAAGTTTAGTTGCTGACGACATTTTAAAATTGAACTTGCACTGTGCTGTGTAGCCACTCAAAAAACTGTTTTTTTTTTGACATTTCTCCTGTTTATCGTTAGTAGTATGTATACACTACTTGCAAGTATTGCAATTGCTTGTGGCAACATAGGGTAAGGGTCGACTTTGAGAAGTTCTGGCGAAATGGAGGCTATACGAAGTAACTTGTTGCTTTTGAGGGATTTAGTAGCGTTCTCCATTTCTGTAAGACTGGGACAACTCACAACTATATCAGTCCTTTCTTGGTAACTTTCACATTGACAATACCATTCAGATGGTGTAACTGCAGTTCAGAGCATATTGGTATAAAATTCAGTCCAAATTTTCAGTAGTTCTTCCTAAGCCAATATTTATTCCATTTTTATTGTCTGAACTCATCGCATGTTCCTGCTATCGTGTCTCGAAAAAGACAAAATGCACCTTAGTTCACAAAACCTTGTTTCGGGAGGGTGTTTGGAGTAAGTGAAATAACGGACCAATTTGGTCTATTTTCAATAGAAAACAAGTAAGAAACTGAAGTCTGTCAAGCCCGACCATTTGCCACCCTACACAACAGTTTATAAAGACAAATTTTCGAAAGTTGTACCCTAATTGGGACCCATTGGCAATCATGGACATGTCAGAACATAATTATGTTATGAGGTTAAGATTCGTATAAAAGTTCCTTGAGGAAAAAATTATTTATGCATGGCAGTTTTCGATGTCGATAACTATGTTTTGACAGCTGAGAATGTCAAACTGTGTTGATGTTTTTGTATAGTAAGGTTTGGCAAGTCATTATGAAAATGTAGACATATGCGGAAAGCGGCAGCCATATGCGGGAAATCAAATTTAAAAAATAACTGCCAGGAAATTATCTACCATGTTATAATAAAAAAAATGTCATTCAAACAATATTTCTGTCTTGTATTATCGTTTTAAATTCTCATTTAGCTAAAAAAAAAAAAAAAAAAAACACCCTATATATGAGATCTGTGTGCCTTGAAGTGACTTAATGAAGGGAGTTTAAATGGGACCTATGGTTAATTTTAGACGTACTACACATCATTTTGTTATGACATAACTATCGTAAAAGTTACTGTCGCCAATTTTTATGTTAATACTCGTATCAATATTTATAAAGAAGTTATGGCATTAAAAGCTATTTCCGGTAGAAGGTATGGTTAAATATGAACTGATTTAAAAAAAATTTGGTAAAATGATTTAGATTGAAAGTAAATAAATAAATTACACGATAATAAGATAGTTTATGGCCACAAAGACTCTATTCCGGAAAAAATTTGTATGCGGGCCATAAGAAATAATGGACTGACTTTTACCACTTTCAGTAGGCTTCGTCCTTATGGCATCTATGTACCAAATTTCATCAAATTGGGAACTGTTCTTTGCGCACAAGATTGCATGGACCGACAACCAGCCGTACGGGCATCGTTAGACCGACTCGGAAAGTGGTTCTAAGTCGATCGGTATAGTAAAAGGAGGGTGTAGGACCAGTATTTTTTAGCGTCACATACATCAAAGCAAACGCGAAATACCCTCTCCATAATGAACAATGTATGTATATACGCGCAGAGAATATATTTATTATACACTCAGAGAAAAACAGCTAGAGCTTCAAATCGGGAAATCCCGATTCCGATTTGACAAATACATCCCGGGAAATTTTCGAAATTCTAAAATTGTATTTATAATTGTCCAAATGTTTTCTTGTGCGTACTTTATTCAAATACATTTGGAAAATTTTAAAATGCAATTGGACAATTTAAAAATCTTAAATTATATTTGAAACTTTTAATATATTTTTGGACAAATTTTAAATATATTTGCACAATTTTAAAATATATTTGGACAATTTCAAAATAAATTTAAAAAACTTAAAAATATATTCGGACAATATTAAAATTCAATTGGAAAATTTTGAAATACATTTTGACAATTTTAAAATACAATTGGAAATGGTGTAATTTTTTATACCAATAATCAAATATGAAGACTATGTAATCCGATTTGTATGTTTTTTTCTTACGTTTTTTAGTGCATGACCCTTGAACTGTAGTCAATTAATAATTTAAGCTTGTTTTTATTATATTTTTACAAATAAAAAATTGATGTTCAAGAAATATGTATTTTTCTAGAAAATTAAGTTTTTTTTTATTAAGTATTAAAAGTTATTTTGTCTTAAGTATAAATAAAAAAATAATTAAGAAAAATCCTGAAAATGATTAAAAATCCCGTGAATCCCTGGATTCCAAATATTCCAGAAATCCCCGGATCCCGAAATCGGCATCCCGATATATTTTCTGCAATCCCGAATTCCGGGATTCAGAAAAACCTCCAACCAAACTATCTGATAACGAAAATTGTTTAAACATATTATGGTTAATTCAACTATATTATGGTTTAATTAATCCTCCATCTCGAAGACACTACTATATTATGGTTGCTTTTAAAAACGTTATGGTAAAATATGACAGTAATTTGTTTTTAAATCAAAAATAGTATTTTCCTCTTTTCTAAGAGTAACATACTATGGTTGAAAAACAACCATGCTGTAATAAATGTTAAACATATTTTAGTTATTATTAACCATAACATGTTTGGAGGTAGTCATTGCATGGTTGTGGTTTCTGGATGGACTACCAATTTAACCATAATATAGTTTCCGGTGACTATAATTTGGTTTAATTAATTATACTTAAATATTTTCGTTCAAAATTTTTTTGTTGGAGGTTACCACTTTGAAAACTATTTTCTCTGTGCGTAGTGATAGAGTCCGCTATTTCAGGGGAAATTTATTAGAGTGCAATTTATAATTTGGTGAATTTCATCTTTGTTAGTCTTTTATTGCAGGCAAAAATTATTTTACTGTGTCCCAAACGAAATCTCCCACTATATTTATGGTGGTAGATTGTCGAAAAAGACAAAATTGATTTGCAGTTTCTAATAAATGTTAAAGGCAACGAACGCAGCGGTGAAGGTTTTAAAAACAAAATATTTTTTTTATAATACATATCTAGATTCATATTGGAAATTAATTTTTGATTTAACCAATTAACAGACTAGCCCCCAAGTTATTTTGTACACTTTTATTTTAATGTAAAAAAACCACATCATTTTTATCATAATTATTAAATAAAATAAAATTTAAAAATAACCATGTTTTGCTTTGTGAGTATAAAAAAAAACTTTTGTTCAGGGTACTCCACATTCGACCCAATTCTCGAAAACCACAAACTCTTGTTGTAAAATGATTATATGGGTAGTAATGACCTTGCTGTTTTTTAATTTAATGGGAAATTAGCAGATGATGAACATGAAGTTATAAATTAGTTTACTTTCAATATATATTTTTTTTTCTTAAATCACGCATACGAAAAAAATAACACAAAAATTTAAACATTCTTAATTATCGGAAGTGTCAGTTTGGATGAGCCATCTTTTTTTTATTTCGCATTTAAATATTTATGTTAATTAAATAACTTCCGGTTTTACTTTTAAAATTTGCCCAAACAAAAATCTTATAATAATAATAAAAAAAGATTATTTAATTTATTATGCTAATCTTTGATATTTTTTTTCTAACTTTACTATAAAATAAAAAGAATAGTTTTTATATGGCAACTTTAAAATAAAGGGCAGAACTTGAAATTGTAAACAACATAAAAATCAAATTTTTAACCCGAAATTGTTTTTTGTTTTGACTTATGTATCAATACATGGCATTAACATTTGAAAATAATTTCCAATAGATGGGCACCGCGGCTTTGCTTCACAGGACGGCAAATTTTCTTAATATTTTTAGAATTAAGGTCCGATGATGTCACCAGCGTTTAAACCGCACCAAAGGGTGCATCTTTTTGTATGTAATGGAATCTGTTGTGGATTGGTCTCACTCCATATTCGTCAATTCAGTTTTTTAATAAATCCGTGAATCCAAAAATAAGCCGTGCGTCAAAAAAAAATCATGTTGCGCGAATCGATGACTGATTTTCAAAGTAAATTTGTAAAATTTGGCCGCATTGTGCAAGGGTAAACCTATTCATGATGCTTTGCCGGAGTATAATGATGTTAAATGTCAAAAAGGAAGAGTGCTATATTCTTTAATACCGTTCTTTCACACCGTTCACCTAATGCAGCATCTTAGACCACTCATTCACTAACCCCCATTATCAAACAGACTTTAAAAATATATGTTAAGTATATTTTTATTGTTTAAAACGAATTTCTCTATTTAGAAGGCAAATCATGTATGTATTTGTTATGCTTTTAAAACAAATAAGAGTGCTATAATCAGCTCAGCCGAATCTTATGTACCCTTCAACATGGCGCGATAAGATAATAAAGTTATATAAATATTCACCCTTATTCCATTTAACGTCGTCGTCATCGTCATAAATTTAATCATGCTTATTCCATTTAGCGTCATCAATACGAAACAATGTCGTTTCGTGTCGATTGTTGTAAATCGGTATGCCCATTGTCAATATCAAGTTGTATCGATAAGCGTCGATGTATTTTTGGTATGCCGTACGCAACGTTAATGCCTGCATCGATTTAAATTGACTCTGATTTTGTCGTCAGTCTTAGTGGTGTCGAAACAGTTTTTACCAGGGACATAACCGTTATAACCAATATTTGAAAAAATCCTGATATAATAATTTATCACGAATTTTTAAAACCTGCTCTCTGAATAATAGTTACAAATAACCAATATTTTTTTGGTCTTTGATAACCGTTATAGTTTCATTTTGTTTTTTTAGGGCTTCCATAACCATTACAAAAGATTTTAATTTTTTTTGGTCTTCCGTAACCATTACAAAAGACTTTTATTTTTTTTGGTCTTCTATAACCATTATAAAAGATTTTAATTTTTTTTGGTCTTCCGTAACCATTACAAAAGAATTTTATTTTTTTCGGTCTTCCATATCCATTCAAAAAAATTTTCTTTTCTTTTTTTTTCGTTTCTGTTATTAGGGAATTATCTTCATTTCATTACTCAATTTCTTCACAAATTTTATGAAAATATTCGTTGGAGTTCAGCAAATGACACTCCTAATAAAATCTATGAAACAGGTTTCGTTACAGTCAATTTTTATGAAAAGCTTCATAGAACTAATGAAACTCTTTACAGAAACAATAAATTGTCAGGTAATGAAGCATTTTATAGAATCTATGATACAGTTTCATAAAAGTCATTTCTAAAAAGAACTTCATTAAATTATGATTTTTATTACCATTTGTATTACTAGCAATATTTGCATTTGTTGCGTACCAGTACAGTACCAGTATTTTCAGACAGGAATTTTACAACATGAAATTAATCAAAATTTTTATTGATAATTTTTCATTCTTGACTGCGCTGAGATTTAAACCCAGGCTTTCACGGACAGGTTGTCCTGACTAGTTTCGATTGTAACCACACAATCTCTTCTGTGGGGTTTGCCGTCTTTACTCACTCGGCTATTGAAGCCGGATGACGTCAATACTCAAACATCAATCTTTAAACCAAATGGTATTTCACCTTGGTAGATCGAAATTTGCTTTTGAATGAATGATTAGCTATTTTAATTGATTTACATGTTCTTCCTAACTTCTGTTTTTTGGTACTTTTTGTCAAGAATTTTTCTTGAAATCCAAAGTACATTTTTGTTTTCCAATATCAAAAAATTTGCGGATCCTAATTAAAATCAATAAAAAAAAGTTCGTCCTTGTGCAAATATAAGTCAGTGTGCGAAATTTTATAAAAATATATTAAGATTTGCGAACTGTAGCGTGGTTATAGAAGACAGAGAAAAATAAAAATCTTTTATAATGGTTATAGAAGACCAATAAGAATACAAATCTATCATAATGGTTACCAAAGACCAAAAAAATTAATAATCTTTCATAACGGTTATCAAAGACCAAAAAAAATAATAATCTTTTATAACGGTTATCAAAGATCAAAAAAATAATAATCTTTCATAATTTTAATCGCAGAACTACAATTTTCTGGGTAATTTATAATTATTATTACAGGACCAATTTTTTTTCAGTTATTTTTTCCATAACCTATTAGATATTTAAAAAATAATAAGAGTTATTTCGGGTCCCTGGTTTTTACCTTTTTAATTTTTCAATAAAAATAATGATGAATTAAAAAAAATAGAAAACTAACAACAAAGCTACGCGAAGATTGCAAAAATAGCGAAAACTCGCGAAAATTTTTAACATTTCAAACAAGCCATAAAATTGATTAGCCCTAAGACTATACGGAATGGCAAAAATTCCATCATAATGGCTAAATTAGCGGAAATTCGCCAATTTTAGCCATGTTCGCAATAGAAGCAATTTTTTCTGTAAGTTTTCTGATTCTTTACAGCTTTAACGATTTTTAATAAATATTAAGCTTTTCTATCATACCGCTATTAGAAATTTTTTTTTGCGAATTTCCGCTAATTTAACTGTTGTTATCGAATTTTTGCTATTTCTTATAGTTTAGGAACTTTTAATCAATTTAATCTGTGGTTTGCAATTTTAAAAACGTTCGCTATTTTTGCAAATTTTGTTCCGACATTTTGTTTTTAACAGATTTAGCTAGTTTAAATAAATTTTAGAAATTGTTTCCAAGTTTGCAATTTTTCGCGAAATTAAGCAATGTTCGAGAAAAAAGCGATTGTTTCGTGTGATTCTTTAATAAATATTAAACTTTGCTATAATGCCGCAATTAGCAAATTTTTGCGAATTTCCGCTAATTTAAATATTTTTACATTGCTCGATAAAAATTGATTTTGATATTTAATTGATGACGATGACACCGACGTTAAACGGAATAGGGGTGAATGTGAAAAGCAGTTTTTATAGACGTCGTCATCAATTCGATACAAAACTTGTATTCCATAAGAGAAATGTAGCGATGTCGATTGTTTATCGTGTTTTAAAGCACATCTCTAATAATTTAGACAGTTGGTTGTTTTGTTTTCAGTTTAAAAAAGAAATTCTCGAACATTTTTAATATTTCAAACAACCCATAAAATTGATTAAAAGTCCCTAAAACCACAAGGAATGGCAAAAATTTCATAAAAAGGTCTAAATTCGCAGAAATTCGCAAAAACTTGCTAATAGCGGCATGAAAGAAAAGTTAAATATTTATTAAAAATCGTTATATTTTTAAAGAATCAAAAAAATCACAGGAAAAACTGCTTCTATCGCAAACATGGCTAAAATTCGCGAATTTCCGCTAATTTTGCCATTATGATGGAATTTTTGCCATTCCTTATTTTATTTAGTTTTAGGGACTTTTAATCAATTTTAATGATTTTTAAAATTTAAACAATTTTCGCGAGATTTCGCTATATTTGCAATTTTCGCGTAGCTTTGTTGCTTTTTTCCATTTTTTTAATTCAACATTATTTTTAGTGAAAAATTAAAAAGGAATAAAACTGCTTCAACCTCAATAAGACTGACGACAAAATCAGAGGCAATTTATTTTGATGCAGACGTTAGCGTTGCATACCAAAAATACTTTGACGTTTATCTTTTAAATTTGATATTGACAATGGGCATACCGATTTACAACAATCGACACGAAACGACATCGTTGCGTACGGCGTACGAAAAATACATTCACTCTTATCTATAAAACTTTATATTGAAATACGAAATCGTTTCGTATTGATTCACTAAATGGAATAACGGTCAATGTCTTGTATTGGTATCGAAGCTATTTGTTCTAAATCTTGTAACTATTACTAATACTGATCCATTTTGTATTTGTGTGGGAGGTGCCACGCCCACTTATCCATTAATACACGCTCTTTTTGAGTGAAACATTTTTATCCTACCATTCTCCAGATATGAAGAAATGTATTTTCTGCCACGCCCACTTTTTGGCTGCATGCCATGAATTGACATCGAAGCTTTTTGTACCAAAATTGGAAACGTTTACTGCTACGATTCTTCAGATACACAGAAATATATATTTTATTTTATGGGAGGTGCCACTGCCACTTCTCCAATCCGGCGCGTTTTTTTAAAGAGGTTGAGACAATTTTCCTTTATAAATAAATCTATTTTGTGCCACGCCTACTTCTCCAATTCCGCCAACAGGCGGATGTTGTCTTTTTATAACGAATACGTTTGTACTTAATTTTGAAACTTTTGCTCTGGCCGATCGCCAGATATAAAGAAATCTATAATGTCTTTGTATGGAAAGTGCCATGCCCACTTCTCTTATCCCACCTATTTATTTAGAGAAGTTGTGTATTAATAACTAAGATGGTTGCATCTAACTTGGAAACTTTTACAAATAAAAGCAACGAGGGATATATGGGTAAAATTAAAGTTGTTTGCTGTTATCTCAGACATTTACACAGAAAAAATTATTAATTTTCTCCAATCACCAAATTTATACCAAATTCATAATATCAAGCAAACAATTTGTTGATTTTGCACCTATTACCAAAATGATTATATTGATTACAAAGAATTTTAAACTTTTGAAAAAAAATATCAATAAATGTTATTTTTATTTAAAAAGTGATCAAAAAACTTTGCCATTTCAAAAAATGTGTTAATTTATTTAATTAAATATTGACAATTCCCAACAACAATTTTACATGTTTAAATTATTTTATTTAAAACGAAAAAAGTCAATTAAAATTTTTTGTTATTTAATTAAAATTTGAATTGAAAATTTATTTGAAAACAACTTTAATGTTAATTAAATAAAAATTAAATTTTAAATTTTCTTTCAACTAAAAAAATAATTGATTCAATTATCACATTAATTAAATTTAAATGCTTTTTAAACCATTTTTTTAATTGATAAAACACATTTTGATGTGTATGGATAGATCTGGCTGAATTTTAATAGCAATATGTAAATGTGACTTAAATATATAACTGCCTAATCCTCATAATTTCTGGGGTCTTCGGAAAACACGTTTTAACATACACACGGACAGGTGTTCAGTCGGACATCGTTAAATCAACTTCGCTACGCATGAGGGCCCAGAGTATATATACTTTATAGGATCTGAGATCAATATTGTAGAAATTACAAACGAAATGTTAAATTTATATTTATATTTGTATACCCTTTTTACCTTTGGTGAAGGCAGTGTGATAGTTTGATTGACAGTTTACCCATTTGTAAGTTGTATTGGTCTTAAAAACAACCCTTTAAAAAAAATAAAAACATTGAAAAGTTGGAAAAAATATTCCAAAAATAACCAAAATTCTTAGGCTGTCTTAAACTTGTCTCAGAACGCCAAACGAAAATATAATCGAAAAAAGCAGCTGTATAAATATCTAAATAATTTTTTAAGGAATTCTAGAACGACCTTTATCGTTCTTTTTTATATTTAAAATTATAACTGTTAATAAATGGAGTTTTTTTTTTAATTTTCTGGTTGTCTGTATAATTAAATTTGTCTCAATAAAAATACAAATACATTTATTTATATGTATTTATTTATTTATATATGTATCTATATTTATTCATATATGTACATCTTTATAAAAATGTAGATGCTACAGTTGTTTTGTTGTTAGTAGATTTTAGTTAGTATAGATTTTAGAAAGGAATATTTATTATATTTATACTATTTAAAATCAAACAAAAAACAAAGAGGTTTTATAATAACGAATAATAAGAAAATAAACAATAAGATCCAAAATTATATTATTTCTTAACAAATAGATATTGGGAATTATTTCTTTTCATAAGCAACTTTATTATATTCAACATTTTTTAATTTTCGAATTTATTTCTTAAACAAAAAACTGAAAGACGAGCCTTCACAAGCAAAATTAAAGATTAAGAAGAAAACCAATAATAATAAATTAACCTCATTAAATGATTGGAAATCTAACAAAAAGTCTAAATGGCTTTAAAAAAATTATAGGTCCCATATGAACCGCTTTCCTTAAAATACTTAAAAACAATAAAATCTCTTAACGATAGATATTTGGCAGGTCCATGATTACCAATGAGTCGTAAAGTGGGTACACTCTCGAAAATTTGTCTGACAATACCGTCTTAGATTTTAATTCCTTTTGTATTCCAGGAGTACTTGGGCATACTTAATTTTTTAATATTTCTTTATTCTAATTCATTGTTGTTTGTATGACAAAAAAAAATACACTTAGGGGCCAAATAAAAGACATAAGCAATTTGACAACAACATCAAGTAGATTGTGTGAATAAAGATATTTTGTATTATTTACAAAAACATACTCTACAATATACTTATGGGGTTTGTTTGGCACTTTACTCTCTTTATTATACAAACAAAAGGTTACTTTGAATTAAGTAAGAAAATAAACTCTAGAAAGAGCAAAACATGTCCGAAAATATTAACAAGCTCTTAAATCAGCGTTGTCAACTTGGTGCGTTTCGCACCATTTTTAGTTCTTTTTAAATTTTATATGCGCAAAATTCCATTGTTTGTTCGTGGTGCGCTTTCCCTGCAGATAATATTGGTCTACGTGGTCCATTGTGGCTTAAATGGACTACTAACAACATGGTCCAATGTACTGTAATATGGACCATATTAGGCAAATTAACATGCAGTGCTGCCGACAACTGCAATGTGTATAGGTATACATACTATACTATAGTTTACAGTATTACACATTGGTTGCCCTGATGTTGTCCATTATTAATTGTTTATTTAAAAGTAAAACAGTAAAGTTTTTTAAGATTTGTGAAAAAAATAAAAAAAATTAAAAATACCAAGTAAATATATATAATAATAGCAATAATGGATTACAGTGCACGCCATAAAAGGCGATTAGTGAAAAAGTAGTAACATGGAGCACTTTTGAAACAAACCCACTTGAGTACTCCATAGAGTAGTTTAGGGACTACTTCGGTGGGTTATATGGTCCACTCCTAGGACATCGTAATGTTAAATAGACCACCTTTTAACCATATAATTGGACTAGTTTTGGAGTACTCCTACCCCTTTATGGACTACTCTTTACACGCATGTATGGACTAGTCTCGTAATTTAAATTTTTAAATTTCGGTGCGTTTTTAAATTTTTTTTTAAAAATTGTGAAGACCACAATAAGAACAACAAGTAATGATGTTTAAGAAGTACCAAATCATATGCACAAAGTAAAACGGTCTTGTTGTTGTAAATAATTGGTATTATGTAAATTCAATTTTAAAGTTATAATTTTAAATTAAAAATAAATTTTAAACTTGGATCGTTTTTCCTTAAATGGCGCGTTTTTCTTAGTGCGTTTTGAAATTTTAAAGTTGACAACGCTGGATTTAATGCTAGAAAAAAGGAGTAAGACCCCCAGAAATGTTTTTCAAAAACTTTAGTTATGCCAAATAAAATTAATATTAATTTAATATTTTAATATACATATTTATTAAAAACGCAGAAGTTTTAATAAGATCTTAAAAACCAAAATATACGATCATGTTTTTAAAATCGGAATCGAATGGAATTGTATTTGAACGAAATTTTCAGTTATAACTTTACCTTATTTGGCTCTACAACCTATTGGTCCTGGCCTTGATTCTTATTACTCAATTTATAACATAAAAATTTATGAAATAATGGTTAACTAATTCTTTTTCATAAATTTTAATGCATTTTGTAAAAAATTTAGTATTAAATATTAATTTTTATGCTTTCATTTTAATATTATGATATTAACCTTCGCTCTGTCGAAATAAAATTTTTAATAAAAAATCTTAAAAATTCAAAGGCTCCTGGACCTGATCAAATAAGTAATATTATATTAAAAAATCTTCCATCATCAGCTTACGTTTATTTAGTTCGATTCTTTAATTTTTGCATCAAACATTGTTATTTCCCTGTTGGATTTAAAAGGGCAAAGGTCATTCCCATACCAAAGAGCGGTAAAGACTCTAAACTTACTACAAGCTACAGACCAATTAGTTTACTTAATTCTCTGGATAAAATTTTTGAGAAAGTTTTATTGAATAGACTTAGGGCCTTCGTCGATGAGGGCAATCTACTCCATATCAGTCAATATGGGTTTAGAGCACAACACTCTACTACCCACCAATTAAAACGCGTAGTAAACTTTGTTAAAATTAACAAAAATAGACGCTATTCTACTGGAATACTTTTTTAGACATAGCAAAAGCCTTTGACTCAATTTAGCACAATGGACTTATCTATAAACTTTACAAACTAAAATGTCCAACCTATCTAATAAGATTAATTTATAGTTTTATTACAGATAGGAGTTTTTTTGTCGAAGTAAACGGTTCCCTTTCGGACGTAAAAAGCATCCCTGCGGGAGTACCGCAGGGCTCAGTATTATCACCACTACTCTATAATATATACATCTCTGAATTTAAGATAAAGGCTGGTAATGAAGTTGCTTTTTATGCCGACGACAGTGCCCTCATCTCTCATGGTAAGGTTTCAAATACCATTGTCAAGCGTATGCAAAATTCACTTTTTTCTGCTTCCAAATACTTTGCTAAATGGAAAATTAAAATAAACGAGAGGAAGTCGCAAGCTATCTTATTCCCTTTTAACAAATCCCCTAAAAGAGTTCCTTCTTTGAAATTATATTTTCAGGGAACAGAAATAGTTTTTTCAAAGTCAATTAAATATCTTGGTATAATACTCGATGAAAAACTTACATTCAGGGAACACCTGGAAAATGTTTGCTCAAGAGCTATTCGATGTGGTCGAACTTTATTTCCTCTCCTAAACAGAAAATCTAAATTAATCGTTAAAAACAAACTCCTCTTATACAAATTATGTATCCGACCCATTCTTACATATGGTTGTGTTGTTTGGAAAAATTGCGCAAAGACTCATAAGAAACGTAACCAAATAATTCAAAATAAAAATTTGAAAATCATATACAACCTGCCGAGACGTATTCCTACTGCAGAACTACATAATTTATCAGGTCAAAAGACAATAGATGAATTTATTAATGATATGGCCCTGTCATTCAATGATAAATGCAGGAGGTCAAACTTTGCCCATTTGAGAAGTTTATATAACATTGACTAAATATCTACATACCCTAGTATGTTATAAAGTTAGTCCTTGTTTTCTTTAACTTCCCATTACTTAATTTGTGATATTATATATAGGTTTTTTCTCACTATCTTTTTCCTATATAATAGATTATTTTTTAAGATACCTTTATTATTTTAATATGTATTTATTTGCTGTAATATCTAATGATAGTAACTCAAAAATTTATAGAACTAAGAATGTAAAATGATTCATTGATAGTTAATAAATAAAAAAAAAAAAAAAAAAAAAAAAAAAAAAAAAAAAAAAAACCCTCGCTCTGTAACAAAACAAACACAATTCCGTATTTAAATTACAAAATTTAAAAGATTTTCAAAATTAATGGTCAGCTTGAAATACAAATTAAAGTATTACGTTCAAAAAATCAACTAGTTGTCGCATAGCGGAAATGTTCATACCGTTCATACGTAAAGATGGGGTCATCCGCCTGTGTAACAACTGTACGAAAAGTACGATTGTAAAGGGTGTTCTTTTCAGCTGCATGAGAATTATCGAAATCGATAACTACGATTTGTGACTGTCAAACTGTGTTGACATTTCTGTTCGTTAAGGTTTGGCAAGTCATCATGAATCGTTTAACGCTAGAAAAGCGCTGCCAAATTGTGTGATGAAGCTCATTTCTGGTTAAATGGCTACGTCAATAAGCAAATTTGTCGTATTAACGAATCACGATTTTACTGTTTGGTGTGGTTTACACTCTGGCGGCATCATCGGTCCTTATTTCTTTCGAAATGAGCAAGGAGCTACCCTTAGAGTGAATGACGAGCGCTATCGAGCCATGCCAACTGAATTTTTGTTCCAACCATTTGGTTTCAACAACTTGCCATGCCGCCATACAGGACGCTTAACAATCAATTTGGCGATAACTTTATTTCCAGAAGTTCACTTACCCCCTCGTTCGTGCGACTTAACGCATCTGGATTACTTTTTATACTGCTATGTTAAGTCATTGGGTTATGCCAGCGAACCAGCAACTCTTGAAGCATTGGAAGCCAATATTCAAGCCACCATTGATGCCATATGGCCAGATTTATTGTTTAAAGTAGTCAGAAATTGGACTGATCGAATGGACTATGTTTATGCCGAAATTATGCCATGAAATTATCTACCAGATTATAATTTCATTTAAACAATAAAATTCATATGAACAATATTTCTGTCTTGTATTATAATTTTAAGTTTTATGCAGCAAAAAAACACCCACAAAGCACAAAATTATTTTCTTTCAATATGACCCAAAGTTGTTTCCATAGAAACTTTGAGTGAAATAAAATGGGCGCGTGTCTCTCAGCTTTTAAAATAATATGGTGTTAAAAGTTATAAGTATACACATCCGAATGGGACCCCACAACTGTGACAGAATATGTTATGGTCTAAAGAATCCTAAAAAAACCTTCGAGGATCGCATAAATTTTGCTTCCTCTGTATCCACAACTGTTTCACTTTTTATAATAAATATCTGTCTTACAATGCGTCATATAAAATTAACACAATTGATTGACATATCGCACTTGTTCAACAATCGCAAATTTGCTCAAGATTTTTTTTTTTTTTTGTTTTTTCATTTTTTGGAAAAAAAAATTGATACGCAATATTCATATCTAACCGCTGCAAAAATATTGTGCTGTTTTGCCTAATTTTTGGTATTGAAACGCTGCCTTAAAAATTCTTTTTCATATAAGTACTCCACTTGTACGCACCGCTAAGTAAAAAAACAAAATTCTAAGAAAATCCTTTAAAACAATTTTTTAAATTGTAATGCCTATCCTTAAAGAGAGTTTGGCAGAAGTATTGAATGCTTAACCAGAAATTGCGCGTAACCAAGGCGAATTCAACTACAGGTGGTGTCGATACTACAACAATCCAAAAACAACAGAAACAACACAGGGTTTTTTGCATTGCATTGTTAGTGTTTACTGTCCAAAATGTCAACCATTCCTAACAAAACACTAACAAATCAAAACAAAGTAGCTCGAACTGTCAAAATCAGATGGCGTTTCGACACCACCAGAAGTAGAATTCGCCTTGCGCGTAACTTACCGAGTTTTGAATGAGACTAATAATGGCATAGGGAGGCATTTAAAAAAACAAACAAAATGGCGGATTTTACAGAATTTTTATTGTTTTAATTTAGCGGTGTTTACAAGTGGACTACTCATATGTCTTAATTGTAAAATTGAAAATTGTTTTGCTTCTACTGAAAATTTTTAAATATTGAGTTAATACAGTATTGTTTAACAAGCGCGATATATTCAGTATAAAAATAAAAATAGCTGTATAGAAAAAAGTACCAAAAAGATTGATATATTCGAAATTCCGAAAAGAACCAAAATATATTTGTGGACTTTTTAAGGAGAGGAAAATAATACATGGGTGCCCCGGTAGGCTAGTTGGTAGTGAGCTAGTATATCAGACTATGGTTTCTTTCCTGCAGACAAGCGTAGAGCTAGAAAAAAGTTAAATATCTTTTATCTTTATTACTTTACCCTAGTGTTGCCAGTCGTACTGTTTTTATCAGTACATGTACTGTTTTTTGTCTAAAGTACTGATTTATGCATAACAAGCAAATCAGTACGCAAAAGTGCTGATTTCTTCATTAATGTACTGTTTTTGTACTGCTTTTTTAGTTAGAACGAATATTTAGTTGTTTTCAGAGTGGAGAAAAGAGAGAAACAAAAAATCTTAATATAAAATCTAAAAAGTGATTTGCTGATAAATGCAAACTTTGGTTATAATTGTAATGATTTATTAGTGAAATTGGGTAGTAAAACCTTTATAAAGGTGTTCTCGGTTAAAGTAGATATTGGCTGTTTCCGCAAAATTAAAGAGAATAAGACAAAACACACTCATAGAAAAATGCATATTCATATTGATGATGCCCTAACATCAGAATTGTGACATCAATTATATTGCAAATGGCATCAATGAGGCAAAAAGTGGCATCAATCCAATGACGAAGGTTATCATAATATGTTGTCATATTTATGCGCCATCTACGCTATGACTACAGTAACATTTATTCGATGCCACATTTTGTGTGTTATTAACATCATTTTCATGTTTAAAAAGTAAGATGAGATGCCAAAATTCCCATATCCTATTTTTTTAATTATTTAGTCAAATACATACTATTTTTAATGTAGAATGATTACGAAAACCATACCGGGCATGCTGCTGGTGGCTAATAATTGAGAGTTATTCTGTATACAAAGGGCGGAATACAGCAAAAGTGAAACAAACATGTGTAACGGGTAACTAAATATTAATATTCTTTCACTTTGACTCAATTCCAATGACAAAATTTCATTAAATTGCGCCTAATGTGTCGTTTCTACGATGCAACTGAGTCATCCCACTGATGACATGTTTTAATAAAATGACTCCGATTCATCATTTCTGTGATGCCAATGTGTCAACCCACTGGTGACGTTATTTTAATTTTTGACCCTGATGACAATTTGGGCAAGTGATGTTAAGGCTGACATTTTTTTTTTTTTTTTTTTTTTTCGAGAGAGAGCGGGGAGATTTCTCCCAACGGAGACGGTACCGCGACCAAACCAGGTCTATTGTACCCACCCCCCTTTAGTTGGCCAAAAGACCCTCTGCTTCCCAGAGAAACCCAAGAAGGTCTTTTGCCGGTATTACACCGACTCGGGACGCGCCCATCGTACCGTGCCCCAAGTGTCTCCTTCTGGCCCATGCCAGCGCGGGGCAGTCACACAATAGGTGCTTTGTAGTTTCGTCCTCTTCACGGCATAGTCTACATTCCTGGTCCTCTGCCAGACCCATCCGAAAGAGGTGGTGCTTGACCGTATGGTGGCCCGTCAAATAAGCCACCAACAGCCGTAAATCTCGTCTGTTGAGACCCTTTGTCTCCAGTGTACTCCCGGGAAATATAAATTCCTTCGCCTGACGCATTCCCGGTAGCGATACCCAGTATTTTCTGTGCTCGCTGAGAGCCCATTCCCCCAGTAGAGATTGGGTAGTGGCCCAGCTTAACCCACAAAAGGGCTCGGGGCCCACCATTTGGGCATTTGCTCCAGCCCTAGCCAGTTCATCAGCCCTATCGTTACCCGGAACCCCTGAGTGTCCCGGCACCCAACAGAGTGTCACTCTGTTTCTTGAGCCCAGCTCCTGTAGCCTTCCCCGGCATTCCGCCACCAACTTCGAGGACAATTTCCAGGAAGAGAGTGCCTTAATGGCCGCTTGGCTATCAGTGAATATCGCAATGCTGTTTCCTATCATTCCCTTGTTAAGAATGTTGCTACAGCACACATCGATGGCGTGGATCTCGGCCTGGAATACACTTGGTGTTCTTCCCATGGCTATCGAGATTCGCGTGTTTGGTCCAAATACCCCAGCACCCACCCCGTGCTCCGATTTGGATCCATCGGTATACCAGCGTAGTCCCTGGTTACCCTCACAGGGATTTCCACTGTCCCAGGCTCCCCCATTTGGGAGGATCGTGCTAAACCTTCTGTTAAAGCTCAGTTCCGTGGTCTTAATGTCCGCCCTAGTGCAGACTGATAGACTAGGAGCTAATTTCATCAGACCAGCGTGTCCGTTGACCCCATCTGACAGTCCGGATGTTTGTTGGATCCTAAGGAGACTCAATATTGCGACCTTCCTTATATGGATGTGTAATGGCAAGATGCCCAAAATAGTTTCAAGTGCCGCTGTTGGACATGTGCGCATCACCCCCGTCAGAGCTACACAGACCATTCTCTGTAGCCTTCCGCACTTTTGAATCGCCGACACCTGCTGAATCTTTGGCCACCATACCAGGGATCCATAGGTGATTATCGGTCTGATCATCATGAAATAAAGCCACTTAATCATGCTAGGGCCAAAGCCCCAGGTCTTCCCAAAGAAGCTCTTACAGGCCCAGAAGGCCCTAAGTGCCTTCTTCAGGGTCGCATCCAAGTGCGAGTTCCAGTTTAGCCGTTTATCCAGAACAATTCCCAGGTACTTGACTTCATTGGAGGCTGACATTACAAAGATGTAAAGTGTCATGGGGTCAAAAACGAAGACACTTGCCATATTACTGATGTCAAAATACATCAGCCTTATGGCGCATTTTATATAAGTGCACCTATTGCAACGATTAACTCAAAACAGCAAAATATTGACATTGGCCCTTTTAGTACCCAGCTACAGTCATAATGAACTCAAATTTAGCTTTTTATAATATTAAGGTTTCTCTGTAAAATACTAAACCAAGTAGCTTACAAAAAATTAAAAATCTAATTTTAAACAAATTGTTGTGTTTAAGATTTTTCGTTGTTCACTTTGTATTCTCGATATAAATATATACGGAATTAAATTATTGTGTGAAAAGTTTCAGTTTAATTAATTGAATTTTTAATACAATTTTGTATCGGTACAAATTACTGAATGAACTCAAGTTTTTTTTAAGATTTATGCGTTTTATGTTATCAAAATTTAATTTAATATTTAAAAATTATATGTACTGTTTTTTCAACTGTACTGATTTTTTTCTCTTATTTATTGTTTTCTCTTATTTCAAAACTGGCAACACTACTCTACCCTGCCTTTACACATTCAAGTATACTTGCATGTTATATAATTATAGATGGGGGTGCATTCATTTTGCAGTTTCAACTCACAATTAGTGATAGTGCAAAATGATTGCAATGATTTTGTTGATGTTAGTAATGAATTGAAAATATCAGCCTCACTAAACATGAGTGATAGTGGTGCTAAAATTTATTGCAACTTTTTTGCTCTTCACTCATTTAAGTGCAACTTAAAATTTTGCACTACATTTACAAACAAATAACTTGTTTTTTCATGATTAAAGCCATGAGATATTCCGCTATTGACATATTATTGACATGTTGTTTAATTTCCTTTCTTATGCAAATCTTAACGAGAATCAAAAATTATGCTCATACAAAATTACATTTTTCAAATTTTGGCGAGAATCTGTTTACATGCAGCTTTTTTGATTGCAAGTACAAATTTTGCACTATTTGAATTGAGTGCAGATTTTTGCATTCAATCATCGTTTAGTGATAGTGAAAAAATTTGCAAAAAAGAGTGCAAACTAATTTTTTTTTTTGCAGTTTTATTTAATGATAGTGCACTGCGGATTTAAATCAATATTTAGTGCACTACCCCCAACTCTGATAATTATAATTACTTGCAAGTAGTGTATACGTATTATCAACGAAAATTTCGAAGAAATAGCGGAAAGGCTTGCTATTAGGTTGAGTGCTTACTAGAGATGAGCGATATTTCTGTACCTGTGATTTAATCACTGTTACTGAAAAATCACGAATCACAGTTGTGACCAAATTTGTCAAGTAACAGGTACTTTCTAAGTCGTTCTTTTTGTATTTTGTTACATATACAAATTTTTTGATATTTCACTGTTTGTGTGGGTAATAGCGTTTTTTGAATGAAATGTCGAATGATATTGCTGTTCCTTTCATTCTCTCTTCTATCTTATTAGAATTTTTTATGCCAAAATTTATTTGTTCAAGTATGTACGTATATGAAAGTAAATAGATTTGAAAGCTCTTACAATTTGTTGTTGTTTCTTTGTAAAGTGCTTACAAAAGCTCTTGCAAAAGCTCGCGCTTACACAGTCAGTTGCAAGTTTATTTTTTAAATGTTCTCGAAGCAAAAACATCTTATGAAAAAAACTTTATTTTTGGGTTTAAAAACATTATCATGATAACCAAATTACAAAGTTTATTAAATAATTTCTTCTTTATTCAATTTTTGGGACATCTAAATGAAAAAATTATGATCTGGGAATTATTTCTTTTCATAAACTACTTTATTATATTAAAAATTTTTTATTTTTCTGGTAGTGTATAAAGTCATTCCTAAAAATTTAAGGAATATAACTATTACAAAAAGCTTTAAAAATACATAACTGAAATTTAGCTCATAGAATAAATTCGAAAAATAAGAAATGTTGAAAAAATTATGTTTTTTTATAAAAATATATGAATCCAGTATTGCCGTATTTCCGCTATAATAAAATTACTAAGAAAATATTTGATTACCAATTTTTTTTTTCAAAATGCTTAAAATTTATGATTACAACTACCATTAAGATGCGTTGTTGTGTATTTGGGTTCTTTTTTATATGTTATTTTTATAAACACTCAAAAAATCCACTATAAATAAAAAAAATTTCGCCAATTCTATTTAAATATCAATTCATATTTATATATAGTTTTTTATATAATTTTATTTTATTTGGCATAAAGAACCAATTTTAAGCATAAATTGGTATATAAATAAATTGTTGAAATTGGCCATAAGTTCTAGTAAATTTATACAAAAGTCATCTACGGTAACGCTGTTTCTTCATTTGTCATTTTACTTGCTGCAAGTGCCAAAAATTTACTGGCAAATTGTGCTGCAAGTACAAAAAATGGGATGCTGTTAGTGAAAAAGTGTGAGTGCATTAAGTTTTTCGAACTTGCACTTGTATGTATGTGTAAATGCCAGGCTAGAAGATAAATGGGTTACCAAAAAAAAGTACTAGAGTAATATTTTTGCCCTTTTTCTACCCCTAAATGTACAAATTTCAAAAAACTACCAGACTCTTGTCCACTTTTTATTATTTACTAATGATGTTTTTTTTATTTTACGTCTACCTCTACGAGACATAAGTTTATCGAGTTTACCCGATTTTACCCATTTCTTACCTTTTTGGATTTGAGTTAACAAATATCCCTTTTTATTGTACCTACACATCGGAAGAGGAGTACATAAAAAAATTTTAATTCTATTTGCCTTAGTTGTTTGAGCTGGGCGGTGATCAACTAGTCAGTCATGTAAGTTATCGTTACCTAAAACGTAAACGGCCCTTTTAAGCCAAAAGTTAAAAATCTTCTTTTTTTATTGATTCTGATGTTTTATGATATATCACGTGATTTCTCAGCATTAAGGAAAATTGCAATTACGTTGATATATATAATGGTTATCTAGTATTTTCGGCACACCTAATTTTATAGGCTGTCAGCAAAGAGGACACCTAAATGAACAATCACCTCTTCAGCGAATAAAATGCCCATCGAAATTTGTTCCCTTTTCCCGTTAAAATTAAATGGAGAAAAGCAAATTTTCGAGGGGAAAAGCTGTTCACTTTTAACTCACGATAAAATTGTATCTTCCCTATGGCCATTATAAGATCAATGGGAACATATATAAATAAAAGGGAACAAATTTCGATGGGCATTTTATTCGCTAAAGGAGTGATTGTTCATTTAGGTTTATATAATATATATAATAACCAACTAAGTTGTAACATAAAAAATAAGGAAATTAAACAAAAAATCATCAACATTTTATTGAACACCTTTTTAAATAATTTGCAATAATTAATAATCATATTTTTTTAAAAGATGTTTCACTCGTGCAAACATTATTACACTAAAAATGATTTCATATAACTTATACAATGTACCATGTAATTAACACTATTTTACACCTCAAATATTACAATAGGAATTTTGTATTTATGAATAATCTCCTCCTCAAACAATAAACGCTTCTTTTCTGTTAACAAATAAACATGAATCGGTAGATTTCTGTAATTATAAATATTTGAATACAATTTTAAGAGGTGTGCAAACAATTGTGTATCAATATTATAAATCTATTTTTTAAAACATCTTTAACTATGTATTCTTATAAATACATGATGTACTTAAGTTTTTATAATTCTTTAGGAAACGAAGCGTCGCCAAGAAAACATCAAATGTATATTTTTGTTTTTCGTTTGAGATCTTTATTAGATCTCGTATACGGATGTGGTAATAAAAAATGTAAATTGTTATTAACAAAAAAAAAAAATAAGTAATTTATTGTATAGTATATATTTTCTACTTAGTTATTAACTTTAGTCGTTTACGAGAGTACAAAAGTATCCATTAAAAATGAAAAATAAAATTAAAAATACTTCAATGTATATGAACGCTGAGTTTAATGGACTTACACTTGTGTAACTTTTAACGATTTTTCTCTCTACTCGAGTTGTAAAATAAAATTTTTTTTCTTAATTAGGTTATTTTTTACCGCTTAACTTTACATATTTGCCCGGTTGCCAGATTTGACGATTTATCGTAATTTTCATGATTTTTGGTTTAAAAATGGACTATTGACGATTTAACAATTTATACCCCAAATTTGACCATTTTGCAAATGACAATTTTTTCCAAACTTACAAAAGATTTTGATATAATTTCACGAATTAAATTAGCTTTTTAGATATTTTGCTTTATTTAATAGGCAGTAATTTATATGTATTAAGCTTATATCCCACTATCGGCGCAATGTACCAATTTGTATCGTATATTTCATATGCCCATTGCGTGAACGAACACAATTTTTTGAAATGCGATAATCTGTACTAAAATTGTGCTGACTGTGGACAATCAAAATTAACCTTGTTGAGCCGATAATGTAATTGTTAAAAATACACCAATTTTTATCGGTAACTTGTGCGCCGATCACACTCGACAATTAGCCCCTATACAAGGGATGGCAAAACGAAATTTTGAAATTGCACCAACTGCTTTCAAAAATTTTAATTATTTGAGCTTAATTGTAATACATTTCTTTTATCTTTTACACTGTACGACAAATTTCAACTGTTGGCCTCAACCATGATCAAATTGACCAGGTTTTGAAACTATAGCTTATAAAAATATACGTACCTTTTAGGTTTTCTAGATCAATTCATTTCGCGTTTTTACGCGCAATTAAATTTTTTAAATGAATCCACCTGTGTAACACTTGGGCAAGTTTCGATTACACCCACACCAGTTGATCGAGATTCCTAAAAATACTTCGTAGTGTTCTTAGATGAAATGTGTAAAAAATTAAAAATCCATTCATGGGCTCAAGGATTATGATGGCATTTCTTAAATTTTGATACAGAGAAAACAAGTCCCTTTAACCAAAACATTACAGTTGTACCGATGTAGCCATCCCTGGTTTGTAAACATCTATTTACAAAACAAAAATTATAAAAATAGAACACGCTGTGCAGTAAGTTTCAATAAAATTTAATGAGTTTTTTATTATTATATACATACATATGTGTTAATTAATATGTATATTATTGAAAATTAATATAGGACCACAGGAGATTTCTTTTTTTTTTTAGAGTTACCTATTCGATAGTAAAACTCTGTCTGCCAACAAGCAAACAAATAAAAACATTTTAATTTCCCCAAATAGTACGATAGTGTGACCGCATTGTAGCGCTTATTGTTCCAATTGAGTTTTGGCCGATATGAACCGAAAAAATTTTTTACAATGTGCTACGATAATGGGACCGCTTTAGACTAAATTGTGTAATGTTTTAAAATGTGCGCCGATATAGAAATCGTTACAGATTGTGCTATTTGCGCCGAGAGTGGGATCTTATCTTTAGCAGTCTGTAATACAAAATACGCTTTATTTTAAATGTAGCGTTCAATTTGCTCGTTGGTCCGTTTTATTTAATCCATTTTTAATTAATTTTTTTTTTCCAAAGCGTTTTCGACGTTAAAATAGGTTTTGATCGATATATTTCGGCTTCAGCTCATTTTCTTACTTTTGGAACCTTTTTCATTTCAGTGTTTCTGGATTTTAATTAAGATACGTCTCCAGTTCTACATTCTTAAATACAGACATTTTAAATATTTTTCAATTTTAAATTCAGCGAGATTTTAATTTTTAAAATTTTTTAATAATTATCAAAGTTATTTTTTGGAATACATAATTTTTCAATAATAAGATTTTGTTTGTTGTGCCTAATTCCCAATTTTTATTCTTGATAAATACACTGAAATTTATTGTTGCAGGATAAGCTTTTTGTTTTTTCTTAACCCACTTACAACTACAATTAATGTTGGGAGAACTCCAACCAATTGTAGTGGGGAATGTAACAAACGATAAACTCACTGTTTATTGTTGTTATTTTGTTTAAGCTTTCATATCGTTGAAAATAAGTCTTTTGTAATTCTCATGCACTTTATTTCATATTCTAATATCTTTGGTTTTTCTTAAATTTTTTGGAGAATGTTTTCTGATGATCTGGCCTAAGCAACTAGTGAAATGCGCATAGACACAAGCTTATCCTACAACAATAAAATTTAGTGCATTTATCAAGAAAAAACTTGGGAATTAAGCACAACAAACTAAATTTTTAAAAATATATATTTGCATTTAATAAACATTGAAACTAAAAATAACACTTAAATGTCAAAGCTTATTAACGGCCAATTTTACCAAGTACAGTTAAAACTAACTATTACTTTAACTTCCAGTAAACAATATATTTTTGATAAGTTAAACTTATAGTTAAGTATAACTGAACTTGTTGAAATTCGCTGTAAAAGGTAGTATTATTTTACAATGACGTTTTTAGTGACGATTAAGGTTAGTTCATTTGACGATATTTTCCTTAAAATTTAAAGATTGTAAACCGGTTTTTTCTGATAAATATGTATATTTTAATGATTTCCTATATATGGATATAACGATTAGGGGCTGTCCTAGATTCTTTTACTTCGCGGGAAAGGGGAAAACAAAATTTGTTTTGCCGGATCCTGAAAATTAAATTCGAAAGAAATATAAGAAAATGATTTTTTACATTTTTAAAAACTTTAAATATTTTGAAGGTGTTTGATAATTAAAAAATTTTTAATACTAAGAGTATAAAATTTTCTTAGATCCTAGAACGGTCACATATTTAATTTGATATCAATTAAGTAAACTTTATATTGATTTTTAATTAAATAAATTAGAAATTATTAACAATATAAAACATAAACGTTTAATCTATATATATAAAAACGTTTGTGCCGTGTATGTGCTCCCAAAACTCAAGAACCGCTGGACCGATAGACACCAAACTTGGACAATAAATTATTTTTGATAAGTGGCGCTGTTGTCGTAATAATAAAATTATTTTTATTTATGATACGATTTGGCTGAAATTCACAAAATATATTTATTTAACAAAAATAAGTTTTCTGATAAAATTTTGACCCGGTAGATAGCGCTGAGCTCAAGTTATTAACAAAATTCTCCAGTATTACATTTTTTTATTTTTATTTAGAAAATCCCTAGCAGCGTCGTTACCAAACAGTGCATTTGTAAATTTATTTAATAGATCTCATAAATTTTTATTTGTTCAAATAAATAATATTTTACATCGTATTGTAAAAGCAATCATAATATTGGTAATTTCTGTGGAAATAAGGAAGAGCAGCTTAAGTCGATGTATTATTTTGAAAATATTGTTAAAAGAGCAAAAAGTTGTTGTTGTAGGTAACCATAATAAAATTATCGCAGACATTTAAGGCACTTATTCAATTATTATTTCGTTGCGGTAAATATGATTAAATGACCATTATATTTTAGAATTTTTTGCAATCTTGTACCGATTAACCCATTTTTCGCCTCACCAAATAAACTGACAATATAATAACGAAATAAGATTTTAAGTAACTGATAGAAAAAAAACATTGCAACAAAAAAAAAAGAGTATGAGTGCTGGTAATTATTAATACAATTTACAATACGCTTCGTTACTAGTCTTTCAAGGGATAGATTTTATTTACAAATATATTTATAACACTAGATGTACTATGTATGTTAATTATTTAAATTCATTTGTTTTAGATTATGTTTATTTTAAATAGTTTTTTCTTTATAACTCAATGAATTTTTCGCTTCCTTTTTCATCTCCTCTTAAAAATAAGTTAAAAATAACTTTTACATCACAAACATTTTGTTATGGTTGTTAAATGAGCACATTAGGGGCTAGTTTTTGACTTCATATTTAAATAGAACTAAAAGACAAATAATATTTAAATACGAAGTCAAAAACATACAATCTAATTTTCCAGTACTTTCTTAAATGAAACTTAAATAGCCCACGTTACACTCTGGGACGAATCGCGAATCTAGCTGGACAAAATTATTTGATGGTCAGTCAGATTTGGGGCTGCTGAATACAAAAAAAATAATAGTTAAGAAAATTGAGCTCAGTTTTTTAAACAAATGCGATACAGTTTCGCTTTTGCAAACTTCGTAAGTATTAATTTTTTTAAAAATTCGCATATGCTTTTAAAGTTTTAGTGGTTTTTGAATTTGGCAAATTATTTAAAAATTTATATATCATTTAAAAATCAGTGAAGTGTAATTATTGCGAAATTTATATTAAAGATTTTTTTTTTTTTTTTTTGTAAATTATTAATAAATTTTTAAATAACAGAAATGTTTTAAAGTATAAGATATTTATGATTTACATTACAGTTAAGCTTTAACGAATAGAGAATAAATATAGAATACCTTGTATTTAACAACTTGACTTAAATATTTTTTACTTGTATTGTGGTAAACTTAAAAGTTAAATTTTACAACAGTTTTACATTTATACAGAAACTCTTCTCATAAAATGTTGTTTTATTTGAACTTTATTTAAACTTAAAAATAAACAAAAAAGTGATATTCTCGAAAATATGAATGAATTTATTTGTTAAAAAAAACATTTGTATAGCATAACTTACATACATAATTTCGTAACGTAACGTTACACTGCATAATGCAAACTTATGTGACGGATTGTAACGTCAAGTAAAACAGCTAAACGACGTCCACGGTTCAAATTTAAAAAAAATGTAATCTTTTTTTTTTCATTATATTATTGTTATAACATAACCTATTTTACCATAAGTGATTGGTTAGAATTGGTTACAAATTATACATAAAATTATTATCTGATAAATTGTCTAACACATGGCTATATAATTGCAATAGCACTCGATAGCCTTTTCTTTTGGCAGACCTGTAAAGATTGTAAATATTTTTGAAACACTCACAATTCTGGGTCAAACTTCAAAGGCAAAAAAAAAGTAATTACGATTAATTATTAATAATCAATTGAAAATAATTATATATTGCTAAAATATTTTACCATTTGTATCCAAATAACTTATAATCTTCGATAACATAGCAACAATAACTTAATTTTTATAAAAACATTTTTCGCTTGGCAATACATACAAGTTGAGCGAATATACACTGTTTTTCTTGGCACGCTACAATAATAGCTGAGGTCGAAAAAAAGAATCAGTACTTTTAGAGCAGGCTTTCAAGAAATAAACTTTTTTCTGCTAGATTCGGGATTCGTACCAATGTGCGTTGCTTATTTAAAGTATTATTTAGTTTCGATGGTGACAAGGTGGCCTCAATATCACAACAATAAAAAAACAACAGGCAAAGCAACAAAAAAAACAGTCAGCTATTTCTATGAGTCCGCCTTGTAAATAAATACACTTTACAAGTTTCTTTGTTTTGAGTAAACAGCTGTTTTATGACATTATTCACCCTTATCGCGAACAGTGTGGCAGGTCTAAACAAATTTTACAGCTAAATCTGGCATTAGACATGGCCAAAAATGCTAAAAACTATTTTAAAAAATCCTAAAATAATGCTAAATTTTTTTCAAAGATTTTTGTTAAAAATTTATCAGTATAAAATTTTATTCGCAACTAACACTGTTCATCGATTTCGATCGCCAACGTTCGCATAGAAAATTATATTTTTAAAACAAAATTCTAAAAATTAAACAGGCAGGAAATACATTTCAGTGACGAAATTGTAACGAAATTGTTATATTTAAGCAAGTGGCTAGATTTTTGGTAAAGCATACATATAAATATATAGCACAGGTAGTTGAGTTTAAATTTTAAATTTAGGTGGCCTGCAAACCTCTGATATATGCAAAATTTAAACGATTTATTTCTATGATATACAACATTTTTAAGAATATGTTATTTTTTATAGTTTAAGAAAAGTTGAATCTTTAAAATAATTATTTTTTCAGAGCTTTAGAGCAAACAATTTTTTTAAATATTTACACCATTGAATTTTTATCTAAATATCAAGGGGCAAAAAATATTTAAGTCGACATGATAAGGGCATTTCTAATATTCCCAGAATATTGTATTTTTTTTACAAGACAGGTAAGATGTTTCTTTACATAAGAATTATCCATTTTCATACGAAATATTATTTTGGGTACAAATATTTTTAGTAAAAATGTATTATAATTTATAAATTTTTTTTAGTAAAATCAATAAAACTATTCGTCGAAATTTTTAAAATAAATAATGCTAAAAAAGCTAAAAGCATTTTGCCAAAAATTCTAAATAAAATGCCAACTGTTAAATAAAAATTTTGCAGCTAAATATAAATTTTTAATGCTAAATTTTGCTTAAAAAATGCCAAAAAAGCCACACTGATCGCGAATCTTAAGGGAATAAATTCTGGGGAATAATTTTTTTATTCCCATGAACAATAAATTGGTATCGCCAATTATTAGGGAATAACATAACCATCGTGGGCAAGTCTAACGTTCTATTGTGAATTGATGTTATTTTATCTGTTATGTGTATTTTTGTAATTTTCTTAATAACTTGTCATTATTCAATAAAAAGAATAGTATTTCGCTCCGATTTATGTTATTAGAAGAAATAAAATTAATAAAAAATAAAGAGACGAAATTTGAGATATGCGTAAACTCTACTGTGTTTATCGGAAGTAATGTAAGTGAAAACATGAAGAATTGTTGGCAGTACGTATATTAATAAGTTATTTGTAAGTTCCAACAACTTTTTAGAGTTGTCAAAGCAGCTTTTAGATACACTGGTGCAGAACTGCTTACCAGATAGAAAGTCGTCAGCGATACGGTCAGTTGTGAAGCTTGCAGCGTTTCCCTTTTCTGCAGAAGAAAGTTAACAAAAAGGTGTTGACAGATGTTTTACGTATTTTTGAAAACAAACTTTGTCCGAGGTGGATTTGTTGACCGAATATAGAAGAAAGAAAAAAATATTGTCATATAATTTTTCAGCAATGTCGCCAGGGCTGTGGAGTCGGAGTCGAAGTACCCACAAAAACTCTCAACTCCAAATCCAACATTTTTCTAATTTACATATATAAATAACTATGTATATTAAAGCACAATGCGACACGTGTTAGCATTAACAAATCGAATTCAAATTTTTACAGAATCATTTTCTTTCTATATTTAACCATTTAAAAGGTACTACATTAAACAAAGAGTTTAAAGTCAAATAAGGACCAGGTTAGAGAAGGAGTCGAAGTCGTACTTAAAAAACTTCAGCGGTCGGAGTTAGAACTAATTTTTTGACTACCTCACGGACCTCAATGTAGCCCACTGTTGCTTGTTTGCATTCCCACTCCTATTAAAAATCCAATTTAACAATTAAAACTAACAAGAAAACTATTTACATTGTGCTTTCTTTTTTATTCCCAATCAAAATGTTTTTGAAAAAAGTCACATCATTTTTGGGAAAAAACCTACGGGAACAAAAACCGGCGATACCAAGTTTTGTTTTGAGCATGCGAGTTTTTTCACGTAGAAATAATTCACGATTGCAAATTTTCGAAAAAGGGAAATATTTCGAGCGAACAAATATTCACGATAGGGGTGATTTTGATAATTGTTAGTGCTACCATACTTTTATCTTCAGTAAATAAGATTAATCAAGCAGCACTTAAAAACTAAAACTGTATTTAAATGCAACTAAAATTTAAATAAAAATTAACCAAAACGCACCCAGAGAAAAAATTTGTTTAAATATGGTCACCTCCAACAAAACTATTTTTAAATAAAATTGTAAACACACTATGGTTATTTTAACCATATAATTGTCATCGACAATCATATTATGGTTAAATTAGTCCTCCATCAAGAAGGCACAACCATATTATGGTTGCCTCCGAACATGTTTTGGTTAATAATATCTTAAATATGTTTAACATTTTTAATAGCAGGGTTGATTTTCAACCATAGAATGTTGCTCTTGGAAAAGAGGAAAATACTATTGTTAATTTAAAAACAAATTATTGTCATATTTAACCATTACATGTTTAGAGGCAACCATAATATTGTTGTGGCTTCTTGATGGAGGACTAATTTAACAATAGTATGGTTGTCTGTGACAATATAATGGTTAAATTAAACATAATAAGTTTAAAAATTTCTTTAAAAATAGTTTTGTTGGAGGTGACCATATTTAAACATATTTTTTCTCTGCGTGCATATTTTTGAATACGAAGTCTAAAACTGGCTATATGTAAGTGTATTCATTTATTTATACTTTCGATGAATTTTTATTTAGTTTTATTTTCCTTTACTTTTTTATAATTTGTAAACAAAGTTATTTTAAATGGTTAAACATAATTTGCAAAAATTTTAAGACAAAGAAAACGTTAAAGTTCGCTTTGCAAGGAAAACGGCACCGCTAATCCGCAACATATACTTCTCCGTATGTAAGAGTAACGAGGCCTTTAAAATATAAGCTAGCCCAGATATATTTCAGTTGAAAATTAAAGTTGGCATCACTAATTTTAAAAATTCTGCTTAAATTACAAATAAGCGAATTCACTTTTACCACCAGCTAATAAATAACTTATTTAGTTCAAAGTATATATTTTTTTTATATAACAATACAACGAATTATAATTTTAATTATAATAAAAACAAGACTATTTTTTATTTTCAAAGTCTTCAAATACTTTTTGTTTCGCTTTGTGAACAATGGAGTTATTTACAATACGAGTATTAAAAATACAATTTAGAGCAATAGTGAAAAAACTGATTGTCTGCTTGTCTCTGAAGGTATGCCAAAATTTAAAAGGTGTTTCTTGAAAACAATTAACCTTGATCTTGAAAATCTAATTTTGCATTAAAGCAGTTAAGGGTGCTTTGTCATCTTCATTTTGATTGTTCTGTTAATGCTTTATCACACACTGAGCTTAAGTATTGAGATCGTTTTAAAATAAAATTAAAAAGTTGTAAATCATGTTTTCAATTCTTCATTAAATAATCATTTTGATTTAAATATTCAACAAATACAACAATTATATATTTAAAAACGTATATGTATTTATTCTTCTGCCCTTATTTGAAATTTAAAATGCCTGTTTTTTACGAAACTTTAAAAATATTTCAGTAGTTTTTTAAAGACAAATATCAACTTTACCATCATCAATTAGCATTTTGGTTTTCAAATAAATCATTTTAACACATTAAACTGCTTCCGCTGTTAAAAATTATTCAGATTATTTTTTGAATAATACTCGTGTAGTAATAAACCAACATTTTTTTATTTTTTTTTTAGTATTCGTTATATTAAAATGATAAATCGATTACATTCGAATCCAAATTTTAAAATTAAATAATAAATATTTGTCAAAAGATAAAAGTTTTATTTAGAGGAAATCAACTCTTTATTTCAAAAAGTTATAAATTTTTAAACAAAACTAAAACAGACATGAATCTGAATTCAGAAATCTTAAGAATTTTAAGTGTCAAACAGGTTTCTTTTTCTTAAAAGCATCTCTGTTTAGAAGAGTTCGTTAGAAGTATTTATTTTTTTGCTTTTCTTTAAATTAAAAATTTTTTGACTAACTATATATGTTATAATACCAGGGTATCACACGATTTTTTGGAGCCTCATCCACAAGTCCTCGGGCGGCCTAGACCTTTGTATAGGAAGACGAAGAGCTTTTAGAATCCGCTCCAGAATATATCAACCAGTTAAACTTTTTGAATTTTTTATAGTACTCCAACACACCAGTCACTCTTGATTTATTTTTCTTTGGTTCTCCACAAGATTTTATTACAACAAAAGGCATCAATATTAATAAATAACTTACAAAAAAATATTATAACACTAAAATTGCACATTTTTAGTAACAAAAAATAAATATAAGAAAAATCTTTGAATAATGAAAAACTTAAATTGTCAATAAAATAGATTTTTTAAAATTAACAACACAAGTGCGATCTCCGTCTGTTCGTTGAAATGGGTTTTCCGAGGACCCCATATATGATGGAATTTTTTGCTATTGAAATTTTTCTAGATCGGTCCACAAATGGCTGAGATATAAGCTAAAACTCAGTGCAATGTGCGTTAGTGGTTATTTATAAAGGGTTTTCCAATAAGGACTTGAAGATTTTTTTTTTCTAAAACTTTATAATCGACATGAAATACAATCAAAACATCGACTTCGTTCATATGGCCACCGTGGGCACGTCGGCTACCGTCGATTCGTTGGTCCCAATTTTCGATGACTCGGTTATACATTTCGACCATAACGGCCGCTATTTCGCGTTCAATGCTGGCTCTGAGTTCTTTCACCTTCGTCGGCTTGATGGCATAGACCAATGATTTGACGTAGCCCCAAAGAAAAAAGTCTAGAGGCGTTAAATAGCACGAACGAGGCGGCCAATTGACTGTTCGATTGTAACGTGTGATGTGTGGCTAGTGGCACCGTCCTGTTGAAACCACATGTCGTCCAAGTCCATGTTTTCCGATTCGGGCCAAAATAATCGGTTATCATGGCGCGATAACGATCGCCATTCACAGTAACGTGACGATCGTTATTGTCGACGAAAAAATATGGCCCAATGACGTCGCCGACATACAAGCCGAACCAAACAGTTATTTTTTGTGGATGAAGTGGTTATTCGTGTAACACATGTGGATTTTCACCAAACCAACAACGCATATTTTGCTTATTGAGGAACCCATTCAGCCAAAACTTTGCTTCGTTACTGAAGATGATTTTGGGATGAAATTTATCATCTGGTCGCATTTATAATTCGTTCGTGTACTTTATCATGATGAAAATGTTGAGATTACTGAAAAAAAAGGAAAGTAACAGTTAGGTGATCAGTGAACTAGTGCGTTTACAAATTAAATTCAAAGTTGTCAAGTACATATTGCAAAACCCGATATAACTTTATGTCCTTATTCCGCCATTTGCCTGATTTTGTCGTTTCATAAACCCTGTATTGCCGTCAGTCAGAAGGAGACACAGGGGGACAAACATGATCTTTGTGATCGTGCCGTAACTGTGTCTCACTTCCGGAAGTGCGACTATACTCTCCACGTGAGGGCGGCTGGAAACAGATCCTCAGCACGGTCATGTCTCTGCTTTGGATGCTGGCTAATGGTAGTCGGGCGTAGAGAAGACAACTCTAGCAAAAATCACCCCAATCTACGGTGGAACAGCTTACGCCAATAGATGCATGGCCAAAGGGAAGTTTTGGTCTTTAGTAAGCGGACTCTGGATACCTGTCGACCTCCAGTTTAAATTAAGACTTCCCATGGTACACGGGCTCTGCCATGGGTGACCATCCCCATCCCTACCATAACAAAAAAATAAATGGATAAAACAAATTTTAAAACAAATAATGAGTTGGATGGTACTCTAAAAACATCTGCATTGGAGACGGCGGAGACGCCGAGCTCCCGTACCAGCATTAGTGGAGCCATTGGGCACGCCGATGCTAGTACCAAACTCCAGAAAACAGACACGTGGTCTGTTGATGTAGGAGAAAACAAATCGACCTTAGTGGTCGGTAATCCGCAAAAGGAAACACTACTTTCCAGCTCGGACAACAACAACGGCAGTGCCATTGGGCAAGCTGATGAAGGCAGTAACCTGAGGACGACGGACATGAGGTCCCTGAATGCGACAATTTGTGTCACGACAGGAACGCCCAGGTTACCACAGCAGGAGATACTGTCTACTAGCTCAGACAGCGATACCGCGGATCAGGACGTTGCGTGCAGCCAGGGCTCGGTGGAGTCAGGCAGCACAGTACGAGACGTCAACCTTCAGGGGCTTAGCCTGAAATCTGGAGTGGGTTTTGTGAAGCTGAACTCTAGGGAAAGGCGGCTATTTAAAGCAGCAATAAAAAAAGGACTGCCGAGGGAAGACGCCCTAAAAGAAGCCACAAGGGCTCCGGCAGTGACCACACTAAAAAGGGGACGTTCGCAAAACTCTCCCACAGATGGAGCTCCTGCCAAGCGCGCCTGTGCGAAGCAGACAAAGACCCAAACGGTTCATATGCCAAAGGGCATCAGAATGGGCTTTGTCTCAGCATTGGAGGCTCCGTCACTTACCGCCGACCAGATCGAACGGGTCAAGGGTGCAATTTTGCAGGCGGTTATCGAAAAATCCGGAAATTTCAAACCACAGTTTGAGAGCTGTCTACGGCGCACTGATTGGTTGATGCTTGTGTGCGTCAATAATGAGACGGCGGAGTGGACAAAGGCCAACCTTGGATTCATCCAAGCCAAATCAGGTGTTGACTGCAAGATAGTCCCTGAAGAAGAATTCCCTCGCACGCACTTCGTGCGCGGATACTTCCCACACAGTCTAGAGCTGCCAAATGAAAAGGTGTTGGCCTTCATATCAGCTCAAAACGACTTGGCTGCTGCACATTGGGCGGTGGTACAACGGCAGACGCATGGAGAATTCCTTCACCTCCGTCTGGCTGTGGATGGCTGCTCCTACCAGAAGCTGGTTAAGCTGGGAGGTAAGATCAGCTATTGCTTCGGGCAAGTCAGGCTACACCTCAAGAGCACTGGCTCGAGAGACGTTGCCAACAAGCAAGAGAAGCCTGCTGGGGCCAAAACTGAAGGAGTTGAGGAACCACCCCAGACAGAACAAATACCCACCCCACACGATGGCCCGTCTACCAGCAGAGCGGCGATTGCTCGCGAGAGGAAACGGGCAGATGAGGGGACGAAAAACACACGAAAGCCTCAGCCTTCGGCCAAACGCAGCACAACCAACCCTCAGGAAAGGCCGGAAAAACCGACCAAAGGTTCAAGAGGGAAGGGACCCCGACGCAACAGGCTAGGGGATTTGGTGCAGCGTTCCATAAGAGATGGAGATGAGCACCATTAAGGTGCTACAGGCGAACCTACACCACGCCAAAGGGGCGTCGGCCACACTGTGTAGGATATTCGCCGAGGAAAACATCGGTCTTGCGCTGTTGCAAGAGCCGTGGGTCAGTGGTGGCCTGGTCCGGGGACTACAATCCCTCTCAAGTAAGTTGATCTATGATCGGTCAGTGGACAAGCCTCGCACTGCGTTACTTGTCGACAAGAGTGTTGATATAATTCCATTGACAAATTTTATTTTCAGAGATCTAGTGGCTGCACAGATCAATATACCCACAGAACAGGGGTCGTCGGAGATCGTCGTAGCGACGGCATACTTCCCCGGCGAAGATGAATTTGCTCCACCGAAAGAGGTGGTGGACCTGGTACGTCACTGCAGTATGCACGGTAAGCAGCTAATTATTGGCTGCGATGCCAACGCTCATCACACCGTTTGGGGTAGCAGTGACATAAACAAAAGAGGTGAGTTATTACTAGACTATCTGGTAGGTACTAACTTAGATATAGCTAACGTCGGCTGCAAGCCGACCTTTATTAATGCAATCAGAGAAGAGGTATTGGACCTCACACTGGTCAGCGGCGCCCTGCGAGACTCAATTCGTAACTGGCGGGTAACGGATGAGGCCTCGTTGTCGGACCATCAACACATACGGTTCGACATACCGGGTAGGGCGGATCTGCGCAGAGGCGCTTTTAATCCTAGACGAACGGACTGGAAGGAGTTCCAGTCCCTCGTCAGCCGAAAGGCTGGGCTCCTAATGACCGACATAGGGTCTGTCGATGATATTGAGCTAGCAGCCAACCTTGTAGAGGATACACTGATCTCATCCTTTCGGGAGAGCACGACCATACGCAGCTTCAGCTCCAGCCGTAGAACTCCCTGGTGGAACGACACGCTCGAGCTGAAGCGACGACAGGTCAGAAGGTTATTCAACAAGGCAAAAAAGACTAAGAATTGGCAGGAGTACAAATGTGCTCTTACTGATTACAACAGATCCTTACGCAAATCCAAAAGGGATACTTGGAGGAGCTTTTGCAGTGGCATAGCAAACCTCCCTGATGCGGCAAGGCTTCATAGGGTAATGGCCAAAGGACACTCAAATGGAGTGGGCCTGGTGGAGAGAACGGATGGTACCTTCACTACAAATCGTAGGGAAACTCTGGAAACCCTGCTACAAGTTCATTTCCCAGGCTCTACAATTGTGACTGGCAATGAACACGCTGAGATCGAAGCGGCAATCCCAGGAGCTGGACGAGCCACGGGATTGGCCGGTAGAATTTTTGACAAGGATAGGGTTCGCTGGGCAGTTGGCTCCTTCAGCCCTTACAAGTCACCAGGTGGTGACGGGATTTTCCCGGTATTAATACAGGAAAGTCTTAATATTATAATGGACCCGCTAATTGGTCTGTTTAAGGCTAGCTTCACCTGGGGTCATATTCCGACCGCGTGGAGAGCGGTCAGAGTGGTGTTTATCCCCAAATCTGGCAACAAGCCGCTAGAGAAGCCGAAGTCCTATAGGCCTATTAGCCTCACATCATTTCTGCTTAAAACTGTTGAGCGGCTACTGGACCTGCACATCCGGGACGAGCTGAGAATCTCCGCGCCATTGCACGGAACGCAGTTCGCCTATCAGAAGGGTAGGTCGACGGAAGTAGCATTGCACCATCTGGTTGCGCAAATAGAGAAGGCACATAACAACAAGGATATTGCACTATGTGCTTTTCTTGACGTGGAGGGTGCCTTCGACAACACAAGTTACGACTCTATCAAGGATGCTTTGTCGCAAAAACGGATAGATGATTATACCATCAATTGGATCGGCGCCATGCTGAGACAACGGAGAATTACCGCCTCTTGGGATGACGCTAGCGTCAGCATTAGTGCTGTTAAAGGTTGTCCACAGGGTGGGGTACTTTCTCCCCTGCTATGGTGCCTTGTGATTGATGACCTGCTCGTCAGACTTGAGGAATATGGCCTGCGGGCCATTGGTTATGCGGACGACCTGGCCATCATTGTGACCGGAAAATTCGAGAGAACAATCACTGAGGTGATGCAGGGTGCTCTCGACAAGGTTCTCAAATGGTGCCATGAAAGGGGGCTGAACATCAACCCCCAAAAAGCGGTCGTGGTCCCGTTCACGAGAAGATATAAACACAGATTGGGTAGACTGTCAGTGAATGGGACGGAAATCGAGTACTCCAATGAAGTCAAGTACCTGGGAATTGTTCTGGATAAACGGCTAAATTGGAACTCGCACTTGGATGCGACCCTGAAGAAGGCACTTAGGGCCTTCTGGGCCTGTAAGAGCTTCTTTGGGAAGACCTGGGGCTTTGGCCCTAGCATGATTAAGTGGCTTTATTTCATGATGATCAGACCGATAATCACCTATGGATCCCTGGTATGGTGGCCAAAGATTCAGCAGGTGTCGGCGATTCAAAAGTGCGGAAGGCTACAGAGAATGGTCTGTGTAGCTCTGACGGGGGTGATGCGCACATGTCCAACAGCGGCACTTGAAACTATTTTGGGCATCTTGCCATTACACATCCATATAAGGAAGGTCGCAATATCGAGTCTCCTTAGGATCCAACAAACATCCGGACTGTCAGATGGGGTCAACGGACACGCTGGTCTGATGAAATTAGCTCCTAGTCTATCAGTCTGCACAAGGGCGGACATTAAGACCACGGAACTGAGCTTTAACAGAAGGTTTAGCACGATCCTCCCAAATGGGGGAGCTTGGGACAGTGGAAATCCCTGTGAGGGTAACCAGGGACTACGCTGGTACTCTCTTCCTGGAAATTGTCCTCGAAGTTGGTGGCGGAATGCCGGGGAAGGCTACAGGAGCTGGGCTCAAGAAACAGAGTGACACTCTGTTGGGTGCCGGGACACTCAGGGGTCCCGGGTAACGAGAGGGCTGATGAACTGGCTAGGGCTGGAGCAAATGCCCAAATGGTGGGTCCCGAGCCTTTTTGTGGGTTAAGCTGGGCCACTACCCAATCTCTATTGGGGGAATGGGCTCTCAGCGAGCACAGAAAATACTGGGTATCGCTACCGGGAATGCGTCAGGCGAAGGAATTTATATTTCCCGGGAGTACACTGGAGACAAAGGGTCTCAACAGACGAGAATTACGGCTGTTGGTGGCTTATTTGACGGGCCACCATACGGTCAAGCACCACCTCTTTCGGATGGGTCTGGCAGAGGACCAGGAATGTAGACTATGCCGTGAAGAGGACGAAACTACAAAGCACCTATTGTGTGACTGCCCCGCGCTGGCATGGGCCAGAAGGAGACACTTGGGGCACGGTACGATGGGCGCGTCCCGAGTCGGTGTAATACCGGCAAAAGACCTTCTTGGGTTTCTCTGGGAAGCAGAGGGTCTTTTGGCCAACTAAAGGGGGGTGGGTACAATAGACCTGGTTTGGTCGCGGTACCGTCTCCGTTGGGAGAAATCTCCCCGCTCTCTCTCGGAAAAAAAAAAACCCTGTATTGACCTGTTTTATTTTTTATAACTTAGACGGTAAGTGTTTAAAAGCATTTTAATTTATTTTGCAAACACACGTACAGACATGTATTAACGGTGGTTGAAAAATTCAATGCTTTTTGTTGTTGATTAAAAATGTTTTTGTTTTTTTTTTTGTACACGCACACAAATGGATGAAGAGTGCATTTTGTTGCTTTCTTAAAATGTGTACGTTTTTGTTATATAACGCACTGGTTCTCTCGAAAGTAAATGTCAAGTGGTCGAATTTCGCCCACCCGGCAAAACTAGTGCTTATAAAAATAGAAAAAGAGGAGCATTCCACCAAAAAAAATCGCTCCAGAGAAGGTATTGTGGAAAAACGTTTTTAGAACACGCTTTCTGTAGTGCATTGTGGAATAACGTTTTAACAGCCACAAGTCATGATTATTTTAGTAGTGGAAAAACATTTTAACTGTCATCGCATTTTTGAATATGGGCACTTCCACAAAAGTGTTACGTTGCGCCGCCAAGCAATTAATCTTGTATTTTAGCAAATTTTTCATCTCTTTCACTAAATTGCACTTTACACCAAAATACAAAAAAAAATTTAAATAATATATATATTTTTCTTTAAGAAATAATTTAAAAAGCTTTATGGCGTAACGTGACAAAAAGTAGACTTTCCCGTGGAAATAACCATATAAACATTTTTTCACTTAAAGTGTAG
This sequence comes from Pollenia amentaria, assembly GCA_943735925.1. NCBI lineage: Eukaryota > Metazoa > Arthropoda > Insecta > Diptera > Polleniidae > Pollenia > Pollenia amentaria. The sequence continues at coordinate 240,497,662 of OX031007.1, read as the reverse complement.
AAAAATTTATATCAAAAGCATTCAGTTTTTTTAGTGCCACTCTTTCATTCACTTGTATTGCGGAAACAGCACATCAATAGTAAATTTACATTTAATTTGAAATAAAATTTCCTTAATTTTTTGCATTAAAGTTCTTATACTCATTATTTTTGATATGCTTTAAAAAGCGTTTTCTTGGGCTTCTGAAAAACTATTATTATGTGACTAACAACGTTGTTTTTTACTTTGCTTTAATTTATTATTTATTAATTTATTTTTGCTTTTGCTGAAATAAAAATTGCGGAATTTATTTTCATTAAAATAAACTAAAAAAAATAAACACAAAAAGCTTTGTTTATCACGTTCTTTCGTGATGAATAGTATGAAACTTTTGACTAATTTAAACATTTGACTTTTTGACTTGAAACTAAATAAAACATAGATTTTACACAAACTCAACAAACATTTGAAGTGGGATTTTAAGATGAAAACAAATTTTGACAACTATAAAAAATATCGCTTTCAATTTTTTATTTTTTTATTTAAATGCTTGTTAGTTATACGAAGAAGTTAATATATGTATGCGATTTATTAGCTACAAGTAGGTCACGCAACCAAGACAAATTAATACAGGTGATCACACCAGAGAGAAAGAAAGAGAGAGCTATGCTAGCTGTCCCTTTTTTATGTCAGTATATATACTCTAAATGTCAAACTCAGTAAAAAAAATTGCAGACAGGATAACTCTATGTTTATAGCATTCTCACTCTCTCTGCGGTTAACTGTATGAATTCCCGTTGGATGTAACCTAAATGAACTAAAGTGACCTCAGTAACGCAGCTGTTCGCAGTATTTTTCTTCTTGAAGTGACGTTTGGTGTCTTTTTTTATTTATATTTTTGAAATAGGCATTTTGACATTTGCCATCACAATTCTAGCAACAAAGTTCATGTTTTTTTCTATTGTTGTAGTACTGAGGACACTTTATTAATACATTTTTGATGCATGAATCAAAAAAACGAGATTACGCCTTGCGCTGGTCCGTTATTTTGTTGTGTGACGTAGGCATGGAATTTGTGTTGTAAACCAACTACATTTGTGTACTCCCTATTTTACATTTTTTACAACAAACACTCATTTGCATTCTCTAATGACGTATATACTAGGGTATTAATTTAATCGGGCTTTTGCTTTAATCGGTTAATCGCTCGATTAATTAACCGAGGTTTTGGTTTAATCGGTTAATTTTGTTATTGATCGGTTGACCGATTAATAAAGTTTTTTTTTTAAAAATTAAGTAATTTCAGTAAATAAAAATGCATAAAATTTTTATTATTTGTAGTTTTTTAGTAAAAAAAAAACAACAATAACATAACAATTCTTGAACTAAAACGACAAAACAAAAAAAATAATTCATAAATATGTAATACATATTTCTTTTATTAATAAATAATATGTATTAAATAAAAAAAAGGCTGTGTGATCATTTTATTAGTTACTTCAATAGTTTAAGGAGATCTAATATTTTAGACAAATAAGTTAGCTTAAATATTTAGGATTTAAGAGATTTTTTTCATTAGTTTTGATAAAACTTGACTTGAAAAAAATTCTTTCATTTAGAGAGAAATCGAAAGCAACCCATAATACAGAATATCTTATTTCTCAGTCCTCTTCCTGGATTTCTCTAAACATATAAAATTTTCATTATGCCATTAGAGTCCTGTTAAATTTTTTAAATTTTCAACACTTCCAATTGTTTCGGTTATTTCTTTTAAAAATTTAATATGAGAAAATATGAGAGGAAACAAATAACTAAACATATACATATAAAAAGTGCATGAAACAAAAAACTGTTGACAGCAAACACTTATTTAAAACGGAGATCACTAACACCTTCTTTGTTTGTATGAATAAATATTTTCTAAACAAATACCTTTAGTATATGACGCGAAAAAGGTAATTAAAAACACAAAAAATATGTTAACCCTACAAAAAATTCAAAATTTTGTTACATCGGTTAATAGACTACATTTACCCGTTTTATCTTTAATCGAAAATAGCCAATTTTAAATTAACCGATCAGTTAATCGGGTAGTAATTAATCGGTTAACCGATTAACGGTTAACCGAATGAATACCCTAGTATATACGCAGAAGAAAATTTTTTTGTACGGCCGAGTGTGCAATCTTTTTTTTTTTATTCATGTTTTTGATGTAACTAATTCTAAATATTCTCTCCTTCTCTCTGTTTTCTATAAACAATATCTTAAGAATTTAATTAAAATATGCACTACTTTTTGTTTGTTTGTTGGGTTGTTTCTTGATCATAACTCCAAAGAAAGAAAAAATAAAAAGGTGAAAAATCATCGTCTTCATCATAATCGGTTCACTGCAGATGGATGTCGGTTTAGTAGTTAAGTGAAATAAAGTTTTTAAAGTACAATAACAAATGTTTTTACCTTAAAAAATTATTTGTTATTAAAATAAATTGAAAAACAAAATTATCTATTTGATTGTACACAGAAAAAATTAAGAATTGTCCCTAATCACCAAATTCATAGAATCAAGCAAACAATTTGTTGATTTTGCACCTATTACCAAAATGATTATATTGATTACAAAAACTTTTAAAAATTGTGAATGTTTTTTTTCAACAAATGATATTTTTACTTTTAAATAAAAAAAATAATCAAAAAACTTTGCCGTTTCAAACAATGTGTTAATTGATTTTATTAAATATAGCTTAGGTTTTTTAACTCCCAACAACAATTCTACAAGTTTAAATTATTTTATTTTAAACGAAAAAATCAATTAAGATTTTTTGTTCTTTAATTAATATTTTAATAGAATCTGCGAATTATTTCTTTTCATAAGCTACTTTATTATATTCAAAATTTTTCATTTTTCGAATTTATTCTATGAACTTAATTTCAGTTATGTATTTTATAAAGCTTTTTGTAATAGTTCTATTCCTTAAATTTTTAGGAATGACTTTATACACTGCCAGACTAGGGATGGGCAAATTTAAAAAATATATCGTTATATATCGTATCGATATTTTTTAAGAGTATCGATATTTATTAATTAAAAATATCGATATATCGATGTATCGAACGTATTAAGCTGAAGTTATTACCAAATTTAAAAACTTAATATACTTATGTCAATACATATTTACATATGTACAAACATATTACTTGTAATTCCATTCTAACTTTTTATTGTTTCTTTTAATTTCAAATTTAATGCCTGTCCCTCGATTTCGAACAAAACTTACATTCGATTAACTTTTATTTAAAGCAAAAACAAATTTTAAATTTTAGTTTTTAAGGTAAGTTATGCGAACGAAGTTTTCGTTTGAAATCGAGGGACCGGCAGTTAGTTCTACAATAAAAAAGCATAGAAAAAAATTTTTTATTTATTCGCCATATGAAATCTAAACAAAAAAAAAATTAATTAGGATTATATAATGCTGGATTATATACTGCCGGTAAACGAACTTGTGACACATACTATACAAATAAACTGTGCAATATTTTATTTTTAATATATAAGAACATGCTCAAATAAAAAAAAAAACAAAATATTTCTTTTATTATTAACATTCCAACTTTCATGAGTCTATTGCTGTTAATACGACATAATTAAAGCGATTCTTTGCATAATTCTAGGAACCCTTTCCAGAATATTTTATCCGCACTTATTTTTTTTTTTGTCATCTCTTCTAAAAACGAGACAAAACTGAACTGTGTAATCTATGAAAATGTACAATGAAAAACGCCGTTATTTTCTTAATATTAGTTAAAAAAAACAACTGTATTGTAAGCAGTTGATCAACGGTTAAAATTTTGAATTTTATTATAAAGATATCTTAAAAATATCGAATTCGATAGTCGTAGATAAATATCGATGTATCGATATATCGGTATTTTAATTATCGGCGATATATTCGATTATATTTTTTTAAATATCGATATTTTGATATATCGATATTTATTGCCCATCCCTAGCCAGACTATTATCTTCTACCTTCTTGTTACATTTTACCTTAGCTATCCGTTGGATTGCAATGAAGTAGATTGTATGTACAGAAAATTTTTACATATATTAGACACCAGCAGAATGTAATGCATTTTCTGGCCCGCTAAAATTTAATTCAAAACAACTACAATGTTAATTAAATCAAAATTAAATTTTTAATTTTCTTTCAACTTAAAAAATAATTGATTCAATTATCCCATTAATAAAATTGTAATACTTTTTGAGCAATTTTTTTAATTGTTAAAAAACTACTGATATTTTTTTCTGAGTGTGTCTTTGTATTACTATTCAATACATTTTTTTATAATTTTAATCATTAAATTTTTGTTCTGTAAAAAATTGGTTTTATTTTTTTTTTTTTTTTTTGTATTTTAATTTGCAATTCATGCGTAAATTAAACAAAATGCAAATTTATTTTAAGAAATTATTGCAAACAAACTTCCGCCACAATGTTTAACAAGAAAAACATTTAAAGGTTGACGTATACAAAATATGTATTTTGTATACATATATAATAAATATTTGTTTATAAATAAAAATTATTATGAATTTTAATTATTAATAACAAAATATATAAAAATTTTGATAGCATGACTAACAAAAACTAATTTTGGTGTTCGTTAGGGAAAATCTATATAAAATATATTTAAGATTGTTACACAGTGGGAAAACTTACAGTAGAAACATATAAAAATTATTACCATCCGTTTTTAAAAGTGAGCTAAACACATTTTTGGTTCACTTGACAACGGATGGTGTCGCCTGAATACACTTAAGTTTCACTTGTGATTAATTTTGTGTTTGGATGTTGTACAAAAACTAAGGTTTAACTCATTTAATATGGTGCCCCGGTAGGCTAGTTAGTAGTGAGGTAGTCCATCAGTAAAAGTGTGCTGGTTCGATACTCGACAAATACCCTGATCTGTTTCACTACAAGAGGCTGATGGTCTACGCTCAGGGTTGGGCTGTATTTAAAATACTTAAATTTGAAATACAAATACTTATGTATTTTGTATATGTATTTTAAACGCATTTCCAAAATGAATTTGGTATTTTAAATATCTGTCGATCAAATTTTATGTATTTCAAATACTTATGGACTCAAAATAAAATTACTATTAATAAGGAGTCTAACAAGTTAAGTCCTTTGTCCACAACGGACATAAATAATTTCATAGAAAGAGGTACCATTTATAATTTGTTAAGTGTACGTTTGTATGCAACATTTTCAGAAGTGCCAAAGTTTTAAAATACTGTTTTGGACACAAGTTATTCAACTCAATTATGAAAAGAAATTCCCCGGGAGTTTTCTCCCTTTTCCCATTTTCCTATATAAATTAAATTGTAAAAATGGGAAAAGGGAAAAAACTCTGGGAATTTTTATTCATAATTTGGCTGACTATGTCCATATCCCATGATATGAGACTCTCTTTATGATACTTAACTACAGCATTTGAAACATAAATGCAAACTAAATGAATTATTTAATAAGTTGAGAAAGAACAACTATTTCTCTACTATCGAACTGGAATATTTAAACGAATTCAGAAGTATTTAAAACGATTGCTACATCTTGAGATTTCATTCAGCGCAACAATTATTATTATTTTTTATTTCATTTATACTCTTAAACTGGTTGCTCATTTGATACTTAGGGGTGCTCCTTTAAGTCTAATAGATCTCAAAATAAAAAAAAAGTTTTGGCATATGCACCGCAGCTGTTCTCTACGAAGCGCATTCTGAATGTCCAATTTTCTTTATTTTTGAAGAAATAAAGTCCGATGAGCGTGTAAGCCGCACCAAACGGTACACTTTTCTGTATAAATTAAAGCCTGTAGGGCCTGTTGTGAATCGGTCTCACTCCATATGAGGAAATTTTGTTTATTAACAAATTCGTTAAGCCAAACATGAGCCGTGAGCCATACAAATTACGAATCGATGACTGATTTTCAAAGTAAAATTGTGTAATTCGGTAGCTCTGTTCAAGATTAAATCTATTCATGATGATTTGCCAAAGTATACTGATCATAAATGTCAAAAACTAAGCGCAATGTGACAGTTTGTTTAACAGCTGTATTTAGTATTTTAAATGCACGACTTATGTAAATGTATTTTGTATTTCAAATACATCAATTCACGAATTTGTCCAACCCTGTCTACGCTATTATTGCTTGGTTAATTTAGCAAGAATATTTTTGTAATTGAAGCACAGCCGCGAATAACGTTGTCAGTTACAAAATAATTATTTTATCAGGGGAGAGAAAAAACACGTTTTTAACAGGCAGGAATTTTTTTTTTTTTTATTGTCAAAAAATAAAATAAAAACTTTTATGCAAAATATCAAGAAATTTTAATTTTAAATTACATGTAAAATGGCAGTTTTAAAATTTTTTTTTTAGTGGAAAAACGTTTCATATCCACAATCGCGATGTCAATTAATACGTGTTGCCACTACGCAAGCGGCTTTTAAAACGTTATTCCACGTTTTCGTTTGTATCATTTTGTTCTTACAACGTTCTTTCACTGACTGACTCTTTGTATCGCATTTTGACGGCGCTAAGGTGCATAATTTTAGGTGAATTGATGTTTAAACAGTGTAATGGCCGTTTTCTCGTTAGCCGATTATCACATCATAGAAATTTGATTTTTTCAATTTCTCATTTGCTTCTATTCTGTCGCAAAGCTAACCGGCACTCATCTTCCAATTATTTATTTGCCGTAAATATAAATTCATATTTTTTATGAAATTATGTAAAAAAAAAACTTTTTCAATATCGACAATGTGTTATTTCAATATTAAAAGCATTTCTTTTTGTCATTATTTCATTAATTTCTTTGGAAAAGCACGTACTGACCGATTACATGCACCTCCGTATCAACCCCTTTTCTTCTTTCTTCCTTCTACTAAAACACAAGAGTTGCGCTTCAAAAGATGAAACGTGTAAATGTAGACCAAGTAAATAAATTTGACGTAGGCATTTGGATACCTTCAGTTGACACCTTTAGATCACCTTTTTTCTCTGTGTAGTTTTATTTAAGCTTACGATATTTTTCAATTTAAATTTAGTTTTCAGTTTATTAAGTGACTTTTTACTAAATATCAATTGAGGTAAATTGTGGTTCAATGTTTTATACTTGGACTACTTTTTTAAAAATTCTTGAAATTTACAAAAGCAATTGTAGTAACTAACACTTAAGACGTTTATTGAGAATAGATGTCAAATGGTGGCTGTTAGGTATCAATTAACCTCCTCCAATGGCAACTCCATGTGAAAGTGATAGGTCCCTTTTATATAAAGTGTTAGAACTAGGACCGATCCCTGCCACTGAAGAACATATTACAGGTGTATATTAGATTTTTTTGCTTTTAAAAAACAGCTAAATCGACCATTATTTCACCTAGCGCTTTTCAATTCTTTGGTAAAGAATATATAAAATCGGCACATCCGAATTTAGCACTTTTACTTGTTTCTATTATATATTTAAAAATTACAAATTTGTAATTAAGTATATTCAAAACAGTGAGCATTTCGAATTTGATATTATGACAACTGAAAAAACTAAACATTCACCTTTTTACTTCAATCGTTACTTTATTAAGATGATTTTGATATCCAAAATTTTAAGCTAAACAGAAGAAACTTAATTCAACATATTAACTTTTTTATGCGACTGAAATAAAATTTCAATCAACTTGTGTAACTTTCAAAAGTGAATGAACTTTAAAAGGATTTTTCCCATAAAAAAAACACCCTCTTGAATCATTAAAAATTCTTCAATATCAGAACAAAAATAATAAGATAAAAAAAAGAAATAAAACAAGTAAGAAAGTACAGTCGGTCAAGCCCGACCATATGATACCCAGCGCCACGAAATTTGAAGAAAAGTTATCTCGATTTTAAGATTCATGTAAAATTTCTTTGTGCCAAATATTATTTAGATAACTTCATATGTATGAGATTTATTTGCCTTTAAGTGATCTTAAGAAGGGGGTTTATATGGGAGCTATGGGTAATTTTGGAACAACCAGCACAACATTTTTGTCATGACATAGTAGCTGTCCTAAAAGCTATTGTTGCTAAATTTTATGACAATACCAACATTGATAAGTTATAAATGGCATTAAAAACTATGTTCGGAAGTTGTACGTATATGTATTTAAAATTTGGTAAGATCGTTAAGATTGCAATAAAATTAGTTTGGACCAAATTAAGGCCCTAATTGTGTAAAACGCAACGCAAAGCCAAAAATTATATTGAAAGCAAAAACTAATTCAAAAATATTTGGTAATTTTGTTGTTGCTTTCTACATAAATTCCTATTGGTTTAAACAATTTTCAATGCCACAAGATATGCAGCGTTTGAAATTTAAAAATTCAATAGGAATTTCTGTAGAAGCAGCAAAATTATAAAATTTTTTGACTTTGTGTTTGCTTTCAAACATTGTATACATAATTAGGGCCTAAATCTTAATATTAACATAATAAGATGGTTTATGGTCCCAAAGACTCTGTTCTGGAAAGAAGCTTGTATGGGGGCTATGTAAAAGTATCGACCGATTGTCAACATTATTAAAAGACTTGGTTCCTGTGTAAATGAAAACCTATTTATGTCATGTTATCTCTAAAACTGCGACCTGGATTTGCCCAAAAGGTTAACATGGCAGCCAGCTGGACAGACGGACATTGTTAGATCGACTCGAAAAGTGATTCTGAGTCGATCTATGTACTTAAAGGCGGGTCTAGGACCAATATTTTAAGGTGTTACAAACGTCAGCACAAACACATAATACTGTCTTAACTCTTGTCGTGTGGGTATAATCAATAAAAAACTTTTATATTACGTTTCTTTTTACGTCACACGCTGCTTTTTTCTAGCTTAAAGAGTTTGAAAACGCTGAATAAAACAAAAAACAGACTGAAAAGAAACGATAATATCAAACATTCTAATTTTTTTTATTAAATAAATATTGTATGAGCAAGAAAAAAAAAGCAGACTGAAAAAGAAGATCTTTTAAATGTTTTTTTTATCTTAAGTTTAACATGTTAAAATTTGTTGTTGTCTCGTTGGTGGTGCTAGGTTGTGCCAGCCGGATTTAAATTTACTTGTTAACTTATATTAAAATAATGAGTATAATATAAAAAAATTATAGAAAAATAAAATAAAAAACTGATAAAAAAATTTATTAAAAATGCGTACAAAATTTTAAGCGACTTCATTTCTTTTAATAATCAAATTGAAGTTATATATTATTAATATATTTTATTATTTATTTATTTTTTGTAAAAGTTACAAATACAATTACAAATGATATTCTAACTTTATTAACCGAGCAATAGCAACTTAGACGTTCAGCTCGTTGCAGTGAAACAGTCCAGAGTCACTTGCGGGAATTGAACACACAACCCTTACACTCATAGACTAGCTCACTACCAACTTTCATACCGGGGACACCCTAATATATGTTTACACAAATTTATTTAATTAATATTTCCTTATTTCAATGATCTATTTTTCTCTATTTATTTTATTTCTAAAAACGAAAGACTTAAGACACATGCGGCCTTGATTAAGTTTCTACAAACTTTAAAATATTAAGAACTTCTTAACCGGTTTTATAAATCTTATTCTTTGAAAAAAAAAATATATATATAAAATAAAATTAATAAACTAAAAGCTAACAGCTAGTTAAACTACAGTGAACTCATTAGAAATTTAAATTGCTGCATCATAAAATATAACCTGCAAAATATTTCCAGTTTTTAAATAACGATATAAAAGTTGCAGTTTCTATTATCAATAGAAAAACAATGTCAGCAATGAAATAAGGCGAAGGATAGTGCTGGCAAATATATGCAACTTTGGGCTAAGCAGACAGTTTACGAACAGAGCCCTCTCTCAACGAACTTAAATAACAGCATTCAACCGCTGCTTCTTAATTGCGTTGAAACATGGGTATTTACTTAAGCAGATGAAGCGTCGAACAAACCAAGAGCTGTATGAGGTAGATCCCGACATGAACATAGTTTAGCGCATCAAAATACAGCGATTGTGATAAGTAGGCCACGTCGGTCCAATGTCAAAAAAAAGCCCCGGAAAGTGCAAACGTTGAAGACCGAGACTCCTTGGTATAACGAACTGGAGAAAGCACGCATAATACCGAAGTGCTTAGAAATCATTCATTAATATGGCCAAGGAAAACAACCGGTTGTAGAGACAACTAAAATAAATAAGTAAGTGGGTTATCTTTAGAAAAGCAACCCCTAATACATGCATACATGTTCCCCACTGAAACTTTGAGCTTCATAAGACTTTAGCTATAAATAAGTACAATATTTTTACAATCAGACTACCTGTTTACAAACTGCAAAAATATTTTCCTTATTTTAAAAACATCTACTGTAAAATAGTATAAAACCTGGATCTGACTTCTTACATCTTTAGTCTAGATTTCGGATTGTAGATGAGGGCACAATTTATTGAATTTAAAAAAAAAACGTTCATAAGTATAAATGCTTCTCTAATATATATTTTATTCAAACTCTTAATAAGACAATATAAAAATAATTATGACACTTTGGCAATTTTTTGCTTATTTCGAACTTCATATTTGTTAGGCATGCAGTAGGAGTAAACGTGACTTGTGGTGGTATCTTCACAATCTATTTTTTTTTTTTTTTTTTTTTTGCAAATCATCTTTCGCACTTAAATATTTAAAAGTGAAAGGAATTATTGAAAAAATAGAAATATTTTTATAAATAGAATTCGAATGGAGTAAAATAGGAAATAGGTCTTAACCAACTTAACAAATTGTAATAATAAATCTTAAAAAATTTTAAATATATTTTTGTTGGAATATTCATATTAATTTATTTAGTATAATTTTGGTATAAAAGAATTTATTAAATAAACCAAAATTTATCTGGCTATAGACTTAGCACGCGTTTGTGATGATAGCTATTTTTATTATCAATTGTATCCATATCATACCCACTAAAAGAGAGCGAGAGATAGAGACAGTAATGGGGTGAGAGATGGGACCAGTTTGTCTTAACCTTGAAGACAAAAAGCAACAAAAGTAATACAATTAAATTTATAAAAAAAAAGTTTCTAAAATTGACAAAACACGATCACTGAAATTACAAATAACTGAAGAAAAGACGGCCGATACGTTTGATCGATACTTCTCACACTTGTTGTACTACAACGAAGATCGTTTTTATTTAAAAGTTGATTCTTGCTGTTCTTGTGATGCTTAATAAGTATTTTTTTTATTTATTTATTGACAAAAAAACTTAAAAAAAACAGTAACATCCGTCCACACACTACAAAAAAGAGAATGTAAAATTTAAAATATAATAAAATAAAAAATTTAATTTTTTACAAGTGGAATGAAGTCACACAACATCCGTGAACAAGAATGAAAATCAAACTAATTCAGTTTACACGTGTAAATTTTTAATTCATAATTAACATTTTTGGATCTTATTTAAACGGTTATCGTTTAGGCAGAATTGTAGGATATACTATTCGTAGTTTAAAGGAAATATTCAATTAAAGATTTGTCTAGGAGCCAAGTCTATAGGTGTGTTCATTTACTTTACTAGCAGAAGCTTGCATAGAGAGAGTATATTTAAAATTTACAAATTTTTTCTCCCAATTACTCAAAAAAATAAAAAAGTAGATTAATGCCTTATTCCCTTTGTACACTTGCATACAGTTCGGAGGAACGCATAGAAGATGTTGAAAATATGAAACATGCATTTAAACATGAAATATCTAACATCTACTATCAATCAAAAATGTTACCATTTCTGACAAAAAGAAACTATTTTTATATACTTTTTTTCTACAAAAGTGCCAACATTTTAAAAGTAAATCTATTAAAAATCTATTCAATTTATTTGAAATTCATTTTGTTTAATAATATAAAAAAAGCATAAAAAGGCTTGCAAAAAACTTGACAAATGGTAACGCTGCTTGCAAGACAAATGCCATTTTTGTTTTGATGCTTAAATAATCGGAAGATGTAGAATAGAATACAATGAGATAGAAACATCTTAAAAATATGTTGATTTTTACCTCTATGTATTTCGTATGCCCTTTTTACAGTGTCATACATTTCGGAGCAACGCATGGACGATATTGAAAATGTGAAAGTTCACATTATGTGTATTTGTCATGTAGATTGTCAATTTTTCACATGTTAAATTTGTACATATCGTCTGAACACGTCCAAGCAATATCATGTGTTATTTCTCTGTGTACAGTACAAATTACATTTTTGATTTAGAACGAGTTCTATTTTCAAGTGACAAAGCATCTGACATCAGCTAGTTCGTATTAACAAAACTTTTTGTGGCGGCAAAAATCAATTGAAATTTTATCAAATATAAATAAATAATACAAAAAAATAAAACATACACAAATAATAATAAAAAATGGAGGGAAAAATTGAAAACGACTTAACAAAAGTAAGTATGTATGTAATTGTTTTTATAACAATTTATAACAAAAAAATATAACAAATTTCAATTTAATTTTTGTACATATGTACATATAACCACTTAAGTGTTTTAAGATTATTTTTCTTGATAAGTTATGTCAAATGTACTTTACATACCAACATTTGAACATGAAAATCATAAATCTTATGTAATACTCAAATTTTGACATACGCATGAAATTACTGTGTGTGTGTAGAAAAGTGACACTCCACATGACAAATACACATAATGTAAACATAGCTTAACACCTACAGTGGTGGACATTAGATTAGCGCATTAGCGTAATACGCTCTTCTTTACCAAAAATGTTATCGTATATTTATAACCTCAATTGTTCTTAATCCTAGTGAAGGGCGTTCTGTCCAAGAAACACATTACATTATTTTGCACATTGTTAGGCATTCCCACAACTTTATTTTAATTCGAAATTCAACAAAACCCAAATAATGACTGGACAGTAATTTAGCACAACTTAGAATAAAAAATGGAAAAGGTCCGCCATCTAACGTTTTTTTTCAACTAGTGCTTATTTCGTGAATGGTAATACTTATCTCATATCTGATTTGACAGATAATTAGTTGTATCCTTCCGCTGAACGAATATGGTTGTGTATACGCTTGAACAACGCTGGGAAATTATGCGACATTACTTTCAAATCATGGTAATGTTGCAGAATGTGTGCGAAAATTTCGTACGGATTTTGGAAGAAGAGAAGCACCGTCAGCTCCGTATGTTCGTTATCTTGTGAAAAAAGTGAAAGAAACTGGCATCCTCATCGATAAGCCAAAGCGTGAAAAGCCAAAAACAGTGCGTACACCCGAGAATATTGCTGCTGTGGCAGAAAGTGTGTGTGAAGCGCCATCAACATCAATTCCCCGTCGTTCTCAACAATTGAACATTTCGGAGACATCATTGAGACGAATTTTGCATAAAGACCTTGGTATGACGCCATACAAAGTCCAATTGGTTCAGGAGTTGACCATCCAAAGATACCGATTTTGCAAAAAAAAAAATCATCTTTTCAGATGAAGCTCATTTTGATCTTGGCGGGTATGTAAACAAGCAAAATTGTCGCATTTGGGGCACAGAAAACCCGCACGCATACATTGAAAAGCCGATACACCCAAAACGAGTCACTGTTCGATGCGGATTTTGGTCCAGAGGCATAATTGGGTCATTTTTCTTCGAAAATGAGCAAGGAATGGCCGTTACAGTCAATGGCGATCGTTATCGGGCCATGTTGAACGAATTTTTGTTCACAAAAATTGAAAAGTAGGATATTGGCAACATTTTGTTTCAACAGGACGGCGCTACGTGACACACAGCCGAAGCTACACTCGATGTTTTGCGCCCTCTTTTTGAAGATCGTATTATCAGCCGCAGAGCTGATGTCATTTGGCCACCTCGGAGCTGCGATTTGACACCGTTGAACTATTATTTGTGGGGTGATAAGTGTTACGCCGACAAGCCAGAGACAATTGACGCTTTAAAGGACAATATTCGTGAAGCCATTGGTGAAATACAGCTGCACACAATCGATAATGTGCTTAAAAATTGGACCGATCGTGTAGGCTACTACATGGCCAGCCGAGGCAGCCATTTGAATGAAATTATTTTCCATTATTAACCGGAAGGATTGTACTCTCAAATAAAAATAGAAATTTGAGAAAATATTCAGTAGTTTTTTTTTATACAATTTCAAAAAAAAAAGTTATTTGGAGGACCCTTTATTTTCCTTAAGAAAAATAAAAATTATTATTTTTAATTACAGCTGTAGTATGTATGTAGTGTGGTATTACTTACCATTCTTTATCGATTTCCGCCCCACAAATCGCTCAAGATTTTCGGCTTAACTGATGTCATGTGTTGCTCTACATCATTCCATAGGTTTATTCCGGATTGAGATCCGGTGATTGAGCTGGCCATTTTAAAAGGTCGATATTATTTTCTTACAAGCAACACTTTACAATACGTGAAGTGTATTTTGGATCGTTTGGATATTTGGATCTGCGTATGGAATCATTGTGTTCACAAGTATATTTTTGTAAACATATTGGTCCATTCGTGTATCAATTTTGTGAATGGGACCAACACCTTACCCAGAAAACGTACCCCAAACCGTAAAATATCCGCCACCGTGCTTTACCGTCTTTAAAGTGTATTTTTTTGTTGTGCTGCATGTTTGGAGGACGCCCTACGTAGCATTTTCCGTCTGAACCAAAACGACAAAAATTCGATCGGAGGACATTTTTTCAAAAAAGCATTGGTTTTTCTAAATGCCCACGGGCAAATGAAATTCGGGGCTTCAAGTTCTTCTTTGATACGTGTGGCTTATGTTGAATAATGCACCCAGCCACACAAATTTTTTTCATTTAATATTCTCCAAATTGTTCGCGAGGAGATATCAATACCAAATGTGCTTGAAAATTCTCTTAGAATTTCATTTGAGGTTTGAAATGGGTCTAACACTGAGGCTCTATAAATAAATGTGTCCTCTCTACGGGTGGTTTTTCTAGGTCTTGTACTCTGTGCGACATTTTTGAATGTCCCATAAGTTTGAATAAGACCTAACGCGTTATACACCATCTTCCTCGAGCAATTAATAATGGATGCAGGCTTCTCCTGCAAAACTCACTTTTTCGACTTAGCCTGTTTTGAAATTGAGCTGAGGATATAATGGAATTATACGTTCAACATCAAGTTGATGGATGTAAATATGGCATATTTTAATAGTATTAGATCACGTAGAGATAGTGGGTTAATATATTTATCCGTTTCGGTTTTTTTTAATATAATAATAATAAATAAATACATATCGCTCATTTACTTCAATAGTGACAAAATCCAAATGAACTCAAAAATATCCATTTTGAGATAAACGCGTTTAAAGTTTTTAATTTGATCTAACCACTTAGAAAAACTAGCGACACCTTCTCTTCAAACATGGACAGTGAAAAAGATATAAAGATGAATTTAAGACACAATATAAAGAAAAACAGCGAACATTTCTGCATCACTAACTCCAAAATTTCATTTGTTGAGTTATGTTACTGTTGAAGTTAATGAGCGATATGTTGTTTTTTAACTTGGTTATAGTTTGAAGATCAAGATTTCGAATTGCAACAGATTGACTAAAAGCAATTCTTTTAATCAAAACGGCTGCGAAAGCATTGTTTTCATGCAAATATCATGAAAAACTTTCTCTGGTCATAATACATTTTAATACGAAAAATAACAGAAAATTTGGTGCTGTTTTCAAAACACAAGTGATTGAACTTGTAGTAAAATTTGTATGAAAAACACTCAAAAAACTGAGTGCTTTTCATAATCATAAAATTATGGCAAATACAACCAATATGACACAATAGACTCACACTCGTCAAGTTTAAGACGTCCAGTCTTGAGCTTTTAGGAGAGAAGGGAAAAGATAATGCCATTTAAAACTTGAAGAGTGTTAACCAGCACTAAATGTTAAGGTTTTCTTTGTATGTATTATAAATAATTTTTGGTATTATTTTACTTTGCCTGACATATTAGGGAGAGTTCTGTAAAAACGTTTCATTTAAGGTATTCACGTCAAATGTTGCACTCTCACGAAAAAGCAAAATTGCAGAAAACATAAGCATTCCGTACAAATGTGGTTGTTGCTATATTTTGCAATTTTTGCTTTTTCGCAAGAGAGCAACTTTTGACGTTAATATCCTTATTAAGTTTTCATTTGAAATTTTCCTACAAGAAACACACTTGCAACAATTTTACATTGAATTAATATGTTAGAGAGAGAGACATAATGAGTTAGTGAGAGGAGAGAGGCAAAATCACATGTATACAAGGTTTCGGTCAGTTTTTTCATTTTGATCTTAATAAACTAATAGAAACTATAACCAATATATCGGTGAGCACTACTGGTCATCGAACTAGTAAAATGGCCGGTAGTCTTCTTCTAGGGTTATTTAGCGCTTTTTGGTTAGAGGCACGGCGCTTTTTGATTATAAATGATTCACAACCCCGCGTGAACACTTACTAGTAATATTAATTGAAAATAAGCAGTAATTTATAAATTAAATAATATTTTCAAAAAATATTACTTAATTTATAAATTATAATAAAAAAGGTCGAAAAACTAAAAACTTAAAAACGGATAATCAATCATTTTCTGTTATTCTGTTATATTTTGGCTTTTCATTAAAAATGTTTCAATTATACGTATGTATGAAAGGTGCTGTTTTCACAACACAAGTGATTGAACATGTAGTAAAATTAATATGAAAAGCACTCAAAAAACTGAGTTTTACTGCACGTTCAATCACTTGTGTTGTGAAAACAGCACATTAGTATTATGTACATATTTTTGTTACAAAGAAAAAAATAAAACAAATCTTTAAGTGAATACTCGTCGTTAGTCCACATAAGAAAAAGAAATAAACTTATCGCAGAGCTCGTTATGCACGACATATTTCGGCCGACGAAAGAAGAGGGATTTTAGTGTGAAAAATAGTATTATATTTTTAAAAAATTGAAGTAAAGTTCATGCAAGGGTGTTAAGCAAAATTTGTCTTATATTTTCACGTAATTCAGTGGCCCATATACGAATACTTTTTTGATAGTACCATTAAACTTTAACATATTATATTAAAAAAAATATCGGGATATCATAAGCCGTTAAGAAGATATGCTCAAATCTATAAGCCTTTTAAAAATTAAATTATTTTAGATTTTTCATAAAATAAAAAAACGTGTTCCCAAGCTGTTCTTTCAATAAAATGAAGGGTGGGAGTGTCTTATTTCGATTAAAGAAAAATTTGTTCTCGTAAATTTTCCGGAACAGTATTAAAATCTTAAATTTCTGGTAAAAGTCAAGGAACTGCTCATAACAATTTTCATTAAAAAAACTGATGCATACTTTTAGGCTAGGTATTTATTGAATATAACAACTTTATTGACAATTGGAGCGAAAAAAATGTAAAACCAAACCGTATGGTTTTTAGGATAAGCAAATGATTTGTAGTTAACAAAAGAAATAATAACAACATTTGCAACAACCAAAATTTTTAAAATTTTTATATACATATGTATGTAATTTTAAAAATTAGCTTGTTTTCGTTTTCATATGAAGTGCATTGTAAAGAAATAATTAATTGCAATGGAGAAATTAAATACCAGAACACTTTTATAAAAGCCAGCATTCAAAAACTTACTTGAGATCAAAATGAAGATGTTAAAAAGGCCATTTCAAAACGCATCCTTTATCATTTTAATAGATGGTATATCGTCAGCTCATTATAGGTTTGGCGCATATGCCAAAAAGTTGTAATGGAGGCAAGGTACAATGAAGGTTTACATAAAGTTTTCTGAAAATAAGCCAGATAGAATATTTTTGTATTTTCACCACTGCTTCCGGCATATGTTATGAAGAAAAATGTAAATTTTTGTGAACGTTCATGAACGAACTTAGAAGTTAATTTAATTCTATTGATTATTTTTTGTGCCGCATACGTAACTTATTTAAAATTATTTTTAAAAAGTAGCTTTTTGTGCTTCATACGTATGCGTATATACATACTGCTGTGTATTCAGTTGTAAAGAGAACCAAAGGAGAAACTTCAGATTCGCAGTAGACCAGGTGTCTCTCAGGAAGTTGAAGTCGATGAGTGGGGTTGCGATATTTGGGTTGGGTTCTATCAGATTTAGGATTGGTGAGGCTGCGGTCAGCCCTTTAAAGAACCCACGCAAGGAGATTATTAAGAGGGTTGGCTCCATAGGGGACCAATCGCCGTCCAATCGAATAAAGACGGTATTCTGGCGGCTGTCATCGATCGCATGGATCCCGATGGTAGGATCAGTATCGAGAGATGGCAGGTGCTAGAGAACAAGGCCGGACGAAGTAGAGTTCAAAGGGGCTGACTGGGCAAGATGTATCAAAACTGTCAATTGCGGCAATAAAAAAACCTTTGAGTTTTCGAAGGCCGCCATTGACAGGTGTGGCAGCACTTGTCGTGAAGCCAGATTGGACGTTATACTTGCGTCCGAGTTGCTCTTTTAGAGAAACTTTAGTTAGCGAGGCCGGTATTTGTTATACCATAGAGGAAAAATATCCTTGCGGCCGGCCGAAGAACGGCTATCCAGAAAAGCTTTAGTTAGTAAAGCCGGTATTTATTATACCATAGAGGAGAATAACTTTAGGCCCGGCTATGCAGAAAAGCTTTAGTTAAAAAAAAAAATAGAAAAATATTGCGCATTAAACTTTAAAAAAAGCAAAATACCCACACATAGATTTAAGTGGGGGTACTTTTTTGCCACATAGGACGGAGCGTTTTTTTTTTCTTTTTTTTTTTGGATCCAGCCTCCTTAAATTTCGGTTTGTTTTTTTAATCCAGATGTGGTCAAATTTTTTTTTTTTTTTGTACGCCGCGTAAACTGCTCTTTTGCTCCGGCTTCAAGTTAAAAAAACTGAGAATAACAAAACAACAGAATAGAAGAGTAAGTAAAACAGTACCCGCCCCAATATTTTCACCCCTCTCATAAACAACCTCAAGAATTGCTGCAGCAACAATTGCAAGTCTGGACGATGACTAATGAAATGTCAAACATGACATACAAAACAATGCGGCCATCTTTGTTCTGTCTGCTATAAATATACAAATATTTTTACAACGAAAAATAAAAAATTGTATGGGTTAAAAAATTTAACAATAATATTAAAAAAAAAAGTTAAAACAAAATGTCAATAACACAGCGTTCTTTTGCGCAAAAGTTATCTAGGTAAGAAAGAAAAATGTGTAAATAACAAAAAAAAATTTTAAGTCAAGGAAATGGGCGAGGCTGGTTGTTTTAAATAAATTAAAATTTATTTAAATTAAATCCTTTTTGTAGGACTCACGCGAGTGATGTGCGCAAAAATGTGGTCAATTGTCATATGCAAACAAAAACTTCAGATTCGTCAATGTGCTCTTCGACAGTAAGTTTTTGATAATACCAATTCGGAACCATTTATGGAAAATTTGTGCCTGTTTCTTTGTAGCTTTCTCTTACAGAACCAGTTGAGCCAGTGGATTACGAGGAGTTTTTAAATTCTCATATAAACACTATAAGTCGTGATCCTTTAAAGAATATACTGGATTTTCCTCCAGGAGATGTAACGGTCAAAACTATACCACGTAAAATAAGGACATTAGAACATATTGTGCCAAAGGAAAATTTGTAAGTAAATATTTTTGTTAAAATCGATGACGTATTAATTAATCCAAAACATTATTTTGTAGCACTGAGCTTCCGCAACATGTACAGGAATGTGTCAATTGTTATACACGTCCTTGGAAAGTCGTAGAGTATGCCCAACGTCATTATTCCAGTTCTTGTTGTGCTAGAGAACGTATTGATCGTGGTACCATAAGTCCCTCGGCTTTTCAACAAGAATTTGAGGTGGACAAAGATTTTGCTTCATTTGATGAATCTTCCTTGACTGATCAAAGTAACAGTTGCACCCCCAGCTCTCGACAATCCATAGCGAGTTTATCCTCGGTAAGCTCTTGTACCGATACTTTAACACCCCGTGGTTCTTGGGCAAGTTTTGATTTAAGGCGTTCTGTTAATGATCCCTTAATACCAAATTTATTAGATGATGTTCCTCCCGAACATATTGATCAAAAAAACGACTCAAAAAGGCAAGAGGATAGACAAGAAGCCTTATTTTCTCTTTACCCTGAAGCAGATGCAGAAGATGTAATAGAACGCCGGTTATCGGCTGAATTGCCCATGGAGCATATGGGTCATCGAATTTTTGTAAAATGTTTGCAATTAAGGCTGGAATTAGAGGTAGAACCAATATTTGCCTCAATGGCCATATATGATGCCAAAGAAAAGAAAAAAATCTCTGAAAACTTTTATTTTGATATGAATTCTGATACTTTGAAGCGCATGCTACACACCCATGTACGTTGCGCTGACGAAAGTACTCAGAGCAGAGCAGGTATTTTCGAAATAAGTTACCCTAGTAATGATTTGTTTTTGATCATACGCTTAGAAAAAGTACTTCAGGGTGATATTAAGGATTCGGTAGAGCCTTATATAAAGGACGATAAAGATAAATGCCGGGAAAAGGCCAAGCAAAATGCTTCGGACTTCTGTGAGAGATTGGGCAAATACCGAATGCCTTTCGCTTGGACTGGTATATATTTGACTAATATTTTCAATGGTGACAGTTTTGAGGGTGGCAAAGACGGTGTTGGAGCGTCCGGTTCTTTAAGCAATCAGGATAGAGAAGCTGCTGGTTCTTTAGGATCTGCGGCCAGTTCTAATAGCTTAGATCGCAAGTCGTCGACAAGCAGCTTTGATCAATTGAGACGCAAAGCTAACGATATGAGTGGTACTTTGACTCGTAGAGGTTCTTTAGAGCGCAAAGAAAAGCGACGTTCTTGGTCTCCGGATGACTTTGCCAATGTCGTAGAGTCTTTTCGACCAATTACCATAACCATATCTAGTTTTTTCAAACAGGAAACAGATAAAATGAAAGATGAGGATTTGTATAAATTTTTAATGGAACTGAAAAGACCTAGTTCAGCTATGAAAAAATATAAATGCATACCCGGCTCTATTAAATTAGAAATTTCTCCCTGCCTTGAGGATGTCAAAAATGCTTTGACACCAGAACTAGTCAAGGTAGAACCATATGTCGAGGACAAAACCAGACCTGTAAAGGAAATTCTAGAATTTCCCCCGACAGCCATCTACAATCCTCATTACACCTATCGCAATTTGTTGTTTGTGTCGCCCAAGGAACTTAACTTTTCTTCAAGAGCCGGTTCCGCACGTAACATTGCCGTTAGAATACAACTAATGGCGGGAGAAACACAAGACGATGCAATTAATGCTATATTTGGAAAGTCCTCATGTCCCGAGTATGCTAATGAAGCTTTTACAGCTGTCAATTACCATAATAAATGCCCAGCCTTTTATGATGAAATTAAATTCGCTTTACCAGCCCATCTGAAACAAAATCATCATCTTCTTTTTACTATTTATCATGTATCATGTCAAAAGAAACCTCAAGACTTACAGCCTTCAGTAGAAACACCTGTTGGCTATACCTGGTGGCCTTTGTTGGAGGATGGTAAACTTAAAGTAGGTGAATTTCAGCTGCCTGTTATGGTAGAAACGCCTCCGGAAAATTATTCCTTTATACCACCAAATGTTCACCTACCAGGCACGAAATGGCTGGACAACCATCGTCCCGTATTTTCTATTAGCGTAGAGGCGGTAACATCGGTTCACACTTTAGATCCGAATTTGGATCGTTTCTTTTTAATGTGTGAATATTTGAATTCGCGAAAAGTTCCAGCTCGTATAGGTGAAGGCAATATGGAAGCTGAAATGAAGAAATGTTTGTTAGAAATTGCAAATTCTGAACGTGATCCTTTGGTCAAAAATTTGCATTTAGTATTGGATAAATTAATAGAGCTATTGGTAACAACATATAAAATTGGGGGACAAACCCTATCGCTAGGTTCTACAGTATTTGAAGTCCTGTGTTTGGTATCGGCCAACTTATCGGTAAGTTAAAAAAAAAATATTTTTTTTTATTTAAGAATTAATCATTTTTTCCAGATTTTAAGTGATGATTTGATAGTGGACCAATATGGACGTCAGTCTTTATTGTCAACGTATGTGCAATTCCAAAGCAAAATTCCTCATCCTTTTAGCGGAAAACGCCGCATAACCTGTAGTCGAAGCAATGCTGAGGAAATGCACACCTCTTCTTCCTCAGATACCTACAGCATCTATGATAATGTAGTTGCTGGCCGTAGTTTGGATCGAAAAGAACTTGCCATGGAAATGTCACCAACATTTGTAGGGCGCGATGGCCAGATACGTTTACTGCATGAAGAATTGGCTCTTCACTGGGTAGTAGCAAGTGGGAGAGCTGCTGATTTGGCCATGAGTAATTCTTGGTTTTTATTTGAACTTATTGTTAAATCAATGATAGAGCATTTGGATTTTACGCGATCTCTTCAAGCTCCCCGAAAACAAAGATTTCCTCATCAATACACAGACGATATATCCACATTAGTGCATTTAGTAACTACTAAAGTAGTGGGTTATCACAGCAATGAACCTAAATTGGCTCAATGTCTGAATGCAAGTTTAAGTTTTTTTATATTTGATTTGTTCAGTGTTATGGATAGGGGTTTCATATTTGGTCTCATAAAAACCTATTACAAAGTGTTGATTTCTAAAAATGCATCCATACCGGACTTGATGAATTATAAAATTGACTTTTTGCGCATTGTCTGCAGTCATGAGCATTATGTGGCTCTTAATTTACCCTTTGGTACACCATATACAACCAAGTCTGCTCCCTGTAGCCCCACGCCAAGTACCAACTCCAACAATAGTGGAACATCATATGTAAGTTTAAATTAGTTTTTAAAGTCAAAACTCTTTTGTAAAAATATTTTAAATTATTACTGGCAGTGTTCTGTTGAACGTGCTTTACATGCCGATTTAAGCATAGAGTTTAGACAACAACATTTTCTAGTAGGATTAGTTCTTAGCGATTTAGCCACCGTGTTGGAAGTACCGTAAGTTTTTTGCTACCTTTTAACAAAATATGTAAAAATTATTTTATATTATTACCATAGAAATCCTCAACTCCATGGCAAAGCCATAAGGTGCATACGCAATTTAATGACATCTCATGACTTGGACCCTCGCTACAGCGACAGTGAAGCTCGAGCTCGTGTGGCCTCTTTGTATTTGCCACTGTTTGGCATAGTAATGGATGCAATACCCCAATTACATCAATATTTAACAGACTCTAATGACCGCTTACATAGTATGGGTCTATTGGACGATTACCAGGGGCCACATTCTACAGTAGCAACAACAACCATAAGTCCGGAAGTAGCCTATGCCATATCGGGTTCTCGTTCATATGCCTACATGAATGATCATGTAAAAAATAAATCACCGTTAAGTAGTGAAAACACACGTCATATTTTGGCCTGTTGCACTTGGATACTCAAGAATCTTGAGAGGACCGCTCTGTATAGATGGACTTTAGGTCTATCGCCTCATCGGGTTCATCAGATGTTACAAGTGTTGAATACATGTATACCATGTTTCGAATATAAGGGCCAGAAAAGATTGCCAGTTTTAAAACGTAACACACAAAGCTTTCGCAAACCTACGGATCTAAAAGAAAAGCTGGAAGAATGTATAAGAGGCACGAACTCAGCCCGATATGATTTAATAAATCGCCGTAAAGATCGTAATTCTACAGAAAAATTCCGTTGGCGCAAAGATCAAATGCCATATAGGGCGCAGTTTTACGACACCATAACAAAAAGTGATCCAGAATTGGAATTAAGTCATTATATCGAGGGATCATTGGCCACTGAAATTACTTTGGTGATTTTAGAATGTTTGGAAATCATTGTACAAGTGGCTACAAATTCAGAAATGCATCATAATCTTCTGGGCACTGTCTTGAAAGTACTGCTGCATACCTTGTCGCGTAATCAGAGTACTCTGGCTCTAAAAAATCTTTTTGCCTCCCAGAGATCATTGATTTTTAAATTTCCCAATCTTTTGTTCGATGAAGAAACCGATATATGTGCTGACTTGTGTTTGTTGCTGCTAAAGCATTGTGGTTCGCTATTGCCAGGAATAAGGTCGCAAGCAGCTGCATCCTTATATCTTTTAATGAGACAAAATTTTGAAATTGGAAATGTAAGTTTGTTTGTTACTTTTTCAAGAAATATACAGCCATGTTATGGAAACCGAAATCGAAGGAAATTTTAAGTTACATTTTTTTAAAAATAACCGTAGTTTTGATTTTTAGAGTTGTTATAATAAGGGTAATCACGATTTTTTATTTATTTATTGGTTATCCTGAAATTAATACAATAATTCTAAGATAACTAGAAAAGCTTTGACTACTGAGGTCCTAAGCTTAGTTTGTTCTTATGTTGGTATTCTAGGTATACATTTTGGTTAAGTTACAATGTGTTAGTAGTATTTTAAATTCCCTTTGCATTCTATAAATTTTTAATTATTTTGGAAATTTTCAAAAATTTGGTTACCGCTTGTATATTTTACCGTGAAGTGTTGGAAAGATAAGTAATTGGATCATTATTGAAGATTTGATTTCGAGTTGAGTTATGTTTTGGGCAATATTTTATTATGTGTTCTACTGAAATTGGTTCCGAAAGGCAATATGGGCATATGTTAGAGGTATTGTGAATAAATAAATTTCTGTGTGAGCAATAGGTGTGTCCAAGTCTTAGTCTCATAAATATCCTGATGTCCAAAGAGCCGTAGTTGAAATTAAGATAGTTCCCAACATTCAACCTTGTCCGGTTTATCCTTTTATAACAGTCCGATGTCCTAGAGAAAGGATCCTCCCGTCTGGACAATATGTCTCTAATGTGGGTTAAAATATCGTGAATGTTAAAATTTGGGGTTAGAAAAAGGGGTGAAGTTAGACAACATTTGGCAGCTGCATCCGCAAACTCATTTCCCTAAATATTACAATGTCCAGGAATCCACAATAATCTAATGTTAGTTCTCGATTAGGGAGTTTCTTATTAGTGTGAAGAAATGGTTCGTATTATGTATGTTGAGTATTGCACGTAATAGGTATTATTAAATATATGTAAGTGGTACTCAGAGAACGGCGTATATAAAACGGAATATTTTTATGAACCTTTAAAATAGGATTGTTTTAAAATTTGTTAGATTTCAATTTCACTCGAATCCGATTTTCGGATCACGGCTGCAGCCATGATTAAATCAAATTTTTCGAAATATTGTAGTAATTTTTAAACTATACCATTTGGGGTTATGTTTAGCAAGTTAATTATGATTAAATATCTAACGTTTGACATTGGCATTGTTTTGTATTTCAAATCATCAATTATGAAGTTTATCTTTGTTTACTGGTTTTTCACTTATTAAAACTTTTTTAATTGTGTTTCACAGAATTTTGCCCGCGTTAAAATGCAAGTAACCATGTCTTTATCATCTCTAGTGGGCACTAGTTCATCATTTAGCGAACAGTCTTTAAGAAGAGCTTTGAAAACCATTTTAGTTTATGCTGAATCCGATTCAGATCTTCAGGATACTTCATTCCCTGAACAAGTACAAGATTTGCTATTTAATCTTCACATGATTCTCTCGGATACTGTCAAGATGAAGGAATATCAAGAGGATCCGGAAATGTTATTAGATCTTATGCATCGTATTGCCAAAGGTTATCAAAATAATCCAGATTTACGCCTAACTTGGTTGGAGAATATGGCTAAAAAACACAAAGAGCGAGCCAATCACACCGAAGCTGCCATGTGTTTCGTTCATTCAGCAGCCTTAGTGGCTGAATACCTAAGTATGTTGGAATCTCAACCACATCTTCCCGTGGGTGCTGTTAGTTTCCAAAAAGTAACTCCTAACTCCTTGCTGGAGTCAGCTGTTTCTGACGATGTTCTTAGTCCTGGCGAGGATGGAATATGTTTGGGTAATCATTTTACTGAATCAGGCTTAAAGGTTTTGCTTGAAGAAGCCTCTAATTCGTTTCAAATAGCCGGCATGTATGAAGCCATGAATGAAGTTTATAAAATACTTATACCAATATGTGAGGCCAATAGAGATTTCCAGAAATTAAGTAAAATTCATGGTAAACTACAAGAGGCCTTCAATCGTATTGCCCAGCTTCAGGGTAAGCGCGTATTTGGTACATATTTCAGGGTTGGTTTTTATGGTGCCAAGTTTGGTGATTTGGATCAGCAGGAGTTTATCTACAAGGAACCAACTCTAACTAAATTACCCGAAATATTTAGTCGGCTACAAGTAAGCGGAAAATTCAGTTTATAGTAATTTTGAAACGAACATAAAATAAGACTTTTCTTAAATATTTTAAAAATAATCTATCCTCTTTCCTAGAACTTTTATGCAGACCGTTTTGGTCCAGACTCTGTTCATATCATTAAAGATTCTAATAGTGTGGATGTTAACAGTCTTGACCCAGACAAGGCTTACATACAAATAACATATGTAGAGCCATATTTTGAAAATTATGAGCTCAGGCATCGGGAAACCTATTTCGAAAGAAACTTTAACATAAGTATGTTTAATAAATATAAAACTACTGGTTAGACTCATACATATTATTTATTTTCTATAAATGTTATTTAATACAGAACGTTTCATTTTTGCCACACCTTTCACCAAATCAGGCAAAGCTCACGGCGACTTACACGAACAATGTAAACGCAAAACAATTCTTACAACAGCTAATCATTTTCCCTATGTTAAGACCCGTATACAAGTTATAAATCGCCAGCAAATTATTTTAGATCCCATTGAGGTGGCCATCGAAGATATACAAAAGAAAACATTAGAATTGGCTGCGGCCACCAACCAAGAGCCGGCCGACCCGAAAATTTTGCAAATGGTGTTACAAGGCTGTATTGGTACCACAGTTAATCAGGGTCCCATGGAAATGGCAGCAGTATTTCTATCGAATCTCTCCGATGGTATAACTATACCAACAAAAAATCAAAACAAACTACGTTTATGTTTTAGAGAGTTCTCAAAACGGTGTGCCGATGCTCTGAAGAAAAATCGAAACTTAATATTATCCGATCAAAAAGATTATCAGCGCGAACTAGAACGGAACAACGAACGTTTTGTTGAACGTTTAACGCCCTTAATTACATTAACACCCACGCAGGCGCAGGGTGTAGTAAAGTAAGTTTTTTTGTTGAATCAATTTATTTGAGAGATATTAAATTTTGATTTTTATAAAAAAAATTTCAGGGCAAATGCCGCTAGTAATCGTAGCACTCCCTTAAAATGGTAATTCATCAAAAAAAAAAAAAAAAAACTTTTTATTTAAGCTTTGATCAACATTCATAAAAGTATTAATTTTATTTTTTGCCTTATAATTTTTTACGAATTTTAATTTACATATAATCGAATATTTTTCAACTTTTTTTACTTCCCAAACATGTCTGTTCATTTATTGGAATTTGCTTATTTTTGTGATTTCCTCTTCTATATATTTATAGTGTTTCGGATTATTTTAAGTAATTCATTAGCTACAAAAACGTATATACCGATATGTATGCATATTTAACAAAGTAGTACGTACATACATATACATATTTAGAAGAAAAAAAAATATTCTTAGAAAAAAAGTACTTTAACTGCCAGGCCCACAATGTCGACAAGAACATTTCTTTTGCATTTTTATATTCAAAACAATAATATAAAACTAAAATTTGTTTTTGTTTTCAATATAAATATACGAAAGAAATGTTCTTGTCGACATTGTGGGCCTGGCTGTAAATCTAAAGCACATATATTATTTTAAATAATAAAGTCCTTTAAATTTGTATAAAACTTACAAATAATTTTTGGCTAAAATGCTTGAAGTTGTTTTAAAATTTTCCATTAGTTAAGTCATTTATATATTTTCAAACCAAAAATGATACACCAAAATTATGCAATTTTTCATAGTCATTCAAATATTGTAGTTATACATATTTCATACACTTATGTATTGCTAAAAACACATTATTCTAATTATCATATTTATTCAAAAAGTATTCAATCTAGATTTATATATAAATACACACATACATTTTATACTTTTATAGCGTATAAAAATAAAAATAACTTTACAAACTATAAAGTATGTTTTTATGTTATCCATAAATATATTTTTCTTTAGTAGGGTCTTAACTATTAACGATATATCGGCGATACTTAAGGTGTGCCGATATATTGATATCGGCGATATATTACTGTCGATACGACAGTGGTTTTTTAAATTTATTTAGTTTTTTAAAGAAACAATTTAATTTTCAATGCTTTTTTGCATAACAACTAATAGAGAAATAAAAATTAAATAGCATTCACCCCTATCGTGAAAAACAAGTGGTATTTTTGTTCCCATGAAATTTTTATTCCCCTCTAAGGGAAAAATGCTATCGTGAAACTCCCGTGAACAATTTTTCGCGCTATCAGTTCTCAGTGAATGTAAAAAAGAAGAAATATTAAAAAACATTAAACAAAAATTTTTATATTTAGTTTTTATTTGACCTTATTTAATTGAATAAATATTTATTTTTATTTAACCTCTAGGTCTTTTTAATATTTATTTATTTATTTTCAATATTTCGCTAACCTTTGGTTTGGTTGTATTTCCTGAAGATGCTAACCAAAGATTAGCGAAATATTGAAAATAAATAAATAAATATTAAAAAAACCTAGAGCTTAAATAAAAATAAACATTTAAAAAAAATTTTGTTCAAAAATATACACGTATACTTTAAACAAAAGTTAAAAAAAATCAAAATAAAATATGTTGTATTGGAGTGATAGTTTGATTGCAACATTAGCTTATTGCGCTTTTATGTAGTAAACAAATTTCTAAAATTCTGCCACCACGTCTTTGAAAAGCTTCATAACTCCTTAGGCAATCGACATGTTTTTTGCATTTTGAACAATATACATATAAGTGTGTGCCTCTAACGAAAATTGACCTTAAAATTAATTTTGTTAAGTTCAATATTCGAATTATGAAAAAAATTACTTACATAAATGTTTTGTTCCCTAGCAAAAATAAAGTGAGAAATTCAAAGTGAAAACTGAACAAATTACCAGGGAAAAAATTGAAGCAAGATGAAAAGGGGTTGGTACGGAGATGCATGTATGTAGTCGGGCAGTACGCTTTGTGTTCTCATTCGTAGGTATATGCACAACAATGGCTGCATGTAAATATTTTTCTTTGGTTCGCTTGGAATAAAAGTGTTGTTGTTTTGAAGCAAAAAAAGTTGAAACCGGTTGCTGCGTGTGAACATAATGGCATCTTCAAAAGGGAATTGAATATAAGTTGAGCATCAAAAGATGAAACGTGTAAACTGAGACATCGCAAATACGTGAAAAGGGAACAAATTACGAGGGAAAAATTATTCACGATAGTGGTGATTATGTTTTTTTTTTATTTATTTGTAGTAATAACACTGTGTCAGTTGAAAAAACAGACAAGCTGGGCACTTGGCCTTTTCTATCATATACCCTTGGGGGCTACCGCGTATTTCATTTCGAAAGAATTAATTTACGAGTTAGAAAAATGTGTACTGTGTATAAAATTTTCGTACTATTTGTTTCGAATTAACTGACGTTGTTTATTCCTTATCGAAAACAAAAGTACCTTTCGAAAAGACAATTCTCTATTAAAGTCGGTATTCACTATCCTACATAATCGTACGATTCATTCACACGAAAATCTGACGGAATTCTATCCGACAAAAAAAATGTCTGCAAAATCTGCTGTCAATGACACACTAACCCACAAAAAGATGCAAACTCAAATGACTCAGCTACTTTACAAGAAATGCAACTTTGATCGCATAGAATCTATCATTTTATGAAAATTTTCATAAATATTTGCAAGTCAAAAAAATTTATTACTCAATTCATTTTTAAGCCACACTGTCATACATTATGAGCACACACGATTTTTTTTGACATATCGTGCGACTAAATAGAATAGTGAATACCAGCCTTTTCGAACAACAAAAATCCCTTTCGAAACTCCAACTTTGTATTACGAGCGTCAGTTATGCAAAACGCATTATGAATGTTCGGAAGATATTTTGTTGGTGACAAAGTGAAAGAAAAAACGCACAATTAAACCAAATTAATGTTCGATTTATTATATAAGTTAATTCCCTATTTTAGATTAGATTTTATATAAACTAAATGCTTACTAATGTTATTATGGAAAATGTTTTAATATTTGTGGTCTTGAAATTTTCACAAAATATTAAAAAAAAACTACATACACAAATAAAAAGCAGTATAAAGAAATGATTGATGTTTTCTTTTTAATCTTCAAACCACAGGGAAATACAATCACTTGTTATAAAAAAAAACACAATTATAATATTTTTCACACATTGAATAGTATTTTATTTTTTTTTTGTTTTGGGATATTTTAGTAAATTTTTTTATTTAATTAGCAGTGCTACCAACTTTTAATGGCTTTCGAAAAATTTTACTTTTCGAATCGAAATACGCGATAGCATAATAAAAAATTACTCTTTTGAGTTTAGTTAGTTTTAACTTAAAATCATATTTAATATGCTTATCGGTATTTCCGATATTAATAGCCTACTGCCGATGTGCGAAAGAATTCTTTCTTTAGAACAACTACATTTAAAAACAAATTCTAAAAACTGTGTTTTGGTTTTAAATGTATTTGTACGAAAGAAAGAATTCTTTCGCACATCGCAAACAGGCAGTCAATTTCAAAGATATTTTTTGTTTTTAGAATTACATAGAAAAAAAAATTAAAAATGATAAAAAAACAACCTCCATAAAATATTAAAAAATATAATATTTTTTATTGAGGAAGTTTTAACAGTAAAAATAGATAGATAAATGTTACAAAATAGCAATAATAAGTACCTGCAGAGAAAAAAAATCATTGAAAATTAAAGGCAAAACCTTTAAGACTTTCAAAGAAATTATTTTGATTTGAAACATCTTGAATTAAATTTAATTTACTCGCATAATTGTTAGCCTCTTCAGAATTATTGGGAGGTTTTAAATGTTGAAGATTGTCATTGGCGCATTTTTGCCACTCTGACAAATCAATATTTATATTGAGATAATTCGTTTCGGCTATGATGTCCTTAGGCAAGACTTGAGAATTTTGTAGCTTTGCTAAAAATTTCACTGAAATTTTTAAAAATACGTATAATTATAAATTGAAAAAAAAAAAAAAAAAAAACTTACTATTAATATCATTAAATTGAAGTTGTTTGGAATTATCTGACCACCATTTAATAATTAAACATAGATAATGTTTTGTTGTTTCCTCTGACTCTCGAAATAAACATGTCAAATTGTTTTCGCAAAATATGACATGTAAAAGTTGTACGGATAGACGTGAAATTTCGGCAACTTGCAACGTACCTATAAAATGAAAAGTATGCAAACTTAAAGGAATACAAATAAGAGAGCCATATTCGGCTATGCCGAATATTATATACCCTTCACCTTGGTGCGATAAGAACATGATACAATTTTTTTCCACGCCTACTTACACCCACATTTTGTCGAATGTTGTGTACAGATAAGCAATATGTTTGTACCTACAATATGTTGTATTCTGGCTCTTACCGTTTTCCAGATATAAAAGAATCTATAATGTCCTTAAGAGACGTTCTATGCCCACTTCTCCAATCCCGTCTACATTTTGTCGAATGTTGTGTATTGATAACCAATATGCTTGTACCTTATTTGGCAACTTTGGCTCTTGCCGTTTCCCACATATGAAAAACAGCAAGGGATTTATAGGTAAAATTAGAGTCAGTCGTGGTTTTTTGCTCCTATCTCAGCCATTTATGGATTTTTATATCATACTTTAACGGTGAATATGTGACATAAATTTATAACATCCTAGTCCCCCGTCATTTCCGAGGTCTTCGAAAACCCCATTTCAACATACAAAGGAACAGACTGGCATCGTTAAATAACTTTGCTACTCATAAGGACCTTGAATATATATGTACTTTAAATACTCTAAAAGGAATATAGGATCTACCGTCAATATTGTAGAAATTACAAATGGAATGACAAACTTATATACATACATATACCCTTTTACCTTTGGTGAAGGGTATAAATATTCATATAACTGTTACTTACAAAATTTCTTTTTATTTAGTAACCACTGTCTAAGAAGTTGAAAGATTAATGTTACTACACTCAAACATAATTTAACATAACATTCACATCTTGGATTTAAAGCATCTACAGCAATTTCTGGGCTAGTTGTTGATGACGTTGATACCGTAGAAATGTTTGATTTAGTTAACAAATTTGTGGTTGAATTTTTTTCAGTCGTTTCAAAAGCTACTTTATTATTACTGGTACTATTAGAAACATCGCCACGTCTTTCCACATTACCATCGTCTTCTTCATCATCATACAGAGGCAATAGTTTTTGCACAAATTTTGGTGGTTTTTGAAAGCACTGATGCACAAAACGCACATGATTTAAACATATCACAACAAGTAGTTTAAAATGTTGTATTTGTAGGTGTATACTTAAGGGAAATGCAATTTCGAGTAGGCCACAGTAAACCTAAAATGAAATTAAACAAAAGTTTTATAATAGAATGTGGCGAAACATACATATGTCAAAACAGTAAAATAACGAAATAATTTTTTTGTAGCAATTGACCATAAGTTTTATTTTTAAAACTTATTTGCCTACTTACCTGCATCAAACAAGATTCATTTGAAAATCTATAGGTAGATCGCACTCGATCAGCTACAAATGTCGATTCTGGACTATTAACACACAACAATTCCAAAGCGTTGGGCAATCTACAACATTGCCTTAGTGCAATTGATATTTCACGAAAAATCCAAGCGCTGGGACGAGAAAATACTAAAGACTTTAATAGATCCACCAACATTTCTAAACAATTTGTAGGCGTATCCAAAGACACATGTAGCAATAAGCTATTTGACCAAACTGCTAAAGCCTCCAACACCCCAAAGTGTTCGCAAATTTCCCGAGCAAAGCCCAATTTTGATACGGAGTCTGTGGCAATTTGTAAAAGATAATATTCACCATGTTTGTGTAACAAAAGAGATGATGTTAATTCAGGCACTTGTTGGCAAATGATAGATAGAGCTGCCAAGTAACGCCTTAAACATAAACATCTCTCATCGTCGTACAGTTCAATGGGTTCTTGCAAAAAACGTACGTAATCATCAAATCTTGGTGGAGATTTCGTGTTGGTAAGTGAGTAATCGTGATATGGATATATACGACGATTTTTAGGAAATTCTAAACTATGAGTGTACGACCAAAACTCTGGTAAGACTTTTCTTACAGAGTCTATACAACATTTTATAAAGTCTTCTGGCAATTTTTCAACTCCTAAGAGTTGCAACTGCGCAAGTTTTGTTTGTATGTACTCCAATTCAAGTTGAAATAGTGTCCTTTGTTTCTTCGAGCTACCCTTGTCCATGGAATGTTCATATATTAAGGGATGAATTTGGTTTAGAGAACATTCTTCTAAAAAGGTTTCTAAAGTGGCACATACATCTAAACTAGGCATTCTCATTAGACATTTTGCAAGACGACGTTTTTGATTTGAGGTGGAACGTGGCTGTTTTCGGCTTTCTTTTATGTGCACTTGTCTAATGGATTCATCACATAGACTTTGTTGCAATCGTTGGGTATCATCGCCATATTTCATTTTAACTAAAGAACATTCCATTTCTTTCATACGGACTTCGGCTTCTTTAGCCTGCACGGCCTTGGCCAACTCATCCATTTTTGACTGACATTCGTTTTGTGCATTTTGAGCACTTAATATCTTTTCCATTTTTAGTGTTTGAGCCTGTTGTTTCAAATGTCGCAGTTCATCGCGCAGCAATGATGCTTCGCCTTCTTTTGAGGCCATTTTTGTCTTTGTTTCTGTCAAATCGTTGCTTAATTTGGAATTTTCCTTTTTTAAAACATCTACCTTATCCATTAAAAATTTAATTTGCCTCTCCGATGCCAATTGTCTACGCGCAGCACTTTGTGTAGCAGGTAATGTAGACTCTGGCTCCGTGTTTTGTGATAAAACAAATTCCATTGAATCTTCCGTAGCTTCTTTTGGTATGAATGCCGGTGATGTGACTTTTGGTTTAATTTTTGCTGTACTTGTCAAGTTTGTTAAAGGCGGTGGTGCAGGCTCTTTAAATTTAAACGGATCGCTTAATTGCACAGCGGCCAATAATTCAAAGTCGTCATCATCATCTTCAAACATTTGTGATAAAATGTCTGGTCGGGACACCGCGTTAATCTCTGGATGTTGCGTACTTGTGGTCGCTGCATTAGCAAATTCTGAAAATGTTATTTCACTGTCAGTTATTTTAATTGTATTGTTGTATTGTTGTTGCTTTGCTTGGATAAAGCCCTTTTCTGCAGCAACGGCTGCTTCAGCCACTTGTGTAGCCAACAAGATGACGTCGTCGTCATCATCATCCCAGAAAGCATCAGTGCTTGTTTTAATTGGTGATACATTTCGCGCTGTTGTTGTTTTTGTGGATGTAGGTCCAGATATTGCATTCGTTGTACTTCTGCTGCTGATACTTATGTCCAATTTTGGCTTTTTCATAGAACGCCCAAACTCTTTCATGGGTTGAAATCTTTTTGACATTTTGAATAAATTTTGGAAAAATAATCTATCAAGTTACATTTTTATAAACGCTGAATACTATAGTTGACAAATCGAATATAGTGACAAATTAAATTTAAAAAGGCAAGTGCAACTCGTCAGCCGTTCATCAGCTGTGTCGACGGTGAATTCAAAATATAATTCCCAAGCGTCAAAAGTCTTTTGTTTATGTTTTTCTCCGAAGTAACCGAAAAAATTTCTCAGAAAAATGTCTGCTATAGCCAGCTGTTTTTGACAACAAGCAATTATTTTATTTATTTATTTATTTTTATTTAAGAGTTCATTTTGTAATACAAAGCCCAAAGGCCAAAAATATATTACATTGCAATAAAGTCTGAGTAGTACCAAAAATACATACTTAACCTAGCATATTATTCCCAACCATAAAAAGAAATGTAAGTTAAAAAACAGTACAAAATAGTAATCTTAGTCCCAATTTACATTATACGATTTTTGTCGTTGCGATTCTTACCTTGTAGGCGAGAAGGGAGAGAGGCATAAAATGGGGTACACAAGCGAGTGTACTCTTCGATTCGTTTTGTTCATTCATTCGTAGTGTCAAAATATATGTATACACAAGAAGTTGGTACGACAAAAATCGTACAATGTAAACATAAGACCGACTTCAAAGAAGAAACGACAATAATCGCAACGACAAAAATCGTATAATGTAAATTGGGACTTAGCCAGTAAAAGAGGCAGCAACCGCCATACAATACAGTGAAGAATTTCATTTAGATATGCATGTGCATGTACATCAGTGGTGTCAATTATGATTGTATTGGTGCGAATACTCTTGTCTCTTTCATTCTCAGCGGGAGGAATCTGCGGTTGCGAGGCCTATTACGAGGCCTAATTAACATACATATTTTGCTATGAAGACTTTAGAGCAATTAATAATAATACAATTATCGAAAAATGTTGAGTTATGGACAGACACAATCAGTTATTATTTAAATAAATTTAATATGGAACCTGCATTTCGCAGAAACTTTGCTTATTTTTTGGAAAAATTGAGCACTTGACATTATTTGAAGTCTTTTTACAACCTTATACAATTCTTTCCAAAATTTTTAATTTGGTGCTCAACATACCTTTGCGAATGCCAACAATGAAAACTCATTTGCACATACTAATGCAAATAATAACCCCATTAAGTTTAAAAATATTCTATAATTATTAACCACCATTATAAAAAGAGAAGATTTTACTAGCCTATAAAAATATACTTTTATTTACCAATAATATCTTCTAAATTTATATTGCAGTTTCGAAACAACAAAACATTTTTTAGGTTTGCGGACGTTAAACAATAAAGTTTCATTAATACATTAATAATACACATCTTCTTACCCAAAAATTTTACCTGCTGTCACATTTGCTTTTATGTGTATAGGTTTACACATAAATTGTAGGAAAACAAGACTTTTTTAAATATTTTTACTTACTTGAGAAAAGTGTTTTCAAAGGAAAAAAAAACCCATTGACGCGATTGGTACAGAAAGAAAAATATTTTTACAAGCACAAAATACCAACAAATTCTTGTGGCTATTTTTTTCTTAATAATTTCTGCATTTAGGTACGTCTTTTTAACGAAAGAAAAAGGGACCCTTTAGAAGGCAACAAAGAATTTTTTTCACAAACAAAACACATATCGTTAGCTTAAATGCAAAACAATGTAGATATTATTTGTCAATCATTGTACAATGTCAAAAACAGAAATAAAACAAAACATAAACAAAGATAATAAATAATAAATATATTATTTCTGTTAGGCCTCAAAACAGGCCGTGCGATATTTCGATATTTCCCGCTGAATGAGAGTGTTTTGCTGTAAAAAATTATATTTTACGCTCGCAAAATAAAAGAGCGTAAGCGTACATGTGAGTTTTGCTGACACAATTGTGCATGACGCTGACACCCCTGATGTACATACATATATAAATGTGTAAATAATAATCAAACGAGTAAATTACTTGATTCACACGTAGGAGCCAGAGACATATTAGCAAAAAGGAATTACAGTCTATGAAAAATAACTCATCCGGCAAACAATTCCACCAACGAGCAATTCTTATAACAAACGACCTTTCAAAGACTGAACATGCTATCCTCGGTATAATTATCTGTTTTCTCCTTCTAGAATGAGAAAAAACAAATTCATTAATTAAAGGGCCAACTACACCTGACTTAATGAGCAAAAACAAAATACATGTGGCTTTTCGTAGTTGTAGAGTTGCACGAAGGTGAATTCATGTATACCTGCGATCGGCAAAATCAGGGCGCCGCGTTTTCTCTTTTGTCTTTTATTCTCTTTTGTTACGTACGTGTGCACACACATTGGAGAGAATTAATCAACATTAACAACAACATATGTAAAGTGTATACAACGCATACAATCGCAAAATGTAATAGTATAGGTTCCCAAGTCTTCCCAGCGGTAAACTTTTGAAGGTCTGAAATGATAAGGCCTTCTGTAAGACCTTCCTAGCCCTTTTTTTAGATCCAGTACTCATGCTCGCTTGCTTTCTCAGGAAGGTCTTATGGAAGGCCTACTTACTCCCTTTTACATTCATGCGTTTTTTTTAAATTATGTTTTTGTATATATGCATAAATTTTGTGCGCCTACTACGTTTGTAGCAAAGTGTATTATTGCATTATGGTTTGTAGCAGCAAAACCGAAAAACCGTTACCAAAAAAAAAAAAAAAAAAAAAACATTCCAAAGACAGCAAACAATATAAATAAAAAAGTGAAAAGAAAAAAGAAGTACATAAATGTATATTAGTTTTTCTAAAATTGTTTGACGAAGCGGTGTTTACATTTTTTTTCTCGTGGTGATAATTAAATTTTTATTAAACAATAATAAAATGAATACAAGATCGATAAGACGCCTCTAATCAGGCCTGCTGAAGAAGTCCTCTAATCAGGCCTGCTGAGGAAGGGAACGAAGAAGGCCTTGGCTGGCTAGGACATCGCGTGTAAAAAATGTATGAGTATGGAATGGGATAGTAAGGCCTTGTGTCTGCCAAATAAGGCCTTCTAGAAGGCTTGCTTACTACTTCTTTTTACCGTTGGGTTAGAATAATTAATGGGTACTCAAATATCCCTGTATATTCGTGACTATTTTAACTTGCAAATTTTGGCTGGCAAAGTGTACTTTTTAGTATTTTTGAGAGCAATTTCTTTAAATTCCTACTTACTTGCAAGTTTCTGCTAGTAAAGTAAATGGACCCACCTAATGAAAGCCAACACGAAAACATAACAATTTTTGACACTTGGGGTTTGAATAACCAATTCGCCTTTGCACAGCTGATGACGACGTAGGCTAACACATGATGAAATAAACAGGTGGCATAACTACGCCAGATGACGATTTTTTGCTCTTGTATTGTTTGTCTAGTCTTATGTCAAAGTTTTGCTTATGTTTACAAAAAGTCCACGTTTTGTGCTGTGATTATTGTATTGTATCAAAGTTTTTGATTATTTAAATTAAAATTAAATAAGATAGTAACCATAGTGAAATAAAAATTGGCTAAAAATTATTTATTTCATTGCGTTAAAGGCTAGTTTACACGGTAATACAATGTATTACGACTTTGTGGAATCAAAGTATTATGAAATTCTCTCCGTGTTTAAAATAAAAAAATAAAAATCTGTTGGTAAGTATTTTTCATGTTTACACGGATGGTTTAAGCTCAAATTCATACGATGGTTTTTTTTTTGGACGTCTAATTTTTTCATTTTCATTCAATCCAGTTGATGAGAATATAAAAATAAAACGTAACAGAAAGAAAAGAAAAAAGTGTAAAGCGAAGTGTCAAAAAAAAAACATGAAAACAGAAATCAAGTCTATTTTTCTACCCCTCTTTCTTCTCTACACCGCTTGCTACCAAACAAAAAATGACGTCCAAAATTGGACGTCATAAAATTCATCATGTAAACTGGGTGTAAGTAAAATAAAAGCGAAGTGAGTTAATAACAAAAAAGCAGATGGTTGCAGTTTACAATATTTACAAAAACAACATAAACATTTCCTGAGTTTATTCTGCTTGTTCTTGTAATTTTATAAAAATGTTACCACCTTCAATATACACTGTTAAAATGCGACTCTGGTGTGATGAGAATACATAAGTTTCTAAAATGGTTTAGAAAACGAACATTTACCGACCGATTGTCATATTTTTTATCCGTATTCTCTCTTACTCAATGCATTTTGCTTTTACATGATAAGATTTTTCTCATTCTACATCATTTTTTGACATGTCGTAATACATTGTATTACCGTGTAAACTAGCCTTAAGCAGCAAAATTTGATTTTAGTTTAATATAATTTTTGACGTATACGGAGACTTATTTCCGTTTTTTGTTGTAATGTTGTATTTGTTGCCGTAGCGCTGCCACCTACTTATTCCACCATGGGCTAACAAGGTCACCTAGCAAGGCGAATTTAAAAAGGTAAGTGCGACTCAAGGCGAATTCATTTTTCAGGTGGCGTTGAAAGCACAGCTGTGCTACTTTTTTTTACTTAGAGAGAGAAATGTCA
Organism: Pollenia amentaria; assembly: GCA_943735925.1. Lineage (NCBI taxonomy): Eukaryota > Metazoa > Arthropoda > Insecta > Diptera > Polleniidae > Pollenia > Pollenia amentaria. The sequence goes on along the minus strand of OX031007.1, from coordinate 240,458,341 downwards.
AATGGTGCTTTTGTTTTTGACATATTGACCAACGAAAGCAATAAAAAAATACATTGTTGTGTTTTTGGTGTTGTTACTTGTTGTAGTATCGACACCACCATATACATGAATTCGCATTGAGTGGTACCTTTTTAATATGATATAATAGATATAAGAAATATACCTATGGTAATAGTTGTAATTTGTTTTAAAATTTAGAAACATAAGCCTTGGCATTTAAATATGGCTTAAGTCCAGTTTACCAACGCAGCTCCAAATAAAAAAAAAGTACATAGGGTGATAGAAAATTGAAAAATAAGAAGAAAAAATTAAATGGCAAAATTCTCGGAAACGCATAGTTTCCGAGTTATGGACCTCTGAAATTTTCATATGAATTTGCGATTTCCCATTACATTTATATGGCCAATATTGGTATCATTTGAAAGCTTTTGAATAGATCTTTCTGGATAAAAACATTTTATTTAAAAATTCTTAATCCATTAAGGAGCGGCGATGAATTTACGAAAAATCAAAAGTTTTTAGTAAGCATAAAAACCAATATATGTATTTATGTTTTAAATTTGTTTTTTAATTCACTTTTTTCTAAAATAAACTTAACTTAACTTTTATACTGTGGGCTAGACTTTCTTCCTAGCCGCTGAGAAGTGTTAAAAAATAAAAACACGGTTGGTCTTTATTTTCAATTCAAAAATGGTTTTTATTGAGCTTCTTGCTCCTTCTGTTGTGAGATTAATACTAATACTAAACAAATTACTTTAACAATTGTAGGTTCTTAGTAACCAAAATAAGACTCAAATAAAAACAATCTCAAGAGACAATTATAGCAAAAAAAACAAAGTAAAAGAGTAAAAGAACCCTTGAGAATTACTCTACACTTAGAGAAAAGGAAATACAAATTCAAAAAACAAAATTCAAAATTAAAGAAAATTACAAAATTAAAGATTTAAGATTTAAGAAATAAAATAAGAAGAAAAAAAAAATAAATAAATAAAGATTAAAGCATAATAAAGAAAATTAGAAAAAAAAAATAAAATAAAGTCTGAAGTCGCTTCAACATGCTCCCCCCGACGCATGGCAAGAGCACCCCCTCAACACTCCAGATATGATCCAGCCAAAGGTGGACTCTTGGGCTATCGGTAAGTTAAGGTCGGGCTGGTCAACGTGACAATATTCTTTGGGCCACATCCCTTCCCAGGATCCTGTCGATCTCACGCCAAGTGGCAGAAAATGGATGAGCCAAGGGGTCGTACTGCCGAATCTAGTACAACCTTTTTTAGGGTCACTTGCAGTATGTTGGCCATGGCTGCCAACTGGATGTCCTCTAGTGGAGGGATCGCGGCTTGCAGGGTTGCCACTGGTTTTGTGGGTGATACGGTTGATGGATCTCTAGCTGCCGAGGGGTCCTCGCGTTGAGGTTCAGCGAGAACGTTCTTTCCCACTTCTGGGTGCAATAGAGTATGGTGAAGGGCGTTGCAGGGCTGCACGTTGACCGTCACTGAACATCGATTGGCCGAGGTACACTCGTCTCGGGCATGGTCATAGGCGCTGCAATCTAGGCAGAAGCCTTTTCCGCTGGCCAGCGTAGCTCAACACTGAGCTCTTTAAGCCCTTTACAGTACCGTAGAGGGTGGTTGAGGTAGCAAATGTGGCAGCGTGGTCGCTTCTTCATCTATATTAGTAGTAAAAGAAAAGAAAGAAGTATATACAGTGTTAAAAAATACCTAATGCGACTGTGTTTTCTAATTTTCTATTTTTGTTTAGGAATTTGGTAGATTATTTGGTAGGTTGTGGTGGGAGTTTACTTTCAGTATTGTTTATCGGTAGCAAACACAATTTTACAACTGGGCGTAAAATTTTACCCTTCTTTGTGATTACTTCAGCAACTCGTACTTTGCTGTCTCGACCATAGATGACGCTGTTAACGCGACCCAGGAGCCACTCGGTAGGTGGGAGTAAGTCTTCTTTGACTATAACAATATCGTCTGGTTTTAAGTTGTCGCATTCCTTTTGCCATTTATAACGGCGTTGAAGCTCAGTTATATATTCAGACTTCCACCGTCGAGCAAAAATATGTTGTAGCGCTTTTAATCTTTCCCAGCGTTTTAGGAATGGCATGTCTTCGAGCGGAGGTTCAGCAGGTGCTTCTGGTAGTGCTGTAATTGGAGCTCCTCTAAGTAAGTGTCCTGGGGTCAGTGGTAGTACCTCACCCGGGTTTTCGGTAAGAGGCGATAGAGGGCGCGAATTTAAAATGGCTTCGATACGAACTAAAAGCGTGCTGAATTCTTCGAAGGTGAAGGATAGGTTATTGGTAACTTTCTTCAGGTGAGACTTCATGCTCTTTACTGCGGCCTCCCAGAGGCCCCCCATATGAGGTGCATATGGCGGTATAAAAGACCAGGTAACGCCCAATGTAGAGTATTTTTCAACTAGAGTTTTTTCAGTAGATTTTAAAAACTCGTGGTGGTTTTTTAGAAGAGCGTAGCTTGCACCGACGAAGTTTCGACCGTTGTCGGAGAACATGGTCTTGGGGAGTCCTCTACGCCCGGTAAATCGGTGAAAGCAGTCTGAACAGACTTCTAAATGGACGGCTCGAGTAGAGAAGCATACGAACACAGCAGCATAACTTTTGAGGACTTTGGCATTTCTCACGGTGGATTTAATGCTAAATGGACCAGCGAAATCGACTCCCGTATATGTGAAGGGCAGGGAAAAGTTCACACGTTCTGGGGGGAGTGCGGCCATGATTTGGTGCTGGACCTTATGCTTATAGATCGTGCACGCCTTGCATTCTCTAATACATTTCCGTACAATATTTTTTAATCTGTGGATATAAAATCCCTGTCGAATCGCACGTAGCATTATATGGTGCTCAGAGTGAAGCAGAATGCGATGCGTAAAATTGACTAAAAGTCTTGCGAAATGTGACCGTTCTGGCACGATAACGGGATGACGTTCCTCGTAGCTTAAACCTGCGTTAATAAGTCTGCCGCCAACTCGTAAAAGGTCATCCTTATCAATAAAAGGATTTAAATTAAGCAATCTGCTTTTGCGGCTTAACGGTCTCTTTTCTTTCAGGCAATCATACTCACGGTAAAAATATCTCTTTTGAGCGAGCGCGATGAGTCGAGTTTTCATTGAGCTAATTTCTTGAGCTGAAATAAACTTTTCGGTGGAAAATGGTTTCTTGAGAACTCGGTTGACAAATCTAAGTCGATAACAAAGAACTCGCAACGCCATTGGGAAAGATGAAAATTCTTCTAGTACATCTGTGCAATTTACGTCAAGATGAAAGTTGATAATAGGCTTTTTCATCTCCAGATCGACTGGATCAAACGTCCGAGGAATTGGCCACAATGGTGTGGGAAAGTGTAGCCAGGTGGGCCCATGCCACCAGAGTTGATTGTCTGCAAGTTCCTGCGGGGAGCAGCCTCGAGTGCCCATGTCTGCAGGATTTTCCTCAGTTTTGACATGTTTCCAGTGTTGAGCGCTGGCGATGCTGATGATCTGAGTCACACGATTTGCGACAAAAGTTTTTAACATGTAGGGAGGTTTTTGCAACCACCCCATGACTATGGACGAGTCTGTCCACAAAAATAGCTCATAGGTGAACTGACAATTCATGACTACACTACGGACGAACTAAGCCAACAATAAAGCTCCACACAATTCTAGTTTCGGAACGGTAGTCCGCTTGATCGGAGCAACTTTCGTTTTTGCAACCAGCAAATGGCTCCTTATTTGGCCTTCTGAGTTTTCTGTTCGAATGTATACCGAACCACAATATGCCTTCTCTGAGGCGTCACAGAAGCCATGTATCTGAATTTTGTATCCTGGCGAAAAATCTACCAATCTAGGTATTTTAATTTTCGAAATAAATGGCAAGTTTTTTAAAAATAAATTCCATTTCACAAGTATGTGTGGAGGTACCCCTTCGTCCCAATCAGACTTTGCTTCCCATAATTCTTGCATCAAAGTCTTAGCAACAATAACGACTGGGCCTAACCAACCTAGAGGGTCAAATAATCTTGCAATTACGGACAAGATTTTACGTTTTGTAGCAGATGGGGTAATCTCAATTGGCTCTACAGCATAGTAGAATATATCCGCTAACGCATTCCAGCGAATTCCCAATGTTTTTAAAGAGCTGGAGTCATCAAACTTCAAGAAATCTTCGTCTAGAAGATCCTCCCGGGGCAAACTTTCGAGTAAAAACTGATCATTTGCTGTCATCTTTTTAAGGGGAAAGCCAGCAGATTCCAAAACTTTAATAAGCTCCCCTTGCTTCAGCTTGGCTTCATCCAGTGTGTGTCCCCCGGACAGTATGTCATCAACGTAGACCTCGTTTTTCAAAATAATCGATGCTTTGGGGTACAAGTATCTGCAATCATGACCTAGCTCAAGAAGAGTCCTAATCGCCAAAAAGGGGGCGCAGTTTACGCCGAACGTTACAGTTTTAAGCTGAAATGAATTCACATATCCCTCAGCTCGGTTACGGAATAAGATCTGTTGATAAGGGCGATCTGCTTCATGCACTAAAATCTGCCTATACATCTTCTGGATGTCTCCGGTGAACACATACCTATAATTTCGCCAACGTAAAACAAGCTGCATCAGATCCGTTTGAAGAGTAGGACCCTGGTAGAGCACGTCGTTTAATGAAAAACCACTTCCTGTCTTCTTTGAGGCATTAAACACAACTCGAACTTTTGTTGTTTTGCTTTCGGGCTTGATGACCGCGTGGTGGGGTAGATAGAACGACTCCACTTTTTCTGCTTTGGGTTCAAAATGTACAACTGGGTCCATGTGGTCCAAGTCGAGGTATTCTTGGAGAACTTCAGTGTACTGCGCTTTCAAATCTGGAGTTTTATCTAGCATTTTCTCCATTCTGTGGTACTTCGCAAGAGCCATATTTCGGGAGGGGCCTAGAAAAATCTCTTTCGGAAATTGTTCTTTAAATGGTAGTCGCACCACGTAACGTCCATCAGATTGTCGCGTTGTGGTACGTTTGAAATAGTTTTCGCAATAGAGGTCACTTTCAGACTGACAATCTGGTTTTTCCGCCTCTTCTATCTCCCAAAACTTTTTTAATTGTTCATGAAGGGCCAGATCGCTGCAAGGCGAAACAAAAGTATGGAAAGATTGAACTTTAGTCTCTGGCTCAGGGCCTAGCAAATACCATCCGAAGTGGGACTCTCGAGCTTCAAAATTATTGCCAATATTCATTTTTACGCCGCTCAAATTTATAAAGGGCAGGTAATCACTACCAATAATCATTTCAATTGCAGCAGGTTTGTAAAAATAGGGATCTGCGAGTTTCAAACCTTTGATATCTTTTACCGTTTGAATTGGGATCGGCCGTGAAGGCATAAAATGTGCCAATGTTGGTACCACAATCGCTCGGATTTTAATTTTAAAATCGGATATTCGAGATTTAATTGTGACATAGCACCTTCCCTTCGAACTTCCTACCACCGTATCACCGAACCCTGATATTTCGCTATGATGGCGCTCTAGGGGGATAGCTAAATTCTGTTGAACACGACTTAGGATAAAACTTCGAGTCGACCCTGTATCAATTAATGCGCGAACAGTGAATTTTTCGCCTAAATGCTCTACATGAACCAAAGCGGTGGGTAAAATGGTAGTTCCGCTGTGCTGAGATAAATTAACCTGAACCGACTCCCCATTTGCACCCGAAGTGGCAGATCGTCCCGATTGAGAATTGGATGGCCTCGTGTTACTCTGAGTACCCGACCCTGATGGCCTTTCGTAGTCTCGAGACTGCTGGTGAGTTGACGCCCTTTGAGTGGGAGCCTTTTTCACTTTCTCTTCTTCAATATGCAACATGGTGTGATGCCTTTGATTGCATCTGTTGCAGCTACTGGTACTCTGACATTTCGTTTTAAAATGAGTGGGTGAAAAACAATTCGCACAAAACTTGTTCGCATAAACATATTTGATTCTGTCATGGACTGATAATCCCTTAAAATATTTGCAGAATCGTAATGGATGATTCTGTTGTCATTTCTTGCAGCTAAATTTACCCTTGTCAGGTTGAGCATCAGAATAGAAAACTTGAGATTTGGAGGTATTACTGTCTCGGCTGGGCGGTTTCCTCAAATTCGTAAAAGTTTCCAAAGTTTCAATTCGTTCAGACGGAAATCGATTAAGTTGTTGCCAGGTAGGCAATTCCTTATGGTTAGTCAGAGAATCTTCCCACGCACGCGACGTTTCTTCAGGGAGTTTTGAAGTGCAAATATGCATGAGAAAGGGGTCATTATCCGCTACCTCAACTTGAAACGAACTAATAATGGACAATCCATCGCTGACCGTATTTTAAAGTTGCCTTAAAAATTTCAAAGTTTCATTCTGAGGGGCCTGGATGCCATAAATTTTCCTAATTTGATTATTAATTAAAATTCGCTTATTTTCGTAGCGATTTTTTAAAGCCTGCCAAGCTAGCTCAAAATTAGCATCTACCAAATCATAATCTTTTATGAGTTGGTAGGCCTCCCCCCTCGTCTTGCCAAGTAGATAGTATAATTTGTGCGCTGGCGCCACTGAAGGTTCGTTTCCAACCACTGCCCTAAACATATCCCTAAATGCTGGCCATTTGTCGAAACCCCCTTCAAACGTTTGGATTTCGACCGCAGGTAATTTAAGTGACGACTGACGTACCGTTGTGTCTGCCGCCTTTTGTTGCGGAGCTTTCGCCTTCAACAAGTCCATTATTTTAGCCTTTAGTATTTGGCACTGTTCGCAGGCATCTTCGTATTTCAGAGTAATTTCATCTGGAAAATCTTCTTCTTCCTTCACCCTTTCATAGCCTTTGATGAATTCTTCAAATGTCGTCATCATCTTCAGCCATCTTCTTTCAAGTTCAGACTGCTTTACCTCTAAAAGTGAAATCGTCAAATCTTCTGAAGATATCTTCTCAAAAGTAGAACAAAAATTCACTACTTGTCGAATATCGTATTTACATGCCCTTTCCGAAACCATTTTAAAAATTTTTGTTCAAAAGGCCTTAAAATATTTTATACCTTAACGATTTCACCAGCCGAAATGAAAAATTTACAAAAAATAATCGTGAAGAAATTCAACCTTATACAAAGGTATATTAAAAATTACTCGCGACGAATGAAAGCGATGCAGAATGTTTAAAAACCAGCTTTTAAATTTCACCAAAAAAAAATTTCAAAAATATTCGCCTCAAACTGCCAAAAAATTTGCCAAATTGTTTGTATTTCAATGTAGCTTTATTTTCTCAAACTTTTTATTTCTTAAAATTTTCTCTATCACCATAAAATTACTTTCAATATTTAGCCACAAATCAATTTTACTCAGATTCCGTAAAAATTTTTTTAAAAAATTTACTCATCAAACTTCCAAATATAATTATAATAATTGTGCTTCAAATCAAATCTTTCAAAAATTACACACTCTTTTCTTCAAACAATTTTTCCAAAGTAATCGAACACACTTCACAGCAAATTTAGAACGGGTTGTTCATAAGCATTAAATTTTTGCATTAATAATGCTTTAAATATGTACCACTTGTAGGGTCACCTTGTAAATTTTTTATTTAAATTTACCTCTTTTCGGTCCACCCTTTTTATTCCAAAATTTAGTAAATATGATGTATTTTTGCATTCAACATTTATGCTCTTGTTCAAAATGTGCACACCACTTGAAGGGAGACCCTTTAAATTTTCATTAAAAAAATTATCACTCTTCGAATCACCCTTTTATTTTCCAACTTCAACAGACTCGTTGTCACTGTGCATCCAAATATAATGATGCTTACAAAAAATTTGTGTACCACTTGAAAGGTCACCGTGTAAAATATTTTTACTACAAAATTAATTCTTTATCATACTTTTTTATAAATATGTAATATGCAATTTTAACCGCTTATGCCAAATCACTGTGTTGTTTTTTTTTAATTTAAATTTCCCGTACCAAATTCTTCACAAAAATATATAATTATTTGAATTCCAAACACTCACCCTTATACAGCTTTTTATTTGCAATGTTGTTGTTGTTCTTCTTCTGTGCACTTCAATTATTCTTGTAGAAATTCAGTGGTTTTTTTTTATTGTTTTTAAACACACTTTATATTTTAATAATTTTCCGTTTTTTTCCTTTTTGTTTTAATTTTTGTTATTTAATTTTTATTTATGTATTTTAACAATTTTAACAATATTTTTTCGTTTAATTTGCTCAACGCGCGTTTAACTTATGCAGTTGTCGGCAAAAAAAATCAATTGTAAATAACAAAGTTAGGGGAACTGGTGGAATTGAAACACTTGCTAATGAGTGTGACGAGTATGGCAATTATATTTAACGGCAGTGCGCATGCCTTAAATAAAAATAACTCCGTTGTTTTTTCTTATTTACCAGTGTTGCTACTTTTTATCAGTGTTGGCACGGTAGGGATTTTTTTCTATCAGTGATGGAATCTTATTAAATTTTAAGGTTATGTTCGATACCTTGTTTGAATATGATTATGCAGTAATTTTAATCAATTTTTTAAGCACTTTTCACGAAAACCATACAATCGCATTAAATATAATTAAAACACTGCACTTACCCAATCTAATCCTTTTGATGCTAATTAATGATTACCTTGCTGATTTTTCCCTCTTGAAAATCAATCGTTTTGTAGACCTTTCTTCCTTCTTGGAATATTTAGCTCAATTTTTTCCTCTTGTTGGAACGGGATACACCATAGATTTTTCTGCACGCAGCCCTCTTGACTGTGGTTGATGACGTCGTTGTTGCGGTAGAACAATTATTGACGACAGTTCAAATGTGCCTTAGTTGTTACGATAGAACAACTGTTGAAGACACTTTGTGGACAAGATTTTCCACTGGTTCATTCAATCCTAGCTCCTCTAGGATTTATCGAAGGACCAAAATGTGGGCTAGACTTTCTTCCTAGCCGCTGAGAAGTGTTAAAAAATAAAAACACGGTTGGTCTTTATTTTCAATTCAAAAATGGTTTTTATTGAGCTTCTTGCTCCTTCTGTTGTGAGATTAATACTAATACTAAACAAATTACTTTAACAATTGTAGGTTCGTAGTAACCAAATAAGACTCAAATAAAAACAATCTCAAGAGACAATTATAGCAAAAAAAAACAAAGTAAAAGAGTAAAAGAACCCTTGAGAATTACTCTACACTTAGAGAAAAGGAAATACAAATTCAAAAAACAAAATTCAAAATTAAAGAAAATTACAAAATTAAAGATTTAAGAAATAAAATAAGAAGAAAAAAAAATAAATAAATAAAGATTAAAGCATAATAAAGAAAATTAGAAAAAAAAAAATAAAATAAAGTCTGAAGTCGCTTCAACATATACATACATACTTATTTCTATCTACACTAAGAAATTAAAAAAATAATTCGCTCTCTGATTCGGGAGAAAACCTATTCAGAAAAGCATTAGTAAGCGAAGCCGGTGTTTGTTATACCATAGAGGAGAAAATCTGTTCATCCGGCCAAAGGCCGGCTATGCGGAGAAGCTTTATTTAGCGAAGCCGGTGTTTGTTATACCATAGAGGAGAAAATCCTTGCGCCCGGCCGTAGGCCGGCTATGCGGAGAAGCTTTATTTAGCGAAGCCGGTGTTTGTTATACCATAGAGGAGAAAATCCTTGCGCCCGGCCGTAGGCCGGCTATGCGGAGAAGCTTTATTTAGCGAAGCCGGTGTTTGTTATACCATAGAGGAGAAAATCCTTGCGCCCGGTCAAAGGCCGGCTATGTCGAGAAGCTTTATTTAGCGAAGCTGGGATTTTTTTGATAACATTTTTATTACCTAGTGCACTTCCGTAACATTTTGATATAAAATTTTGTAAAAACTGTATTAGGAGCTAAAGAGTTAAAAAGTTTTAAAAAAATTTTGCATTTCCAGAAAGATCTGTTCAAAAGCTTTCAAATGATACCAATATTGGCCATATACGTTCAGAAATGTAGTGGGAAATCACAAATTCATATGAAAACTTCCGAGGTCCATAACTCGGAAACTATGCGTTTCCGAGAATTTTGCCATTTTATTTTTTCTTCTTATTTTTCAATTTTCTATCACCCTTTGTACTTTTTTTATATTTAGAGCTGCGTTGGTAAACTGGACTTGTTCCATTCTCATTATCTACTTTATGACCGTTTTATTTGGTCCAAATGCAGTTCTTTGGTGTCTGTTTCATAACAAACAAGACGGTCATAAAGTAAACAATGAGAATATCTCAAATTATTTTATAATTAATAAGAATCTTTAATTTTGTAAACAATTTAATTTGCAAACAAATTTTTAAGTTATGGGGTATTTTAAAGTAATAGTGCTAAGTATCAGGTATCTAGGTAACCATTATTCTCACAGTATTTACTAATAACAACATCTGATCGGTTAAAAGAAAAACAAAATACATTAAGGATTTTTTAAACAAGTTCGTTATTTTATTTAGCAATAAAAATATCGAAATATCTGTACTTAGTTAAACAAAAGTATGATTTCTTATCGCTTACATATTTTTAATAATTTTAAAAATCAACATTAGCTCATGGTCCAATTAATAAATAATAAGCTATAATAATATGCATTAGCTTAAACATTTTGCAAAATATCCTTATTTTATTTTAATTTTTTTTGCCATGTAAACAAAAACATGAAACAGCTGTTTCAAAAATTCTTGCAAGTAAAAATTTTACCAGTAAAAATTTGCAAGAATTTTTGTCTCAATTTTGTTCTCTCTTTTGACGCTTGCAAATTTTTTGGGTTAATGAACACTTTCCAGTAACAATTGTTACAAATTCATAACAAGTTTTAGTAAATGAACACAGCTAATGTCATAAATATTTTTTTATTTTGTTGTTGCTTTATACAGAAATTCATTTACTGTTTTAAAAATTTCAACGCCTCAAGCAAGGTATATTTATAGCTATAAATATACCTTGGCCTCAAGCCATGCAGCGTTTGAAATTTTAAAACGCAATGTGAATTTCTGTAAAAAGCAACAACAAAATTAATTTTAGGCCCTAATCATGTAGAACGCAGCGCAACGCCACAGAACTAACGCAACGCCAAAGAATAACATTGAAAGCACAAACAATGTCATAAATATTTTGTAATTTTGTTGTTGCTCTCTACAGAAATTCACATTGCGTCTTAAAATTTCAAACGCTCCATTGCTTGTGTCGTTGAAAATTTGAAAACGGTACATGAATTTCTGTTGAAAGCAACAACAAAATTACAAAATATTTATGACATTGTTTGTGCTTTCAATGTTATTGTTTGGCGTTGCTCTGCGTTGTACATGATTAGGGCCTTAATGTAATTCTTTGGCGTTGGGTTGCGTTTTACATGATTAGGGCCAAAATAATAATGAAAGCTATGACAAATTTTATTAAAAATATTGAACTAAAAAGTTACACCCGTATTCAAAACAAAAATTTGTCTACTCCGACTATACTCCGCTCATCGAGTGAGCAACTAAAATGTTTATTAAGCTTAATCACTATTTAGTCATGAGTTTATTCAAAACTCTTTTAAATCGCCCGTGAACAAAAATTGGTACATCTCTGTTTTAGTTAAATTCAAAGCAAATTGACAGCAGTTAATTGGGAGTTAAAAAGTCTTTGATCATTCGATAATCATAGTTTATTAATAAGTGTTTTGAATAAGAAATCCTTAATCAGGAGATATGCAGTAACTAAATTTTTGTTTTGAATACGGGTGTTAGTTTTTTTATAAATTACAAGAAAAATAAAACGATTTCTTATGGCTAGAAATAACATTATGCACTTTTGTGATAATCATGCCTTTATTTGGCAAGGGTCCCGCATAAAGTGGCCTTCTAAAAAGTAATTAAGTAATAAAAAAAAAAAAAAAAAATTCGAGTTGTATGTAAATTTGGTCTAATTTAGTTTTTTAATACTACACATCACTCTATCGAATTTTGTGATGATCGACCCACAAAACACGACAGGTCCAATATAAAATCCGCTCCTAAAATTCACTTTAGTCTTATATTTTTTAAACAATTCATTTTTTTTATTTTAAATTGTAGCATTGAATTATAGTACTGTAAGCTCAGGTTTTATAAAGGTTTATAAGTAAAAGACCCCACCCCTTATAAAGCCCCCTTCTGAAATTTTCCAACTTTCGGTGTATAGTATTTAAGATTCGGCACAGCCGTACATCGCACTCTTGTTTATTTATAAGAAAATTTATTTAAGTTTTAGTAGCTAATATAATGTGTATATTTTAAGCCGCTTCTATTTCATCTAAAAATTTGCGACATTTTTTCTTTAAAACCTTTACAGCTTCAACAAATATAACGTCCGGCTTGAGAGCTCCAACTGATTCAACAGAAAATATATAATGATCACGTATCCTAGATATTTCGACAGCATCAGCTAACCCAGGATATCGATAAACATTACGACTACATGTATCATAACGGGAGTTTTTGACATAAGCCTGATCATTTTCATCAATACCGATAACGTCAGGTGAAAAGCATTTCTGCAGTAAAAATGCGTCCTTGCCTTTCACTTCCCGCTTTAATTTAATTTCCGGTAAAAGGCGGTAAAACGCAGTAGCTACAGGTGAAAACTTAGCGTGATCTTTCCCAATACCTTTAATAGCAACTAACTTCAAATCAAACTCATGGCCTGGTCTCATTTGTGAAATTAATATGTCATCCTGTATGCAGCCCACATCAGACTCTGAATATAATTGACCTTGTTTGCCTCTGGGTAGCCATTTTATTTGTCCCGAATAAACTTTATGATTCTTGTAAATTGTATCGAAATTTGAAGAATCTTTAACATCTTTGCGTCGAGTACACTTTACTTTCAGTTCGAATTCTAACGTGTCCAGCTCAGTACCTTGCTCATTGTCCTCACTGCGATACTCAAATAAACGTGGATCAGCCTTAATCGGTATCAGCCCAATGCGATGGGCCAAAACTTCATCCTGTATTATGGAGGTATTGTTATATATATACACTTTCTCAAACGCCATGCTGGGGACTTCACTGAGCATTAAGCGCCTGAATGCATTGGCAATTGCGGGGTGTACACCAATAATATCAAACTCTATCTCATTATTTTCATATCTACAATGATAGTTAAATTTAATATTTTAATTTTTATAGGTTTTGATTAAGTTACTTATGTAGCTGCTGCAGCAGCTAAGAATTATTTGGCCTGTAATATGTATGTAGGTTGTTTTCTTTTTATTATTATTTCATTATTTATTATAAATCATGCCTCTTATATACATACATACATTAAGGACCATGGAGCTCATGGTATATTAACAAATTGAGAAATGAAAGAAATTAACTTAATCATATTCTAGAATCACTTATATTTTATTATTGTACCTGACTATAACCATTTGCATTTTTTTCTTAAAAGTCTCGATGTCTAAAGGATCGTCAGCTAGACCATAGTCATGTGGGTCCTGCTTTAATTTATATTCATCCATATACAGTTTAGGTTTTTCATTACCCATATTTGAAAATGTTGAAAAAAAATTAATTTGTCTGTAAATTAAAAAAACAAATTTAGTAAAATTATTTTTTGCTTTAAGACAATACACGTGCAGAGAAAATGTAAACAATACGTAAACCAGGGTTGTTAAGCGAAGTAATTTGTACCATGATGAAATAAACAGGTGGCATTACTACGCCAGATGACGATTTTTTGCTCTTGTATTGTTTGTCTAGTCTTATGTCAAAGTTTTGCTTATGTTTACAAAAAGTCCACGTTTTGTGCTGTGATTATTGTATTGTATTAAAGTTTTTGATTATTTAAATTAAAATTAAATAAGATAGTAACCATAGTGAAATAAAAATTGGCTAAAATTAATTTATTTCATTGCGTAAGGCAGCAAAATTTGATTTTAATTTAATATAATTTTTGACGTATACGGAGACTTATTTCCGTTTTTTGTTGTAATGTTGTATTTGTTGCCGTAGCGCTGCCACCTACTTATTCCACCATGATTTGTACACCCAAGATAAGGCGAATTTAGTCTAGGGCAGAGCCCGGCAACACATACATGCAGACTTTTTGTTTTTTGTGAGAGAATAATAACTCAGAAGCACGTAAAGAAATTTTTGTGTTATTTTGTTATTGTTAAAATCAATCTGGCTGTTAATGTAAAAACTCAAAACATAAGCGTATGTTTTATATAAAATAGAAAACAAAAAAATCATTAAAATTAAATAAATCATATTCTTCAAGAAAAATAAAAAAAAAAACTATAATTTCGTTAAAACATGTTAATCTATTGAAACAAAAATAAATTCAGAAAATAAAAACATTCGTTCATAAAACTTTAACGATTCTTCAAGAAAAATAAAAAAAAAAACTATAATTTCATAAAAACGTGATAATCTATTAAAACAAAAATAAATTCAGAAAATAAATACTTTCGTTCATAAAACTTTAACGATTCTTCAAGAAAAATAAAAAAAAACTAATATCATAAAAAGGTGTTAATCTATTAAAACAAAAATAAATTCAGAAATTAATAACTTTCATAAAACTTAAACGATTCTTCAAGAAAAATAAAAAAAAACTATAATTTCATAAAAACGTGTTAATATATTAAAACAAAAATAAATTCAGAAATTAATTACTTTCATAGAACTTAAACGATTCTTCAGGAAAAATTTAATGGAAAACAACCATTTAATTTAATTTATTTTGTTAAAAACTAATATTCATTATATGTAATAAAATTTTCAAAAACTTCATCTATATCGATTTCATATGGGCAACATTTAATGCGAAGAAGATCCTCTAAATATTGATCTGTTATTTTTGTTACAATTTGCATTGTATGCATCATATTCACGCTTTTTGTAAATAATGCCTGTTGATGGATTATACAATGGAAAATATAAATGTTAAAGTCGTTTCTTAAAAGGTAACCCACAAGACCCTCGTTTTTCCCAACCATGAATTTTGCACCATCGGTGCATATAGAACAAAATTTGCTTTTATCGGCAAAAGAAAAAATTTCGTCACATATTACCCTAAAAAGAGTTTCTCCCTTTACATTACCATGTAATGCAACCAACGTTAACATTTCCTCATGCACTTCAAAGTTAGTATTGCAAGTTTTTACGCATATTATTAACTGCGCTATGTCGTTAATGTCAGTGCATTCATCTAAACAAATAGAAAAATATTTGCAATTAAGAATTTTTTTTTATATTTGTGTAGATAAATGCACTGATATCTTCTGTTCGTCGCGTTATGGTCCGAGGTGAAAAGGGACTAGAACTAATTAAATTTCGAATTTGTTCAGTATTTTCTCCAAAGCATTTTAATACATCGTTGCACAATTCTTTGAAAAATTGCCCATCTTCGAAAGGACGGCAATGTTTTGCCAGACCTGCAGCAACGACATATGATGCTTTTCTTTTGCATCGCTCATGGACATTTTCAACTTTTGAGTTCCCAAAATCAAGAATAATTTTTTCGTAAAAAGGTTTTTTTAATTTTAAAATTACGCATTTTCTTTCGTCATGAGAAATATTTTTATATTCATTATGACATGAATTAAAATGTCTTTCTAAATTAATTTTGCTGTTTGTGATAACGTACAATTACATATCAAGCATTCGGGCTTGCCAAAAAAATTTTCGGCAAATTTATAAAGTCATTATAACAGGTTAAAGTTACGTTAAATAAATACCATAAATTAGTAAGGTTAACTCTTTGGACTCGGTCATATAATTGTAGCATAAAAAAGTAAGCAATAAAAATAGTGCTAAACAATAAAGTCTCATTAATACATCAATAAAACACATCTTCTTACACAAAAATTTTACCTGCTGTCACATTTGCTTTTATGTGTATAGGTTTACACATAAATTGTAGGAAAACAAGACTTTTTTAACTTGTTTTTTAATTATTTTTACCTACTTAAGAAAAGTGTTTTCAAAGAAAACACGATTGGTACGCGATTGGTACAGAAACAAAAATATTTTTACAAGCACAAAATACCAACAAATTCTTGTGGCTATTTTTTTCTTAATAATTTCTGCATTTAGATACGTCTTTTTAACGAAAGAAAAAGGGACCCTTTTACAGGCATCAAAGAATTTTTTTTCACAAACAAAACACATATCGCAAAACAATGTAGATATTATTTGAAAATTTAAAATTTTTGTTGATTAGGATTCACGTTACATATGTATGTATTTTTATATAATTTTACAAAATTAAAAATGACGTATCATCAAATACATATATAATTTTTTTTAACAGCATAATGTATAATCAAACTCAAGAAAAAAATTAGCAGAGTTTTTAATTCTTTTTATAAGAACACATTAATATTTTTAAACACCAAAACTGGTTAATCTTTTTTATAACTATAGTGGAATTAGTGATCAGATAATAATTTATATAATATAATATAAAAAAAATATAATGGGGGGATTCACAAGGTGTGCTATCAAGTCATATCGTCATAATGTCCTAAATAATATTTTACAATTGTTTAAAAAAAAATTTTTTTTTATGTTGTTTGAAACACAGCAATATTTTTTTTTTTTAAACAATTGTAAAATATTATTTAGGACATTATGACGATATGACTTGATAGCACACCTTGTGAATCCCCCCAATATAATAAAAAAAAATTTCGGCAAACAAAAAATCAAATTCCCATTCTGTCTTGAACATTTCTCGCAGTGTTATTCTTAAGCAAACGTCAACATAAACTTCTTGTTTGAATGTTCGTACGAGAATAAATGATTTTGCTTGTTTTTTACAAAGTGAGAGCGAATGTTATTGTGAGAAAAAAAGCACGGTGTAGTACTTTTGCTGGGCTCTGGTCTAGGGTCAGACAGGGCGATTGTTGTTGCCCAACATTTTCCTAACCTTGCGGCCACACGATCAACTTTTTGTTGATAGTCTTTTACATATACTGTTTGTCAAAATTTACATAAATTGAAAGCTGTGACGTAAGCTGCACGCAATTTTTAAGCAATTTACTTTCAATATGTCATCAAGAAAAGAATTTATACTGACAAACGAAAAATTTGCTCACTAAACTTCTAATCAGCTGTTAAATTGAACGTAAAATTGCCAAACAAATGGATAGTTAAAATTAAGAGCAATCTCGTGATCAATTTAAAAAGTGTGAGTGTGTTAGTGAAAAAAATGAGAGTGAGAGCAAATTGAAAGGAATTGAAAGACAAAAATTGATCGTGTGGCCTCCAAGTAAGTCTCTTTTAAAGTCGCTGACATGTTCAAACACGAAGATTTTTTCCAGCAACTTTCGTGTTTTCTTCAGTCTTCATTTTCGTACAATTTGTGACGGACAAGAGGGTTGATTTGGATTAAGTGTTTTTTTTACACATAAAACGCTTATTTATATCCATCTCTGGGTGTCATCACCATTTGAGTACAAAAAAATACAACCCTATAAGGTAGACAAATCTGGATTACTTAGGGCGTTGACCAGAATACCTGTCAAAAAGAAAATTTGACAGGTCGGATGTTTCGAGAAGAGGAACGATCATTCGTTCAGTAACTGCAGTGTGGAAAGGTAATAAAGATTAAGAAAAAAAAGAAGTGTTGTTAATTTTTTTGTTGAAGACAAAACAAGATGGCGGTAGTGAAACAAAAACTTAGTATCCAACATATATCTCTAAATAATTAAAAAGAAAAACGGACGAAAGAGATCTTTAAAATCTATAGCCTAATAGCTCATACGAATAAATTTAAATTAAAGTGCTATAAAATAAATAAGAATTTCTGCCATGACATTAATTACACCATCGAGGAAATTAAAGTGCGTAGAAAAAAAATAGAAGTTTGCAAAAAAAAAACTTCGGTTGCATTATTTCTAGTGTACATACTAGCAGTGTTAAGGGTAATCGAAACGAGGCTTTAAGAAACAACGGGTCAACCACAAAAAAAAAAAAAACAAAAAACGTGCTTGACAACTGGAGATTCAAAATGGCGCACAACCACACATAAAAATGGCAACCATTAAAAAAATGACGTGTAAAAGCGCGGTATCACGCAACAAAACCACATTTTTTTTGATTCCGTTTTTTTTTGAGCCTTCGTATTGAATCAAATTTGGATTCGTAATTTCAAGACAATCCCTGTGAAGTGCCAGCTGTATCGTATTTGGGCTTAATTGTACCAGAAAAGCTGTCCAGAAAGGAGAAAAAGAAACCTTGGATCCTAAGGAAACAATGAAATGTAAATACCGCATGGCGAAGTGCCCAGAATACCACCTGTAAAGAAACACCTATAATTACCACCTGTAAAGATACAACTATACTTACCACCTGTAAAGAAACACCTATAATTACCACCTGTAAAGATACAACTACACTTACCACCTGTAAAGATACAACTATACTTACCACCTGTAAAGAAACACCTATAATTACCACCTGTAAAGATACAACTATAATAACCACCTGTAACGAATCCAACAACCGGCATAAGGCCAAAACCTTTAACCACGATGACAACGGCAGCCAGATACAACAACCCTCTTTAACAAACATCTATAACTTAACAATAAGAAACCCATGGAAAATAGCTATAAAAACATCCCTAAATAAAAAAAGAACAAATACCAGACAACTAAACAGCATCGAAAATCACTTCAGCGTACCACATCGACCCAGGAAACTTCCAGAAATAATAGCAACCATCTGTAACCAACATCAGACTAACCAGTGGCCCATTAGAGAGAGCATTCGTGGATAATACCATTATTTTAAATCCTCCAGGTAACATTTATTTGACAAAAGAAAACATTAAATTTTGGCCCCTAGAGTTTCAGACAGTATTTTGACAAAACAAATAGTTTTTGTTTCTTCGTAAAAATTAAAAAAAAAGGAGTTGCAGTAATTTAAATATATTGAATCAATGAATTGATCATAAAATTTCGTATTCGACATTATTAGCATAAACCCTATTCTAATCCAAATTTGTATACTTGTAATAATTTTAACCCTAACCTTATTCTATGCCTGATATTTTTTCTAACAATATTAGATAACCTTAACTTAATTGGACTCTGTCAGTAAAGCTAAAAAAAAAAAAAAATAAAAATAAAAACAAGAAAAAAAAAGAAAAAAAAAAGAAAAAAGAAAGCAATAACTAAAAGAAAAGTCAAGAAGGTAATTTTTTTTTAATTACATAAAAATAAAAATAAAACTAATACCTAATTTAGCCTTAAGGAAGATAAGGAGGAAATCATTTCAAACCTAAATGAGTCGATTAATAACCGGATTTCCTTAATAATGTACTTAACTTTAATTTATGCACTTCTGAATACCATCCAGTTACCTAAATTAATTAAATCTAAAGGAAGTTAGATATCCCCTAAAAAAATAATAAGGATCAAAGAAAAATAGTATAAGAACTAAATTCTTGAATATCTAAAAAAAAAAAAAACAAATTATTAATTCAATCAAAGATTTAATAGGAAAAAAAAAACTTAAATATTTGATTGAACTAATAAATGTACCTATATGGTGGTTATAACCAAATATTTTAATATTTACTTGTATCGATAGATTACGTCCAACCTAATTAACAGTTTACATAAAAATTTCCCTGTATGATTTTTACTCGAAGTTTTGTGATAAAGCGATTGATTGCTCGAATAATTGTTCGATGTAAACATTGAACCGAATAATCGACTGACATTATTCGGAATATTCGCTAATCGAAAAGACGCCATATTAAATTATTCGAACCGTTAGTCGCGCAAAACTGGTCGGCCTTAGTACTAACTTGGATTACATTAAAGCTTTAATGAATGAATAAATATATTTAGTAACCGGTTACGACGATGATTTTTTTTGGTTTGACGGATGAATACCATTCTGCAGGGACGGATTAGAACAATGCTTAACTCAATAGATCGGTGAATATTTGAGCAAATCGTTATATAAATATTTAAATAAATGAATCTTTGTTTAAATACTTAAATAAACTTTTAAATAAAATACACATTTAAATAAATATTTAAATATATTTGAAAATCTATCGAAGTAGATATTTAAAAACTAACTCAATAGATCAGTGAATATTGGAGCTAATCGTTATATGGGTATTTATATAAATAAATATTTATTTGAATACTTAAATAAGCATTTAAATAAAATAAACATATAAATATATAACTAAATATATAAGAAGATAGTTATATAAACCTTGTAAACCATAATTATAGAATTAAATAACTATTTGAAAAGCTATCGAAGTTGATATTTAAAAACTAACTCAATAAATTACTAGAACTAACCTAATATATAACTAAAACTAACTTGATCAGTAACTTAAGACATAACTAAAGCAAATTGAATGAATTACTTAACTAAAGACTCAGATAAATAAATACTTTGAATAGTGTGGGTAAAAAAAAAAAAAAAAAAAAAAAAAAAAAAAAAAAAAAAAAAAAAAACCTAAATTAAATATTTGGTATAAATAAATAAATTAAAAGTTAGGATACCGAAATTATATATTTGAATAGACGTCTAAATCAAATAGCGGAATAGAGAACTAAAGTGAATATTTAAATACCAAAATAAAATAAAGTTTTGAATATACAAGTTTTGTCGAAAATTTTTTTTTAAATTACTCATTTGCAAATTATTTAAGCTATGTAATACCTTCTATGAATGAAGGTTACTATAAGAAAAAAAACTTGAAGCGTTTTTATTGATTGCTTTTATTTAAGTTCAGTATATATAATGTAAATTTTCTTAAATAGTATTGTAGAAATTCACAAACGTAATAGAATCTGTTGTAAATAAATATTTTTATATGTACAATTGGAATTAAAAATGCGTTAACTAATTTTTTTTATGGTTGAACAGTAGCTAAAAGTAAAGCGAAATCGTGGTAAGTCAAGTTTAGGGACATTACTTAAACATTTTTTTTCAGGCAAAAGGTAATGTCACGGTTGACATTAACCTGTCATATGGGGTGGGCAGCCTGACTGGGACCATGTCATCTTGTCCCGAGGATTCGAGTCCTGCCATACGATCGCAGTGTGAAAGTTTCGGTCATCGAAATGTCTGTCCGTTCAATTTTAGGTCTTTACCGTTTATTTGTTTTTAGGTATCTAGTTCATCGTTGCTCGTTTTTTTATTGCTTCATTTTTTTGATATATATTTTTCATCTCGGCACGAAACAAGGTAATGATTGTGTAAACCTAGATGGACACGAACCCCCCATTCCCGGCGAGCTACAGCCAGATACATCAGCGTGCCAACGTCCATCGCGAAGCAAAGGGTTTTGGAAAAATTTTTAAAATTTTGTTTTTCCCCCAATCAAACAGTTATTACATTACACAAATAATGGCGCCCAACGTGGGGCCCGAGAGTGATTTAACCCTTTGGGTTAAATTTATTTAGCCTGAAGGTGTTTTAATTCATCTTTGCTGGCTTCCACACTTTAGAACATCAAAATTTAAAATTTTCAATCTCATACTCGTTTTTTTTATATAATGACTAATGTCTCGGAAGGTGTTAAGTAAACACCATGCCTGCAATGCGTCGGCATCGTATAGGGAAACTCGGTATAGGGATCTCGGTATTAGGAACTTTTTTCGGTATTGTATGTCCTGGAAGGTACGTGAATAGTGCCACGCCTGAGTTGCGTCAGAATCGGACAAGGGAACTTAGTACTGGGGGAGTCAAGGGATCTTAATCGAATCTCTTAAAAATAACCGTGAGCATGATCCGGTTGCTAAATAGCTAAGTGTTCATTAGATTCAGGTATTTGAGAAGAGGAGAAAGGGATTTGGCGACTCAAATTGATGAGATGTTTTTTTTTGTGTTTTTTTATTTCGATGACCGTAAACTAATTAATTCCAGAGTTTCACACAATTTGAAAAAAAAAATTCGTTCGTTTGGCAAGATTTAGATTTATTCGTGTTTTTTTTTGTATTGGAAACAATGCATAAAAACAATTTTGTTCTAAATCACGAATAACTTACTCAATCTTCTGATTGGAAGATTGATGAATCGCGGACTCGAACAATTTAGTTTTCTTAACCATGAATACTTTACTTCACTTTATGCTACACATTTCAACCTCAAGATAATAATTACATTAAATAACAAAAATATAAATTTGATAAAATATTGGCGAAGACTTAACTACTTAATACATTAGTTAATCTTTTGGCTGCTTTACAAAACGTATCTATTAATTACATTATATAACAAGTAACAAAAGTAAATAAATAAAATTTAGTTGCAGATTCGTAAACTTGGCTACTAAATACATTATTTAAGCATTTGTAGTGTAACAAAACGTATATACTAATTATATATTTTTTTTTTAATCTTCAGTATTTTAACACTATAAATTATTGATAGTATTCAACTTTTGTAGTATTAAACTTTTGTAGAATTTAACCTTGTAGTATTAAATAGTAGAATTACTAAATACTAAAACTATTACACAAAGAAATAAAGATAAGCTTAAATAAAATTGATTTCTTTTTTTTCACATTTTTTTATTGAATTTATATATATATATTGCGTCTTTTGCCTACGGTTCAGGTATACCTATTTATCGACGATTTCAGAAATTTTTTGGGTAATTTTTTTTAAAATTCCATCCATACCACTGTTAATCCTACTGTCGGTATTGGTACTGGTGGTTTTGTAAAAAGGATTTGTGCTGATAGTTTTTTTTTGCGGCTTGAACGGGAGCTGTCCTAGACGATTGTGTCTTTTTTTTTACGTTTGGTATTGACTCTAATTATTCATCGTGCGTATCCTATTATTGGAGGTTAGTCGATCGGATTGAATTGAGGAATTTTTTTTTCAGGTTGTCTGTTGAGTAGGTTGAGGGAGTTTATCTGTTTTGGTAGGCAGTTTATGATGAGTACTAGGAATCTTAGGTCAGCTAGTCGAAACGCCGTTACCATCGACGATAACCAGCCTCGGGATTCGGCAACAACCACAACCTCACAGAACATTGCCCCGGTTATTTCGACAAACGCCGTTACGCCATTAATGTCCATCAGATTTCCACCGGGATTTGGACCACAAACACATTCGTCGCCGGAGAGTGAAATCACTATACGTACACCAACTTATAGCAGCATAACAGCGAGGGAAATAAGTGGGCAAGCAAGCGGAACAACGAGACGTAATTTAGACCTCATGGATCGACCGGATCGAGAGCTACCACCAATAAGAGAAGAAGCCAACCCAGGCTTAGCCGTTAACGAGGAAGGTTTGACGATTAGGGATTACGTCGCTGCATCGGTTGGAGCGGCACAAGCTTCAATAATGAGGGAGGTGCAGAATATGCAGTTGATGTTACCGCAGCTAATTAGGGAATCCTTGCGTTCCGAGCGTAGCTATTCTCTAGACCAGGCGAATCAGCAAAATACTGGGCGGGTTAACCCAAATCACGATTTTCGTACACCGTTTAACCATCAAGACAGACGCCAACCACAATTTCGTCCACCAAACAATCCCCAAAGGCCTTTCGAACGGCGATTACCTCAGTCACGTGTACCACAACAATTATTCGGAAATAGTCCATTAAATTATTTTGAACCTCCTAGCTTTGAAAACTCACCGCATAATCAGGGTTATAACACCATCAGTCCTAACCAGTTAGAAAAGTGGGGAGTTAAGTACGACGGAACCAACAAAACACTAACCGTAGAAGATTTCGTTTTTCGTGTAGAGATTTTGAGGCATGATTATAATTGCTCATGGGACATCGTTATGAAGGGTTTTCACCATTTGGTTACTGGAGCTGCTAGTACTTGGTTTTGGGCTTTTCGTATGAAGCATCCAGTATGTGACTGGAATACATTTAAACATCACCTGATTACAAAATTCCGCAACTTTGAGAGCGATTTTGAAATACAGCGCAAAATAATGGAACGTAGACAGGCTCCGAATGAATCGGCTGACGCTTTCATAACGGAAATAATTAAACTCAAAAATCAAATGAGAATCCACGTATTAGAAAGCGAATTAGTAAAAATGGTGAAAGATAATTTAAAGGATGGTTTGGCACAGCTAGTTTTTCCCATTAAAATTGATAATTTAGACCAACTTCTCGAGGAATGCAAAAGGGCCGAAAGAAACATCGCCAAAAGGTATTCTCAACGTATGCCTGGAGGAATCACGCGTAGGGTATACGAAGTTGACGTTTTTGACAGCGAGGGAACCGACGATCAAGCGCGGCTAGTGGAGGAGTTACAAAAGGAAAAACTCACAGCAAAACAGCTTATTTGCTGGAATTGTAAAACTCCCGGCCACTCGTTTTTTGAATGTCCTGTAACCCAAAGGAGGGTATTTTGTTACAAGTGTGGGTTCGATGATGTAACTACCCCTACTTGCCCTAAATGTGTGGGAAACCTCAAGCTGAACACGCAGAGGACTGGGCTGGCGTGTTCACACCAAAACCCAACCCAGTAAATGACAATTTTTCAAATTTTATACTAGCTAGCGACAAACCAACCAAAAATCAAAATTTAGACCCAACCACAGACATAATTAAGTCCGAATGCAGCCAAATGAGTGAAAAGAATAGCCCACAAGTGAAACAAAATCCTGACGTATGCCAGAAACCTGATTCTAAAGCAACTATTAACCCCCATCTTTCGTACGAACAACGCCTAGAAATATATGAACAAAAAAGGGCGGAAATTTTTGCTGACGACGAACCCAAGATAAGCAAGAGGATAATTAACACCCGAAAAAGATATGCGACAAGAAAAGCGGAGAGAAAAAGAATCGTGTCAACGCTAATAGGTAGTCCGGACGACATAAGACCATACATGTCGGTATCTATAAATGGGTTGAATTATCAGGGCCTTCTTGACAGTGGCGCCTCAGTAAGTTGTCTCGGCAAAAATTGTTTGGAAAACGTTAGGAAGATGGATGCAAAAATACTTGATTACAAATCTTCGGTGAGAACGGCGGACGGTAAACAACACATGATAGTAGGGAAAATACAGGCAATAATTAAATCAGGAAACCAGTCAGTTGAGTCAGTTTTATACTTAGTACCCAATTTGAGTCAGGAATTAATCCTCGGATACGACTTTTGGAGGCAAATTGGATTGAAAATAAGTTTCGATAACGAAACAATAAACGCCCTTAACGAGGAAGGTTCAGAAAACTCACAAACTCACGACTTGACTAGTCACCAGCGTAGAGTTCTTGAAAATGTTAAACTTTCGTTCAAGTGTCATACTCAATACGGCTTAGGTAAAACTGATTTGGAAACTCACAAAATTGACACTGGTGATGCACCCGCTAAAAAAATGCGATATTATCCTGTTAGCCCCGCCGTACAAAAATTAATTTTCACAGAATTGGACCGAATGTTGGATTTAGATGTGATAGAAGTAACCACAGGAGCCGAATGGAACAATAGGACAACGTTAGTAATGAAACCCGGTAAAAATAGGCTATGTCTCGATGCGAGGGAATTGAATAAGGTCACTAAAAAGGACGCTTATCCTCTCCCTAACATCGATGGCTTACTAGCTAGGCTCGGCGATACACATTTTATTTCAGCAATCGACTTAAAGGATGCGTTTTGGCAAATCCCGCTAGATGAAGCGAGTAGGCCGAAAACAGCATTCACAGTCCCAGGTAGACCTCAATATCAATTTAAGGTTATGCCTTTCGGACTGTGTAATGCTGCGCAGAGATTATGTCGATTGATGGATAGAGTGGTACCGTCTGAGCTGAAAGATAGGGTGTTCGTGTACCTCGACGACCTGTTGGTAGTATCCCCAAATTTTGAAGAACACATGGAAATGCTTCGAACCGTAGGTCAGAAATTAACAGCTGCCGGTCTGACAATCAACATGTCCAAATCAAAATTCTGTTATAGGGAATTGAAGTATTTAGGTTACGTTGTAGGTGGAGGTAAACTTAGGCCCGATGATGAGAAAGTCAGAGCAATTTTAGAAATCAAACCGCCGAAAAATCAAAAGGATGTTAGGAGATTCCTAGGCACCGTAGGGTGGTACCGCCGGTTTATCCATGACTTTTCTACGCTCACCGCACCTCTGACTGATACCCTGAAGAAAAGCCCTAAATTTATTTTTACCACAGAAGCCATGAAATCGTTCGAAGAACTGAAACACCGTTTAATAACCAGTCCTATATTGTCAAGCCCCGACTTTGAAAAGCCTTTCTTTGTCCAGTGTGACGCATCAAACGTTGGCTTAGGCGCGGTCTTGTTTCAAAAGGATGATGAGGGTGGAGAACACCCGATCGAGTATTTCTCCAGGAAACTAAACAGCGCCCAGAAAAACTATTCAACGACAGAGAAAGAGTGTCTCGCGGTGGTACTAGCGATTGAAAGGTTTAGACAATACATAGAACTGATGGACTTCACGGTTATAACGGACCATTCCAGTTTAAAGTGGTTAATGCGGCAGAATGATTTAAATGGTAGACTTGCTCGATGGAGCTTAAAGCTCCAAGGTTTTAAATTTAATATTGAGCACCGGAAGGGTAGTAAGAACGTAGTCCCAGATATGCTATCGCGTCAGGATATGGAAGAGGTAGTAGCCAACCCCACTATGGTAATAGATTTTAATTCCGAAGAGTTCAAAAGTAAAGAATATCTTACACTCATAGACACCGTCGAACAAAACGCGAGTCGGCTTCCAGATTTGAAAGTGGAAGATGGTATTCTTTACAAAAGGGTAAAATTTAACCGTAATGACATAGAGTGTGAAGACGAATGTTGGCGAATATGGGTACCGTCACGCCTGACCGAAAGCCTAATAAAGAAATCACATATTGATAATACGTCGCACGGGGGAATAGCAAAAACCTTGTACAATATAAGGGAGTACTTTTACTGGCCGTCCATGGTGAAGCAAATCAGAGACTTGGTGGCACAATGTGAAACTTGTAAAGAAGTAAAACACCCTAGAACAATATTGCGTCCACCGATGGGAAATGAGGTTCGAACTCAAAGACCTTTTCAAAAAATTTATATTGACTTTTTAGGACCCTATACCAGAACGAAATCTGGCAACACGTTTATTTTTATAGTGTTAGACCACCGAACCAAATTTGTTTTATTGAGGGCGTTATCTAAAGCCACCTCCAAAGCGGTGATTAAATTTTTAAGGGACGAGGTGTTTTATAAATTCGGAGTACCGGAGATGCTACACTCGGACAACGGCAAACAATTTACATCCGAAGCGTTTAAAGAGTTCTTACAACTATTTGGCGTTAGACATATTCGTACTCCTATATATTCACCACAATCAAATGCGAGCGAAAGGGTAAATCAAACCATACTCAGCTCGATTCGCAGTTTCCTGGACCAAGACCAAACGAAATGGGACGAAAACTTGTCTAAAATAGAATGCTCACTACGGTCTACGGTTCATTCTTCTACTGGTGTTACACCCTATTTTTCTCTAACCGGTTACAATATGGTTACTCACGCAGATGCGTATGAAATTTTACGAAAACTAAAATCAGCCGAAGAAGGTGAAATGTTAATACTGCCAAAATCGTCACAGATGCAACTGATCCATCAAAAAGTTGGCGAAAAGCTACATGCCGCCTATTTGCGGAATGTTAGGTCCTACAACCGAAAAAGCAGAATCATAAAGTATATGCCCGGACAAGAGGTCTACAGAAAAAACTTTATACAAAGCAAGTTTTCAAAAGGAATCAACGCAAAACTTTGCAGACCTTGGCTAAAGTGCAGGATCCGAAAGGCAGTAGGTAATAGCCAATATGAGATTGAGAATCTCAAGGGTCAACTTATCGGTGTGATACACGCGCAGCACCTGAAGCAATAGGCGATGTAAGACGTAGGAGGAAAAATTGTTTTTTTTTGAGTTGGTGAAATTGGTATCTAAATTATCGAAAAATTTAATTAGGCTGTAAATTGAGAGAGTACCTGTGTTAGTTTTGTTGGGCCATAATGTGCCGTATTCGGGCAACTACATTATTTTGGTGTCACGCGCGGTAGGATGAGATTGTTTATGATCCTCGGAATAAACGACTCTTGTCACAATATATGATTGGATATTAACCAAAATCATAATAGTTAGTTGGAAAAAGTGCTTTTCACTACTCACGAAAACACAATCGAGGCTATTTAGCGAGGAAATTCCTGTTAAAAATAATCAGAAAAACAAAGTCCATGGTAAATAAAAATTTTTTTTTGACAAAATGGAAAAATTTTTAGAGAAAAAAAAAAAAAATAGTATTTCAAATAATTTAAGTTGCCGTTCGTAATTCACATTGCACAATTGTTCTTAAACAGGCATGTATGATATCACCATACTTACTAACAAATTTTTTGTCTGTTAAGTAACCGAAATATGACGAAACCAAAAATCGTAACCGTTAGTTAAAAGCCCCTTATATTTATTTAATTCCGAATTGTGAAAAGAGACGTAAATCGCACATTGGTGTCTGATCGTAAATACACAATTTCCCTCCTGATTGCAAAAGAAGGAAAACTACTCACCTTGCTTTTGGTTGTACGGAGGCAAGACCTCTTTCCTTGGCCTTCTAAGGTCCAGAATGTTCGCAGCGGGCATCTATTGACACGCTTGGTTTGATCTTACAACATCTAGTGGAAATATTTTTTTTATGGGCTTACGAGGTCATTTGGCGCTCCTATGTGGATAGTGGAAGTTTGGGTTGTCGTTAGATATCCTATTTTTTTTTACATGAACAAATTAGGGTCATGTGACTTACCTGTTTAGTTCTGACCTTCGCACTATGGATTCCACTTGGGTAATTTCACTGTTGCCTTTTTGAGGATGGTTGTTTCTATTGACATTGATAAAATAAGACTCATCAACGAAAGATGAAAAATATAATTTTTCGGGGGACCGTCAGTCGCGTATGCATGCTAGCCCGTCGACGGTAATAAAGTAAAGGAAGTCATGGCGGCTGGAATGTATAAAGGAAGCCGAGTTCTAGAAGTACAGGGCGTGAATACACACCGGCCGAAAAAGAGGAGGTAGTTGCCAGATAGTCCGGTTTCCCAACTCTTTTCACTCCCCAGGTTACGGGAAAAGAGCTGGCTTTGTGACGGACAAGAGGGTTGATTTGGATTAAGTGTTTTTTTTACACATAAAACGCTTATTTATATCCATCTCTGGGTGTCATCACCATTTGAGTACAAAAAAATACAACCCTATAAGGTAGACAAATCTGGATTACTTAGGGCGTTGACCAGAATACCTGTCAAAAAGAAAATTTGACAGGTCGGATGTTTCGAGAAGAGGAACGATCATTCGTTCAGTAACTGCAGTGTGGAAAGGTAATAAAGATTAAGAAAAAAAAGAAGTGTTGTTAATTTTTTTGTTGAAGACAAAACAAGATGGCGGTAGTGAAACAAAAACTTAGTATCCAACATATATCTCTAAATAATTAAAAAGAAAAACGGACGAAAGAGATCTTTAAAATCTATAGCCTAATAGCTCATACGAATAAATTTAAATTAAAGTGCTATAAAATAAATAAGAATTTCTGCCATGACATTAATTACACCATCGAGGAAATTAAAGTGCGTAGAAAAAAAATAGAAGTTTGCAAAAAAAAAACTTCGGTTGCATTATTTCTAGTGTACATACTAGCAGTGTTAAGGGTAATCGAAACGAGGCTTTAAGAAACAACGGGTCAACCACAAAAAAAAAAAAAACAAAAAACGTGCTTGACAACTGGAGATTCAAAATGGCGCACAACCACACATAAAAATGGCAACCATTAAAAAAATGACGTGTAAAAGCGCGGTATCACGCAACAAAACCACATTTTTTTTGATTCCGTTTTTTTTTGAGCCTTCGTATTGAATCAAATTTGGATTCGTAATTTCAAGACAATCCCTGTGAAGTGCCAGCTGTATCGTATTTGGGCTTAATTGTACCAGAAAAGCTGTCCAGAAAGGAGAAAAAGAAACCTTGGATCCTAAGGAAACAATGAAATGTAAATACCGCATGGCGAAGTGCCCAGAATACCACCTGTAAAGAAACACCTATAATTACCACCTGTAAAGATACAACTATACTTACCACCTGTAAAGAAACACCTATAATTACCACCTGTAAAGATACAACTACACTTACCACCTGTAAAGATACAACTATACTTACCACCTGTAAAGAAACACCTATAATTACCACCTGTAAAGATACAACTATAATAACCACCTGTAACGAATCCAACAACCGGCATAAGGCCAAAACCTTTAACCACGATGACAACGGCAGCCAGATACAACAACCCTCTTTAACAAACATCTATAACTTAACAATAAGAAACCCATGGAAAATAGCTATAAAAACATCCCTAAATAAAAAAAGAACAAATACCAGACAACTAAACAGCATCGAAAATCACTTCAGCGTACCACATCGACCCAGGAAACTTCCAGAAATAGTAGCAACCATCTGTAACCAACATCAGACTAACCAGTGGCCCATTAGAGAGAGCATTCGTGGATAATACCATTATTTTAAATCCTCCAGGTAACATTTATTTGACAAAAGAAAACATTAAATTTTGGCCCCTAGAGTTTCAGACAGTATTTTGACAAAACAAATAGTTTTTGTTTCTTCGTAAAAATTAAAAAAAAAAGGAGTTGCAGTAATTTAAATATATTGAATCAATGAATTGATCATAAAATTTCGTATTCGACATTATTAGCATAAACCCTATTCTAATCCAAATTTGTATACAGTACAACTTCGATAGTCCGGACATGCGCCAGTCCGGCCACTCCAATAATTCGGACGCTTATACATTTCGGACAATTTCAAATTTTTACCTCTACAAACCGGACAAATTTTTGTTATGCAAGAACAAAAATTAAATGCCGTTGTTTTACCGTTTTTACCTCACATGTTTTGGGATTCACACATTGATTCGCATTTTGTACTGTCATTGCTTCAGTTTTGGTTTTCCTACATGTTTCTAAATAGTAAACGCAAGCATAAAACACTAAGCGATATTCTTGAAATCGAATTCGAGTGAAATTTAAATCGAACAAAGTTTAATTATATAAAACTTTTTCCTTTTATAAGACTCATTCTTTGAGGACCACTAATCTTTACCAGAACTACTTTTAAAATCAGGAAAAACCAAATGAAAAGTGTGATATTTTACAAAGTCTTGATGAGGGAAAAAAATCTATAGTTATTCCTTATTCAACTATTTGCGACATTGAAAAAATAAGGAAAACATAAAACAATTTATTTCGAATACCTATAATAATATATTAAACCATTTTCTTAATACATACAACTTTTTTTAAGAAATAGAAAAGTTATGAAAAAAGCAGAAAATCCAGAATTAGAGAAAGGGCTTCACACATGTTTTTGCAACAGAGCAACAATCACATCCCGATTTCATCAGAAATTTAAAAGCAAAGGCCAAATTCTTTTATGTAAAGATTTTTTTTATTATTCCTACACTAAATCCCGCGAAGCTTTTCGTTTGTCTGCAAGAGACCAAAGTCTCTGGCGGGAATCGAACCCGCAACCCCGGTACTGATAGACTAGCTCACTACCAGCTAGCCTACCGGGGCACCCATATGACAAGTAAGGCGATTTTTCAACGAGCTCAGGCTAGTAAAATAAATTTAAGTTAAGGCATTGTATTAGATATCTAAAAATTTGTGATGACAAAGTTTCCAAAAAAGTAAATTCATGTTTAAATTCTCTTAGATTATTTCAATAAATTTCACAACTATAGTCCGGACAACTCGATAATCCGAACGAGCTTAAAACTATATGTGTCCGGATTGTCGAAGTTGCACTGTACTTGTAATAATTTTAACCCTAACCTTATTCTATGCCTGATATTTTTTCTAACAATATTAGATAACCTTAACTTAATTGGACTCTGTCAGTAAAGCTAAAAAAAAAAAAAAAATAAAAATAAAAACAAGAAAAAAAAAGAAAAAAAAAAAGAAAAAAGAAAGCAATAACTAAAAGAAAAGTCAAGAAGGTAATTTTTTTTTAATTACATAAAAATAAAAATAAAACTAATACCTAATTTAGCCTTAAGGAAGATAAGGAGGAAATCATTTCAAACCTAAATGAGTCGATTAATAACCGGATTTCCTTAATAATGTACTTAACTTTAATTTATGCACTTCTGAATACCATCCAGTTACCTAAATTAATTAAATCTAAAGGAAGTTAGATATCCCCTAAAAAAATAATAAGGATCAAAGAAAAATAGTATAAGAACTAAATTCTTGAATATCTAAAAAAAAAAAAACAAATTATTAATTCAATCAAAGATTTAATAGGAAAAAAAAAACTTAAATATTTGATTGAACTAATAAATGTACCTATATGGTGGTTATAACCAAATATTTTAATATTTACTTGTATCAGTCATTCGATAGATTACGTCCAACCTAATTAACAGTTTACATAAAAATTTTCCTGTATGATTTTTACTCGAAGTTTTGTGATAAAGCGATTGATTGCTCGAATAATTGTTCGAGGTAAACATTGAACCGAATAATCGACTGACATTATTCGGAATATTCGCTAATCGAAAAGACGCCATATTAAATTATTCGAACCGTTAGTCGCGCAAAACTGGTCGGCCTTAGTACTAACTTGGATTACATTAAAGCTTTAATGAATGAATAAATATATTTAGTAACCGGTTACGACGATGATTTTTTTTGGTTTGACGGATGAATACCATTCTGCAGGGACGGATTAGAACAATGCTTAACTCAATAGATCGGTGAATATTTGAGCAAATCGTTATATAAATATTTAAATAAATGAATCTTTGTTTAAATACTTAAATAAACTTTTAAATAAAATACACATTTAAATAAATATTTAAATATATTTGAAAATCTATCGAAGTAGATATTTAAAAACTAACTCAATAGATCAGTGAATATTGGAGCTAATCGTTATATGGGTATTTATATAAATAAATATTTATTTGAATACTTAAATAAGCATTTAAATAAAATAAACATATAAATATATAACTAAATATATAAGAAGATAGTTATATAAACCTTGTAAACCATAATTATAGAATTAAATAACTATTTGAAAAGCTATCGAAGTTGATATTTAAAAACTAACTCAATAAATTACTAGAACTAACCTAATATATAACTAAAACTAACTTGATCAGTAACTTAAGACATAACTAAAGCAAATTGAATGAATTACTTAACTAAAGACTCAGATAAATAAATACTTTGAATAGTGTGGGTAAAAAAAAAATAAAAAAAAAAAAAAAAAAACCTAAATTAAATATTTGGTATAAATAAATAAATTAAAAGTTAGGATACCGAAATTATATATTTGAATAGACGTCTAAATCATATAGCGGAATAGAGAACTAAAGTGAATATTTAAATACCAAAATAAAATAAAGTTTTGAATATACAAGTTTTGTCGAAAATTTTTTTTTAAATTACTCATTTGCAAATTATTTAAGCTATGTAATACCTTCTATGAATGAAGGTTACTATAAGAAAAAAAACTTGAAGCGTTTTTATTGATTGCTTTTATTTAAGTTCAGTATATATAATGTAAATTTTCTTAAATAGTATTGTAGAAATTCACAAACGT
The DNA here is from genome assembly GCA_943735925.1 of Pollenia amentaria. NCBI lineage: Eukaryota > Metazoa > Arthropoda > Insecta > Diptera > Polleniidae > Pollenia > Pollenia amentaria. Next base: position 240,424,724 of record OX031007.1, on the reverse strand, counting down.
AATAGAATCTGTTGTAAATAAATATTTTTATATGTACAATTGGAATTAAAAATGCGTTAACTAATTTTTTTTATGGTTGAACAGTAGCTAAAAGTAAAGTGAAATCGTGGTAAGTCAAGTTTAGGGACATTACTTAAACATTTTTTTTCAGGCAAAAGGTAATGTCACGGTTGACATTAACCTGTCATATGGGGTGGGCAGCCTGACTGGGACCATGTCATCTTGTCCCGAGGATTCGAGTCCTGCCATACGATCGCAGTGTGAAAGTTTCGGTCATCGAAATGTCTGTCCGTTCAATTTTAGGTCTTTACCGTTTATTTGTTTTTAGGTATCTAGTTCATCGTTGCTCGTTTTTTTATTGCTTCATTTTTTTGATATATATTTTTCATCTCGGCACGAAACAAGGTAATGATTGTGTAAACCTAGATGGACACGAACCCCCCATTCCCGGCGAGCTACAGCCAGATACATCAGCGTGCCAACGTCCATCGCGAAGCAAAGGGTTTTGGAAAAATTTTTAAAATTTTGTTTTTCCCCCAATCAAACAGTTATTACATTACAAATTTTACATTTGCGTTTTTGTACAGTGTTGTCAACTCGGTGGGTTTCGCTCCATTTTTAGTTAATTTTAAAATTTACGAGCGATTCTTTAATAGTACTCGGTGCTTTTTTTAATTTTTAATGTTTTTATTATTTTCGTTGGAACCAAATGTAATTATATCCCAAATTTCGTGCAGTGTAACAAACATGTTTTTGCAAAAAGGTACATAAGGGCATAATAAACCACACAAATTGCTTGGCAAACATGCACTTTGTTTTTGCTTCTGTTTGCCAATAAACTACACAATCATATATCGTACAAACATTAATTTTTCATTTTTGTTTTGCTTTCAATGAATGCTGACGACGATTGTGCGGCGGCAATTTTGCCCGCTATTTGTTAAAAACCCCGAAGAAATATAAAAGAAAAATAAGTTGTAGTAAAGAGTTCTCTAAACAAAAAAACTGTTTTGGGTAAACAATGCTGTTAAAAAATTAGAATTTACGGCTGAAAATAATTTTATTGCTTCTTCTTCTACATCTTTACTCTACAAAGTCTTCGCTGAAATGATTAGTTTTAGCACTAGACACAACAAAAAGTTTGACAAATATCCAACATGTCTGCCAAATATTAAAAAATTTTAATATTTCTACAAACATTGCTTCAAATGATTGTCCAAACAGCAAACACCCCAATTAACAACACAAAATATTTGTACAAACGTATGATTTTGACATGTTTGCCAAGCTATTTGTGAGGTTTATTATGCCCTTATAGGTATGTAATAATAAAATTATATTGCAAAAACTCAGAAGGTCGTTACAGCAATTAATTGCAAATATATAGCTTGAATTGAAAACGTTTTAAAACATTTCCAGTATCTTAAAAATGCTTTTTATCAAACCAATTTAAAAATTGTATAATAATGATATAGAGTATACGTACTTGATATATTTATCTGATATTCTTAAGTTTATGAAGCGTGCCCTTCGATTTAAAACGATTTCAGTTCCCTGTTCGGTTAGCGTTTGCGATGAATATATGTACACAAAGCCCAAGGGCAATCTCTACAAGTTTGTGGCTTAAATTTAGCAAATCCATGTTTCTCGCATGGACAGCTTTATGTTGCATGCTCGCTTGTTGGAAAACCAACTGATTTATATGTTAATGCTCCAGGTGGAAAAACTAAAAACATTAGCTGCGTTCGAGAACACAAAAGTTTTTACTATTTTTTACTGAACTTTACTGCATTTTACTATATTGCGTTCGCGTACACAAAATACAGTAAATGAGAACACAAATTGAGAGCGTAAAGTGACAGTTCTTGACTGAGTACTTACAAATTTTTACTGCAGAAATTTTTGCAGTAAAATTTAGTAAAACAAAAAAACATATGTTTCAAAAGATAAACAAGCAAAAGTAGCAAACAAAAGGCATACAAATTGTGAAAAAAATGTTTAAAAAAAGAAAAGTTGAAATAAAACTAAAATAAAAATAAATTAATATTAATTAATTAAACTTGTTTGTGAAGAATATATATGGCTAAATACCAACTTTTGAAACTTTGTTTTGTTATGTTAATTTTTTGGAGTTGTAAAAGTGTCAAGTACTCGGGTACTTAGAACAGCCCTTGTTTTTAAAGTTATCAATAGAAAAAAAAATATTCGTGTACTATTGATCAAATTTAGCCGGACATAAATTAGCAAATTGAAATAAAATAAAAAACAAACAAATATGAGAGATAACATTAAATAATTTGTTTGTATTTTCCAAAAATATTCGTGTTATAAAAAGTATTTAATCGAGTACCGATAAGAAAACGAGTTAAGTAGTCAAAAGTGTAAACATTTTTCAAACACTTCAATTATTTGTGATCAGCTGTTGCCTTTATTTTACGAATTTTTACAAATTTTGCGTTCGCGTACTTTTTTGGACAACAGCTTTTTGTGAGAGCAAATTTTTATGTTTACTCATTTACTGCATTTTACTGTAAAAGTACTCAACCGCACCTAATAATTAATAATTTCATAAAAAAAAATATGTATATAAATACTTTTTGTTTCATTTTATAACGATTGGGGTAGCAAAGCACACCGGGTTAAGCTAGTTACTTATAAAAAATATCCATTTACTATCTTAGACATTCCTTTTCATCAATGTCCCAAACTTAAAAAAAATTATATATGTTAGATACGCCTTATCTTAATTGAAGCAACGATATGTCACCCAAGCAAAATAAGAATTTTCATTTAAAAAAAAAACTAAACCTGCAAGTGAGTTTTTAACAGGTGATATTGATAACTCGCCTGAATTTCATTGTTATAGATTAAAAGAACATTGGGGGTGAAAGAAAAGAGTTATCGAAAAGCTTTGCTACCAATTTACAAGAAAAAGGTGAATAGGTACGATGCAGACTGGGTTACAATTTTACGAAAACAAAATTAAATTTTAGAATAATAAATATTTTATGTTATTGAAAAACTTTTTATTTAAAAATTGTTAAAAATTATTTTTGTCTCGTAAAAAAACATGAAACATGTTTCAATTTAAATACAAACAACAGAAAAGGTATAGGTATGTACATATTTAGATATTGTTTGTGTTGGAAATATTTTTTGCCGTCTTATTTTCGTTGATTTTTATTTGTCTTAAAAACTAGAACTGGTAAAGAAATTTGTTATGTTTTATTATTTTTTTTAATTTTAAATGTTAAAATGTACTTTTCGAATAAGGAATATTTTAAAATATTTTCTAATAAATAATTTAAAAAAATGTTAAATAAATTTAGATATTTTAATTAGGCTTAAGTTCATTGAATTTAATTTGCATTAAATTATTTTTTTATGAAGAAAGGAATTTTTACAACATGGAAGATTAATTAAAATTGTTATTGATAATTTTCATTCTTGACTGACCTGGGATTCGAAGCCAGGCTGTCTGGCGTGTGATTCGAACCCAGGCGGCTGGTTACTTTCTCAATCCTTAAACCAAATTGTATTTTAACCTTTGGTAGATCGAAATTTGCTTTTTGAATGATTATCCATTTTTAATTGATCTCACATGTTTTCCTTACTTCTGTTTTTTCGTAGGTCAGTCAAGAATGAAAATTATCAATAACAATTTTAATTAATCTTCCATGTTGTAAAAATTCCTTTCTTCATAAAAAAATAATTTAATGCAAATTAAATTCAATGAACTTAAGCCTAATTAAAATATCTAAATTTGGATTAAAACCATTAACAGTTCAATAAAATAACCACAATACTAATTAATGTTAAATAAAGCTAAAAATTGTATAAATTCCTACTTAAACTAAATCAACACAGCTTATGTCAACTTTCGCCAAAATATTTTTTTTCTGGATTGTCCGCTTCACGAATAATTACGGTTAAAAACTTGGTATGTTTCATGCATTTTGTTTTTCGAAAATGTGTCGTGGAACGTGAACACTAGGAATTGAAACGTTACAGCAACCATGGTTCTATTAAGTACATAAATACCTAAATACATACTGTTTTTAGTAGTAAATATTGTAAACGCAGATACTCTTCTTTGTAACTCAACGGCTAATTAATGTGTTTAATACACAAAAACATTGTACATATCGCACTTGTTCAACAATACTGTATTAACGTAAAATTTATACATTTTCAGTAAAAACAAACAACTTAATCTTTTACATTTAAGGCATATGAAAACAATTTTTTAAACCAACCGTTTCATTAGACAAAATAACACGTTATTTTTACGGCGGGTAGATATGAATATTACGTGTCGATTTTTCCAAAAAGTGAAAAAAATAATACACTATTAATGAACAAGTAATACACTATTGTTGAACATGTATGTATATGGGGCATTCCACGCCAAATCGGATGGCTTAAATTTTTTTATATTCCCGATTTTGTGATATTTTTTAGTACACTTCAAAAGGGCCTTCCTGGTCAATTTTGAATTCGCCTTGGGCATGAGATTCAACTATTTCGAACACTACTTGCATGTGTAAAGGCAACTTTAATAAAAACAACTTGTATATTTTTTCTGTAGAAACATCTAAAAACGAATATTTCACAAAAAATTCCAATTTTGAACATAATTAAGAATTTTATGAACAAAAAACAAAAAAAAAGAGTCCGTTGAAGGAGTAATCAAAAAAAATGTCAAAGTTATCAAGAAAGGCCATTGTAAAGTGCACTAAAAAACATCAAAAGTTGGGGAAATGAAAAATTTTTTTTAAAACATTTGATTTAGCTCGGAATGTCCCATATGTACATACACATGTAAGCAAGGCGAATTTACTACTAAATGAATTCGCCTTGCATGTAAGTATATGTATTTGTATGTACATACACACATCCGTACCCTCCAAGGCGAATTCAACTACAGGTGGTGTTGAAACGCCATCTGATTTTGACAGTTTGAGCCAATTTTTTTTGATTTGTAGTGTTTTGTTAGGAATGGTTGACGTTTTGGACCGTAAACACTAACAATGCAATGCAAAAGACGCTATGTAGTTTCTGTTGTTTTTGGATTGTTGTAGTTTCGACACCACCTGCAATTGAATTCGCCTTGGTATCCTCCAAGCAATTGGTAGACTGTTTTTCGACTGTCTACTAATTTTAACTACTTCGTCACATTTGGTAGTTACACAGTAGATTTTTCGGAATTTAACAACAACAAAATACGTTAGAATCGAATTATGAGTTCTTAAATTATAATATTTCGTCACCTTAATGAGTTGTTCAGATAATTGTATTAGTTACATAATAACAACAATAGCACAACTGAACAATTCCCATACTATATTGACTTCTTTGAAACGATTTTCTGTTTAATAGTGAATACTACAAAAGGAAAATGCGTAAAAGATCACAGTTTGTATTTAAGTTGCCATGTGATCGGTGCTACGTGCGTGTGAAATAATATAAATTTATAAGATTATGTAAAATAAAATGAAATGTTTAATATCTTAAAAATAAAATAGTTATAGTACTGTACTTAAAATAAGGGCTCCGCGGAATCCAAATGTTACCGAAAAGCGTTCTAGTTCATGAAAGTTGTATAAATGAGTGCACAAAACAGCCCAAACTTATTCTTCGGTTAGATTGGGTAAATTTTTAATAATTTCTCATACATAATTTTTTAGAGCAAATGAAAATGAAATTAAAAAAAATTTTTTGATAATTTTTTTTTTTTAAGGATATTAGAGTTTTTTTAAACTGTTTGTTTATTTAATGACTTTAAAAACTTTTGTGTGAAAATTATTGTTTTTGTTTAATTTTTCTACTGAAGATCAACGTTATTAGTGAAGAAAATTTGTAAAATAAAGCAATACAAAGATATGCGAGTTATAATATGATGAACGTTTACAAAGTTAGTGTTTGAACAAATTTGTGATTTTCTGTAAATTCCTTTAACAAAATTTGTCCACATTAGGTTTTTGACTTTAAAACATTAACAGCTATTTTGATTAAATGTACGGTAGATTTTTTAATATTGGTTTAACTTTAAGCTCATTTATTTTATATTTTACTTAGATTTCCTTTACAGAATCAAACAAAGATAAACAGTAAAATGGCCCACTTTTTATTATAAAGAACAATAAGAAAAAGTGTAACTTCAAGAGAGTGCTTTTTGGAGTCAAAAGCGATACTACTAAATTTAATTGATATTAAACTACCAAAGCGCTCTAATTCGTCATAAAATATAGACACTAAGTGGATTCTTGAAGTAAATATTACCATAGTGGGACACTTCTTCCCGAACGATGTAACTACATCAATAAAAATTGAATAGCAAAAGCGATAGATTTTTGCTAAATGGGGAAACTATTTAGATTATTTTTCGATCGAAATTGTTTGCAGGGTAAACACAAAATGGTTTTAATAGTATAGTCATTTCACCATTAAAAATAAAAATGTCTAAAAATTCTGGTAAGTTAATATTGAACAATATAATAAAGTATTATTTTTGGAATTAAGTATTTTCCAGATAAATTCTACATGTCAACATCTACAGCAACATCCGCACCAGATGATTTTCAGGTATAATGTAATATTGAAAAAACTATTATTTATTGATTTGTTATTAATTTAGAGAGGCCCTCCTCCTCCTTCATATGAAGAAAGTTTAAAAATGAATGGCAATGCTGGAACTGCAATTCATCAGTACATGTATTCGAATCCTACTGCATACCAACAACAACAAGCATTCCTTCCACCACCAAATTGTGCAGCACCTTCACCATTATCTTATGGTTATGCCAATCCCTATCAATCGCATATTCAACAACAACAAAGTTTTTATAATACGGCATCTGGAACATCCCAATCGAGTGCACCAAACACTGCAGGAAATATTCTATATTTAGCTAAAGGTGCGAAGGTAAGAACTACCGCAACTGGAGCAATAAGTATACCACCGCCACCACCGGGATGTGCCCCAACACCAGGTCAAATGGCTGCCATGTCTGGACAACCAGTCATGATAAAGAAACAAAAAAAAACATTTTTCTAATTAAAGATTTATTTATTTCAATAAGTATGTAATACAGTAAGCCTATTCAGGCCAAAAAACTCGTTTTCAAATATAAAATATGCAGTACCTTTGGTAAAGGATAGTGCCTCATTTAATTCTACTTCATATATACGTGAATTGTGAACCAATAAATTATCAAAATAATAAATATTATTAATAGAAAAACTATTCATAACTGTATGAATCAATAAATATATGTATTAAATAACAGTTCAAATAAAATATACGCCATAGGACTTAACAGCAGGCGTAGTGTCAATACATTTTAACTACCCATTACATACAATTACCTTTAATATGTACTTGAGGTATTTCTAATTACATTGAAAATTAATGAATGTCTATTTTTAGATGTTATTAAAAATTCTTAATCAAAAATTACTTGTTATAGTAATTAAAGTTATCTGTTATTGTTAACCCTTTCAGACCCAACCAACACAATTGTGTCATCTGAATTTGAAGGATTTAAACCACTTTGTTAAAAATGGTCAAGTATACATAGTTTTCATTATACAAGAAATAATGGTACTTTAAAATAAAAACTTATATTCTTTTAAAATTAAATTTTTTTCTGTTTGATTTATTACATATTCGATTTATTACATATTGATTCCAGCATTGACATCTCGATTCAAACAAGTACGTTTAGGCAATACTGGTACCTGTGTGGGAATTTCGATGTGATATTTTCGCTGTAACAATTAGCGCAAAGTTTGGTGGTTCGAAACTCGTTCACAAATAGAATATTAGCTTTCTGCTTTTCAATGCCTGAATTAAGTTTTTGTGTGGCGCACTAACATATGTATATAACATCGCATTAGTTTTTATATTTCACGTTTGGAAATTTGCGGTATATCTTTTAAATTTCATGAATGAAATCCTTACATTCCTTGATATGTGGAATTTTTTTAATTTAATGGGTTTTTCGTTTTGAACTCCACCATATATTAGTTTAAGCCCAGGATCTTGACCTTTTTTGCTGTTATATGAAGACCACTACAATCTGACACATTTTTTTGCATCTTTCTTCATTGCTTTAAGATTTCATACTTTTTAGGATTTTTCATGGAAATTGATGCAGCCACGTCAGTTTGTAGGGAATAGTTGAATTTTTTTGTTGTAGTTTCAGGGTATTTAAAGTATTTTCTCCATTCCAAATCACGCTCAAATGTTCCCCAATCACCTTTATACAACTTCAGTCCACATAACATTTGATGCAGAGCGAATGAGTCATACTGGATGTGATTTGTGTTTGAATATACATACATAGGAATTAAGGAGAAATTCTTAGTTATTTTTTCATAATAATCAGTCCACTTCTAAGCTTTTGTAACAAATCGTGGCCTGGAGTTTTTTGCTATTAAATTGAAACAAATATGACAAGGTTCTGTGTACTTTTTTCTTCTCAGGTTCATTCTTGAAAAATCTCCTTAACCTGCTGTAAGCATTTATTAATGGGATAATCAATCAAAGAAAATATATTGATCTCCATAAGCAAAATTTACGACCAAGCAATTGTCGTTGGTTCTACGCACCGGAACGACCGAGTTCAACAAACAACGACTAAGGATTGTCAACTCGGCAACGCCTGTTATTCAGGTCTCGCTGTAACAACAACCAAGCGCAGAAAAATTGGGTCTCGAAAATCGATATCAATCTTATCTAGACAATTAGACTTTTTGACAGATTAGGTCAGAAGGTCATCGCCTACGCGGATGACGTAGTTATATTGGTATAGGGCAAGTTTCTGCCGACAATTAGCGAAGTCATGCAAGGGGCGATGGGCGAACTGTCAGCATGGGCGGCTGATAAGGGTCTGGGAGTCAATCCGGACAGAGTTAGTTCTTTTTACTAGGAGGTACAAGGTGGATAATTTTTGGCTGCTGGTACTAGGAGGAGTAGTGCTAAGTCGAGAGGTAGGAGCTGGGGACTCCGGCCATCAGTGGTGGGATGGCTGAACACTTCGGTGGTTAGACCCATTTTTACGTATGGATGCTGTTTGGTGGGGGGCATTGAGGCCGGCTAGTCGGAGGGACCTTCTATCTAAAGCTCAGAGGTGTGCTTCGATCGGCATGACAGCGGCCATGAGAAGTACCCCTGAGGCGGCCCTGGATGTTATTCTACATCTTCTGCCTATAGATCAGTATGTGATGGGAATGGCAGCCAGGAGCATTCTTAGACTGAGGGAGTTAGGTCTGTTGGGAAGTTTCACTGAGGGTCACTGGCGGATCTTGGGTGAAATTAGTAAGTAGCTATAATTAACTGCATAAGGCCCTATAGGCTCGGTTATGTAAATGAAGAATTAATAAAAAAAAAAAAATTGATGCCGGTGGCTATTGCATGGGCTCGTCTGGCTCCACGGATTATGTGGGCACTATGGTCGATTTTGGGCGTTTGCGAGAGGTAATATTGCCGTCTAGGGAGATCTGGTCAGTTCAGAGCAGATTGTATAGTGGATTTGCTATTTTCACTGATGGCTGGAAGATGAAAGGCACGGTTGCGGGGTCTACATGGATCATATTGGTCTCTGGGTGAGGGTTTGAAGTTTACTTCGCACCAGCCTTTCTACCTAACCTATCTGGACACTGATCCTAAGTATTGCACAATCAACACAAAGCTTTGGATATTATATAATTGTCCAAATATATGTAATGAAAACGGCGCCACATTCCGCAGATCTTAACCCATTGAACATTTCTAGGATCACTTGGAAAATCTACGCCATATCGTTTAAAAGAAATTATCCGTCGCAAATTTTATTATTTTAAAAAAATATGTAGGTAGGTAGGTAGGTAGAAATGCTGGTGTGAAGTCTCCTTCACACCCTCACCCAGAGACCAATATGGTCCATTGTGATGCCTTGTTTATAGATAAATAGCTGAAAAAGAAGGTGAAGAGAAACAGCAAAAGCATTAGAAAAGATAAGAATAGATAGGAAAAGGAAGATCTGACCAAACCCGAGAGAAAAGCCTCACTCAACACAACACCAATCCGCCCTATGTGCGGTTAGCTCCCAGTCTCCTGCTGCGCAGCCAGGCCATCCCCATTACGAATCCTATTAGACTCTCGAGCCCACAGCCCGGGACGTCCCCTAATTCGCCTAGGAATCTGCTGCCCAGCCACCTCAGCCTGCTGCACTGTAGCCTGGGACAGCGGCACAAAATGTGTTCAACCGTCTCCAGCTCCTCCGGGTCCACACACAACCCGCACATATCCGAAATATGTACAGTGGCTCACATTTAAAGTCGGGCAGACACATGAAAATATTTCTGCACGCTATCCCTCTGTTTTCACAAAATAAGTATTTTATCAAAAATTATTTTCGGGAATGAAATATTTATTAATTAATTAATTTATTAATGATGTGCTAATAATCACAATTTATGATAAAAAAAAACACTGAAATTTATTGTTGTGGGAAAGCTAGTTTCTATGCGCATTTCGCTGGTTGCTTAGGCCAGCTCGTCAGGAAACTTTTTCCAAATACTTTAGAAAAGCTAAAAATATTATACAAGTAAGACCATAAAGTGAATAAGAATTTTAAACACTCAGCTCTTACTTGTAACAATATCAAAGCTTCAACAAAGACACAACAATAAATAGTGAATTTTTTCTTTCTTACATTCCCCTACAATTGGCTGGGTTTTTTCCAACACGAATTGTAGTTGTAAGAGGATAGAAAAAAACAAAATTAAAAAAAAAAAAACAAGTTGCTAAATAAAGCAGCTTGCCCTTTCAGTTTTTTATTTGCCGGGCACATGCAAATTTATTATCAAAAATTATTTTCGGGAATGAAATATTTATTAATTAATTCATTTATTAATGATGTGCTAATAATCACAATTTATGATAAAAAAACACTGATATTTATTGTTGTGGGAAAGCTAGTTTCTATGCGCATTTCGCTGGTTGCTTAGGCCAGCTCGTCAGGAAACTTTTTCCAAATACTTTAGAAAAGCTAAAAATATTATACAAGTAAGACCATAAAGTGAATAAGAATTTTAAACACGCAGCTCTTACTTGTAACAATATCAAAGCTTCAACAAAGACACAACAATAAATAGTGAATTTTTTCTTTCTTACATTCCCCTACAATTGGCTGGGTTTTTTCCAACACGAATTGTAGTTGTAAGAGGATAGAAAAAAACAAAATTAAAAAAAAAAAAACAAGTTGCTAAATAAAGCAGCTTGCCATTTCAGTTTTTTATTTGCCGGGCACATGCAAATTTATTATCAAAAATTATTTTCGGGAATGAAATATTTATTAATTAATTCATTTATTAATGATGTGCTAATAATCCCAATTTATGATAAAAAAACACTGAAATTTATTGTTGTGGGAAAGCTAGTTTCTATGCGCATTTCGCTGGTTGCTTAGGCCAGCTCGTCAGGAAACTTTTTCCAAATACTTTAGAAAAGCTAAAAATATTATACAAGTAAGACCATAAAGTGAATAAGAATTTTAAACACTCAGCTCTTACTTGTAACAATATCAAAGCTTCAACAAAGACACAACAATAAATAGTGAATTTTTTTCTTGCGCCATATTTTTGATTCCCAATAGCATGTAGTCGTCTTGTCATCGATTCAATTCGACTCTTCCAAACATCGGAACTAATCTTATTGCACTCTTCTTGTAAACCACTTTTTAAGATTTTTTTGATGTGCACAGCCCGTCCAGAATGCACTGCGTCTAAATTCGTCCTAAGAATGTTGATTGAAATTGAGATCGGGACTTTGTGCAGGTGTTTTTGGCTCACCCTGGGACAATTATACACCACCTAATTTTCACCTCATGTGCTTAATGGTTCGGGTCGTTATCCTTGTAGAATTTAAAGTTAGCTTGAATGCCGAGATTCTTAACACATTCTTTCAAATTGGTCTTAACATTTTTTAAATTAACATGCTTGTTAATTATTTCATCGCTAAAATGCAAGTTGTCAACTCCCGAAGCTGCCATGTATCCCCTTTTTTTATTTTTCACATTTATGATTTAAGTGATGATTTTTTTGTATTTTTTACTTTGGGATCTCAATTGTTGTATAAAATAGTATTTAAAAAAAAAACCTTTTTGTTCCTAAATAAAAAAGATTAACAAATTCATTTTGTTAAATAAAACAGTCGATGGATTTTCGTTAATGCTTTTATAAATTTTTGTGTCTATGTACCTATGTCGAATAGTTTTTTGACCACAGTATGTTTTAAGCACTCAAAACTCTTGAACAATCGACATTTACCTGTCCATATGAAAAGCAAGGGGTGTCTAAATATGTATATTCCGGGCAATAGACCATGCGTAATCTGTAATCAGGGCCATATGATGTCTAGACGAAATTTTTTCGAAAAGAGAAAAAGTACCAAGTTTTCCTTATTTTAGGCCCACCTAAAATAAGGAATGTAAATGTAGGCTTTACTGCATGTATATCAAATTACCAAAAAGATAAAACGTGCCAGTTTTATACTGTTTATACCCCTTACAAAGTACCAATTATATCCCTTATTATTCTGTATTGCGGTGTGAAAGTCAATGCGACTCGAAAATATATAAAAGTGAACAATTGCTATTCTGAGTTACGATGATTACAAAGTAAGTTTTTATTAGCATTTAAAATGCGAAAAAGTGGAAAGTCCGTATTATGTGATGCTAAAACAAATGTCAAAAAAGCAAAATTTATTCGGCGGCAAAGCACCAAAATATAAGGGAAAATTGATATTTTATTAATTCACCTATTTATTCTTAACCCTCTAATGCCATTATGGTTTGGCTTCAAAAATATTTTTAGGGTAAAAAACACGAGTCTGTAGTTTTTTTTATTGGAGTACTCGTTTACATGTTACAGGTAAAAGTATGTAGGCTACTGATGTACGATGTTTTTAAACTACTCTTTGTAAGGCATTGATACATCGAAACAATCAGTGGGGCTACTCTCTATTGCGATGCGAAAGAAAATTGTGGCAAATCTAGTGATTGGTACTTTTTAATGCGTTTGCGCATTTGTGTTTCGCATCTTTTTATTTTTTTTCTTTTCGCAAATCATAATTTCTTTTATTTAAACTTTCCAAGTTCAAGTTTTTTTTTTACATATTTAGCTATTTCATTACTATCTGCGCTCTTTGATGTTTGTTACCAGTATTGCTTAATTTTAAAACAATTCTGCGGAAAGTGATAGAGTACCAAGTTGGCATTTAGCTTTCACATCGAAATTTAATTCGATTGAACATCAACATTTTACTATTATTTTCAACTTTGTTTTTTTCATCTGGTAATAACATAGGTCATAACTGTCTCAAATGAAAAATCTTTTCTAGATCCATGTATTTCAAATATGAGTTTTTTCTTTAAGTTTTAATTTAATTTTAATATATTTTGCTGTAGTTATTTTTGCATCTACATATTCATATATCTACATATACGCAAAACATTTTATTACTTACCCTCACTCTTTCACCATTTTGAAAATCTGTTAGACAATACAATTAGTTTCTCTTTTCTTCGTGTTCTTGCATATATTTGATTATTGGTTTTATTTTCAAGCATAATGCTATGTTTTCAATGCATTAATAAAACGAAGATTAAAATATTTTCTTTAATCTTAAATATATATCCGGACCATAAGAAAAGAAGGTTCAATTTGCACATATACTTCATGTAAGATAGAACCTTGTTGTCCTAAGTTCGCGATGTTTGTATAATTTATGAAAAAAAAAAAATGTTACTGCGTTGCCTTTGAATTTGTTATTTAAGACAATGTAGTAAAAATGATGACGATTAATAGCCTGCTTAAAATAGAGGTTCGTAATAAGTACTATCGAATGTATTTACTCGTACAAAACCATCTTCACCACCAGAAGCGTAACTTTTACCATCTGGATGGAAAGCCAAACTGTTAATAGGACCGAAATGACCCTTAAGCCGAGCGAATTCTTCTTCGTAAATCAAGTGGAAAAAGCGAGAATCGAATTTACCAGCTTTAGTAGATGTAGTTGTTACTTCCATAGCATCTTGACCACCACCTAAAACAACATGATCTAAAATAGGACTTATAGCGGCAGAATTAACTGGACGTTCGGTTTTGTAGGTCTTGAGGCACATCAAAGAATCAGAGTCAAATAATTTGGCTGATGTGTCCTTAGATGCTGTAACAAACATGGTACCATCCTTGTACATTTGCATGTCATTGATACCGGCACTGTGATCATTTACTGAATTAACTTCACGTCCCTTGCGAATATCCCAGATGGAAATCATACCATTATCATGACCTATAAAGATTTTTCAATAAACATACAGTGCTTATACTAGAAATTTCAAACTTGCCAGTTATGATAGTTTCATCTAAAGGACCCCATAACATGGAAGTAATTTTTGATTGCAACATTGGTATGCGTAAAATAGGACTTTGTTCAGCTAAACTTGAATCTGCTGTACGTACATCAATAATAAATAATTCAGAGTTTTGACCCATAGCCTTATCTGTTGAGTAGGCAGCTTGGTTGCCAGAATAACTGAAACTACAGGTACGCACAGAGGATTTGGCAGGCAATGAAGCAATAACTGTGCCATGTTCAACATCCCAAACTTTTGTTGTCATATCACCAGATCCAGTTATTAGCTTCGACGTAGTCCAGTCTACATCCAAACACCAAACGGCGCCTTGATGGCCATCATATGTACCCAGCCGCTCTCCGTTAAGGGACCACCAAACATTTGGCTTTTGATCTTTTGAGCAGGAAAACAATAAATCACCCTCACGATTATATTTGATTTGCGTTATGGATCGCTCATGTCCTTGAAGCATTAATGGTCTCTAAAAAATAAAAAAAGCATGTTTATAAAGAAGAAATATTCATCGTTGAACTACACCAAATATCATTTGTAAGGTTATGTAGCATAACAATTTAAACATGATACAAATTTTCACATTTATGCACTGAATTACTTTTTAAATTTTGTTAATGATATTGCAGATTTTCACACACTTTATATTTTTTATATTTACCATTTTATGGTGGTTTTTATATCTTTCTTGTATCAAAAATTAATTTACAATTTCCATTCACTGAGAGCGAACTGTCAAAAAGGAGCGTTCGTGTTGGCTAGCAGTGCTACCAACACTTTAGCAGCAAAATATTGTTTACTGGCAATGCCGTTCTATAGTTGACTAACACTGCAGCCACACGATCAAGTTGTTCTTGATAGTCTTTAGCATAAACAGCTTGTCAAAATTTCCAAAAATTGGAAGCTGTGATGTAGGATGCACGCAATTTTGAAGCAATTTACTTTCAAGATGTAATCAAGAGAACAATTCATAAAGACAAACGAAAAATATTCTCTCCAAACTTATAATCAGCTGTTTTCTTGTACGTAAATTGATACACTCACTTGAAAGAGAATTTTAAAGGCAAGTTCGCTTCAATTTTTAAAAGTATGAGTGTATTGGTAAAAAAGTGTGAGTGTATTAAAACTTGATAGACAAAACTTGATCGTGTAACCCTCAAGTAAAGGTACCCACAGACGATGCAACATTTGTCGAAACACGTGTTACTACTTCTGTTTCAGTTTTTACCACATACGACGACACTAAAAACGAAACATTAGTATTGCATGTTTTATGAATATGCTAAAACAAAACAAAAGAAAAGTTTTTATATTTTTTATTTTTACACCTATCATCTTTTATGTCCCATAAATTTGGAAACATTTTATATTCAATTATAATTGTTTTCCAATTCTCACAATTTGCAATTGTTGCCATTTTCCGATTTCTTTCTTCATACTTTTAGCATATTTCCGATGTGCGAAAGAATTATTTCTTTCGAACAACTACATTTAAAACAAAAACAAAGTTTTTAGAATTTAGTTTTGTTTTAAATGTAGTTGTACGAACGAACGAATTCTTTCGCACATCGGAAATAGGCAGTTTTTTCCGAAAGTTGCAAAAGCACCTCACTCAACAGCTGCTCTCAACAAAATGAGAAAGAAAAAACAGTCAACATCGCCACACATGATGAAACATTGTGTTTGGATATATAAAGTTATCCACACACGAGGCAACATTTGTCGAAACATGGTAATGTTTTGACAAATGTTGCTACGTGTGTGGGGATGTTTCTGGTTGAAATTCTTGTTACCTTTTTGGTTTCTCAAATATCAAACATTTTTGATGTTTTATGTTTCCAAATGCAATGTTTCATCGTGTTGTGATGTTGACTGTTTTTTCATTCTCATTTTGTTGAGAGTAGTTGTTGAGTGAGGTGCTTTTGTAACTCTCGGAGAAAAAATATGAAGAAATATATCGGAAAATGGCAACAATTGCAAATTGTGAGAGTTGGAAAACAATTATAATTGAATATAAAATTTTTCCAAATTTTTGGAACCTAAAATATGTTCGGTATACAAAGAAAATAAATACATTTTTTATTGTGTTTTGTAGTAGTATATTCAAAAAACACGCAATACTGATGTTTCGTTTTTAGTGTAATCGTCTGTGGTAAAAACTGAAACATAAATAGTAACACGTGTTTTCACCAATGTGGCATCGTCTGTTGGTACCATAATATACCAACAAATTTTGATATTTGAGAAACCAAAAAGGTAACAAGAATTTCAACCAGAAACATCCCCACACACGTAACAACATTTAGGCCCTAATCATGTACAACGCAGCGCAACGCCAAACAATAACATTGAAAGCACAAACAATGTCATAAATATTTTGTAAGTTTGTTGTTGCTTTCAACAGAAATTCATGTACCGTTTTAAAATTTTCAACGACACAAGCAATGGAGCGTTTGAAATTTTAAAACGGTACATGAATTTCTGTTGAAAGCAACAACAAAATTACAAAATATTTATGACATTGTTTGTGCTTTCAATGTAAATGATTAGGGCCTTAATATAACATGCCCATGTTTCGACAAATGTTGTCTCGTCTGTGAGTAACTTAATAATATTCAATATTTTAAGCAAGGCTTTAAGTTTACTCAGTTTTAAATGACGTTGCAAGTTATTCCTTTGTAGTTAAATTATCTGTTTTATATGATTAAATTAAATTATTACTAAATATTACCTGCCGTATTCATACAAAATCAAATAGATTTCAAACGCATTTTAAAACAAAATTTCCTTAAAATAGATTTAATATCCAATTTAGTTTTTTATGAATACGGCAGTACATGTTTATCTGCATAAGTTGAATTCAGAACAAGTTTTTATTTAAAAAATATACTTTTAGTGATTTTTTTATAGGCGTTAGCATCACTCTAAGCCGGCCAGATGAGTTTGGTCAAATTTTAACGCATTTACGTAAATTTTTGATTAATAAGAATAAAGTACTTTTTGAATTAAAAATTTCCATGTCGCAGAATTTACGATTTTTAAAAAATTGCCGCAATCAATTTGCTGGTGGCACCAGGTATTTCAACAAAACACACCATTTGTCTGTGCAACAAAGACGTTTAGCATCTACAGATCCTGTAACAGGAAAAGGGCCAGTTACATGGAAAAGTTTTGCTGCGATAGGTGGTTTGGGTGCAGTCGGTTTAGCGTTTATGCTATATGTTAAACACGAAAAAGAAGAAGCCATATTAAAAGAACGCAAACGTCAATTGGGCAAAGCAGCTATTGGAGGACGTTGGGAGTTGATAGATGCTCAAGGTAATTTAAGAAAGTCTGAAGACTTCCTGGGAAAATGGCTGTTAATATATTTCGGTTTTACCCATTGTCCCGATATATGCCCTGATGAATTGGAAAAGATGTCTGCCGTGGTTGATGAAATTGGTAAAAAATATTTCTTCAGTTTTCTTTGAAAATATGCATATCATATTAATTGCATTTATTTCTTCAGAAAAATCTCCTCAAAACTTAGAAGTCCAACCCATATTCATTACAGTCGACCCGGAACGTGACACAAAAGAGGTTGTAGCTAAATATGTCAAAGAATTTTCACCAAAATTGCTGGGTCTTACCGGTACTGTTGAGCAAATTAGCAAAGTTTGCAAGGCATTTAGAGTTTATTTCTCTGCAGGCCCCCGTGATCAAGATAATGATTATATTGTTGATCATACAATTATTATGTACTTAGTAGATCCGGATGGCGAATTTGTAGACTATTATGGACAAAATCGTGACAAGGATCAGTGTGTAAGTTCTATATTAATGAACTTTGCCAAGTGGAATGCACTGAATAAAAAGTCGTGGTTTAGATAAATGCCACAGTAAAATATAAAATTTTTTAAAAGCTGTTATCTATACAAAAGCATTTTGTATATGAAATATATTTAAGACATTTAACTGCATTAATGTTTGTTGTGAAATATAATATTAATACAAAAAAAAAAAAAACAAAAAAAAAGTTACATATATTTGGCTACAATGAATCTTATATACCAATATATATACATACATATTATAAATCGTTCAAAATAGTACCTATTAAGGGTCGCACAGTGGCTGAAAATTCAATTTCATCGGCCAAAAGCCCAATTTTTTGTTATCGCCAATTTCAAAAACGTTACCGCCATTCGATAGCAAACATATTACAACTAAGGTATCCAAAAAAACTGGATCAAAATATTGGTAATTGTGGTTGTGGCATGCTGCCGGAATTAAATTTATGATTTATCGCAAACTTTTCTCAATGGGTGGAATATTTTTTTGTTGAATTAGAACTACTATAGTATTTAAGAAAAGGTTCGTTGTATCCCTGTACCATTTATACCTGGGGGCTAGTTCTGGAAGTCGTGATCGACTTTTTCGATCCGAAAGCAATTTTATTTTTCATGCTCTTAGTCGATACTAAACGAATCGAAATTATTTTTTGTGTTGTGAAGACTAATAAATGAATAACAACACTAAAAAAATAATTTCGATGCGATAAGTATCGACTGAAAGAATTAGATATAAAATTGCCTACGAATCGAAAAAGTATTCGATCACAACTGCCGGAATTAGCCCCCTGATGTGTTATAAAATGTTTTCCCATATATTTTAGTGAAATCCGAATTTCAGAATAATAGAACTTGTTAGGTTCAAAAAGATTTAACTACCATCAGAAAGCTAAAAGTGTCCTCTTTAACCTATCTGTAGAACACTTTTTTCATTTGAATTAAATTACTCGCAACATTTTTTTGCTCTTTTTATTTTACTGAAATATAACAATGGTTTACGAATGTTTTGTTTTGAAAAATATTTCTGCAACTGATGCAATTCTTAAAACTGTAATACATAGTCGGACAGCTTTTGAGTTGTTAGAGGATCGGGAGAGTGACTTGTGGACCTCTAAAGTTGGTAACTTCGGGTTTTCGAACTTTTAAAAATTCGACAAAAATATATGTATTTATGGATTGCACAAAAAAATAGACTTATTGACCTACAAAAAATATTCGAGATTTTTAATCGGGTTGATTACGTTTAATATCAAACTGTTATCAATAGTGGATGAATTATTTTATAACGGTATGTTGTATTATTAAATGCTTATTTTTTAAAGGTATAGTGGTATATTCGAAGCGAATGTACATATATGCGTATAATGGTAATCTCATTTTTACTATTTCACCAAAAGATGTCTATCTTCTCCTATTATTCACCTTTTTTATGCTGTTTTTTATATGTACACTTCCAGTTGTGCTCTGAAATCAAAAATGCAAAACGCAAGAATTTTGAAGTTCTTTTTAATACACTCTTAATCCAACTTTTTATAGTTTTCTTATAGAATTTATATTGTACATATGTATTTGTATATCTTTTACTACAAATATCTTATTAAAAAAAAGACTTTCAAGTTCTTGCGTTTTGCGTTTTCGATTTGCAGAACACCCTGTTTATTTTGCATGAAAATAAAAAATTCCGATTCATATTACAGTTATTTTTACACAATAAATTTGAGATTTTTATTTGTTATCTATGCATGGAAATACAATTTAGAAAATTTTTAATTATTATCAATATCCATCCTCGTTGTTGTTGTAACAGCTCGACCCGAAAAAAAGCATGTATAAATTATTTTTCTATTCTTCTTTTTCGCTGTTTCCATCCAGCTCAGCTAGGTCAAGGCCCAGTAGCTGTGCTACCTCACGTGGGCGGGTCCATAAGGACACTGTTTCTGCTGGGTTGGGTTTGCACTGCAGTTGAATAAGTGTCGTAAGTCGTGCGGGCCTATTGCACATGAAGGGCAGTGGTTTGGGATGGTACTATTATATGGGGGACATTATTTATTGGTGGCTATTCATTGCACTTTCCACCGACACCCTATGAATTTCATTCAGAGCTGCCCTGTATGAGGTGTGGCCTGCCATAAAGTCCAGGTGTTGTTGGACTTCACGCTCAGCGAGAATCTTTCCCGGCATATCTCGGAGGCGGGTCTAGCTCCGTTGATGGTGACTCAGATGCCCCCTCCGATGACATCCCAGAAGGAACTGCTTTGTAAGTATTATGTTGTGCTCCTTGACCGTCACCATGTTGCGGCAGGTGTAATTGAAAGGGATGGGTTTTTTTTGGTTTGTTGGGCGGCAGCAATGGGGTAGAGGTTACTGGTTGGTTGGGTTATTGCTGTATGTGGTCCGGGTGGCTATTGTTAGGTTGCCTGGCATGATGGTGGCTGTGGCAAATACCTGAATTGGGGCGAGTTATCCATTCTGGTGTTGGCTCGGGTGTGTGGTGTTTGTGTTTGGTTGTCCAGGTCGGTGGTGGGGGATGAAAGTGAGTAAGCTTGCCTGGCATGATGGTGGCTGGTGATTGGTATCGGAATTGGTGGTTTTTTTTTTGTTTTGTGTGGTCGTAGGCTTCTCGCGTGCTGGTGTTTAGTGTGAATAAAAGAAAAATGTGTGTAATTCAGTGATGCCATTAGGATACGAAAGATACATTTTTCGTATCTTTTGATGACTTCAAGTATCATGTATAATCCTGACATTTTTCGTATCTTTCGAATCTGTACGCAAAATGTATAGAAATAAAATATTTAATTATTTCGTTATGAATACTAAAAAAACAGTGACAACTAAATAAGCTTCGTGGTCAGGTCAACCAATATTGGTAAACAGCATTGCCTAAATTGAATTAAAATTGACTAAATATGTCTTGCTACTGTGTGAACATTGTAAGCTCATTTGTATTTGGCAGAAGTGTAAAATTAATGCATCTGACAAAGACACCATTGTCAGAAAAATATTATTTATATTTTTATTGAGTTACTTATAAAATTGTATGATCTGACCACCGTCTGTACGAAGCTATGCAAAAATAACATGTTTTTGATGTTAGGTTTTCTAAGTTCTTCTTTCGTTTGCTTATTTTTGTGTATGTGTGTTAAGATAAAATTTTAGAAGAAAAATGTATGTGAACTTTTTAATATAATCGCCTTTACAAAAATGAATTGGTTTTGATAACATCCAAAGATAGTTACATATAAATAATTTTAAAGTTTGCTTACTGTATTTTTAAAAATTAACAATATTTATGACTTAAATAAATAAAAAAATGAACTTATATGATATCATTTTCTCAGAAATATTCATTAAATATGAAATAAAAATGTTATGTTAATAAATGTTAAACGTTAAAAATTGATTTTCAAATTTTTTTCAAAATGTATCTATTTGGGAAAAAGTGTATCTTTTTGAAACTAAAATGTATCTTTCTCGAAATTTCACTGGCAACACTGGTGTAATTAGATAGACTTAGTTGGATAAAAAAAGGTACAAAAGAAAATTTATGGTACTGCCAACGCAAAAAGGGCAGCTATTGTGAATAGAGATCATAGTGGCAATAATAGTAGCACTATAGTAATCTGGGATCACTTTGGTGGGAAAAACTATGACAATTGGAAAAATTAAATGGAGATTAGGAAAAAAAATAGAAACCGATTGGAAATTAGGATCCAAAAATGGTGAATAATTATAGATACTGAAAAAACGGCCAGATACAGAGGATAGAGCCAAGCCAAAAATCGCCATTGTAGTTCAAACCAGCGATTAAAACGGGTGCAAGTAGTGGCAAATTTTAAAGATTAAAAAGTTTTTATAAATATACATATGTACATATAAGCGTAACGTTTTTTTTTGGTATAAAAATTTAGTAAAGTTATTAAAGTTGTGGTTCCTGGGAGTAAATTGTATGAAGTTTTTTTTTGTGTGTAGTGATACTAAGAGCAAGTAAGTAAAGAATAAATGTTTGTTAGGTAGGATTAGAAAAATTTCTTATAAGATTTGTTTTTAATAGAGACAAAAGCGGTTACGGAAAGATTGAAAAGGTGGGAGACCCAACAGCTAATATTTAAGGGTCATTCCCACAAGAACTGTTCCCGGGGGATTTTGGAAAAAGTCGTGGTAAATACTTGGCCAACAAAATCGCACAAACATAATTAACTGGAGAACAGGTAACCTGCTCTGTATCTAAATAAAAAAAAATATAGCAAGCGAGTTTTTGTTATAATAAATTAAAGTCAATCTAGTAAAAGAACGGCCATATTGTTTTTTTGTAATAAAGCCCGGTTAAATAAATCTGCGGCATTAATTAATTTGGATTTTGCGGATATGAGGTTATAAAAACCTAACAAGAAACAACTTTATTTAAATTGAGGAAACAACAGTGTTAGGCTAGGATAAGTGTTAGTTATTTATTATATTTGTTTAATTTATGTACAATTCAATAGGTTAGTAATGATTAATTTTATTTAAATAGTATGATTGTTTTAATGTAAGGGTTTTTTGTTAGGCCTAAATTTATTTGTGTATTAATATTTCGTATAATAAAATAGCCAAAATATATTAAAAGAATTTTTATAAATCCTTCAGGTAGGGAATTTGTGAAGTGATCGGTGTAAGAATTTGTGTTGCTTTGTGTCTGTAATTGAATGGGCATATAGACCGCCTAAGAGAGCTCCTTTAGGTAGGGTGTAGTGATCTAGAAGAAATAGAATTATGAAAAATTAAGTAAAATACAACATCACAGATTTCTGAAAGTAAAGGAAGGGGTATAAAAGTTAGTTTGTTGTGTAAAGGCATTTGTTTGTTTGTGTAGTTCAGTTCGGGTATGTTAAATTTAGGCATAACACTATAGCCACATATATAGATATAGGTTATTGATATGATGTTAATATTTTTTATTGTCGCTTTAGATAAACAATTTGTTAGTAGTGATTATTTTTCTGATTATAGTTTATTTAAATAAAATATGTAATTTTTGTTAAGACATTTAAACAGAAAGATGTTTGTGCTCTAAGTTATTTGATTTGGATTTGGTAATTGTGAGGTAAGTGTACGTGAGTGGGTGAGTGTTTTAGGGGACACAAGTGCATAGGTATTTGGAGAAGGAAATGTGTCCAAGGTTGGGAGGGCAGTTGAAGGACGGAAATCACCTCGTTCTTCATCATAAGTGTTTCCGGGGACTAATTTGCGTTTCATTATAGTTTTTTTTGTTAGAGTTTACCTTTGCAGTTTTATTTGTTCATGTCCGTGTGCTTTGGTTGGGTTGGAACCTACCTTGATGGATGTGCTTACTGAGCTGGTTGGCTTTACGACCATAGCAGCGTAGGGATGTGTAATAATAATAGCGCCACAGTGTGAGGCAATGGTGGCGCTCAATCCCGAAGGATGTTTAACAACCATCTTCGCTTCATCATGCAGGTGTCTTATTGATGTCATTTGAACACAGCCCGTTACGGTCCCTAGGGCGGCATTCTGACAGCTCTGATGCTTCTTACACTGAGTATCGCTGACTCTTGGGGTCCACGCAGGCGCGTAATTAACCACCGACCGGCCAATCGTTTTATATGTAGATCATTGAGGTTACTAGCTAATGATTCCAAACCAGATGCCATAAATCTTAGAGTCTAAAAATCTAAGCTCAATTTTTTTCAGTTTTATAATATCGCACCTTTTCAAGTTGTTTTGAAATAATATGCTGAGGAATATTTTGCTTCACTTTTCTTATATACAACTCATTTCTATAATCATCAATTTCTTCATCAGTATATGCCCGAACATTATGCGACAAAGAAATGAATAATTCTTTATTTATTGGAATTACATTTGTCTCCCCTTTAATACTAAGTAATTTTTTAATAAATAAGTGACAATCATATTTCGAAAAATTGTGGAAAAATATAGGAATAAAATTTGGAATTTTAAAACTTAAATAACACGAATTATGTGCATTTTGAAGCAAGCATGTTTTCGTATTAGCTCTACAGGTGTTGGTATGTACTGGGATCCGGATAATGGTGATGCTTTGTTAATATTAATTTCTAGACATTTAATTTGGATAAGCGTCCAACCAGAATCTCTTTCTTGAAACTCAGACATCTTTGCTTTAATCTTTTTTAATTGAAGTGTGAGAGCTGAGTCTATATTGTCTGCCCTTGATAAACGTATAATTTCCTTATTGTGGTACATATCAGTTTCTGGTTTAAGATGATGTGCTGGTAGCTTATATCGAGCTGTCAATTCCAAATTAAATTTCACAATTATGTGCTCAGCCAGACAATTATTTAATAATTTCTGAATATACATTTGCCCCTCTTTCAAATATTCATTTACATTCAAATTCAAATCTCCTTTCGGGAAACGGTAGATCAATAGTCGAGATTTAAATGAATTTTTTATTAATAATTGAATCCGGTTTCCAATTCTTTCCTGTATTTTTTTCTTGTGTCCGGGTTGTGAGCAATGAATAAGCCATTGTTGAGCTTGAATTTTAACATTACAATCCTCACACGTAATAAAAGCTTCTGCACATGACTCAGGATTTTGTTGTTTAAATGGTTTATTTGATTGTAACATCGACAGACGCTTCCTAGATGCAGCCGATGTTGAAGGATGTTCATCCATTTATTCTACTTGTTGTTGAAGAAAATCTAGATGGATTTCCATATGCTTTTTTCTCTCCATTGATGTCAGGGATATATGATTGCACACATCACATGGCACATGAATTTGAATATGTTTTTTTAAACTTTTTTGTTTTTATACTGGTTTTGGCAAATTTCACAAATTAGTACACTAGCCATTATTATTATTTTAAATTAATATTTCTTTTTTATTTAAAAAAAAAACCACACACTTTCTTAAGCAAGTATACTTTAGAAACTAATGAATAGAATATACATATTTAAAAACCTTATATATATACTTCAAATATCTATACAGTCGTAAATTTACTTATCAAAAAAAAATTTTTTTTTTGCTTCTATAAAATGTTTAATAACTCAATAAATTCATAATTTATAGATAGAAAAATGTTGACCTACATTTACTAGCGTTTTTAACACAAGTCAATCGCTCAATTAATTTGTTCAACACATAATTCAGAACAATAAACAAAAGAAAGGCTTATCAAAAATATTTTCATTTTCCACCCGATCGCTATTACAGACATATATTTTTTTTCTTTTCTTTTACCAATCAAAACAAATACTTTGAATTTATTCTTCCACCCAAATAAAATTGAAAAAGCAATTGCTTTTACAAAGCCGGTCTGTCTGTATGTCTGTCTGTCTGACTAACTTTCCATAACATACACTTTCTTATCCGAAAATATTTAGGTATATGTATGTCATAAATTCTTTATTATTAAGTAACCGAATTTTAAACATCAATTACATCTACATACCTACAAAATTTTTAATAACTTAATAAATTCACAATTTAATTAGTTATTTTTCCTTTTTATCTGTCCATCCAATAATTTTTTTTTCATCACCTATTTCAAAACAAAAAAAGAAAGGCTTTCAACAATATTTTCCAATTGCTTCTACAAGGTCTGTATGGCTATCTATCTCTATGTCTGTCTGTCCGTCTGTCTATCTATCTACCCACATATATATTTTTCTTCGTATACACTCGATCATTACAACAAGCAAAACAACAACAACATCCCTGCATCTGGCTCTCCATAAACACAAACAAAAAATAAAAAAGCGCTTATCAACCAGGGCTGTCAGATGTGGCGATTTCTCGCCAAACGTGGCGATTTTCAAACTTGTTTGGCGACCTAATTTTCGATTTGGCGACATGGCGATTTTTTGGCGATTTATAAAATAGTTGGCGATTTTGTTGGCTATTTTTGATGAGCCATGAATTTGTTTTGAAATTTGTTAAATTCAATACGAATAAATAATATTTTTTTAATTCTAGTAATTTATTTCAATGTATGAAATTTGATGCATTCATATGAATGACCAGTATTTAAAAAAAATTATGTTGAAATGGTTGATGAAGATAATGAAAAATCTTCGAGAAATTTGTTTTCACATTTAAATAAGCTCTTGAAAGAATTAATAAATAAAATTAAAAATATAGTTAAAGCTTATGATCATTTTTGCATTAGAAAATGTGACAAATTATCAAAGATAAAATTCGTTGTTGTTAAAGATATTTAAAAATTTTTACGAATCCTAACGTACCTTTGGATGTTAATGAAACACAATGCAAAAATACCGTTTGTTAAAAGAGAATTTTAATGATGATATTCAATCTTATTTAAATCAGTATAGGCCAACAATTTATAGCTACAAGGATACGGCAGGTACGTACCATTTTAAGAAACTTGCGTTGGCTGTTCTTTATATGCTGGTTATTACAGCTAGTAATGCCTGTGTTGAAATAATGAACTCCACTAAAACTCGCCTTCGAAGTAGAATGCGATGTGAAGTTTTCGACACGTTTTTACGAGTTAAAAGTTAATGAATGTATATAGTACATGTTGCATTTCTTTTATAACTTCACAATGTATTCCAAAAAAGAAGACAAAAAGGCAGTCTTCTCGGTGAAATATATAGCGTTTTAGATATTCAACAGAACTGCAACTACATACAAATGTATTGTATATCCGAAAAAAATTTTTTGTTGCTTTAAGTAGACTACTATAAAATATTTTAAACATTGCATTTTTTTTGTGTTCACTAACTATTTTTACTTTGTTCTAAATAAAAATTAAACAAAATATATCATGGCGACTTTTTTTGAATTTTTGGCGGATTTTAGCGATTCGGAACAACTTTTTTTTTTGGAATTTATAAGAAAATATTTTTAATTATTTTAAAAATACATATATTATTTTCAAAAACTAAAAAATAAATGCTTTGGCGATTTTGGCGATTTTTGACATTGAATTTGGCGAAAAAGTTCAAAATGAATCTGACAACCCTGTTATCAACTATGCGTTTTTTCTCCCAACAAACATTTTTTATTCGATTTCAATTTTAATGGCTTTTGATCCCCATTTTTGCACCCATTTTAATGGCTTTTGCACCCATTTTAATGTCTTTTGCTCCATTTTAATGGCTTTTTCTCCAAAGTAAACTTAAACTCTCATTACCCATATACTAATAGGTATTAAATTTTCTGTATCTCTTTTAGTTAAGCAGATACGAGGTTAGCGAATTTCCGTTTTTACCGCCTTTTTTTTAACAATAAATAAGTATTAAATTTTTTAACTTAGCAGATATTTTTTAGCTTAGCAGATATAAGGTAAGCGTGATCGATTTGGCGAGAGGCCTGCCTCCGGTCCAAATGTCAACTTTTTAGGCTGTGCAATGAAAGATAAATAGATGGAGGAAAAGTATCTTGGAAAAAGTAACAAAATTAGGTACGATTTTCACCCCTTAAGCGTTCGAATTTCGAAAAACTACCAAATTTGCTCTTGCATTTTTTAGATAACGTACGAATTTTATATAATTTTTATTTCTATGTGATTTGACTTAAACGATAGATTTGGGACAAAAAAGGACCAAAATACTGGTTTTATCCTTTTACTCCCTAAAAGGGCTGAATTTCAAAATAGTACCAGATACCTGTTCTCTTTTTTTATTTAATGAACAGCAATAAGTATTAAATTAAAGAAGTACTACTTTAATTAAAAAAGTATCAGTTAGAGAAAGAAAAAATTACTAAGAATCTCCCTTACAGATTCTCATTCAATCCGGAACTTGCATGTTTAATTTTATGTTTCTAGGTCCAATCAAAATCAAAAAGTACCAGGTAAAGCACAAAAAATTACCAAAAGGCTCAACGCATTGCATGCTTAATTTTATGTTTGTAGATCCAATAATAACGAAAATTAAAAAAGGTACCAGTTAAAAAACGAAAAAGTACCAAAAAAATACCTCTTAAAGATTGTTGTCCACTCAGGACATTTAATTTTGAACTTTATGTTTCTAGGTCCAATATTAGCAGATATTCAAATAGTACCAGTTAAAGAACAAAAAAGTACCAAAAATCCCTTTTACAGATTTTCAATCACTCAGAACCATGCAGTTTAATTTTATGTTTATGGGTCCAATATTAACGAAAAATAAAAAAGTACCAGTTAAAGAACGAAAAAGTACCAAAACAATCCCTCTAACGAATTCTCATTCACTAAGGACCTTGAATGTTTAATTTTATGTTAATAGGTCTAATATTAACGACAATTGAAAAAGTACCAGTTAAAGAATGAAAAAGTTCCAAAAAGACCCCCTAACAAATTCTCATTCACTCAGGACTTTGCATGTTTAATATTATGTTTCTAGGTCTAATACTAACGGAAATTCAAAAAGTACCAGTTGAAGCAAAAAGTGCCAAAAAGTTCCCTCATAGGGTACCAAAATACAGGTTTTACCCGTTAAAGGGCTGAATACCGAAAAAGTACCAGACACCTGTCCGCTTATTTTTCTAAAGAACAACGATTAGTATTAAATTTTTTTTCCGTTAAAGGTCTGAATCTCCAAAAAGTACCAGACACCTGTCCGCTTATTTTTCTAAAGAACAACGATTAGTATTACATTTTTTCCCGACTGACGATATTGGTCATAGTCGTATGTTCTATACATATAAAGTATAAACATCTAAACACTGTTAAAAAAGAAATGAATTTTAAATAAAGAACAATTAACTAACTATTAAATTTTTTTTGGATCTCAAAAATCCCGCCTAGTGGATCGATTTGGGGAGAGACTAATTCCTCGTCCAAATTTCAAGTTTTTAGCTTCAGGCGTTTTGGCTGTGCGATGATGAATCAGTCAGCCAGTAACGTTACAATTTTATATATATTGTTACAAAATTAGATTTGTCTAAAAATTATTTATGGTTTTAGTTATAAGTTATCTTGTAAGTTATAGTTTTATGACATATTAGTTACTATTTTTGTGAACGCAACCGTACAAAATAGTCTAGCAATTGTAATTGTAGACTTAAGATTTAGATGTATAGCAGTTATTTTAAAATAATTCGAACACAACATTCTAGAAAATATTAGACATTAAACGGTTCAGATCGCTACTTACAATAGTGGTTAAATTTTGTGAACATTATAATTAATTTCAATAAAGTTTGTTAAGTTGAATTCGTGTGTATTCATTTTGATTTGCAATAAAAAGAACTCAAAGGTTTATAAGAAAGGGAATAAACCTTAACGCGTTTTATTAAGTAATAAAAACGTAAAATTTTCACCTTGATTCACTTCCCGTTCTTCTCCTTCTTGTCGACCGGTATAGATCTTTCCTTGCAGTGGATATTTAGATTTGGAATTGCAAGCCCACCAAATTTTGATGCCATATTTCGCTGGTTTTGATTGTATGTATTGAGTAAATTTAGTTTTTCCACGATATGGGAACAGTTGTTCATCAATTGTTATGCTGCCATGCGGACTATAGTTTTTGGCAAGATTTTCATTTAAAAAATTCCAAACGTCACAAATGGGTGCAGCTTTGTCATCGCGCAATCGTTGAGCGTGTGTTCCACCATCATCAAAACGAATGTATCGTGCCAGTACAGAGCATCGATTAAAAGACATGGCTGCTCTGAATATGGGTAGATTATTTGACTGCCACAAAGCTTTTGTGGTTTGCATATTATTGTGGGAATAACCGGCTGCCAAAACAATGCCGAAAAATGCGTCTAATTCAGTTGCGGTCAAATCTGTCCAAACTTTCTGTTTTTTACTGGGATAAGCTGCATTCCACCTCTCGACTACAGCTTTTCCATGGCGATTCGTTTCAGAAATGATAATAAATGTTATGTTTGGTGTGAAAAATTGTTTAACACCTCAATTGAAACACTGTTTTGTTCCTTCGGACCACGTCGAAAACGCATGATATTGTGTTGACGTAATCGAACTCCAATATTTGGTTCATTTTTACACCATATAGTACCGTCCTTACCAAGAAAATAATCTTCGGTAGCATTCTGTTCTTCAATTTCTTCATCGTCTTCACTATCAAACACTTCATCTGAGGCATCGCCATCTTCTGGCATACAATTTAGATCCATATCGTCGTCATCTCCTGGGAAGTCATCAATCTCATCATTTGCAACCACTTCTTCAGCGGCTCTTCACGCTCTAACTCATTGGCCAATGCTTCTGTGTATGGAAATTCACATTACCACTACGAAATCGCGTATTATATACAAACTCTACTTCTTCACCCATTTTTTTTCGAATAAATAAAAATTCTTCCGTAAATTATTGTCTGTACCTTTCAAAGTTCAAAGCGAAAAAATATAAAAACCAAAAAAAAAAACCCTTGTTTGTGTTTGCCTCCATTACTGTGAGAGTGATTTGAGTAAACAAACGCAGAGAAAAATAAGAAATACCAATAAAGTACAGTACTCTTCATTAAAAATGTGTGTGTGTCTGGCCAGATACATGCGCTACGTATACGATGTATGGATGAAAAAATCCACATAAATTTTTTTTATTTTTTTTTTAATGTGTTTTTTCATAAAACGATACCTAACAATATTTGTAGAGGGTACCTGGAGACTAAAACCCCTAGCCAAATTAGAAATATAATTAAATCACAGTTAAATTCGTAAAATATCTGGCCAGATACATGTGCATGACGGAGGGTTAAGCGACGCAATATTGACATCGCAGATTATGAATTTGATGAAAAAGAAGAAATAGAAGTTGCTTCCCGTGCAGTAACAAGCAACATGGATCTTAACACAATGTTTGCTGCTATGATGCAGAAAATGGAAGAAAATTTTAAAAACATGGAGAGAATGGTAAAAGAAAATTCGGCTGAAACTTCTTGAAAAATATAAGAAAAAATCTAGAAAAATGGAAGAAAATTCTAGAAAAATGGAGGAAAGCATGGAGATAATGGTAAAAGAAAATTCGGCTGAAACTTCTAGAAAAATGAAGGAAAACTCAAGTACCATTTTAGCCGAAATTCAAGAAAATTCCAGATTGACAAACGAAAAACTTGAGAAGCTTTAAGAGATGTCTACTGCTATAAATGAAAGAGTACACTATATGGAGATAGAATTCAACCAGAAGATGTTTGATGTAAAAACACAAGTCACTGATGTAAAGACACAAGTCACTGATGTAAAAACACAAGTCACTGATGTAAAAACTCAAGTCACGGATGTAAAAACGCAAGTCACGATTTTTGGTGGAAAACTACATCATCTGGAAGAAAAAGTAAATAGTCTTCAATACCAAGAGGGAGCGGTGCGAGTTTTTTCAGAAGTCTCGAATAGAATAAGAGCTCCAAGTTTTAACGGCAGCTCACCATTGAATGTGTTTAAGTTCCAGTTTGACACAGTTGCCAACAAAAATGCAGAAACAATGAAGAAAAAGCCATAGAGCTGATCCTGGCTTAAAAGGAACTGCAGCTGAAATTCTAGAAAGTGTACCAGTAAGTTGCAGAAACAATTATGATGACATTATGGTAACACTACAACGTATGTAAGTATGGTGATGAACACAGAAAAGAAATATTCAGAATGGAATTACGGGGCAGAGTACAAAAGGCAAACGAGACGCTACAGGATTTCGCACTAGAGATCGAGCGTTTGGTGCAGCTTACTTATCCAGGTGAAAGTCATCCATTGTTAGATCACTTTAAGACTGAAGCATTTGTAAATGGTATACGAGATGTAAAACTCGCGGTATGTGCATTACAGAAATCCTCGTTTGCAGAAACGGTATCATTTGCCCTAGCCCAAGAAACCGCCAGGATAATTTCAAGGTCGCAAGCGTATGAGGTACGAAAGCTTGATTTCTCTGCTGAGGACGAAGGAGATATTTTAAAGGAAATGAGAAGCATGAAGGAGGCAGTTTTTCAAGCTTTGGGTAACAAACAAAATAAAACCAAAAGCAAAGTAAAATGCTATAACTGTGGTTATAGCAAAGAAACTGCAAGTCACCAAGAAAACGATCCCGATCTGCTTCGCCACAAAGAGACAACCAAAGTGCTTATCGACAGTCATCACAAGAGTCACTTTTAAACTAGAAAGAGCTAGCGTTGCGGGGCATGGGCCAGCTTTCACATCTGAAGGGCCCACAATTTCTATATCAGTTGTGCAACATAGTAACAGTAATCTTACTGCTTGCGGTTATATTAACGGACGAAAGCGCATTTTTACTGTGGACACTGGGGCATCACATTATATTATAAGGCCCGATTTAATACAAAAATCTATTGAACCACTGAGCGGGGTAAGTCTGCGAACAGGCACGGCAGAGTCTGCCACAGTCTAGGAAAAAGTAAAAGTACAATTAAATATGGCTAATACAAACGTCCATCACGTATTTATAGTGGCTAATATTGTAGACGAGGTAATCATTGGCGCAGATTTTATGATTGGACAGAGTATTCGTTTGGATATGGGCAGCAAATTATGTATCGGCGCGATGTTGAAATACCCCTTGAAGTTGGATACGAATTCAAGGCTCATGTAAGGCAATTAATCGCCCTTGAATGTGAAAAATTGTCACCCAAATCAGAAACCTTAGTATGGGCGCGAATGGATGGAGAATGTGAGGACAACAGTTTGTGGGTGGTGGAGCCAGCAGAAATTAAAGGCGATGTCGTAACAGCAAATGCCCTCGTAAAACCTAGTAAGAGTTTAGTTCCCGTGAGAATATTAAATTTATCCAGTGGTGAAAAATTCCTTGCGCAGAACTGCAAGATTGGACTTCAACAGAGGCAATAATTAATTGCGAGCAGCATCAAGTCGCAGCAAGAAAGAGTTTTAAGGACCACGAATCACTAGAGGAACATGTGCGAAAATGGACCCTAAAACTAACGCCGCCTAGTAAAAATAAGGCCAAACAACTACTACGTAAATATGCCTCTGTATTTGCTTTGAAAGGTCAAAAACAAGGTAGAACTTCAATCGTAAAACACGAAATCAACACCGGCTGCGCTAAGCCAATAAAACAGGCACATAGAAGCATTCCTCTAGCTCACCAGTGGTGTTAGTGAAAAAGAAAGATGGAAGTACCGGATTCTGCGTAGACTACAGAAAACTTAATGACGTCTCGAAAAAAGATAGTTATCCATTGCCTAGAATTGATGATACATTGGACACGTTAGCCGGAACGGAATGGTTTTCCATATTAGATTTGCAGAGCGGTTATTGGCAAGTGGAAATTTCAGAAAATGATAAGGATAAAACTGCGTTTAGCGCAAGTGATGGTTTATGGCAGTTTAATGTGATGCCATTTGGACTGTGCAATGCTCCGGCTACATTCGAGCGTTTAATGGAGCAGGTGTTAAAAGGTATTCACCAAAAGACATGGTTGGTATACCTTGACGACATTATTGTCATGGGGAAAACATTTGATGAACACCTGAAAAACCTGGAAGAAGTGTTGAAACATGTATCCATGGAAGGACTTAAGCTAAGTGCTAAGAAATGTTCACTGTTCCAGAAGGAAGTAAAGTACCTGGGACATCGAGTAACCTCTAAAGGCATTTCAACGGATGACGATAAAATAAAAGCTGTAATGGATTGGCCTCGTCCGAAAAATCTACATAAATTACGCAGTTTTCTAGGCTTATGTACATACTACAGGCGTTTCGCACCGTACTTTGCAAATATTGCTGAAAACTTACACGAGTTGACTAAAAAGGCGCAAAAATACATGTGGGGTGAAGCACAGGAAGCAGCATTTCAGAGACTGAAGGCACTATTGTGCTCAGTACCAATTTTGGCTTATCCCATTACTGGAGAGAAATTTGTGTTAGATGCCGATGCGAGCTGATACGGAATTGGAGGTGTGCTTTACCAAGTGGTCAATGGCATAGAGCGAGTCGTAGGCTATTACAGTCCAATACTTTCAAAGCCCGAGAGGAACTACTGCGTGACGCGAAGAGAGCTCCTGGCAGTACTGGAGTGCATAAAACATTTTCACAAGTATTTGTATGGTCAACATTTTGAGTTAAGAACAGACCATTCTGCACTCAGGTGGTTGCTTCAATTCCAGAATCCGCAAGGACAGATAGCTCGATGGATTGAGCGTTTTCATAGTTACGCATTGAGTTTATATAGTTTAGCATTTAGCACAGAAAAGGCGTAAAACATGGAAATGAGGATGCCCTATCAAGGCGACCCTGCAAACTGGAATACAAGCAGAATATAGCTGTGAAGTTCGCCTATTACAGATAGAGTCCAGCGAAGACTGGAGAATGGTACAGAAAACTGACCCTATATTGAAAAAAATTATGAAGGCCAAAGAAGAAGGCAGAAGGCCGACTAGAAACGAGATTTCATCTGAAAGTCCACTAACAAAAGTATTTTGGGCGCTATGGAACAGCCTCGAGTTGATAAACGGCTGCCTTTACCGTACATGGGAAAGTCAGTTCAACTTTATTGTAGTGCTGTCGTCGAAAGTACATGAAGTTTTAAATGAATATCATAACGGTCCTAGTGGTGGCCATCTTGGCGTAACAAATACACCAGAGAAATTAAAACAACGTTTATACTGGGTTGGGTGCCAAAAAGCTGTGGCTGATTGGATATCAAATTGCACCCAATGCATTGCCGCAAAAGGTCCAGCAAAGAGAAGTCGGGGACCGCTACAGCAGTACATTTCGGGTGCCCCATTTGAGCGAATCGCAATGGATATAGCTTGACCTTTTCCTGTGAACGATTCCGGCAACCGTTATGTATTAGTAGTAATCGATTACTTTAGTAAGTGGCCAGAGGTGTATGCCATCCCAAATCAAGAAGCCAGAACCGTTGTAGACGTATTTGTGAATAACTGGATGTGCCGCTACGGAGTTCCAGTGGAATTACACTCCGACCAAGGCAGAAATTTTGAATCTGCTGTGTTCAAAGAAATGTGTAAATTGTACGGTATAAGGAAAACTAGAACAACTCCTTTGCATCCACAATCCGATGGCATGGTTGAAAGATTTAACCGCACATTAGAAGAACACTAACGTAAAGTAGTAAGCATACATCAGGAGGACTGGGATGAACACATTCCAAAGTTTCTGTTGTTATACAGATCAGCTGTTCACAATTCCACCTCTCGTACACCTGCCAAAATTGTCTTTCGAAAAGAGCTCAAACACCTGGTGATCTAGAATTTGGTGTTAAGCCTGGACCAAAAGATGAAAATAATGAAGGCTCTACCTCAAAAGAACAAGATAACCTTAATGAACTTCATGAGTTCGTACGAAGCCTGATTAAGCGTCCAGTGGCAAGATGAAAGCCAGATACGATCGAGCGGCAAATACGGAAGGTTTTACAGAAGGCCAGTTGGTTTTACTTTTTAATCCACAACGCAAGAAAGGATTATCTCCCAAGCTGCAGACTTATTAGGATGGACCATATAAGGTGATAAAGAAACTGAATGACGTGGTGTATCGAATACAGAAATATAAGAGTCCAAGATCAAAAATGAAGGTGGCACATTTAAAACGACTAGCCCATTATGGAAACGAAGAATCTGAGCCTATTCGGGACGAATAGGCTTAAGTGGAGGCAGTGTTACGAAATTAGATTTGTCTTGTAAACAGGGTTGCCGTTTAAAAAATTTTTATCCGACCAAAGCTGCAAAACCTACCATAATCCTTTGAAACCGACCAAGTTTTTAAATTAAACAAATATATCGTCATATAATTTTAAAAAAGCTCTAAGTTACATTGAAAAATTTTACAGGAGAAGCAAAAAACTCTTTAAATTGAAAACTAACCGAAATTAAAAAAAAATTTTAGAAAAAAACATAACATAAAACATAACTCTTATTAAAACACAACAACGACAAAACTTTCTTTTCTTTGTGTTTGTTATTTATTACACTGGTTTACAGCTAAAAAATACCAAGAACGCCACATGCCTAGATAAGTTAATTGGGACCTCCTGAACACGTAATTTTTGTAATTTTTTTTTTTCTAAGTACCGTTTTTTAGATAACGGTACTTTTGTGTTTTTCGGTGTATGGTCCCACTCAAACCCTTGTGGAGCCCAGCTGAGATAAATGGCATATCGTTGCAAAGGTAATTGAATACCTTTTTTGTCGATATACCGCAAATTTCTATCTGATAAGAACTGGCTGAGTTATGGTACCTCAAAATTCAAAATTTGCCTATTTTTTACGTTTTTTTCAAAATTTTTCATTTTTATTTCGTTTTTTTTCTACGTTATAGTAAAGATCTGGAATGTTTTATTTTTTTACCTAATAGTTTATTTAATTACCAACATTTTAAGTATAATTTGAAAAAAATCGGATGAAAAATAAAGTTTTTATTAAGGATTTTGTGGAACGACAATATTTTCATCTTCATTGCTCACACACTATATTCGGCGTCAATCAGTTTTGGACGTTTGGGAATTTACATTGAAACGACAATAAAAAAATAAATTTTGTTTTTGTTTTCAATACAAGTTCCCGGATTTACATTTTAATTTTAAAAAACAGGCAGGTCTATTATTGTGCATCGGATTTTTAAGCAATTAATGTTTTTCCAAAATGTTATGGTCCTTTACTGTCTAATAAGCGTACGTGTTTCTTACAGGTAACAAAACGCGCAAAACACCATCATAAAGATGTGTTTTTTTAACAATTTTCCATGCAAATAAATTTTTTAAAGAATTCTTACAGGCATATAAAAGAAACACATTTTGTAAAAACATGTCAGTTTGGCTTTGTACGTGCAAAAAATAAGATGAGTTCAATCGATCCCAACGAATTTTGTTATGT
Organism: Pollenia amentaria; assembly: GCA_943735925.1. Taxonomy (NCBI): domain Eukaryota; kingdom Metazoa; phylum Arthropoda; class Insecta; order Diptera; family Polleniidae; genus Pollenia; species Pollenia amentaria. The sequence goes on along the minus strand of OX031007.1, from coordinate 240,387,723 downwards.
TTGTGGTGTTCTTGTGAAAAAGAAATCACAACATTTGATGCGAAAAATGAATACGAAAAATTTATCTTAAGCGTATAAGAAGTATTTCGACCTGCGTCTTTCGACAAACCGTGGACACCGAATAGTGCATGTAACAACTGCCGAACAATATTAATTAAAATTAGTAAGGGTCAAGAGTGTTTCTTCACATTTGGAAAGCCAATGCAATGGAGAAACCAGATCAACCATACAACAGATTTTATTTCTGTTTAACGGAAAAGGCTATCGGACGTAGAATTGAACCGGATTGTTATTTCTGT